>OZ007587.1:341102400-342579275 GCA_963931845.1 Maratus michaelseni | reverse complement strand
TTTTGAAACAAACAAGAAAGAAAAATTATGCGTCAAGCATAGATTAAACATTTTCTAACACATCCAAAAAACTGTATCGAAACTTCACCTATAAATAATCTGAGAGAAGATATGTAAGTAAACATTTCAGAAAACATATAACACATTGTAAAATACAGTTTTTCAAATTACCTTCCATTGTCAAAAAAGTAATTAAATTATTTTGTGCATTCCTGTATAAGATCTATAGATATGGATATATACTACATAGCATAGTAAAATTTAGTTGAGTTAGAAATTAACATATAGAAATTTTCACCAATCGATGGAAATGCACTCAAAATCTTTTGTGCAGCCCTGTATATTATCTGAAATCTTTTGTACACACCACATATTAAGCTAAAAGGTAAAAAACTCACTCAGGTAAAAAACGCATAAAGCAACTTAAAACTCACTTACAGCAATTACCAACCGTAAACGACAATGTATCTTGTTCTTTGCGTATACCTGTATATGAATTTATTTATATTCCACAAACTTCTATTAGTGTACTGAATATAGTTCAGCAGAAAAATGTGTAACAAAATTAAAAACTACCCTTAAACAATTCACTTCCTTAGTCTGAAATGCTTACGAATTCCTTTGTGTAGCACTGTATATGATTACACACCACGTACTATGAAAAAAATAGTTGAACTTAAAAACGAAAACCAAAGTTGAAATTTAACTTATTACACATAGACTGTAATTGTCGCACCTATACTGTAACCGATATCTTTTGTGTGTCCCTGTAAATGAACGATAAATGCAATGCACACCATTCTTTTAAGCGAGCGATTTGTAAAGCACCTCAGAAATGCATATAATTTTCAGTAAGTTTGAAATACTGAAACATCATTAAATTACACTGTAAACGATTTTTCCCCGTTGAACAATGTGTAACAGAATCCTTTTGTTTGATCCTGTAAATGAATAAAGATGCTTTGCACCCCACATCCTGTAAATAGCATGTATTAAGGCGTTTCATAATTATATATCAATTTCATCATGTTTCAAATGGCGTAGCATCATCAAATAGCATTTGAAACGTTTCCCTTGGCTGTATTTCCCATTGGCTGTAATGTAACGGGATACTTGTGACTGTCTCCGTCAAAAAAACTATAATTGCTACACACTTCATTTTGAATAGGGTTCGTTCTATATTAAACGTCAATAACATACAAAAATTTCACGGCAATCCGAGTATACTTACGCGAGTTAGAGCACGAACAAACGGCAGACAAACCGAAGTCATAAACACTTTTCATCTAGGTTGAAAAGTTATTTTATTTTCAGATAAATATATTGGAATAAACGCGCAAAGCAAATTAATAGCTGGAAACTATTAAATTATAAATTCAAAAATTACACAAAACTATCCTAGTTTTATTATATAAAAATATAAGGGGAAAGTAGGGTAAAACCGGGTATCAAACGGTTTTCCTTTGTTGACAAAAGTCTAGAAGGTCGGAAAAATCGGAACACCCCACAAAAGTGTTTGGGGCTATTGAAGAACCACACCTGCTGCCACATGAAAACTCTTCTGTACTTGGGGAAATTTCATGTAAGACCATCAGAAACAACTCCAAATTTTGGTGGTAGGGTAACACCGGGTGCTTATCGGAAATTTTCTACACTTCCAGTAACAAAAGCTTTATTCTAATAAATTTGAATCAAACTTAAAAAATATATGCATTTTTTAAGGTCGGTAATTTTTTTCTCATGTTTTGAAGCAATTTTTAATGTTGTCATGTAACGGTTTCCTCAACTTTTACTTCTCGTATCTGCTGCACTCCTCATGTGTCCACTCTTTGCAGACTGAACATCGTATTCATCCTTCATCAACTGTTGAGTGAAGAAACAATTCATTGCAGAATTGAATGCAAATCCATGGGTACCCTGTTTTGACCCAACAGACGACCAAAAACCAACATGGTTATTCGCCTAGATAGTTGGGCGTATACAGTTCTACTTAGCATCAAAATATCGTGTAAAAACTATAGAAAACATCGGCTTGCTTATCGAAATCGATACGCGAGGCTGGAGTTGCTACTGCTAGGTGAAGCTAAGGTATGTAGTTAAGACTGATGCTGTCCACAGGGCAGCATATATCGTCGAGAATACAGGGTACAAGGTTTGACCCGCCTAAAAATGGTTTCTGAAAACAAAACGATGATAAGTTTGTGAAGTTTGAGCTTCTTACCGAAAGCTCATAAATCACTTTCTCCATAGTTACTGATTTTTTTAATCATTCATTTTCGTTTTCTGATATTGTACTGAATATTATTTAAATGTACAGAGTAATTAAATGATAAGTGGATATACAAAATATATAACTACTGAAATATCACTAAGTAACTGAATAATAATTGAAAATACTAAAAGGTATTCCAGATTTATTATAAAAAACAAATGTAATTTCTAAAACTCTGATATTTGAGATTTGGCTTCAGAAAGCTCATTAGTCACATCATCAATATTTATTTATTTTGCATTCATTCGTTCACTATATTTATACATTTTTACTGAATATTATTTTAATAGCAAGGATTTAAAAAAATCCAATCACTAGATTTATTATTGAATTGTAACTTAAGATACCCCTTTGTTTTAATGCAGGTGACACATTTTCCTTACAATTAAAATATGTTAATTCATTGAAGAAAAACAAAGTTAAAAACTAACATAAATTAAAGAAAGCCAAGATTCTTTGACACATTTCTATGTAATTGTATTCATCTAATATTCATAAGATATAAATCATTATATTTATTGATTAGTTTCTTAGATGTTGTTAAAAGGACAAATCAATACATCATTAATAATATCTAAGTTATCTATTATTTTAAAATTCACTCAACTATGAAATATTTAAATCAGTCACATAGATAAAAATATATTTATTCCACATTACATTAAAAATAAAATCATTTAATTTGTCTTACATTAGTTTTTGATGACATCTTGTGAAAATAAATTAATATTTAATTATTGTTTTTACGAGAGAAGAATATTTATTTAAACGGTAATTAATAAATATTGCCAAATACTAATTAACTTATCTTTCAAAAAGTAAATGCACTCACAGAAAATTTTTAATGAATCATAAGATACTTAGAATGAGTAGGTTAACAAATGTTTATGATGGTAACTTTATTGAAACATTTCTTTGCGAAACTATAGAGACCACTATTACATGTAAAAGTGATTTTATTTGATTACTAGGCATGCTTCATATTAACCAGATAAAAGTTTGTAAAGTACAATATAATTTGTTTTTGATAGAGAAAGTGGCTTAGAGTTATCACGAGTGATGCCAACCTTTTTTTTATATATACCGCTGACCAGGCCGCTACCTGCCAGGCTTTTGCCTAGCTTATAACGAGTTGATACCTGGCAACGGGGCGAAGATTCGCCTGCTCTCCGCTTGGCGAAGATGTGTTTGTTAAATCTATAGGCAGACGTGGCCAACGTGATGCCAACTTAACGTTTAACAAGGAAGGTAAACGCTAAAAGTAGCTCAAAAGGAGTAAAGTGCGTGTGTGTGTGTGTGGGGGGGGATAATATCCTTTTTAGACCAATCGAGGACATTTTGTACATTTTTTTTTTACTTATTTTTAGACCGTTTTTAGTACTACTTTGTAAATGTGCTAAACAAAAATATTAAAATGGATTGGGTTCTGAGTTAGGAATTGAAAGAGTTGTTTCAGTACGACAAAAAATGGGCTGCATTTGATCCCGAAAGGTCCAATATGGTAACACTGATAATAACATGTTTTTTTCAGAAATTCCATCAAAAGGATCATTTGCAGGATAGTAGGATTATGTTTGATAACATTTCACTATGTACTGCCAATCTTGTTGCCAATGTGACATATGTGTGTGTAGGCGTCTATGCGCGCGCATATACACAATAACTTTTTGATATTAATGCCAAATATTCTTTTCAGAAAAGAGTTTATTTCAAATTTATAAATAAACTTGCATCATATAATAGCATATGTAAGAAATAACTAAAGAGTTTCTTTTTTGAAGGATAGATTTTTTTCTATGATAGGAAACTAAATTTACATTTATCGATGAATCTTGATTTTAGTTTTGGTCCCAATTTCAGATATACTTTGAAAAGCGGTAAATCGATTGTGACTTTAAACTATTTTTTTTTCACGTAAAGTCACTTTTTTAGTATGTATCTATATAGAACCTAAAGATAAATTTTGAACGTTTATTTTAAAGTTTAAATTATCGCTTTATATTATTTTAATAACAAGCTAATGCAATAACCTGATGACGCAAGTACATGCCATTGGTAAAAGAATTATTTGCACCAACAATTAGGAAAACACTTTATGTTTTTGGTAATTGAAAGCAGATAACTGAAATGGTGTAGCGTTTGATAAACTTCCATTAAAAATTACAACGTGTTTTAAGTCTGTATAACAAATTACTAAGTATATTTTATGTTTATTCTGCTGTGTCCTATGGTGGAAAACTGTAAACCTGTGCCAATTGCTTGGAAAGTTTTATGCTATTAAATGAAACACTTAATGAATGAAGTCACCAAAAACTCTATTTTAAAAAATCACGAAAATGAAATTTTGAATATACAAATCATATTTAAAAACTATTTGATGGAATAATGAACCGCGTTTCTTATATTCGTGTCAAATTTCTTAGATGTAGAAATTCCCGTCAGTATGCATACATATATAAGGTCAGATAATTTATTTTTTATGACAGATGTGTCACCTTTACTTATACAGCTGTTCAAAAGTAACAAGAAAGAGAATAACGCATATATTTTGATCGACAAATTGGCGCAGAGGGATGTAAGAGAAACCGTTCGAATCGTTATTATGTTTACTCTCCAAATATGAATTATTGAAAAAGAATCGTCTACATATTACAAACTGTACCGACTTCGTATTTTAAATGGTAACACTTATTTTGGACACAGCATTTCAGTTATTTGGTCTAGGGAGCCTGGAAAAAGGTATGGTGTATATAATATTTCATAAATATTGATAGATAACAAGCAAAATGTGACGACGACTTAATTATATATTTTTTTAAATAAAAAGAAACAACATCTTATAAATAGAAGTACCAGAAACATTCAAAACCCAGAAAAAATATACAAAAATTGTGATTATATATTTAATTCTTTCTCGCTTTCGCTCTCTCTCTCTCTTTCACTCTCTCTTTCTCTCTTTCACTCTCTCTCTCTCTCTTTCACTCTCTCTCGCTCTCTCTCTTTCGCTCTCTCTCTTTCTCTCTTTCGCTCTCTCTCTCTCTCTCTCTTTCGCTCTCTCTCTCGCTCTCTTTCGCTCTCGCTCTCGCTCTCTCTTTCTCTCTCTTTTTCTTTATACATAAGAAAGAAAATACAATATATGCTTTCCGGTGACTATCTAAGATTTTTTTTTGAAGATGCCAAAGATAACAGGAGATGGTTTCCATAGACCGTCGAAAAATAAAATTTATTTATATCTCATAATTAATGATTGGAATAATCTGTAAAGATGCAAAATAAAACTATTTTCCAAATATGTTAAGAGCTGAATCTTATATATAGGGATTTTTATATTTAAAAATATTTTTAAAACATAAATATTACTTACAAATGAGATTATTTTATAAGATAAAACTTCTTTGTCAGCATTACTAATTCAAAATTTATAAAATCAACAATTTAATATCAAACTAATAATAACTTACTTACAATACATTTTTTTACTCTAGATATATTACTAATGCTACTGGTTGAATAAAACTATTAACGCACTCTCATAATATACATGAAATAATTTAATTATATTTAACAGCGTTATGTTAAATGGAAAATTTAAAAAGTCGTTCCGGCCTGTACCGGGAGGAAAAGTTAGCTTTCATCTTCCATGTTTTTGAAAATTCAACTCATTTTACTCAAACGCCCGAAGTCAAAATGCTTGGAACCCGATTGTAGAAGATTCAATTCCTGTTTTCGTTAATACTGAATTTGAATGCGAATTTCAGCTTGAGAGTTAAAGCATGACAAATATCAGATTGTTTCAAAATTCAGCCACCCTAGAAATTCAAACTACCATATCTCAGCCATTTTTTAACCCATTAAATGCCGCTATATTAATCATGTTAAATAAATATAAATTCTTAAATTTTTTTAATACACATTTGATGTCTCTATTATAGAACAGTTGATTTTTTTTTCAAAAAGTGTAACTGTATAGAAAATCCGGCATGTTCCCGTAGCTTGAGCTTTGGCGTCTTATAGGGGGAAAACGTTCCCTTGATTGAACGCAAGTAGCGTGTGTTTTTCTTCTACTTAGAAGAAGTTATGTTTTTAATTATTTTTAAAAAAGTGGATTAATTTTTTTTGCATGCAATAAACATTTTTTAAAACGGTTAATTTATTATATATGTATGTATAAAGAATTTAATACTGAATTAAAAATCATTATTTTGATTTGAATTTTTAAATTTAAAGAAAAAAATACTATTAACAAATAAATTTTAAACATAGAAAAGCTTATCTTTTTAATTATTTTCTTTCACAATTTTTTGGAGTCCTGTAAGTATTTAAAAATCTATCTAGGAGATCCACACCTCTCATATACGTATTTTATGATGAAATTACCTTCTGTTGAGGTAAATCAATTTTCAATTTTTCTTTAGAGCACCATCTTTTTACCTGACCTAAGAAAGTCACTTCTTCAAAATTAGATTCCAAACACACATCCTTGTTGTCTCTCTATTTTACTACACACATATTTTCTGTGACGATGGATTCAAAAGTTCCTCTTTTATTTTTTCCTAATGTAAACATTTACTTAGAGGACAGTCCTTCAACCTATTTTCTCTGATTGTGCCCGTCATATGAAAACTGCGCTTTTGAATTTATTCTGATAATTCCAGAGATGTAAAAAAATCGTCCATATAAAGCGTATGTGTTGGGGGATCGTCAATGCATTTAATTAAGTTCAAAACCAACCTCGTTCCAAGGGGCTTAGCTTCTATTTCTTTTTTTTTCAAATGTATTTTTATTTTTTCCCACATAACTTTGTAAATTTAGCGGATAACCTTCAGAATCAGAATACAGTGTATCGAAATATCCCAAGGCTTGTTTTACTGGTAAAAATTTCACAGGCATTTTCACATATACATCGATTTTTTTTTTATTTATCTAAACACTATTACTTATCGACTGCCAACCGATTCAAATACACTATGCTTCTCAAAATAACAAACTAAAACGCAGTAAAATACAAGTATATTTCACCGTATTGTTGTTTATCCGAACCAAAGAACTAAAAATTTTCTTTTATCATTTTAAGTGGTATTTTGCATTCTTTCTTCCTAGGTGGGCAATCCTTTCTTGAAATGCTACCAGTATGAAAAATGAAATGCTACAAGTATGAAAAATGAAATGCTACCAGTAAGTGCCAACGTTCCCACTCTGGGAACATTCCAAACAAATATTTCTGTTGTTGCTTTAAATAACTCTATTTAATCCGGGTTTTGAATATATTGTTATGTGATATGTCGGTTTTAAAACCTGACAGTAATTGAACAAAACTGAAGAATTTTTTTTTTATTTTTAACTAATTTTATTTCAGATATCGGAAAACCAAAAATTCTCTTTTTTATAAAAGTCTACAAAAAATAGAAAAAAGGAAAATATTATTTTGAAAAAAATATATATTATACTCCATACTCATAACTTTACTATAAAAAGATTGTTTCTTAAATAACTAAAAAATATTTTGAGAAAAAAAAATATAAAATACATGTTCCCGCAACTAGAGCGTTGGCGCTTAATGGGTTAAGATAAAGCCAAAACAAAAATTATTCTGGAATCCTTGTATCATGATCTAACATTTAATGGAAACAACTTTTTCCAATTTATAATTTTTTATACATCTTTTTTTGATTTTTTAAAAAAATTATAAAAAATAACTTGCCGCCATTTTGAAACAAGATGGCGAATGAAGCTGGCCAACGAACTCGGTCGAGACCTTGGTATGTTCTGTACACATGATCAGTCACATTCATATAGGTTCATAAATACAAGAGTTACAGCATAGCAAATATCAGATTGTTTCAAAATCTCAGCCACCCTAGAATTTCAAACTGCCATATCTCAGACATTTGTTAAGATATAGCCAAAACAAAATTTTTTCAGAATCCTTGTATCACGTTCTAATACATAACAGAAACAATATTTTCAATTTATACTTTTTGTACATCTTTCTGCATTAAAAAAATTAAAATTTTTAACTGGCCGCCATTTTGAAACAAGATGGCAGATGAAGCTGGCCAACGAACTCGGTCGAGATATTGGTATGTCCTACACACATACTCAGTCACATCCAAATCGAATCATAAATAGGAGAGTTACAGCATGACATATGTGAGATATATATATATAAATGAACATTTGAACGGAGGGTTGTTTGGAGGTCTAGTGGTCATGATCGGTGAAAATACACCAAAATGTTTTGGAATTGCTCTCCTCCGAACGGCTAAAATAGGTAGCTTTCTGTAATGAAAACTACCTAAAAAACAAAAAAATCACATATTCTGAAATGTGTAGATATTGAGGTAGAAGATTGCGTATTTAAATTCTCAGAAATAAGTTTCAATTATTGCAAACTTGTTTCATTGATTATGGTTAGCTACTTCCTTATTTTGTGGTTTAGAAACAAAATTTGCCTGTTGGGTAAGTTTTAATAGTAATTGTAAGTGAGAGATTTTCCAGTTGTTAAATGATTTATCAATATAACATTTCATGTAATCGAAATATTTTATAAAATCATTGCTCTCTTTATAAAATTATTTTTAGACAAAAAAGAAATGAAAGGAAAAATATAAATATACCCTTTATATGGGCAACTGTTTTATTTTAAAACATTACAATCATTGCCAATGGAATGTTTGTATCATAAAAAAGCAGTCTGTACATTTTTCTTTTAATTTACACATAATTGAAGAGAACACAAACTTAGTAAAAAAAAACTCCGCTCGATTTCACAATCTAGTGTACCTATCTAGAAGTTGAAAAAAAAATTAAGATTTTTTATAAGCTTCTGTCACAACATTAGACCTCTAGACTTCCTGTTTTGCAGCTGGAGATGGTGCCTCGTCGTCACTGATGCTTGATTACATCGTCGAAATATTTAACAGTTATAATCTCTGACATTTGCATGGGGATTTTTGCATAAAATCCGTTGAAAATGGTTTAAAAATGGATTACATACCTAATACGTCGGTCGCCTTTTACGAAAATCTATGCAGTTTTTGAGACAGTGGTCTGTAACATTGTCACAAAATAGAATCTCAATCGGAAGTATAGAACACACATATATATATATATATGTGTGTGTGTGTGTGTGTATACACTAGTGTGCAAAACTTTAGAAACAAACACAAAATGCTAATTTCTGAACACGTGAGTACTCAAAAAGAAATTCCATAAAGAGCAAGTGTTGAAAATAGCGGGTCAGAGAGCATGTTATATACGGTGTCAGTTGTATATATGTCATTCATCATTCCCGCTAAAAGGAAATGGAAAGTAAGTACAAGAAGCGTAGCCAAAATGCTACTTGTGCTTACTGAAAAGTATAAAAAACTAGAGAGGAAAGTGCGGAAAAGAACAAAGATCATTCCAGATCTTCTTTAAAGACAGGAAAGCAAAAATAAAAAAGGTGAAATCAACACTACGTTGGCAAACATGCATGTACGTATGTTGGACTCAAAATTTTGATAAAATAAAGGGATGAATTAATAAAAGGAACCTTGGAAAAGAGGATCCAGTTCTCAGCACATCCAAAAGTACTGTTTACAGTACACTAGCTCTAAATTGTTTAAAGAGAGACAGACAAAAGAGAGATGCGCGACCTAAGTAGTGTTAAAGCTAACAACTACCAAAATACTTGGATCAAAGAACCAAGCAACAGCATATTTAAGGTATACTATAACTAAATTAATTAGTAAGTAAAAATATATAAATTTTACAAATTAAACTAAAAATTTTAAAATCAATTTAAACAACAGTTGTTAGATAACCAACAATACTAACTAAGCTAAACTAATAAATATTTACAAATGAATACGATTAAACTTAAGTATTTACCTTAAAAATAATTACAATAATGACAGATGAAAAGATGCATTATAGAATCAAACAAAGGTATTATCCTCAGAAGCATTGAAAAAGTCTGACAAGCTCTGAGCATGACCTGTGGAGGGTGCTCCGGCAATAAAGCACGTGAGTCCCGCATTACCATAGACAGTTCTACGTTCAATTGCATTTATATTATAAGAGTTAGTGCCTGGGATAGCTTCCAGGGACACCACACGCTCAACAAGTTGTGGAGAACTTTGGACTTCAATATCAAAGTTAATTTCAGGTGACGAGGCCGAACGACTCGCAGGATAGGGTGCCCGAAGAGGGCTAGGCTGCCTAGGGGCATAAGCAGGGACAAAAGTAGGAACCTGGTTTAAAGGAGGAGAATCAGTATCCAAAGAGACACCATGTGGAGATGGAGGGTCTGAGGAGCAATGGAGTTGAAGAATTCCTTGTAGCGAGGAGGTTGGGACTGCTGGGAATTATTGACATGTTCAATGGAAATGTCCCAAGAATGCCGCAGCGTATCAGAGACGATCAGTTTGTGCATCAATTTATTGTATTTCCGTTACTACCCTAACAGCATAGCCAGTCGGTGTGAAGTCTCCTTGACGTTACACATGGTTATAAATGTCACAGTGACTACTGTGAATGAAAATATGGGATCTTTCACTCGTCTTATTATTATTCTCAGATGATTGTTATAAAGTGACTCCACTGAAAAGTCTCTGTGACTGTTCGTTTGTAGTTGGTCATCAGGTGACATTACAATGAAGTCACCTTGTGATTCCCACGTGACTGTCATTTCAAAACTCAATTTTGAAGTCATTTTGAGCATTGCATTGTGATGAGTCATCAAATAATGTCACAGTGAAGTCGCATGATGACTTTAGTATGCCCCACTACTAATGCACAGAATAAAGTTTTTTTTTTTTTTCATTTTTTCTAAGGCTATTTGACATTTTGAATACAAATTCTGTTAGACGAAGATTAGGACTAGAAAATTATATATCATTTGAACTTCAATAAACATTTAGTGACGATTAGACAAATGTCTTAAGTGACTCACTATTGGTACATTTATTTTAATCATTTCTTTGATAACTACATGTAATAGACATTCTGATTGGAATCTGTTACAAACATCTAGGAATTTGTCTAGACGTTGAGCGTATACTTAGCAGTACATTTATGTGGTAAAAACACAAGTTTTCTTTACATTTCGAAAACTGTGAAATTATATTGTATTATACACATAATTATTAAGCTAAAATAGTCAAACATGAAATTTCTAAAATCTTTTAAATTCCTTTTTCTGAAACGTATAGGCTTATTTAACAAATTTATAATAGAATTTTTTTATCAAGTTTAAACTAGAAGAAACATATTTAATTCATTTATAAAAATATAAAATAACATCGAAACTATCAAACTAAATATTACATTTCATTTAAATTTATAGAACGTTAATTTATGAACTAAAATAATAAATTTGTTATAATTATATGCTGAAACAAACATCAGCTAATAAACTTCAATTAAAAATAGTCATTGTAGCATGCGCTTATAAAATTTTATTTAAATTTAAACTTGATTTTTTAAATTTTAAAATAATCAAAATATAGGAATTAATTTTATTAATAGGGATTAACATAATATATATAACGATGCTAGAAATAATAAGAAACCGAAATGTTAGAAAATTTTAAGAGTGCTTAATTGCAATTATTGTCTTTCAAAAAACACGATTTTTAAAACAGAGTTTAGTTTGGTAACGGCACTTTTGTTGATCAAAGTAAATTAAGATTTAGTAGTGTTTAAAAATTTATGCATATAAAGAAAATTTATTGCATCTTTACATCTTTTATGAAAGATTCTTTGTGACTTTATTAATATTTATATTAACAAATAATGAAAAATACAAAGATAATTCTATAGACGATATTATTTAGAAAAAAAAAATTGGTTTTAATAAATTTTAAAATTACTGTTTTCTTTCAAAATAAAATTATTTCATACAAATTTGCATCGGTATTAAAGTTTCACATGAATGAATAATTGCTAACGTTGCTTATAAAAAAATATTATATAACTGAATATATCCTTTAAGTTAATATTTATATGTGTATCTGAATATACAGTTTTTTGTATGCTCATAAGTTCTTGTAAAATAAATTTATTTTGTGATTAAAATCAGTTTGTGTTTGGCATATCCACGCATTACTGTAAAATTTATGTGTATTTGAATATATTCTATATTGTACATTTGCTCATATGTGTGTGTTACATAAATTTCTGCATGATTAAATAAAAATTATGATTGTCATATGATCTATTTTTAACTCATACATTTAGGTTATTCTTTTAATGATTATAAGAGAAGAATTATTTATTTAAAATATATTCAACAAGAAATAAATTGAGTATTATAATAGTTACTTAAATATTACAATTTATTTTTAAGAATCTTTTATAACAGTGGTTGTATAATTTAATAATTTTTCAGCCGCTGTATTGATTACTATGCGTAAATAATATGCAGAAGTACTGAAAATAAAATAAATAAAAACAATAGAAAATGATAATAATATAAAACAGAAAAAAATATGTTTAAAATTATAAGTGAAAATTTAGCTGTACTAATATGCTCACACATGTTGTAAATAAATGTATATTTATTTACAACAAATATATGAGAATAGTTTAAATATTTTATCACTATTTACCTAAATGCTTATTATTTAGACATATATTCATTATGAGCCAATGCGTAAAACAGATTTTTTATCTGTTTTCAAATCTGTGTATGATTTTTTTTTAAATGGCTAAAACTAAATAAACTATTTGACATGAAAAGTTTGAATTTCAAAAATTCTTTGGTTGGTTCTTCTTCCTATATTACCTAAAACATATTTAATTAATATAAGTAAAATAATAACGACACATTGCAATCTTTTGACTTATACTACTCGTAATTTTAATTAACATACATGATACACACACATACACACACACAATATGTATCAACTAACATAGTTGTTAACCCATTGAAATGATAATAATAGATTAAGTAGTTGTTTAAGGTAAGGTAAATAACAGTAAAGAGTAAAGTAAATAATAGTAAAAATAAAATAAAAAATCAACGTTTTTATTGCATTGGGTATTTTAAAATATCTTACATCATAATCAATACTATAAACATTTAAATCTGTCATTTTTTCGTAAAATAGCATTTTTTAAAATATTTTCCTCAAACCAACCATCTGTAAATATTATTTACTAATCTACAAATAACATAAATGACACGAAGTCTGTGAGTGTTGCAACCGCGTGCACTTATATTTTGTAAAAAAATGGCGACACACAAATAAAAGGATTTAAATGCAGCTAAAAAAGTCAATGAAAATGAATATTCATTTGTTCTTACCATGTATAATAATAATTCCTTTGATCTCTTCTAGTTCTGAAATGGAAGTCTCATAGGTGGCGAAATTACAGTTCCCTTTTCCTTTTTGAGCCAAAGTAGACCATATTGTCCACCATGTCCTATGAATTACAAAATCCTAGATCTCCAAAGTCAGATTTATTGGATCAATAGTTAGTCCTGCTGAATACTTGTTGTGGGAGAAGGTTTACGGATACAATTTGATTATAAAGATTATTCAGTGGTTGATACATATATAACATCTTACGTAAAATTATTAGACGATATAAGCTCCCGTAATATGCAAACAATTTTCATAAATTCCGAAATGTCATGTCAACATTTGCTTATTTCTTCACGATTACCACAAACCAAATTTTAATCCTTAAATCCTTTGGAAGATTTGAAATCACTCGATTAAAAAACTTTCTAACAATATCAATATCATTGAGTTACGATCAATAGTGAAACATGCGTAAACATTAAAGCACTGTTTCACTGTACACCGCAATAATAATAAAAATATTAATTGAATACTGCGAGCTTTCAAGGAGAAAACATAAACGTTATCAGTGCATTTTAATATTGTTACACTGTTTTCAAACATAATGAAGTTGATATGTATCTGAGGTAGATGACAACATGTTTTGTGTAGAGTGTAGAATAAGTAGCAATTATTTTTTTGTATACAGGGACACTCAAAAGTATTCTGTAACATTTCGAAATATTCGAATTATCGGAATTCGTAATATTCGGGCCGTTTTGAGCGACACTCAAAAGTATTCTGTAACATTTCGAAATATTCGAATCGTATATTCGAATTATCGGAATTCGTAATATTCGAAATAGTCGAATCGTTAAAGCGCTGGTTCGTTGTACACCGCAATAACAATATAAATATTAATTGAATAGTGCGAGCTTTCATGGAGAAAACATAAACGTTATCAGTGCATTTTAATATTGTTACACTGTTTCAAACATATTGAAGTTGATAGTATCTGAGGTGGATGATAACATGTCTTGTGTAGAGTATAGAATAAGTAGCAATTATTTTTTTGTATACAGGGGCACTCAAAAGTATTCTGTAACATTTCGGTCAATATAAAAAAGGGATTTTCAGTGCATTTTAATGATGCTACACTGTTTCAAGTATAATGCTTTGATAAGCATCTGAGGTGGATGGCAACACACTTTCTATAGTATAGAGTATAGAGTAAGTAGCAGTTGCAGTTCGTTTACAGGAGCTCTCAAAATAATTCAATTACATTATGATGTATGGGGAATATATAGTTTGCAGTGTATATTAATGATGTCACACTATTTAAATAACATTTATATACATTACTGAGGTGCAATAGAGCATGTTTTCTATAGATAATTTAGTACGTAGAATTTATCGTTTGTTTACAGAGACACTCAAATGAATTTGGTTATAGGACTGACTATGAGTCATAACTGCTGGATGCGTGCTTTCAATGTGATATTCATTTTAAAACGAACTTAATTTTTAGTGTATTACGAGTTATGTAGATCATATACAGGACTGCTCGAAAGATTCCCCAACCATTACCTGTTATGGACAACAATTGTTGAAAATGAATTTGTACTCTGTTGTGTGTGTTTTAAATGTTTAACTAGATATAACATTTCAATGTGTGAACAAAAATGAAATTTCTTAAAAATATTCCGATTGTGTTGGAAAGTGTTTCACAATCTATGCCGTGATGCGTGATTTTTTTATTATTGTTTATTATTAAGCACGGTCAGCAGCGCCATTTTCCTTAATTTTTCGTATTCTTTTTTCCGTACATTTGATTTTTTGCTACGATGCTGAGAATTCGAATATTTAATTAAACAAATCTTCTAATTATATAATGATATAAAGGGAAGTTAATAGGAAGCAACAAATCAGCATTCAGCATTAATTACACCGGTGTTAAATAGCATAAGATTCCAATTTCCAATTGTACAATATACGATTAATGTAGATCGTTAGCAGCAAGAATGCATTAGTAAAGGATCAGTTATTTCAGATTGATTCTCTGCAATTATCTACGGATCAAGTTCTAGCATAATTAATCTGAAGTTAAATTGTGGAAAGTGTATGCAATATTTTAATCAACTGAAAACTTATTTATTATAAAAAGCATAACGTCCGAACAATTAAACGTAAAAAAGTTAGAAATACAAAAACAAAATGTGAACTGAAATCTATATAATAATTATTTGTTAAAAATTATTTTGAAGGTATCATACCTCAAATCAAAATACTGTTATGAACATTTGGAAGTATATGGTGGTTATGGTATAAATTCGATTAAACTGGATATAAAATTTAAATATTAATTTTATATTTTGAATATTAAATTTCTCTAGTCGCAAAAACACACGTTGTTTTCAATGATTCACTAAAAAGGATTTTTAGTCTTATTGCATTACTTTGCTTAAAAAAATATAGTCTTCGATCATAAATCTAATAACGAATTATGTTGTGTGCAAAAAAGATTGTTTAACTCTATAGAGAAGCAATACGAAGATAATCCAATCTATGGATATATCTTCTAATCAGGTAAGTTAGCCATTTCATTGCTGTGATGAAACTGGAGTACACAGTCTTTTTTTAGCACTTTCCAACCTAGTTGAAAAGTGCTTATGACTTCGGTTTGTCTGGCCATATGGCCGTCTGTCCTTGCTCTAACTCCCGTAAATATGCTCGGATTGCTCTGCAATTTTTATATGTTATTGTCGTTAGCTATAGCATGTTCCCTATTTCAACGGAAGTGTGTAGCACTTATAGTTTTTTTACAGGGACACTCAAAGGAATTCCGTTACATTGCGGTCTATGGGGAAAAATTATTTGCGGTTTATTTAAATAATGTTTCACTATTTTAAACGCATTGAAATATATATATATCACTAAGGTGCATTAGAAGAAGCTTAATATGGAATAGGGTGTGCATACCACTTATAGTTACTATACAGGGACAGTCAAAAGAATTCCGTTACATTACGTCTATGGAGAAAAATCGTCTGCGGTTTATTTAAATAATGTTTCACTATTTTAAACGCATTGAAACTTATATATATTACTAAGGTGCATTACAAGAGGCTTACTACAGAATAGTGTGCGTATAGCAGTCATCGTTCATTTACAGGGGCATACAAAAGAATTCTCTACTGTCTGTTAACAACAATTCCTGGCGTTTTAAGTTGCTGAACGCGATTTTCAATTGAACTCACTTTTTGTCTATTACTGGGTGTGTATAAATTCTGTATTTCATATACAGGGTAGCACAAAAGTTCTAGAACACATTTCCGTTTATTGACAGAAACTTCAGAAGGAGAATTTTAAACTGTGCTACGCGCTTCCTAACTAAACTAAAATTTATCATCCTATATAGTATATATACAAATCTATAGATCATATACAGGGTTGAATAAAAGTCCTCGGATACTTTTCCGAATATTGTATCTGTTCGAAATTCCTGAAATTATGTTTTTAAATATGTTATGCGTTTTCCAAATTGTTTACTTAGATGTTATCTTTCAGCTTATTAAACGGTATGTTTTGTAAAATTATTTTGGAAGCGTTGGAAAGTGCTACATAATCTATGCTTGGCGCATGATTTTTCGTTCTTGTTTTACATTATCATCCTTACCCGTAGTGAACATATTCCAAGGCTGTATGGTGAAAAAATTGGGAGCTCTTTAATCCTAGTATTTTCACATCGTCATTCATTTCACACATTGGACTTATACAAAAATGATTGCAGATAAGTTACTGCAAACGTATATAAGATGTTTAATTGCACGTTTCAAGTTAATATTAAAATATTTGAATTACTGAGTAAATTGATTAAATACATTATTTGGAAAAAATAATATTTAAAAGAAACGTAAATATTGCTTAGATACAGACTAAGTTTTTTTTATACCGCAAACAGGCCCCTACCTGCCCGGCATGAATGCTTAGCTTGACGGGTTTGTACTTAGGTGCGGGGCGGAAATCGCCTGATCACAGCATGGCTGTGATCCACCTGAATATAGATTTGTTCACATCGCTGCTGTGCTTGCTCTCTTGTGGATTGCTACAGTTATCTTTGTTTGCCGGTTCAAAGTTTCTGTTTAACTTTGTTGAATTGACAGATTTTATAGGTCTCGTAATTTAGAACCTTGATCAGGTGACGAGGCCATCGGGCTTTGCACCCACGACGGATTTTACATGCACCAGGTGCCATTAGCGTACATAGATTTACATATTTACCATGTCTGTTGGCTTGTCACGTTCATGGTGGGTTGTCTCTGTAGTGTTTATCCCCTCTTTTATAGGCTGATTTCACTTCTTGTTGTATTTGTCTCTGTCAAGGTATTTTGGCGTTTTTATAGGCTCATCCCTGTTGTAGGTTGTTTTTGTTTATCATTCATTGGGATTTTGTCTCTTTCTTGATATATTGTTACCTCTAGCTTGTGCTAGAGCTTGTTGTCACATTTTGAATCTTGGTCTTCTTTCGAGAGTTTCACTGGTTATTATGTCACTATCGTGGGTTTTGTCATGTTGTAACTTTTGTTACTGGTGGTTGTCACATTGTAACTTTTGTTACTGGTGATTGTCACATTGTAACTTTTGTTACTGGTTATTGTCACATTTCTGGATGTTGCAGATTCATTTTTATTGTCTTTGTCACTTTATCTCACCCAAGCATTGGGGGTTTTGATTTATTTATTTTTCTTTCGTGAATACGATTATTGCGATCAGTCCATTGAATCCTAATGGCTGTTATCACTGCTTTTGAATTTTGTGCAAGTTGTTGATTTGTTGTTTGAGAAACTTGTCGCACTAATGAAGTGGGGCTTGTTCCGTGGCCGTTAGTCCGTCATATATCTATGAGGCTGTATTCACTTGATGTGACACTGTTTTTTTTTCCTATTCACTTTCTTTGGCAGGTGTGCTTTGTGCATTCACCAATTAATTATTTTGTTGTGTTTTGTTCGCTTTTTGTTGGTTATTTGCCTTCACCAGTTGGTGAAATTCAGTCCGTCACAGATGACTTCCACTTCTCACTAGTGCTGAAAAAATCGATTTTTTTTGGCGTTGCAAAGATGTTCCATTGCTACCTTATATATATATATATATATATATATTAAAAAAGATATATTAGAAAATATACTTACCAAAGGGATGGCTTTTGAGGGTGGGAAATGCTTATTGAGGAATCTCGCTGCTGGGAAGGTGTATTTATTTTGATATGAGATCGATGTTTTCTACTAACCATCTTATCACTGCTCTTCCTTTTTTTTGTACTTGTTTGTTGTTCGCTAACTGGTTGTGCCATATTTTTTCGTTGTTCGGAAGTTTTACATATAGACAGAAGAAATACGCGGAATTACAGAGTACGCCGCTAAGACCGTTCAATGTTGAGTAAGGTTTTAATCAGCATATCGGCAATCATCAATTTGGTGTGGCAATAATTTAGATCGGATACACCAGACTCTTTTAGATTGCTAATGCAGTGATTCTTAATCCCTTTAGGTTTGGTCTTATATGTACACTTTGTTACTGCATCATTTTTGTTAAGGACAATTTGATACATGTATTTGTATAATGTTGTTCATTAAAGTACAAAGAACAGCAGAATATTATAGCTACAATTAGGCAATATTTAAAATGTATGCCTTCTAACAAATAAGATGCTAACAATTTAGAATTTCTTCCATATAAATATTTACTTTACAGTCAACTTGATCTGGTGCATTTATTCATTATAATAGTATTAGTGTTAAATTATCATCATTATACAGTTTGCAATACCGCTTCATTATTTTAAAGTAAGTGTAAAATACTTCATTAATTGTAATTTCTAATCATTATAATCTGCAATTGGCTAAATGATGATAACTGTACAGTGAAATTGAACGATGAAATAGTTTCTTAAATAAGGCGTAAAATGTCAAACTAATAAAACTAAACAATATGAAATACATAATTTAAACTGCTACATATAATAGAATGTTAGATATCATGTATAATTAATTTAACTATCGTAAACGTTATATTTTAAATATCAATTTAAAGTTAGATAATTATTTGAGAGAGTCGTTCAGTTAAACATTTATTGTACAGATCAAAACTCAGTTAAAATTATTTAACACATGAATATGCATTTATATATCCAAAACGAAGTTTTCAAAATTAATTTTTTTGCAATTATATAAATATTTTTTTTTACATGAATTAAATGTAAGTTCATTAAACTTTATCTGCGAAAGATATTAAAAAATAGTTTAAATGTTGCTGACATCATTAATGATATTTAGTAAACTTTAAATTACGAACTCAGCATTCTTATTTTTTTCTCTTTTTTAAATATTATTACGTTTCGATGGCTAGCAATATTCCGACTGCAAGAATAGTATCTATGATTTTCATTGAAATGCAATCATTGTAATTCCTTTTGTTAAAAAAAAAATAAATTACTTCACACAAGCAGTGTAAATGACACTGAATAAACTTTTTTTTCAATTTAAAGAACTATAAAGGAAATTTTTATCCTTCTAACGAGCTTAATTTATTCCGAATAATAACGAAAAGTTTCCAAAAAAGTTTGATAGAACTATCAGTGTTGCTAGATTGTAGATTTTATTTTGAATTCAAAATATCTACTGCTTTTTCTGATAGTTGTATTTGCTTTATTTCATCAGAAAAATCTGCAATTAAATAAAAACGATGATTACGAGTTAGAAAAATTGGAAAATATTTTAAATAAAAAATAGGCTAATGTTAGCCAAACATGGCTACTCTAATCCTGAACATTTCAGATCAACATATTTTGAACTATCTCCTTTATTCGCATAAATGTCAATTAACTGATTTAATAGTATTCATTTGTTCCTAAAACGATAACTGTCGACTAAAAATATGCGTTTTGAAGTTTAAAAGTCTGGCAAAACATGACATTCATATTTATTGAAACAATTTCATTACTGATTAGTGCACTCCTATTCACATATCTTTAGTAATAAGATCTGGTTAAAACCATTCCTCTTGCTTGTTGCACAATTTAAAAAGATTTTCTTAATTCCTGTGTGTTGTATCGTCACGACCAAATGGACTTGAGTCAGGATGGCTTTTAAGATGTTTTTTATTACACTAAGCTGAAAGACAAAACAATGACAGAAAGATTAATTAGAGATAAACTTCGGTTTCATACAAGTAGACTAACATTTAAGTACTCTGTCGACAGTATAACATACTGCCCGTGGGTTTGGCCTCGATAAACGTCTTAGTAATGTCGTTACTTCTCCGGGGACAGATTATTTTACATGATAAAAATATAAGCTTACGGCCAGGCTTAGTACACCTTTCTTACTGTAAAATAGCCTACGACTAGGCTCTTCATCTCACCTCACTAGCGATAGAATTCAGAGATGCTTCCAGCTCGCTCTCTAACGATCAAGTCCTATTTTGGTCTGTTTTATGCCGCGTATATCTGCAGACCATTGTATTCCAAGTGGATGTTGAGTACTTGCCCTATGGTCTCAAGCATTCGAAAATTTATTACTTTCCTATATCGGATGAGACTTTACAAGTGATCATATAATTATTGCTCTTGAGCTGTCAGGACTAAACTTCAGTCGACCACTCGAAAACATTTTATAGCTAGTGAAATAAAAGTTTTTTACAGAAAATTCACTCTTATAGAGGAATATTTCAGGGTAGACTGAGAAATGCGGTACCTCAGGCTTTTCTCAGAAAAGAAAGACGAATATCTCAGACTTTTTAGATTACAAATGAATGTACAGGGCGCCACAAAAATAGCATACGAAATTTAATTCAGTAATTTAATAAGTATAATGGGAAAATTAGTGACATTCGTATAAAATAGTTGATAATTTCTTATACAATAACGAAAAAGTCAAAATTTGTGAAAAAATACTCTGACCTTTATAAAATTAGAAGAATTGTCGTACTTACAGCAAATCTTGAAAATACAAGTATTTTTATTCAATGAATAAAAAGTCAAGAAAACACTGTGTGACCTATTATAAAACGTTACACGTTAATTTGAACATTCTTACAGTTTCAGACAGTGCAGCACCATCTATTGATAAAAATATTAACTATTTTCCAAAATTTCGTACACAGAATTTATGAACTATCTTACAATCAAGTCACTTTTTCATCGTTATAGTTATTATAATTAATTTTAATGTTAAGCTGTCTGTTTGTGCTATTAGGTATGTAATAATGTTAATGTTTTACGTGGATTTATTTTCATGATCAGCGCATTGACCATCTAAATCTCAATGTTGGGAATATATATTAGAAATAATGTATGATACGTACTGTAATATAACGCTAAGTGAATGTTTACATGTCAAAAAACGTCATTTAAAATTTCCGGTGAATAGCGTGTTAATGTAAACAGATACAAAGTAATCAGATACAAAGATAAAGTAATCAGATACAGAGCTAGTGAATTTCATATAATGAATACAAAACATTGTATCTGGAATGCACAGCTTCAAATATTCATTAAAGATCATTATTATTATAGTAAAAGCAATGCAAAGGAGGGACATACTATCTCTCAGACACTAATAATCGGTTTTAAACTGACAAATAATGATTGAAATACATCTTGTGAGCCCGAAACAGCGAGAGTTAATATTGGAGATTACGCCAAATCGATGCGGGGATAAATTAATGTATTTTCACAGTAATAATCATTGTTTATTATAAATGATACATTGTCATTCTCACGTCAGTGAACTTTTTGCAGTAAGTTTTGTAACCATGAAAATCAAGATTATTTTACTTCCATTTCCCTGCAAAATAAATAAGCTGAAAACTTTAATATGATATAGAATTTTAACAACAAGAACAACAACAACAACAACAACAAATAATTAGAAAAACCTGGAAGTTTTAAATATAAAAAGTACATAACAAATTAAAAATATGCAACGATAGTTTGATTTTGTCTATATGATCTTAGATAAATGAAATTTATTAATAATATAAAACATAAAGTAAAAAATATAAAACGCATACTATAGCAAAATATAAAAAAATACGAGTATTTCTTGAAATTGATTAAAAATTGATGAAAAGTTAAAATAATAAAAATGCATATGGATGTTAAATATATTTTTCAACAAAATTGACTTCCAATATGAACACTTTCTGTTGATTTTTAATAATTTTTAAACAACCAGTTAAAATGCTGTCAACGGATTTCATAAGATGATTAAAATAAGTGATTTAAATTGTTATTTATATTATATTATTATATTTGTAAAAATCATTGACTATAATAAAAAAAATTATTTAGTTTTTTAAGTGGTCTTAAAAAGTTTTAAAATCTTATACAAATGCTAATTTAAAATTTTCATATGATATTTATCCTATTAAGAAAATGAAAAAAATTCAAAAATTTATTTAAAAGCTTAATTCCTTAAGCTTTTAACAATAAATTACAAGTTTGAAAATAGTAAATTTTATTAGTACTTCAATTAAAATATGTATTTAATTATAACTATTATAATTCACTTTGCTATTGTAATTTTTGAACAATCAACTTACTAACCCTTTTATATAAAATAAGCCCAACAGGCATAATTACATTTCTCTATATGAAAGAATAATTATCTAATTTTCTAATTTTATTTTTGCAAATAAATATATAACAACAATAGATTGGAGCAAAAGAGAATAAAAGAATGGCATGTCTGCTTAAGAGTTATTGTGTAATAATGCATATTAGAAAAAAAAATAATTAGTTTGAAACTACTAAGCTTATCAAGAACTATTAATATTTCAGCAGAAATTGAAAGAATGTATTATACTTTTGTACTCATACACAGTAAATAAAGAAATATGCTAGGGTTAGAAAAAGAAGCAAAACTTATTCCTGTTTAATTCGAAGAACAAATGCCTATAATTCCCTCTCAGTGGATATGTACTATTTTGAAAAGTTAACTGGTTATAGTTATATTTAATCTGCGTATATGCATACATTGACAGATATAATTAATTTTCATATTTTGTTTTGTTACTATGTGTGAAATTTAGATTTATGCAATTACACTAATTTTAAAAAAGTAGAAGTGCAAAAACAGCTCCCATTATATCGGTTTCATTTGTTATTTGTGCTCTCAACTAATGGATTTAATTATTTTCAGTTTTAAGTATTTCTTTATATTATATATCTAATTGCTAGAAGTTATTTTTTTGGCATCCCACTATTCTTGATACCCATTCAGTACCTTAATACAGAAGAATATAATAAAAATCTTGTTGGAACCTTCGGTAGCATAATAATTTTCTATTCTTATAAATTGTTATATTAGTCTTTATATTTTAATTTAAATTTTCATCATTTGATAATAGTAAAAAGGTTCATTCAGCTTGCCGGAAATTTACCATCGCGCTAAGAATTTAAATCCGATCCTAGTACTTTTCCTTTTGATTCATCGTCGTATCACTATTTTTGGGTTAGAAGTAATATTAGTAGTAAATAACAAATTGGCATGTAGTAAGTAGATATCCACTTTGGTTTGAATATATTATTATTCACTTTCTTGGCTACATATATACATTTATTTCGCGTTTGGAGTGTGCTTGTAAATGCTTCATTTTTACATTAAATTTAAGACATATACACATATTCACAGGGACGTCTTGACGGTACAGTTACATTTTGCATACTAAAAAAGTTTATATTAAGTTCACACGCGCGGTATCAGTTGAAGGTTGAAGTGGGACAGTCTGGAGTATTTTTGGGTTGATTAGTTTCGACATAAGGTCCATCTGGTTATATTCAGTTTGGTTCGCAGCTACGGTTATCACTTGAGGTACTAGAGTTAATTGGGGTCTGGTTTTTAACATTTAGTGTTTTTCGCTGCGATGTTCTTAAGTATGCACTGAGTAATGTTCGATGCAGTGTTCGGAATGAGCGCGCTCATTAAACGAAAACTCGCGAACTTAGTTCACTTTCTGTGAACGTGAGTTGAACTTGACTCACGTTTTGATAAACGAACGTGAGCTGAACGAAAGCTCAAAAAATCTGTGAGTTTGAACGAAATTTACAACTCAAACTCATTTTTTTCATAATTTATTTAAAAATTTTCCAGCCATTCAGAACACGTTTTTCCCATTCAAATGTCATTCAGAGGCATTACACGGACTCGGGACAGGTCGATTCTGGTCATCAGTTTTTCTGGGTCGTGCCCGAGTCTTGCTTTCTCAGAAGGCTTGGGTCGGGCCGAACCGGACTTATTTCTGAGACTGTGCTTTATTCTTCCTAGATGTGTACACGGACAGAAATTTTCTGGCATGGTCACAACAAATCTGCTTGTATGAAAATCATTGACCCGTCCCTGTCTAATTCGTGCAAAAATCTGTTTAACGAACAACCTCCTTGGGTCAAAAATTTTGCCGAAAATACATATATTTTTAAATTACCATTATTCTACAATTAAAATTCTCTTTAAATAATAATACATATACATTTCTAGGGAGGGGGGGGGGGTATACAGCACTGTAAAACCTGTTATAAGAATCTGTGTATGACGAAATCCTGTTTTAAACGGAAAATTTTCTTGATCGGTGCAAAATGGATATAATAATCTTAACGTTTGGAAATAAATAATACTTTACAATAGACGACAGATCTCGTAAAAAAGGAACTAAACTATAACGATTTTCTTCCCCTCATATCTGATTCCGTCTTAGAAGGTTTCAGATTTTTAAGTCTCTAAGCCGTGTAAATGGATTAATGATATTAATAATAATTCAGATATTTACATATAAATAGAGATCCATTAAAAAATCAATATAGTTTACAATAAGATATATAGAAATAGATTTAGTAGAAACAGTAATTTGGAATGGAGGTCCCTGTGCTATGGTAGAGGTCTGCACGATCCGAAATTTCAAGTCACGGGCCCGGCCATCTCCATAGAAGAAAAGTTCGGCCCTGCTCGACCAGGTATAAAAATTAAAATTTCGGCCCGAGCCCGGCCGGCTAGTGGAGAAAAAAAATTATTGGCCCAACCCGGCCCGGTATAACAGCTAAAAGTTCGGGCCGAAACGAATTCTACAAAACATTGATTTGTTTGAAAACTGGCTCTGAAAGCTAGCTTTAGTACTGTGTATTGTGTATATACCAGTGTTGGGACTTTTTGAAAAATCAGTGCTAAGTTGAATTAAACTAAAATATCCGCGTGTTTGAGTGAAAATTACAACTAAAACTCGTTCAATTTTTTTCGTAAATTTCTTTCAATTTTTTTTCGCTGTTAAGAAGATATTTTGTCCTTTCAAATGCTTTTTAGAAGCTTATACGAGACCAGGGCGGGCCGGTCTTGTCATTACTCTTTCTGGACCGGGCCCGGGATTTACTTTTTCTGCAGGCTCAGGTGGGCCGAGCAAGACTATTTTTCAAGGTATAGCCGGGCCTGTACTTCATTCTTCCTAGATGTCTGCACGGGACAAAATTTTCAGGTCCCGTCCCGACACAGAGCGTATGAAAACCATTAGCTTGTCCCGTGCATCTTAAAAATGAGGCCCGCACTGAGAAAAAAGTTTTGTTGAATCAACAAAAATTTGGCTGACACAACAAAACTTTTTGTTTGAATATGGGTCAATGGAAATTTTGTTTGAATCAACAAAAAAATATATTGTTGATTTTTTTTGCAATTCCAAAAAAAAATTTTGTATCTTCAGCAAAAAAATGTTTTGTTAATTCAAGTAAAGTGGTTCAATTTTACTTGAATTAACAAAATTCTTTTTGTTACATAGATATATGCTATGTGTTATTTTAACAATCTATTTTCTTTTTTCAACAAAATATATTTTGTTTGTTTTACGAACTTGTTTTGTTTAGACTACAAAAACTTTTGTTAAATAAACCAATCAAAGCATGCAATTTTAACTATTTCTTAATTCATTTTCAGCAGTGAATTACGCCTGTAAACCTTGAATAATAACAAGTGAATTTTACCCTGCCTTTTTTTAAGCGCAAACCGAGAGAGTGAAAATTGCCCAAGCCGGGAGTCGATCCCGGGTCCTCAGAACAGCGCCCTGAGGCTCTACCACTGAGCTGCCATGAACGATGTCTGAGCTCGACATTTCTCACTCTTATATATGTCGGAACGACAAAATGGAAATGTCATCAGGAGCACGCAAATTTCTGCGGCAAACATAAGACGACAATACAAACGTTTAATTGGAAAAAAAAAAAAAAAAAAAAAAAAAAAAAAGATTATAGTTATTTTAAAATCTCGAGAAAAAAAAGTCTAAACGTGATTTAAGTATAATATGAACGTTTATTATAAAAAAAAGAGATTTGTTTTACGTTGCGTCATTTTAATAAAAAAATATTTAATTGTGTATTTAAGATAAATGCACAAATGTTTACGAAGCAGTTATTTGTAAACGATGCTATTCTGTTACATATTTTTAAAAAAGAATGCAGGTATAGATTAACTGAATCAAATCAAGTCCTTCGCTGATAGTCCTTCGCATTTACGGTCTAAGTTACTTTAATAAGTATTAAATTCCTTTTAATTGTAGATCTTCTAAATTTTCTCAATGCCTTTAATGGGGAGATGATGCTAGTGTAAAACATTCAAGAAATCATCTTTTTTTAAACCTTAAAACATTCTATGCTTATTTTCAGCATACGGCAACACATAGTTAATTTTTAATTCATTTTCAGCAGAGAATTACGCCTGCAAAAAGCAGGATAAAAATTCATTGGTTATTATTCAAAGATTACAGGCGTAATTCACTGCTGAAAATGAGATGGAGCTATTGCAGAAATCACAAAAATGCAACATAGCAGCGCCAGCTGTTGTGCGATTTACACCAAAAATTATTGCTAAAATTTGTCAAAAAAGACAAAAATTGTTGCTAATCAGCAACAATTTATATCAGGAAGTAACTGAATATAAACTTTTATTAAATTCCGTGCATTAGTTCTTGAGATAGAGCGCCCACAAATTTTTTTTTAACATACAGACAGATAGAGTCATTGACAGTCATTTTCTAAAAACAGACAAATCGTGTTCAGGACCTTATAAAATCCGTCGGAAACCGGAAGTCGAAAATTTTCATGATTCCAATACTTTCTTCTTGTAAAGATAGAAGAAAGTAATAAATGGGATAGGGGTATTTTTAAAACTACCTTGGTCCCTCCCAATGAAAAAAAGTTTTTATTATCCAAAAATTATGTTAAACCTTTAATTATATAGCTATATAAGTAAAATAAATCGAGTTACGTGAGAGAGTTATGGCTACTATACAACAATTTAAATTTTGCAAAAAACAATATTTTGCTGGAATTACAAAATTATTGTAAAATTAAAGAAAACAGATTTTGTTAATTCAAGTAAAATTGATGAAATTTTGTTAAAATTTTGTAACAGTATTAACAATATTTTTTTATCCAAGCAACAAAACCAATTTTTTTACTTCAACTAAAAATTTTGCTAAAACAATCAAAATGTACTCAACAAAACATGTTTTGTTGTTTTAATCAATTCCTTTTTCTGGGTGCGGTGAAGCAATTTTTGTAAAAAATGAATGTCATTTTAAATCTCCGTTATTCTACAATTAAAATTCTTTTGGAAAAATAGTACATACATTTCGAGGGAAAAAAAATTAAAGTACAATAAAACCTGCAAAAAGTAACCTGTCTATGACGAAATCTTGTCTTAAACGTTAAATATCTTGTTCTGTGAAATATCTTTATAAAACTCTGCACTAGCATTATATATTGAAAATTTGTATTTTGTAAAGTTTTATCACGAAAGCCGTAATGGATTTTATGCCCCTACTTCGAGGGGCAAAGGAAGCAAATTAAAAAAAAAAATCATCCGAACTCATGTGTATAGTTTTAGAAAATATCTCTATCCTTTCTTATTATAAAGACTTATAATCTTTTCATAAAGCCATAATAGATTTCGAGATGTGTTTTCAGCCCCTACCTCCAGAAGTACAGGGGGTATCGGACGCAAGAAATGTGCAGATGCTCTCTATCAGAAACTGTGAAATTGAATAGCTTTGTCGTTTTTATATAAATTTGAAAGCTCATTCAAAAACTGCTGTCAAATTTGGCGTTTTGAACCGAATTTTCTGACGTGAAAGCCCGATAAAGGTCGTCATGAAACAGCAACTCTTATAACACAAAATATAATATATCAATCGAAAATTGGAGTTTCTTATTGTTGAACGGGGAAAACTATTTTTATTTATTTCAGAATCGTCTTAAAACTCCACTTTTAAGTGATTGTTTTTATTTCTATCTCTCTCTCTCTGTCTATCCTTATGGGTAAAGAATATACTTAAAGAATGACGTTGTGATTTTTTCTTTACTGGAAATAATAGGCGCCGACTTAACGGGGCAAAGCAAGCTGCTGCTACCATGATATCTTACGTAGGGGTACAAAATTATCTTTTCGTCCCCATTTCTCCGTTCTTCAAAAAAGTCGGAATTTTAAACGCGAAATACATTTTGCTCGTGAATTTGAGTTTAAATTACAACATAAATTCAGATTCACTCAATTTGGAAAATTATCCCATTCTTAAAAAGGACTTTTCCTTTACACAATAGCATGGTCAAATTCAGTACTATAGAATCGAGAAAGGTCGTACTCGTACAACGGGTACCTTCCTAAAGTTCTGAGAAGAGCGGGAGAATAGCCAGCAATCAGTACGCTAACCAGGCTTAGAAGAAAGATCTTATCTCGAGCCCATTGTATCACTTCCCTGAGGATACATTTGTACCCCCTGGCCAGAGATACTTCAATTTAGGAATATACGCCTGACCATATAGAAACTGAAGGTCATAAACCATAATAGGTTTCTCTTAAACTTTTACCTTTTAACCAGGCTTTGACTCTAGACTTCTAATTCTATGCTTGACAGAAGTAAAATATTGCCTGTGTTTCAATGTAAGTTAGAAACAGCGTGCACAATTTTCCATAGAATTGAGCAAGAGGAAATTGAGAGCCTTTTTTTAACAAAAGAAACCTGAAAGAACTTTCTTATTTTTATCGAGTTATTAAGAAGTTTGTCTTTAATTGTAGTGAAATTATATTAGCTAGTGCATTTAATTATAAATTTTATTTTCCAAAAGAAAGTGGAAAAATGCAAAATAAAAAATGCTTTCAGTAATTCATTAAAGCTTCAAAATAACTAAAAAAAATACTTAATTGCTAAAATGTATAAAATAAAAACTTTATAAACAGTAAAATAAGTTTTAGTAAACAGTTGACATGTTTCGGCACCGTCAGAGCCAGTTTTAAAACAAATAAATTTACAAAAAACACGTGCAAATTTTATTGATTCATATGCAAAAAGAAAAGGGCATTTTTTTATTTCAGACATATAATTTTTATCAGCGCTCGTGCAAACAAAATTCAGTGGAAAGGGAACAACAATTTTGGAATAAATGTAATCCGCATTCCAGGCTAGTTTTAGGTAGATTTCGTAAGAAATACTACCTATTACATTCTCCCCTAAGTTGGAATTTTTGAAAAATTTTTCCAGTTCTACGCTGATCATGACTTCCAGAACCCAAAACCACCCCCAGTTCAAAACTTTATCTATATCTATCTATCTATCTATCTATCTATCTATCTATGTCCCTTTTTAATGCTGCAATAATGGAAAACTGCAATAATTCTGCACAAATCTCTTCCAAACTGATACATAAAATCAAGGGGCATAAAATCTCGGTCAAGTTCGTTAATGGGCAAAATCGTATCAATGGGGGGGGGGGGCTTTTTGTGAAAACAAAAAAAACCCATAATTTCATAATTATAAAACGTATCGAATCCGTTTCAAGTTATTATTGCTTCTAGGAAAAGGGCCGAAATTTTATGTATGACAGATTTTTGATATCATTAAAAATGGCCCCAAGGGGGGGGGGGGGGTTAGGAGAAAAAAAATTATAACTTCGTCAATTCCCAAGATATCAAATCCCCTTAAATTTATTGCAAATCTCCTTAAAATTATCTACAACTTTTATATTGACAAGTTTTTTATAGGACCAACTCTTATGGCAAAATAAATAAATAAATAAATAAATAAATAAAATTCCCTGCTGGCGCCGCCTACAAGCAGACGTGAAAACAGAAAAAGAAACCCATAACTTCTTAATTTTTATACATATCGAATCCGTTTAAAGTTATTATTGCTTCTAGGAAAATGGCCAAAAATTAATGTATGACAGATTTTTGATTTCATTAAAAATGCCCCCAAGGGGGAGGAGAGGAATAGGGGTTTCAGAAAAAAAAATTCATAACTTCGTCAATTCCCTAGATATCAAATCCGCTTAAATTATTATAAATCTTATTAACATTATCTACAACTTTTATACTGACAAGTTTTTGTATAGGACCAACTCTTACAGTAAAAAAAGAAAAGAAATTTCCCTGCTGGCTCCGCCTACAGGCAGAGGTATATTTCAAAGTGGGTGGTCCCAACTGCCACATCATGGCAAATAGGTCTTTCTTCTGCAATTCCCAATAAACAGATGCCCCACGGTCTCCGTCTTCGAAATTTACCTATGCCTGAAGGCCGAGCCGTCAGGGATTTTTTTTTTTAAACGAAGAACATAAACATGAAATAAACTAAACTAGGAATTATTTTAGAACTTTTCTTACAAGGCAGTTTTGTTTTAAACATATAAACCCACTAGAGCATTTCAGAGATTTTAACATTTAATTAAATATTGAATATTGAAAAATAAGTTTCTACCAGTGTATTTCACAATCGGAAAATGAAACAGCTCATTTTTTAATGCGTCTTACCGTATACCATAAATTTGAAACGCATGAATATAAAAATAAATAAATAAAATAAAAATTTTCTTTTCTAGGGATTAGGCGTAGGAGAAACACAGATATCCTGACAAAATCATTTTTGTTATTTCTCTGTGTGTTTAATCATTTTAAGTTACTTAGGATGAATAAAGTTTACCCTTTTTTTAACAAATTAGAGACGAATAAAATTTAATTTCATTTCAACATACAGATATATTCTTTCCGAGATAGTGTCTATACTTATTTATATATGTAAAATAATCAATGAAAACTAATGATATAATTCTAATCCACAATCACCTTTTTGAATAAATGAAAAAGTATAAAAAACAAAATAATAAAAATAAATTTTTAGTACCATTGAACGATTGAAAATATATCTTTCATGTTCGTTAGATTTAAACTTTATTTTTCTTTCGTTTTATGTTCAATTAATTCTTAAAAATTTAAATTTTTAAAGAAAAAACACGCCAAATTATCATGCAGATGCGACGCATAAAAAAAATACATTGAATTAGAGGTATGCACGAGACGAAATTTTCAGGCCGAGCGCGACCAAGACAATCCGTAGACAATTTTTCTTTTGGCCCGGTAGAAAAGTTCAAAGTTTGGCCAGAAGTGCTCCGAGCACAACTTGGCCTGTTGAAAAAAATTATCGATCCAGGTACAAAAATTAAAACTTCGGTCCAGTCTGCACAAAACATTAATTGGCTCAGCTATTCCCGACTAAGCTCGACCTGGCTGAACATAGATTTTTACGCCTAAGAGATGTCCTAACTAAAAATACTTATTTTACCTTTTATATCATGTTTATATTCTTCATTTAAAACACGGGTTCTGAGGTGTGATATTTATTTTTTAAATGCATCTGATTATATGTAACTAGCACAGTTACCATTAATATTGTTAATCCACATTCTATGGCTTGGAGATTTAAAAATAAAAATTCTATAAAATAAAATCTTCTAAGGCGGAATTGCATGGGAATGAAGAAAAATCCGTCATGGGCTGGTTCCCCTATGAGCAAGTTCATCGTCTGTTGTAAATGCATTACATTCTTTTCACAAGTACTGTTATCCTCATTTTACATAGATCAGGACTGTCCAACCTGGCGCCCGCTATTCACCAGAAAATTCTTACAGAAACATTGTCCTTATATATTCGGAGATTGAATAAGGCAAATATTTCTATAAAAATTTTCTGGTGAATAGCGGGCGCCAGGTTGGACAGCGCTGACATAGATCAACGTTTTGTTTTATTTTGTTAAACACGGGGTTCCGTCATAGGCAGGTTCTTTTTCTCAGGTTTTACCGTATTTTAATTTTATTGCCTAGAAATTTAGCTACCCATCTTTAAAAAAAATAATAAAATTAAATAAATATACCAATTTTAATTGTTGAATAATAACGATTTAAAAATACGTGCATTTTTTGACGAAAAAAAATTTGAGCCGGGCCAAATTTTACTGATATTTTTACTGGACGGTCCAGAGCCGTGCCGGTCCAATGATTTTCATATGAGCTGGGACTGAAAATTTCTGCATGTTCAGACCTCAAGAAGACTGTAGTCCAGCCCCGACGTTGCCCGGAAAATAAATTTAGTACCGGCCCATCTGGGTCCAAACCTCAAGAAAAAAGTAATCCCCAAACCAAGCTCGGACCGAGTGTCAGGGAGGAAAATTGGACCGGGCCCATGAAGACCCTTACATTGAATATCCAAGAGATTAGTTCACAAAATTATGTAAATTTAGATGATAAAAATCTAATATATTAAAAAAAAAAAAAAAAAAAAAAAAAAAAAAAAAAAAAAAAAAAAACGAGTTTTTAGTGAACTTCGTTCATTTTCATAGATGAGTTTGAGTTGAGCGAGTTCGTTTGAAAAATTTTGAGTTTGAACTTCAACTTGGCTCATTTTTGAGAAATTGAACTTGAGTTTGAACTGTTCATTTTTTTTCGTGAGCGTGCCCAACACTGGTTCGATGCGTTCTTTTTATCGTTCACAACACGTGGAGATTATTAATGGGTAAAAAGGTTTCTCCGTCAAATCTGATTTCAAATTTAAAAAGAATCTTGTTTTAATGAAGAAATCGATTTCTTTCACGTATGTTTTTTTTTTACAGTTTATCAGTTAAGTCGATAATACAATTTCATCGTGATAAAGCAGAGATTACGTTAACCTAATAATTATTTCATCCGCACACTACTGGGTCCAGACAATAATAAATAATGAGTTTTTTTATTTAAAAATATGCCAACTTTTAAATGAGGATTCTTCTACAAACCAGCGAAAAAATGTCACAAAATATTTATAAAAAATACAATTAAATTTTTTTTAATGGAGTTGTATAGTATATAGAATAACCATAAAATATATGTAAATAATAAAAAATTAAAATACAACAATTTTTCATATAGAAAATGTGTCTTATGACCAATCAGGTCCACAAACTTTCACAGTGCAAGTTTGTATCACTTAAAGAGAATATAAAGTTGTTTTATTTTTATTATTTTTTATAACCATGGTACGTTATTATTGTTTAATTCGGTGATTTTTAAAGGTAATATAAGGTTCATTTCCATTGATGAATTTTTTTTACATATAGTATTATCAGATAAATAACTGTTTTTAGAAGAAATTAAGTAAGGTCCGTGCACAGAAAAATGAACAACTTCTAAATAGACCAAAAGAAGGCAGCAATGAAAAAAAAAAACTTGTGTGAAAGAAAAAAAATTATTCATTTTAAATTCAGCAATACACTGTACAAACACCATTTTCAAAACTGAGCAATAAATACTCAAATCTGAGTATGTCAAAATGGCTCTGAAGTAAAATTACTCAAGTTTGAAACATGCATATACACATTTCTGAAAACATGCACACACACACTCAGGAATAAAACATCATGTGCTCATATTTGAGTATGTCGATGTTTCAAAAATGAGTCTGAACTGACTTCTATGTGCTCATTTTTGAGTATTTCCATGTTTCAAAATTGAGTTTGAACTGATTCTAATCATTTTTGAGTATGTCCATGTTTAAAAAATGAGTATGAACTGACCTCTATGTGCTCAGTTTTGAGTATGTCCATGTTTCAATATTCTGAGTATTTCTGGTATTTCAGAATTGAAAGCATTGGCTCGTCATATTTGAAACAAAAAGTTTCATAACAAAATGAAAACATCGATTTACTCAGATTTGAAAGTGTCATTTTTCTCAGTGTACTTTATGAAAAAAAGTACAATAACTGTGAACAAATCATGAACGTAAATATGACTGCACCAGTTCCATGGTCAAGATAAAGATAGGTAAGTATTATAAAATAGCAAAATTAAATAAAATAACATGTAATAATTATTGAGTAAATTCAGTAGTATTAAGTAGTTCAAACTAATATTCATAGTTTTACGAATAACTTATGGAAACAATTCAGGTCAATAGATACCATTTCCGTGGACATCATGATAATAATCATAATATCAAATTGGTGTAATAACGTAACTTTACTAAAATCCTTTTCAAAATTTGAATAAATATCATGTTTGGGCATGATCAAGGCATCATGTTTGATATGTTCATAGCAATATAAAAAACATTTTTATGCTCTTAATTTGCATTTTGTTTTCAGAATATGTAATGCTTAAAATGTCCGTTTCTCTAGGCATGGTCCTAAAGGAATCCAAAAGTAATTAATGTAATTAAATGGTTTAAAAAACACAGATAAAATTGAAGAAAAAACCGGAAATAAACGATTTAACAATACGTTTACAAAAAGAAAATATCATTTCAGTAATCATCATAATGGTTTTTGCTGCGTTAATAACTTTTTATTTAATCAAGGTAATAAAAAAACTCACAAGCTAAATTCATTATTATTCCAGAAAGGGTGCAAAAACATAAGAAAAAAGTTTTTGGAAATAAAAAAAATTAACAAAAAAATGTATTTGATGTTTATTGTTCATTTGAAAGCGATTATACACGTTAATGTTTATTAGATTTGGAATATTTGGTAATAATGCTTATAATTTGTTTTGATCAATGTTTTAAGAAGTTAAAAAAGTTTGGTCTTTTCTGTGTGATATTTTTTTTTGTTGTTTATAGATATATTTTTTGAATAAATTTAATTCAATGTTTAATAATATAGTTTTATACTTAATATTGTATACTGGACCTAACTAATGTATTTTAAATGTAATATTAAAATTTTAAAATTATTTTATGCAGCGTATTAGTGGACTTTCAAATGAGAAAATATTTTGTGAACTTTTTGTGCTTTGTATGGAATATATTTCTTTAAGACATGCGTGGAATTCTACTTTACTCTAAAGTATCCTGCTACGTTCGAATAGCAAAGTTTGGACACATATCACAGTTTGTTTTGATTTTTTTTTTTGAAAGACTAAACAATTATCTATTCAAAACTCAGTTTTTGTTTCCTTCTTACAGTAGTTGGAAGAGTAGTTATGACTATTTATGTTTCAGCTCCCAAACCGGAAATGTGTATTAATATAAGCAGTACTTGCTGTTTAAAAGACTCAAGATAGAAAACAATGTCTAATACTGAAATCAAGAAAATTATTATATATATGGTGGTTATAAAATCTTTCCCTGATTACAATAATTCATTGCAGAAAAACTAAAATAATTAGGCATATGCTTGTTTCAATATATTGTATAGACATTTATGAAGTTTTTAATAAAAGTACTTACGCCAGGAAATTTCCATGTACACACCCTTGTTAGCTTGAAGAATGTCAAGGCGGCATTTTATTTCTCGCCCCGTATTGCCCAACATTTGAACTGTCACACTAGACACAGCATCTGTGATCCTGACCTTGAGTGTTTCAATATCTTTTACTGGTGTTCCAAACACTCTGTGACTTTATCTACCCCCAAAAGACAAAATCTAGAGGAGTAATATCGGGTGAGCGAGGAGGCCATGGTTGTTGATCCATGCCGTTCTATCCATCTTCCAGGAAATTTGACAGACTAAAAAAATTAAGAACATGACTTTTCCATAATACAAATTTTACAATTAATTGTAATCATTGAAAGATCACCCTTTATAATATGGAGAATTTTTTAATTTTGAGATGAATATTTTTATAGATTTATATAAATAAATGTGTTAAAAAAAGTATTTTAATCACTAATCAGTTACAAAACACATCCAAACTCTGAAAATTATGATTAATATAAAAGCGATGTATTATGACTTATATAAAGTTGATCGACTGTAATTTATGTGATGTTGAATATAATAAAATAAGAGTTTAAAAATATGAGAATTACCTGAAAGTTTAGATCATTTTTCATAAACTAAAATAGTGAAAATTACGGAAAATAATCGATTATTTGAATGTGTATATCTATATAAATTCTTTTTGAATGGCTTAGATTGTAGTCCATTACATCATAGTACTATAAATAATGCAGTTATGCCGAAAAATGTAAAAAAAGTTATTATTTTGTCATGAATACATTTTGGTAAATTTCAAATATTGCGTTATTGTCCATTAAAAATTTGTTAAAAATTGATAGGAAATTTCATCAAAATAATTTATTCAACGAATGAAATTGTTATTTTATATAGCAATTTATAGTAAATTATCGTTTCTATGGAATACACTGAAAAAAATTAGAGACGAAGTTCTACTTAAATATTATATTAATATACCAGATTATCAGCCATTATTTTAATTGTGGAGATCAATGCTAGTATAGATTTATCTTTTCATATTATTTTTATTTAAAAAAAACATTTCTTCCTTTAAAAAAATGTTTTATATTGTCAGTAAAAACATCCATAATCAATAATTATTAAAAACATATTTAGTTATTTCTTTTCAAACACATATAGACACAGTTTACTCATAATGTATGTTTTTACTGACACTGTAAAATATTTTTTTTAAAGGAAATGATGTGGAAGTACAAAGATAAAAATAGTATGAATAGATAAAACCTATACTAGCATTGCTCTCCAGAATTAATAGTAATGCCTGATGATCTGGTATACTAATATAATATATAATTGTAATACGGGCATTACAAACATAGGATGTTCTGTTTTTAGACTACTAGTTTTTAGACTAAAAAAATAAAAATAAAATAGTTCTATTTTTTTACATCTGGTCATATTCCTTGCCACGCCACTCTAGTTGTTTTCTGAACTTCTATTTATCATTTTATAGCAGTTTATAAAGATTAGTGCTCCTCATTCTCCTAAATATTCTACAGGTATTTATATTTAATTTGAAGCGACTATTGAAGACAATATATGTATTCATTTTTGTTTTAAGTTTCTTCGAAAAAATGGAATTTATTTGCAATTTTATAATGGTTTTTATTTCAGATTTTTAAAATAAATAACTGAAATATATCTGCGTTTAATATCGATTTGATTAATTAATAATTATTTATTATATGAATACATAAAAATTTCAGAACAAATCTTTGGTATTTTATGAGAAAAGGTTGACTAATTTTACATAGTTTATATAGGGCATTCCGACTGCTTTTAAAGGTATAAAAAATATTTGTAATGACGGAAAAATATATTTTTGCTATTATTATTTCATAATGTTTTAAACTTTAAGAATATTGAACACTCGGTTTGAAAGGGAAAATCCCAAAATTACGGTCGTATGAGCCATAAACGATGAGCTCCGAACCAGCGATAGCTGCGAAGGGCAATGTTTTAAATTTATTTATTTCTGAACACTGTTTTTCAGCGATTTTGCCACGATAACTTTGGACAAATTAACGTATTTATATGTCTCTTTTTCTAACAAATAAAGTTCAATTCTCTAGAAACTGTTGCTGAAAAATAAAAATTGTTTCAAGATATTACAAAAGTATGATAAGCTTTTATGGATTTCGAATTTTTTATTATATATTTTAAACAAATTATTTTTTTTATTAAGGTATATTCGAGAGACAACGTAATTAGCAGTATAGAAAAAAATAATAACGCAAATATGTATAACCTGGACATTCACAATCGGGGCAAAACTAGTTTGGTAAGAATAATTTCGTTGTACAATATTAAAACTTTATTCAATGTTTTTACAGTTTAAGAAGCATTTTCAATTTTTCTAAAATATAAATAAATACATTTAAAAATAAATAATAGTCTAGATTAATTTCAAGCATCGTAATCCAAGATCAAACGCCAGCAAATTATCGTTTTTTCAAATCTTTAAGATCCCTTTAACACTGTTACAAATCACATATCTTTAGTCTAAGAGCATGTGAAATTTTATTTCAAAATACATGTTCTTCACAATTTCTGTACTTAATATGAAAAAGATTAAACTCTAACAAAACCGAAGGAAGAAATACGTAACCATATTTTTTTTTTAAATCGACGTGTTATCGGTGAGACAGGGACGCTTGCACAAAGGGAAATTGTGTAACAGTGTAGCGCTGCAATCATAGTTATTCTGCAATAAATAATACGTATATGTTACTTTAATTTACTTTTATGTCAAATTTCTGTCGCTAAATTGCTTCGTTTTTTGGAGTCTTTGGAGCGTTCTACATTAGTCTTGATACATTGATGCTCAGAAATCCAGGTACAATCTATCATATGCGATATAACTTAATGTGTCCGTGAAATACAATAAACAAATTAACACTATCTCGCTGTATACTAAATGTGGCACAGACCGAGAAGAATGGTAATGTTAAAGTTAATTTTTTTATTTCTATCTCTTTGCTTCCAATAAAGAGATTTATGTATGTAATGGCTACAATTTCTTCAGTCAATAGTATATAGCTCTCAATAAACGTTTTTATGATTTTTTACTGTCTTACTTCAGTTTTCAATAAAACAAAATGTATCTCATTCAGGCCTAATAAATAAATTACTCATATTAAGTACAATATATCTAATGATAAATTTTGTGTCCTTGGTTCCACTTTAAACACTGATGACAAAATTTATCTATTAGCCTTATCTGACAGCATAATACACACAATTTCCGGACATCACTACATCCGAATTTTAGTTTTGAGGGTATTAATAATCGAATATGTATATATTTGTGGCGTTCTAAATAAGACAGTCGTGAAAAATAACACGAAATTGACTATTAATACTAAAATCCTTTTCGATTCATTAACTCCAGCTCATAGTATGTAATCGGAAGCACTCTATTATCAGCAAGAAAGATTATCGTATTTAAAATAGACTGGATGGTCCAGTTATCTGATTAATAAACAATTACTTCCTTAAGTTACCTTTCTTTAAAACAATCTTTGTGGTTATAACGCGAACATATCATACCACAGAGAAATGTGGACCTGGCCTTCTGTTAGACCACTTGAAAAATGAATAACGCATTTTCTCTGCGTTTTTGGTACTTATTTGCTACTTTTGAACTAAAAATGTGCAAAAATACTATTTCTCTTTCCTTTTTCCATGCTTTAAAAATTTAAACAAATTCCATTTCAATGTATTCGTTAGTTTTAGCCATTGACACATAAAAACATTATTATTTTATTTTATAACCGCCCTGCAGTTGATTCAAATACCACCACGTATTTGTTGTGGAGGTTTTTACAGCTGATTTTATGCATATTTGGTGTGCTGATTTGAAATATAACAGTAATGTTTGCCTATCATCTCTAAGTTTTCAGATATATATATTATATAAAAAAATTTATTTCCTTCGCATATCCTTCGCATTTATTTTGCATTATTCCTTTAAATTAATCTAACTTCTGACAGAGTCATTATTTCCTTAATTCTTAATAATATTTATTCCTATTTAATGTCCTTTTAAAAGTAATAACACGTATATTAATAATTATCTTATTCCAAATCTTAATCTAAAACTTTAAGTTTATTCGTAACTTTTATCAACTCCCCAATCTATAAAATTCTGAGAGACGCGTGTTGTCATTTCGAATGTTTTTAAAAAGCCATTTTTTTTTTATTCCATGCTTTGCTTCGCGCGCTGGGTATTTTTCCGGTCAAAATCAATGCGCAGCTACGATGGGAATTCTTTCGTGTTAAATCTTCTCCCTCGCTCCTCATTCGCTTGGCTTAAATTCGCCTCTCACTCATTGGATCGTGCGCTCGTTACGTCGTTGCCAGTAACCCTATGCGCGGTTAACAAAACTGACTTGCAGGCTTTTGGTGAGCAGATTTTTGTCGTCTTTGGAAATGCTGTCCAAATGGTTATCTAGTGTTTAACTAACTTCGAATTTCATAACAGCTCTTTAAGATCTATTAAATGATGTAGTGAGCTATCGTCAAGCCTGAGGGATATAAGTATACCTGATACTATGGGAACTGTTACTGGCATCGCTCCTGTTCATTAATAAACAATTTATCTGGAAATTGGCTGCTCTTTTTTGAAGAAACTCTTGTGGTGTCTCATCATTGCCTAATCTCCTCGCCATGATTCTTGATACCGACTGCAATCCTTCTACATCTTTAACAAACTGCCATTTTCTTGTGGAATATTAAATCATCTTCGTAAAAAGTTCACATATACATTTATCGTCTGGTTTGGGTTACGCTATTTCATAGTAGGTTGATGATTCACATAATAAAACACAAAAAGTATAATTTTATAGATAGTATAATATATAGTATACTTTTATTTTCTACAATATTTTAGTGACACGAGGGAAACATAGAAAAATTACAATATTACAATAGTGATTAATATAGCACCTGTTCTTCAAAATAATAAATGAAAACATAATTAAACAGAAAATTAGTTTAGAAGTTTCTTTTGTATGACATTCTTGAACTGATTTTGTTTGGACAGTTTCTTTTTAAGTTCCAGCAGTAATCTGCCATCATAAATGTATCCTATCTTTCCTGGTAATGCTCTTACATTATTTTAACGTACCTGTGAAATCTTTCACCTTGCTCTTCCTTCATATCACCCGAACCATTTGGGAAACGGTTCAAATGGCTGTGTAAGTAATGAATGTTTATACTCATATTATATACAAGTTCTCTGAAATAACTAATCATACTGTTTACTTGTTTAGCATAGTTTTGTGCTTGTGGTTTTCCATAAATGTTTGAGATCCAGGACGATTGACGTCCACAAACTTCACTCACCACCAGTCATTGCAATATACGAAGCCAGGGTCGTTTAGGAGCTGTCATATTTCAGGTCCATTAAAAATTCCAGCTCTCAGTTTTTCTTTACTTATACTAGGCATTGTTCACCCTCCATACTAAAAGCACCGCCCATTTTGATCAAGAACCTTCCAAAATTGTTTCATACAGCCTAGCTTTATATGCATTTGAGGCAACATGATTTTGTCTCGCCCAACCAATGATTCACGAATGAGAATTACCCCTCCTACAACCAAGTTCCCTCTTCGAGGCCGAATTTTTCTCACCCTGTGGTGCTGTTTGTATTTACTGTCTGAAAGGCAGAGAAATGAGGAAATTTTGTGTAGAGACATTTCTGACCAAGTAGCAAATTGACCATTTTTAAATCGACACTAATTACCCATTGATTTTCATAAAACTTTACATTTTCCATGACCGAAGCTATGGTTTTATATTCTTCTTTAATATTGGTTGAGTGAGAAACTGATACAAAGCCATATTTGTTGTCTGTTTAAAATAACTCTTAAAGCTGTCAATAAATAGGCCATCAAACACCTGGAGAATATTCCTGATAGAAAAATGATAGCATTTTGGTAGAACGTAATTTTTGTTCTACATTCAAGTATTTTCTTGTCATTTAGCCTAGATCCATGTAATTAAGAAGCTTCTTTCGAAAGGCTGATATTTATGATTAGGTTATTCATCTCGTTTTGATTAAAACTTTGAGGACTTGTTGAAGTTCCATCATAATTAGTGTCGCTACCTTGATCTGTATCACCCGGAACATAAGAAATGTTGAATTGATCCTAAAAGACCTCTGGTAGCTCATGAAACTTAAGTATTGGCTATTCATCCAAGTGAACGACAGGACGTCTTTCATAAGCTAAATCAGGACAAGTCCAATTGCTGCGATTCGATCGATTAAGACCAGCACTATTCAATATACACTAATAGCAGTCATCAACGTGGATTGTGGGTTTCCTCTAAAACATCGGCACACGGAATTACAGACACCCCCTTTTCCAATTACGGCACTGTCGTAAGTGTTCCGTACGTATGCCAAATAATCCAAAATACGCCTTTTTAGAAAGTTATAAATAGTTTTTCTGTGTTCTTTTAGAGCGTACCCTCCACACATGCAACAAATACTGCAGATTGATTAAAGGAATTTCTTCGACTGGAAGCCAGTCTTTCTATAATATATAAAACTTTTATACAGTACAACACACCCCTCGTTGAAGCGATCCGAGAGGAATTCCCAACAAACTCTTCCGACAGTGGTATGAAAGCAAACAACCGTCCCTCAGAAACACTATTTTTATAGAAGGTCGGCCAGATGGCGATGCGATGTGGCCTAGGTATGCGCAATAAGAATGATAGAGAAAAACTGTTTTCGTATTTGAATTAGCATGCACAATAATGACGAAGTCCAACATTACAGGCATCGACAATTTTTTTAGGAGCAATGTGTTATTCTTTAACGTTTTATCTATATAAGAGATAAAATTTTAATTTTATTTTCTTATTTTTAATACCTACGGGTATGTAAAATGTAAGAGAAGATATTATTGTTGAACAAAAATGGTCTCTTGATATAATAATTTTGACTTTTTAAAATTTAAAGCTTATAACAATATATCTCTGGGCACATAATTGCCTATATTCTGCACTGATATTTATCCACACCCACAATTTAAAGTCTGTTTAAACTATTATATATTTGTACTACATGTTACTGCTTAGTACATGACATATTTTGTAAATCTTCCATATATTTAAAGCATAATATATGAAGCGTAATGTTTGAAACCTAATATTTGGTTTGCATCACTTGAAATGTACATTCACGATCTGTAGTGCAGTGTTACTAGAATTTATTCTAATGAGAAATATATGTTCTCTTTGAAACAAATCAAATGCTTTCGTACTAGTTTAGGTTTAAGTAATCTAAATGTTTCTAAAACATTCCAAATAATAATGACAGATTACGTGAGTTGGTTCTCGTATTTATAATCCTTCTTCTGAAATCAATAATATATGTTCAAGCTAAATCTCATCTTATTACTTGCAAGTTAAAATTACATTGCTCATTCGAATTAAATGTCATTTCTTAAGTTTATTTTACATTCGTAGATCGATACCAAGAAATAATACGAGCATTTTTGTGTCATACAGCATTTAATATTTTTTGTAATTAAATAAAAAATACTTTTGTATAAAAATAATGCATTGTACAGACGGGTTATAGCATACCCTCTGCAAAAATTCTATATTCCTTGATTAAGTTTTTAAAATATAATTATAGTTTATGAAATGTATTAAACTTTTATAAATATATTTAAAATAATATTAAAAAAAAGTACCTCGAAAAAGGTACTTTTTTAGGATTTCGAGGTACCTTGTTCTCCATAAAAACCTATATTTTTCATATATGACGTCATATTATTTCTTGACAAACGGAATCATAGATAATGTTTTTAATAATTAATGTTTTGAATAATAATGTTATTAATAATAATAAAACTCTGCGATGTCTTAGAAATAAATGCTGGAAAATAATTCATAAGTAGATATACATTTTTCTATTTTTACATTAATACATATTTTGAAGTTCATTTATAATGAAAACCCGTCAGAAAATTCTTATAAATGTTGTAGAATACTATTTTTCATTATTTCATATCAATATTTTACATTATAACTATGAGTATTTTTTATATGTATGGTAAAAAGCTTAAGCTCTTATCTAAATATGTTTGCGATGGTCAAAATGATACCTTATTTTAAAAACTTACCGCCATTTTATTTTCAATCAAAAATTGCCAAATTTATGGCGACTGTGTTCAAACAAAATATTCAACATGTTTTAAGACTATGAGATGGATAATTTCTCTTACTGGTACAGTATTTTATTCCTATACGTTGGTGGTCGTGAAAGGACGCAGTATTCTATTTTACTTTCGTGACTTCAATATTCTTCTTTTTGAAAAAGAATGATATTCTTTACTTCACATAATGCATGTTTTTTTTCTTTCCTCTGACTGAAACGCCCGTGTTAATACTTCCCCTAATCTCCATGTTTTACTGCAATACAAGCATTATTTAAATTAACATAATTCTAAGGATATGATGTAATTATAATGCATTGAGTAATGATTAATACTCTCAAGGATTACATTCATAAATATAATTAACTTTTTTATATAATGTTGGAATAATCATCTTTTCTTTTAGCATTTAAAATAAATTACAGATAAACAAACATCACAATTTTGCCCTTTGCTGGACAGGCAGTTTGGTCTTTAACTACTTTGGAGCTCTGCCCCCTACGAGGCCAAGCAGGGCTTGAAGAGGCTACAGCCATATGGTAGACCTCCCTGCTTGGTTGAATCTGAATCAGAATCTGCCCCCTACGAGTTACGCTCATCAGCCGTGCCCAGACCCTACATGCTCTAAAGCACGTCAACTTTCTCTGCTTTTAAAAGATTACCCGATTAAGGAAGAATGAATGACATTATCATGATTAAATGGTAGTCTTCTATAATCGGGTTGCTATTTATATCCCGTTACGATACCTGATGGCTGTTTTCGTGATTGATCAATTAATCTGAAATACACGTAAAATCAACTTGTATATAATGATTAAATAAAAAATATTGCTTCCTCTCGGATTTTATAACGTCTAGAATAAAAGTTCTCTATTATATACTATAATAAAATTGTTTTAAATATGACTTTATTACCATTAAATAGTTTTGGCATGTATTAATTTAATTATTTTAAAGTTTTCTTTTTTTTTAATATTCCCGTGTAAATATATTTTTGAAATAAAAAGTGCTTGGAAATATAATTGGGGCTTTTTAAAATCCGACAAAAGTAGAAAACAAGAACGAAAAATCATGCGTCAAGCATAGATTATGAAACATTTTCCAACATATATAGAAAACTGTAACGAAACATCACCGTTAAACAAGGAGAAAGAAGATATGCAAATAAACAGTATAGAAACATATAACGTATTTAAAAGTCCAGTTTTAAAAATTACCTTCCATAATCACAAATGTAGTTGAATTGTTTTGTGCAGCACTGTATATGATCTTTACAATTGGATATATACTACATAGCATGATAAAATTTAATTTATTTAGAAAATTCACATTTAGCAATTTTCGCCAATCGATGGAAATGCACTCGAAATCTTTTGTACAGCCCTGTATATTTTCTGAAGACTTCTGTACACATCACCTAGTAAGCTAAAAGGCAATTTAAAACCCACTTGCAGCAATTACCAAACGTAAACGACAATGTATGGGTTTTTTTTCGTACCCCTGTATATGAATTTAATTATATTCCACAAACTTCTATTAGTCTACTAAACATAGTTCAGCAGGAAAATACATAAACCCAATTAAAAACTACCCTTAAGCAATTCACTCCCATAGTCTGTAGTACTTACGAATTTTCTTGTGTAGCCCTGTATATGGTCAACCGAGTTTATAAACACACACGTACTATGAAAAAAAAAGTTAAAATTGCAAACCAAAGTTGAAAACGTACTTATCACACATAGACTGTAAATATCGCACATGTACTGCAAACAATATCATTTGTGTGTCCCTGTGCATAAATGCAATGCACACAAGAGAGCAATTTATAGTGCACCTCAGTAATGCATATAATTTTCATTATGTTTGAAATAGTGAGATATCACTAAATTACACTGCAAACAATTTTTTCCCATATAACGATGTGTAAAAGAATTCTTTTGTTTGACCTTGTAAATGAATAATAAATTCTTTGCACCCCATATTCTACAAAAAGCATGTTTTAGTGCGCTTCATAATTATATATCATTTCATTATGTTTTAAATGACGTAGCGTCATCAAAATGCGCTTGAACCGATTATTCCCCATTGACTGTAATGTAACAGAATACTTTTGACTGTCCCTGTGAAAAAATTATAAGTTCTACACGCTTCTGTTGAAATAGGGAACATGCTATAGTAAACGACAATAACATACAAAAGGGACAATCGAAGCATATTTACCGGAGTTAGAGCACGGACAGACGGACAGATGGCAGACAAACCGAAGTCATAAACACTTTTCTACTAGGTTGGAAAGTGTTAAAAACGGCCATTTCAAACTAGGAATGTAATCTCTATTCAGATTATGAAATTTAAATAAAAAATTGGAAAAAAGTAAAGAATTAGACAAATTAAAAAAATTGATTAGTTACTGCGCACCACAATCTCTTAAAGTATATGCCCGCAAAATATTATGAAATTGCCATGCATAGATTTTGAATGCATAAAAAACTTATTTAACTGAATTATTTTATGTATCTTAGTGATATATATATCAATTTCAATATGTTTGAAATAGTGAAACATTATTATAATATACTGCAAACGATTTCCTCCTTACACTGTAATGTAAATGAATTATTTTAAGCATCCCTGTAAAGCAACGATAAGTGCAATGCAGACCATATTCCATAGTAAGCCTCTTGTAGTACACCTCAGTTATATATATAAAATTCAACGTGCTTGAAATTGTGTAACATCATTTAAATAAAATCCAAATAATTTTTCTCCATAGACCAGAATATAATGGAATTCTTTTGAGTGTCCCTGTAAAAAAAATTTTCAATTCCGAACATGGCATAGAAAAACTCAACAACATATATCAATTGCATGTCAACCCGAATATATTTATGCGAGTTAGAGCACGGACAGGCAAACGGCAGACAGACAGAAAAACCGAATTCATAAACATTTTTCAGCTTTGTTACGACGAGGCATATTTCATGTTCATTACGACGTCAAAAATGTTTTTCATTGACTTAAAACTGAAAATATTTTGCCTGCATAAATGTGGGCAGAAAATTCCTCACAGTAATATAACTATAAATAATGATAATATTAGGAGAGGTTGCAAATGTAGCTTAGTCATAATTTCTTAATAATAGACATTAATCAAATGCTGAATCATAAATTCATATGGCATGCTATCATAAAATATTTATTTTCGTCACTATTTTGTCTATAAACTGTTTAACTACATTGAATTTATCTTTGGACTGTACTGTACTAAATTTACAAAATCTAGTACACGGCTCTTTAATGAGAGAAGTGCAATGATCTCTGTAAAGTTTCCCGAAATTATTCGTGTACGAGTATTTAATCTGTATTTGGAAATTACTTACTGATATGATGTTTAATGCACGCGTTTTATTATTTCTGACACTATACTACACACAGTTATTTAATATATTATATGATTCTGATTAATTATGTTTCTAATGTATTAGGAAATAAATGGATTATGCTAAGCTAAGTCGCATATAAAGTGTTGGTACAAATGTGATGCCAGTTTTGTATCTCTTCAAATGAGCATTCAGCATCATTAGTGCAGACATGCCAAAAATTATTTTAATGAGAAATTTCTACTCACCATGATAATTCTCTGTTTTAATACAAACGAATTTCTATCAAACAACATCAAAGAGTTCTAATGTTTTAAAGACAGTATGACCGATTATATCAAATTAATTTATATTAATATATAATTTCACTATAAAGTGGTGGAATATGTTAACTGTACATTGGAATTCCGTTGTTATGAATTTTCCATTTCCATTAAATTTTCCATTTTGACCATGCATATGATAATTAAATATATTTATTTTTTTAAATGTAGAGGATAATTTCGTATAAACAAAACTATTAAATATTTAAAATAGATGATTTATTACCTCACACATTTTGTAAAAAGTGATCTGCTCACCTGTTTACTAATGATTTGTATTAATATTATGTATAAAGATAAGTATTTTTAATATCGATAATAAAGATATTTTTTCAAAAGTTTTTTAATCTAAGTGAAAATATTTACTTATGACTAAACTTTTTATTAACAAAATATTGAATTAAATCGTAAAAGTATTATTTTATTTAAAAGAATTATGTGTATAAATATATATATATATCGACGTGTGTGTCCCTATATTTCACTTTGCAGCCACAACTACCCAGCACAGACCACTGATGTTTATGTGTGGTAGTAGTCCTGAGTCTCTCATTGTGCACTATGGTGGTTGCATGCCAGTAGCTGTGGTGGTGTGAGTGATAAAGTGGTTGAAAGTGGTCGACCTAGGGCATTTTCATATTTCGAAAATAGACGTGTGTATCCATATATTTCACTGTGCACCACAACTACCCAGCACAGACTACTGGTGTTTGTGTATGGTAGTAACCTCGATCTCTGATATGGAAGTAGCCACCATCTTGCACTATGGTGGTTGCATGTCGGTAGCTGTGGGGGTGTGGTAAATATGGTGGTTGAAAATCGTTGACCTAGGGCATTTTCATATTTCGACCCAAGTGTTTGGAAAATGTTTGGAATCTCCTTTAACGGGAATTGTTTCATTCAATTCAACATGAACCAATTAAGATATAGATAACTAAGTGAGATTATTTCACGCCCTTAGCTGTGGAAATTGAAACTGAACGATATTGCAACGCGTGCGTAGCACCCCTGCTATATAATTCCGTAGGCTATAAATTTCCATTTTTTTCGTCAAGTTTTTTCCTAAATTCCTTATGAAAAAGTTAATAGTACTATAAATCAGCTGTTAATGAACATTTAAGAAAATAATGTGGAATTTTAATACAAACGTTTTTCTTGACATTTAAATTAAATTATTCAAGTTGTACTGTGTAATAGGGGTGTAGAAGAAATTAATCTGTTATTTAGAAGGATGACAACAGCTATAGAAATTTAGAATCTGATGTTTTCTGTTTGCTTCCACCTCACTCAAAAAGGTTTTTAAAGATTTTGTTTGCATTGCAGCAAAGATTAAGCGTTCATTCCAATCAAAGATTATCCTCCATTCCAATCAAAGATTATCCTCAAGACCTCCTAAGCAACATCGTCAAATATGGACATTGACTAATTAAATATTTTTCCGCTCCACTTGTAATTTAAATTTCACTAGGATCACCTTTAATAAAACATTTGTTAAACTAACATTTTAGCACTTTTTTTTAACAATTTAGAAACAATCTAGAAATCTTGAAAACATAGTTTAAATAATGCTTTTTTTCCCCTTTTCTTCTTGCCACATCTTTTAAAAGAAACAGACCAACAATTACATATTTTAAAATAAATTCACAAATTCGTGCTTTCTACCAAGTGTAAATTAAAGCCGTGATTTTTTTATAATTATCAATGATTTTACTCCAAAATTGTTTTATTAAATGTGATCAAAATGCTCAAATTATAACAAAGAGTTTTTAAGTTGCCTAAATAACTGAATACCAAATTATGAAAAAATATATATATTTGGCATCATTCGCGCATGCACACTTAAAAATTATTTCACACAAATGTCCATATTTCATCAAATATTCACTATATTAATCCTTTAATTGCAGTATATTTCAATTGTTTTTTGTCAAGTTTTCGGAAAGGGGTGTTAAATTCGGTTGAAAACTCTTTATGGTATAAATAAAAAAGTTTTAAAATTTTCACAGAAACGTTAAAATTTCCACGAATATGCGTGCTATGATTACTCAAATGCACACAAATGTTGAACAGAGCCCACATAGTCATGTGATACAGTGACAGATAATTTCGAGCATTTTCTGTTACTTGGCTGACCGCAAATATTATTTTATTATTAAATTTACTAGCTGGCTTGCGCATGCTAGCGGACCCCTAATTACATCGGGACCTCATATTCATACGAACTACGTAAAAAACTTCATAATACTTCGTTAACACCAGGCAGCGCTGCAAAGCATATCTTTAAGCGACATTAAAAAAAGCGCAAAATACGTATTTTACAACATTATTTCTTAATGATCCTTTAAAAAATAATGTGGAATTTTAATACAACAGTTACTCTTGAAACACTTGGTAAAATAAGCAGGTGTGTAATAAACTTCCCTTATGATATTTTTTATTAAACATTTAAATTAAATTATTCAAGTTGTACTGTGAAATAGGAGTGTAGAAGAAATTAATCTGTTATTTAGAAGGATGACAACAGCTATAGAAATTTAGAAGCTGATGTTTTCTGTTTGCTTCTATCACACTCAAAAATGTTTTTAATGATTTTTTTTTTGTATTGAAGCAAAGATTAAGCGTTCATTCCAATCAGAAGATTTTTTCAATACCTCCTAAGCAACATCGTCAAATATGGACGCTGACTAATTAAATATTTTTCTACTCGACTTGTAATTTAAATTTCACTAGGATCACATTTAATAAAACATTTGTTAAACTAACATTTTAGCACTTTTTTAATTTATCAATTTAAAAACAGTTTAGAAATCCTGAATATATAGTTTAAATAACGATTTTTTTCCTTTTCCTCAAGCCATATATTTTAAAAGTAACATACCAAAAATTATATCTTTTAAAATAAATTCACAAATTCGTGCTTTCTACCAAGTGTAAATCAAGGTGGCGATTTTTCATAATTATCAATGATTTTATTCAAAAAAATGTTCTATTAAATGTGATCAAAATGCGCAAATTATACAGAAGATTTTGTCATGAGTTGGTAGTCAATTGTATAGAGCAACTCATATAAAAAGACCAGTCAAATATCGTGAAAACGCAGAAAGATTTCGGTAATACAGTGAGCTAATTGACAAATTGGAGGAAAAATTAATTATCGTCCAATTGGATGATAAGAGATTTTGCTACTTTTAGAAAGCAACTCACTATATCGTCACTGTTATTCTCAATTTTTGCGATATTTCAATGGACTTTTTTATATGAGTTTTCCTAAATTGCTGACTACCAAATTATAAAATTTGTCATCTTTCACGTATGCACAGTTAAAAATATTTCCTACAAATGTCCACATTTCATCAAATATTCAGTATATTAATCCCTTAATTACAGTAGTATATTTCAATTGTATTTTGCAAGTTTTACAATAGTTTTCATAAAGGGGTGTTAAATTCGATTGTAAACTCTGTATGCTATAAACAAAACAGTTTTGAAATTTTCACAGAAGCGTTAACGTTTTTACGAATATCGTGAAATGCTTACTCAAATGCACACAAATGTTAAACAGGGCCCACATAGTCATGAGCTACAGTGACAGACCATTTCAAGCATTTTCTGTTACTTGGGTAACCGCAAATATTATTTTATTATTAAATTTACTAGCTGGCTTGTGCCAGCTAGCGGACCCCTAATTACATCGGGGCCTCATATTCATACGAACTTTGTAAAAAACTTCATAATGCTTCGTTAACACCAGACAGGACTGCAAAGCATATTTTTAAGCGACATTAAATAAAGCACAAAATACTTATTTTACAACATAAATGCCAACTAATTTGGGCAATCTATGTCGCTTCGATCTTTTAAACTACCCTGCTATATTAGACTAAACATTTCATTATTCAAATTTCGATTTCACAACTGTATAAAACTGTAATAAATTTCGATCATTAGATAACCCTCTTTTATTTTATTTTATAACTAAATTGCACCTTTTAGTTGCACTAATATGACTGACTTTTTTTTTTTCGCTACGAAGTTACTATGTTAAAATTGAAAATCTTAATTTTTTTTTAACATGCCTAAAGAAACCTGTAATAAATTTTTAACATTAAAAATCATCTTTTGTTACATAAGTAAATTGCAACTATTAATTGCATTAATATGTCTGATTTTTTTCGATTTCTCATATTAAATTACATTCATATACATTCATATTAAATTACATATATATTTTCTCTACAAAGTTTTCAGTGTGTTAAAATGCAACTTTTATTTGCACTAATATAATTAATATATGTAGTACACGGTATTATATATTTCTTATTTTCTAATTAGAAACTAGATAGTATCCGTCAAAAGTTGACGGTAAATAACTTGAAAGCTTCTTTAGAAATATGCTTTTATTTTTAATTATCTTCTTATTAAGTATTAAAAATTAATTAAGTATTGAACATTTTATGAATTGTTATATTGTGCAAGCGATTTCTATAGATATAAAACGATAGATTGTGTTGTCAGTCCAGCCTACGCAACTAATGAAGTGCTTTAGTAAACTATTTTAATTAAGTAAATAATTTTAAGCTTGTAATTTACATCCTAGTATACTTGAATTAATTTAGGTAAGAATTTAACTAAAAATATTAATAGAATGATTTATTTTTACTTTCTACAGTCTCAAAAAATTAGAAATATACATCAATATATAGCATTTTCTAATTTTTTTAAATAACGCGACCTTTAAAAATTTTCATTAGGGCAGAGTGGGGTGATTATTGGTCACTTTTCATAAAGATCCATATAACTCAGTAACTAAATTGAATTGAAACAAAAATTTTATACTTGCAGAAAGAGAATCCAATCCCTAACAATCTTAATTAGTTTTATTTTTTTTAAATTATATATAATATTAATAAAATTAAAAAACGTCTGACCAATAATCACCCCGGCAATGGGGTGATTATTGGTCAGGGATGGGGTGATTATTGGTCATTGTTTTATGATCAAATACCAACATTTTAAACACTCAAATATTTAATAAATGATTAAATGAAACATTCTTGGAATAAATTTATTACTTTATATTGTTTGTAAATATAAACAAAGTTATGAAAAATGTTATAAAATAAAGAACATAACTAAAATGGCTGGAACTTCAAATATATTTCACAAAATAATACATTTATTTACAAAAAAACTTTTTTGTATTTAAGGTATGCAGCTTGCATTTCATCTTCCTCAATCTGAAATGGTCCTGTACCATAGAATCTAACTGGTCCATAAAACACAAAGGAGTGCTTCACTGGCGCAAGATCCGTTTTCTTTGGCCAGCAATAATTTCTGCAGACTTTTACAAAAATTTGCAAGGCAAAATATCATCTTGAATACTAATAACACGCCCGATGTATGGCATCTGTTCAAAGTAGACAGCATAGTACTTCTCTACACATATGGCTTTATGTATTTTCCTTAATTTATTTGTAGCTGAAATATCAGAATCTTTTTAGGTGCGTTCGTAATTATATAAATACGTAGCAGCTATAGTCGTCGTTTGGTCCGTCCGTCTGTCCGTCCGTCTGTCTGTCTGTCCGTCTGTCTGTCTGTCCGCATATAACAACGCAAAAACTACCCAACCAAATGGTTTGCAATTTAAAATATATTATCTTTGCAGAATTTTGTCGAGACATTTCAAATTTTATTAAAATCGAATCAAAACTTTAGGAGATATTAATAAAAATATTTATTAAGAAATTTAAATTTTTTTTTTAAATCGGTGCTTTTTTGTTATAGGAGTTTCCGAAGTTTAATCGTCAAGCGACCGAGATACTTATTTTATGACAGAAATTAATCTGCAGACGATATAATTCATTTCACAGAATTAAAAATCATCAAGATCTGAATATTTATATAACTAGCTGATACATATATATCTGAATATTTATATAACTAGTTAAGATATTTGTATGAACAGTGTCATAAAATATATACTTAACTAGCTGTTTAACCCGCTCTACGCACGGGATATCATGAATTTAATTCTAAAATGTGCGTACGAACGCACCTCGTTTGTAACGTTTGACGTACAATTTCCAACTTGTTTTTTTTGCAGCTGCGGAATTTCTTCAGCTTCACCCGTTTCTACTTCTATATCTTTATCCGTATCTTGTGTGCATGCCTGTGTTTTCTTTCTAGTCTTAGAGGATGATGCTACTGCATCTTCAGCTGTATTCTTGTTTAATGTTTAATGTTAATTATTTTTTTATTCTTTTTCATCTTTTTCTTTTTCAACTTTTTCACACAATTTAACCTCTTCGGGACCGGCAGCTTTTACACAAATTTTATTCGGTTGGCACTACTTTTAAAAAAAAAGCTACCTTTACTTAAACTATCACAAAAATGCTCTAATTAAAGAAAGCAAATATTACTTTTATTTTTTACTGGTGCCTAAAACAAATTCTGTATGCTCTTTTTGAGACTGCATATATGCACCCATGGTCCCGAACGGGTTAATGAAATCTTCGTTCGTGATAACTGCTGCATTTGTACTGTAAAAGATGTTCATTATCTAAATATACAAGTTAAATTTTCAAACTCACCCCAATATATCTTCAAGAAATCGATAAACAAAGGCTCAGTTATTTTAAATGTAATTTGTGTAAGAGGTTGCTGAAAAAATCAAAACAATGTGGTTCACGCTTAAAGTGTTGCCACATGAACTTGAAAAAACTTTAGAATGCAGACGCTGCCATCTAAAACTGACAAATATTAAACATTTCTGCACTATTTGTGAGTTTATACGTAATTTTTAAGCTAAAATTACATGACCAAGAATCACCCCATGTATATAGGGTGATGTTTAGCCGTCTATTTCCCTAATGTATGTACTCATACAGTGTTCATATACATACATACGTATTCTATGCATATTTCTCTTTCTACAGGGGGATTTTTTTTAAAGTTGTGAAAGTAAAACACTATAACAAAAGAACCACTGATCCAAATGACCTAAAATTTCACCAGTATGCTCCCAAAGCAATGGGTATTTTTTTAGCATGGTTAAAAAAACTTAAAATCGCACCGACAGATGGCGCTGTAAGGTAGCAGAAACAAAGAATATCGTCTGTGGGAGGAAAACAATGGACGGTACTTTGAGAAACCATCTTCCCTAGACCTTCTGTCGTCACTGGACCTTTTCTTAAATTCTTAAGTGTCCTAAATCTCCTAAGAGCAGTGGCTGCGCTGTCATTATTCTGATAATACAGTTTCACTAACAACGCAAAAAAGGGTGATTTTTTTTAAAGTTGTGAAAGTAAAACCCTATAACAAAAGAACCACTGATCCAAATGACCTAAAATTTCACCAGTATGGTCCCAAAGCAATGGAATTTGTTTTGGCGTTGTTAAAAAAAACTTAAAATTGCACCGGCAGATGGCGCTGTAAATGCAGTAAAGTCGGGTTCATTGGCGTAAAAACGTGAAATAGGCGCATCTCGTGTTCATTATTCTACGGAAATCCTCGCAATGACTGCTGCATTGACAGACCGTGAGTTGTTAGTGGAACTGTATTATCAGAATAATGACAGCGCAGCAACTGCTCTTAGGAGATTTAGAACACTTAAGAATTTAAGAAAAGGTCCAATGACGACAGAGGATCTACGGAAGATGGTTTCTCAAAGTACCGTCCATTGTTTTCCTCCCACAGACGATATTCTTTGTTTCTGCTACCTTACAGCGCCATCTGTCGGTGCGATTTTAAGTTTTTTTTAACCATGCTAAAAAAATACCCATTGCTTTGGGAGCATACTGGTGAAATTTTAGGTCATTTGTATCAGTGGTTCTTTTGTTATAGTGTTTTACTTTCACAACTTTAAAAAAAATCACCCTGTATATAACCCTTCTAGATCATCATGTAGCTAAATTTCATATTACAGGCACCTTATGAAAAAAAGCATGATTTTGTAATCCCTTATTTTTTGCTCAAGTTTTATACATATGTCTAGTTGAAATAGTTTTTCTCATTAAATTATGTTTTGAACCAAAATATCGTTTGTGTTACTGAATAAAAATGAAATTGTCTAACATCCAGTATCTTTCTTTTAATTTTATCATTAGTATTAATGAAAATTTAACTGACCAATAAACACCCCATGTTGCAATGGACCAAGAATCACCCCGGTCTGCCCTAATTTTATTTTTATCATCTTGACTTTAAAACTCAGATAAACCCCACATATCAAGGTGGTTTGTTCTACAATTCTTATATGGATTATTTTTGCTTCTTTCTTTTTTCTTTTCTTTTCTTTTCTTTTTGTTAAGGAGAATAATCATATAATTTTCTTAGTTATTCAAATATATCTTGTTGATAATGGTCATACAAAATATAGATAAAAGTTTAGATCACTTTTAAATAAAGTGATCTATACTTTTATCTATATTTTGTAAAATCATATATTTTGATCTTAAATCTATCAGCAGTCGATAGTCGATAACTTCATGCAAAATTTGCTGTTTGTAGTTAACGATTTATAATACATATATTTAAATTACTTGAATTTATATTTTCCATTTTTACGCATTGTTTAATTGTTAAATCATGGATATCAAGATAATTTAATATTCCTGTATGAGTATTTTTCCTTTTTTTGTTTTCTCTCCTGTTATTTTCCCCTTTTTTACGTAAAATAATCACATACTGATCTTATTATATATATGACATCTTGATAATAGTCATACCAAATATAATAAAAATTGTAGACCAGTTAAATTTATTTAATCGATAATTACATGCACGATCTTTTAATTTAAATACTTTTAATATAAATTTAATAATTAAAGCAAAATATTCTTGGGTGTTAAATTTTACTTAATTATAAAGCACTCTAATAATAATAAAAAAATACAAATTATATAACTTTTCCTCCTGAATTAAATATGGCATTATTAAAATGAATTATTGCCAATAAAATAAGAAAAATCAATCTGTCCATACCGGGGATCGAACCCCTTATACCACTCGGCCACCCTTTCCTCCTTTGAGTGTGCTCTAAAACTGGTTAGTTTCTAGATTTAAATTTACACATGCGCAAATGGGGCAAATTCATGTAAAAAATGGATTTGACGGAAATTCCTTTTCGTTTTAATATATAAGATATTAATTTTATTTGTAATTTCTTAGTACAATTTCAAAAGAAAACTTCTTTGTTTATATTACCGATAGATAGCGCAAAATAATATTTGAAAACGAACCGGAATCCATGTATGGAAGATTTAACACCATGTCGATTCCTGCAACGATCTCTACAATCTCAAAATTCAGTGGTAGATTCGTAGTAGGAGGTTTTTGTTTATTGGAGAATTTTTTTTGCGAATTCTTTGCACTAATTAACTCTTTAATATTTTTAACGTTCTCAATGAATGCAATTAATTTTTTGACATCAGGTTACATCGCCAAACTACATGCTCCATGGTTTAATATTTTAAACGTTCACGATGAATGAATCTTTAATTTGTTTACTTTCGTCGAGCGAGGTATTAAGGTGCCGACCCAATTTCAACAGAAATTATCCCAGAATATATACATAATTGAATGTATGTCATCTCTCAAACATTAATTTCTTTTAAACGATCTTTCTAAAAAAGTAAATTTTATACAGATTTATTCGAAAAAATAATTTTGAATAAAAATGACCCCCTGGCATATGAAAAAGCGAAGCGGACATCCCGTAACTGTTGATGATAGTCAAATACTTTGCTCCTTTATTATATAGATTATTAGCCCCCCAATTCTCCATCTTTACTGAAAAATATGAATTCAAACCCGTGCTTTACATCCTCGAAGTTCAAGGATAATTCGCCAAGAATTCGCCCAGTATATATTCGACAAATCTTGTAAAATCGAAAGCGTCCGGTCACTGCCCCTTAATTTTTGCACAGCTGTATATATATATATATATATATATATATATATATATATAATTCTTTATTTTATATAAATTTCTGCATAATTCTGTAGGAATTATATTCTTGTTGCATATGTTATGTGCTGCTTTTGCGCCTGTTGTGCAACGATTTATCATTATATATATCTGAATTATATATATACATAGTATAACTTTTCTCCATGGAATTTCCTATTGAATATTTCAGAATATATATTATTTATTATATAACAGCAAGAATTAAAACATAATTTGTTGAAATATTATATAAACTTGCAATTATAATCTTAAATAATTTATTTTTATCTGTCTGAAGTAAAGAAATAATTTAGCGTCGATAAAACCTTAGAGAAAGATTTGAGTATGCTTACTAGTACAAAATCACGAGATGAACCCAGGCAGAATGACCCATAATTTCGCTTTTATATTGTTAGGGGGGATCAAATGAAAACTGAACAGAAGTCTCATAATGAAATGACATTGTTTATTTCAAACGTAATCTCCACAGTTACAGAGGCAATTGATTCACGGTTTCACCAAATGGTGAATGCCCTGATTCGAGAAGTATTTTGGCTGAAATTGGAGTCAGTTTCGAACATTATCCATGACTTCGATGTCCGAGTAAAAACAGCGACCCATCAATTACCTTTTCAACGGAACAAAGATGTAATGATAAGATGACAGTGTGACTATATGATGACGAGATGATTTTGACCAGGTCGTGTGTCATCATTCACAGATTTGAATCCCTTGCAGAAATCTTTGATCCAGTCATTCAAACAATTCAACGACCGAGCATGTTCTCCGTACACTGCCTTCCTTTGCCGATGCACTTTGCAAACCCTCACTCATAAACAAATAACAAATACTACGTGCTCTTTATTTTGCAGACACTGATGAATAACAATTGACTGCCTACAGAACGATACTGTTGGCCGACCCCCACGCATATCGTATGCCACAGCGAAACTACTCTGCGGAAATCCATTTCCGCAATAGGGGTTGTCTTCCTTACTTTCCATTCTACTTCTAGGCATAGTTGTATCCCTACTCATACAAAATTAAACCAAATTATAGCCACTGTGCCGTTTTCATTTTATCCGTCCTAATTATGTAACATCTGATGGTTAAATTATCAGTAAGATAACAGGTGATAAGAAAAGAAGTCATCAATTTTGTGGATTTACAGAATTAATTTAAAACAATTGCGAACTATTCAAAAACTGCTCAACGAATTCCAAAGAAAATTTATTTTAAAGAAGACAAATTTTACTACGTAAGGCGGAAAGATTGGGTTGCTCGATATCAGCGACAAACTTGGAAAATCGAGCAAATGCCCGAAATTTCAGTTCAATAAAAATGACAAAAAATCTGTTAAACAAATAAAAAATCTGAGGATCAGGTCCAAGATGTCTTCGTCTATCTTGAAACAAATAGGCAGACCTCTGTATTCAATAGATTTTGCTAGCCATTGCGCACAAACACACACACAGCGAAAGAGAGACATACAAACATTTTTCTTTTATTAATATTGATTACATTTATTACGTTGAATATATTATTGTTAAAATGTCTTTTCAAAGGTTTAAAATCGAAGCAAGTATGTTGATAATTTTTCAACTTCAAGACATTTTTTAGCCAGAACCTTTCATACAGAAAAGGGGAACAACCAATTTTAATCGCTCCACGGAGATGAATATATAGCCACTCCTCTGCCTACTGAAGCTGTTGATAGATACAACAATGAAGAATACATAAAGTCAATACTAAAGGATTAGTAGACAGACAACAGGAAAGCACGGAGGACGTGGAGTTACTGACGAAATATTGATATGTATACAAATGCTTGAGCAAAGCTATAAATCATAACTAAATTGTATTCATAAGAACAGAAAGAAATGTTATTCAGATATTAGTCCTAACTTTTACACACAACTCTGTATAACTGTTGTATCTTTGAGATAAAATAATAACAATAAATATAATTTGAAATTAAAAAAAAATAATGTATATAAACAATTGGTACATCTGCGTATAATTATATATCATATCCCCTCTATCCATAAGCACCGTGTAAATTTTGCAAACGTAAAGTAACAATTTGGGAGGTGCAACAGTACAATACCTGTTAATTACTGAAATAAAATTATGTGCGTTGCAACATCGAAAACTTTTGTATATAACATAATCTGATAAGAGATCCGAAAACAAAAAATTAGGATATATGTTACACAGCACATATTACTTACCCAACGCCATCCAGTAACCAAATTATTGCTATGATTTTTTTTGTTAAAAAGGAAACAAAACACCCAAAAATAACTGTTGAAAAGAAAAATATGCAATGTCGATGACATGTGTGCTGATACAACAGCGCAGTTATTTACTATTCCAAACCTGGATTATCTACTATATATATAAAACACAAACGGAAATTTCGTTCCGTTCCCTTATAACTCGAGTTCTGCCGAATAGAATTTCATGGAACTTGCACTGCTGGATAGATAATTTTTCAGGGAAGGTTTTAGTATATAACACATAGTTCTACGTAGATTAGTTATAGAATTATGATGGAAAGTTCTGTTATTTTGGACGATAAGGTTACCATAGGTCTTTTTTTGGCGACCATTATCGTTGGCGAAAGAATTGAAACGGCTGCATCAGAAAATAATGCAAACACATAGGAAAATAAAAGAAAAATTCTGTTATTAATTTTATTTAAAATCCCCCACCCCCCTCCCCGCAAAAAAAAGAAAAAGAAAGAAAAAAACTCTTTTAATGAGGCATAGTATTTAATTTAAACCCCAAAGGAATGTTTGTAATGCTTAAAAATATTTGCAATCCATGAGATTGAAATTCAGATTAAGGCAATATTTGGCGATTTATCGTTTGCGTCAGGTTAACAAAGATGCATCTGATAATTTGATTTAATAAAATATGAGTATTTTTTTCCTTTTTTTCTTTCTGTTATTTTATTTTATATAACTCCCCTATCATGTGTCTTACAGGAGGAACTAGCAGATGTATTTATGAGTTACATGTTATTTGTTTATTTACGGTATTGATTTTACTTTTGTCGCCAAGCAATGTGATTTTAAGCCAAAAATGCATAAGCGTGATATCAGCTTGAGCGGTATTAGCAATAATAGTGTTTTTTCGTGTATACAAGATCCTTTTTGGAGTAAATTTTTATATTCAAATGCAAATTATATAAATAGCAATTATTGTTATGAATATGGGATCAAATATTTAAATTTTAGTGAATGTCTGCCACTCAAACACATATTGTAAAATAATTAAATTTTAGACATTTAAAAATTTACTACGGAAACATGCCGGTTTGTTTTCACCAAACATATTATTTTTATAGCCTCGAACTCAGATCAGCGAATATTGTCTATTATATTTTTATTTTATTTTTTTTGTAATATATCGCCAATTTCACTTATAGAAATATTCACTGTTTCAAAAGTTAGGAACCAAAGAATATTCTTAAGGAGATGTGTGCATTTATGCGTTATTACTATCACAAAAGGCTACATTTTGCAATAAAAATTGTTTGCTGAAATAAATTTTCGATGCTCTTTTTGATTCGTCATTTATTTTTAGTTTTTTCTGCATATCTTCCCTTCTTTCAGGAAGGTTTTTAAAATACATTGGACTAATTGTCCGTATTCCGGTCACCTGTCAGTTGGCATTTTTACTATATTGTTGGATGTTTCGTTTATGTTTGAAGATTACTCTGGGCGACGATTCAGATTACAGAAGATTGGACGACTTTTGAAATTAGCGATTGCTAAATTTATGGGGTTTTTTCATTATGAAGCAAAGTTTTACGAAAAAAAGCAATGTTTCCAATGTATGGTTGGTTGATTTTATGACGGCCGATTATCTACACGAGGGATATAGACGCTGGGGGGAGTGCCCTCCGTGGGAGTCTTTCAAAGGGATCCTAATCCGTATTTACGGCAAGGTTCGAAGAAAACCACGGAAAACGAGGTTAGGTCAACGAGCGCGACAGGGGTTTGAACCCAGCACTTCCCGTATGCCAGCTTTGAGAGCAGAACATCTCAGCCACTGTTTTGGCGCTTCCAATGTACGGAAAAACTTTGTAATGGAATAAATAATATTTGTCGATTTATCATTTCAGGCTGGATAAGAAAAAAATGAGTACCTGAAATTCTGATTTCGATCATTATAAAGCCTTTTCGACTTACATACAGACCTAGCAGCTAAACATGAGAAATGAATTTATTTCTGCGTGTTATTATGCTCCTTAGAGAAATGCAGAAAAATCTTCGGTTTAAGTATTCACCAAAAATAATATTACCAAACATTTTGCATAACTAACTTTATCATTGTCAGTTTTATTTAAGGTATGGAATTTTGTTAATGAAAGATCTATAATTGAATTAACAGTAATTTGACATTATTTAATGGAACATAGTTTGGCGCGTAAATAACTTCGTTTTGTAACTAACTCTGGTACATTAGTAACTATATCGTTTCAAACAGTTCTAATGTTTGACATCAAACTTGGATATCGGCAAGATTATGGAAGATTAGGAAGATTTTATTGGATACGAACTAGAGGTTTATTCTTCGACCACGTTAATCATTGGGGTTTTTTTTCAGATTAACGGTTACACGAATGCAACTGGTCTAAAAAATGGAAAGACAGTGAAAATGGCGTCATTTTAATTTTATTCATATTCAGCTTTAAAAATGCACTTTTTATGTTTCGCCATTTTTTTAAATATGAAAGTTAAACACTGTTCTTTATGTGCAAACAATTTATTACAATTTTCACTGTATTTACTCTCCTGGAATTGAGAGAAGAAGAACCGAAGTAGACTTGCCAGAAGAGGACGTATATTGCGAAATATAACGTAATATAGAGTGAGATTGTACTTACGTTACCAGAATCTCACATGGAGACAAGAAAGAGGGACGGAGTTCAAGAACTTACAGACGAAAATGAATCACCCGAACATTATTTAAGTTCAATGGTCAATCTATGCAATCATTGTAATGCTTTCTCTTTTAGTAGTATATTGGCTAGAGAACATATTAGTTCCTGTTGTCATAATCGCATAATGGCCTCATTTCCCTACCAAACTCTACTATAAATGATCAACTAAATGAGTTTCTTCTTTTAGCCCAAATTTTGTCCAATGTATGATATAATATAACGCAATGTCGTTCACATCGTTTACAGCAATATTGAAGGAAAATCCAGGTGAACGTCCCTATTGCTTTAAAATACATTCTCAAATCCATTGATATAATTCGTTTGATGCAAGGTTCGTTTGAAAATATTTACTAAGGTAGCATCTGTAGGTGAAGATCCACATTCCTTTAAAATACAAAGCCATTTCATTTGATTTAAGGTACATTTAGAAATATGGCCCAGCGCAGCGGGCGTAGCATGCTAGTATAAAATATTTTGAAAAATGAAAATGACGTTGGATTCCAAATTTCTTACATTTGTTGAAAATGAAACATCCCTGTGTTATGTATTTCATATAACTTGTATTTATTCTTATAAATAAACATTTATCTTCCACAAAACTCAACAATTTATTTTTATTAAAATTCTAAATTACTGCAGTGAAAAATTAATGAGTAATATAAAGGTATTTGATATTCCTTGGAAATCATAAACGCGCAAATAAATAATAAATTTCCACAGAATGGAAAACATGGCATAAAATAAATTAATATACATTTTAATTACATCAAAAATTGTATACTAGGAGAAAAAATGTCAAATGCAAATCTTCTTGTAATTCTTTTATATGAAACTTTACAACTTTGGAGGCATAACATTGATTAGCATTTTAAATAATTAATAACTATAAAAACAAAGGTATCTCCCTTCATTGATTATAAATAAACAGTTATTTTCTAAAATGTCAACATTTTCCTTTTATCAAAATTTTAAATTACTGTAAGGTAAAATTAATGAATCATATAAAGGTATTTATTATTCATTGGCAATTCTGTTTGATATCATGAATGCGAAAATAAATTGTAAATTTTCACAGAATGAAAAACATGGTATAAAAGAAATTAATATACATTTTTATTACATCAAACACTAAACTGTCATTATAAAGCATGGCGTTCATTCTACATTATGTATTTGTTCCTTCGTTTTCCCCCTATCAAAAACATTAGTCTGCATTATACATAAACAAATACAGTATAATAAATATTTTCATAATATTTATTAATTCCAATCAAAAAGATTAAAAGATGATGCTCAGATCCTACTACATTTCATCATAAATTGAAACATAACGATGATTTAAAATTAAAAAAACATTGATCTGTATATTACAAACTAATAATATAAGTATACAAAACATTGCTTCTTGAAACATATTTTGCAGAGTCCGTGCATAAATAAAAATGTATAAAGCTGTTTTCGTTTACCTTTATACAATTTTACACGCATTTTAAATGTATAATTCTTTCATGTTATGGATGATGTTTGTTATCAGAAGAACATTCCATTCAAGATTCAAAACATTTTTATTAAATTCAAATGCAAATTTGTTGTTTGTTTTATTCTAGAAAATATTGTTGATAGTAAATATTTTCTAAATATTGCCATGTTAAGGTTTATTTTAAAATTACAAATAAAAGATTGCGTTTTAATAACTTACAGCATAAATTTATATTTTATTTTATGTTTATAAAACAAAATATCATCAGTAACATTCATAAGTATATTAAATATTCTTTTACACTGGCAACCAAAAGTAAAGATATAAACAGTTTTTTGCATCTAATTTAAAACAAATAGACATAAAATATAAAAATTGAGAAAAATTGTGCTTGCAATAGATATTTATCGAAATTTACATAATTCTTACATCAAACATGATTTACAAATAAAGAATTACATTTTTTTGAAAACATCTACTGTTTGGATAAAGAAAATAGTTGACAGGTGTTTGTGAAAAAACATTAAATTATCGGATTTTAATAAGAAATGTATACTTGTAATCCTACTTGTAAAGCATTGTGTGTAGGTCGCCATACTCCATGGGGCGAGAACGTTTTAGAAAACGCCGAATGGCAATGACCTGCGAGGAGAGAGTCGGAGAGTGTGTTCGAGTAACGTGCTGTGACGCGCGGTGATATATTCCTTAAGAAATGTAATCGCGAAGCTTGTTAATTTTTTTATGTATGTTATGTCTTGAATGTCTTGTTCGTCTTATATACATTAAATGTCTTTAAATTTACCAGTGAGTCTCTTCTGTTTTTTTCATGATCAAAGTTATCGGATCTACATCAGCCATGATACATTGTTGGCACCGAATTTATATATTCTCAATTAAGTTGTAGGGCACTGGGATGGGAAACAACGCCCATATATGGAGCAACGTTTGTTCCAGCTTCAATTAAGGACTTAAGAGGAGAACTTACGGCAGTCACCTATCTGCCGAAGTAGTCCTAAAGATGCTATAACTGATTAATGTCAGAAAATGGAGCTGGTAATTTCTTTCTCGCCAAACCTTGACTCTCAAGATTGTCATCAGTGAACCTAGCTCATTGCCATCGGGCATTATCATCCATTATTATGAATTCATCACCAACAGTACCAGGATATGATTGACATACGGAGCAAGTATCTCCTCCTGATCTCTCTCAGCAGTCAGAGTTCTTCCATAGCACACATTGAGGTTACTGTGGCAACCGAAGAGATTCCAGCCCAAACCACGATTCAATATCTTTTGTAACTGTGCCTTTCATCAATGTTGTATTGGTAGCATCTCATTCCTTATTCTCTCCAGATCAACACACAAACTGAATCAACCTCCAAAATAAACCAGGATTCGCTGTGAAGAGCATAAAAGCCCATTGTTGCCTGTTCCAGGAAACGTGCTCTTTTCGCCGATATAAACAGGTACTTCAGTATTCTCGATTAACAGGGACATGCACAATGGGTAGCCTTGCACAGAATCCTAAAACTTTAGATTAAGAGATTGGGACACCATACGTTCCAGCGACTATTTTTTTTTTCTATTCGTACCACTTTTTGCAAAATAATCTCAGTCATATACTTATAGTAGGATATTTTCAAGAGAAATGTACCACAAAGAAATATTTTGCAATTTGTGGTGCGGGTGAATATAAAAATAGCCGCCAGTCCATGCCCGTAATTAAAAGGTTAATCGGGAAAACATCTACGCATCGTAGTAGCAGGTATTGTCATCCCTGTTGCGTTACAACGATCTCAAATGAGCTGATCCACAGTAGTATTCCTTCTCTTTCGGGCTAATGAACTGCGAAACGATCTTCTGCAGGGGTTGTAACCTGTGGAAGATGTCTTTTTGATGCTAAATTTTTGGATTCAAATTCATACCAGTGTCGTTGGACCACACTACGACATACATAAAGACGTTTAGCAACATCAGCGTGTAACAACCCTATTTCCATCCAATCGATTGCCCGCCATCTTTATGAATCAGATTAATGACAACTCTTAGATATCGACAAAAATATTTTAATGCCAACAATTGATGATCGACAAGCATAAAAATTTCCAGACAAATTTCAAAAGTGGAATATTCGCAGTTTCTCCCGACAGCGATACAAGTGTCCAATTCTTAAAAAAAATAGAGATGGGAATAATTGTTTCAAAAACTTTTATTGAAGTTACTTGTGATAATTCATACAAACCATATTTTTTACAATTATTTTCATTCTTTTAATAGTAAGAGTCAAAAAACTGCTTGGACCTTAACTTTTGGTTGTCAGTGTATTATGAAAATAAATATTTCTACATTCATTGATTATATAACAACTTTTACCGTTGCTCATTTTTGGCCTCACCAGTGGCTGAGAGGCTCTGCTTTCGAAGCTGGTAGACGGGAGGTGCTGGGTTCGATCGCAATCGCGCCCGTCGGCCTAATCGTTCGGAGTTTTCGTGGTTTTCTTCGAGCCGTGGATTTATCCATGCGTAAATACGGGTTAGGTTCCCTTAGAAAGACCCCCACGAAGGGCACTCCCCCCGGGCCTATATCCCAAGTGTAGATAATTGGCCGTCAATAATCAACCCAACCCGTTGCTCATTTTCAGATGAATAAAATAGAGTAAAGTATGATGCTGCCGTTTTAGTACTGTTATGAATTTACTGATAAGGAATTTGGGTTTGTGTTAATGAAAATGGAAGCAAAGTGAATACTAAACAAATAATTTTCAGTTTATGATATTATTACTACGGAGCAAATATGATGAAAAGGAGTACTACTTGAGAAGGAACAGAAATATATTTATATAATCATAGATAGTTTCATTAATAGATATTAAATCTTTCCAAAATTCTTAAATCAGTCTTAATGAAATATAATTTTAAGAAAAGTTCTCTATACAACATTTTACTAAATATTATTACTTTTTGGGTGATAGGAGGCGGGGGGGGAGGGTCATACACTGTCATTTTTTTTTTTTTTTTTTTTTTTATAAAAGTAAAACTAATTTGAGAATTATTTACTTTATGCCACTTCTCCTTCACGCCCGCATAGATAGGAATATAGTCTTTCAAACTAAAATACGATTAGACAATATCCACATTTTAAAAAGTTGTATAAGTTGATTCAAGGAAAACATGTTTTTTGAGGACACTTGTTAATTAACATACCTAATTGATATTAAGTTTTTAATTTTTAAAACATAATTAGAAGATGTAGAAACCCTTATCCATATCTTTCTATGTCTGATATTGTAAGCATCATAGGAATATTTCCAAAGTGGTAAAGGCTTTGAATGAAAGGGCGCGATGGTCGTTATCATGACGCCGGCTAGCCTCGTGGGCGCCTGACGGCGCAGGCTAGTTTTATATCAGTCTTTTTAAATTTCGGTTTGAGAGAGGTGAATTCTGAAGCGCTAATCGATGTTTTAGTTTCTTCTGTGAACACAGTTTTCCCTTTTAAACCGACTCAATTTATAATGAAAAAGAGAGACATAGAGTGATTATACGCATTAATATTTATTTTTTGTATGTCTCACTTCCTCATGTTTTGTGACTTTTTTTTATGAATTTGGTCTTCTTGATATGATGAATTATGTTCTCTTATGTCTTCCATCTCTTCAAAATACGCGCAGTTTGATTAAAACAATATCTTGTTTGAGGGAAAAAGCTGTTTAATTATTGATTGTTTAATTGATTCAATTAAAAAAAATTAATTGTATAATACTACTAAAAATGCGGGCATGCATCCATCTATTTTCTGAAAGATTACTTGGATTTGAAAAAAAGATATATTTTAAATATAACACAAAGCACATACAAATACACAGACTCTATTTTATTTTCTAGTTAATAATTTTACAAATCGATTTCAAGGAATTTTTTTAATCAGATCGAAAGAAACATTTTTCATTTAAAATATTAATGTGCGTCATTTCCCTTAACCTATAGAATGTTTTAGTTTATGAAAAACTTTTCTGAAATTTCTGAAAGATAAAATGGTAATTTTTAGGTTTCTGTAACCTTTGAAAGAATTGCTAATGTTCAATATTTAGAAGCATATTTCCCTTTAGTATTGGCTTTCTTAATGCTTTCTTAGGTATTGAAGCTTGTTTCAAAATATGTAAGTAATAAAACTTTCGAAATGGGAAAACTTTTGAGAGATCACCAGCTTGAAATTGGATATGCTAACAAATGTGGATACGCGGGCTATTAATATGCAAATAATTGCTATTAACTTTAACTCGTAAATATTTTTCTACTGCCGAAAACTTATGGTAAAGAAATATGGAATAAATGTGTACCATACTCTTGGTAAAATGAACTATGCTTCAATACATATAAAACTAAATTTGCTTATTTAGGTAAATAGGAAGTACATAATTCTTATAGTTTTGAAAGTTCAAGAAAGAAATATTGGCATTCCCATATATTATTTGAAAATCAGAATTGTCAACACACAAAAATATTTATAAAAGTTTAACGGCTGACGAATTTGTAAATGATCTGCTATTTGTTTTATTTATTAAAATCATTTAAAAAGAATAGTTTTCCTAAGACGATTGGTAGTCAAAAAACTCTTTTTCTTCCTATTTTTCTTTCGAGAATTTTTAAGGCAATGGTGTAAACAAAAGATTGAGTTTATCCAAAATGCATTATTGTATCATTTATTGACGTACTTTCATAGATTGCGGAGACGGTGCTAGCATAGATCCATTGAGAAAACAATTTTCTTTTTAACATAGTCAAAATTTGTTGATATATGTGTTACGGTCAATATAATTAATCCAGTAATTATTAATAATAACCAGTTATTATTAATAATGACCGGATTAATCATATTGACCGTAATTATATACTATATATATATATATATATATATATATATATATCAAAGATTTCACTTGTAGTACAATCCAGTTTAGTTAAAATGCTTTTGAAAAATCATTTTTTACTAGCCTGAAACATGAAGTTCTTCAACAGCGCCCTCCATCTACCCAAAATATCAATAATTGTAAAATGTGTTATCATTTATATTAAATATATGTGACAATTAAATTTCAATGTCAAAATTAGAGTTTACCATTTTCTTCATTTTTTGTTTACAATTTAGCACTAGATTGTCATTGTAAATAATTTAAGATCATTTTATTTAAATTAAAATACATCAATTTTTATTGAAATTATTGTAAAGTGATGATCACTAGATATTGATCAAATGCCTGAGATATATTCCAAAATTTTTTAGTTCAAGATTGACATAAAACATTACAACTTTCAGAGGGCTTTCATTAGATAACGTATTAAATCATCATTTAGTCAATAGTTATATTTAAATTAGTATTTTATTGATGAATTTTCGATAACTGATTTCATAATTCTTTACCTGTAAGAAATTAACTTATTCACGCGGTTACTTTTTGGAAAAAAACTTGCATTTTATTTGGTAATGCGAATATTAATTAAATAAGCAATCTACTTTCACTAAATCAATGATCTGTGAGAGTTTTATTTTTAAAAGTTTTCAAAACTCTCAACTTCATGTCACTTCTTAGCATAATATGCTTTTTTTGTTCACCAGAAATCACTCTTAATTCAAATTGTATGTCCAATATAATAGAATATTTTTATTGAAATCATTTATAAATTCTTTGCAGAAAGCATTATGTGTTAGAATGAGATTGACATTAAGATATTAAAGGAAATTCTTTAAATTCTCGTCATTCGTTTAGGGAAAATCCAAAACGCTGGCATATATTTTTATACGTAAAAATTTGCGTTGATAATAATGTGGATTTCGATTAATGATAAAATATTTGGTGTTGTAATAATTCTTTTTTTCTTTTAATCTACATTAAGTTATCATAATTCAAAATTATTTAGATATGCTATCACTTGAGTTGTGTTAATGTAAAGTGTATTTTAGAATGTAAGTACTTTTTAAATGAAAAACTAAAAGACATATGATATACGCTTATATGTTAAATACAGTGCACTTCTTTATGTGAAGAGGAACGGCATATAGTATATTACAATAAAATTATATAATAAAAATCATTAGTAAAACTATACTGACATTGATAATATCACTAGCACCAACCGATAAATATATCATTATTCATGGTTGTTTTGCCTTATTATTTTGTACATTGAAATACCTTACATATGAAGCATTCTGACTCTCTTGAAGTAGATTAAGTCAGGTACCTCTGGTTTTCCTTCTTAAATGTTTTTATATGGTGTCTAGACACCTTGTACTAGTCCTTATACTCTCCTATCATTATCATAACATCATTCAATGTAAATAATTTTTTGTGTGCTTTGTGATATTTTTGCCGAAACGTCAGTTGGCGCTCACTGTGGAGACCCGAAAAGTTTTGAGTTTCAATCTTTTGTTTCTCTGTTCGTCTGTTCCACAATAACCGCGCAAAAATATTCCGATTGAATTGGTTTTTGGTAAGTATATTGCCGAGGTACCCGGTATTAGCTGTATAGTTTTTGGTTAAATTTGGTTCATTCGTTCGAAAAATATAGAACATTTTCTTTTAAGTCACAATGCTTTTCAATGGGAAGTCCGACGTTTTAAAATTTTAGCATTCGTCGAAAGGAAAGTGACGCATTGGGATAATTGATATGTTAAATTATGGATGCTAAATTTCTGAAATGGAGATCTTAAATTAATCTGATTCCTGCAAATTTTCTAATAATTTCTTAGAATTTCAAATTTAATTGTATAAATTATTTAAAATATTACGCATCAATTAGAGATATATAAAACATTTTCATTTTTCATTTTTTTTTCAATAATGTTCAATGCATTTCTTTTTTCCTCTTTTGCATTAAATGGTTGCCTAGCAACTCTATTTCAAAGAATATAAAAAAAAGGAAAAATGGAATTATTCTCATTTTTTTGACGCAAAGTTTTATTAACAAAATCGCTATTTTTCCGGTGATTTAAGTTTTTAATAAGCTTTTACTTACCCATCATACGTAGTATAGGGTAAATCTTGTAATCGTTTTGAAAATCGAAAAAACTTTTTTGACGGACTTACAGGTTTCAGACACTGGGGATTCCGAAAAACATATTTTTAGAAAAAAAAATTGCCGTGCGGCTGTCTGTGTGTCTATCTGTGTGTTTGTGTGTGTGTCTGTATACGGTCTATCTCCCGAACAAATTGAGATAGAGACATGAAATTATGTATGTATTTAGTATGTAATAATAGGAAGAAGCTTATTGAATTTCAGTAACCTCGATTATCCGAAACTGTTTTTTTCGGACACTTCGAAATATTCGTTCAGATAAAAGGTATATACAAATTTTCGAAATTGTTTATGTTAAGGAGTGAATAAAAAACAATAAAAACATAAATTTTGCTTAAAGAATGAAGTCGTTTGGATAATTAGTTGTCGAGATACTTGTAATCATATTTTCCACACTCTTCGATTTTTCATGACCCTGTATTTCATTCAAATTTCAATTTAAAGATATATTTTAATTGGAAATGAGACGCTTAATTCGACTCAGCAAACCGTTAGTTAATGTGATTATCAATTTTGGAGTTATAAGGATGTTTCTTTTACGCAATTCAGTAATAGAGCATTTAAAGTTTATGACGTCATCAAGCCACGATTTTATTCGAATTGCAATGCATTTTATAAATAGTTTACACATTTTTTATTTTCATATTTTATATCATGCATATCCATGATGGGTAAGTATTACGGTGACCCCCATCAACTAGTTTCTATTGAAATACATGAGGATTTATTTTAACTACTAAAGAAAGATTACCAAATCGGTTTTCCAAGCGCAAATTATAAAAATGTCGAAAGTGTAAATTGAAGATAAGTGTCATAAGAGGATTTTACATTTACATAAGTATATTTAACGTACGAAATTTTATTCAATTTCAGTAACATATGATGATGTTTAGTGGTTGAAAAATACGTATTCTTTGAAGGATAGGATAATATCTTCTGTACAAAGAGATGGTTCATTTAATGAAATTACAATAGTAAATGCATTCAGACATATACTCGAATAATTAAATAGCACAATTACTGGAAATCGAGAGCATAAAATTAAAGTGACAACGGGGCTTTCAGGGATGCGTAGACCCTCTATGTATTCTTATTCTTAAAAAAAAAACAGTAAAAATTAGTTTATCCTATCATTGCATAAAATTGTGTTTAAAGTGATGCTTATAAAATTTCGGGAAATTTCGATAAATCTTATATTGTTATAAATGTATAAATAACTTTAAAAAAATGAACTTTAGGCTATCAAATATTATGCAGATTATTTTAAATATTAATGAACAATTATTTGTACAGCTGACGTTGAGGCCTCTGATATGCAGATTTACTACTACATAAATAAATGAAATAACTTTGGAATTTTGAGTGGTGATTTTAAACTGTTGCTGAGGTGGCTTACATTTTAAGTTAAACGTTAAAATAAAAGTGATTTATGTAAAACGTCTGAATTTAATACTACACAATTTACTTTATCAAAACTAGAGATTTATGAATCTAAACCTATTGAATCGAATTTTTTGTGAAAACCTGATTTTAACCCTCACGTTACCAAACTCTCATTTACAGATTTTTCAGAAAAAATAAAGAAGTTTCCAGGATAGATGTACTTTCAATACATATACATAATTTCTAGACAGAAAAGACGTAAGTGAAGAATAAATGAATTCTCTTACGAATTAATTCCTTTATGAATAACATTAGACAATGCATTTACTACTGATATGATTTCTTAAACACTTTTGGTTCCTGGTTTTTTTATAGTTGCCTCTATATAAATATCCGTACTCTAACGTAATTTGAGTGCTATGTCAACCTATATTCTTCTGATTGATATTTTAATGTTTAGTTATTTTTATTAAATAAAGTATTCTCCTGTTTATATTTACTTTTATTTTATTTTTTATATAAATAAATATAACGGAAATGTACAAAACCAGGTCCTTTGAATGAGTAGAAATAGGTATTCTTAAGGTATATATATTTATTTATTTTTCTGAAATTGTAAACTGACTTTGCTGAATGATTTGCTTCAGTTACAAATTCAGTGACGCATTTCTCTTTTACCTCCGTTCTTATTTAGGCAGAATGTTCAAAATTTTGTAATACGTCTGAATTTAATACTACACAACTTACTTTATTAAAAAAAGAGATTTATGAGTCTAAACCTATTGAATTGAATTTTTGGTGAAAACCTGATTTTAACCCTCACGTTACCAAGAACTCATTTACAAACTTTTCAGAAAAAATAATGAAGTTTCCAGGATAGATGTACTTTCAATACATATACATAATTTCTAGACAGAAAAGACGTAAGTGAAGAATAAATGAATTCTCTTACGAATTAATTCCTTTATGAATCCCATTAAGCAATGGATTTACTACTGATAGGATTTCAGAAACAGTTTTGGTATCCGGTTTTTTCATACTTTCCTCTATAGAAATATCCTTAATCTCACGTAATTAGAGATCTATGCAGACCTATATTCTTCTGATTAATATTTTAATGCTTAGTTTTTTTTAATAAATAAAGTATTCTAGTGTTTATTTTTATTTTTATTTTTATTTTTTATAAATATATATATAAAGGAAATGTACAAAACCAGGCCTCTTAAATGAATAGAAATAGGTATTCTTAATGTATATATTTTGACATATTTTTCTGAAATTGCAAATTGACTTTGCTGAATGATTTTTTCAGTTAAAAATTCAATGATGCGTTTCTTTGTTACCACCGTTCATATTTAGGCAGAAGTTGAAAATAATAGTATTATATAAACTACTTTTATTTTCAACTAATAATAATTCATCTTGAGCATTAAATATTTCAGAATTTAATATTATTGAGTACTTTAAAATACTTTTTAAAAGTCTTATGATAGTTAAAGAAAATTTGCAATAAATGATATTAAAAAAAAAACATTTATTTATTGTAACATATTAAGTGACATTGCTTAGGTTGTCGTTTTGTCTTGTTCAAGAAAAAATAAGTATAAACACGTAATTTAAACTACTTATTATCGGAGGATCGTTACAGAAATCATAACGTAATTAAATAAATGAAAATAAAAACTTATTTATTAAATGGAAATCACTAATGTATGTTCAATCCTCATCTCTTAGTAATTACTCCAATTAAAATGTTTGTTCACTTTTATCAACAACGCTAATAATTGTTTTATGATTGTCGTTTAATAAGATTAATTATATTCTATTATATATATTTTTTTTTCTGATGGGTATTTTTTGTACATATGAAAGAATTCTTTTATTTTGTATTTTGCAATTTCAAAAGTAACGTCTTTTGCTTGTTATTATGAACAGATTTATACGAATATAATATAAAAATTTCCTGACGGCTCGGCCTACAGGAACAGGTAGATTTCGAAGACGCAGACCGTGGGGCACCTGTTTGTTGAGAATTGCAGAAGAAATTACCTTTTTGCCGTGATACGTCAGTTGGGATCGCCTACTTCAAAATCTACCTGTGTCTGTAGGCGTAGCCGGCAGGGATTTCTTTGTTTTCAATTTTTTTTGCTATAAGGGTTGGTCCTATAAAAACCTGTCAATAAGAAAGTTATAGATAATATTTTGCGGATTTATAATAAATTCAAGCGGATTTAATATCTTGTGAATTGACGAAGTTATGAATTTTTTTCTTCTGAAACCCCTCTTTTTTCCCCCACATGAGGCCATTTTTAATGATATTAAAAATCTGTCATACATAAATTTTCGGCTCTTTTTCTAGAAGTAATAATAACTTTAAACGGATTCGATATGTATCATAATTAAGATGTTATGGGTTTATTTCTGTTTTCACAACCCCCCCCCCCCTTGGTTCGATTTTGCCCATTAACGAACTTGACCGAGATTTTATGACCCTTGATTTTATGTACCAGTTTGGAAGAGATTTGGGCAGAATTACTGAAGTTATCATGTCCATAAAAAAGTGATATATCTACCCTATATCTATAAAATCCTAATGAAACGAATTTGTGAAACGATTTTATGAAACGAATTTATGAAACGATTTTATGAAACGACTGATTAAACGACTGATTATGTTTCAGGGCTATTTTTTATAAAATATTAAACGCTTTATGGTGAAATTAATACCAATTGTCCATAAAAATCCGCGGATGTCAAAACTGGTAATAGAATTTTGAAATTGGAATTAGTTTTCGTGATATTAATTTTTTTCTAATTTTAATGAAATTTCTGTAATGATGGCAACTAATTACTCAGTTTTTTTTTGTGACAAAAAAGGGAAAAAAATGAAAAGAATCCCGATAGGGATTATTGATTTCTTTTTATTCGTCATTTTCAAATTGAAATTGAATTTATCTTTTATTTCAATTGATAATAAAGACAAGATTGTGATTAAATTATGTTTTTCAGGAAAATTTGAAAAAAAAAATCACATTTCTATCGTCAGGATTCAATTGTCTGTCAGCATTTAATTTAATTTATAAACTGAAAATATTTTGAATAATTTCGTCCAAATGACGTCATTTATGTAAACGCAAAAGAAAGGGGGGAAAAGGAATTAATAGTAATTATTATTTATTGATATCATTTTGTTATTTTTTTGTAAAATTTAATTAAAAGAATTTATAAAATCACTAATTCGGATATTTGAAACGAATATATAAAATAATAATTGCCCAACTGAACGGAAGGAGAATAAAATATCCTGCTTGGTTTTCGATCCTGCTTGGTTTTTTTCCGCCAAGCTTTTTAAAAAAGCGTCAAGACCCCTGTAATAGAAAAGCACCTAAAGTTCATTGGGTTTGTTTTCATGACTTTTGGCAACAAATCTATGTATATTAACGAATGTATCCCTTTTTGAAGCTCGAATTACGCCAAACCTAAAAGCAAAGAATCCTATACTGGAAAAGTACCCGATTTTCTTATGGACAATATTCATGTGACATAACATGGTGTAAAATTATCGCGGATAGCAAATTTGTTTAAATATCTCATCAATTGATGCCGAATAAATGCAGGCATGCATGCACAAAATATTTAATTAATTTTGTAAGATAAATAACTATTAGAAAATTCGTATATACATATTAATTAACATAAATAATTTACATATTTAAAATAACATGAAAATATGCACGATGGTGCACTAAAATAGAGAGAAAATTAAAACCTGTTACAGAAAATTGTCTACAACAAAGTACTTTTCAATACCGTGGTTCTTAATGTTATTCACAAGCAGATGGAATTTTTCTCTTCCTTAAACGCAAAGGAAGAATAGAATACAGATCGCTGTTATAAAAATACGAGAGGTAGCCACAATTTAAACCTAACCATTTTATACAAGCTGGTTTTCAATTTGTAATTGATTTTACTTAACAATCCCGAAAACAGTCGTCAGTTGTCGCAACAGCTGTGTATGAGGCCATGATAATCAAAAAATGCCCCAGTGAAACGTTAAAAGCATGGCAACCCAATTACAGATTTACCAATATTTTTAAAATAAAGCACGCTGTCATGTTTTTAGAGGCCTCGAAGTGTGAGCGGGGGTTGGCGAGCGTAGCTCGCAGGGGGTAGGCCCCCTAGTATATATATATATATATATATGATATCTGTCTATCTATATCTATCTATCTATACATATATATATATATATATATATATATATATATATATATATATATATATACAGGGTGCTTATAATTAAAGTTTAAGTTTCAAAACGCTCTAAGAACCACTGATTAGAATGACGTCAAAATTGAACGGCGTATTATTGAAGAAGGGGGAAAGAACATGAACCAAAAAAAACAAGTTCCAAATTTTAGCGACAGATAGCGCTGTAAGCGTTAGAATTTCGACTACAAATGACAAATCGTAAAACAACGGCTAAGGCGTAAGTTACACGATAAACCAACTGTACTGTTCAGTGTGCATGACTGTACAACTGTGATAAAGTTAGTTACGTAAGCCCATCCACCATGGTAAGGTCGTATCACATCGGATGGAAAAAATCGGTTTTTAATTGTCCTGAGGCCAAAAAACGCATAAAAAGCATCCATCAAATCAGTTTTTAAGTTTCGCGAGGCTGGCGCAAAACATGTTCAATATGCTGTCCACCGTTGAGTGCATCAATATTAAATCGTTAAACAGCATGTTCCACAACCGATAGAAGTGTCACCGGGGTCAAGTTCAGAATGTGTTGCGCAATGTGTGTCTTCAATTCAGCTACGTTGGCAATCGGAGTACTGAACACAACATCTTTCAGATAATCCCACAGCCAGAAATCACACGGATTAAGATCAGGAGATCGGGCCGGAAAGGCTGTAGGGAAATGACGATTGATAATTCTAGCATTTCCGAAATGCCGCCTCAACAACTTCTTCACTCGATTTGCAATGTGCGGAGGAGCGCCATCTTGCATAAAAATGATACTATCCAGACATCCACGTTGTTTCAGAGCTGGAATGACGTCATTACGCATGCAGGATGAAGTGGTACTGGGTTCGTTGCGAGTGGATTTTCTGTTGCCCATATTAGGAAATTTTGTGTATTGACAAATCCCGTCAGATGGAAATAGGCTTCGTCTGTCCACAGAATTTTCCACGGCCAATCATTGTCCACTTCCATGTGAGCAAAAAATTCCAAAGCAATTATCTAGAGCTCAAAGCCCCTCTCTTGCTGTCAGGTCAGAAGGAAACAACTCCTGCACATGGCAAATTTTGTACGGATAGTATTGCAGGATGTTTCGTAGAATGTTATGCACCGTGCTCAAAGGCCTGTCCAATGCTCGAGCAATTCTCCGCGCACTGCATGGTTGCACACCACCGCTCGACTCCTCCTGAACTGCTCTGGCCACTTCTTCAACTACCACTTTCCCTTCCTCTACCAGACTACACATCAAACGAACCTGTATTTTCGAATTTTTTCATCATTTTCACCAGACACATTACAGTCATCGGTCCAACGCATTTTTTCATACCCTTGAGGTTCCTGAACGTCTGCAGAGCTACTGGTGTAGAATCACCGTTCTTGTAATAAAGCTTTACAAGCAGAGCGCGGTCCTTCATTGAGACACTCATGACGAACGTCTGTGACTCGAAATGAGGAAACGCCGTTTACCCAACGCTTTTATAACACCTGAAATGACCGTGTGCATGCCAGGTTTTTTATTTACATCTTTTGACGCTTACAGCGCCATCTGTCACTAAAATTTGGAACTTTTTTTTAGTTCATGTTCTTTCCCCCTTCTTCAATAATACGCCGTTCAATTTTGACGTTATTCTAATCAGTGGTTCGTTTTTTAGAGCGTTTTGAAACTTAAACTTTAATTATAATCACCCTGTATCTATATATATATATATCTATATACAGAGAGAGATAGATATATTTACGAGTATTTAATTTTTCACGAAAAACTTGCAACTGTGTAAAGATGGTGAATTATTTCAGTCGCTCGATTAAGAATCATGGCGAGGAAGTAAGGAAATGAGGGAAACCAATGAGAATTTCTCCAATAATACTTAGCCAGTTTTCCAGATAATTAGTTTATTCAGAACAGGAGATATGACAGCACAATTTCCGCAGTACATAGATGTGTTCTAAAAGCCCTCAGGCTTAACTATAAATCACGACATCATTAAGTGGATCTTAAGGGGCTGTCGCAGAACACCAGATAACAATTTGGTCAGCACTTCAAAACACGACAAAAATCTACTCTCCGAATGCTTGCAGTCGGTTTTTGTTCAATAAGCGGAAAGTTACAGAAGCGACGTAACGCATGCACTAGCCAATCAGTGAGAGGCGAAAATAAGCTAAGCGAATGACGTGCGATGGAGAAGTTTTAACGATATATAATCCTGAACTCAGCGGCGCGCATTTATTTTGAAGTAAAAAACGCAGAGCGCGAAGCGAGCCTGGGAATTAAAAAAAATGACTTTTAAAAAACATTTGAAATGACAAACTAGCGTCTCTCAGAATATTATAGATTGGATAGTTGATAAAAGTTACGAATGAACTTTTAGATGGAGAATTTTAGATTAAGATTTAGAATAAGATAATTATCAATATACGTGTTATTAATTTTAAAAGGACATTAAATAGGAATAAATATTATTAAGAAATAAGAAAATAATGAATAGGTCAGAATTTCGAATAATTTAAAGGAATACTGCGAAATAAATTTTTATATAAGTTTTGAACTAGGGGGGGGTTGGGTTCTGGGAACCATAATCGGTGTAGATCTGCAAAAATTTTTCAGAAATTCCAACTTAGGGGAGAACGTAATATGTAGTATTTCTTACGAAATCTACCTAAAATATAATTAACCGCTATATCTGTGAAATTTTGTTTTATTCCAATTACAGAGATAATGAAATAAAATCATGCAATAAATATGCAATTTAGGAATGCGTATTGCGGACAGCTAAAAAATTGTAAAAAATAGTGTTTTACATGTACAGCGTGTTACCCACAGGGAAGCATATTTTTAATATTGTGATAAAATAAAAAATAAAAAATTAGAGAAGGGCATGACTTCTATTGATGGTCATCCATAGAAGTTCTAGTTAATTTTATAGATACAAAAATACAAAAAAGTTACTATCTGTTATCTGAAAATATGTTAATGAAAATATTTATTTGATATTTTGGGGCCATTCGTGTTCAACAGTAACACAAAATAACACAAAATGCTCTTTTCATTAAATATGTAGAATACCAGCAATATAAACTCACAAAATAATATATTTTTATGCATGCGCGACGACAAAAATAAAACTTACGAGGGGACCAATTTAGAAATAGGTGTGTCCATAGTCCGCAACCCAGGCCAAAGTTATAAAATAGAGAGTATATAAACAGAACATAAACTATACTAAAAATATGTTTTGAACTCTTCCAGCAAAACAATTTTCAAATATATCAACATAAAAATGTAATTCAGAAATTTTAACAATGAATGCATATATTTTGATTGCATTCGCGCGTGCGCAGTGAAACATTTTTTAGTAAACCTGCTCATTTTTCATCCAATTTTTATTATTTTTTAATTCCGATTGCAGAGTATTATGTACAATGTTGTTTTACCTATTTTCTCAAAATAACTTTTTTTTATATTAAGAACTCTGCCAATTATAAGCAAAAAACTTGGTGAAATTTGGGTCGGTTTTTATAAAAACCTTAATTTCTCTTCGAGTATACATGCTATCTTCATAAAAATTAACACAGTATATTACAATAAACCACTTATTATGAATCTCGAGTTTGAACACTTTTGCTACATTAGGTTTTACAGGGTAATCCAAAAGATATTCGTTCTTTTTCAATTTGTTGACAGTCCCCTATGGGGTTTCGGAAAAAAATATTCACGGAAGTATATAAGCTATACTATACTGTTTACACACCTGCAGTTTCAGGTTAATTCCTCATGTATTTTTCTAGATAATTAACAAAACGTCTAAAATCACAAGTGACCAATCCCCTTTGGCAATATAGTGTATATATCAAAGATTTCACTTGCAGTACAATTCAGTTTAGTTAGAAGTCTTTTGAAAAATCCCTTTTTACTAGAATGATGTTTAGTAGAACATGAAGTTCTTCAACGGCGCAACCCATCCACCCAAAATACCAATAATTGTAAAATGTGTTAGCATTTATATTATATATGTATGTGACAAATGTATTTCAATGTCAACATTAGAGCTACCATTTTCTTCATTTTTTACAACTTATCACTAGACTGTCATTGTAAATATTTTAAAAATATTTTATTTAAATTAAAATACATAATTTTTTATTGAAATTATTGTAAAGTGATATTGATCTTTATATATTGATCAAATGCCTGAGATACACACACACACACACACATTCCAAATTTGTTTCGTTCAAGATTGACATAAAACATTACAACTTTAAGAAGAATTCAATAGAATATTAAATCATCATTTAATCAATAGTTATATTTAAATTAATATTTTATTGATGAATTTTCGATGACTGATATCGTTATTTTTTATCTGTCAGAAATTAACTTGTTCGCGCGGTTACTTTTTGGAAATAAAAGTAGCATTTTATTTGGTAATGCGAATATTAATTAAATAAGCAAACTACTTTCACTAAAACAATGATCTGCTAGTGTTTTATTTTTTAAAGTTTTTGAAACTTTATGTCACATTTTAGCATAATATGATTTGTTTTAGAATAAACTCTTGCCACGTCTTTACACAAATAATTAAAATATTGTTGTTCTTTTAATCTGAAAAAAACTGTTTATTTCTATTTTCTGTCATTTAAATATATCACATATAAGTAATTCTTGTATATATTCGTATTATAATGAAATTTATCTTATACTAGCAAGCTACGCCCGCTAAGCTGGTCAATTTCTCTTAATGAACCTTTAATCAAACAAAATATTGACATTTCATAATTCACTTTTATATTTTAACAGAATAATAAGGATACTATAATTTGTGAGTCGTGCTATAGTCAATATATACGTCAGGACACGTCGCCCTTATCATTATCTTTTTACGCGTGAAGGTTTCGCTATGGTACTCTATTGTGAAATTTGGTAATTTTACAAATTAAATAGTTGAAAAATCGCAGAATCATTAGATCATTTTTCTTTAGAAATTGTTCTTAGAGCGCATTTAGATCTTATAAATAACAATCATGTCGAACTTGAAGTTTCTAGCTCCTTCAGCATCGCAAAAATCGCAATTTTAGAACTTTTTCGCTTCTGCACCCCCCTCGGGTTAGTGGCACCGACATAAAATATAGCCTATGTTGGAGCAGGGATTGTCACCATCCATTTGCCACCATCACTTTTGAAATCGCTTTAGTAGATCCAGACATTCCATACAAATTGTAATTTAGAATGTTTTTAGAAAATTTTTTGCTTATTTCAGCCTTTTAAATTTCGAATTTTTTTAGATTTTGTTCTTATAGAGCATTTAAATCTTGTAAGTAACGACCATACAAAATGTCAAGTTCCTAACTCCTTCATTATTGAAAATATCATAATTTTGGAAGTTTTTCGCTCCTGCACCCTCTGCGGGCAGTGGCACCGAAAAAAATTTAGCATATGTTGGAGCAGGGACTGTCACCATCCATTTGCCACCTTCACTTTTGAAATCGGTTCTGTAGTTTCAGAGATTCCATAGAAATTGTAATTTAGAATGTTTTTAGAACGCTTCTTCCTCATCTCACCCTTTTAAATTGCGAATGTTTTTATAATTTGTTCTTAGAGAGCATTTACATCTTATAAGTAACTACCATACCAAATTTGATACTTCTATCTCCTTCAGTACACAAAAAAACGAAATTTTAGAACGTTTTTCGCTCCTGCACCCCCCTGGGGGTGGTGGCACCGACATAAAATATAGCCTATGTTGGAGCAGGGATTGTCACCATTAATTTGCCACCATCACTTTTAAAATCGCTTCAGTGGTTCCAGAGATTACCCCCTACAAACAAACAAACAAACAAACAAACAATCTTTACTACTTTATATATTAGTATAGATAAGGGAGAATTAGCCCCTTGTTCCCCCCCTTTATACTTAACCAATCAATCCCGAAAACTAATCAGAGATGCGCCTTAACACAGTGAACCTATAAATAAAATTTGAAGGAAATGGGATAATTCTGCATGAAAAACCCATTTACATAAATTAAGGGGGGTATTAGCCCCCCGTTCCCCCCCTTTATACTTAATCAATCAATCCCGAAAACTAATCAGGGAAGCGTCTTAACCCAATGAATCTATAAACAAATTTTGAAGCAAATAGAATAATTCTGCATGAAAAACCCATTTATATAAATTAAGGGGGGGATTATCCCCCGTTCCCCCCTTTATACTTAACCAATCAATCCCGAAAACTAATCAGGGAAGCGCCTTAACACAGTGAACCTATAAACAAAATTTGAAGGAAAACGGAATAATTCTGCATGAAAAACCCATTTATATAAATTAAGGGGGGATTAGCCCCCCGATCCCCCCCCCTTTATACTTAACTAATCAATCCCGAAAACTAATCAGGGAAGCGACTTAACTCAGTGAACCTATAAACAAAATTTTAAAGAAAACGGAATAATTCTGCATGAAAAACCCATTTATATAAATTAAGGGGGGGATTAGCCCCCCCCGTTCCCCCCTTTATACTCAGCCAATCAATCCCGAAAATTATCATGCAAGCGCCTTAACACAGTGAACCTATAAACAAAATTTGAAAGAAAACGGAATAATTCTGCATGAAAAACCCATTTATATAAATTAAGGGGGGGGGGAATTAGCCCCTTGTTCCCCCCCTTTATACTTAACCAATCAATCCCGAAAAGTAATCAGGGAAGCGTCTTAACCCAATGAACCTATAAACAAAATTTGAAGGAAAACGGAATAATTCTGCATGAAAAACCCATTTATATAAATTAAGGGGGGATTAGCCCACCCCGATCCCCCCCTTTATACTTATCTAATCAAACCCGTAAACTAATCAGGGAAGCGCCTTAACTCAGTGAACCTATAAACAAAATTTGAAGGGAAACGGAATAATTCTGCATGAAAAACCCATTTATATAAATTAAGGGGGGGGGAATTAGACTCTCGTTCCCCCCCTTTATACTTGACCAATCAATCCCGAAAACTAATCAGGGAAGCGCCTTAACTCAGTGAACCTATAAACAAAATTTGAAGGAAAACGGAATAATTCTGCATGAAAAACCCATTTATATAAATTAAGGAGGGGGGGATTAGCCCCTTGTTCCCCCCCTTTTATACTTAACCAATCAATCCCGAAAACTAATCAGGGAAGCGTCTTAACACAGTGAACCTATAAACAAAATTTGAAGGAAAACGGATATTTCTATGAAGATTTATCGCATTACGTACGTACATACATACATACAGAACCGGCTGCCAAGCTCTCAGGGCTTGACAGCCAGTGTGATAACTGAAAAATCGCAATTTTAGAACGTTTTTTTCTCCTGCACCCCCTGGGGTTAGTGGCACCGACATAAAATATGGCCTATGTTGGAGCAGGGGTTGTCACCATCAATTTGCCACCATCACTTTTGAAATCGGTTCGGTAGTTCCAGAGATTACCCCCTACAAACAAACAAACAAGATTTACTCCTTTATAATATTAGTATAGATAATCAAACCCGTAAACTAATCAGGGAAGCGCCTTAACTCAGTGAACCTATAAACAAAATTTGAAGGGAAACGGAATAATTCTGCATGAAAAACCCATTTATATAAATTAAGGGGGGGGAATTAGACTCTTGTTCCCCCCCTTTATACTTGACCAATCAATCCCGAAAACTAATCAGGGAAGCGCCTTAACTCAGTGAACCTATAAACAAAATTTGAAGGGAAACGGAATAATTCTGCATGAAAAACCCATTTATATAAATTAAGGGGGGGGGGGAATTAGCCCCTTGTTCCCCCCCTTTATACTTAACCAATCAATCCCGAAAAGTAATCAGGGAAGCGTCTTAACCCAATGAACCTATAAACAAAATTTGAAGGAAAACGGAATAATTCTGCATGAAAAACCCATTTATATAAATTAAAGGGGGGGGGGGAATTAGCCCCTTGTTCCCCCCCCCTTTTATACTTAACCAATCAATCCCGAAAACTAATCAGGGAAGCGCCTTAACACAGTGAACCTATAAACAAAATTTGAAGGAAAACGGATATTTCTATGAAGAGTTATCGCATTACGTACGTACATACATACATACAGAACCGGCTGCCAAGCTCTCAGGGCTTGACAGCCAGTGTAATAACTGAAAAATCGCAATTTTAGAATGTTTTTTGCTCCTGCACCCCCTGGGGTTAGTGGCACCGACATAAAATATAGCCTATGTTGGAGCAGGGGTTGTCACCATCAATTTGCCACCATCACTTTTGAAATCGGTTCGGTAGTTCCAGAGATTACCCCCTACAAACAAACAAACAAGATTTAAACCTTTATAATATTAGTATAGATTTCTTTATTCTGTTGATAACTTCAGAAAAAAAGGAATTTCATATTTATTTTATAATTTATTTTTTCTGGATTTTAAGGTTATTAATGACGTATATTGAAAGAGTGCTTAGATTTGATTTTTTAAATAAACATAATATTTTTACTTTTCTTGAAAAAGTAATTTAAATATTTTGAAAGTTACCGAAAATGGCGATTTGTATTGATTTGTATTGATTTGTATTGATTCCCTTTGTATTGAAATAACGGTAGTTAATCACCCTTTATCAATAAATAGCACATCTAGAATTTCTAAGATGTCTATTTATTTTAATTTATTTATTTTTTCTTATTATTTTATTTTTATTTTCTCTTTCTGCCGAATTTTTTAGCAAATGGATATAAATGATATATTTCATCGTCATAATATGCTTTTCATTAAATTATTAATACTATGAGCTTTTTATAACTGTTACTTGTACAATAAAATCTTTGTACAATAAAATTTGCATTTAATATTTGATGTTTATGCAAATATACAATACATAAAATCTCAGGAATAGAAATACATAATTATTTTAGAAAACTCAGTTTAATTTTATAGTTACATTTAAAATTCGCATCAACGATTTTAAATTTATTCAGTTTTATGAGCTGCAAAGAAAAATGCATACATTCAAAGTTTGGTTTATTAAATTTGAATTACTGATGACTTTCTTCCGGTAAATATTGAGAAATATCTGTTGTGATCATATCTATATAAAGGATATACAATATTTCATCTGCATTTTAAAAATATTTCTAAAATTGCAAATTCATATTTAATTTTACTTAGATATTTATATAAATAAATAATGCATGATATTGTTAAACACCAACTACAATTGCAATTTAAGTATTGAAATGATTTACACGTATCATCTTCAACGTTTTTATATTTCTTTACATAAATAATTTTTTCACAAAGCATATCTAATGTTCACTTATAAAGGAGGTGGATTATTACTGTAATTCGACCGTGCACAATTTATTTTTTCTTAATCTTTGAAAAGTAAACACTTTTTCGTTTCAGCTGCTGAGTTTCTAAAATAAAGGTAATTGGTATCAAAATATAAGAAAAAGAAAAGCTTAGCTTCCACGAAAGAGCTTTTGACATTTGAAGGATAAACAGAATTTTTAAAAATCCATTAGCCACATCGTAGTTTAGGGTTAGAAATTCCATTAGATTAATTAAGTAGAATGCTGTTTAGATGAGCTTATGCTACGGAATTTTTTCTTGTAGACATCAATCTTATTCTTTCAAATAAGTGTTCTTAAATTATCTCTGGAATGTGAAAAAAGTATCTTCAAATATTTTTTAATTAGTCAAAATACAGTATAATCCCGATTTTAAGTTACCGGATTTCACGTGTATCCGCAATCTACGATTTTCTTTACATCCCATTGAATGTGTAAACAGTGGCATAGCATCAAACTTTAACCAGTAATTTAGCATAGACATTTTCGCCTCATTTAAAAGCCAATTTTATCTGTTATATGGCGAATATTTCATTTAAAAACGACTAAGTTTGCCTGTACGTTATAAAAGCGTCGTTGTAATGGAGCTATATCTTTCTCTTTTTTTGAAACTATAATGACCACTATCCTTTTTCATTTAAAGGGACATAAAATTGCAAAATCTTCAAAAAATTGGATTTTTTAAATATAAATACAAACATATGAAAGAGTAATTTTTTAGCATTATATAAATAAACTTATAAAAATTCTATAATTACATACGTTGTGTTAAAAAATATACAAGATATTCTTTTCTGTAAACAATGAATAATTTTGTTTTTTAATGATTCGTCTTAAAATTTGCTTTTTCTTAAATGGAGCGCAACTATTAATTATTTTTAAATGAAAACTTCATATATTATAGATTTTGTACAATTTTGAAGAATGAATATAAATTTTAAAACATTTTAGCAAACTGTATTATTTAAAATAAAATAGAAGGATATAATCTATAAATAATATTATCTATACATAATATTTTCGCGGGTGAAGGTGTAATGATGCCTAAATTCAGGATTAAAATATTGATAAAACCTATAATCTGTGAAATTTCATATAACAATATTAAAAATTCAAGTGATATTTTACTCAAAATTAAAAAGGCCCATTTGGATTTTCTTTACAGTGTACTATATAAACATTGTTTTTTTTCGTGTACATATATTTTTCAGACATCGAATTTTTAAGAAAACGGATTTTTCAGACTATTCTTTTCTGTGATTCCGAGCTAAATTTCTTCTATAGCTATTAATTAATTCATTTCTTTAATGTCTGTTTAGTTCTATGCTATCGTTTAAGATTCTAACGTAGGAGGACTAGTTTTTGTTTATCTTTAGCCGGTATCGTTATTTAATGTTGCTTTTATATTGATATTTGAAAACCAAATTCTGCCTTCATAAAGCATCACATTAAATATGGACTTGTATACATAAGCAGAGCTTGACAAATGTGGTGGCCAAATTGCCGCTGGTGATCAAGCTATTTTATCTAGCATTATTATTAATTTTCTTTTACAAAAAATGATATATGAAAGCAGCAAAGACGGCATTTTATCACTCCACTACACCGACTCGTGCATGCCAAGCAGTGATCAAATTCTTCTCTTGTACATTCAATGGAACAACCAAGTTTAAAAAGCATTTTTCCATCTCATGCACAGAAAGCGCTATTTTTCTGAACTAGCCAGCTAGCATGTCACATGATTAGAATATGGGAAGGGGTGGAGATTTTAATTAAAAAATAGAAAGATTGTCAATCCAGCCTCTGTAACTACTAAAACTCTTTAAAATGGCAAAGTGTTTTTTAAAAGTTTCGAATTACATTTTATTTTCCGAATTAAAACTCTTTAGTCTATTGCATTCATTTTAAAGGATAATAACATATAAGTGATTATATAACATTTATTTAAAGTAAATGTAAAAAACTGAATTAAAATTTAAAGAATAAGTAATTTTAATAAAATTTATGTAAATTATGTATTTTATAAATATTTCTTTATTGTGTAAAATGCTTTACTCCTTTATTATCATGGCGCCTGTGTGCACAGCAACCCACTGGTATGGAGACAAGTGTCTGGTACTGTGTTGTTTACCAAGGTTTTTCGTGAGTGTGTTCGATTTCCAGTTTTTCAGAGAATTTCAGTGGAGGGGATGTGTGAGAGAGAGTTTTTAATTAGATAACCACTTGAAATTTAGTCGATATGATGTGAGTACATTCATTCATTCAGACTGTCTACTATATACAGTTATCCAGGAAGAGGAGAGTATTGTGTATTTATGAATGAGAGATCGTTATTTGACAAGTTATTTAATATAGATCATTAGTTTACTCAATAATTTTATTTCTATTAATTTTATTACATTATTTACTCAAGAATATTTTATAATTACATGTGTTTGAATTCTCATCGGCTGCAAATATAAATAAAATGTTATTCATTGCATTTTAGAAGAGCAAGTTTTATTTTATCTTTTGTGTATTCTCAAATTTTTATCGTAGATTGTTTTATCAAAATACCCCCCCCCCCCCTCTTCCGACTGCTGATTCCTATTACGTAATATGAGCAATGCAGAATGGGTTATTTTAGCAATGCATATTACATAATAACTGTTGTGTTCTTTTGGAAACGCAATCAGTTTTGATAATTCTCATATTGGAATTTAGTTTATAAGCAAGGAAATATATATATATATTATTCGCAATGTTAAATTAATATTCTCATAAAATTTTTCATTAAAACCCTCCGAGCGTCTGAGGGCTTTCCTGTATTTTCATAAAAATATTTGTAAAACTTAAAATAATTAAAATTTTCTTTCCCCGTTTGTTTCTAAAATGCATTTCATATCAATTTATTTTACATATATCTTAAAATACAATTTTATTAAAAATATTTTTGTCTAGAGACAATTTAAGTTGTTTTTAAGAAACGGAAAAATACGGGCTTAAAAATATTATTTGACTGGCTTAGGCAGGCACAGAATTGTTTTACTGCTTCACTATTTCAACAATGCCTCCCCCCCGCCCCCAATCTCATCAGATATAAATTTTGTAGCACTCAACTAAAACGACCTTTGAAGCATGTGGCAATCGGATTTTCCTCAACATACCGATTAGTTCAACCTTTTTTGCAGCGATATATAATTTGGATACATTTTGTTAGAAATCTTAACTAAACTAAGTAACTAATAACTGTAAACTATACGTGTATTAATGATTTCTCAAATAATTCATAAAAAAACTCTTGTGCTTTTTGAAAATTGATGACTGGGGAGGAGCGGAGGTAAATATTTTTTACTGGTGACAAAAAAATATTGCCAGTCATTAGATTATTTTTTTAAATTTTTTGTTGTTAGAAAAAAGCATTTACTCCAAAACAACTTTAGTTGTTGTAAACGATGTTTAAATATATCTTGTAATTTAAAATTAGTGCTTTATTTTTGTCTCATTTTACATCATAGTTGTTATACGGATAATATGAAAAAAAAAATTCATAATATTTTAATAAGGTGAACTATATTTAAAAAAGTACTAAATTTTTATTTAATACCTATCACTCTTTATAGCCAACATAATGTGGAATTTTGATTATTTCTATGATATTAGTGTAAGGTTAACTATTATGTGCTATAAGAAAAGGGAAGTTTAATCATTTATCATTAAGAACATAATTATTCATTTTTGTCGTTTTCTGGCAAGTATTTTTAATTTTTATTGCCAGACAACAGAGAGACTTCATAAAATTCAAAGAATAATATCTCGGTACGTTTTGATCGCAGAAGAATGAAATAAATACTTTTTAGCTCACAGGCTATCAAAGCCTGAGAGCTTTTAGCTCACAGGCTATCAAAGCCTGAGAGCTTATGTGCCCGCCCGTTCTGTATGTATGTATGTATGTATGTATGTATGTATGTACGTATGTACGTACGTAACGCGATAACTCTTGACAGAAATAACCGTTTTGCTTCCAATTTTGTTTATAGGTTCCTTGTGATAAGGCGCTTCCCTGATTAGTTTTGGGGATTGATTGTTTAACTATAAAGGGGGGAACGGGGGGGCTAACCCCCCTTTATTAAGATAAATGGTTTTTTCATGCAGAATTGTCCAATTTTCTTCAAATTTTGTATATAGGTTCATTGTGATAAGGTTCTTTCCTGATTAGTTTTGGGGGTCATAGGTTAAGTATAAAGGGGCTAACGGGCGGGGGAATCCTCCCCCTTAATTTAGATAAATGAATTTTTCATGCAGAGTTATCCGATTTTCTTCCAATTTTGTTTATAGGTTCCTTGTGATAAGGCGCTTCCCTGATTAGTTTTGGGGATTTATTGGTTAACTATAAAGGGGGGGGGGAACGGGGGGCTAATCCCCCTTAATTTGGATAAATGGTTTTTTCATGCAGAATTATCCAATTTTCTTCAAATTTTGTATATAGGTTCATTGTGATAAGGTTCTTTCCTGATTAGTTTTAGGGGTTCATAGGTTAAGTATAAAGGGGGTAACGGGGGGGGGTAATACTCCCCCCTTATTTTAGATAAATTACTTTTTTCATGCAGAGTTATCCGATTTTCTTCAAATTTTGTATATAGGTTCATTGTGATAAGGTTCTTTCCTGATTAGTTTTGGGGGTTCATAGGTTAAGTATAAAGGGGGTAACGGGGGGGTTAATCCTCCCCCCCCCTTATTTTAGATAAATGATTTTTTTCATGCAGAGTTATCCGATTTTCTTCAAACTTTCTATATGGGCTCATTGTGGTAAGGGGCTTCCCTGATTAGTTTTGGGGTTCATTGGTGAAGTGTAAAGGAGGGAAACGGGGGCTACCCCCCCCCCTTAAATTTGATAAATGGGTTTTTCATGCAGAATTATCCAATTTACTCCAAATTTTGTATATAGGCTCATTGTGGTAAGGCACTTCCCTGATTAGTTTTGAGGGTTCAGTGGTAAAGTATAAAGGGGGGAACGGGGGGGACTAACCCCCCTTGATATAGATAAATGGTTTTTTTAAGCAGAATTATCCGATTTTCTTCAAATTTTATATATATGTTCATTGTGATAAGGCGCTTCTCTGATTAGTTTTGGAGGTTCTTTGGTTGAGTATAAAGGGGGGACGGGGGGCTAACCCCCCCTTAATTTAGATAAATGGATTTTTCATGCAGAATTATCCGATTGTTTCAAATTTTGTATATAGGTTCATTGTGGTAAGGCGCTTCTCTGCTTAGTTTTATGGGTTCATTGGTTAATTATAAGAAGGAGAAACGGGGGAACCCCCCTCTTAATATATTGTCGATTTCTTCATTTTTCGAGGGCTTATTTCAAATTCTTTGAAATAAGAATATAATTTACAGTTAGTGTGAATAGCCTGTGAGCTCAATGCCGTCAGTTTAACTGGGCAGTTTTCTTTTATTTAATTGTGTTGTCATTCAATGCGACTGTAGTGAGATAGGTTTCACCCCTGTGTCATTCGTAACCGCTGTTTATTTAATATGTACAATTTGATTATAATTATTCCTGTGTCGCCTTAAAACTGTTTAAAATAACACATTACTACATTATAAAGGACAAATTTAAGTACATAAAATTTAAAGAAAAAGCATTTGTATATATCTTTAATTTTTTTCAGGGTTTTAAATTTGAAATGAGGTCACGATGACAATTTAAAACTAGTCGTTGGGGGGCCACCGTAATACTTACTTATCATGGATATGCATAATATAAAATATGAAAACAAAACATGTGTAAACTATTTATAAAATGCAGTGCAATTCGAATAAAATCGTGGCTTGATGACGTCGTAAACTTTAAATGCTGTATTACTGAAACTAACGGTCTACTGCGTCGGATTAAGCTTCTCATTTCCAATTAAAATATATCTTTGAATTGAAATTTGAATGAAATACAGGGTCATGAAAAATCGAAGAGTCTGGAAAATATAATTACAAATATATCGGCAACTAATTATCCGATCGACTTCATTCTTGATTCTAAATGTATGTCTTTTTATTGTCTTTTATATTCCCTCCTTAAAATAAACAATTTCGAAAACTTTTATATATCTTTTATCAGAACGAATATTTTGAGAGTTCGAAAACAATAGTTCCGGATAATCGAGGTTACTGAAATTCAATAAGTTTCTTCCCATTATTACATACTAAGTGCATACCAAATTTCAAGTCTCTATCTCAATGTGTTCGGGAGATAGAGCATTTACAGACACACACACAGAGACAGACAGACGGACGTCAAATTTTTTTTTCTAACAATATGTTTTTCGGGATCTCCAGTGTCTGAAACATGTAAATCCGAATTTTTTTTTTCGATTTTTAAAACGATTACAAGACTTACCCTATACTACGTATGATGGGTAAGTAATAAATACAGCGGTTTATTTAAACACTTTAAAAGGAGGCAGAGCAGGGGAGTAACTTGTTTGTTTTTAAATGAACTAATGACCCGATAAGTTAAAATTGAAGGTGTACCTGAGGAATACTAAAAAGTACTGCTAATAGTACCATATTGGCGAGATCCACTGTAAATCAGAAATTTCAGATTAACACCTCACTATAATTCCCACTATACAACCACAGTCACTTAATTAACATATATCTGAAAATGAACCGCAACAAGAAATTCGTGAGATTCATTGGCATTTCGTAAAACTGAAAGGAAGAGAGAATATATTTATTATTCATTCACAAATATATTAGTGATACAGAACAACACAATCGTACGCAAAACCGTAACACTCTCTCGTACACTAGAATATACTTATAAAAGTGTAGCCAGGTATTCGTCAGTAAATCTTTAGTAAAAAATTATGTTAGAAATGTATGTTCAATCAACAATAAAAATTACTGAATGTTATTCTAGTATTTTATCTGAAATGGACATATTATATATGTCCATTTAAGTATTCCGGAATTTTTGTAATGATAAAATTACAAAAATTGCCTTTGGTATATATTTAAATATGTACACAATATGAGACACTAAAAATAAACGATTACCATTGATTTCTCTGTTAAAAGAAATCAATATTCTAAAAAAAAAGCTATTGAATTTTAATTTCTATTAACAAATTTAAAAATTACATAAAATTATTAATGAATGTGTTATCTTAATTTTTAACAAATGTTCACTCTGAAATAAATACTTTTTTCTAATACGAAGTTTAATGGTATCTTAAAGATTTTAAGTACACAAGTAAAAGAAATAAGAAATAAGTAAAAAAAAAAAAAGATCAGTATTTTTCTTCTTCCGAAGAGCATCTCGTAAGTACTTGAAATTCTTTTAGCAGGAGAGATTCTCTAGGAGACAAATTATCAAAAGATGGCACTTCTCTTTTTATTTTTTCCAATCTCGTTTCTTTTTCACATACTTTATGATACACAATTCGCCATTACTGAATAAATACATGAGTATTTTAAACATCTAAAAATTGTTATTGATTATCAATCGAAAATCGGCAAGTTACTGAGGATGTTATCAATAATGTTGAAAGAAAGGACGAGAATTTAAAGAACACCTGCCATTTTCCCCTAAACGTGTATAATGTTTATTCATCATTAAAATTCATACTTAAATTTTCCATAAAAAATACTTTTATACATTTTTTAAAAATGGGATATGTATATGTATATATATATATATATATATATATATATTAATATATAGTACCAAGAAACGTTATTACAAAATAAACCTTCTTTTTCAGTTTATACTTTTAATTAAATAAATTAAAATAATATCGTATTATATTAAAAAGCACGAAATGCAAGTATGTTATGGAGCAAGTCACAAATTGAGTATGAATTGTTTTGTTATATAATTGTTTTTTTAATCCCATTCTGAAATTAATATAGCAGATTTCAGCTTTAAGTATGGGAAACAAGATAATATCGTTAATAAGATATATTTCAATCTCATTGTTTTCAGTTTATTCAGTAACATAAGAAGAAAATTGCTATAAACACACAGAAAAGTATTTAATATATAGGATTTTTGAGTTTCTTTTAAATTAAATGCTCCACTTAAACGAATAATAAATATTTGTTTTATGAATAAAATTTAGCCTGGTTATTAATGTATATATTTCCTCTTCAGTAAATTTTTATAATATATATATTTTTCTTTTACTACACTTAATTTAATTTGATTTAAATTAGAGTTGCTTTGAGGCCTATATGCTATTTGTTTCGAATGATTCATATTTTATATTCCCAGAAATACATACAGGACGTTGACAAATTACATAAATCTTCTTTTTGACAATGATGGATAGACACAAGTAAATAGACAGCATTGAAGATACACACACAATGACATCCATGCCTCACTCAGGATTCGAACTTGGGCCCTCATCGTACCGGTCACCTCCGCTACCAACCACGCTGTCGGGTCGGCTTTACTTCATTTACAAAATTGCATATTCGCATCAAAATATACCAAAACCTTTATAGCTGAAACACGAATGTTTTCTTTATTATTAATAAGGATTTGAGGTATTTAATACAACTACAATTCAATTCAATTCAATTCAACCCAGCAGGGAGGCCTACCATATGGCTTAAGCTCTACAAACCCTGCTCGGCAAGTTTATTTAAAAAAAATTACAAATTACAAATGAGGCCATTAGGCTTTTGAATTGGGACATTACATTACATTACAATAGGTTCACATTTGGCTGAGTTTTTGTAAGTTCATAAGAGTTTATGATTTAGAGTTCTCATTGAATGGTGCTAGTTACATGATTGTTTAAGTCCTATTTACACTTTTGATTGTTATGATCAAGATAAGTTCATCAGAGTTTATGATTTAAAGTTCGCAATGAATGGTGGTAGTCAGATAATATTTTAAGTTCTATTTACACTGTTGATTGTTATGATTAAGAATTCACTATGGATGAGGGATGTTGATGAAGGCGTAATATCCTTTTTATACTGTTGAAGATTGTTTTCAAGAGCTTACGGTAGATGTGGGCGGTTTGGAGGAAACTTAGTGTTTTGGTTATGCTTTTGAGCCGACATGAGCTCAACTGATCATAGATATTTTTTTAATTTACAGAAGCATATATAATACATATGGGATATGACAATTTTTGTTCCATTGCATACCTCTTCAACTTCCTTGGCTCTGTGCCTTTCCTGTATAGGCTGGGGGACAACCAAGTTACAGAAGGTAACACAGACAATTACATCCTTTGCCGCATACAGAATTCGAACCCAGGAATTCAGCATGGGAGTCGCCTCCGCTACAACCACGCTACTGCGTCGGCGTTTACTTCATGCATCCAAAAACAACAATAACAAAAATTCATTAAAGTAAAAAAAGTTAGTTTGAATTCCACTTTTTTATCCTTGCGCTCTGAGGTGATATATAAAATTATATCCCTGTCAAATATTTTCAACCTGACGCGGAAATCCCATCGGTATTGTTGTATTTCATTTTATCGACCCCGAAGGAATTTAAATGTTAGATGAACGTTGTTCAGATCCACAATACAAACATCTGACATCTAATGTACCTAAGCAATGCGCCACTCACGTCTTTTTTATTTCAATTCTAATTAGTGATCACATTTTTATTCTGTTTTAGAAAATGTTCTGGTTCCTAGCAAATTGTTTTCTTTTAAGGTATGTGATTCTGGGAGAGGTGAGTGTTTTTTTCTACAATGCTGGCCATCCAAAATGCAACACCATGAAGGAATGCAAATAACAGAATGATATTCATTGGACAAATACATTACAATGGGAAGGACAGGTGATTATATTTTCAGAAAATTTGGAGGTATAGTTCATGCGAAAACACTACCCAGATTTGCCCCCCTAGCCGCAATAACAGCATTTATCTGCCTAGGCATGGAGTCGAACAGAAATTGGATATCATGTACGGGTACAACAGTCTAAACATCTTCAACACTATGCCACAGTTCATCAACCGTAGTTACGGGCGAGTGATGGCGGGACAGTAGCTCAGAAGCCACTGAAAGGATATTTTCAATTAGTGAGAAATCAGGAGAACGTGCCGGCCAGTGCAATAGTCGAACATGTTCTGTATCAAGGAAGGTAAGGATAGTACTGAAAACAGGCGGTCGTGCATTGTAGTGCTGTAACTTAGAGTTCCGGTGGCCTCAAAGACAGGGCAGAACCACGGGCAGTAACACCTCAGAAATGTAACGGCTACTGTTCATATTGCCGGCAATGGGAACAAGAAGTTATCGATACCTGTATTCAATGGCACCCCACACCATCATTGCAGGTTATGGGCCGTTATAAGGATGTAGAATGCAAGCCGGCAATGTGCATTCTCAATGATGCCACCAAACACGAATGCGGTCTTCATGATTCTGTATGAGCCTGGATTCATCTCAAAAGACGACGGACGTGAGACGCCATTCTTGCGTCATACACAGCATCATGATGCCCGCATCCGTGTTTGGCGGCATCGTGGAAAACTCACATTGCCAGCTTGCATTCGACATCGTCATATTGGCATAACACCTGGAGTGACAGTATGAGGTACCATTGAATACAGGTGTCGGTAACCTCTTGTTTGCATTTCCGACAATTCAAACAGCAGCCATTACATTTCTGATGTGTTACAGCCCATATTTCTGCTCTATCTTTGAGGAATCCGGAACTCTAAGTTTCAGCAATACAATGCACGACTGCATGTTGCCAGTACTATCCTGACCTTCCTTGACACAGAACATGTTCGACTATTGCCCTGGCTGGCACGTTCTCCTGATTTTTCAACAATTGAAAATGTCCTGTCAATGGGTTCTGAGTGACTGTCCCGCCACCACTCTCCCATCACTGCGGTTGATGAACTGTGGCATAGTGTTGAAGGTGTATGGACTGCTGTACCCGTACATGACATCCAATCTCTGTTTGACTCTATGCCCAGGCAGATAAATGCTGTTATTGCGGCCAGGTGTGGCAAACCTGGGTAGTGTTTTCTCAGGAACTATACCTCCAAATTTTCTGAAAATGTAATAAATTGTCCTTCCCATTATAATGTATTTGTTCAATAAACATCAATCTCTTATTTGCATTCCTTCATGATGTTGCATTTTGGATGGCTAGTCGTGTATGTGTTGAAATTATTCTTTCAAACATCTTAAATATAATTAAATAAAGAAAGTTTTGCTATTTTCTACGAAATAGCATATTATTTGATACATTGTGCAGAATCATGTCCGGAGACCTTTGATCCTCACAACATGAATTCATAAATGAAATTAGTCGTTGGGGGCCACCGTAATACTTACCCATCATAGATATGCATAATATAAAATATGAAAATAAGACATCTGTAAACTACTTATAAAATGCATTGCAATTCGAATGAAATCGTTGATTGATGACGTCATAAAATTTAAATGCTCTATCACTGAATAGCGTAAAAGAAACATCCTTATAACTCTAAAATTGATAATCATATTAACTATCGGTTTACTGTTAAGTGTCTCATTTCCAATTAAAATATATCGTTGAATTGAAATTTGAATGAATTACAGGGTCATGAAAAATTGAAGAGTGTGTTTTCAACAGTTGAAAATGTTCTGTCAATGGCTTCTGAGCGACTGTCCCGCCACCACTCGCCCATCACTACGGTTGATGAACTGTGGCATAGTGTTGAAGGTGTATGGACTTCTGTACCCGTACATGACATCCAATCTCTGTTTGACTCTATGCCCAGGCAGATAAATGCTGTTATTGCGGCCAGGTGTGGCAAACCTGGGTAGTGTTTTCTCAGGAACTATACCTCCAAATTTTCTGAAAATGTAATAAATTGTCCTTCCCATTATAATGTATTTGTTCAATAAACATCAATCTCTTATTTGCATTCCTTCATGATGTTGCATTTTGGATGGCTAGTCGTGTATGTGTTGAAATTATTCTTTCAAACATCTTAAATATAATTAAATAAAGAAAGTTTTGCTATTTTCTACGAAATAGCATATTATTTGATACATTGTGCAGAATCATGTCCGGAGACCTTTGATCCTCACAACATGAATTCATAAATGAAATTAGTCGTTGGGGGCCACCGTAATACTTACCCATCATAGATATGCATAATATAAAATATGAAAATAAGACATCTGTAAACTACTTATAAAATGCATTGCAATTCGAATGAAATCGTTGATTGATGACGTCATAAAATTTAAATGCTCTATCACTGAATAGCGTAAAAGAAACATCCTTATAACTCTAAAATTGATAATCATATTAACTATCGGTTTACTGTTAAGTGTCTCATTTCCAATTAAAATATATCGTTGAATTGAAATTTGAATGAATTACAGGGTCATGAAAAATTGAAGAGTGTGTTTTCAACAGTTGAAAATGTTCTGTCAATGGCTTCTGAGCGACTGTCCCGCCACCACTCGCCCATCACTACGGTTGATGAACTGTGGCATAGTGTTGAAGGTGTATGGACTTCTGTACCCGTACATGACATCCAATCTCTGTTTGACTCTATGCCCAGGCAGATAAATGCTGTTATTGCGGCCAGGTGTGGCAAACCTGGGTAGTGTTTTCTCAGGAACTATACCTCCAAATTTTCTGAAAATGTAATAAATTGTCCTTCCCATTATAATGTATTTGTTCAATAAACATCAATCTCTTATTTGCATTCCTTCATGATGTTGCATTTTGGATGGCTAGTCGTGTATGTGTTGAAATTATTCTTTCAAACATCTTAAATATAATTAAATAAAGAAAGTTTTGCTATTTTCTACGAAATAGCATATTATTTGATACATTGTGCAGAATCATGTCCGGAGACCTTTGATCCTCACAACATGAATTCATAAATGAAATTAGTCGTTGGGGGCCACCGTAATACTTACCCATCATAGATATGCATAATATAAAATATGAAAATAAGACATCTGTAAACTACTTATAAAATGCATTGCAATTCGAATGAAATCGTTGATTGATGACGTCATAAAATTTAAATGCTCTATTACTGAATTGCGTAAAAGAAACATCCTTATAACTCTAAAATTGATAATCATATTAACTATCGGTTTACTGTTAAGTGTCTCATTTCCAATTAAAATATATGGAAATTTGAATGAAATACAGGGTCATGAAAAATCGAAGAGTGTGGACAATAGGATTACAAATATCTCGGGAACTCATTATCCGATCAACTTCATTCTTTATGCAAAATTTATGTTTTTTTATTGTTTTTTATATTCACTCCTAAAATAAACAATTTCGAAAATTTTTATATAACTTTTATCGGAACGAAAATTCCGAGAGACCGAAAAAAAATAGTTCCGGATAATCGAGGTTACTGAAATTCAATAAGCTTCTTCCCATTATTACATACTAAGTACACACCAGATTTCAAGTTTCTATCTCAATTTGTTAGGGGGATAGAGCGTTTACAGACACACAGCCAAACGGACTGCAATTTTTTTTTCTAAAAATATGTTTTTTGGAATCTTTAGTGTCTGAAACGTGTAAATCCGTCAAAAAAACTTTTTCGATTTTCAAAACGATTACAAGACTTACCCTAAACTACGTATGATGAGTAGGTAATATTATAAAAAAATGTGATCTATCACTGTGCCGCAAATTTGCTATTTAACTGCATTGTATATGTACGGTCACACAGTCAATATTGATTCTCATTATTCATATACTTAAAATGTCGCTCCTTTAATATCTCATTTAATAATTTTTTAAATACAAAATAATTTCAGTGTCGCAAATTTTATGATTTTTAAGCAAGTAAAACCATATATTTTCTCACATTTAAAATATTGCTTTCTACAAATTGTCGATATTTCAGTGTTATGTTTCGCCTACAAGGGTGCAACATATTGTCATACAATATATGGCCTAAATTATCCGGATACTTTCTGTTTTAGATGTTTTGTAGGAAATATATAGAAATACTTGACGAAAGGAACTTTTATTTCGGGGATGTAAGGAAGATATTTAACTTCATATTTTTCAGAGAAGATTTAGCCACGTGGGCAATTAGGGCATCACCAAATTGAATGAAAAGATCAATTTGTGTCATCTCTCTGTATTCGAAAAATGTTGAAATGATCTGTAAGTGTAACATATGACCATATGAAACTGTGCCACATCTGCATTCATTAGTTTAAAAATAGCACGTATATTCATGAAGAAATAAAGGGTTCTTTAAAAAAATTCAAGAAAGTTCTGCAAGTTTTTTATTTATAGAATGCAATGTTTTCCAATCAAATTAAAGCCACTTTCAGAAAACTTGACAAAGAACAGTAGAAAATATATATTGCACTTAGAATATAAATAAATTAAATATTTTATGTAATAGAATTGTCTGCATGAAGAAAGTTTCCCTTGCGCAGGTGCGAACAATAATATTGCTTTTGCTTTAATTAATAGTCAAATATATAGGACAAATCATATAAGAAGTGCAGTCGAATATCGTCAAAATTTGGGCGAATATCTGTGATATAGCGAACTGAATTTCAGATAATTTAAACAAGAAATGGGATGCTACGGGATTTACACAAACTGTTATTTTTCATTTTGTTTTCCATTTTTATTGACGGTTTTCATTGGAAGAACCAGTAGAAAGAGCGCAAAAAAGAGAATTATTATCCATATACATCCGTTCAAAAGTTAAACACCAGACATACGTTAAATGCAAAATACTTTGTGTGAACTCAGTTACTAAAAGTGACGATTTGTGGAGCATTCTTTGTAATCTATCTGCCTTTACGAAGGAACAAAAATGCTGCTCACTATATTACCGATATCATACTGAATTTTGACGATATTTCACTGTTTTTATATGAGTACCCCTATAAAGTTTAGTATTAAATTATGTAAAAAAAATATTATCGCTTGTGCATTCATAAATTATAAATAAACTTAAATTCTAATTGCAAAATATTTTTTCTACGGTACTTTCTGAAGTTTCCTGAAAGAGATGTTATATGTTGCTTAAATGCCCTGCTTGCTATAAGAAAAACATTAGCGTAAATTTCATTAAGGTTTTACAGAAACCTTTATATTTCCACGAATACGTATATGTGCTACCCTTACACAAATGGACACAAATGTTTGACAGGACCCACATAGCGATTTTTTGTACTTACAGATTTTTTCGAGATTTTCCTGATACAGGGTGATACTGCATACTTTATGTATTTTTTTCAAATGGTTGTTGGTCCCTTAATTACGTAAGTCACCAAGCCTTCAGAGAAAAATATGAGGTGAAGCGTATTTCTTACATCCCCAAACTTGCAGAAAAATTCGTCAAGTATTTCTCTACATGTCGACAAAACGTCTAAAACCGAAAAGGCCAGGACATTTTTGATAAGAAAGTGCATCGTGTTTACATTTAATCAAATAAACCTAAATTGAAATTATATTTTTAAAATACTTCTAAGTTCTTTATAAATCAAAAACTGATTTTTTCTCTGACAAGCTTCTTCGATTCTCATTACGGACATAATTAATGCAAAATAGTTCCTTTGATAACTAAATTCACTGTTTGTATTTTAAAGATAATTTCAGTGTCTCAAATTTTGATTTTTAACCTGTTAAATTCTGATTAACTACATTTTAGTCTTTAGTGCATGTATCACAGCTTATATTTTCGTAAATGCCCTTATGCATAGATTTGTATGCAATCTTAATTCGACTCTTAATACAACAAATATTTCCCAGATTACCAGATAAAATTATTATGATCAAAGTAACCTCATCAAATAATAAGTTGTATATTTTTTCACAGAAAAATGAAGCATAAAAAGTGTGCTGATTTAGACTTAACATATATTTATAAGTAAAATGGTGTGTAGAGACTGTCCAAATCATATTTTTTTACATAATATTGTTTGATTAAAAAAATTTTAAAAACATATTGTAGCTAAAATCCGTTATTAGTTAGTTTCTACATCAATATTTAATGTATAATGATTTAAACATGATTAATGATTTGTATAATGTTTTTTGACACTTTAAACACTGAAATATATCTAACATAATTTTTAAATAAAATAAAATAAATATACCTTTAAGGGTATATTTCTTTTAAATGCTAAAAGGTGTAAATTAACAACATAATAAATACACAGTAAAATAACTTTTATCAGGTTGTTTCACATAAAATTTATTTTACTGTGTATGTGTATTTATTATGTTGTTAATTTACACCTTTTAGCATTTAAAAGAAATATATTATTACAAGGTGTTATAATTTTATTATATACGTTTAATGGTTAAATATTTTGAACACACATATTATCCTGCTCTTAAAAATTACATATTATCGATATTTTAATGTTATTCTTCGCCTACTTCGGTATGCTTGCAATATAGTGTTATGTACTATAAACCAAATATATCTTAACAGAATAAAGCTTTTTAAATCGTTATTAAATTATTCCTAATTCAACATGTCATTTTATAAAGAATTTATTTGAATATGAAAGTATAACATTAATAATATTATTTACTCGAATAAAATATGACCTGTTAGTAATGCTGTTATGTAAAATATTGTATCTCCAGTAAATTTATATAAAAAAATTTTACATTAATTTTTCAAAGAATAAAGCAGGTTCTCATAAAACCTTTAAAGCAATCTTATGTCACTGAGACACGTATGTTGACTTCAGTCATGCAGCAACAAAATAAACAAAGGCAGAAAGGATAAGTTTAAAAAACGGAAATTAAATTCGATTTAGACGGAAACTTATTTTCTACTTTTCAAAGCTTCATAGAACTTTTATTATACTAGTTCTTTGTTGAACAATATGTTCTTATGCCTAAAAGATGTTTTGTTTTGAACAGTGTGTTAAAGGTTTAGAGGTTTTTTTTTGAAGTATTTGATGTATTTTCTATGCGTTTAATTTTTCCGAAAAAAAAAAAGAATTTCAAAAAGTTAAAGTACATTATGCTTTTTGGAACATATTATTTGACAAATTATTCAGAATCTCATTTGTCATATTTTTGTACTGAAATCTCAAATTTAATAGTAAAAAATACACGACTATGGTATTTTAATACGAAGTGTTACAACACAGGTCGCTCTTTACTTAACCTCCTCTAGTCTGTCCTGCAAACTGTAGAAGTATGTTTAAATAATGATATTCTTCGTTTTCTACACTCTAAAAACGACATTTTCAAAACTGAGCAAAAAATACTCAAATCTAAGTATGTCGCATAACAAAATGGCTCCGAATCAAAATTACTCAAGTTTGAAACAGGTATTTACTCATTTCTGAAAACTTTCACACACTCCAGAACAATGTCATGGGTCATATTTGAGCTTATTCGTCTACGATATGCCATTAATCTGTGATTATATTCTATGTTTTAAAATCATACGTTTGAAATAGTGATCATATGTTTGAAATAGTGATCATACGTTTGAAATAGTGTATAATTACCAGAAGAAAGACGTACACTGTACTAAAAGAAAAATGTTTCTTAATCTACTAAAATATAATATGATCATGTTAAAGAATATATAATAACCTTTTCGGAGTTATCCAGGATTTCAAAAAAGTTCTATAGGGCAAATCCAGGTTATATGCCAGTAGTGTATGTTGGCCGGTTTGTCGCCCCCTGTCACGAGGCACGGTGGAGGCTTTGGAGACTGTGGAGGAATGTGGTTGTGAAGGAGGGTGCTGTACCGGTGCTTAGTGGTGGAGGTGAAATGTCTACTGTGAAATGAGGGGAATATTTTTGATTTTTCGAAAATTTTGGATTTTATTTTGGTGACTTACCAAACGATACCATTTTTTATTTTTATTTTTTTCGTGGAGAATTGTGTGTACTCTATCACGAGGTGGGATGACATATTTTTTTGTTTTACGATATAGAAATTTTTATTTTTTAATATTTTTATTTTAATTCGAGTATTTTTTTTTCTGGGGAATTGTGTGTACTCTAGCACGGCGATAGTTTAAATATATTTATTTTGGAGAGTTAGAAAATGCGGTGTAAACATTTTGCGAGAAATATTTTAATGTATTTATTTTATTTTAGGGAGTTGGAAAAAAATAAGGATTTTTTTTTTCTAGTGAACTATAGTATGCGACTTGAAATATGTGTTAGAGTAGGTTATTTTCGCGGGAAATATTTTTTTTCGAGGTTAGGTTTGCGAGATGTATTTAAAAAATTGTAACTATATATAAATAGTAATTAAAAATATTAATGATCGGACATTTTTTTTCTGAACCGTTAAAACGTGTTACAGGATCCCCTATAAGATTTATGATTTATGCTACACTAAAGTGTTAGAGGTCCCTTCGATATAATTTAAGCTAACAATATACTCTTAATACAGAGTGCTCTCAAAAATAATACCAATGAATGAAGAATTGTAACGTTAATGCAAAATAGGATCTACAGTAAGAAACTAACTAAATAAATAAATGAAATAAACAAGAAGGAAAAATCATGCGTCGCAGTATAGTTTATAAGACACTTTCCAACGTTATTGGAATGTTGTATGAAATAAGTTAATACTTTTTAATTCTTTTTACCATCTAGTGCAAAAGTGACAGTCAGATTTACTTTCAAATGATTAAATTTGTGAACGGTTCAGTTCGATGAAGTAAAATGTTTGTGAAAGGTTTATTTTTAAGACGGAAAATTGTGTAAAGGATCTTATTTTAAGGTAAAACTTTTTGTGAAGAACCTACTTTAAAATGAAAGGTTTTGTGAAAGGTCCTGTTTTGAAATGAAAAGCGACTTTGGAATAGTGTTAGATTAGCAGAATTATTAAATAATAATAATAAATAAATAAATAAATAATGAATGAAATATCTTAATTATGAGACTGAAGAAATTTTGATGCGAATTTTAAGATTATTGCCGAAAAGGTTTTCAAGTATTTTAGAAAGAATATACATTTTTCAGCATAGAATATATTAAGCAAATTTATAATACAAGTCTGTATTATATATAGGGTGTAGCGTTTTGTGAAAAATACATGGGTGAGCTTTTTTTTCCTAGTAGGGGAAATATTCGTGAGTGTTTCAGAACTGATTATAATGATTTTCGAGTGATCACGCTTTAAAATATATATTTTATAATTGAAATTAAAAAAAACAAAACAAATCATGTTTCTTCCACTTCTTAGTAGCAAGCTACTACATGGGAGTGAATCACAATGCGTCATCTTCGCAGATAACTGAAGTGGAGGTTTACGCAGATATTGAAAGGGGAAGATATTTAATTAGGCATAAGGTAAAGCTAGGATAGTCTGCGCACAATTCAAAAGAATAGCAATAAAACATCTAAATATTAATTTTTTGCTAAACTATCCATGAATAAATGTTACTTCATTTGTGTTTTATGCATTTCCATTGCTGTTTTGTTGTTATGTTGTAATTTAATTGAACAGTAGTAATAAAACCAAGAAAGTTATTTTGCGCAATCTGTCCTTAAAAGGTTTGTGTGATTGCGCACATGGGTAGGAGAAATTGTTACTAATAATAACATCAACTAAAGTGTTAACAATAATAATTACACTTAAATGACATTGCTGTAAGGTTTTTGTGAACAAATATTACTGTATTAGGAGTGAATATTTCAACCTAATGATTAAATAATCAGAAAAAGGAAATACTTTTAAAAACGATTAAAAAATTTTAATTAAAGGGAAAACAAATTAAAGAATCAGAAAAAACAAGCCCAGATAAGATTACAAAATAACATTAAGTTACTTGATAACACGTTAAATTTAAAATTAGTCCATTTTCATTTTTCGTTTTTTATGCAAATTTACCAATAAGCTGAGTAATCTCTCCTAGCATGGAAAGTAATGGAAATAATGCGCCATCTCTCCTAAGTAGCAGATGCGCAAACTCTCCCATTTCGGTAGGAGAGATTGCGCGGCTTTTTATATAAACATGGCCGCTACTAAAAGGAACCGTTGATTTTCACATTGTTAGTCTAGATTAGTAGCTTATGAGAAATCGTTTAAATTTAATATATTTTGTACTACTGACATTGTATAGAAATTCTGACGAATAGCTATAAAAATTCAAACACTTACTTTGGGAAAACAAAACAACTTAGCAGTGCTTTATCTTAGATGCTCAAAACAATCAACGTGCACTTTCAAGTAGACACTCCACTTCTGCTGTTGTACAACTACCTGGAGTCGCTGCGAGCTCACTGTACGCCTTCCCCCCAACCACTATGTGCGCAATCTCTCCGAACGCGTCATCTCTCCTGGCTTTACCTTAAAATAAATACTTTTGTAAGCTATTTTTTCTGCCACATATTGAAATACTGAACAATGTTTAAATTAATAATTATTAAATAACAATAATAAATAAAAATAACAAATTTCTAAAAGCTTGAAGAAAACTAACTATTTTACGAATAAGGGGCACTTATTCATTTAACACATGTTTTAACAGAAGAAACTGAATAATGATTTTAAGCCTTTCTTTGACTTGCCATCTTTCTCATGTATGACTCAGACACCCTTCGCGATAGTGAATGTCAAATGGGTGTATTAAGACTGTTCTCAAATCCAAACAGAGTACTTTCTGAATCATTGTTTAAATTTCTTTTTGTTCGTAAATGCACAAAATTAGCAGATTTTCTTTTTCAGAAACTATGTAATCGATACATGTTTTTCATTTTTTGGTAAAGACAAAGGATTTTTCAGAAAATACTATCAAAGTGAATTTCAAATGTGTGTATTAAGACTGTTCTCAAATGAAAACAGGCTACTTTCTGACATAATTTTTAATTGATTTTTGTTCCCAAATACATGACATTAGCAGATTTTCTTTACAGAAACTATGTAATTTATACATGGTTTTCATTTTTTGGTAAAGACATTTTGTTCAGAAAATACTATCAAAGTAGGCGTGTCTACAATTTATCCTACATTTCTTTACAAGATATTTTTGTATATGATGTAATATTAATCGATCAGCAAATGAAGGTTGATCAACGACTAGGGCAGTAACCCTAGTGTTAAAAGATAGTTTCTTTAATCATTAAATAAATGTATATATATATTTTTCTATTGTAAAACCAAAGTCTCAAAATTAATGTTCTATCCACCATACAATACCGATATTCTAATGTTCAAAAGCTAAATTTGTAACGTTTACAAAAAAATTCCATTCTTTGGATGTTTTTGTATGTCTCTTTTAAGATGCATGTGTAATGCCCTTTTATGCATTCAGGATGTACAACGAGTTTATTTTATAAAAAAAGAGTATAATATGAAATGAAAAGGAAAAGATACATTAATAATTTTGTTGCATAATAAGAATGAAAAATATGCCAAAATTCTAAGAAATCCTACAGAAATGGTAAGTATTGATATATAGTGCGTTTTTTTCAATATTTTCAACATAGAATTTCATGAAGATTTATCAGAATTCGAGCATTTACCAATAAGCTATAACTGTAACGACTTTTAGTTTTAAAACATAAGATAATATAGGTAGAGGTGTGCATGTTTAGATAATCGGATTTTCAATTTCTGCATTCTAGAATTTTCTGAAATAAATAAGTCTCTGAATCATAAATCATAATTCTATATAAATATTGTGAATTTACTGTGATTTTTTTCTGTTGATAAAAGGATAAAATTTTTTGATGAAAAATGGAAATTTGAGGATCACAGCAATGAGTTCATAGTCATGATTTTTATTCACTTTTAATCCCCCTCCCTAAAAAAATCTTATACTTCAATTTTAATGTACTGTGTAAATTTATATAATTTTGCAAAATAAATATGTTTAGTACGATATTGAAATATTGTGGAAAATGCATGTTTTTAAAGGTCTTTTTGTGTCTGTGTTTGTTTGTTTTGCAAATGTAAAATATATTTTTAAATTGTACTATGTAAAAATTTATTTTCTGGAGAAAAATAACAAGAAATATTACTCTTTAAAACGTTTTATTAAAAAAAAAAAAAAAAAAAAAAAAAAAAAAAAAAAAAAAAAAAAAAATTGAAGCAAACATTGTTTATTAATAAAAATAAATAATCATCTGAAGTACTTCACTAACATCATAAATTTACGCTTCCTTTCTCTTTTGCACTCGCAAAAATACACAAAATTAAAATATTTTAAAATATTTGTATTTTGTATAAAGGAATCTTCTGCCCTATTTAATGCTCTTTACTGACAATAAAAAAATACCCCTCTAACCCCCCCTCCCTCCAAATTTCTACTTCCGCCTTTATCCCCTTCGAGCATACAAAGATTAAAATCGCTAAACATTTTTATTTAAAAAATTAAGCTAAAACAGTTTTTGCGCACAAATAAAAATAAATAATCATCTAAATTACTCTCCTATTTTCCAAATTTACATTTCCCCTCGACTTTGTCTGCATCCCCAGTATACAAAGAATAAAATAAAAAAATATATATATTCTTTATTCTTTACTAGCTAATACGTCCGGCGTTGCCCAGACACGTTTATAAATATAATAATAATAAAAATAATAAAAACTCAAGTTTTGGATATCCAATCGAATGACCCAAACACTGTTGAAATCTGGCCCATAGAACCAGGGGAAATAATGCACCGCCAGCATTATCCTGCATTATCGCGATATTTAATTTACGGATGAAATATCCCCCAATTCCTAAACGTAACCACTTATCTTTAACCATAACGCAATTTGTAAGTTACGGCTAAAATGAGCAAATATAAGTTGATGCTGAAAAATATTAATATTAACAAAAGTTGGTAACTGGCGTCTAAGGAAATTTTTAGTAGTTTATAAAGAAGCTGGAGAACCCCCCCCCTCCCCCTAGAACAATGTTAAAAAAAACTGCAAGAGAATCATATACTTCTTAAAGTAGCTGCACCAAGGGCCCCAAGAAGGAGATTAATATTCAAAATTGGTGGTAGCTAATGTCTGAAAATTTTTTTAGTCGTTCAAGTAGTAGCTGGAAGTCTTAAGAAGTTGTTAGAAAAACAAAGCTAGTGAATCGGACGATTTTTAAGGGAGCCCAAAAGGGGCCAACTGATAGTTTTGAGCAGAACCCAAAGAAGAAAACTTCTTAAAAGGTCCTAGTAACTTTGCGGTTTAGATCTTCAATTAGCCGAAATTAAGCATAGGCTATAAATTAATCATTAGAATAAAATTTTAAAGAGATGCTAAAAAGAGGGCCCTAGGTCTCCAATTAAAATATGCGGGTGGTGAACCCGAGGAGAGGAGTCCAAGACTCAACTTTAAAGTTATGCATAGAGAGATTGTCAAAATTAGGGGGCGTGAAAATGCATGGAGCACAAAAGTTCAAGGACCAAGCAAATTGGATAAGGGAAGATATTGGATATTGGAAGCAAATTGGATAATTCTACAGGAATAAATTAAGGGGAGGGATTAGCGCCCCGTTCCTCCTCTTAATACTTAACCAATGAACACCCAAAACTAATCAGGGAAGCGCCCTATCTATCACAATGAAACTATATACAAAATTTGAAGCAAATCTGATAATTCTGCGTGAAAAACCAACTTATCGAAATTAATAGGGGGAAAAACCCCGTCCCCCCTTTATACTTTACCAATGAACTCACAAAGGATTAGCCACCCTTTATACTCAACCAATCATCCTCCAAAACTAATCAAAGAAGCGCCTTTTCACAATCAACCTAGATACACAATTTGAAGCAAATCAGATAATTCTGCATGAAAAACCCATTCATCTAAATTAAGGGGATTAGCCGCCCGTCCCCCCTTTATACTTAACCAATAAATCCCCAAAACTAATCAGGGAAGCGCCTTATCAGAATGAATCTATATACAAAATTTGAAGCAAATCGGATATTTCTACCATGAGTTGTTTAACGCCCCACCAGTGGCTGAGAGGTTGTGCTCTCGAAGCTGGTAGACGGGAGGTGCTGGGTTCGATCCCAATCGCGCCCGTCGGCCTAATCGTTCGGAGTTTTCGTGGTTTTCTTCGAGCCATGGATTTATCCATGCGTAAATACGGGTTAGGTTCCCTTAGAAAGACCCCCACGAAGGGCACTCCCCCCGGGCCTATATCCCATGTGTAGATAATCGGCCGTCAAAAATCAACCCAACCCTCTACCAAGAGTTGTGTTACGTAAATACATACAGAACCTGTGGGCACATTAGCTCTCCGGCTTTGATAGCCTGTCGATCCTGAAGATCGGATAAAAATAGGGCGAGTTATTAACTAATTAGGGAAAATTTTAAAGGGACCTCATATCTTAAAAAATTAAAAATCTGAGCCTCTGATGCATCAGAATCTGCCTTGGACTATCCGCTCCCAAAATTTCAGTCTTCTAGGTGTGGTAGATTTTTCTAGCTATTACAGACAGACAGACAGACACCCACACAGATGGAAACTTTATTTCATTAGCATAAATATTTAAAAAATCTTCTATTTAATGCTATTTAATTGCAATAAAAATATTATCCCCTGCCCCCCAAATTTTTGCTACCCTCCCCCAAACAAAACAAACCTCTTTCCTAATGAAACTCCGGCACTCGTCCCCGCTGTCTTCGGTACCATTTAGCAAGTGTGCTGCGCACGCGCTGCAATATCCTTTAGTTCCACTTTCCAATACTATGGTGTACCAAATCTATGTCTTAATAGTTATCTATATCGTAAATAGTTCTGTTAAGATCAATGAATCAATTCCAGTTGAAATTGGGCCCATAGAACACGAGGTAATAAATTCTCCCCCTGGAGCTTAATATTCATAAATGGTGGTAACTAAAGGCTGAGAAAATTATACCGAAGTTTAATTAGTACCTGGGAAGAATGTTAGAAAAGATTTTCTTGAATTGGACCAATATTAAATGCAAATTCTGTTAGCTGTATTTTCAATCACCAGAGTGTGCACTCTGTAATAAATAAACATCTTTACGATCGAAACTCTGACACTCGTCCCCGCTTCTTACGGCACGTATAGAAGGCGTGTTGAAAATCTTTTAGTTCCACTTTTCACCACCAGGTTGCACCAAATCTACGTCTTAATTAGTTATCTAAGAGTTAATTAGTTATCTATATCAAAATTAGTTCTGTTAAGTTGACTGAATCAATTTGAGTTGAAATTGGGCCTATAGAACCTGAGAAAATAACCTCCCCTCTGGAGATTAATGTTCATATATGGTGGTAACCAAGTGCTGAAAAAAAGATAGCAAAGTTTATTTAGAACTTGGGAGATCTGGAAAGAATGTTAGAAAAGATTTCATGTCCAGCGAACAAATTTTAAATGCAAAATATTTTAGTTCCACTTTCCTCCGACAGGGAACACACTCTGTTCTAAACAAACCTCTTTCCGAGCGAAACTGCAGCACGTGTCCTCGCTGCTTAGTGCCTACCACACCATATAGCAGGCGTGTTGTTTACGCACTGCAAAATCTATCAGTTGCACTTTCTGCCAGAAGAGGCATGAAATCTGTACCTTTATTATCTCATTTTAAGTTCAATAAACCAACTCTCATTGATATCAGGCCAATATAACATGAGAAAATAATTTTCCCCTACAAGGTATTTTGTTTATTTATTTATTGTTTATATATTTATTTTGACTTGTTGATTCTCCAGTTCAAAATTTTCGTTTTATTTAGATGCTTAGATGATCTATAGCATTACCTGTTTTGCGACAGAAACTTCCAGCTTCATGCATGTTTTGCTGTTACTGTATATTAATTTTTTTAATTCATTTTTAATAATCTTATTCAAGTCAATAGTTTTTGAGCACTATATTGTCTTAATGTCAAATGTTACATTAAAAATTATTATAAAATTATTAAAAAATACACAGTAAAAAAATTGCTATTGTCTTGCCAAGCCTAACAGTATAACTAATTTACCCCACATAGGATTTTTTTGCTCTAAAATATTAATTTTGTTCTTTTGTAAAAGAAAATGCAGAAAGTTAATTCTGAATAAGTGTTTTATGCTATACAATATGTTTTTTTTCTCTGGAAATATGCATTTACATATAAACCAAGAGTACTGATAGACAAATATATGGTGAACTGATATACAATATATCATAAACTTATTCTTTATGATAATAAAAATTATCCTTTTTAAGGCACGCTTCTTGTATCACTTATTAAGGTACCACGGAATTTTTTGTGTATACCAATAAAATAATTATAACTTAACCGCACTTTTTATGTAAGTTTATATAAGCTTTAACTACAAACAATAATTCTCGACCGTTATAATTATTAAGAGAATTATAAAATGCAAATAAACCAACATATTTGAAGACAAATATAAACATTAATATTCTGTATTATAACATTAAATAGGATTTCTCATAATTTTTCTTTTTGTCATGGCAAGTACAATAAACAAGGGGCTGCTATAATATGATACATATAAATTTCCTTGTAAAATATGAGTCTGTTTCACAGACTTTCTGTTAGTTTCTAACAAAAAAAAATTCAAACACTTCTTTTTGGTTAATCATTTGCATTATTTTGATAAAGTGTAAAGCTATTTCAAAGGAAATGTCGCAATATTTACTTTCGCAAAGGATTTATGAAAATTTTCGTAAAATACAGTTCCATGCAATTTCATAAATAAAGTTTTATTTCCATAATAATATAAAGTGCACAAAAACGCATAATACAGTTTTTCACAACTCTTTATTCATAATATATTTCTTTTAATTTTTTAACTAGCACATAAAAAAATTCAATTTAATTATTGCATAATGCATGTCTACAGCATTCTCGCATAGTTGAAAAGTTAATAAATAAGTCAAAATTTATAATAAAATGTGCGAAGAGAAAAAATAATAGTTTTTTTTTAAATTATCAAACATGACTATAAAGTTTATTTTTTATTCTTAATCGCTATTCTTTAATGACTTCGATAATAGTGCTTAAAAGAGAAAAAATAATAAAATTAATTTAACTAAGTAAAATTAATTTTTCTTATTTAAATGCAGTCTTAAAGATATTTTTGAATCCTTTTTAGTTTTCCGTCGAAATACAGTGCATGTAATTTAATAAAAAAACTTTTGTCAAGAAAATATTAACTGCCCACAAAACAATCTAAAGATTTTCACACAACTAACATGATAAATTTACTTTTCACGTTTCAAATAAGCATATAAAAAACTAATATTTTTACAAAAAAAATTTCATATATAAAATTCTCGTTTTTTAAAAAATAGTTAAATATATCAGAAATTAATATAGAAAGCGTGTCTTAAAAAACAAAAACAAAAAAAAAAAACAGACATATTTTTTAACTCTAAGAATGGACTATAAATGCTATTTTTTATTGTTAATCTCCATTTTTAATGTCTTTGATGGGAGTTCATAAAAAATGAATTTAGCGGAATAAATTGCAGGATAAAAATGAAATTTTCCTATAAAAATGCCGCCAAAATATATATGAAAACTTTTAACTTTTATTATTATTTTTTTTTTGTAATTTTTTTCATCTTATACGTATGTTTGCATTTCAAACTGTTTAATACTCCGTCGAAAACTTAAATGAATTAAAACAATTATTATTTTTACCATCATCGAATTTAACGTTTTTATTTTGATATTTAAGAGGGGAAAATTTAGGAAAAGCTTTTTGTTTTTACAATTTTTTTTCTTAATATGAATAACAGTACAGAAAAATTATTGTTATGCTCGTTTACATTTTGTCTTTTATTTGTTACGTCTCAAGACAAACGATACACAAGGGAGCTAATTCGGGATGGCTTGGGAACATTTTCCCAACACAAGAAATTTTGTGTTTTTAAGAATATATTCAATCAAAGAATGTTATGATGTAGATTCATATATTTATCGTTAAATTTTCATAAATTAATTGTGTTTCCTCTTTTTCCATTTTTAATTGTATCACGCTTCTGTGAAATGAAAATCTTTTTCCTTTCTACTTAAAATTCAACAATTCTCAATCTCATTTATCGCAGTTAGAAATGACCTTTGTTAATTAATGTACATGTTTAAAGTCTTTCTTTCGTATGTGCTTGCGGTTTTCATATGAGAAATGAAACCATTTTCAGTTTGCTGGCATCTGCACCTTCCTAATGCAAACATTTAAGTTCACAGAAGATATAAAGAAAAGTAAATGTATTGTCTATTTCTCGATACATCTGCATGCTAAAATTCCCGCAGATGTTAAGTTCAGTTCGGACAGCTTGTTTTCTGTTGTTATAAAGATGCTGATATTGTAATCTAGTTTGGCGGTTTGCGTTCAAAATTAGAATGTGTTTCTCCCTAAGGAATTTTTTCTTCTGTACGCTATGGGTCGACGCGGATAAAATTTGTGGAGTCATAAAACGGCTCATTGGATTGTGAGTTTTTCATGATGTGAAGTTATAGACGTTCTATGTGCCGGGGGACCGCCTTATTTTTTTGCAATTACTTTTCTTCAAATAAAATGTTTTTCCATGGAATCCTCAAGTCTCCGATATGTTTCTTCACGGGATGAGAGCCTTCGGGTTCTTGCTGATAGCGTATAATGTACTACCTGTCCTATACGACAATCTTGAGATTTTATTTAATTATCAGGAAAGTATAAGCTTCGGCTGATAACTACACGATAAATGTAACCCGTTAGACAAATTATTTTCGTCATTAATGGAACAACAGCTAAAATAACTTGTCATATTTGATTAAAAAAGAAACATTATCATTAAATAAAGTAAAATGAAAAAGCACAAATATTACTAATTATCAATAATGTTTGTTAAAAACTTACAATTAACATTTTCAAAGTGAGCAACATTTTCAAACATTTATTATTTCTGAGTACTTTGTCTAATTTTAAAGAACGTATGCGTGAAAAAAAGAAAACTGTATAAATTGCTTCTCAGATGTTTTTAAGAAGATAAAAAAATTGCCCCCATCAAAGAAAACATTGCCCACACCCCCAAGAAAGTTTTGATTTCACGCCACTGATAGTAAATATCATAATATTCGCTAAAATTTACTATGAGTTACTGAGTATATTTCTGATTGTCTATCTAAGAGAATGTACCGGCTAATACAGTAATATATTCCTAATTGTTTTTTATCTTAAAAAGTGTATAATTTAAAATTTATGAGAAATCGGGAAATATTGTACGCGATTTCAATTATTTTATCTGTTAATATATCCCTGAATTTTAGACAAAAAAATGAAATTTCAATACATAAAATTTAAAATAATAGAAGTTTTTGATTTTTTTCAGTAATACAAGGTGGTCATAATTAAACTGACGGTACTCAGAGTGTACTGTAGCGCGATCTAATTGCGAGAATGGCACCAAATTTTGTAGGAATATTAAACAAGACTGGGGACGAAGGATTCCTCGAAAAAAAAATTAGTTCCAAAAGTCACCGCCAGGGAAATATGTGGCGCTGTGTATTCGAAAAAGAGAGTTTCAAATAATGAAGAATCAATACTGAAATAAAATTACCGTTTATTTTACGAATTTAGCAATTTAATCCAAGCTCAAAATGGTAACAGTTTATAAAAAGCTAAGAATTTACATAAACACAGCTAAAGTTTCTTTATCTGCAATTTCACTTACAGAGCCCCAAAGAAAGTAACAGCAGAAGAAGTTCTTTATTCAAATTTCACGTTACATCTTTTGGCCCAGTGCCAGCTTGTTCGGCTTTAAAAGGTAATGTGCTACTGTTAGAAGCAATTTCATTGAAAGTTATCTTTCATAACGTCTCCTTCTTTAGTCGAGCGAGCTGTACTAGTCAAATCCTTTTACCGCAACCAGTGCAATGCGCCAGCCGCTCTTCGTGCTTTTAGAAACCACAAAAATGCGTAAAGGTAACGGTCATTTGTCAGTTAATGGTTTAAAAGCAATGGTTGAGAAGTTTGAGAAAACAGGTTCTCTAAATGTTCAGTCAGGACGAAATCCCGTATCACAGGATACAATCGAAAATGCGGCAACGGCGATTGTCGAATGAGCACCAGACAATATTGCTACCACTTTCAGCGCTCGTGGGATAGCTCGGAATCTGCATATGCCTTATTGTACGGTATGGAAAATCCTACGAAAGATTATCCACTTCTATCCGTACAAGATCAGCCGTGTACAAGAGTTACGTCACACCGACCATGATAAGCGATTGACTTTTGCTCTCACTTTTTTGCCTGAATGGAGTTGGATGATGCTTTACCCTGGAAAATGTTATGGGGAGACGAGACCCACTTTTACCTGAATGGAACTGCCGAATTTGGGATAACAAGTCACCAAGAGCATTCAAGGAAATTCCTTTGCATTCACCAAAGATAACTGTTTGGTGTGGTTTCACAGCAGATATGATCATAGGTCCATTCGTCTATGAGAACATTACTCCGACAGGACCTGTAACTTGTTCTGTTACCGGAGACAAATATCGCCAAACAACTTTGTTATTCCGGCACTTCAGCAAAGACAGTGCCTGGAGAAAATAATTTTCGTGCAAGATATCCATATATTGCTTTGCCGGTACAGCAGCTGCTACGACAGAAATTCAAAACAGAAAGAGTCATTAGCCGCTGTTTTCCAACTGCATGGACACATCGGTCCCCTGATCTTACACCCTGCGACTTTTGGCTATGGGGTTACCAAAAGTCCAAGGTCTATCACGGAGGTGTCCAGGACCTGGCTACGTTGAAGGATAACATATCGCGAACTGTACTGGAGATTCCTGCAGACATGTTATTCTCTGCTGTTGTAAATCCTGTGCACAGAATGCAATATGTGGTCCACAAAAACGGCGGCCGCATTGAACCTGAGTTGGATGTGCTAAATAAACGGTAATTTTATTTCAGTATTGATTCTTCTTTTTTGGAACTCTCTTTTTCGAATACACAGCGCCACATATTCCCCTGGCGGTGACTTTTGGAACTATTTTTTTTTTTGCGGAATCCTTCGTCCCCCGTCTTGTTTAATCTTCCTACAAAATTTGGTGCCATTCTCGCAATTGGATCGCGCTGCAGAACAATCTGAGTACCGTCAGTTTAATTATGGCACCTTGTATATTGCTTCATCTGACTGTTTTGCAGAGGATGTGAAAAATTCCGTCCGCAAGAAGAATGCATTTATATGCTACATGAATATTTTTTACTCCTACGACTGTAATTAAATTTTACATTACATTTCTTTAAATAGAACTCTTTTATTACGATAACCAAGACTTCTAAGAAACAATATCGACATAAAATGTTTACATCACAGGAAAGCTTAATTCAAACTAAAATTTAAAGCATATAAATGCATACTAAAATTGAATCATCGAACAAAAGTGTGATGTAAAATAAATTATTATACTTATAATATCAAGGTCTAATTCGAAACAATACATAAATGTTATTGAATTAGAATATATTTTGAAATGAAATTTTATAGTTAAATAATTATTTAAAAAGGAGTTTTCTCTATAAATTGTATCATGATTTTAACTGTTGAAAAAATTTAAATTCTTAATTTTGAGCATGGACATTTTTATAACCAAATATTATACAGTATTTGTAAACATAATTTTTATCATATATTTAATTGTATCATACATTGTATCTGTTAAAATTTGATCTTTGGATTTAAGTAGTTTATATTTTATCAATTGCTTGACACAGATAACAATGTATGATTCATCCAATTAATAACATTTTTATCACTGTGATGCATTTTTATATATCAATAAAATGTTTTGAATGTAGGTGCTTTTTAAAGGATATATAATTAATATTTTAGAACATGAAACATAATTACTAGTTAATTAAATGTTTTTTTATTTAAACCATCGTTTCATGATTGATTAATTGAGCAGTTTGAAATTTAAGGAATGATGAAAATAATAAAAATGTTTTCAGTTTGAAAGTTTAGTGAAATGCAAAAAAAAAATTGTGCTGATTGGATTAGGGTGAATTTTTACTTGCACACAAACACAAAAGTAATGATAATGTAATTCATTAAAGTGCATTATATTTTCAAATCAAAAATGTAATTAATTAAGTTATTGATTTACACTTTATGTTTTGTAAAATGACTTGGGAGAAACTATAATTTATTCTCTTATAAGATGTGAAATAAATATATAAAAAACTTACGGTTATTTATTTTATAGTATTTTATAAAACGAACCACGTCAAATTACAAGAACAGAAATATTTTAATTGAAGAAAAAATAAACATGTATATTTTATTATATAAACAATAAATGAAAAGTGAAACAGTTTCATACAAAAAAAAATAATTATAAATAAATAAAAATAAACATAACTCTGTTTTATTTTATAATAATGGAATGAACTTTAACATTAATGTGATTTCTATCTTTCAAACGTAGTATACAATTACAAATGAAAAAAATATTAGACTGTATATTCACTAAATATCGTTTTTCAGAAATTATACACCAACAAGGCCTTCATATTATATTCTATCACAGGTTATATTAGTGATTGTAAATTAATTAAATATAAGTGCTAAATTAAATTAAAAATTTTATTTTTGGATTTTTTCGGTTACTGAAAAATAAGATGATATTTTGTAATGAATATTACTTACAAATTCAAATATTAAAAAAAGAATGAGAGGGGAAAATATATAATGTCTTGAATTTTATTTTTTAATTTGCGTTCAATAAGTAGTGAAAAATCAATTTCTAATTAATTTAAAAGTATTGGATAGATACAACATTTACAAAATGCATATTACGGTATGAATGTTCGAAAATTTTCACTAAAGTAAAAATTGGAAATAAATAACCTTCACTATTTCTTTATAACTTTCGATAGATGCGAGTGAAATAGATAGCGTTTTGGTAGACAGTAGGCAAATTTTAGGACAATTACGCTGACGAAAGTATACAACGGTATTATAAGATGGACGTGATTTCATACAATTCATTTAGAGACCTATGTATATCATATAAAAAAGATACATTACATTTCATTACACTGACATTCTAAGATTTTGATGAATACCGTGTTCTGCGGTTCAATAAATAATAAATTTTTTACATCCGATAAAGAATTTCTTTTGTCAATGAATTCAACTCAACTTTGATACCGTTTTATTGGTCATCCAGAATTGTTTTAGACATAATAAAAAGACTGCTTCTTTTGTAGTGGATTAGCGACTTCTCATAAAGGCAGCCGTTGTTTTGATTGAGATCGTATTGTCAAAATAACATTTGTGTGTGTGCAGCGACATCTATACTCTCTTTTACTTTACATTTCAACGAATACCTGTGTCCTTCGGAATCTGTGGGTTTTCTGCATTTCGCAGCTGTTTTATGCAAATTTTGGCTTATCTGGTTAATTGGCAATGTATTTTAGGAAGTGAAAGTGTGAGTGTCGTTTGATTTGGTCGAATCTTTCCCTAAGGGGAAGCTTAGACTGTTTTGATACCAGAAGGAAGTTGAATACCGGTTCTGATGGTTGCTTAGAGCTGAAATCTGGAGTTGGTAGGAGAATGTAAGTTGTTAAGTTCAATAAAGTTATTTTTGTGGCCCCCAGCCACTTTATTTATCTAGTTTGACAGCTCGTACAGGAAACATTGGAAGTCGGCGCATTGCTACGGAAAGAGTTTTGAAGTGGTAAATTCAGTCCTCATCTGTATGTAAGTTAAAGCTTCATTTAATCGACTTATTCAAGTGATATATATATTATAGTTTAGTACGCGAACCGCTTGAGTGGGATTATTCAGCTAACAGTGTTTAATCAGAGCTCAGATATTAGTAAAAGAGACTCACTCACCATCCTCTTCTTGAGACTTTAAATAAACGTTGATTTTAACTTACTTCTTGTATTATCGCTGTGCTAGCCAGGGTACACTATGCAACGGCCCGTCACATTTTTACAAAACTCAAAATGAAGAAAATCACGTTTCCCTTAACTAATGAATTAAAAAAAAATATTGTGCTTAAAGTAACCATCTTGATGACCGCTTAAGCGTCCATGTATTTGGCAAGATTTAAGACTAACGGTATCATTATTCGGAGGGTTCTGCCGTGTGAAATTTAGTCTATGTCCTTGAATCGAAAGGCTATAAATACTTTTGCAGTTTAAATGAGCTATGCTTGCTTCAGGATGCTACGCTCGTTTCAGAAATGCATGGTTGCAAAATGTTTATATTCGTAAAGGATAAGAACTGAAGTTACAGGAATTGTAATTTTTAATAAAAGCAAGCGGAAGATCTTAATAAAATTGTATTTAAATAGGTAATTCCCTGAATTATTAGAGCACTCATAACTATCCGTAATATCTGGATTGCATTGAAATAACTAACTTATTTAATATCTCTGGATTGATCAATCTTGAAGATCATGGAGCTGCAATGTTAAATTTATTTTAATTTATCACAAACAAATCCGTTTAATTATTTTTTATTCATTTGTAATTAACAGTGATTTGGAGAGATATTTTAGTAACTAAATATTTGCTGCAATGCATTCTTTCATTTTAGTTTTTTTTGAGTAAATTATGGGGATTTATTAGTCAAACTAATACTGGAGAATATTCTCTTTTAAAAATAACTAATTCATAACTTGAACACTATAAAGTCGAAGTTAAATGATTTAAAAATGAATTTGTTAGAGTTGTATGTATAGTATCTTACGTGGTAGCTACAATCGTATCGATAGTCTTCATTCTCTAATAAGTGCGCCTTTAACATAATTCATAGTAAAATCTCCTGGTTACAGTAGGTATTTAATCGAAAACATGCGTCAGACGTGATTACTATCCCCCTATTTAGCTCTAAAATCAGTAGGTTCTTAAAATATATTAATTTATCGTATGCAGATATATGCAAATTATACATTTCTTTTTATTCACTAAAATTAAAATTGCATATATATTTTCTCCTTCTCAGTCCTTTTTCCGTCAATGCCTATCTTACTGCTACTTTAGTGCTACAGTACAAAGCATTTGATAGTTGATGCGTCTAATAACTTTTTCCTGCTTTTGAAATGAACGATCACATTTTAAAACAATAAACACACATTTAAATTAATCACATTTTTAAAAAAAATAACACACAGTTAAAATAATTATATTTTTTAAAAATGCGATTGCTTACGTTGAGTAAAAAATTGAAAATACCCAGATAAATAATAATTAGCATGAATAGATTTGAATCTCTCGCTAGTGATCAAATTTTAACCCGTAAACTCCAGATTAGTGCCAATTCGCACCAATCAAAATTTCATATGTCGGCGGCCTTTTCTGAAAGCAAGCTTATCTTCAATATAATTCATTGTACAAATCTCGCTATTACTAGATACTTAATCAAAAAGGTAGCTCATAGGAGCGCAAAATGTAATTCGATTGGTTCATTCGACTCTAAAATTAATATGTTTTCAAGCAGAATGTTTATATATCTTATGCAGACATGCAAATTATGAATTTAATTTTATTCATTGCAATTAAAATTCCTTACATAATTACTGCAAGTTGGTCAATTCCCGTTAATTCCTATTGCACTTATTCATTACATAGCATTTATTGATTGTTCATTCTATAATTTTTCCTGATTTTCAAACGAGCCATCCAAATTTTTGAAAAATAAGATTACTTACGTTAAGCAAAAGAATTGTAAATACCAAGATAAAAAAAAAAAATAGCAGGAATTGATTTGATTCTTTGGTTAGTGATAAAAATTTTAAATGCATATATACTTTATGGTGTTTAATTTCATGAAATTAAAGGAAAATATATAATGCTGAAAAAATGCATTTACAGTTTTAATTTCGTTTCATATCAATTCCTCAGAAACCCTTATCAGTTTTACTGTTATAGATATATTTAACTCGAACATACCTCTTTAAATGTGAATACGCATGAAATTTTCATTAAGAAATCCTTTTGAGTAGTTTCGTTAATTTTGAGACTGGGACATTGCAATTTATTCAAAGAAAAATAATTTATGAGCTAAATTTTGTTTCTACGAATTTTATGTTTCAACTTCATGAAATATGCATTAACAGCACATTTCACTTTCCTTTTCTTTTTTTCCCCATTAAAATATTTTGTTTAAACCAAAAAAGATACTGATATAGCAAAGATTGTAAGAAAAAAGATAATTTTCTATAGAAATTTTTTTTACGTCTTTAAAATAAATTCTTTTAATTAGTTAGAGAAACAATATTATAAATTTTGCATCTGTATAGTTTTTATTAAGAGTTATTTTATGCTTATTAAGTGAGTGTAAGTTCAATATACATAAATACGTCACTATTGTATCGTAAAGTTTACACATCTATCAATACAAATTGAAGAAAAAAATAGGTCAAGGAAGATACTTATTACTTTTAGTTAGATTATTGAATGCAAATTGCATTATCTGTAAGGTAAATACCGTAATCCATTAACTGACTGACTGACTTCAGCATTATCTTGCTGAAACATATACCCAGCGCCAGCACTATGTAATAAGAGCCCAAATGGTGTGAGACCAATTGGTGACCCAATTGTGTGAGAACCTTACCACGACTGCGGTAGGGTCACGGGATTACGTACCATAGCTTGGTATTTTTCACAATCATACTTACCGAAATTTTCTGCAAATCACACAATCAATCATAACACAAACGCTCCCCAAAGCATTATGAAACCACCGCTAATTTATAGACTGAAGAATTTTAAGACGTCAGTGATGACAAAAATATTTGTAGCCATCTGGGCCTTGAAGTTTTTTATTCCCTCAGAAAATAAATGACATTTGACATTTTTAGCCCAATTTTATACAACTTAAGTCTTTTCTCTCGATAATGTTTCAATACCTTAAACCATGTGACATTTGAATGTTTTTGCTAAAACATTTGCTGAAACATTCAAAATGGTGTGAGACCATTTGGTGACTCAATGGTGTGACCCAATGGTGTTAAAAACTTACCACAACTGCGGTAGGGTCCCGAGATTATGTACCATATTTTGGTATTTTCACAGTTCCCGAAACCGATGTGACCACACTTCCCAAAATTTGCTTCAAATCACACAATCAATCATGACGCAAACGCTTACTAAAGCATTATGAAACCACCACTAGTTTATAGACTGACGAATTTTAGGACGCAAGTGATGACAAAACTATTTGTAACCATCTGAGACCTGAAGTTTTTTATTCCCTCAGAAAATAAATGACAGTTGACATTTTAGCCCAATTTTATGGAACTTAAATCTTTTTTCTCGATAGTGTTCCAATAGCTTAAACAATGTGACATTTGAATGTTTTTGCTGAAACATTTCGGAATTTTACGAGACAGAAGACCTTTTTCGTAGCCGAAAAACGGATCACCGTTAGATGCTGTCAGTTTTTTTCCCTTTCAGATAGTTTTATTTTGTTTTCAAAATCTTCTTAATTATGACATTGTGAATGGCAGTTCAAGTCATTTCACAAATGACGCTATTTCTCTGTCAGATTTAACCAGCATACTTAAAAAACTAGTCGTTGGGGGCCACCGTAATACCTACCCATCATGGATATGCATAATATAAAATATGAAAATAAAACATGTGTAAACTATTTATAAAATGCATTGCATTTCGAATAAAATCGTGGCTTGATGACGTCATAAACTTGAAATGCTCTATTACTGAATTGCGTAAAAGAAGCATCCTTATAACTCCAAAATTGATCATATTAACTAACAGTTTACTGCGTCGGATTAAGCGTCTCATTTCCAATTAAAATATATCTTTGAATTAAAATTTGGATGAAATACAGGGTCATGAAAAATCGAAGAGTGTGAAAAATAGGATTACAAATATTTCGACAACTAATTATCCGATCGACTTTATTCATTATGCAAAATTTATATTTTGTATTGTCTTTTATATTCACTCCTTAAAATAAGCAATTTAGAAAATTTGTATGTACCTTTTATCAGAACGAATATTTCGAGAGTCCGAAAAAAATAGTTCCGGATAATCGAGGTTACTGAAATTCAATAAGCTTCTTCCGATTATTACATACTAAGTACATACCAAATATCAAGACTCTATCTCAATTTGTTCGGGAGATAGAGCGTTTACAGACTCACACACAGACACACAGACCGACAGACGGCAATTTTTTTTTCTAAAAATAAGTTTTTCGGAATCTCTAGTGTCTGAAACGTGTAAATCCGTCATTTTTTTTTCGATTTTCAAAACAATTTGAAGACTTACCCAAAACTACGTATGATGGGTAAGTAATAAAACTTTTCACGCTCCTTACTCAAATAGCTTTTTCCCTCGCGGCATCGTCAGGAAAATGTTGAATATCACATTTAAACACTGAGACATTATTTTTCTGCTAATCACATAAGAAATATTGAAGCATCCGATTTATGATAATTTTGAATTGACATGTAAAATGCAAATTTTCTCAGGTGGTCATTTACTTTCTTAACATATCCCTTATTTAGTTTATTATAGAAATTTTTTATAGAAAAATGAGTAAATTTTAATAAAATTTAACTTTATGTTTAAAGTTGCGATTAGTACAGAATGTTTTTATTATGAATTTTAAAGATACTAATTGAGATTTGTACAACTGCTGTAAGGTGAGGAAATTAATTACGAACAAGTGGGTAAGTGTGATCGAAGATCGCTCAAAGGGTTTCGTTTAATATTAATTTCCAAACATTTTATCCTTTCTTTATCAAATCCCCCCCCCCCAAAAAAAAAGTTATGTTTTTGATAAAGTAAAAATTTACCGGTCTATTTTTTTCGTTTTTTCGAATATCTAAACTAGCCCGATAGCGGGCAAAGCACGCTATTATATTCTGTCAGAATAATATATCTCATTTCGGACTAAATGCGATATTTAAAAAAATAACTTCAAAATTAAACATGTTGTACACCTTCAAAATGTTAAAATATGCGAATATTTCCGTAATCGGATTTTTTTCATAATTCAATATGTTTCTCAAACTCATATATTTACTATTCTCTATTACTCATATTGATACTCGCTTTGTGTTATTCTCAAACATCTGAAAAATTCGTTAAACTTCAAATATGACGTCAGATTTTCTTTTTAATACTCTAATGACGTGATATTAATCTGCTTTGTGTACATACACATACTCATACTCCTTGTATTATTGAGAAATCTTTGAAAATTTCCGTTTTATTACCACTATTCGTGAGATGAACGAAACCCTAAAAAGCACCTTCGCAATAACAAAAGACTTTTTCGCTATAAAAGTTTACTGTAGGTATCCATCGCCGGACAAATCCATGTCAGGAGCTTCATTTCAGTCGGCGAAAATTTCCCTTTTGTTAAAATTATAAAACAATTCTTATAAATTTTTAAATTATTAATAGTTTTAGAATTTTAAAATGATTTTCGAATAATTCCTCCATTCAGGGGTACAAAATATAACATTGTATGGCTAAAGTTTCAAGTAGAAATCGGTTGATGAAACATAAAGTTCTTATTTTCTGCAAAAATAAAACTTTTTCTTACAGAAGGTTTCAACATTTTTTTTTCAATCGCAGTACGAATCCCGAATAAACGTTGTTGATAAGAGAACACAATTTACTATCTTTGCTAAAAGACGGAGTTTCGATTGTTACTTTCTTCTATCTTTACAAGAAGAAATTATTGAATTCATGAAAATTTTCGACAGATTTATACGTTTTAGAAGGTTCCGAACACGATTTGAATATTTTTAGAAAATATCTGTGACTCTGTTTGTCTGTGACAAAATTTTTTTTGGGTGCTCTATCTCAAGAACTAATGCACGAAATTTAATAAAACTTCATATTCAGGTAGTACCTGATATAAATTGGTGCTGATTAGTTTTTGGTGAAAATCGTCTGACAGGTGGCGCTGCTATGCTGCATTTTTCGCGATTTCCTCAATATCTCTATCTCAAGAACTAATGCACTTATTTTCATCAATTCAGATTAATTTAGAACTTGACATAAATAGACGCTGATTACGTTTTAGTGTAGTTATCCCAACAGATCCCAACGCTGTTATACCACTTTTTTCATGATTTTTACGATAGCTATATCTCAAGAACGAATGCACGGAATTTCATAAAACTTCAAATTCTGTTAGACCGTGACATAAATAGATGTTGCTTACGTTATGGTGCAGATATACTAACAGGTGGCGCTGCTATACCACTTTTTTCAGGATTTTTCCGATAGCTATATCTCAAGAACGAAAGCGCGGAATTTCATCAAACTTCAGATTCTGTTAGACCTTGACATAAATAGATGCTGCTTACGTTTTTGTGTAAATAACCTAACAGGTTGTACTGCTATGCTACTTTTTTCATTATTATCACGATAACTATATCTCAAGAACTAATGCACGGATTTTCATCAAACTTCAGATTCAGTTAGACGTTGACATACGTTGTTGCTGATTAGGTTTTGGTCTAAATCTCCCAACAGTAGCCGCTGAAATGCTGCATTTTTCAGGATTTAGACGATTTTTGTAATAGTCATATCTCAAGAACTGGATTTCATGGAATTTAATAAAAATTTAGATTCAGTTAGACCTTGATATAAATTGGTGCTGTTTCTTTTTAGTATAAGCGAATCCTGTGTGAGATAGAAAAAAGTTTTCGGATTGGCACATCCGACTAGTTTATTTTTATGAGTGGAACCAAATCGGAAAAGAATTTGGAAAATCGGGAAAATTACATAAAATAATAAAATATCTAATTAACCCGTCAGCACACGCGCTGGGATTAAATCTACCCCAGCTCACAACTATTACGTAAATGTGCGAAAATCGTTCGTGATTATTCTGAGCTTTATAGTACCTTTCAAGCTGAAAGATATCAAGATGTGGCCAAAAAGAATTTACCTCCGGTTGTGAGATTTTCCATTATTTTGTTATAAAAATGTCGCGTGGGAGGGAATATACCCCATGCGTGTTATAACGTAACCCATAATGATAAGAAAATGTTAATGCAAATGTTTATGTAAAAAATATAGTGTGCAAATAATAATTTTTTTTTTCTTTTAAACGTTAACAACTCTTGGACATACAGTTTCTATATATCAGTTTTACATTTTTTAGTATTTTTATGGCTGAATTTGGATTGTAAAAGCTTTGTATGTATTGATATGCAGAAAAAAATCTTAGTGCTAGATTTTATGTTTTTTTTTTGCTTTAAATATAAATGAACTTCTTATTTTAAGTTAAATTATGTTCTTTATTGATTTACAGTTTATTTCAAAATATAAATTTTTGCTTATAATCAAACCGGGGGGAAATTGACACAAGAAAACCCATTGGGGTAAAATTTATCCCGCGCGTGTAGTAACGTAACGGAAAGGGGCGCGTGTGCTGACGGGTTAAAGAGAAAAAAAAATGTTCTCGGGTACATTCGGATGCATCTTCGTTTAACTGGAATCAAATTTGCAGAACTCTACTTGCCCTAGTCATCTCCAACCCACACACAGAGAAATTAGTATAGGTTATCTTACTTTATACCTGAAGGTAATTCTAAGAGCAGAGAGTTATTCAATGATAAGTGAAACAATAAATCAATATACTTTCATTATTGAAGCGAAAACAGAAGTTGATATTTTAATGAATATGTAACATATTCAACACATTTACAATACTTCAGTTGAAGAAAATAAAGATAAATGCTAATATAAAACAAATAACGCCAAGAATTTTTTAATGCATTGTCTAATCAAATTTAAATTTATAAATCAGTAAATTAAACAATTATTTTGTTAAATGTTGTTAATAGAATAATAATAATAAAAAACAGAATAATTAATTATATATACGTATTCAACTATTTAAATTTACTCTGCTATGAATTATTTAAATCAATTAATAAAAATATACTTTTTATTTATAATTACAGGAGAATGAAAATATTTTAATTATTCTTACAATATTTTTTCAATTTTATCTTATTAAATTAGATGAATGTTCTGATTGTATTATTTTAAAGTTTAACATAATATGTTTATTTAACCGTTTATTAATATTTCTGTTACTAAGTATTAATTAATCTTTCAAAATGAAAATGCACTGAAACAAGTTAATTCGTGAATTTTAAACTATTTTTAACTCGGTTAGCAAAATTTTAATAATTGTATTTTTATTTAGTTTCTTTTTATATTCATGTAGTAAAATATCCAAAATTCAAATAAAATAGTTTTTTATTTTATTCATTTTTTGTTGTCATCAAAATATATTTTAAAATATCAGGTAAAACTGTAAAATCAGGTAGAAGGTCCGGAATATTCAGATTATAGTTATGGAATGAGTGTGTGATAATGTCGCATTAAAGTGGTATCAGGCATTCTTGAAATCTGTAGATGGAAGTTATTTAATTATTATAACACGTGTGGAGATCCAGCAGTATTTATTCGTATACGATCGCGGCGATAGCAGATATTTAATTTAATTACAGAGCTGCATAAACTTAGCAAATGCTCAAAACCTTTGTAATTAAAAAATAATAATAATAATTTCCCCAGAAAAGAGCTTCGATATACCTAAACGTTCAAGCGTATTTACAGGGAGCTGTGCCAGAGAGTGACTTATCGTGTCAGCTATCGTGATCTGGGACGTTAAGGGGGGAGATCAGGTTAAGCAGCCGGAAAATGACAATAATTTGACCATTACTAAAAGCTTTGTAGTTTCAAAAACAATTAATGAAATACAACATTTTTTTTTCTATACTTTCATAAAATACTAATGGTTTTCAAAAAAAACATTCAAATATATATATTTAGCAATATTAATTAGTTAAATCTTAATGACAAAATTAATGTTTTAAAAATATGAATTTTCAGATATGCATTTTGCGCGCAAGATTTTAAAAATTCTACTACATATATATATTTAATATTGCATTTATATTTACTTATACTACAATATTTTACACTGAATCTCAATTTAGCCTGAGTTTTGTCATAGAAAATTTTTTATTAAATAAATAAGCGCATTTTTTTTTTACTAAATTTACTAAATATGATTTTTAATGCCATTAATTATGCAAATGAATTTGAATGTACTTTTAAATTTAGGTTCAGTGTAATATATAGTAGTATAAGTAAATATAAATGCAATATTAAATATGCATCTGCAGTAGAATTTTTAAAATCTTGTGCGCAAAATGCATATTTGAAAATTCATATTTTAAAAACGTTAATTTTGTCATTAAAATTTAACTAATTAATATTGCTAAATATATATATATATTTTAATGTTTTTTTAAAACCATTAGTATTTTATGAATGTATAGAAAAAAATTGTATTTCATTAATTGGTTTTGAAACTACAGAGTTTTTAGTAATGGTCAAATTATTGACATTTTCCGGCTGCTCAAACTGAACTCCTCCATTAAAGAGTATTGTAACACTTGAAATGCGTATCTGAAAATACAATCTGGAATGTGTATACATTTGAAATTAATTCCATTACAAGCACAAGGATGGTTGGAAAGAAAAGAATCTGTAACATTTTCGAGGAGTTCAGACATTGAAACTGGTCTCTAACCCGTAAGGCATTGTGACGTCACGGTGACTTCACAATGACGTCACACTGTGACTTTGTGACTGTCGACGTGACGTCAAGTGACGTCGATGTGAAGTCACTGTGACCTAAATTTGAAGTCGTTATGGCCGTTTTCAAGGTTTTCTGTGACCTCACAATGTGACTACTTTGTGAAGTCATCGTGCGACTTCAATGTGAAAAATGTGACGAAACTGCATCGGATAGAGTGACCAAATTTTACCCGAATTCGATCGGGGTTGTTCGGATCGACATTTTTTTATGCTGTAAGTATGTGATGTTTGTGACGATGCACCGGGTCGGGTGTCCAGATTTTACCCGAATCCAATCCAGAAAGTTCGGATCGATCTTTTTGGATTTGTTTGGCTACAGAATATTTTTGGATTAGTGGTAGGGTGACCTGATTTTCGTGATTCCGGTCTAACCCGGGTTGGGTATAATGTTTTTACTGTAAGTCTTGTTCGGAATAGAATCTTGCATCACGACCGAGTAACCAGATTTTATCAGAAATTGCGTTACGACACAATTTCTGATATCGGCTCAGATTTAGAGTCATGCACGAATCCGATTATATACTTCTTGAACATGATTGAATGTCTACTTGAAAATGAATGATGGTTGACTGAAATTATATTTCAATTCAACCCGCAGTCTTACCCTAACCCATCAAAAATAAATCTGGTGGCCCACAACCGGACCGAACCTTATAAATGATTTAATTGGCTCTCATCCGGATCCGAAACACGAAATCAATGAAAATAGATCTACAACTTGATACAATAATAATTGCTTAAAAACAACACAAAATGTAAAAAAAAAACATTTATGCATCATTTAATAAAAACTTTTACTTTAGGTGTTTTAAAATATACAAAACTGTATTTCACATTATAAACCTAGCGCTTTCGAGCCGTCCTGGCTCATCATCATAGTTAAAAACATTAACACACAGATACACACAAAAAACACAAATAGTCCTTAATAATAATTTTTTTTGTGTGTATCTGTGTGTTAATGTTTTTAATCCTGATGATGAGCCAGGACGGCTCGAAAGGGCTAGGTTTATAATGTGAAATACAGTTTTGTATATTTTAAAACACCTAAAGTAAAAGTTTTTATTAAATGATGCATATATGTTTTTTGGGACATTTTGTGTTGTTTTTAAGCAATTATTATAATACAGAGGTGAATTTGATTCAATTGAGTGTTGTGTTTTTCATGACTCAAGTTTATTTAACTTGATACGATTATAGAAAAATTATGTATAATCATATCTTTCATGTTAATTTTATCGTTCAGATAGAAAAATGAACACATATAAAGACTCATTCCTAATAAAATACAGTTTTTCATCTGAAACAAAATTATTGTCTTAAAAGAACCCGAGCTGAAAGAATAAATTTTCAACCAAAAAATATTATAGTCACCGAGATTCAAACCACGCGACAACAAAAACAACTATCAACAATCAGACGCGACACAAGTTGTATTAGGTCGGAGGCGGATAAAATAATTTATCCGATCCGATATAGGACTCTAGTCGAATCGACATTATTATTCTTTCCTTTTTTCACTCCGAATTCCGGTAACAAGATTTTACCAGAATCCAACACCGCCAGGTGGACTGTAAATTTTCTACTAATGTCAGAGACAGTTTAGAACAGTGTCGAATTCCGACACTTTTCTCTGGGAGGGGTTTTTATGGCTCCGGCGGGGGGGGGGGGGGAGGGGATTGTAATTTTTTACCATTAAAAGCATAAAATATCAAATCTTCCGGGGGGGGGGGGCTTTTCAATGCTGCAGGGGGAATGTCGCCCCCGGCCACCCCCTGAATTCAATACTGGATAAGAATTTCGTATAAGTCGGATAACAAGATTTCAACAAATCTAAATATGACTCGTATCTTATGGGCTACAATTTTTCTTTATGTGTAACTCTACATCAGTTTGGGAAATCCGATAATTTAGAGTTAAACAAGGGAAACTACAAATGTAAAAATAAATACTGAATATAAAAATGTAAATATGAATGAATTGAATATGTTAATAAAAATAAGTATTTCAATAATATGAAATTCGATTATGCAAGTAAACAACAACCTTTTAAATTGTCTTGTATTTCCATTTTCAATATTTAAACGAAAACTAGTCGTTGGGAGCCACCGTAATACTTACCCATCATGGATATGCATAATGTAAAATATTAAAATAAAAATGTGTAAACTACTTATAAAAGGCATTGCAATTCAAATAAAATCGTGGCTTGATGACGTCACAAACTTTAAAGGCTCGATGACTGAATTGCTTGAAAGAAACATCCTTATAACTCCAAAAATAATAATCCTATTAACTAGCGGTTTATTGCATCTGATTAAGCGTCAAATTTCCAATTAAAATGTATCTTTGAAGTGAAATTTGGATGAAATACAGGGTCATGAAAAATCGAAGCGTGTGGAAAATAGTATTCCAAATATCTCGGCAACTAATTATCCGATCGACTTCATGCTTTATGCAAAATTTATGTTTTTTTATTATCTTTTATATTCATTTCTTAAAATAACCAATTTCGAAAATTTTTATGTACCTTTTATCAGAACGAATATTTCGAGAGTCCGAATAAATAGTTCCGGTTAATCGAGGTTATTGATAAGAAATAGGTTTCTTCCCATTATTACATACTAAGTACATACCAAATTGCAAGTCTCTATCTCAATTTTTTCGGGAGATAGAGCGTTTACAGACACACAGACACACACACACTCACACACACACAGACACACAGACGGACGGCAAAATTTGTTTTTCTAAAAATATGTTTTTCGGAATCTCCAGTGTCTGAAACGTGTAAATCCGTCAAAAAAAATTTCTATTTTCAAAACGATTACAAGACTTACCCTATACTACGTATGATGGGTAAGTAAAATGTTGATAATAATTAACACTATTTTTCTGTTAATGCACGTTTTGCCATATTTGCTATATTTGGTAAAATAATTTAATTAATGAAAATGTAAGTATATATTTTTAAATAAGTATTGTAAAAGAATTACATTAAGAAACCATTTAAAATATAGATAGGCACATTTATTGGTAAATATTATAAAAATAATGACTATTATATCAAGCATTAAATCCCATTTCGATGTAAATAAAATATAAAAGTTAAAGTCATAAACACATTTTGAAATATTTTTTACTGATATTTCATTACACGCTTAGAATCAATTTGACAATTTGTCTTTCTCTTCTGTTTAGATATTGTAGGAAATGCAAAAATTAAATATCAATTAATGAAATCAATTGTGACAATTATTACAAACTTATCAGGAACGTATTTCAAAAAATCAAATATTATCAGTTTTAAATTATAAATTTTTATGTGAATAATTATGAAAATTTAATGCAAACAGCTAATTTTATCACAATTGTTGCAAATGTATCAGAATTGTCTTTAAACAATCAAATATTAATAGTTTTTAGTTATATATATTTATTTTTCTTGAGATGAATAACTATGAAAATTGAACCCAAGAAACGCAAAATATTTTTAATTCAAATTTGATCTTTATTATTAATAAAACTTTACGTTTAAAAAATATATTGTTAATAATTAGATTAAAACGATCAAACACCCAAACTACATATAAATAACGATTCAAAAAATTAAAGAAGAAATTTAACAATTATTATCTTTTTTTTTATTTTGAAAAGGAGCATTAAGCATAGTAACCTTTAAAAAACACACTATTACCAAAAAAATTAAACTATATAGTATATGCAAAAACAACATACCGATATTATAGTAAGGACACCATGTGCTGAAATCCCGAGTGAATGATTATCCATTTTTATTTGCAGGTCTGTTTAGAACTCGTACCTATGCAAAAGACGACTGTGGATTCCGAATTACGATCACAATAAAAGTGTACCAGCAGAGATGTGTTCAAAGAACTGAAGATCAAATATCACACAGACCTAAGAACACACCCTGCTAGACACGTAAATATTTTTGTTCTAATAAAATATTTAATATGCCCCTACATGATATTAATTCCGAAAAACATTACAAGAACAAAACATTCAGCTTGCAAAGAATAAAAATATCGTCTGATTTAAATATGCACAGTGAACTTCTGTGCTCCAAAGGCGACTTCCTGTCACAGAATAACACCTGCTTTAGTCAAATAAAATATAAAGAAACGAACTTAAATCATGATATTTTAAATGTTTTGTAATTTAGATAAGCGACAAATTATGTTATAATGATATTTTAATGTTTCATTTTTATATGAGAGACTTTTGCATTTAATTGTGCCTTCTATTAAATTTCTTAGAAAAAAACCTATGATAATTTGTATGTTTAAATATTTTTAATACATTGCATTCGCTCACTGTCAGTCCAAAGTAAACAAAAATTATAAATAAAAATTTATTTAATACGTAGCCTTTATACAATAATTTCTATATAATATCAATACTGGTTTATAAATGAATTTACTAAATACGAATATATTTTATTTAAATTGCAATGAATTTAATTAAGAACCGAACAGATTATCAAATGCGTTTCATGCGGCTGTAAAAAATAATAAAATGCTTGTGTTTTTAAAATGCTAATAAACCTTTAAATTGCTAACAATTTTATCACAATGGGAGCTCTATTTATGAATAACTTTCCCCAACAACTTGTCTACTTTATTATGTTTATATTTAAGCATTTCTGCATGTTTGTTATGTGATATTTTTTATTACTACTATTTCTTGGAAATTGTATGAAAAGTGAATAATTTATCTTCGTCATAATATATATATATATATAGATAGACAGATCGATCGATAGATAATTCGATAGATATATATATATAGATATAGATAGATAAATAGATAGTTATTATCCATTATTTTATTTTGTAAATATTTTTGTTTAAATATTCAGAGACAATGTGAGAGATTCAGATATATAACATGATTCAAGTCTACATTTTATGAGATTTAAAAAAGTAGTATATTACTTCAGTTCCTTTATTTTTTGCTCTAACAATTTTTTTCCAAATTCACTCCTTTGTCAAATCGGGACGACACAAAAGTTGGCATTTTGGTCACAGGTGGGACGTGACTTCTGTGACTTACAGTGACGTCACTTCAACGTCACAAAAAAATTCAAAGCTGTCTAAAATAATTGTATTAATGTTATAACATGTTTTAAAGTTTCTTTTAAGTTTTCATGCGATCTCCAAGACGTTAACATTTCAGTCCCAGTGTGACGTCACAGAGTGGTCACATTTTGATCACAGATGTGACGTGACGTACGTGACTTGCAGTAACATCACAGTGACGTTACTGCGACCATGCACGCTATACGGGAATCTACTAATCTACTATGTGTTAAAGTTTTCCGATTATATCTACAGCAAGCTACAGAAAATCCAGAGTTACTTCCACGTGTCTTATTCACTCATTAGACTACGTTTGCACGTTGAGAAATGTTTAACATCCACTGTTACGGTTGGTTTCAACCAATTTTTTTTTTAAATCTACATTAATTACCTTAAATCACTCTCTCAACATTTATTTAGAAGTTTTCATTTTGTTTCTGTTTTAAATAAATATATAAATAAAAGTAATTGTAATATTAATAATAAAAGCAGTTTTTTTTCCCTCTTCTTTCCATTTCTTTTAAGCAATGCAATTTCAACTTTCATAGTCTAACGTAGCTTCCTGTTTTTCAAATACGAAAAGCAGACAGCAAGGGAGGGATGTTTTGTCAGTAGACCGCACAGGTGGAAAATTTGGAGTCATCTAGTCTAACTTTGATATAAGAATGACCGACCGCCCTGTATAAGAATTACGTTATCTTATGAGTGTACTATACACGCAATTAGGCTTTGTAAGTTTACGACAGGCTTCAATTGGCTCTGCTATCAGGCGGATAGCTGGCGCCCATGTAAACAGAGGCTCACAGGACCCCCTTCAGCACACGCCATGGGGGTGAAGCATGGCTGCCTTCCCCCATGAAGCGGCCGACAGTGTGGAGCCTCCAGGAAGAGTCCTTTTTTCCTTTTGTTTCCACTCCTGTACCCCTGGCAGAGTGGATCGGTCCCGTTTTCAAACGGCGCGGAAGAGTGAATGTTTACGACAGTAGTTGTTGCTTGGTTGTGATACCTGTCGTTTGGCTCGTAAAAATTACGAATTATTACTTGGCGCGTAAACTGACTGGTTGTTTGGATCGTGAGCTGGTTAGAGGATGAAACACTGGGAATAGCATGCGAACACCCGTGTTTTATGACGGCAGTCGGTTCTCGTGTTTAAATAATTATTGATTCGTGACCGGTAGAATGCAACTGAATGAAAAAATAAATTCTTGTAAAAAGAAAGGAGTCCGGCGAGGAAAGGTTGAAATGAAGTGATAGTATCAGAGATACGTGAAAAGCATGAAAGAGGACTTAAGTGAAGTTCTGATACGGTGACGCCGAGTATGCCCCTGCGAATATTTGAGCGTGTGGTCAGTGTGTCATTCCAAAATTAACATGATTGTTATTTTAGAATAAAGATACATCTCAGTCAACCCAGTAGTAGAAAACTCAGTGATCCTATAGTTGATGTTGGTAGTGTGAAATCTGACTGTAAAGGTCTCTATCGTGGGACAATTTCCCCCTCCTGACAAGATGATGGACCTAGTAGTTGATGGCAAGTGATGCAGAGTGATGAGAGGTACGAAGTGGCAATTTTTTCCCCAGCCTGAGTACTCCAGCTTAAGTGTATTCAACAGATTTTGAAAAAGGACGAAATGCTCCTAAGTGCCCACTGACTAAAATTGTAGAACTCTCCACTTATTGTAAGTACTCCTTGCATAGTTTTTTTTTTTTTTTTTTTTTTTTTTTTTGTACATCTTTCTGAAAAAAAAAATATGTTTGCTATACCAGAGTTTAAAAGTGAAATGAATATCTTTAGATAATTTCAATAAGAATTTATATCAAGAATAGAAATAGTCTGTACGTTAATATATGATGTTTGTATAATTGAACGACCATTAAATGGTAATGTGATGATAATTTTAAAAATATGATGTGTAATTTAAAAGTAACCAGTGAGTGGTTTCAACTTAAAAGATCAGCTGTTATATTGTCTTATTAAGATTATTTTTGATAACTTAGTTGCTTCATAATCTAAAATGTTCAAATAAATTGAGTTTTTTTGTTTATTATCAAGAATGGTATGTTTTTCTTTGTACAAATCTCTAAATAATTAATATTTTATATTCATAGTAAACCTATAAGAAAGGCTTAACCTTTCTGTGAGTAATAAAAAAAAAAAAAAAAAAAAAAAAAAAAAAGAGAATCCAACTTTATTAAATTAGGACTTTAAAATTTCTTAAGTTTAAATTCATAACTGACTGTTTTAATGAACATTAATTGAGGTTCACTCAATGTTATACAATCGTATTTTTGATCTTGATTTAAGGATGGATAGATTAATAAGTGAAACAGTAATATTAAATTTAAGTTCATAAATGTTAAATTAAGCTTTAACGCTCCTCTTTCAGAAACATTGTTTTTCTAAAATATACACCAAAAATGTTTTATTTTAAAAAGTAAAAAAAAAAAATAAAAATAAAAAAAATAAAAAAAGTTTCCAGTTATTTTATACCACTATACGATTCTTGGCTAACCGATCGGATCTTGTTCAGAATCTCCATGGTTGTTCTAAAATTTTAGTACATCATCATATCCCTATTCTATTAATGGATTTAACTCCTTCTCCTTTTGGTCCTCATATTGGAGGAATTTCAGGTTGTCTGCATTTTTCCAAATTATATGATGATTACACTTTTGTTAATTTAATGTATATGGAGATTTGAGCTTGATCGGGTTGGAGTGGAGTTGGGTGTTCTTTATGCAATCCAGTATGCTACTTGATTTAGAAATCTGTTGCCCCTTACTACATTTAATATTGTCTTAAAATGATGAGTTCAAAATTATCATTGTTGTATTGACCTATTCGGATTCTTAAGTTTTGTTATTTTGATTAGTTTAATATAATTTACTCCCTTTTCCATGGCAACAGATTTCAGTGGAGTTAATCAAGGTACACTTATTTTTAAATTGTTTAATTGTCAAGTGAGTAATGAGTTGTAAATGAGTCTATTAAGTTTAAGTAAATTATTTTAGAAAGAACACCAAAACCCACAACACCACAATTAACATCTATGGGGGAGACGGGGCCCGACTTAGACTATTTTTTGCAGAGGTGCAAGTATAATTCTGGGAGGCCCCTTTCTATCTATTCATAGAAGTTGTTTATAAATCATGCTGAAGTGAATAGTGCTATACTTCATACTTATTGTACGTATACATAAATTTCGTACCAGGCACATTCACATCTGTATACAGGGTATCAAAAGAAAGATGGTCACAAGAGCTGTAAAAAAATATACTAGTAGGAAAATAGTAGAAAAAAAGGATTGACTGATTGATGGAAGTATTTTTTTGCAAACTTTCCCTTTGCTTATTTACGTATATCATAAGATATTTAAAAGAATGCCCCCATTTGATCATAATTAAGGGCCTTAACTTGCTTCGTCTCGAGAAAAAAATCGAGAATGAATTTCTCCTGAAAACATTGGAATACTAAGTTGTTATAGTAAAAATTTAAACATTAGTTTTCTAATGATATATTTCATCCCCCCCCTCAACTGGGGCAGCTGCCCTGCATGCCCCTACATTAGTCAGACCCAGGAGAGATCACAAACCATATGGCATGCGATCAGAGATCAACTAAGAAAGATATTTCATTAATATTTGTTCTGGCATTAACCCATTTATGCCTAGCGTCGATGCTTTAGTAAAATTGGAAAAAGTTCATTTCACACCTCTTTTTTTAAATAGAAATTAAGTGTCGTATTTAATCCAGGATTCCTAGCTAAAAATCGACAAGAAAAAGTGGTGTGAAATGCACTTTTTTCCATTTTACTAAAGCGTCCCAAGATTGGGACGATATGCACAAATGGGTTAAATACAAAATCTTAGTACAACCTTACTTATTTACTAATCTTTTTATTGATCGCATCTGCGGAAGCATCCTCTTCTAGATTCTTATCAGAACTTTTTCATTCCAATGTTTTTCGAACTGCCTAAATATGAACATTGTTCCCTTATGATGGATCGCTATATTTCTTCAGAAATAATACTACAAATCACATTGACTATCCTATATTCTCTACATCATTGAAGAGAATTGAATTACAAACATCAAACACTTGCTTTCAACGTATATTTCGTTTAATTTAAATATGAGTTATTTTAAAAACTACATAGATAAGTTTTGCTTAGCAAAGACTAGTTTATCTATGTAGTTTTTAAAATAACTCATATTTAAATTAAACGAAATATACGTTGAAAGCAAGTGTTTGATGTTTGTATTTATATGTGCAACGTAAAGTCCTTATTAATAATGAGAATGGAATTTTTTCTTAACACCTGCAGTATTATTTCTGAAATAAGCGATTCAATTAATGTCACCCTTCTAGTGGAAACTATTTCATTCTACGACACAAATAATGAAAATATTTTTCCTTAGTATTTAAATAATTATTTTTTTTGTCTTTTCTGTAGACAAAATTTGTTTTTGGAATGTGTTAAAATATTTGCATTGTACACAAAACATTACGCATTTAATTTTAATACAGCCACAGTTTTTACAGATAAGTAAATTGTTATCATTAAAAATAAATTTTCGACGCATTTTATCTCTCTTTACGTCTACATAAATATATTTTGTAACGCTTTTCTTCTATAAAAAACTGAAACAATAAATATAATAATTAGAATAATATTAATAACATTTAGCATTTTTTAAATGTATGTTAAGCATTAAACAGCGGTGTAAAAAACGCGCTGCAGGGTTCGATTAACACCACTAAATATTAATAGTTTCTTGCTCTTATTAAATCTCAGAAATTTTGTTATTAAATAAGGCGAATAATACTATTAAAATTTAGTGGTGACAATCTACTGCCCATCTTTTCCATCACTGTTCAGCACATGTATTTACTGTTCCAGTTCACAATGTATATCCTGATTTCTTTTTTAATAATTAAAGTTTATGTTTTCTTTATCTCAAATTCGAAATACAATGGAATTTGATAAATAAAAATTTATGACTGGTTTTAAAAATGTTTAAAATTTAATTTGTAGTTATTTTTTTAGTTATAAGCATAAATCTGCATTCATACACAAATAATAACTGTTAGAATGAATACATATCATGGATTCATGTAATATTGATGTTTTATAAATATACTTCCTACATTTAATTATATCATATTAACATTCTTGTACAAAAATAATATATTAAGCTTCTTAGAAAATGACATTCTAAGATCCAAAAACAATAATAAAGATATGTGTTTTAATTATCAGAATGTCTATAAGTGTGAAGAATTAATTAGATTTATTTAATCTAGTTAAGGTATAAAAAATGTATATTTTTCTTTTTCTCACAAATTCAAGCCCGTAATTATTATTCCCTCAATATAAGATATAACTAAATTTTTCTCAGAGTTAAAATTAAGGAGTTCTATAAAATGTTTTTTTTTTATATCAAATTTAAACATTCATTTTTCTTCTTCTGTTGTAAACTATCGAAAGAGGATGACTTTTGCTACTTATAATTTTTTTTGTATCTTTACATAAGTGTAGAAAATGTTCATTGATGATATAATTAATTTTCAATTTCCCCTATTATATGAAGTATTAGTTATGTGGATGTCCATAGTTTCATTTTACGTATATAAGCGCTGTTATATATTATTTTATTTTGTTTTACAGAAAAATGTTTTTATCTAATGAAATTAACTTTAAAATGTAACTTTAAAATGATTTGTACTTTCAGTGTGATTCGTGATAAAGAAGCTATATGCGTTAATGGAGAAAAATTTCAGTTGATTCCAAAAGCATTTAAATGTTCTTAAAAATTTGGAGTAATAATTCGAAATTAGAAGATTGGAGAAAAAAAAGCAGTTGAATTGTACCTCTTGCTAAAGTTTAAAAGGAGACGAGAATGAGCTTTTAAAAAAGCGAAGGGTGAAATTACATAAGTATGAATTAATGATAAATATAAGCTAGCTGCACTATAATAAACATATGACTTTTTATTTGCTAACTAAGCGTAAACCGACAGAGTGAAAAATGCCCGAGCTGGGTATCGAATCCGGAACCTTGGAGCAACGAATCGCTCACTTATATATGTCGGAAAGGCTGATTGCCGGCTTGAACAATTTTCTCTCTGTCGGTTTACGCTTAGTTAGCTAGGTAAAAATTCTTGTGTTTATTATTCATTGATTTCGGGCGAATGTCACTGCTGAAAATTAATTTAAAAATTAACTAAAAATAATTATAACTGAACTATATCCTTTGTAAATAATTTGTAATTTTTTAAAAGTTTAATCTTTCTTTATTACATGTAAAAAATATACTTATTATATTTTACGCATATTTCATAATGAGAGAAAATATACGTTTAAGCATCTCTCTATGTTTATTTTATTTGATATTCATGATAAATGAAATTCTTTAACATTTACTTGAGTCCAATTTCTTTGAAAAAGTTAAAATTCATCCCAATATCCAATATTTATATGTTTACATTTATTTAAAGACCTTATTAACATGTATGAAAGCCCACTTGTACAAAAGTTCTCGACAATTTTATATTTATTTCAATATCTATAATTAATGTTTGTTATTTATGACTCATTGTGGAAGGAAAAATAATATATTTATGTTCCAAGATATAATGGCTGTTCTCAAATCCAAACTGTCTACTTTCTGACACATTTCTGACGTATATTTCGTACACTAATGAATTAAAATCGCAGGTTCTCAGATTCAGAAATTGTGTTTTACAGTATGTCCCATCTTTTGGTAAAGGACGGTAATAATAATAAAATTTTGGTATTTTAAACGAAATTTTAGGACGCAACAGCATCTGAAAGGAAATTAAACTACATTCATGAGACAACAATCACTCATAATTCAAGAAGTAACTAATTTATTCAAAAAAAAATACTGATCAATTACAAATCGCTTCACTAATACGAGTGGCATTCGTTTACCTTTAAATATAAGCCGGTAAATGGGTCAGAATATTTTGTGTTTTAGAGATTTTTTTTTTTTTTGAGAATTCTTTAGTTTATGTACCATTATTCCGCATTTACATATAAGCAATGACATTCAAGCGTGTTACATTATCGTTTGTTTTTACATGTATATTTACAGTTAAGTATTTAAAACAATAAAAAATACTAGGGACCGTAATAACCCTATACAGTGTGCCAGCTAAAGTCCGTTGTCACCCCAATAATTTCTGAACGGCAAGGACTATAGTCATAAAAGTGGGGTCTAGGTATAGTAAAGTTGTCATGCGCTACGCAAAGAAACCGCTTACAGTGCCACCTGGTGGCTAAATTTGGAATTAGCGTTCTTATTTAAAAAATGATACGAGATACGGGAAAAAAGTCAATTACAAAGTTGTTCAGAGTTATCGATTTATTACAAAAAAACATCTTGCTCACAAAAATGATACAAATGAAAAGCACAAAGCGCTAATGTGTTTGATCGCGTTGTACAAAACTGCACTTATCGGAAATGAGGCTCATCTATCTGTGATATTCAAAATGGTGCCCTTCAGCAACAATACACATCTGGACACGGGATTACACTTCCCGCTGCACATTGTACAGTATGGCAGGTGACACGCTGGCACAAGCATCCGTAATATGGATTCGAAGTTCCTTCAGTGTTGGTGGAGGGGTTGCATATTCTCGCTGTTTCATGTATCTCCACCATTTCTACAAAATGGAAAAAACACTTTCTCACGGTATCTAATATTAATATTTATTTATATAAAGATGAATACTGTATATCTTCTGACAATTGAAACTCTGGAGTGGGAACTTTTCTCTTTTTCCGCATTATGTCGCGCTACAGTTTTGAGAGTTTTGAACCAAATAAATATGCATTTTACGCCTTCTATTTTTAACATTACTTTTCGGAAAGTACCTTCTCTTACTTAATCGATGATGCTGAACAACTTTGTAATTGACTTTTTTCCGTATATCTTACCAATTTTTAAATAAAAACACTAACTCCAAATTTGGCGCCAGGTGGCGCTATCAGCGGTTTCCTTGCGTAGCACATGGCAACTTTACTATACCTATACCCCACTTTTATGACTATAGCTGTTGCTGTTGAGAAATTATTGGGGTGACAACGGACTTTAGCGAGCACACTGTATATTGCTTATGCATTTTATGAGATCTTTTGACCTTCAGAAAAATAAAATATCATTTCATTTTACGTTTAAGAAAGGTCTTGTAAAACTTAATTAATTAACAGTTAAATTTCTTATTACACGTAAAATATTTACTTTGAGGATCAAATTAAAATAATGAAAATTAACTTTTGAAAATTACGTATCTTGAATCAATTATAGTATAACGCCATATTAAAACATTGATGACAAACAAGCAATAAAATTGTATTGGTCAAGACTCAAGATGCTTTTACACAAAATCTTGGTGATATTTCCACTATCTTTAAACTAACATTCTTTACTTCTAGATTGTTTATAATAAATACACTTTTATCAGAGGACATTCATCTATATATATATTTTTTTTAATTAAAAAAATAGTATTTTACACCGATCAATATTTCAGCAATTTTTCAGCACTTCGTAATAGTTAAGTATATGTGGAGATAAATTCCATGAATATCATTTTTAGTTCACCTTTAAAGAGAATGTAAATTTAAAATGATTAAATAAAATTTTATACAAACAAAATAAAACCAAAGATATTTATTCCCCAATTCAGAAATTTACAGAAAATACATAAAAAATTATAAAACAAATTAATAATAAATTGAAAACCAACTTAATTAATAATAGAAATGTAGACAGCTTTTATGACATTATTAGATCTTTAAGCATATCTGGTATTATTTTTATCCGGTAAAAAAAACACTCTAAAAACGACATTTTCAAAACTGAGCAAAAAATACTCAAATCTGAGTATATCGCATAGTCTAAATAGCTCCGAATCAAACTTACTCAAGTTTGAAACATATATATATTCATTTCTAAAAACATGCACGAACTCAAGAATAAAACATCATGTAGGGGAGGTGGGGGATGAATGGGACAAGGGATGGATGGGACGTTCTCAATATTTCAGGCAATAAACTTTTCTTTTTAGTTGCTTCCTATCCTCATAGATTTCACTAGCAAAGTGTGCTTCAGAACCAAAGCAAGACCACATGGCTGTTTTGATTTTCCCTCAAATTTGCATTTCCTGAAAACGCTGCTCAAAAGTAATTTTTTTTTTACATTTCAAGAAACTTAAATATCTTATGCAATATAAACAATTAAGATATGTTGTAGTTTTTTTATTTCAAGGCTCAATATTGGTAATTAAAATAAATGAATATTAACCATTGTGACAAAATGGCTGACAATTGAATATATGCATCATGGGGATGATTGGGACATTTCAAATGGGGATGAATGGGACTATCTCATTCATCGCTAGAGGATGCTGAAAAACATATTTATTAACTAAATAATACTATACAGGTTGATAAATTAATAATTTGTAGTAATTATTCTTTTAAAATTTCATGCTCATTGTATCCATCGTCTTCAGCCATTGAATTCTTACGTTTATGGGCCTTTTAAGACAAAGCAGCGATGAGTCCAAGATGATTGGCTATCAAATAATCCTGGAGATCATATTACAATTTATAATCTCTGAGCTTTTGCCAAGAAGGAATTTTTGTCAGCTTTTTGTCCTTAACATTGAATACAGGGAGGGAAATATACTGTGTCCCATTCATCCCTGCTGTGGGGATGATTGGGACAGAGACGAACTTTTTTTAATTACATAATACATTTCTATATAAAAATAATCTTGAATAGTTATTGTGCATAAGATGTAGTCAAACACTTAATGTATGAAATGTGATATATAATATTGATAATAACTTAAAAAAATATTTAAAATAAATATTTTTGTTAAAATGTCCCATTCATCCCCCATCTCCCCTATTCATATTTGAGTATGTTCATGTTTCAAAAAATGAGCATGAACTGACTTCTATGTGCTCATTTTTGAGCATTTCCATTTTTCAAAAATGAGTTTGAACTGACTTCTATGTGCTCATTTTTGAGCATTTCCATTTTTCAAAAATGAGTTTGAACTGATTCTAATCATTTCTGAGTATATCCATGTTTCAAAAATGAGTATGAACTGCCCTCTATGTGCTCAGTTTTGAGTATGTCCATGTTTCAATATTCTCGATATTTCTGGTATTTCAAAATTGAAAGCATTGGGTCGTCATATTTGAAACAAAAGTTTCATAACAAAATGAAAACACCGATTTACTCAGATTTGAAAGTGTGATTTTCCTCAGTGAACCTAGTCTCAATTTCAAAATACAAACATACACTCTAATAATGATACCAATAATAATCTTATCATAACGTAAAATAATCACACAGTTAAATGAATAGAAATAAAACGTCATAAAGGTATTTGTAAATACAAAAATCACGCATTATTCAAAATACTGAAAAACATGTGTTATAAAATTATAAAAGTTCATTTCAATAAGATTTTAATTAGAAATATCTCGGACATTTCGAAACTGTTGTTATATTTCTTTCAATATATAAAGTCTTTTGTGAAAACATTTAAAAAATATATTTTTCAATAAAATATCTATTTGACATTCACAATACATAAAAGACATTTTGCATCATAAAAATTCACGTTCCCTTTGTTTTGTAAAGCACATTTCATAATATTGAAGCGAAGAAGCATTTTACATATATTTCAAAACTCCTGGCCTGATTTTGTTTTATTATTTCTTGTTTTTTAATTTAGATAAATTTATTTCTCATGGATAAAACTTTATTGGCATTTTAATTTCGATTTGTTTTCAGTTGCATTAACATTTTTTAATATTATTCTTTCAATATCGGTGTTAGAGAGTTTGCGTTATTAACTTATATTTTAGATATTTTTTAGTTCATTTTAAGGATAAATATAAGAGAATATTGTAAAAAAAAAAAAACAGAAAAAATACTACATTTCAATTCAAGCATGAATCTTTAACCTCAAGAGTATTGTTAATTTAACATCAAATATAAAACAAAATACATTTCATGATGTTGATTATTAAAATAAGTAGGAGAGAAAATAGTTACGGAAATAATTGAGTATATATATTTATTTGCAGTTGCAAACATGAAATTCTCTCCCAAAGAATATTTCAAATGTAAAATAAAATATAAAACAAAATACGGAAAACAAAACATTTTTACAAACAAATAACGTTGTTTCTATTTGAAAAAAAAAATCTAAACGTCAAACCTCTTTTTTTAAATTATTATCTAATGAAATTTCTAATGCAGCGTTTACTCTGAAAATATATATTTCAAATAAAAGCGCTCGATAAAATGTATTTTTCTTTGTTTTCTAAAATAAATATTTAAATACAATTATGTTACTTATTAGTTTATCTCTTATATAATAAACTATATTACGATCTCAAAGAGTGAAGTAAAAGATAAATTTTATTTCTACCTATTGCATGCATAAGAAAGGTTATTCTGCAATGATGTGTGCAGCTTCGCAACATATAGGAGAGATTTTATTGTATCTTACTACTGTTTAGAAATATTTATCTTTATGATTTATTTCTGTTATATATTTTAAAGAAATTTATCTTAAAGAATATTCATTAATAATAGTCTCAGGAATATTTTCCCTATACGCTGCGATCCCTGTTTATATGAGTAGAATAAAGAATGCTATTGAACATTAATAAAGTCCACGACAAAATCGCTAAAGTAATATTTACAATATGAGATAAATCAAAATTTATCTTTTCAACTAATTACTCTTGAAATTATTTTCAATTCCAATTCTGGTGCAATATGAAGCAAATTCTTCAATTATATGAAGAAATCGTTTCGTTTATAAATTTGTATAATATAAAAAAAATTGTATATGAAATGTTTCGTCTGTAAAATTAATTCTTAAGTACAGTTTGATACTTAAGGATTATAAAATCTTTAAGTATCAAATATTTGGTTTTTATTCTGTTTAATCCCAGGTATTATTATTACGAAAGCATTCAATTTGTCATAATGTCAAAATCACTAATTGCATTAAATAATGGATTTAACATTCTTACGAGTATGATTAATCCACATAAAATTGCTTTGTAACGATTGTAGTAAATCTATCCATTTGACATAGTGATGAACATTTTCTTCTTTCGGAACAACATTTTAAAATTAAATATTTTTATTATAAATTACATTATTAGTCTTACAGTTAATATATATATATATATATATATATATATATATATATATATATATATATATATATATATATATTCTTATATAGCTGTATGGTCTCTCCTCTTGTGAACTTTTCCCTCTGTATTTCATTTACTAGTGTTACTTTCACCCAATATGCGAAATAAATTATTTATTTAATATCCGTGATAGGTCAATTGATGAAATATTTTTCATCATCTTTCTTGGAATGATAAAATACTATCATTTTTAAACTTATGTTCCAACTTAAGCAATGGTATTTGTCATTGAACTATCCAACAGCTTAGGAATGTAATGCTTCTTGTCATCCGTTTTTGTACAGTACTATACGTGATACTCAATTAATAATTATACAATCCTCGTAAAAATAAAGATACACCCACATTCTAAAAAAGTGACTGTAACCATGTGATTTGTAATAATGTCTGCTAATTAATGCTATGAGTATACTTAAATTTTGCTTAGGCGTGCATTCCATATAGAAATTGTAAATCGCTTTAAAAGTTCTCATATTAATTCCTCATTATAACATCGTATGTTGGATTTCCGGTAAATTCTAACTTCGTATACTAAGCGGGAAGTCATTCGGGTCAGTAGTATAAATAGATTTTTGTGTAAAAAAATATAGGTTGACCGAATTGTGCTTGACCGAATGACTTTCCGTATTGTATTCATAGGTAAAATTTAACAGAGATTATAAATGTGGTATCTTGAAATTGGATGTTAGAATTGAAAATTTTAAAGTATATTTTAATTCACATATGTAGAGGACTCATAAGCAAAATTTAAATATAGTGATGTGATGCAGAAATCCCCTTCCAGAAAATGTGGACTCTGCCAGCGAAATGCGCAGCGCATCACGTGATCTAAAACGAGACGTTTGTTTAGTAGACGCGCGAGCTTGGCCGAAAGAAGTATGTTTTTCCGAAGAGCGGTGATGTAAATAGAACGTGTGTGTTATTTTGTTCTCCGAGAATGTAAACGTAAAGTGTCAGCCTTATATATACATGTAATGTGCCGTTTTGTTATGTGTTTTGTGTCTACAAATAATAAAATTTATGAAAATGCCAGTAAAGAATGATTTCTGGTCTTATAAAAGAACTATTCTTTCGGCCCCGAGATACTAAAGCTATAATTATTCGACATTAGTGATACAGTATTAATTAGTAGACATTATCGACAGGTATAATTCAATCGACAGGTATAATTCAAGATTTCACACTATAATTTACAAACAAGTTTTTATTTTTTTTTTACACCTACTGTGCATGGAAACTGTTAAATAATGGCGGAAATTTTAACAGATAATTAAACTAAAAAAAAAAAAAAAACTTTATTTTTTTTTTTATATTTTATATCTTGTAATGTTTTAAAAATCTCATTCTGATTAAGATTAAAGGCACTTACTTTAAAATATCAAAAAACTTATTGATGAATTATTTTTAGGATATCGGTAATGGTGAGATTAAACAGAAAAGTAATTCATTTACATATTAGAAAAATAAGAAAATTAGCTTCTTTTGACCGAATTATAAAAATCACTCAAAAAAAGAAAACTTAACATTAGAAATTATTTTTGTTCCTTTCAAGTAGGTACAAAATATATTAAAGGAATATAGAGAAAGTGTACAACCTCAAATTACTTAAAATAGTGTTTATCCTAAACTAAATACCCATTCTATGTATGCACTTACGCTAAATTCGTAATATCGTATTATATGACTGTTCTAACGTGACAACCAGTTAGCTTTTTCTAAGTTTATAAATCCAACTATTGCTATTCTGCGAAATGGCAATAGATCTGTGTTAAAGAGCAAACTCTTCCGAAATTTAATCTAATTTTCTGTCTTTAGGTTGAAAGTAGTTGATTAAACTACAGAAGACGTTTTTGAAAAATACGAATTTAATTATTGTCCCAAATTTTCTGTGATAAAAGGTTCTCTAATTATATAATAACTCTGTAGATGAAAACAATTTGACGACAAAACTATTGTACCTGTGGTTCACACTTACAACTGTGAAGTTCTGCACCCGTGTGTAATGCAACTGTGCACCTATGTGTAGTACGGTTGTGTGTATTGCAGCTGTGTTAACTGTATTCAACTGCGTTAAATTAATGTTTCTTCTTTTTATTTTTACTTAGTAATTAAAAAACGTATAATATTGCTTTACATATCTGTAAATAGTTTATATTTTTTTAGCTAATGTATTTTAAATTAACAAACATAATGACACAGTTAAATAAATTACGGCAGAAATATTTTTTTATTATTTTCTAGTTGTTAAAATTAATAGTTCATTAAAATAAGATCATTCATATAAATATTCATAAGGCAAATAATATATTCTGTTCGAAGAATAACTAAGGTTCTTTCAGTTTTTCTTAATGACAATTTAGAATATTTAAATCAAAAAGTGATAAATGATATTAAATATGTAATTATGTACTACAGATATAATAGATTTAATGCATCTTTATCTTAAAATTTTATATATTATTTTAATTAGAAAAAAAATCCTTAAATATATGTGATGTAATTATTACATTTTTACAGAAATTTACTAAATATTTAATTATTCTTGACTGCAGAAAAATAATCACAAACCGTAGGTATATCGGTGAAACTCACATTGTAATAAATCGTAAAAATACAAAGAATGTACTGGTAATCAGGTTGGAAGTAAAAATTCAGCAAAAAATTAAAAAAAAAAAGAAAAAAGAAAATTTAAATTGGAAACAAACTTTCAAAGTTGAAAATAAAGTACAAAAGTAAAATGTAGGTACCAAAGGTACAAAATAAAATGCCGAAAAGTAAAAACAAAAAATAAATAACTGCAATGAAATTGATTTCCTGAATAAGTTACAGAGTAATGAGTATAGATTTCAGAATAACCTTGAAAGATGATGTTAAAGTCTAGTTAAAATGCAATTCTCATTACACAAAAAAATTAATTAAAAACAAGGAAAAAGTTCTGGAAACGCGATTTGCAAAAAAATATCTTACACTTTTTACAGTGCATGATAATTTAATGAAAATTTGTTCACAATATGATAATAATAGATTATTTTTTCCATTTATATACTAAGACTCTTGTAATTGTATAGATATGTTTTAATAAAGATTCGAATTTTGTCTCTACGTTATTTTTTTATTATAATAATAATTGTATACATATATTAAGTTTTGTGATTCCTTATTAAGTATGTTATTCAATTCAGAAAAACTCTGTTTTACACATTTTCCAAATGCTTCTTGCACGATAAATGACGTAGATGCCACATCATATTTCAAGCCTTATTTCATTATTTAGCTATGAATGTAAATATTATGTTAAACGTTAAAGGCAGATGAATGAGGATTGTAATTACATATAGATATGATTAAAAAAAACATCATCATCAATAAGATAAAATGAATGCAAATTAAATAGAAATCATAGGAAATTATATATTAATTTCCTTTTTCCCATATCAAAGCTCGATAATTTTACCAGATTTCCTGATTTAAAGCACTTTTGAATATGCAAGATTTATAATCAAAAACTATATCAGAATATAGAAACTATTTATTAATAAATCGTACGTTACTATTTAAAATATAAATTTAAATCTTAGTTTGAACATAAAAACAGAAAGTCTTCTTCTGAAATATGTTTATGTAAACTGCGAAATTTTAGTAATAGTAAACGCTAAGAAGATTTAAATGAAGATACTCTTTTTATAAAAACCTTTTGGCAACTATTTCTGTGCAATATATTACTTATTCAAATCATATTTTCCAATATCTATAAAATGTTTCAAATGACCCGCGAAATTAATCAGCAAAATCTTCAATTGTTTATGTTTTGATAACATTTTAAAATAATTATTATCGTATTTAAAGAAAATGATTTGACGGTTCTCTTTAATACATGCATTTTGTATGAAAAGTTACAGGAGACTTCTAAGTACTTCTTAAACATCGTCAGAAACATATGAAAAGTAACATCAACTGACGAATTCAGATTGTAAAATACAGCATTAATTTCGATAGTGTATACCATTTTTGAACAGAAGTTTTTTAATGTATTTTCTTGTGAACTGTTTCTTTGATATATAATAATCGATTTAGGAAAATTGTTTTCTAAAAAATATTTAAATACATTAAGATATATTTATTTTTGATTAAAAATATAACGATATTAGCATCAAATAATCAAATAAAAATTACATGTACCTCTATTAAATGCTACTAGATATGTTCATTGAAATTTACTACTAGGTATGTACTCCCAACATAAATTTTGTATCCTTATAAAAATCTAAGATTACCTAAATTACTAAACATGTACTATTTAAGAGCAAAATGGTGATTTATGGTCTTCAGTGACTCAAGTTTATTTCACAAGAATGAATAGTAGTATATATTTGTCAGAAACAACACTGACTGTAAGCAGAAGTGAATAGTTAATCCTATCAAACTAATTGGCTCTCATAAACTGTGTAGCAGATTAATTATAGAGCCTCTTTCAGATTATTTCAGAATAAAAACGTTCAATCAAGTTCAGTTTAGATTCGATTCATTGCCTATATTTACTGCCTCTGAGTTTTTAGATTACAAGATGAAATGTATTGTGATTTGTATAGAGCGATATTAATAAGATATCTACACTTTTTTTGAATTTACAGAAATATACACTAAATATTTACATGTCTCACATCATATTTCAAGAACAGTAAGAAAATGCGTGAAAATGTTTGTTTTATTATTTTCTCACTTTAAATATCAACATTTGTACCGCTATAATCTCTCAGATTTATAAAATTAAATTACCGTTTCTTTTTATCTTTCATAGAAAAGAAAATTTAACTATAAATTTTCTTTATTATCCTTTTATTATTAGTTAACATACTTCTACTGTAGATATAGTGAAAATAAATCTATCCTCAACCTAATCACGCGTAATCTCTCATTCTATGATATAAGTTTGGTTAATTTCATAAAGGAGTTTCCAAGAGTATTATTTCATGTTTATACCTTTTAAAATGTATTTCTTATAAAGATAATTAATGTAATTTTGTTAGAATGAATATGTAAAAACAAAATCAGATTTTTGGAGATATTGTTATTAAAAAATAGCATATATAATATAAATCTATACTAATAAAATAACGTTTCGCTCTGTGTGTGTGTGTGTGTGTGTGTGTGTGTGTCTGTGTGTCTGTTGGCGATGGCTAGCAAAATCTAGCCCACCTAGAAGTCTGAAAATTTAGGTGTGGATAGTCCAAGGTCTGACCACGTGTACCTGAGTCTCAGAATTTTAATACTTTGAATATTGACAAAAATATTAATTAAAAACTGATCAATAACTATTTTTTGCGAGCCGGCTTTCAGAACTCGCGCATGCCCAGAACCCGATTTTGAACATCGTACGGGAATGAAGAATCATTTGCAAGAAGAATGCGTTTATTTCGCAATTCTGTTTTAAATTATATCGACTAAACTGTTTTGTTTATTTAAAAAGAAAAGCATATTCTGAAAGATCACACTTTTACGTCTCCAATGCCGTAATCAATTCGAAAAGAAATGTATGTTAACCCTTTGAAAAAGGGTCAATTTCCCAGGCTTTAGTTTTCTCCCTTACGCCAACGCCCCTCAATAGCACAATTTTAGAGATATAGACAAACCACACATATGCTCTTAAAACTGAAAGCTTTTTCTAATAGGCGGCGGTATAAATATTTTTTTAAGTACCGATTTCAACCCTTTGAAAAACACCAGCGAACGCAGATCATTTAGCGCCTCACCAGAAGATTTTTTTTTCTTGCGCTAAAAGCTACTAAACATTCGTTTTTCGAAACAATCTTTTTAGAGCATATCGGTAGACCAGATTTACATCCCCTACAACAATTACGAAGCGTTCGGATGAGAACAAATATTTAAAAGAAATTAAAATATTTTCGGCGAAAACCCATAATAACGGAATGTTTTCCGCAATCACGATCGGCTTCTGGTAACCTTTTCACTATTTAAAATGCATATATTTTCCCATATTTTTATAGAGGACTTCGAAACAGTTATATTTATAAACGATTAAAATTTCAGAGAGATCGGACGACGAATACTATTTTTACGTAAAACCGTTATATATATGGACATTGAAAATTTCAAAAGGCTTGGACAAGAAAAGCTATTTTTTTAAACTATATAATGATCATACTTAAAAAAGAAGTAAATGTTTTTTTACGAATTTGCGATTTCGTCATTAAAGATATAAATTCATACAAAATCGAGTAAAATATGTAAAATAATTCAAATTTGGGGTTTATTTAAAGTTTTATCACGGCCCGGGCAAGGCTGGGCGGGTCAGATAGTATATGTATAAAATATGAGTAACAAAATTATCTAGTGCTAAATTTAGTTGGCCCCAAAATAAGGGGGCACTGGGAAAATATCCCAGTTACTCATTCAGAAATTCGGGCCTGATCTTGCAGAATTGTCTTCATCATACATATTAGAAATTGTATGATAATAATGAAAATTAATTAAAAAAATTCTTACAATAAAAGCTGTTTTGGTTTCATGGAATATATTCTATGTTTGAATTATTTATTATTAATTTTTTAATATATCATATCATTGACAACAACATTTAAAATATTTTTATATACAATGAAATCATTCAAATTTACGAACAAACGTTAACATTTCCGACATATTTATTAGTTGCAGTTGATATTACATTTCCATAGTTTTGTAAAATCCTCTAAGTAAATCTTTTAAATTTTCACAAGCATTCTAAAATACATTATCATATATTGAACTCATGTCCTATATTCGTAAACTAGTATGAATATTCACAACAACTAGTTTATGACATAGAAAATGTTATGAAGCATTTGTATTTTACTAAATTATGTCATATAATGGAATTTAGCCTTTTGAAAATTAATGCACGTATATTTAGTTATTCAGCATGTATTTCCCCATAGACATGCATCCTCAGATGTAATCCAATTAGTAAATTAAAACGAAATTTATATGTCTTTTACTGAAATAATTCAGTTTTGAAGTGACATTGATTTTAAAAGTTCAAAAGTAAGATCTATTTACATTTATATTTATTTCAAAAATATTAAAACAAAGACTATTTTTCTAACACTATTGTAAATATTACATAACTCGACGTCAAAATACAGCTTCCATAAATACTCAAATATGATAAATTTAATATATACAAATGAGGCAGAATATACAAAATATTTCTGTATGTAATAGTAAAAATTTTATTTTAACCCCTATTTTATTACCTGTTATACACTGTTAAAATTTTGTAGCAAATTTTGTAGCCGGGCCCGTGTCCAGTCACTTTATAGAAAACCGTTACATAACTGTAATTTAACTGTATTATGACCAGGGTTATATATTAGTGTATATTATATTAGTTTTATAATAGTGAAAATTTTATTTTAACCCCTATTTTATTACCTGCTATACACTGTTAAAAATTTGTAGCAAACTGTCCAGTCACTTTATAGAAAACCGTTACATAACTGTAATTTAACTCTATTATGACCAAATTCTTGCCCATATTGTGGTCAGAGTACAGTTAAATTACGACTATGTAACCGTTTTCTATAAGAATTGTCGAATGACTGAACAGTTTTCTGCAAATTTTTAACAGTGTTTGGTTGTTCAAGCACGCATATTTTTAACAAATACAATTGGGATTTTCTTGTGTGGATTTGAAGGTATGTTAAACATATACTTGTTGTTAAGAAACATATGAAACTTTTTCGCGATTTATTTCTGACTTTAAATGAGCAGAAAATATTTCTTTCCGTATTAAATCTTAAAATAAAGGAAACAACGGTAAATCATATGAAAAAATAAAACATATTTTACAAATGTATAATTGGCAGTTAAATAACTGTTTCGACATTTTCTCTTTGAAATCTACCACTAATGCCGTCTTTATTTTCGGTCTGAATTAATAATGCAGTATATTTTCTTAATATTTTGAGTTTCAAATCAAAAAGTTGTACTCGAAAATAACAGTATATTCGTAGGAAAGTTTTTTCATTAACTCACACGACCGTTTCAAATAACACAATTTAAATATGATGTTAAGTGCCATTTCAGTGAATTCGTTTCATATAAATCTTCCCTTCTCTGTTTAAATATATACAAAACTCTTTTCTTGATATAAATGTCATTATACCTTTTATATTATTAACATTTTCGTATGTGCTAAAATGATATTTGTTTAGTAATTATTAATACAATAAATGTGTAATAAATGTGCCGACTAAAATTCGCTCTTAATAGAAAATTCACAAAACTGTTATCATTGTTTTAAACTAAGTAGCGAATATGAGTGGATTTTTACAGAAATCAACATTGATCTCGGAACGGCCATAAACGTACAGAGGAGTGTGTTTATTATGTGTTGTAATTGATAGGACATGATGTAATATGAGTAATTAAATTCGCGTATGACAGGCAGCGCCGAATATCATAGTCATTAATTAAATTACTGGAGTGACAGCCTCATGCATACCAAGGTATATCTCCTATCTAATTTTGAAAAAGTAATTCTTCTCTATTATAGTGCTTTGGTTCATGTTACTTTGATTGTGAAATTGAAGTTGTTGAACCTCGAATGGGAGGTTCTTCTGCACCCTCTGTTTTCAACAGACTTGGCTGTGTCTTATTTGCCTTATTCTGATCAAAATTGACTACGAAGAGCGGCAAAGCTCAGATATTCATAGCTATATTTTTCTGATAAACGCTCCTTATATATTCATTGAGGGAGATATAATCACAAGTCCATTCTCTCAACTAGCTACGTTACAGAGGAACGACTTTCGAATATCAAAGACCTTTTGCAGTTTCAATCACATGTACATAGAATTGCTTCAACGGCAGACTACCAAAATTAAAAGTCTTTTTCTACGAATATAATACATCGACATTCTAAACATTCACCTATCAGGATTTTATATTCCACTGAATTAAACATAATCTGATTGACACTTCAGCACATACGGAAAGACCAAATGTTTGTGAATTCCCGAATCGACACAAACATACACCATTCTGTTGAAGTAAAATCTCTCTTCAACCAGAAAGAAGAAAAAAGTTTGTAGTTTCAGAATGCAACTATTTTGATCAAACTACTTTATCTTTTTAGCCTACGGAATCTCCTATCAATTAAATAGAATATTGTTGATTACTAAAATCATTATTATCAAATCTAATGATTGCGAAGGCATGAGCAAAAAAAATAACAATAAATAAATGCATATTCGAAATATTAGAATGTCATGTTAGACATTCAAGTTGATGGAACGTGGCTTTCACATGAATGCACTCGTATGTCAGAGTAATAAGAGCTTTTGGTATGTTATACAAAGCGGATATGAAATATCAAATCGGTTAACTTAAATCTTAAAAAAGTGGTTGCATATTCATATCCGTCAACATCTACTTAAAGAGAAAACATTGAATGACTCAAAGTTTTCCTCTGTTTTTGGAACAATATGAAGTGTGGTTTGTTAAATGCTGTTGAACTCGAATAACGAGCAAAGCTGACTGCCATCATAGTCAATTAAAGTACATGGATGACATTCTTATGCAAACAAAGTAACCTTTTTCCTCAAATTTCCGAAATGTTATTCTCCATGATGATACTTTGACCCTTGCTACATTGCTTGTATAATGTTTATTGTGGCTTCAGTGGAAGGTTTTGCGACTACATTAGATTTGAAAATATCATATAATCATCTATTCTGTTCAAAATAATCATATATAGCAACTATGCTCATATGATTATGGCTAAAATACTCCAACAATGTATTCTAATCGGTTTTTATTATTACCGTAAGGTGGGAATTTTCTGATTGCGCCTCTTTGCGAACTAACAACCATCCAGAAAAATTACTTTCTATGCAGCGTATTTTAGGTAAATGTATATGCTGCGTACATTGAAAAGTTTCAATGGGTGATTTTTGAAACTGAAGCCATCTTTGAACTGAAAACTTTTGAAACTAAAGCGAAACTCGACATTCTAATCATTCGACCTACGTAAACATCTACTATGTAACTGAATGCAATATGATAGGGAGTATAGGAATTTTAGAAGGTACAGAGAACTCAAACCTTTAATTGAAGAAAGTATCAACTAATACGAAATATTATTATATAGATGGAGAATTCAAACATAAACATGGTAAACTTTCTTAGCTGCTCAGGAGAAACATTTCTATAAATGTGTTCATTCATAATATTATAAGAAATGTTTTAACAAAAAAACAACACTGCAACTTTCCGAAATTCATAATAATTGAAAATAATTTTATTGATTAGCAAAATCGTTATTCACAAATTTAAGTATAATTAAAAGAAGAGACGAAAAAATTGAATAATTGTTTCAGTAATTCATATTCTGCGACATAATCAGTTACCAAGTTAATAATAGAATTAAAAAAAAATCAATTTTGTTATTTTCATTCTTTTGTAATAAAAATTCTATTTTAAAGGCATTTTAGAAATATAATATCTTTCATTATTCATCATACAAATTGATTTTATTTTTAGGAGAAATTGCTATTGTTTAAAAAGTACTTTTTATTGAATATTAAACGACATTTTTGAAAAACCAATTAATTTCTCCGTTCCATATTAGAGTATAATTTTATTTTCAAAAATTATAAAAAATCTATTTTAAATCAAAATAACTTAATTAGGTTCCTTTAAAAGGATAATATTATTCGGAAAATTAAAATTTTTCATTCTGTATTATACTATTATATATTTATATATAATATTATAGAGTTATCATAGTTTAGGTCTGAATGGATGATCTTCTAATAGTTTGTACATATGAGAGTGCTGTGCAGATATCAGAAGTTTTTAGGCCGTAGTAAAAGTTGGCGAAATACTTACTCTTAAAATAGAAAACAAAAGATTTGGGACCGATAGATGATAAACGCCCATACATTAAGCTACAACAACAGACGAAATATGGTTCCAACGAATTTACAAACGGCACGGGAAGTCGAAGCATATCGCAGTTTTACCTCAAGAAAAAATCCATTTAGAATTAATCACATTGATATTGAAGACCACACAATTCCAGAATCAATTGAAAGAATTTTTAGTAATAGTTATAACTTTTACAGGATTTTAAAAATAATTTATCTTTATACTTTAACTTAAACACGTAAAATAAAAAGGTGCAAGACAAGCTGCATTGAGTTTGGTGTAAAATTTAGATACATTGATATTCCTAATCCTTTTGACAGGGAGTAAGACGTAAAACGTTCTTTTCTATCTGGTGCAGCCAGTTTTATCGGTAAAGCGCCATGATACAAAACACACAATTAGATGCAATCCCGGAGCAAAATGGGTAAGTAAACTGTAGCAGTCACTGGCGGAAGAATCAAATCGATCCGATATAGTACACAAAAATGCGTATATTTCTTTCGAAAGCTTCTCTCGAAGTAAAACAAAATAGTCTTATAGTCAAAACAACGTTTTCGAAATCGACAGAATTGAGATGGAAAACCAAATTACGGGCGTTAGAAGAAAAAGCATTTCACGATTAAAAATAGTAATTTAAAAGTGAAAAGAAAATATTGTATATATACTGAGTGCGCCATGAGTTTGTGAAAACTTTAAAAATGTATTAAAAAGAAACAAATGATGCTAAAAAAAATTGCAGTTTGCAGGAATGGGATTAGAGGGATATCGGATTTACAAAGAAAAAATATTCTTGTTAGATGTTTCTTTCAAATTTTGTAGAAACCTACATGGAGCGTAATTTCTGTTGTAAAATCCTAGCGTGAAAATTTTTCTTCCGAAATACTGGTTTCCGAAAACCTGACAAAAGCGAGCCTTGTATTTAATAATCAAATCCCAGAAATTTGTCAACTATATGTTAGAAAATTTTATTGATTTCATTGCACATGTTTAATGCATTTTATTCCTGTTTAAGTTATTCCATGTTCATCCATTATAAGTATGACGATGTGATTTTAAATGGACAATTTAAATTACAATCGATTTATAAAAAATCGTACCTTCAATAATATTATAAGGCTGTAAGAGTTGTAAAAGATATATTTAAAGGATATTTAACAAATACATTTTATTTTACTGGCAGAGTAAGCTCGCTGCGATGGTCGATTTCCCATGTGAATCTTGAATCATACGAAAGGGTGAATTCGACCTTGAATTTTAAAATAATACGGACCTTCGACTGGAAACTCCTAGAGTGATTCAAATGAACTTAGTTTCCGGGGCGCCAATGTCTTCGGTAGCATCTTGAGTGTTTTCAACTAATCTCTTTCCAAACGAACTTGTGTCCTGAGTCCCTGCTGCGTAAGGCAGCGTATACTGGGAATGCTCCGCACGCGCCAGAGATGATCCAAAACAAAGTTGAATGAGTCAAACTCCGTAGTAATCAGGTCGATAGAACAGGAAATAAGGCGCGGAACGAAATTCCCTTTGGCGGAGGAACTAAAATCTGTAAGACAATTGAAAACAAAACTGAATGAACCAATTCCTGTTGAAATATAGCCCATAGAACACGAGAAAAGAATTCTACGTTAATATTCGTAAATGATGGCAATAGAACATAAACTTTCATAAAGCTGGAAGTAGCTGAATCGTAAGTTAAATTGAATGAACCAATTCCCGTTGAAATCGGGATCATAGAACCCTTGAATGGGGTACCCGATACCATAGAAAAGAATGCGTCCCCGGCGGTGGAAGGTACTCCCCCTTGTAAATTTAATGAATTAATAGCCATTTTAATAGACACCTTTTTACCTTGCGTAATGAACGTGACAAAATAAACAGACATGTACTTAATATTAGAATCGTTGGTTATTTTAAGTTTCATTATTTGAAAAAAGAGATATACACAGACATATCATCGGTTATATAATTTAATAAAACTCTATTCCAAACGATAGTAAAATGGAGATAGAAGGTAAATATTTTTCTTTTCATCAAATAGTAGAAATGTTTAGTTGAGTTTCTTAAAATTATTGTATCCATCAGATACATAAAAACCAGAGGACTGATTGCATCCAACTCCGTGTATAAAATTCATTCATAGAATAAAAATGAATCACTATGGAATATCCATTGATATGCTTGAATGTTTATGCATTGCAGATTGTTGTTGATATGAGTTTTGAATAATTAGCCTAAACATACATTTCTTCATTTAAATAATTATGTCTGTTTCATTTTTGAACATTTAGAAAGTCTTTGGCACACACAAGAACGCAATTTCAAAGGAATGATAAAGGATTTTTTATTTTTTTATTTTTTTATTTTTAGAAATATTTAAATCTTGTAAACGTACTCAAAAGTTATGCTCTATATTAAAATTGATAAAATTGTCACTTTTCTCATTCTGCGGATAATGTTGGTGATCAGTTGTTACAATAGCTTAAAGCATGACAAAAATTTTCCCGACTTACGTGAATGCTTTTGGATGACACGTTTGATTTAAGATAATATATATATTGTTTAAGTCGATAATAAATCCGTTAAAATATATGCTTAACTGTCGCTAAAGATTATAGAAAATTTATGTGTACAAATCGTTTTATAAAAAAATTAACTAATTTTCCATATAAGTGTATACACTGTAAAAAAAAAAAATTCTCAGGTTACTAAAAATTTTTTAGTATATTTGTATTCCACAGATTTTTTTAGTAACCGAAAAAAAATCTGAAAGAATTACTAGAAAACAGCTAGCTTTTTAGTAAAGCTTACTAAAAAATCTGTGGAATACAAATATACTAAAAAATTTTTAGTAATTTCCAAAGATCAGTTAGAAAAAACTTAGCTTTTTTTAGTAGATCGACCCATTTTTTTTTACAGTGTATGTGATTATAATTTTCTTTTGAATCATAGATAAATTGTAACTTAATTTTTGACTTAAATTAAAAAATAAAATTCATCACATGTAGTAAATCACCTCTTTTAAGAGGAGATTCTTTGAAATATCTCTAATAAAAATAAAGATGTTATTTTGTTTCATAACAATAGATCTTTACAAAATGTTTCTCACATAAAAACATGTACTTTTAAGATACACAATGCAATAGTGTATTTCAATCGGAATTTTCATAGTAATGTAAATTATAAAAAAATATATCGAGTGCTAATTTCTTTTTTTACTTTAAAACACTCTTCATTAATAATTTAGAGAGAAAGCTGTTTTTTCTTTCAATATTTAAATAAAAATATTTTTAAATCAATAATTTAGTGAATAATGAAAAGTTATTTTCTTTAACATAATACATTTTGAAAATCTGCAATAAGTTGTTTAACGCGTTCTACTGAATAAATTATACCGTTTTGAAGATGATTGCCTTTAAGATTGCTTCACAGATTTCATTTGTGGTTTGGAATTGATTATTGATTTCATGACATACATCACGATTTTATGATTTTTAAATGAATGTTAAGTTTAAGAAATATTTAAAATGACTTTATGAAGTTTATTGAAATTCTATATACAAAAAAAAAAAAATTAAATTGTGTTACTAGAGTGAAGTTATTGTAAAAAGAAAGATTAACGAGATAATTTTATCTATCCAACATGCATAAAATTCTAATTTAACGATTTTATGAAAAAAATCCGTGTAATTATTTTATGACGCAAATTTATGTAAGGATTTTATAAAACTGATTTTACCGCTTAAATTTGAGATTTTTATAACGCGAATGGTAATGCAATTTAAGCACGTTGTTACAGTAACCTACAGCATGTTTTATTTTATTGTACAGGATCGCACAAAAGAATTCGATTACACTACCGTCTATGGGTGGTAATAAATAAGATACTTATTTGAGCCACTATCTAACCTTTAGAAGAACCTTCTGCTACTGAAAAATATATGTTTTGATAAAAACAAAAAAAACAACCACAGTAGTTTCTTTTTACGTTCGTATCCCCCCTAGAGGGAATTTGCATAACTAAAATGGATTTTTTTTAAATGCTACCTTATATGGCAACCGTACTCCAACGTAAAATGAGAGAGTACAGATAAAAAAAATGCCTGTGTTTATAGCGCTACCTAGGACAAAATGGGGTATTTATGCAGTTGGAATTTGGCGAAATTTGTATATGTTACTAGGACAAATCCTCCGCTGAAAGTATGGGGTGTAATATTTATAGTTATTTTAAAGAACAACACAAAAAATAAATCAGATCCATTAAACTTATCACCAATTATTGGTGGAAGATATATTTTCGATAGCTTTATTTAACTTATGATGCTTGAAGTATATCTATGTGTAAAATTGTGTTTTCAGATTAATTTTCGAACGCATTTCATGCTCACTTACAACGAAAAAAATTCTCCTAAAACTCCAGAAAAAACTTCCGCCATTGTCACATTTATGTATTGATAATTTTGCGATCGAACGTAAGATAAAAATAGGTAATACTGATTCAAACCAATTTCTTTTGTGTTTATAGTTGCTATTGTGGAGAAATAGTAAAACCAATATTAAGTAAAATTTGTTTTGTTTTTTTGTGTGTTTCACTGGATGAAGGCTATACCGAAGTTTAAAAAAAATCTCAAGGATTTAACACAATATTCTTTTGTGTTTATAGCGTCTGGTGGCGGGAAATAAGGAAACTAAATTTAAATAAATTTGATTATTTATTTATTTTAATTAAATCTCGAGAATAAATTTCTGCTGCTGTCATATATATATGTTTTGATAAAAATATTTACATAATGAATATTTTGTTGTACGTTACTACCGCCCTTTGAGGGAAATTCCATAACTAAAACTGATATTTTTTTTTAAATACTAGCTGTTTAACTCGTTCTACGCACGGGAGTTCATGAATTTAATTCTAAAATGTGAATAAAATGAATTTAATTCCCCTGTTATAGTGTTGAGTTGTTCAATAACTATACGATTTATCAGAAAAAAAAAATTTCCTACTGTGCATTTTTTTTAATGAAACTTAATTTATGTTGCTATGGCAGCAAACGATAAAACGATATCTTTGGAAAAAAGGAATAAATAGAATAAAAATGCTGTTGATGTTTGTGATAAAATGTTTCGCTTGTGATAAAATAATTGAAGCGCACTTAAAAAATCTCTAATTATTTGCATGCGAGATAAAATAATTATCGTAATACCAGCTACAGCTTCTTAGTATTGCAGCGTGGCGTCCGTAATATGTGTACCTCACATTGCAGTAAACATTTAGATCTGGTTAGAAATCACGCGATTACGGGTTGACATAAAAAGGCAAAAATTCGTCAAAAACATAAAATAAATCTATTTAAAATTTTCGAATTTTTTGCCCCAATCGTTCGTGGACTCCCTACCAGCAACCCGTATGCCAAATTTCGTAGCCCTGCGCCCTGTTTCCGAGTCTTTGAGGTTACATAGATAGATACGCGCACGGATTTTAATAGGGTAGATTATTCTAGTTGACCCGTCCGACGTTGCCCTGGCCCATGTAATAAGCTTAAATCTCTTAAAAAACGAAACTCTGGCCCGGGTCTCCGATGGCTGTGGCACCGTATACCGGGCATAATCGTACGCTCCGGAAAATCTTTTAATTCCCCCTTCCACCGCCAGGGGAGCATTCTGTTCTAAACAAACCTCTTTCCGAACAAACATCTGACACAGGTTCCCGTTGTTTACAGCACCGTAATAGTAGACGTGCTACAAAAGCAGTTTGGAGAAGATGGGAACATTATTAGCCGAGTTATTGAAATAAGGCACAGTTAGAGAAAATAACCTTAAGGGGGTGCCGGGAGGAGGGGATATTCAAGCGTCCTTCAGAAAATTACTAATTATGAGGACCACTATGCATCTTTAAAAATTTGTTCGTTTGGTTAAGCTATGAACTTAATTACAAATTTGGCTTAAACTATTATTCGAAAATAGTGGTAACTACTACTCATAAATTTACTTTAATGTTATCGATGGTGACTATTAAGTTAATTATAATGTTTGCAATCAGTTGCGTTGAAATCGGAGAGATAGTTGCTGAATTATGGAAACGGGGCATAGTTAGAGAAAAAAAAACCTTGAAGGAGGTGCCGGGGAGGAGCGAATGTTCAAGTTCACTTCAGCAAATTACTAATTAGGAGGATGCATCTTTAAAAATTCGTTCGTTTGGTTAAGCTAGGAACTTAATTAGAAATTTGTCTTAGACTGTTATTCGGAAATAGTGGTACCCGCTACTCACAAATTTATTTTAATGATATAGACGTTGATTATTAAGTTAAATATGATGTTTGGAATCAGTTGCACTGAAATCGGAAGATTAGTTGCTGAGATATGGAAACAGGGTACAATTAGACAAAAAGCCTTGAGGGAGAGGCCGGGGGGAGCGGATGCTCAAGTGCCTTTCAGCAAATGATAAATTAAAAGAACCACTATATGCATCTTTAAAGATTGATTCATTTGGTTATGCTAGGAACTTAATTTGAAATTTGGCTTAGACTATTGTTCGGAAATACTGGTAACTGTTTTCTAGAAGTACACCCTGAAGCTATGAATGCTGATTTTTATAATAGTTTAGCAAAATGGAACTGGTTTGGAGAAGTTCGGAACATAATTACATGAATTCTGGAAATAAAGCACAGTTACAGAAAAAACCTTGAGGGAGGGGCCGCGAGGAGGCGCGCGGTCAAGTGCTCAACAAAAAATCACTAACTTTGACTGTTGGTATGCATCAATTAAATACGGGCTCTGTACTTTTATTAGGAACATAAATTTAATTTTTACGAAAATTGTTATTCTAAAATAGCGGTATCATCTATGTAAAACAGCAAATAAACGTTACGGGTGAATAAAAAAAATTTTTAAATATGATAAATGTAATTAGTTCAGTTCAAATCAGAGCAGTAGATTTGGATTTATTAATAAAGAGGGTCAATTAATGAAAAAGCCGCCGCCAGGTGGCGCGCGGTCAAGTAAAATATATGTGATATTTAATAAAAAGTCGTTTATCCCCACCCTTCCCATTCCCCGCAAATTTAACAAATAATCTATTAAATAAAGTTTTCTGTATTAATAATCTCTATCATTATGTCATGTAAAAAAAACCTTAAACCCAGCTAATTATCATTCATTAAGTCGATAAAATCTTTTAAAATTATGTTTTTACCATTTGGCAACGGTCAATAATTAAGTTGATTGTCTACATGTCATATAATCTCTGATCCATCAATTTTAAACACTCGACTGGGAATTGTACTGATTCCTGCCTTGATTTATTTAATGACTTCTGCGGAGATTTTATACAACCAACCAACCGAAAATAAAAAAGCGCATTTTTGATGAGATCTCTTTGTAGATGGATTTTAATTAATATTTAATCTATCAAAAATCTATTTAAAAATTTCGAATTTTTTGCCCCGATCGTTCATGGGCCCCCTACCAGGTATCAGTGTGCAAAATTTCCTAGCCCTGCGCCCTGTGGTTTTCGAGTTTTGGAGGTTACATAGATACGCGATCGGTTTTTAAAAGTATAGATATATAAAAGTGCATATTTTTAACTGACGTAGTATGGGAAGAGTTTCATATTCTGCGCTGGTTGGCGCGATTAGCCGAAAAATCCAAAATAGCGCCATAAGGGGTGTGACGTCACGTAGATTAAGTTCATTTCAGTAGTTAAAAATGTAACCCCAAACACTGAAGATCGCAACAATCACATCAAATACTTATCGTCAAAATCAACTCGCCAAAAAAATCAGCACAGGATACGGAACTCTTCCGTAAAAGATTTTCTTACAATTATTTTTCTTAGAAAATATAAAATAAACAATTTTTAGGCTTCGGCTATACAAATTATTGACCTCTTTCTTTTAGATCTCTTGGAATCATGTTTTTTATTAACTGAAATTTTTAACTCATCAAAATGTCCTTTATCCAAATTACCGGAAAAACGCAAATTGTAAACAGTATTTCCGGAGCCATAATCTACAGTTTCAGTACTATTTTCAAGATGAACTTGAAACAAACAATCCGTATACAACTGTGTAATGCAAGTTAATTCAACTTTACCCCCATATTCACCATCTCTAGAAAGTAAATTTGAATAATCCTCGGATGTAAAAATTGGCAAACTATAAGATGGATCCCCAACATTAAAATCTTTATAATATTCCCACTGATTCACAATTTCAGCCACAACTTCTAGCCTTAAATCACGGTGTTTAACTTGTGTATTATAAAAACAATATGACACCGCTCGAAATAAACAATTTCCATCTCCTAATATCGGTACAACAGATTTTTCCATTTTCATAAAGCTCAAAGGGTACTTACGTATTATCCGGGACAGGAGATATATAGCCAAAAAATGGTTGCCAATTGTCAATTTTGTTTATCGTTGCCAGTCATGTTTAAAACGGTAATTTAACATTATCAAATACATAACATTGTTAAAAATGGTAAAAAATATTAAATAAATAAAATATAACAAATAAACAATAATGAATAACAATAAAATATAAATCATATTAAAATTAATAAACTATAAAATATAATATAAGAAATAAATTATAATAAATAAACTATACAGTTGTCAAAAAATAAGGGTTACTGTAATTAATATAACTGACGCCATGCTTGGCGCATTTGTATCTGACCTGGCCCGGAGAATACGCAAGTACCGCTCAAAGTGCCACACCATTCAAACTACATAAAAGAACGCTTGGTTGTTGTTAATGGTCAGATAGAAATAATAATTCATCAAATGAATCCCATGTGATACCGTTGCATACGATATTCTAAAGGCAGGCGCATTTCACCAAAAAACCTCTGGAAAACTGTAGACGTGTTCTGAACGTACACTGTACCAAGATACCAGCGTGATCTTTGTTTACATTTATACCCTGCCCAGACAGTGGATCGTACTCGCTTGTTTCTTAGCGTCAAAGTTTGAGATACGTAAATCGTATTTTCAAGCAAATTAAATACGTATGCCCTTCAATTTCATATGATTTATAAGAATTTTAATACTTCTCCATTATCCCGTCGACCACTTTCCATAAAAAAAAAAAAAATCTATCGCCAAACTATAGGATTTATCGCCAAAAATTCATGATCGTGGAATCACATTCACTTGCGTCAAATGCATACACATGCTTGTCATCGCATCAAGTGATTTTTAATTCGACGTTAAATGTATTTATAATGATGTTTTACTGATTTATTAGTTATTACATTAATTAAAATAAAAATTACGTTTTCGAAACATGATATTAAAATAGTAAAAGCATTGAAAAAATATTGTTATGCGTAGTTTCGTACAATCGATAAAATTCAACTGACGTCACAAACATTTATCAACAGTCGAAAGGGATAATTAAGAGAAATAATGTAAATAAATAAATATCCAAGATAACTCTCCAAATCTTGTTTCAATTGGAATCATTTAAATTGCAACATTTCACGTGAGATTTGTTATTCATATTGATATGTTTATGTTTAGATATTTTATTATGATTATATTTTAGTTAATTTTAAGTAAGGTTCTTAACATTTTATATTACAATGTTAAAATATTACCTACCTAGTTGATATTAGCTAATGTCAAAAGATTAGCGAACCACAGAGTTCAGAGAATAAACTCCATGCCTTGCAACAGTGGGAGTTGCCGACTTTATGACATCATAAGCAGAAGTAAAAGTTTAATTGAAAATTACGGCTAATTAAGTAAAAATTAATTAATTGAACAAACGAATGCATGATAACAAATCTGTGTTCAATTATCTTTCATTTAAAAAAAGAATGGTGTAATTTGATGTACATAAAAATAAGATATAAATATATATTAAACATAATATATAAATAATTTTCATAAAAAATTAATAAGTTTCACTTCAAATATACAGAGGTGTCGGTTACAATAACAGTGTCGCCAGTTCAGTTCAATGTTTTTTTCCCATCTCAAAAATTGACCAACGCGCCTAAAGGAGTTTTCACTTCAAATATACAGAGGTGTCGGTAACTGTGTCGGTGATAGTAACAGTGTCGCGAGTTCAATGGTTTTTTCCCATCTCAAAAAATGCCCAACGCGCCTAAAGAAGTTTTCACTTCAGTCCCTTCAAATATACAGATGTGTCGGTAAAAGTGTCGGTTACAGTAACAGTGTCGCGAGTTTAATGGTTTTTTCCCATCTCAAAAAATGCCCAACGCGCCTAAAGAAGTTTTCACTTCAATCACTTCAAATATACAGAAGTGTCGGTAACAGTGTCGGTTACAGTAACAGTGTCGCGAGTTCAATGGTTTTTTCCCCATCTCAAAAAATGCCCAACGCGCCTAAAGAAGTTTTCACTTCAAAAAAAAAAAAAAAAAAAAAAAAAAAAAAACTTGATAGTTTTTTTTTTTTTTTTTTTTTTTTTTTTTTTTTGTACGTTGGTAGTTCCCTGGTGAGAAATTGTATAGTTAAAACTTTACAAAGATTTCTTGTATGTTTTCTCATGTGGCCACCATACTTCAAGCTAAAATTAGGGAAAACAGATAAAAAAAATATTTTATTTTCCGCGTAGTAGAGGGACCCCTAGGAGGAAATAGGTTAATCAAATTTAAGTAAATTGATATTTTTATATGTTTTAATTTATTTTTATAAATATCCAGAATAAAATAATCTTCTGCCGCAGTCAAATTTATGTTTAATGAGCATTTTTACATGATAGCTGTTTTAACGCTAGGTGTTGCGCTCCTGGTTAGAAATTGCATAAGTAAAATTTTAAAGTGGATATTTTTTTGTTTTCTCATGTGGCAACAATACTCTAACTTAAAAGTAGAAGGTACAGATTCAACATAACATTTTTTTAAAGCTGCAAACGCTCCTAGTGAGAAAAGGAATAACAATTTTAAATAAAAATGTATTTTTAATGTATCGTTGCATGACAAACTTAAGATTAAAGTTCTCAATGTAAAAAATACATAACACGCATTCAACGCAATTATCTTTTGCGTTTATAGCGTCCATTGGAAGAAAATAGCGTAACTAAATTTAAATAAATTTGATTTTTTATGTTTTTTTTTTTTTTATAAATATTAAGAAAATTTTCTGATACAGTCAAATTTATGTTTTGAGAAATTTTTCACACACGTTTTTTTAAGCCTGTGGGACTCCAGGTAAGAAGTTGCATAACTAAAACTTTTAAATTATTTTTTAAAATGTTTTGTCATATGACAACCATACTCCAAGTTTAAATTAGATAGTTTAACCCAAATTTATCGTATATTGAATATCCCCCCCCCCCTCATTAGCAAGAAAATAATAATCGAATTTTAACATAATTTGTTTTATGAAAAATTGTATGACAGCATTAAGATTAAAATAGTTAGTATTGATTTAACACATTTTTTTCTGTGTTTATTGTGACCGCTGGCGTGAAAAAGACTATTTACATTTAAATAAAACTCGTATTCTTTTTTTTGTTCTGCTGAAAGACATTTACGTGGATTTAAATTTATTTCAAAGTGCAAAAGACATTTTAAATTATGAATTTGGAAATAACTACAAATTAGCAGTTCAATACTATGATACTAAAATATGAACAAAGTTGTTACATGAAACAGTCAAATGCAAGGTATATGTCTGCCGATATGTCCAAGTCGTCCATCCATACACAATTGCAAATTCCTAAATTCCAGATTTGAGAATTGTTACTGGTGGCAAATTACAGAGTATTTCCAGCAATGGGTGAATTATGAACAAGTGTGCAATGCGCATTTGTGACGAAAGGAAGACGGCAGAGCCCCTAGTATTTGTATAAAAATAGATGATGTAAAATATAAATGGTATCATTTAAAAAAAATAGAGAATTGTGGTCAATTTTGATGAACTTCAGTGTTAAATCTTTATAGTATGAAAAACAAATTTCATGTCTTACATTTATTGAGTTTTATTCTTTTATTGCTAGACCTCCAAACTTCAGATTTGTTCTTATGGGAAGAGTTTTCACTAATTGGAAAGAATGAGACGTTTTTCTGTTTCTTGTAAAAATACGTTGATTTTGCTTCTTTTTAATAAAAAAAGCAAGGGTGCATTCATAATTAGTTTTTTACAGGTAGCATTTAAGACTAAAAATGAAAAATGAGGGTTATAGGGTTATAAGATTTGCAGCAAAAGAAAACAAAAGAGAGAGAGAAGGAAAAATAAGTATTAAAGAAATTGCCAAATTTAAATTATTGAATGAAATGGGATTAATGAAATTGGAATGTACTGAACCTACTCCAAAAAATAGTATATAGGTACACGCATACGATATCAATCTCATCATGTCGAAAGATGTAATCTATAATATATATGTATATATACATGTATATATATATATATATATATGTATATATATACGTATTTATACATATAGATTAATTTATGTACTATATGCATACAATTAGTTCAATAAGTTAATTTTTTAAGAGTTTGGCAAACTATATCCGTGTAAATAGAACGCAAATTTATATCAGTGTTAAGTGCTTTTCTAACTATCGAATTAGCATCTCTATGACTGTGAAAAATAATTTACATTAATTTTATTATGTTAATATATAACTCACTTTTCAGATATCTATTTTATAATCAATTTATAAAATTAACTTTTCTTTACTGTATTTCTTCAATAAAAAATCAAGTATTAAAATCCTTTCCAGATTTATTTATTGGAATATACTGGAAAATATTTACATGCAGAGTTTCAATTTCAAAAGGGGGCTTAAGTTATAAGAAGCCATTCAGTATTATGTAGTTTATTATTGTGATATACAAAGGAAAATATTTTTATGGAAAGGTCGCAATTAACGTTAATACATATGTTAAAAACGCATACATTCTTTGAATCGAAACATATAGATATTGCGGTATCGTGGTGACATACGTATAATTAAAACATATCAGATCGTATTAAACGAAAAAAGTTTAAAAAAAAATAAAATAATAATTGTAAAAACATGATAATCAAATATTAGGTAGTATAATAAGGCACTCCCTGTACATCCAAGGAACCCTTGCTTTCTTATCACCAAAACGAAGATCCATCTACTGAGATCACAAAACCTGTCTGCCTTTCAAAAAACTGCATCTCCTTCCCGTCTGCATAATACCTCAGATTCTACTTGATTCACAGACCCTTCTTCCTTTCTCCTCCCTCTTCGAATTTCTAGGTTCTCAAAAATCCATTTCTTTTGTCATACTATTCATACGAATACCTTCCTGGCACATTTTAAACCCCTTCAGATAATCTTCTTATAGAAAAAGTCCACACACATTTAGAAAGGCTATACAAAGCATGAGAAGTCTTTCACTCTTATTTGAAATGAACAAAGGAGATCTTATCGCAAGGATAATCCTCTTACAATAGTTGTCAATCAAGACCCATCATTTTTTCTTCTTATTATGAGATTACTTTAAACATATCATAATGAATTATTGTGATGGTCCCAAACCATCACAATACATTAATCACAGAATGAATAAAAAATATAGATATTCATTAAATTCGATAGATTAATTTACTAATCGTTTCTCTAAATTTATCATGGAAATGAAATTTTAAATTTACATGAGTGTTGGATGTGTTTCTAAATATTATCGTTGCATCTTTTTAATAAAAAAAATCATTAATAAAGACTTAATGTAAACTAAGTTGCTGCTTTTAAAAATTTCTCATCATATACGACAAATATTTCTCTTAGCAACATTTATTACACAACAACAAATATAAAACGTCGAACAGAACTTTCATTTTGGAAATACAAAATAAAGTATTTATTTAAAGAAATCTTATCGACTGCAATTCACTAAAAAAAAAACATACTTAATTAATATGAAATCTTTCTGTTTTATAACGTTCACAATTTTGTTATTTAAGAAAAATGCATGTTTCTAAATTTCTGAAGATACTGAATGCCGCCGGATTTTTCCACTAAATTGCACATACATAAATAATACAAATACATGTCTGTTGTTTCATTTGCGAATCTAAATATATAGAATGAATAATCATGAGAATAACAATGCATCTATTGAGACTAAATTCTATACATTAACTTGCTAAGAGTTTGCCCTACCTTAGCCAAGAAAGTGATGCAAATTTATCTCAATATTAAGTGCTTCCTAAATAATAACATATCATTTCACTGAATAAACAAGCAGCGTAGAAATATTTATTTTATCATGTTATCTAAGGAGCTGTACTTGCACTTTTCTCTATGATAATCAGTTTATGATCTCCATTTCCTTTTACGGAATTTCTTACAGAGGGAAAAGTATTGAGTGTTTCCGGAGATTTATATCATATTATAGTGGAAAAAGAAATATTTATTTGTAGAATGTTAAAAAAATTTTGCTTATTATTGAAATAAAACAGGAATCTTTAGTTATAAAAAAACTTTCTTTAATATAACTTTTATAATTCTTTTTATCTAAAAAAACAAAAAATATTTAAAATTATCCTATACACCTGATTGGCGATTGATTTTTACTAAAGAAATCTGAAAGCATATACGTTAGTATCAAAGTAATATATTACGCACCTACTGTACCTAGTACATATAAGTGTACCTAGTACACAACTAGGATAAAAATGTAAGTATTTCCTAAATAATGACCTTTCCTGTCTGTGAATAAACAAAAAGCGTAGAAATATATTTTTTAACATGTTATCTAAGGAGCTGTATTTGACGTTTTCTCATTTATAAACAATTTGTGATCTCCATTTACTTTTACTGAATTTATTACAGAGAGACAAGAATTAAATATTTCCAAGTAATTTTATATCGGAGTGGAAAAGAAAATATTTATTTGTAAAATGTTAACCAATTTGTGATCATTAATGAAATATAAAAAGTATTCTTTATTAATAGGAAAACATTCCCTAATGTGAAACCTGTTTTTTTTTCTAACTTTGTTTATGGGAAAACAAGAACACGTAAAATTTATCCTATACCACTGATTGCCAATTGATTTTTACTAATGCAAACTGAAATCATATATGCTATCATTCACGCGATACATTACGATATGCAACTATCATATCTTATCATTTCTTTGAAAAGTGAAACAGCTTATAAATATATATTTTATCATGTTAACTAAGGCTCTGTACTTGTAGCGTTCTTATTTAATAAATCAATTTTTGATATTCATTTCCTTTTACGAATTTCTTACAGAGAGACAAGTATTAAGAGTTTCCGATGATTTTCATATTGGAGGGGAAAATGAGATATTTATTCGCAGAATGTTAACCAATTTGTTGTTATTAATGAAATATATAAAATATTCTTTAGGAAAACATCCCCTAATGGAACATTTATAATTTTGTTTATCTGAAAATAAAAAGATATTTAAATCTTAGATTTAAATCCCTGATAGCCAATTGATTTTTACTGAAGGAAATTGAAATCTATATGCTTTTTAATTAAACGCATCATGTGTTTATCCAAGCGATGCATTACGATCTACAACTAGGATAAAAACAAACTGAGACTGAATCGATATCTACAACAGAGATTAGACAGGAAGGGTGAGATTTCACCGTGACTAAAGGTTACATGTGACATGAGATGTGGTGAGGAGTATGTTCATCTATGCACTAGAGCATTTTTACAAACAATGCGTGCCAGTGAATTGCAGTTGTTTACATATGGTGAATTTACAATTGGCTTTTGAAGAACAACGTGTGAATTTGCTACCGTATGGACACATCACCGTCCAAAACATATACATATTAAAGTATATTTAGGATCAGAGAGCAATGTAGATAGATTAATCACACGTTGTAAAGTAAATCCTGTAAATTTATTTTCAAAGAACACCGTAGTAAGAATGCATCTAACAATGAAGTAGATCCGATCACCGCAATGAAGAACTTTCTGTCGAATGATTTCCAGGAAAATTTTCACAACTGTATTTGAACTGACAAATCAAAAGTGGAGTGATTTGAAAGTGATTGTGTCCAAAATATGTTATTAATAAGTAATATCCGTAAGAAAAGCAAGTCTTAATTATTTTTATCGTATACTTAACACATGAAATAAAATTGTTACAAATAAAAAAATAATTAATCGATTTAATTGCAATATATATTTTTAAAACTTGTTATAACTCATCTTTTTAAATATATATTAGACAAATATATATCTGTGCAATTTTATTGTAACCTGTACGTATTTTTACTTTAAACATTTCCAAATATTATGAAAAAATCCGTATTGTGTTTGGTATATTAATTTCGCATATTGAATGAATGGTGATTGCGTAGTGTGTGCATATTATTTGCATATTTACACATTTCATTGCTAAAAGAATATTTTTGAGGATTTATTTCTGGATTTATTGAATATACGTTATTTAGTCAACAAATACTAAACGTTAATGTCACAGAATTATTACTTTTAATTTAACCGTCTAACGTAGTCATTTTACTAAGTATTTAGATGATTTATCATGAATAATATAAAAAATTAATTCATCTTATCAATAATGTTTCAAGACTATTTCACATGTTGCTGCTTCTTTTTTATTAAAATGGAACTAACTGAAGTTTACAGGTCGTATAATTCTACCGGTAGTATAATTCTAGATAATGTGCATATCAACTGGGTAAGGTGAAAAGTGAAATAATTTTCTGTACTTTCACGTATCGACAAAATGAGCAGATTACCTAGTTAATGTGCGCATTACATAATTTCTACATTTTAGTGGTAACGTATGTTTATACTGCTCATAGCTGAATTATCATAAGTGACATAGGAAGATGACATAAGAAAATGTCTTTTTTTGGCAAACGGTGATATAGTCTAATGATAAATAATTCGGTTAGTTTTGACCTTCTTGAAAAGTGGTTTTGGTTTTCTTAAAAATTAAGTTTATATTTTTTTCATTTCTAAAGTTGTCTATTTAAAAAAAAGATAATATATACTGTAAAATTATAAAACTTCCTTCACTGATATATACTGTAAAATTGTAATGCTTCCTTCACTAATTCGATTGTCAATGATTATAATAAAATTGTTTCAATCGACGTATAATATTTTTATTGAAGATTTTCAGTTACTTTATTTATTATTCTTTTTTTGCTGAAATATTTAAAATAATGAATTTGACTAAGTATGTTAGTTTTAATATTCAGGTGTCATTTAAAATCTAATAAAATAGATGAGTAAACTATGAAAGTAGATTTTTTATGTTTAAATATTTAGTCCGGAAAGTGAGCAGACACTTGGGAAATTCAAACTTATCGGATAACGAAAAATAATTGGAAGAGTGTATGATAATTTCTGCCTCGATAATAAATCATTCACATCTTACCCTTTACATGTTATGGCTTTTTTTCGAATATAAGTAGATATGAGTCACAAAATTACTAGTTTGTTTGAAATGGGTAGAATATGCCAAAAGTGTCAGTGAGTACCTATAGAAAATTTATACGAATGTTACCTGTTATAAATACAAAAACTAAATATATCACGTATTTTGGTGTTAAAGTAAATAACAACACGATTCACAATCGTCTGCTTAAGTTATTCAGATACGTTTTTTTTTAATACTGAATACTGAATATTTTATATTGTTTTATGGATGCCGAATACGCTTATAGAAAATTTTTCGTTAACCTTTACGAAACGTATTTCTTGATTTGCATACAAATAAAACAAAATGAACCAGAAAAAATGCCGGAGCATTAAGTTTACATAGTTTGTCAAACTTTGACGTAGTTAAATGCCATGAAGTGTTACGCATAGTTTAAAATCTGGCTAGGATTTGAATTTGACCACCTAATCATGCATCACTGAAATTAAATCTGAATTAAAATTCGCTATTATCAGAAATATTTTAAAAAATCTTAGTGTATGATCTCTTAAGATTCCAGAGAATAATTAATTATGTACAATACATGCTCATACAAGGAAAAAAACATAGAAATATTGATATACTCGATAATGTTTTTTATGAACGAATAAAAATAAACGAAAATGTATCCGGAATTATTAGATTGTCTCCAGTTGTAAAATTCATACAAAACAGAATTTTTTTACTATTTACATTTAAACTAAAACTTTTTATAAAATTACATTTATAATAATTAGTCAGGACAAAACAAAATTATAGAGAAATAAAGACTCCAAAAACTGCCACAACAAACCTTCGTATTCAGTGCGATTTAATGAAAATAGTTCCTGTGTGTAACTTGTAATAAATATTGGTTTCATTAAAAATTTTTGTCTACTATAAAAAATATAATTAACTTAAAAGCGATCTCTTGAAAGTTAAATGTATGTGTGCATGTAGAATATATGTAAGCACGTGTGTATGTACGTATGCATCTATATAAATGTTAATCTTATGTTAAATATTAATCCCATTTTTTATCTTATTTATTGGAAATAAAATTTGAAAGAAAAATTACACTACAAATAAGCCATTTATTAAAACATTCATTTACTTACAATTTCCATAACTGATCGCTTATCATATTTGATTGAAATATCAGTAATTTTAACATTTTATTATTGTACAACAAACTAAAAAGTAATTAGTTAAGTAACACATTTTTATTCGTGTTTTGGAGAGTCTGGTAATTTCTAGTATTACGGCTTGATTGCGATGCTTCGAGTTTCTGGTTGTGGGATTAGAGATGCTAATTAATACATTATTGCATTCACAATTGAAAATAAAATAAAAAGATTATTTTTATGTTCAAGAAAGCTAATAGAAATACTAATTGTAATTTTCTAATTTAGAGTGAACATGAATTGAAGTAAATGTATTTAATAAAAATCGTGAGCTTATTCCAATGAATGTGTTATATATATATAAACAAACCTTTATATATATTTTTTCCCCATAGCTCGAATATCATTCAAACTGTAATTTGTTTCTAAAACAGATTGTAAATTCTTAACGATTTATGGTAATGGCATTTTCTGATTATTTTTACTTCACGACTATTTTTCACTGAAATATGACCGTTGTTTAAAACATGTTTTTAGATGTTTTAAATTTTCTTAATTAAATTTACATTATTAGAGAAAGAGATTTATTCTAAAAAAAACATTTTATATATATAAAATAAACAACAATGTTTTGATACGAACAATTCAATTTAAATTCTGCTTTACAAAATTATAAATAAACATTTAGAGGTTGACTTTTTTGGTAAAAATATAATGCAATTGAAATAGGGTTGAAAAATAGCCTACATTAACTCTCTAAGAATGTGCATAAAATATACTAGAAAGGAAATTTCTTATTTATTGCAGTACTAAGTATATTCCTAAATAATGAACTAGGGGATGTCTTTGAATGATGGATTAGCCTAAAAAACTAACTTTATTTTGTTTTACGAAGTAGATGTATTTGTAGGGAACTCATTGATAATCAATTTACTAAATTCTTTTCTTCTAATGCAATTTCGGCAGAACGACAGATATTAAATGCTTCTTGGAATTTCGATATTGCAATGCATAGAGAAATATTTATCTGAAGAATTCGTGATATGTGTATGATTCATAAAGACATACAAAGATAAATCTTAAATAGTACGGATAAATTATATTCTATATCATTTATATTTATATTTCATTGAACACAATACAATATCAACAATCTATACATAACACTGAACTCAGAAGATGCATTTTTTAATGATGAGAAATATACTGGTAGTGTTAAAAATTAAGGGTTATTGAATATGACGTTACTATATACCAACTGGCATTAAAAATAATTAGCGATAACGTACTTATAGACACGACAAATTAAATGCATGTAGAATGGTATGAACGTAACTTAACAATAACACAAATGCTGTGAATTACGAAATATTATCTATATTTATATGAAATACTGTATCTAAAGTAAAAAGTATTATGAAAACTACTAATGCAATATATCATTATTTGCGATCACATTGAGCTTATATTATCCATATTTCTAGCAACTTAATCCCATAGTGCTTAGTTACTGTAAACCTATATAAATAGAATTAAACACTCTCGTCTTATTTTTGTCATTAACTGCTTGTGTTGCTTAAATTTTCGGAAGGAATGATTAAGATATTGACCAACTTTAATACAATTAAGCTATGTAATATACAATTAAAATGTGCACGAATTCACGTGTCTTTTTATTTATTTTTTACTTGATATATAAACCAAAGCGGAAATGTAGCCAACAATTTGAAAGACATCTAGTAAGATTTCCTGGATTTTAAGAGAATTGCTTCAGCTGGAACTAGTGATATAGGTCCAGAGCGGAATAAGAATGTATCATCTGGATATAAATTCAATGAGACTACGGGTAGTCATTTAGCGGCCAAAATGGCAAAAAATAAAATCGTGACATTCGTCGACAGACATCCGATAAGAAGAAAAAACCTCTAAGAAAAGTGATAATAAGGAAATATTAATATTCGGTGAGCAGGAAAGAAATGACACCCCCGGTCTCCATCATCATTTGAACGTAGTGTTCAAAATTTAAGGCAAAAATACAAAAATAAATTATAATAGGAAATATCCATCTTGGGTGAGCAGGAAAGAAGAACTCTCTTAGTCTCTAACATAATTTTAACGCAGTCTTCATAATTTTGGGTAAAACGACAAAAATCAATTATAATACGTCAGTGTTAATGGCGCATCACATACTACACCAAACCATTACCAACCCCCTACTAACCATTTTATATAAATCCGTTCAATGGCGGTTATTGTCACATATATACCTGAGGGCTCATCTTACCATTGACATAAAATATTGCAAAGAATGATTTTATTAAATTTTGTATTATATAATTCATAAATTATGGCATATGTGGACCACCTGATTGGTATAAAAATTATTTGAAAACAGAATTTTATTATCTGATATGCAGCGTTGAATCCTTATTATTTAAAGAAATTGAGCTTCATAAAATATGTCGGATTTCAGGGTGGTTGCCATACATATTACATAGCGCAAATCTAAATCACCCTACTTGTTCTGATGCAACTATGTACACTGCTGGGTATCCAAAATGCAATACTATAAAGAAAGCATCCAATCGACGTTAAATTTACACCATGCATAGTCATCGATAAGACAAGTATATGATTAGCAGTTGAGTGCACATGCAAATCATCTGTGCTAGTATCGCCACGTACAAGGGCTTTATAAAGGTGAAAGTCTGCTGGTTTTAAATATTGGACTTTTTTCCGCTGTTTTTTGTGTGAGAAGATTCAAGATACCTCATCGAAGAATACGGTACATAATCGAGCACGTTTTTGAGTTTGACAAAGGAAGAATTATGTTTTATACAGATTTTGGATTATCCTTCCGAGAAACAGCTACTCATGTTGGATGAAATCAAGTCACGTGACCGAATATGGACCGAATATAATAAATGATTAGCCGTTGAGTTCACATGCAAATCATCTGTGCTAGTATCGCCACGTACAAGGGCTTTATAAAGGTGAAAGTCTGCTGGTTTTAAATATTGGACTTTTTTCCGCTGTTTTTTGTGTGAGAAGATTCAAGATACCTCATCGAAGAATACGGTACATAATCGAGCACGTTTTTGAGTTTGACAAAGGAAGAATTATGTTTTATACAGATTTTGGATTATCCTTCCGAGAAACAGCTACTCATGTTGGATGAAATCAAGTCACGTGACCGAATATGGACGGAATTTTCGACGGAAAGGATTGCACCAGCTTTGTCACACCTCCGAGTGTAAAGACAGGCCTCTCGTACACATGTTAATGGTGCATCGCACTGAAACATCGAAAATCCTAGTGCCAGATTTAGGGTCTGATGCGAACAATCACTGTAAGCCCATACCATTCCACGTCATCTACAGCAGAGAGGAATTTCAGAAGACCGTCCATTGCTGGGATTACAATTGACTCTACACCAAAGGCGTATTCGGCTGCAATGGACGTTGATCGGCGGACGTGGACAAACGAACGATACAACATTGTCTTTTCAGACGAATTACAATTGGGCCTTCAACCCCATGATGGTAATATCCGAATCTGGCGACGAGGGATTGCATAACTCTTGCATAATGCATCGCCGTACCGGTTCTTCGTCTTGTGTTAGGGTTTGGGGTGTCATTGCATATTACTCCCGCATCCCCCTAATACTTATTGCAGGTACACATAACAGCCACACAAGTACTGCATCGCTGAAGATTTGTAGCTTGTTGTGGATTTCCTTGTTCCAAGTTTCAACTGGATATTGCAAGACCGTGCATGACACACATCGTTCAACAATGTTTCATTGCGCACCAGGTTGCATTGCTGACTTGGTCCGCCTGTTCTCCTGATGTCTTGCACATCGAACACATGTAGTAGATAATTGGCAAACGAGTGGCCCAGCATACACACCAACTGTATGTGAGATGAAAATTGACAACGTTTGAAAGCAGCATGGACTGACATACCCAATAACTGCTTGCGTCAGTTCTTCTGGATTAGATCATTTGCAGAGAGTATAGAATTAGAAGTAGTATAACGTAGAATTTCAACTATGATGGATATTGCAGAGTTATTAATTTCGATTTTTATGATTTTTAAAATGATCTCCTATTTTTGTTCCTATATTATTTCAATATCAATTAGCTTTCTTTGTTTTGTTTTTTTACTTCACTTTCTATTTTTTTAACTTGACTGTCACATTTCTTTGGAAGTCTCGGGAAGATGTTTTTTTTTTCTTTTTAAACCTTGAAGACGTTTCTCATACTTTTACACATATATTAGTTTTGCACTTAAAGGTATATAGACTAACATTAATTATTTTATGTTTATCCAAAATTTAGTTATCCTAATATAACAGCAACCTTATTTCTGAAACATAAGCTTTATATCTAACACAGATCATTTTCAGGTGTTGGTGATATGGATTCACGTGTGATACGAATGTCACACCCTTAACAGAAAAGTGATATTTTTTAATAATGAAAATTGATTATTTAAAAATTAGATGCTGTTGAATTCCGATAGATAAACGTTGGGTAAACATAAACATATTTTATTTAAAAGTTTGGGCTTGAAACAATTTAAGTACAAAGCTAATTTTTTTAAAGTGTTAGACACATCCGAACGCTTGGATTAAGCATTGTAAGATATTACATATTTTGCTTATTTATTTTGTACTTTAGTTAAACTAGTTTAATTTATTTTTAATTTATCTTACTAATTTAAATTTCTAGTTCGGAGAGGAATTAATGTACACCTTGAACAAATCCTTAATTATAAAATATTTAAATTTTATTCTTCATTCTCATCATAAAATAAACAGAAACAATGTGTTCATTAACTTTTTAATGCATAAAAGCAATGAAAATACTTTCTCTTAGTTATTTATAATGCGGAAAATATTTCCATTTATGTTTAACTTTTTCCATTGCACTTCTCTACGCAATAAATGTAGTATTTAATTGAACCTTTAAAATTCATTTAATGTGATGTTAGGTAATATTTGTTTATATATTTCTAGAATTTTAAGAATATACATAAATAAATAAAAATAGTTTTCAGGAATTAACAATGATATAACAATTGTTAGCTAAAAAATTATAATAAAAAATACTTTCACACTGTTATGTTTCTTGAGTAAGGTTTTATGTTTGAAATGTTAAATGAACTATACATATATAATAAAAATATCATTTTTGTTTACTATAAGCCATTTCGCAAGTTAGGGATGGAACATAAACATTAAAATATTTTATAATTTAATAACAATTTTATATAGTCTTATTAACATTTTAATAATGTATTTTTAATAATAGTTTAAACGAATTCACCACGATATCAAAACGATTTGAAAAATATGCTTAATAATAAGGACTATTATGTAAGAAATGATAATAGATACGTACTTTTTATTAATGATTTTTTACCTGCAATTGTGCTATTGTTAAATATTTTAATCGTAATTACAGAATAAATGCTAAGCTTATTTTTATCAAATTTATATTTGTTTATCTTCGAAAATATGATCACGTTTATAATGTCACTAAATTCGTATAGAGCTTTGAACATCAACAAAAATTTATAATGCGGAACGTAATAAATTATTTTCTATGCTCATACTTAAACTTTTTAATTATTTTAAATTCATGTTTTACAAGATTGCAATTTGCTTTAACCCTCTTCACGTCCAGCAAAATGGCAAAATTGTAATGTTGTTTTCTTTATTTTAATTTAATTGTTAATAAGAGGGGATTATTCCTAAATTATATAAAAAACTTAATTACATATATCAATGTAATCATTCAGACTATCAACCATTACTCAATGTATTAAAACGGCATTATATCCGTAGAGATATATTCATGAGCATAAAGTATATACAAATTATCAAAAAGTATACATAAAAAATATTTTTCAATTGGATAAGGAATATACGAGTGTCACACTGAAAATTTTAAAATACGGCTAAATGGTACAAAATAAACTTACCAACTATTAGGAGTGTTCAAAGTAAATATCCAAGATCAATACACTTGTTTAGTTAAATTTTCCAATGATTAAACGCATCGAACCATCCATTTCTTAGAATATTATTAAAATATTCTTTTATAGCCTCATCAATCTCGTCTTCGGAATGAAAACGGCGTCCACTTAATTTTTTTAGATTAAAAAATAGTCAAAAGCCACATATTGGAACATCAGGAGAATAGGGGGGATTTTCTATAACTTTGAGGTTTTTTTGTTCCAGAAATTCGACTGTAATCCTTGGCTGAAAGAGATTGCATTGTCATGGTGAAGCATGCGTTCACTCACATTACCATTTTGAAGAATTTCTGGAAGACACATAGTGGTGTACAAGTTAACTGTGACTGTCTTCTGTCCCTATAGCTTAATAGCTTTCACGAGATCTGTATATCTGAAGAACAAGACATACATCACTTTTTTCATTGCTCGTTGTCTTTTCACCATTTTTGGTATGGGATCATCTTCAAAAGACCCATAATTTACGTTCTTGAAGTGTTGAAACATCAAAAAAGGTATGTACGTCTCACCACCAGTTATGATTTTAGAAAAAATGCGATGGCCGCCTTCATTAAGTAATTTTAGGGTTTCTTTACTAATTCTCACTTACTCGGCTTTTTGGTGTTCTCCTAAATTATGGGGGACCCAAAGACAAACTGATATTTTCATATGCAGTTCTTCATGAATAATCTTATGTATAGCGGCGGATCCAATCTTAAGTTCCTTTTGTATCATTTGGTAGGTACAGCGATTATCATCGATTAACATTTTTCGTACGGCCGAAATATTTTCGGTGACTACAGCTGTCAATGGTCTTCCTGTGTGTTATTCATCCAAAAGAAAATTACGATCTTTTCTAAATTATGTAAACCATCTGAATATAGTGGAACGAAACAAATATAGATTTCTATATGCTAATTGTAGACGTTAAAGGCATTCTTTTGATTTAGCCCCACTATAAATTCATAGAAAATTACATCTCGATAGCGTCAACTTCATTTTCTCTTCTTAGATCTTTAATCTTTAATTTTCTTTGTAATCTTTAATGTAATCTTAATGTAATCTTTAATCTTTAATTTAATAATCTCTTCTTAGATGTTAAATTTAATCTACTGCAGTTAAATTGCAATTGCTGTCACAAATGTTTGTTTGCAGACAAGTGCTAAAATGTGCATATCCGAGCAATAATATTTTTTGCTCATATCGTCTATCCCTGTCTCAAAAATTTCAGAGTGACCCTCGTATTTGTATGAGGAATTTATACGATAAAGTAATTTAAATAATCATTTAACTTTTCAAACAATTACAAAAACAAGTATTCTCATACAACGTGTCAAACAATTACAAAAAGAATTATTATCATATAACGTGTCAAACAATTACAAAAAAAAATTATTATCATATAATGTGTCGAACAATTATTAAATCTAGCACTACATTTGTTATTTAAAATTGTCAAGTTTTATAATAAATTAAGTAAGAAGTGGTAAGTCAGTTTTATAAGACACATATCATCAATACATCACTTCAGACTATTATTAATAAAAAAAAAAAAACAAGATACTTTGACAACAAAATCTCAATTTTGCAGAAATAATGTAACTAAGTACAACCCTTTTCACTACAACAAGGATCAATTCACAAAAGGATTTAGTTTGTCACTTCCATGAAAAGAAGATTTAGCAGCTTTAATTATTTTCTTAAAGAAGGGATTTTATCCAAAAGTAAAAGTACTCAATTGCTAAGTAAATATCATCCTGTAGATAAAGTAAATTAACTTTAAGGAAGGCAAACTTTATTATTTCAAGCCTTGTTTAACACGTCAATTCCGAAAGTAATTATACTGAACGTATTTCTAATTACATTAATTTCAGAATCAATGGATCGGTACTTTAATTCGATATAAGAAATAAATTGCATCAGAGTATTTTTAGTTATTACAGCTGTTTATTTCCTTAATAGAAAATAAACTTAAATACTCTAATAAGTTTAAAGCATAGTTATGAAAAAATACATACAAAACTCAAAAATATATTTTATCTAGTAATATATAAAATACTTATACAGCCTATATATATATATAAATATATCTAGTATATATATATATATATATATATATAACTCTTTCTGAAAAACTATTTGGTGAGAGCTTTTGGTTGACTCATATTTTTTGTGAGGGAATGTGCAAAAAATCAACTTTAAAAAACATTATTTAGACATTTTTCTTATTTGAATTGCTGTCATATGAAATTTTAATAACACATATACATCGTAATAAGATTAGTTTTGTAACGTAAAAATACTTTATAATTTTTTTCATGAAAATATCACTCATAGTTTTAAATTATAGGAATAGCACGAAATACTACATGAGTATTGATTTCTTCCATCACATTTCTAACTTGAAATTACCTCTTTTAAAACAACTTAGCATCTAAATCTTCTTTCATGTCTTCATCATTTCTTTACTCATCGACATAGATATTTTAGAATAATTTCCCGGCATTTTTTTTTTTTAATCAAAAGAATAATTTTTTTAACTTTCGATCTAATAACGTTGTTTCTGGATTGTAAGTATCCATCGAGATTTCTATGATAGATAAACTTTTTGTAAAATTTGCCACTTCTCTTTCATTATTTTCTAGAGTGAAATTGTGAAAGGTTTGTGCTTTGAAAGAGATATTTTTAACAGACTAAAGATGTAATAACCCATAGGCTAAACGGCTGGTGACTTCGCATGAAAATGCGCAAAAGGTACATACGCAAAGTTTTAATATCATGAAAACGCGCAACGATAGTTTTTGAAGTATGACTTGTAGCATCGGCTTGGGGCAGTTTCACTCTTTGAAAGTTGTTGGGATAAAGAAATGGGATTTCTTCAGTAAATATTGAACGTAACACATTCTCCTGAGTGTATGATGAGTTTATATTAACATTTTTATTCCGCTCATCTTATTTTTAATTTCTCAATGTAACATAAACCTCCTACAAAGATAAAGCTTTTACCGAAACTCTTTTTGCATTTTCGGAATAGATTTGACATATTTCTTTTCTATGTTTTCTATAGTAAATAGACCTTTTTTGTAGGAGTCACTTAGATAAACACATGATTTATGAAGGATGACAATGTATAACATTTATTTCCTGCTAAACTATTTTCAAACAGATCTCAACAAATTGTCTTACATTCAACCACGTGCCTCGGCAAATGACGGTAAAAGTTCAATACTTTTTAAAGCTGTAAATAATTTCAATTTAAAAACTTTCAAAATGTCACATTTTGTGAATTCGTTACTCTTCGGCATTTTTAAAACGAGAGGAAATAATTTCTCCACCTTTTATACTTTTATAAAAGGGCAATATGATGTCATACAATGTCATTACACACGGCCAATCCCGTGTTTCAAAAAAAATTGCATAAAGTGCTTAAACTTTTGAGACAGCGTTTCGTCAAGAAAAAAGACAAATTAAATATAAATAAATACATTTTTTATTTAAACCACCCAAAATGGCTTATTTTATTTTATTTTGATTAAATGTCGAGTATTTATTGTAAATTAGCATAAAATATTTTCTTCTTCAATTATTTTAAACCAGGTTTGCAAAGTGCTTAAACTTTTGAGACAGACTATATATATGCCGGTTGTTTTGAATTATAGCGAATACAAATCTAATTCAACTGAAGTGTAGTTCTATGACTTAGTTATGGATCAATATTTTAGATTTGCATCTTGAAGAATTTCTCAAATAACTTAAAGTCGTATATTGAACTTTCTCTCATAAATAGCTATTATATTGATATTAGTACACAAATAATGGTATAAAATATAAACAAAAATGAGTTGCAGAAACTGTTATATTGCAGCAAATAATTTATGATTTTTTTAGAAATATATATGATATCAATATTATAAAAGTTCATTTTGAATTAAAAAAATACTATGTACGAACGTACTAAATTTAACAGTACGAAATGTTTATATTCTAATTTAGTTTAATAATAGAAATATCTCATGTTTTTCTTCTAATAAAATATCTATTTCAGTAAAATGATTTATTGATGCATATTATTAATATATACTCGGGTATTTTTTACGGTAGGAATATACACTGCAGATTATTAAGTTATTAATACAAATAAGCAGTTAATAATAGAAATGTACAAGATAAATAGTACTAGATAATAGATTTACAGATGTGATATGTAATAAACACTTTATGCGACTAGTGAATGTAACGTTTTCCTTCGGCATATGTTCTTAATATGTAAGATGTATCACGATATTATAGTTAATTTTCATAAGAGATAAATCTCACTACGTTTCATCGCGTGTAAATCTTATTAGGGAAGAAAAAGTTTGAATAACTTTATTAATATTTTCTTTTAGCTAATGTAAATAATATGGTAATGGAAAGGCTATATATACTGTACTAACCTTTTTTAATATAGTATTATTTGAATATTCTTTGTGTCACAATTAATTAATGCTTCCTATTATTAGATTTATTATATAGTGCATGGAAATACAATAATAGTAGTAGTTTTGGACTGAGATATTTAATACCATGTAATACATAATAAGACAATGCATATAAAATTGCATGCAGCAATAGAACTGGATATAACAAGATATAGTAATAGCAAGTAACAAATAGAAACTCCTCATAACTTTTCTCTTTTTAGTAAAAAAAAATTAATTAATTAATTAAAAATCAGCAATATTTCAGCTTTTACTAAAATACAATTTACTTCAGCAAAATCCCAATTATTTTTAATTAATATGAAGCTCAATAAAAACATCACATGTTTATGATACAGTGAACGAATTGTGTAGTATGTCGTTCAGGGTGAGAGCAGAGACGGATACCATATTTCTCAATCTTCATAATTATTCAACTTATTTATATTAAAAAATTCATATTTTGCTCATTACATTGCAGTATGTGCACAGAAATGTTCCATTTGTGAAATGTTCCCTTAGCATTTTAAATAAAAGTCCATATTTTGAATTTCCTAATAACAATGTATATTTATTTTTTACTTGTTTGCTACGTTAATAGATACTTAAAAACCATTACTTATTTATTTTGAAACTGTGAAATTATTATTATTTTTTATATATAATAACGCTACATTTGGTGTTGCAATATTTCAGACAAATGAAGTTTGAAAGCGCAGGAGGATTAACCTAATCCATCCTTTCTGAGCGTATTACAAAACGTGCATTTAAATCTGTTAACGATCTTATTTATTTACTACGCTTTAGACATAGAATTTAGCAATAAAAAATGATCGTCCTCTTAAAGTATGCAACTATAAACCCAAGGTAATTTTTCCTATTCTTATTTATATAATTGATGCTATGTGGATGTTCTGTGATTGCTGCTACACTTATTTTTCTCATAGAGCATATCTATTTTATATATATATAGAAACGTCATCTTCTTCAGCAAGCAATCATGTCTTTTAAATTGAGAAAAATATAGATTTAAAAAATACATTTGAAGTGATTAAATTGACAGTTATTGATTTTAAAAGAAATCAAATCTTAAAAATAAACAAATATAAAAACATCAATTATTAATTTTAAAAATGTCCATTTTCTTGAATTGTTGTCCCATGCCCCATGTCCTTGTGTAATATACAATATTATAATATGTAATATAAAGCTACAATTTATTTTGTAGAATATAAAAATTAGACATTCTATATAATTAGAAACAATTTATATTTGACATTTTACTTTATTGTCGTGTACACAGAATTTCGTTGTACGGTACATTTTATCAAATGAAAATGTTATAAATCATAACTATGTAACAAAAAATAAAAAAATTGTTTTTTTTTTTTTTTTTTTTTTTTTTTTTTTTTTTTTAGGAACATGCGTTAATAACATACACACATTGATAAAGAAATAAGATTCTCCGAAAATTGATTAAACGTAAGTAAATAATCTGCGACTCGATCATATGTAACTATTCAACGTAAAATTATAATGTGGTATAGATTACATAAATTATATGTTATGAAATTAGTCGTAACAATAAAAATTATAAAAAAATTCATATGAATATACTAAAAATAACGTCAATAATGATTTGCTTCAAATTATTCCTTATGGTATACTAACTTACCATTTTAGTTGACTATTGTAATATAACAAAGATAATAGTTTAATTAGAATGTTCATACGTTATTCTAATAACAATGTATGTACTCTATATTGCTAAAGGTGACCGGTCACTTGCGATTTTAGACGTTTTGTTAACTATATAGAAAAATACATGAGGAATTAACCTGAAACGGCAGGTGTGTAAACAGTATAGTATAGGTTATATATTTCCGCGAAGATTTTTTCACGAAAGCCCATAGGGGACTGTCAACAAATTGAAAAAGAACGAATATCTTTTGGATAACCCTTTAAAAACTAATGTAGCAAAGGTGTTCAGGCTCGAGATTATTAATAAGTGGCTTATTGTAATATACTGTGTTCATTTTTATGAGGATAGCATGTATACTCGTAGAGAAATTAAGGTTTTTATAAAAACAGTCCCAAATTTTGCCTAGTTTTTTGCTTATAATTTGCAGAGTTCTTAATATAAAAAAAAGTTCTTATCAGAAAATATGACAAACAACAATGTACATAAAACTCTGCAATCAGAATTTAAAAATAATAAATAATTAGATGAAAAATGAGCTGGTTTACTAAAAAATGTTTCACTGCGCATGCGCGAATACAATCAAAATATAATAGGCATAATGTATGAGCTAGGTATATAGAGCAACGTTTGTGAAAGTCTCAAAATCATAGCTTGAAAATTCTGAAAATTATCATCGATAGAATAAGCTCAAAATCCGTTGTTCCCAAAGAAAGCAAAAAATATGAGGGGTTGTATCAAATATCTGTTGATTAGTGGCAAGATAGCGTACACACTATTGCACGTACTATATTTGGATACAACCCCTCATATTTTTGCTTCCTTTTGGGAACTTATTCTATCGACGATAATTTTCAGAATTTTCAAGCTATAATTTTGAGACTTTCACAAAAGTTGCTCTATATACTTAGCTAATACATTATGCATATTATAGCTTGATTGCATTCGCGCATGCGCAGTGAAACATTTTTTAGTAAGTCTACTCATTTTTCATCCAATTTTTATTATTTTTTAATTCTGATTGCAGAGTATTATGTACAATGTTTGTCATATTTTCTGAAAAGAACATTTTTTATATTAAGAACTCTGCAAATTATAAGCAAAAATCTAGGAGAAATTTGGGACTGTTTTTATAAAAACCTTAATGTCTCTACGAATATACATGCTATCCTCATAAAAACGAGCACAGTATATTACAATAATCCACTTATTAAGAATCTCGAGTTTGAACGCCTTTGCTACATTAGTTTTCACAGGGTTATCCAAAAGATATTCGTTCTTTTTCAATTTGTTGACAGTCCCCTATGGGGTTTCGTAAAGAAATCTTCACGGAAATATATAACCTATACTATACTGTAGATTAATTTCAACACAATTATTCAAATTGATAAAGATATTATACAAGTTGTAATTTTCCAACTGGACGAAAAATGTCCGGGCCAGGATATGGTAGAGCGTGGCAGATTCAGCCAAGTGATCCCAGGTTCGAATCCTGGCGCTATACTATACCGTTTACACACCTTCAGTTTCAGGTTAATTCCTCATGCATTTTTATAGATAGTTAACAAAACGTCTAAATTCGCAAGTGACCGGTCACCTTTGGCAATATAGTGTATCAATAGGATTTCTGAATAGAGTTTTGCGAAACACAAATTAAATACAAAATATCAGTTCTTTCCAAGTCATGTTTTTAAAAATAACATATTGATTATAAATATTAAATTTTCAGAATATAATATAAATTTTTTTTAAACTGAAAACACAATCGTTAAAATTAAATAATAAAATTTATAAAGATTATGGTGAGAAATTTAAATCAAGAAAGATATTATCTAACTTTCTAATATAGATTTTTAAAAATAAATATTAGAATTAGAGAAAACAAGAACATTGGGTTTTTTGTGCCAATTTTGCAATAAAAGAACGCTTATTCATTATATTAAACACCAACAACAGCAACAACAACAAAAATACAAACAAAATATCCGAAATTAAAAAAAAAAAAAAACTACATATAATACGTGCGTTTCAAAATAGAAAATTAAAAAAAAAAATCTGATATTTCGTTAAGAAAATTCTTTTAAGTGGCAAAAAATCAAAAACTGCTTTTTTCGAACCTTTCAATCAAGATTTCAATTTTTTGAATAAATCCCAAGTTATAAATAGCACTTAAGACGTGCAAAGATGAAATGTATTATCGATTATCGAAACATTTAAAAAATAAAAATTGATAAATGTTCATGAGGAAAAAATATGCACTGATCTATCATTCTTTTCTATTTGATCTGTGAGTATATCTTTTAATACTAAATTCATTTTTTCCCTTTTTATCATAAACGTACGAGAAAATTAGAAGAGGGAAAATCGAAGAATTTATTGATATAATACAACAATTTGGTATTTATATTGAAGAAATTTTATTTTGTGTATTCATTGAGATAATATGAAAGATGTTTTCAGGAGCTATAATATAAATAAAAAATAAGGAACATGATAGAAGTTAAAAATACCTGTTGAAAAATCAAGTTCAAATGACAAATTACAAAAACTGTATATTTGTGTCAAAATATTTCATCCAGTTGAAATTTAAATAAAATACTTTCTACTTTTAAAACTGAATAAAAATCACTTAATGGTAGGGTTTAATATTCCAGTTATTTTTCTTCATTTAAGTTTGGACAATATTAAATGTGAAATACACCATAACCCAATTTTTGCAATGTATTGATTTTTAATATTTTTAAAATAATTACAAAGCAGGATTTTTTTTTAATTCGATTACAAAGGTTTAATCTGTTTGCATTTAGAACAACAGAAATAGTTCGGTATTTGTCTGCGGATAAGTTGTCATAACTAATTTAAAATTTCATCAGTAAAATAATGAAATAATTTAAATAAAACACAAATTTAACAGACATGTAATCAAACTATGCACGTAAACTACTGACAGATTAGAAACTAAAATGCTGTGATTGTGAAACTAAAATGCTGTGAAAGTAGTGATTTTTAGTGATTTTTACAGCTATTAACTCCTAGCATTAGTCTAATACAAAAGTATGTATTTTAATAAATTTCAAAACTTTATTTGAATACATATTAGATATATTTTATATAAAAATAAGTTTTGGTGTTTTTATTGGGAAATCTAAACAAATATATATATTAAATATAAAAAAATATATATTACAGTTTATAATATTTAAGAAAAAAAAATCAGATATTTTCTGTATGGCTTGGATTTTCTATTATTAATAATTTCCAAAATATTATACCTTATACGTAAACAATAAATTTTAATAGTTCCGAAAAAAATTACCATTGAAAAGGAAAAAATCTTTTAAATGTAACTTTTTAATTATGTGATCATAAAATATGATTATAAAATATGTATGTGCAGTACATATAATTTTTATTTAAATTTAAATTTAGGATCTGAGTCCATCTGAATCATGCATAAATATAATTAAAAGAATTTGTCACAAGAGAAAATGTTTTTAGGACCAATTTTGTTATTTATACTAATAAAACAACTTGTATCTATCTATCTATCTATATATATATATATATATATATATATATAAACCTGGCTTTCAAAATTAATTAATCTGATTAGTCTTATGTAGATATAAGATTACTTTACGAATAGTACGTTACAATGCTTAGCTATCAAATACTAATTACGTGCCGGCTTATCTTTATTGATTTTCCCCAAACACACTTGAATTAGCACCCATGGCATTTTGTTTTTGATATTACTTGTAGTGGGGTATTCAGCGTAAGTATTGGCTGTACATTAGAAATGATTTAAGTACCAAATAATAAATATAAATAGACTGGGATGTATAATAAATATATAGTAAAATATTAGATGTAGGCGGGTCAAACCGGGTACCTTGTTTTATCGCTGATGGTTGCTTACCTGTGGACAACACCACATACCCTAAATCTCTTAGCGTCCCCTAGAGTTGCGACATTAGCTTTTCAAGTGTGTTAATCTCTGTGTCAATGTAGTACTATTGGGTAGAATTTCACCTAAAAAGCTTACATTTTGCCGTTTTTTCTGCTCTTCAAGGAAGACTAGCCTGACAGATCGATTGTGGTAATTAAACCAGAGTTTACTAAAGCTTTCACATGATATTTGGATGTCAATTAGAGGTGTGTACGTCCAATTATCCAGCAGAACTAGAAAACTACTTTTCGCAAGTAGAGAAGAATTTTCCTGTGGCAACAGGTGTGGTTTTTCAATAATCCAAACATTCCCAAACACTTTTGTTGGGTGTTCCAATTTTTACGCCATTCTAGAATATTGACAACAAAGAAAAACCATTATGTATTACACTACATTCCCCTGTATACTTTCAAATACAGTCGAACTTGGTTAATACAGGAGAGTTATAATATTCATCTTATTAACCGTTACTCTTAACACGGCGATGGTAATAAAAGTATTAAAAAACACACACCTAGTTCGACTAATTATTAATATTATTTTCTCTAATTATTTCAATGCTAAAATTAATTTAATATCATAAAAATAATATAAAATATTCAGTCTTATTTTTGTAAGAGTCATTTTCTTTATACGGATATTTTCTTTGCACAAAAACACAGTACTGATGTAAAAGCCTCTAATTCTAAACGACATAAACAACGTGCAGTAATGTAACCGATTACTTCTCTTTTAACCTGAAAAACTCGGCTAAAATTGCAATAGTCACTGCATTTTCCGCTTTAGGGGCCGTTCAAGTATTACGTAAGCACCTAGGGGGAGCTTGCTTATTTTTGCTGACAAGGGGGAGAGGGGGTGTTTGAATGATGCTTATGTAAAACTTTTCATAAATCTCTTAAATTGTAAAAAACTATTAAAATTTTCAAATTAAACTTGAAGTTCTGATGTCAACTATTTTGACCGCACAAGGAAAATATAAACTATCTCTTTTATCTAGAGGTGACTGTTCATCTTTGATGCATGAGGGCTTAGTATCTCTGAGAACTTACTACTATTTCCAATTGTGAGAATAGAATATAATAGAATAGAATAGAATAGAATGGACCGATGCGATATGTTGTATTGTGACAGTACGAGTTTACCTGGAAAGTTTCCAAAACGTACGTAAAATTCCATCTTTTTTGTTTCTATCCCTCCTCTGTCAAGTGGTTAAACCCCATAACCATAGTGACCGACTGCTCTACTGTCTGGTGTCTCGTGAGTTTTGAAAACCTCTCAGTACTGTAGTGTAGGGGTGTTTAAAATAAATGAAATCGGAAATATGTCTTCATTTCGAGAAATCTTGTATAAAAAACTTTTTGAAAGTTTCAAAAAGTCTGCATCAGATAAATATTGTCAGTTAAATATTATAATGTATTATGAGATTACGATAAACCTTTGAAGGATATCCAATGTAAAACGAATGAAGTGTGGCGGCAGTACAAAAAGTCTTCTAAAACTGACAAAGAGTTAGAGTTATTGGTCCTAAAAAGAATTGAGGACGAACAGCGTAAGGCAACCAAAAAGAAATCAGTCTTTCTTGATTATTTTATAAAGGTAATTATAATAAATTTATTCTTAAAAGTTTAAATATATTTTATCATAACTTTAAGTTTACATAATTACTTGTAAAAATTGGAAAAAGATAGATAAGATAAAATGACCGTGTAGCCTTGGCGAAACATGGTCAGTATGGCAATAAATAAAGACCAGGGAAATGTTAAAACACGTGTTATTACTTTTTATGTATGGCGAAGCCAAGCTAAACCTTATTTTGTCTTTTCAAATAACTCAAAAATTAATGCATCCATAAGGTAAAAAAATTAAAAAAATGTAAGTTTCGTAGCAGATAATCTTCTAACTGTTTTCAAATTTTGTACCTTACTAAAAATGAAATGTAATCCAATTGAACTGAAAACAATGTATCTTATACTTCTATGAATGTCAAGTCTCATTTTTAAGTACTTTTCCGTTAGATGGACTCAGTTGTTGCCAAGCGTGTTATTTGGCATGAAGTTAAATTCACGTAAACGTGAAATATCCCATCAAAAACATACATGTGAAAGAAGGCCAAGTTCGTTAACGGTTTCGCTAATAAAAGAAGTGAGATCTAACTGGAAACCAAGTTCTTTCGAAGCTCCTTAAATCATAGCTCCTGTGATGCATAACGTTCTTCAATTGCTTAAAATGATTTGTTATATTATTTCCTACTCAATAGAGCGACTTGGCAAGTTTTCACCCACCAACTTTAATCTTTGAGTCTGAGTGCAATTTAGTCTAGTATGTCATTGGCAAAGATGTAGTCAATCAAGTATTCGAATAAGTATGTCGAAGTTCAGGTATTGATATGTTAAGGAAGTGATTAACTTAAAGTTCCGATCAATCAAGTAGAGAAATTTGAATAAGAGGAAACTTGCCAAGTCGCTCTATTGAGTAGCAAATAATATAACAAATCATTTTAAGCAATTGAAGAACGTTATGCATGACAAGAGCTATGATTTAAGGACCTTCGAAAGAACTTGGTTTCCAGTTAGATCTCACTTCTTTTATTAGCGAAACCGTTAACGAACTTGGCCTTCTTTCACATGTATGTTTTTGATGGGATATCATTACTTTTTGTCAAGTAAGTAGGTATGTGTTTCCTTTTTGAAATAAAGTAATATTTTTTAATAAATAATTTAATTAAGATTTTAATTTTGATAATATTGAATTACCATTATTTAATATTAATTCATCTCACACGTTTTTCCTGCGTTTACGCACTGGTTTTTTTTTCGCTGTCATTTTCTATATTTTCTTGCACGTTTGAAACGTTATAGCGCACTGCCCATTCACTATCTAAGTTTTTTTTCACACGTTTCCTATTTATTAATAACCTTGTCAAATCAGGGCGATATAATGTTCGCAGGCGGTTATATTCTACGATGGAGCTTTCCTGGGCCTTTATTTGGCTAGGATCTAGATTTATAAGATGAACACCCTCCAAGGTCTTGACTCGAGAGAATGCTACATAGGCTTGTCCTTTGCAACAGAATCGTAAGGTTCACCGTGTTGATTGCATGTCCATACACTCAAATCTTGCCAGTTACGACAAACATAGTCAACGATTTCCGCTCGTAATCTACTTGTTTGTTGTAAATCAACAGAATTAAATAGTGAAAAGGCAAATGAATGGAAAAGACAACTTCCATCGGGAGGCATTGGAATCACTTTGTGTAAAATGACTGTGTCACCTACTTTCAATCCTACTGTACGACTCATATTAACAGTCAGTATTTAATATCTAAGTACATGAGTGTATTATCCGGGCCAGGAGATAGATTGCCAAAAATGGTTGCCAAGTACCAATCTTGTTTATCGTTGGCAATCATGTTTTTAAAAACTGTAATTTAACATTATCAAGTAACATTGTTAAGAAATGGTAGTTAATATAAAATAAATAAATAAATAAAATGTAATACATGTTTATTAAATTAATAACATTTAAAAAATGGTAGTTAATATAAAATAAATAAATAAATAAAATGTAAAAAATGGTAGTTAATATAAAATAAATAAATAAATAAAATGTAATACATGTTTATTAAATTAATAACATTTAAAAAATGGTAGTTAATATAAAATAAATAAATAAATAAAATGTAATACATGTTTATTAAATTCATAACATTTAAAAAAATAGTAAATAACATTATTTTAGTAAAAATAATAAATGGTAGCTAACATAATAAATAAGAAAGAATAATAAATAATATAAGAATCGCCCGGATAATACGTAAGTACCAGAAAGAATATGAAACAGTATAGAAAATAGCATTAAAACATAATCACAAAAAAAAATCTAATGTATTAATACATTAGAAAAAAAAAAAAAAAAAAAAACTTTATGTATTTTTTAATACAACTATACTTAATTTTATTCCTTATATTTTAAAATGTATGGCTTTGAAAATACGCCTTTTTTTAAGAGTAATCATTTCATCACTTTACCAACCAAAATACATTTGCAAAGGTTATTTCGAACAGTTAACATATTTCTTTTTCATATTAAATTGATTTACACTTCAATTTCTCATATTTCTTAAAATCTAACTACCCTTAGCCCCTCCTTCTCCTCCATCATCATATCAAATATTTCTTCACTATCTCTCTTCTACTGGACACGATGCGCCATCTATCGCATTCTCCAGGCCCTATTCTTTCCTTATGGCTATTCTAGCCCACATCCTATAATGCACTAGACCATCCTATTTTGCGCTAGACTAAACATCTGGCGCCATCTCTCGCAGTTCATGCGCATTACTTTTCCCGTATTCAACATTTGGCGCTTTTTTTTGGCAAATTAAAGTTTCGCCTAATAGACGTAACGTTAAAGTAAAAATAGACACTGTCAAATGGGTAATTAATCGATTTTCAGAATTTTTTGATTTTTTTTAAATTTCTTATAGTGTAAACGAGCTTCTTACCAAATTTTAAGTCTGTAAGTGCAGTAGATATATGAAATCTTTTTGATGAGTGAGTGAGTCACTGATAAAATTATCCATTATCAGGCATTTTCAAGTATCATTATCTCGGAAACTAATTATGCGTTATTTAAAAAATTTTGGATTCTGGATAATTAAGGGAGCCTTACTACACATTTAAAATTACAAGTACGTAGGTCAAATAGATTTTCAGTAGTAGAGTGTCGAAATTTGGCGAAAACAGCTCGAAATGGTTCGTGTAAATATACTCACGGCCGGTGTATCGACTTTTTTGCTTTGGGAACTTGGCTGACACACTGCCGTGTGTCTAGATATTTGAATGAAAATTAAGGATTAAGGAAAAGTGAGCGTTTAAAAATATAATATTTGAAAATGCACATTTTTATGAACTCTTTTATTATAAATATTTATTTTTAAGTCATAACTTTGTAATAAATAAATTCAATTAGAAAAATGATAAATTAAGTTGTATCTGGAGGCACGGCAGTGCCTTCGCCAAGTCGAGAGAGGACAGCCGTAAGCATACTTTTCTGGAAGCAACTCAGGGCACTTTTGACCCCCCCCCCCCCTATCTCCGCGCTGGAGTATCCCAAAAATTTGAAACTTCGTTTTTCTAGATTATTTGGCACACAGGACCAAAATTTAAAATTACAACTTTCTGTCTTTTCTAGTTCAGACGATATATGAACTCAAACATTCGATTTTTTGTCACTCACTCACTCACTCGTTCACGCGTCATCAAAAAGATTAGGTAGATCCCGTAGCTCTAGAAACTTGACATTTGGAAAAAAAGGTAGTGTTTAGGATACAAAGAAAGGAAAAATTATAAAATCCGGAAAATTCGAAAAAAAAAAACATTCGAAAATTCAAAAAATTCTATCAAAATTTCAAATTAAAAATAATACGATCTTTTAGTCTTAGAAACTTAAGATTCGGTGTGAAGGTAGTGTTTAGTATCCAGAGAAAGAAAACATCAAAAACACCAAAAAAATCGAAAGCAAAATTGAAAAAATCGAAAAATCGAAAAAAATCGAAAAATTTCAAATAATCCGATTTTGTTGCGCTAGAAACTTGGAATTCGGAATAAAGGTAGTATTTAGGATGCAGAATAAGAAAAAATTAAACATTCCGGAAAATTCGAAAAAAAAATCGAAAAAATCGAAAAAAATTGAAAAAATTAAAATAATTTGATTTTTTAGCCTTAGAAACTTAAAATTCGCGGTAAAGATAGTGCTTAGGATTCAAAATAAGTTAAAATAAAAAACGCAATAAAATTCGAAAATAAAATCAAAAAAATCAAAAAAATCGGAAAAATCGAAAAATAAGGAAAATTTGGAAATAATTCGATTCCATAGCGCTAGAAAGTTGAAATTTGGAATAAATGTAATATTTAAGATACTAAATAAGGAAAAATTAAAAAATATGGATAATTCAAAAAATACACATAAATTAGTGCAGACGATATATGAACTCAAAGTTTCGATTTTTTGTCACTCACACACTCACTCACTCTCGCGTCATCAAAAAGATTGGGTAGATCCCGCAGCCACAGAAAATTAAAATTTGGAATAAAGCTAGTGTTTCGGGTACAAAGAAAGAAAAAATTATAAAATCCGGATTTTAGAAAAAAAAAAAAAAAAAAAAAAAAAGTCGAAAATTCAAAAAAATTGAACATTGAAAATTGAAAATAACACGATCTTTTAGTCTTAAAAACTTAAAATTTGGTGTGAAGGCAGTGTTTAGAATTCAGAAAAAGAAAACATCAAAAACACAAAAAAAAATTGAAAATAAAATCGAAAAATCGAAAAAAATCGAAAAATTTCAAATAATCTAATTTTGTTGCGCTAGAAACTTGGAATTCGGAATAAAGGTAGTATTTAGGATGCAAAATAAGGAAAAATTAAAAAATCCAGAAAAATCGAAAAAAAAATCAAAAAGTCGGAAAATTCGAAAAAAATTAAAATAATTTGATCTTTTGGCCTTAAAAATTTAAAATTCGCGGTAAAGATAGTGTTTAGGATTCAGAATAAGCTTAAATAAAAACGCAATAAAATTCGAAAATAAAATAAAAAAATCGAAAGAAATCGAAAAATAAGGAAATTTTGAAAATAATTCGATTTCATAGCGCTAGAAACTTGAAATTTGGAATAAAGGTAATATTTAAGATACTAAATAAGGAAACATTAAAAAATATGGATAATTCAAAAAAAAAAAATCAAAAATTTCAAAAAAAAAAAAAAAATAGAAAGAAAGAAAGAAAAAGAGAGAAATTGAAAATAATATGATCTCGTAGTCTTAGAAACTGAAAATTTGGTGTAAAGGTAGTGTTTAGGATTCAAAAAAAGAAAAAAAGAAAAACACAACAAAAATTGAAAATAAAATAAAAAAATCGAAAAAAATTCGATTTTGTAAAGCTAGAAACTTAAAATTTGGAATAAAAGTAGTATTTAGGATACATAAAAGAGAAATAAATAAAAAATCTGTCAAATTCGAAAAAAAATTCGAAAAATTGAAAAAAATCGATTTTGTAGCTTTAGAACTTAAAATTCGGCGTAAACTTATCGTTTAGGATACAGAAAAAAGGAAAAATTAAAACACAATAATTTCGAAAATAGAATAAAAAACTCGAAAAAGATAGGAATTTCAAAATAATTCTATTTTGTAGCGCTAGAAACTTGAAATTTGTAATAAAGGATACAAAATAAGAAAAAATTGAAAAATCCAGAAAATTATAAAAAAAATTCGAAAAAATCAAAAATTGAAAATAATTTTAACTTGTAGTCTTAGAAACTTAAAACTTGGTGTAAAGGTAGTATTTACTATTCAATAAAAGGAACAATTAAAATATTCGTTAAATTCGAAAATAAAATCGAAAAATCGAAATAACTTTAAGAAATCGAACATTCGAAAACAATGTGATTTTGTACTGCTAGAAACATTAGTTTTAAGATAATTGTCCTATTAGCTAGTACAACGCCCCTAATTGTTTTATGTTATTTCCCCCGGATTATTGTTTCTTTTCTTTCGTTTACGAATTTCGTTATAGAAAAGTTCCGCTATAGACTGGCTACGATATAGGCGATTTCTTTATAGACATGTTTGTTTTCTTTCACAGGTTGTACTCTATTTACTTCACATATGAAACATGGATTGTTAAATGATGTTAGCCCCACAAAATTTTCACTGCTCCTCCTACCCTCCCGACATTACTGGCTGGTTATGGCTTGATAGTCCTTTCAAAATAAAATCATGGTGACTCTAAGATTCACTTGATTTATCTCTAAATTGAACCTAAATGATCCTAAGATGACGGATCGAATAATTACTATATTGGCATGACAATCAGGTAACTTAGAATTAAAATCGAAAAATCAATAAATTTATAAAAAGTCGGAAATTTGAAAATAATTCGATTTTGTAGTCCTAGAAGCTTGACATTTGGCGGAAAGGCAGGGTTTAGTACACAAAGTAAGGACAAATTAAAAAATCCGTAAATAAAAAAAAAGACTTAAAAAAAAAACGAAAAAATAAAACCATCGAAAAAAGGAATATAGTTTGATTTATTGGAAATTTTAGGAAATTTTAATTTTGGCTTTCTTTTTATACTAAAAAGTTCTTTTATGTTAAATATCAAGTATCTAGGGCTGCGAGTAATATCTCAGATGAATAGCACCTATCCTGGAAGCAATTGAGAGTACTTTTGACACTCCCCCTCCCATAACTTAGTGCTTGCCTAGGAACCTGAAATCTCTTTTTATCTACAGTACTTTGCAAACGAAACTAAAATTTCAAATTTTTGATACCTGTAAATAATAGGGACAGAGTGTGGGCTTAGCGAAAATCAGTGGATGATCTCCAAAAAGAACCTAAAATCAAGAAAAGGAGGATTACTTACAAAAAGAAGTGAAATCTCATCAAAAAGTCACCTGTAAAAAATGCAGCCAAGTCTCGTAACTCATTTACCGTAAAAAGTACTGAGATCGTATAAAGCCAAGTTTAACTATCTTATTAACTCTGAAATTTTCATTCACAAATCACTCCTAGTCTCTACATCTTTAGTTAATTATTATTTTGTGACTTGGCAATTACGCAGCACAGGGAAGTTATTACACCTTACTATGTTATGGGATGGGATGGGATAATTTAATTAAGGCAAATTATATACGCACAGGGAAGTCATTACACCTTAATATGTTATAGTATTATTTGATAGTATATACATCACATTCTCGTGCTGCGTAATTGACAAGTCACAAAATAATAATTAACTAAAGATGTAGAGACTAGGAGTGATTTGTGAATGAAAATTGCAGAGTTAATAAGGTAGTTAAACTTGGCTTTATACGATCTCAGTACTTTTTACGGTAAATGAGTTACGAGACTTGGCTGCATTTTTTACAGGTGACTTTTTGATGAGATTATGAGATTACGATTAAATAACCATTAAATAATCCTTAAAAAGGAAACGGCAAAAAGCAGAATAATAAAGAAAACATCGAACCACCAAACGAACAAAGCTTTCAAAAAATCTGCCACGATAATCCAGACATTAAAAAAAAATATCTTTGAGGGAATCAGTAGGAAGACCAAGTTTAAATGTAGATCAACCATTATTGATTAAGGCAATAGCAGACATACCTATTATTGGAAGCGCTGCAGATGCAAAAAGAATAAGCGAGTCAATACGAAGTGTCAAATTTGTGGATGACTTGTCTGCAGAACTGAAAAAGGTTGGTTTTGCAATAAGCAGGAGCAGAACATATCTTCTTTTGCTTCCAAAAAAATTCCTCAACCATCGAGAGTCGAAGACATGTCACCACAGTGCCGGTAAAACTTTCTCGGGCTCAGGCGGACTATCACCAACCTCACATTGATACCCAATTTGCAGTAACATCCACGCGTGTTTACTTTTGACCAAAAACAACAACGAGTCGATGATTCTGAGCACTATTTGGAGCTTTTTCGTTAAAAAATTATGTTATTTATTATCGAATTATTATTATTATTTATTAATTAAATTATTATTCTTGAATTATTATTATTAAATTATTATTAAATTATTGTTATTATTTATTTATTAAATTATTATTCTTAAATGATTATTATTAAATGATTATTAAATTATTATTCTTAAATTATTATTAAATTATTATTAAATTATTATTCCTAAATTATTATTATTAAATTATTATTAAATTATTATTAAATTATTATTATTAAATTATTATTATTAAATTATTATTACTATTATTATTATTACTATTATTATTATTTTTATTAAATTAATATTATTTATTATTAAAGTTATGTTATTTACTAAAGTTATAAATTTATATAGTTTTAAAGTTATAGAGTTATGTTAAATATAGTTAAATTAATACATAATTAACACAAATATAGTTAACATTTCATTAATACACATGTTACACATTTTAGTAATACAATGCTGTAGAAAGTTTTGTTAAAATTAATAATATTTCTTTAAAAAATCATGCATTCCTGTCACAAACAATAAGTACCTATGCATCGCCAATCCAGTTGTCCCATTAGTCCCCATATGCTGAGTCTCATTAGTTCCCATATACTGATATTTTGTATTTTGCTAATCTACATAGCACATGTTTATTCAAAGATAATTTAACTAAGTTAAAAATAAAATGGAATATTTGTGTTACAGTAATTAGTAGCCTGATGAACAATTTCAGGCAATAATAAATTGAATATGTCTTTTAAGTAAAAAAAAAATAAACATACTTTTCATAGTTGAAAACAAACTTTCTTCATCCAGTCCCTCAAACAATTGTAAATGGCTGACTTGTTGTTGTAGAAGTTAGCAGCTTTGATGTTGTCATTTAGGTGTAGCATAATGTTTTCTTTAAAATAATATTTTCAATAAAATTTGGCCACTGTCCCGTTAGACCCTTATCCCATTAGCCCCCACCCTCCCCTATGTTTTTCTATTTTGGACAACGGATTTTTACACAACGGCACAGATATTTCAGTTCGTATGGCATGGTTATATATTTTTAAAAAGCATTTTTAACCGTTTTTCTTGATTTTTAAGATATTTCTAAAAATCTTTTTTACTATTTTTATAATTTATAAACTAATTACAAGCATAAAACGAAAATTCTAGCACTAATTGACTAATAATACACACTTGATCACATCTTTTCAATCAATCTATATATTTAAAGCTAAAAGATAATTTTTTTTCAGATTTCACATGAAATTGCCCTCAATGCGCATGCTCCAACTTTTTTCAAAGCAGGGATAGAAAAGGATATATCAAGGGGATTATTCCCTTCTATAGCTTGAGAGTGGGCTACGAAAACAAAGGGAACAGGGAGCGTCTCCAACCCACACAATGAGAAACCCATTCATCATTCTCCCCCACTTCCAATGGGTAGAAAAACTTTCTCGTTCTTTGAAATGGCAGCTTTTCCTTCAGATGAATTTTACAAGGAACCATTTTGTCGCCTGGAGTCTGGGTCAATTTTCATTGAAGAGAAACGCTTCATCCTCCGGATAAGAAATAAATCAACAATCACAGTTTTTTAATAATACGTTTATGGAGTTTTTGCAGGATTCTAAATGGATTTTTCATTTTTTTTCTGTTTTTTATTTAAATGCCAGTTGACCGGATCCGAAGACAGTTGGGCGTCCAAACCTAAGTTCGTTTAATTCGAGGACCGTTTGAAATAGACCGACCAGCATAGCGGGCGAAGCTCCGCTAGTGCACATTTATTTAGAATAATTCAACAAAAACTCCTTGTTATGTACAGCCAGTATTTAAAAAATGTACACTTGTTTTTGTTCTCAAATTGTTTATGATATAATCACTACAAAAGGGTCATTAGACACGGAATATTGTCTTATTTCAGAACATGAATGTAAGTTTTGAAATAGGGATCGCCTTCATTTTACAAAGTACACTAACTTTGTTTTTTACTAGTAACACCCCCTTTTGATATCATATTTGTGTTCCTGGTATCAAAGTAGCAGGGAAATGTATATATTTAATGTATACATTTGTATACAAAATGTATACATTTTATGATAGCCGGTCGGTAATATTGCCAATAGCATTTTGTTCGTCAAAGAAGTTTTTATTTTTCGAGTGTGGTAATTAGAAATATTGCTTTAAAGTTGAAGTAAAATGCTTTTTTATGGTATTATTATTTATTATTATTATTATTATTATTATTATTATGTATTTTAAAGAAAATGGGTGAAATGCATGTATTTTAAATTAAAAATACGCATTTTAAATGAAAGGATATAAACGTTTATATTTTAAATGAAATTAATGCAATATGAATCATGGCAATGAAATCCATATACGACGATTTATCATACGTGCCCAGCTAAAATAAAAGTACCAAAATTATATTAAAATTTCAAAAGAAAAACTTTACGAAAAGCACCAGCAAAATTGTAAAGGCAATTGTAGAGGCTATGTATAAAATAAAAAAGAACTATCCTAACCGCGATTTTATTTAATAGAACTTTTTTCAAATAAATTTTCTGATTGATGTTTTCATTTTTCTTATATGTAATTGAACAGTAGCAAAATACGGTGCTTTTAAACCTTTGAAATGTAAAATTTTGTTATATCTCAAAACATAATGTTTCGAATAAGCTGTTTATGTAAACAATTATGTATGTCTTAATTACTTTTTAATATGAATTCATTATTATTTCTTATAATTAAAATTATGCTTTTGAGTGAAATAAAAATGTCTGGAATATAATTTGGTTCATTCACTGCATATCATTGAAAACAACAATTTCATGTCGAATGATTTTTGGAAAGGTATAGATTGAAGTTTTCCACGTGAATTTAACATTAACAAATCTTTTATTTTGAGATTATTTAACTCCATGAATGTTTATCAAGAATCCATGAAGATACAGATTTTCAGGGTCATTTAATCCAAGCAACCGAAATAAAGTGCCAAAGAGTTCTGAAAATTTGAAAAATCAAGCTTGGTTCAATATTTAATGTGTAGACATTGAAGATACAGTTTTCTAGGGTGATTTAATCCAAGCAACCCAAATAAAATATCAAAAGAGTATTTAAAATTTGAAAAATCAAACTTGGTACAATATTTAATATGTAGACATGCCCTATTTCAAAACACGCTTACATATTATGAAATAATACCTTATTGCCTGTCTAGGAACACTTCTCATGTGATTTTATCGTAAACGGTCTGCGAATAAAAGCAGCTGATTTATTTTGTTTTTTACACTGACTGTATTTTAATAGAGTTTTTATAGTTGTAGGAAAAACGTACTAACTTTAAGTTGATATGATTGATTATATCAGTTATGATAATATGAAAGAAATTGCTTGATTTTTTATTTGAGAAATATCATTTAATACAATCAATTTTGGAGCTTACCACAAAGAAAGCCTCATTTATATTTAAAAAAAATCTATATATTTTTTGTTAATTTTACATAGTCCTGAAATTTTACATTAAATAACTTTTAATACCGTTAATTCTTTTGCAGTTGACTAACTGTACAAATGAGAATTACGAAAATTGAGATTTGTGAAAACGTTTTATCATTAATAGTTATATTTCACATTTTTATGCAGCATATTAAATTCTGTAGATTAATTAGAAAATTAAATAGTTGTTATAATTATAATAGAAAGATTTCAAAAAGAAAAAAAATATTTATTGTATATTAGTTGTTACCCGTGAATTTACTCAAGTGAAGATGAATTTCAATTTCATTTTATACACTAGTGTTTAAAATGGCAGGAAATGAACATTTTACATGCAAAGACAGGTGTTTCTCTAATCATATTTTTAAAACGACATTAGATATTTTATGTGAAAATTTTTCATAGTTTATGGGCTTAAATATTTGTACTAATGGAATAAAAGGCTTTGAAAGTCATATCATCATGATGCACTAATGGTAAAATTATTTTTTATGAATGGAAATGCATTTTTAAATTTTGGAAATGTTATTTTTATTGGCAGGAGCATCCCACCTTTAAGAGATTAAGTTCCTACATTTTTTTCTTATTACGGAATGCGGAAATGTTTTAAATTTTTATTGGGCGACTAGATCTTAAAAATACAACGCACAGAAGACAGAAGTAAGATACAAAGTCAGAGAGAAAATCGATGGATATTTAAGTTTCTTCGAGGAATGTGTTAAAGTTTGAAATGAGATAAAATCATTAACAATCGAATATTTTTCATAAAGAATGTGTTTTATGATTTTAAATATATTTAAATTGGATATTATAGATGTTTGGTGCTGAATGCATAACCTTTTAAGTTACTGTTATTATTATTTTTCAAATATTGAACCGTTTCGACACGAACTCGTATACAAGAGTATAAATGAAATACGAATATATATAACAACTTAAAAAATCTTGTTCAAATTGTTGAGGCTACGTTTTAAAAAATGTTTTTTTTTCTACTATTTACTTTTTAAGGACATGTAATACCTTTAAATACATTAGACATAACAAAAATAAAATAAAAAATTAAATTGATTACTACAATGTATTTAATTTTGTGCCGAACTATACTTGCTAATATACTCTATTTATCTGATGAGCTAATTACTTGTTATTTATACTTGATATTTATTACACACCCAGTTATTTTCTATCACTTGAGATTATACTACATTTTCAAAACGGGATCAATCATTCAAATTTTCCATTAACAAACAAAATTAAATGGGCCAATAAATTAGAAAATTGAAATGTCAATGAATTACCATTCTTGCTTATATACTCTATTTATCTAGTGAGCTATTTAGTTGTTATTTACACTTGATATTTATTACACACTCATTTGTTTTCTATCACTTGAGATTATATTATATTTTCAAAACGAGATCACACATTATTAACAAACAAAAATTGAATGGGCCAATAAATTACAAAATTGAAATGCCAATAAATTACCATACTTGTTAATATAATCTATTTATCTGGTGAGCTATTAAGTTGTTTTTTACACTTGATATTTATTACACACTCAGTTGTTTTCTATCACTTGAGATTATACTATATTTTCAAAACGAGACCACTTATTCAATTTTTCCAGTAACAAACAAAAAAACGCAAATCACAATGATGTTTTTAAACATTTAAGTGATTATTCTGTAAATTACCGAAATTATTGCTCAATTTATATCTATAACAAATTTTTATTCAAATAGCCATTAATATAATTTTGTGTATTTAAAACCACCTTTTTGAAACATTTGTGGAGATGATAGTCCATAGCTAATGTGTTGTTTATAAGAATCTACTCGCGTATTCCGGAGATATTTTTTAATCGAAATTTTTAAACAGTCATGCTAAAACTTGTACAATAGCTTGCAACTATGAAAAAACATAGGAATATAAAAAAATACTATGAAATACTTATATCATTTCATAACGCATTCCATTAAAATTCTTTTACATGGATTTGTTTAACTATTTTAAATTGTTAGTACTTAGAATTTTCCTTTTAAAAAGTTCTATTCAGTATTTTGTTGAATGAAGGCATATACCCACTTCTAAAACATCATAAATTATTTACTTATTAATGCTCATCTTAGCTTTTTGAATGATTATATTTGAACGTTTTTGAAACAGATATCAAGAATGCAATACATCAATCCGATTTAAAGTACAAACTTTTAGTTTCTGTTGAAAAGTTTTCCTATTGCAATAATCTGTCTACCGGAAGTACAGTAAAAGTATCCTTTTGTGTAACGCAGGGGGAATTTTTCTTACTTTTAGAGTATGAAAGAAGTTTTATTTTATGTTGACTCATCATTCTTCCCATTTCAGATGAGGTGCAAATTCTTCAATTTGATTAATCGAACTTTCAACCCCATGAAATCTCTTAAGTGCACTTTCAAGAAATAATATGTTGTAATACATTTTTTTTTGCATAGGAAAGAAGAAGAATAAGCGAAAAATATATATTCTATTAAAGATGCAAACAATTTAAAGTATGTGTATTTCCTTTTAAAAATATTAGTTACAGTTATATGAACATTTTTTCTGAATTAATGTTTATTTTTCTTGTTCTAAATAGAAAGCAATATGGGCACATTAAATTTATTTTTATAAAAAAGAAAAATTCTTTGGAAATTGTTAGATGTGAAATAAAATTAGAGAGAAAATTGAAGTTCTTAATAGGGGAATAATTACATTTGAAAAATAATTTGTTAATACTTTTAAAACAGGTTTAGCAAATGAAAGAGTTTTTCTTTTCAATAGAAACTGTCAATTTCGTAAGAAAAAAAATCCCAACATAATATGGAGAATTTAAAAATTTCAGGACTGAATAGTTACTGAAATGTATTATAAGACAATAAAATTGTGAGATTACTCATTATGAAAAGAGTAAGGTAGTAGAATGTGCATTCTAGAGATGAGAGCTAAGCTAAGCAAGTATTTTATTTTTCATCGTAATTTTTATAATCCATATTATTATATTCATACAAAAACATTATTGACAAATTAGTTCAAATCTTTAAAAGATGAAAATTATGGAAATTAAAAGCTAATTTCACACACTGTGTGAATAAATTTAACTATTATGGCAATCTTGTCCATTAAAGCAAAAGTTATTTAATTACTCTCTCTGCATTAATTTTAAAATAGAATAAATGCCACAGGTTTAAATACACAACTAAAATATTTTTTTAATTAAAAACACTTTAACCTATGAATTGAAACTACTCTGTTTTTTTTTCTAATATAATCAACACTAACGTGGTTTATAAAATCCAAACCATACTTAAAAATAATTAACATATCAAATTTTATTATCTTAGATTCTCTGTAAAAGCTTCATAAAAATTGCATACAGATACAAACATTATACATAATTTGTTATAAATGGAAAAAAGATTGCAATGGTATCTGCAAAAAAAACAATAAACATGTATGGATATTGGTTTAAAATGGCTAACTTAGACACCTATCACGGCATTAAAACCATATTATTATTTAAATATTTTTTTTGTTCAAATTTGGAGAAAATTATTCCTTCTCCATGCTAATGTATTAAATTTATAACTGAATTATAACTGTTATTCATTTAAAAAAAATTAAATTCTCTGAAAATTATGTCTGGAAACAAATTTTTACTGCATAAGTTTAATTTTTTGAAGAAACGTTCAGAACGCTAAAAATATAGCCAAAAAAATGAAAAAGCCAAGAATATTTTATAATTAATAACATTATTCTGCCTTTTCAATTTCAGCTATATTTGAACTTTATCTTTTTCAAACGATAGAAATATAATTTTTTGAAGACTGATTAATTTCCCACACGCGTAATGTGATCGTTTGTCATATTTGAAATTCATCATCCTATCAGCACTTGAAGATGATTGTCCTTTCATGTTTACTTCATGTTCAAGTATGGCATATCCGGTATTAAGAGTATACAGTGAATTCGATATACGTACTTCACGTAGACAATCCAGAAACACTTACGGAGATCAACGGTGCTTAGAGAAGTTTATTTTGTGGATACATAATTCCACACGATGCGTTAAAAGAGCTAAGATTGATGCAACATATGCAAAATATACATAAAATATAGGCGAAAAAACGTAATTTTTTAAGCATGAAACGAAACATTAATGAAATTTTAAAAAGCGAGAAATTCAACTTATTTAAAAGAGCTGTATACAGATTTACCTAATTTTAAGGATATGGTTACATGATGTGAATGTAATGTATTAGCAAATCAAGAAAGAATGAATTAAACCATGGTACATTAACAAAAAATTCTAATTTAAATTTGATGTGTATTTTCCGAAAATCTGAAATTTGCTTTTCTTCAGATATAAATTTAAAGCAATAGATTTGTTGTAGGAATTAAAATAAATGTTACATTTAATGTGAAAAATTTTCCACTTGTTTAATTTGTAATTTCAAGTAATTTTAAAGAGTTTTAAAACTGGTTAATTTGTATCAAGTGTTAAACTTAAGTTAATCGATTTAATATTATTATATAAGTATTATCGCATTTATTCAGTTAATGATGAGGAATTTTACATATGCTTATATCATTTTAATCAGCTATCTATATGTATAAATCCAAAAACAGATAAATATAATGTTTAGCATTTTCTGAAATATTTTTTGTAAATTCCGTTAAGGTAACGAAGTAGACAAATCAAATAGAACTGGTTACTTTATTAAATGCCTTAATACAAATAATACACAACTATAACATTTCAAAATTAAAATAAATCCTTTGAATACATATAAAAAAAATCAGAAATTCGTGATAATACCGGAAACTTTACCCTGGGGTTACTTTGCATGTAATTTTTAATTTTTAAAGGCTTTAAACTGTCATAAAAAACGACTAATTTCTAATATTTTATAAAACGTTTGTTGTGGATGAAATTTCGAATTTTGGAATGATTTTATTTTCATATTTATAAACGCCACCATACAGCACAAGTGGTGTTTGTTCATCAGAAAGATAAAGCATCCCCACGTGCGAGCAAAAAATCATTAGATTGCTACCTTTTAGTATTAACGGTTAGACATAACATGAAAGTAAGCTACATACGGTTATTTTATCTTTATGAGTTCAAACTGAGCCAAAACGCAGCAGAAAAAGCAAGGAACATTAGCAAAGCATTTGAAGATGTAACATTAAAACAAAGAACCTAACAGTGATGGCTCCAATACCTCTTATCTGGCAATATGAAACTGATAAATGAACCGCATGTACAGACCACAACACATTGAAAACAAAAGACTTTCATCAATAGTTGAGTCTGATCCTCACCAAACAGTAAATGACATGACAGAGCAATTACGTTTACGATATTCTGCAGTGTCTAGTTACGTGCACTTGGTAAACCCAAAAAGCTGGATAAGTGTGTTCCTTAAGAGCTTGCTGAACAAAACCTGAAACTTCGACTGAAAATTTGCATATTTCGACACTCTCTGAACAGAAAAGCTCCGTATTTTAGCAAATTTGTGACCTTTCATGAAAAGTGCATCATTTGCTTTAATCGTCATTGATAAATACCGATGTGATTGCGACTCAACTGCCGAAAGCAATTTTTCAGCTGAAGAAAATAGTGATGACTGTTTGGTAGATTACAGGTATTTATATCCACATTTCGGTTTTAAAAATGGTGAAAATATAAATGCAGAGACATACTGCACCTAGCGTGATACAATGCACCAAAAAGTGACAATAAAGCGGCATAGATTGGCAAACAGAAATTAAGTTTCCAAAACAACTACCCATACAGCTTCTACTATGAGACAGTTTCCTAATCTCTAGAATATCCAGACGTTTCGTCAACTTATTATCAGTAATTTAAACATTTGGATCATTTTTAGCAGCAAGAAGGTTTGCCAATGAGACAGTTGTTAAAAACATTTTTGACGTGTTTCTTCGGTCAGAATGACCGAATGCTTATGCTTGAATGACTGAATGCTAGAATGACCGAATGATATTGCTTCTATATAACTAGTATAAATGCTCTGGCATCTACGGGAGAAGATATATTGCATCTAATGCTGCATAATTTGGTAAGTGAAATTCAATTTCCATAGATTTATTGCATAGATTTATTGCAATGCTGTTCATGAATGGCAGCACTACAGGTTGAATTACCAGACTGAAGAACAAATTTGCATTCAGTGTGTTTGGGATAACCACTAGTATGCTCCTGCTGGCATAGGAAATTGCTCCCTAGAATATGCCTCCAGGTGTAGGTCTATTTTGTCTAGGCCGCAGACAGTTTGGTCGTAGGCGTTGCCCAGCCTTCCTTCTGACCAACACACGACCATCAATGGCACCAAGGCAGAACCTACTTTCATCAGAAAAAACAACAGATCTCCACTCCGTCCTCCAATGAGCTCTGGCTTGACACCACTGGCAACGCAAACGACAATGACTTGGCGTTAGTGGAATGCACGCTACAGAACGCCTGGCTCGGAGCTTCACTTGAAGTAACCGGTTTCTAACAGTTCGTTGTGTCACTGTGGTACCAACTGCAGCTCGAATTTCTTCCTCACACGCAGTAAGGTGCGCCACAGCCATACGCTGAATACGTCAGTCTTCCCTCTCAGTAGTGCCCGGTGGCCGCCCGGAACCCGGTCTTCTTGAGCCTGTACCATCCCTTGACCACTACTCCCAACAATCATGCACAGTGGATACATTCCGGCCAAGTTTTTCTGCAATATCGCGGAAAGAAAATCCAGCTTCTCGTAGCCCTATTATACGACCTCGTTCAACTTCGGTGAGTTGTTGATAATGGCTTCTTCGTCTTTTTAAAGGCATTTTTGGCTAACATCAACTCAATACGTTAAATTTCGAAGATAAATAACGCTCACGAACTTCACAGCACGCATTAAAAGCAAACCGGATTTGCAAGTTCTGACTGGCGCCACTAGCGCCACACTTATGCGCGAGTCCCGAAATTTTAATCGATGTCATCTTTCAGATGTATAAACACGCCTACCAAATTTCGTTTATCTAACACAAGTCTTTCTTGGTGTTGGGATTTTTTCCCGCCAGTGTATATTAAGATATTCTTTGAAACTTACTCCCTGTATTCCTTTGAGAAAGCGTCATATTAATGAAAATAATTAACACATTTTTCTTATTTCTTAATTTTGTTTCAGACAATGTCGAAAATAATAATATTAATAATAAAAATAATAAAATAATAATAATAATAATAACGCTCGTGTAAATTTATACATAAAACAAACATTACAATATAAGATTAGAAGGTTCATTTACAATAATGAATAGTTCTAGCTTGCTTTTATAGAACTAACAAATAACTGTTATTCAAAATTTAGAGAATTTGCTTCTGTTCTCAATCTTCTAATGAAGGAGATGTAAAATTTATGCTTCTAAACAAAAGAAGTAAATTTTATGTGTCAAATACATAAGCGTACATGTTTTTCGTTAGGCCGAGTACGTAATGAAACGCACAATATAACAAATTGAGGGATACGAGTTCACATAGCTAATTCATTTCTGGCCAGACATACGATACATGTGAACTCCTGAGTTCCGTTCGCTTGTATACTCTGGCAAGTATTATGCTGTAACGCCCAGTGATATAAGATAAAACTAAACAACGTTAAAACACACAAATGCAAACTACCCCAAAATTAAAACCACATACGGCCGTTCAAACTCAGATCCCTTTCATCAGAGGAAAAAATAGACCAAGAGCCGGTCGTCGATTTTCCTATGTATAAGATACAAGAGAAATTCGGCCGGTATAAGTAAGCCCTAACAAAGATCTATAGGAAGCCACCTATTCCTATGTTAGATTTATTTATTCCTGCCGGGTCATGGATTTTTTGCGTCACTTCCGGTGTTAATTTTGAGTGTTTGCCTATGTATCGAATACAAGGACCGTACATACATCACAATGTAGTTTTCAAAGTGTGCATTAAGAATATATAGGTCTGCCAGGTTCAATCCTGCCGGAACAAGGTGGCAGACTTGCTTTTATGACGTCAATTTTGAGTGTTTACCTATGTATCGAATACAAGGACCGTACATACATCACAATGTAGGTTTCAAAGTGTACATTAAGAATATATTGGTCTGCCAGGTCCAATCCTGCCGGAAACAGGTGGCAGACTTACTTTGATGACGTCAATTTTGAGTGTTTATCTATGTATCGAATACAAGGATCAAACATACATCACAATGCAGGTTTCAAAGTGCACATTAAGAATATACTGATCTGCCTGGTCTAATTCTGCCGGAACCAGGTGGCAGACTTACTTTAATGACGTCAATTTTGAATGTTTACCTATGTATCGAATATAAGGAAAGTACATGCATCACAATGTAGGTTTCAAAAGGTACATTTAGAATATACAGGTCTTCCGGGTCTAATACTGCCGCTACCATAACGAAAACTTACATTTTTTACGTGAATTTCGATGATTAAAGTATGAAATATGTATAATAACGTTAATTTCAAAGTATACAATAAAAATATACATTTCTACCAAATCTAATTCTCCCCAACTTCAGATGGCATACATGACGCTTACTTTTATTTCGTCAATTTTGAGAGTATCGAATAGAAAGATTAACCCGGGAGAACTCGCTGCGTGAGATTTTCTCTCACCATCATACTGTTTTTTGTCTCAGCTGTTGCAATAAGACTTATTTAAACCTTTTTTTTCATTTTAAATTAAATTTTAGAAACTTTTTAAAAATTATTTTATACATTTTTTGTGAATAAAGTATTAAGACAAACAAAAAATGTTGATATTAAACGAATGTGTAAGGTAAAAAGTGAAGGCAATTGGGCACCGTGAGAAAACTTCTCACTACGAGTTCTGGTGTGACAAGAGATCTAGCGAGTTCTCGCGGGTTAAACATACATCTCAATGGGTTTCAAAGCCTAGAAAACACTCAAAATTGACGTCATAAAAGTAAGTCTGCCACCTGGTTCCGGCAGGATTGGACCTGGCAGACCAATATATTCTTAATTTATACTTTGAAACCTATATCGTGATGTATGTACGGTCCTGTTATTCGATACATAGGAAAACACTCAAAATTGACGTCATAAAAATAACTTTGCCACCTGGTTCCCTTAGAATTGGACCTGGCAGACCAATATATTATTAATGTACACTTTGAAACGTACATTGTGATGTATGTTTGATCCTTGTATTGAATACATAGATAAACACTCAAAATTGACGTCATAAAAGTAAGTCTGCCACCTGGTTCCGGCAGGATTGGACCTGGAAGACCTATATATTCTTAATGTACACTTTGAAACCTACATTGTGATTTATGTACGGTCCTTGTATTAGATACATAGGAAACACTCAAAATTGACGTCACAAGTCTGCCACCTGGTTCCCGCAGAATTGGACCTGGCAGACCAATATAATATCAATGTACACTTTGAAACGTACATTGTGATGTATGTACGGTCCTTGTATTCGATACATAGGTAAACACTCAAAATGGACGTCATAAAAGCAAGTCTGCCACCTTGTTTCGGCAGGATTGGACCTGGCAGACCAATATATTCTTAATGCACACTTTGAAACCTACATTGTGATGTATGTACGGTCCTTGTATTCGATACATAGGTAAACACTCAAAATTGACGTCATAAAAGCAAGTCTGCCACCTGGTTTCAGCAGGATTGGACTTGGCAGACCAATATATTCTTAATGCACACTTTGAAACCTACATTGTGATATATGTACGGTCCTTGTATTCAATACATAGGTAAACACTCAAAATTGACGTCATAAAAGTAAATCTGCCACCTGGTTCCGGCAGGATTAGACTTGGCAGACCGGTATATTCTTAATGTACAAATTTGATACCTAGATTGTGATGTATGTACGGTCCTTGTATTCGATACATAGGTAAACACGCAAAATTAACACCGGAAGTTACGCAAAAAAACCATGACCCGGTAGGAACAAATAATTTTAAAAGGTGGCTTCCTATAGATATTTGTTAGGGCTTACTTATGCCGGCCGAATTTCTCTTGTATCTTATACATAGGAAAATCGACGGCCGGCTCTTGGACTAAAAGGGGGAAGGGAAGGGATTAAAAGGGTTAAAAAACCATGCTCGGCTATAGCCCCGAGTACTGGTTTGTGTCTTTCAGTTCACAAGCCAGTACTCAGGGCTATAACCTAGCATGGTTCTTTGAAACATTTTAATCTTTTTTTTACTGTTTTAGACTGATGAAGGGGATCTGGGTGAAAACGGCCTTATGTGGTTTTAATGTTAGGGTACTTTGCATTTTTAACGATGTTTAGATGTACCTTATGTCTCTGTACCCAAGCAAAGTAAGCATTTTCAGTCTGTAACGCCCAGCGTCTTGTAAAATTTGCGGAAGCAGTTAAAAATTTTGGACTCGCAGAGAGCAAAACTGGTAAAAAAGATTAAAGTGCCAAGGGAGCCAATATAGATCGATATTTTTTTGTCCATTTTCACAGAAACGTAATTATAATTCAACAGCTTTTCAGATCTCTCTTGATCATCATACGACCATAGGAAGTCATTTTTACATGGATAAAATTTCCCGGTCTGTTGCAAGAAGGTTTGCAATTTGCATATTACCCATTTCTACGCAATTTATTCAGCATGACACTGAAAACTTTAATTATTCAACAATAATTTCTTGAAGGACTTTTCTGTTCACAGATGAGACTCAGTTCAACTTAAACAATGTTTCTTTAAGTACTTTTAACAGGGCAGAATAGTTATTCTGCTAAGTTCTCATCCAAAATCCGTCCGACGCAGTATGTATAGTGTCTTCCACCATGCATTCATCGTCCATCCCAGAAAGGTATCTGTATATCTTCGAAGTTCTGAAGCCTGAACAGGCATCCTGTTAGTCATGTGCACCAAGAAGCTCTTAATTTGTTTTGATGTACCTTTTACTTGGGTACTACAGAAGTGATTTCAAGAATACTTTTAATAGTTTTGGCCGAAAGCAAAAGATAAATTTATCTTTCAGCAAGAAATACAAATACAAAATTCAATAATTATGTGATTTCGGAAAACAAAAAAATTACATGTAAAACCTCTAACATTGATGTATCTTTTTCTGTAGCGTTATTGAATCTGTTTCAAGACATTTCTTAAATTGTAGTAGTATTACGTTTGTTTCTAATAAAGAGGAAATTAATGGTTAGTTTAAAACAATTAATAAAATACGTAATTATTATGTTAATAAAAATTGATTTCTTTCCTTTTGCCAAATTGCGTACGATATTATTTTTAATATTATTTTGCTAAACAAAACAAGTATAATTTAGCTACTATGAAAACTATTCAAAAAGTACAGATATTTCTTCAATGATCTCGATTAATACGTATATCAATGTCAACTGTTTTACGTGGGATTTTTTAAATGTTGTCGGCCAGTGAAATACGCAGCACTTGAGCACCTGTGGCCTATAGTCGATCTGTTTCTAGAAAGTAACTGTATTCACTTGAAGACCAGCCACATAGCTTACACTAAATCATGTACAACATATATTTTCTACTATTGGGATAGGAAAAGCTTACTTTTCACGTATGAGAACCATAGAAGAATTAAAACAGCATTGCTACGGAAGTGAGACGGCCAGACTCTGGAATTCATCATACACTGTTAAAAATTTGAAGCAAACTGTCCAGTCATTTGACCGTTTTTATACAAAATAGTTAAATAACCATAATTTAACTCTATTCTGATCATAATATGGGCAATAATATTGTCACAATAGAGTTAAATTACGGTTATGTAACCGTTTTCTATAAAAACGGTCAAATAACTGGACAGTTTGCTGCAAAGTTTTAACAGTGTATGGCCCATTGCTGTAATGACTTTACGAGTGTAGATATTAGAAGATCACACACTCATTTAAAGGTAATTTTTGTTCGAGTTTTTGCCCCATGATTGTTGTTTCATATATGCTATTCTATTTTCTATTATCCAACTATGTGCATGACAAGTTTATTTAAAATTAGCAGGACTAGAGATAATGGAGCGAAGTTTATACTCTATTAATTTTGAACACAATTTCGAAGACCAATAGTGCTTTACTTATTAGTTAAAAGTGTTTCTGCTATTAGAAACTATAATTATGAGAAAATGTTTCAATAAAGTTTAATACATAGTGTCTACCGACAAACAATCAGACTGTAATACAATTTTCCAAGATAACAAAAAATAGTCATTTGTTTTAAACTTTTTATATACCCGAACAAATTCTAGTTACAAACAATTCAACACATGCATGTAAGTAAAATGAAAAACCTACTTATTAAAAACGAATGCAACTTTTGAAGAACTAAACATCTTATTCAAAAGAAATGAAAAAAAATATTTTTTTATTCCTTAGTTTCTAGAAGTTCGTAATTAAATTTCCATTAACACAGCAGGACAAAATTTAGTAATTCTGTGAGAATTACATTTTGGTTTTCTTTTTTCAATTTTATTTTTTTCTTGGAGATTCTTTGATTTTTTGAGCAGCATAAAATGAGAAAATAATATATAATAAAAGCTATTAATTTGTGTAAAAAAAATAATTCTGATGTAGAATTATTAGTCAGTTTAGTTCTTAGAAAAACAACTGTTTTTTTCTCTTTTTAAAAAATGAGAATTACATAGTATTTTGCTCGTTTTTTTATGTAGCTAAAAAAGTTTTACCTATGTAAATGTACTTACATAGTATTTCAAAATTATAGTTATCGAAATAGCTTTTATTATAAGTATAGCTATCAGAGAAAAAAATATGTGAATTTTAAAAAGAAACATACGTGTTATATATATAAATCTATTACTTTTCAAATAATAATAAATTTATTCAGGCAAAGCGGTGCAGAAGTGGGTGATTATTTGCTTTTCTTTTTCTTTCTTCGATTTTCATTTTTTCTTTTTCTTTTACATTTTTTTTTTAATTCTTTAAAATAACTTTCACCATCTACAATATTTTGAACATGACGATACTTGGCAGAAATATTGGAAAACATAATGTAAAGATAATTTAAATTACTTTTTGTGCGTTTTATGGATATTTATTGTTGCTATAATGGGATAGATTTTTTTTTGGCCAAATATAAATTTTACTTTTTCTTTGTTGATTATTATGTGTCTAATTTTATAAGATCATAAAATTACTTTGTTCCTTACATAAAAACTTTTAAATAGAAACGTGAATTGTCACTTTCACTTTTTGTAGGCGAATGTTTTTAATCTGAAAAAGCACTGCTATATTTTTGCGGAATTCTAAGGAGTGTACGAACCAAATACTTGTGATCAAGTTAAAACATTAACTGTGATGTTTTATTTCTTCTGTTACAATGGGCTGTACATTATAGATATAAAAGTAGAGTCTTTTAGGACGTAAAAATGTAGATCAAAGTACAGACACTGCGAAAAGATTATCACCTTTTATTAACTCCACCGCTAACTAACTTAGTAACGCATCGTAAAAAAATGTGATTGATAGCAATTCATAATAATGTCAACTAATTCATGCTATACTTAAATTTTGCTTATGGTGTCATCTACATATAGAAATTATAATAAAAATTATTATTACACCCCTAATACATGATTTAGTCATCAGATTTTTTTTTCGGTACATTTTACATTCGTATAAAATGCATCAGGTCAAGTAGTTTAGAACTTATGAAGATGCAATGTTTGGAATTATTAATGTTAAATTAATTATTAATAGTTATGAAACAGATTGTAATACGGGTAATTTTTTAAACATAACTAAAAAACTACTTGGCAGAGTGAGCTGTGATTTTGGTTTCGTATATTTGAAGCTTGTATGAATCAATTTCCATTAAAAATGTGATATGTTACAATTCAAAAATTAATTTTGAAAATCGATAAATTTTGAAAATTATTTATACAATATATAAATTTTAAGTAATAAATAATAAATTAAAAATTTTGACACGTTTGAGATAAGATTAAGATATTCGCGTTATCGACATATTTAATACTATGCAAGATCCGAATGCATTAATACAATTCATAATTGCATTCGGAAATTTTGTAGCGCAAGTTTGCAGCGCAAATTTGTTTAATGCTTTTTTACCAATTAAAGATATGGCTTGGTAATAAAATGAACTATAAAGGATCGATTTAGTTAAAAATATAATTTGTCAATTCCGATACGAACAATTGGTCTCCCTTGTCAGATTTGCTTTTGAACATAATTATCTGTTCATTTTCCTAAAGTTACTGCAATGCATGCGCCTGCCCAAAGTTGAGACTACATTGGTCTCGAATATGTGGCGATTGCGAATGACTATTCTATTTCCTTTGTCTATTATATCAATAGGTGGAAAGAAACATTATCTGATATACCTTATGATGAAGATTTATAATGAAAAAATAATCAAAGAAGAAAATATGTGTTCAGTCCTGGAATAAAAAAAAAGTTATCATCCTATGCTACTTCATCCAACATTATTGTTTAAATTAATCCAACATTATTGTTTAATGTGAGGTACCATTCACATAAAAGTATTTCTATATTCCGAATATGATTACAGTGATTACAATGTACCGGTCGTCTACCTAGAAAAATTGCAACAACCTTGAATTTTTAAAAGTTAATACACACTTTTATAGCATACTTAAGTTCCTTGAAACAAGGCAGTCCGGAAACAGGTATACTTTCTATACTTTATTCTTAAATATTCGTAAAGTTAGATGGAAAATGTTGAAGGTTCTAATGCAAAATCTACGTGACAAACTTTAACTTATTTCCCGCAAAAAATCACCCGATGAAATATTTCAATTTTTAATTAGATAGAATGAATAGACCGAAAGCTATTGAAGGAAGTTTTGCATATAAAAACATATTCTTAATTATAAAAAAATACTAATACATTTATATTAAAGTATTAAAAATGACCTGCATTAATTTTTACATAAGCGAGCTACGATCGTCACAAAATGGGGTATATGTTTAAAACTCAGTCCATTCTTTAGTTTTTGCGATATTGAGAAATGTTACTTTTTGTCAGTCTAAGAGGAACATGTTATGTTGGCAAAGGATCCTTGGAAAAGGAAATTTTAGACAGTACATGGGAATATTTTATAGGACTCTGTTAAATTTTATAGTATCCATCTTCATATAAATTGATTTTATTTTTAAATCTAAAATGTCTGCATATTTGTTCTCGTAACTAATTAATTAATCCCGGTACATTTCCTTGTCTTTATTTGCTTTTATTTTATGAATAGAAATCTTAACACATTTTTCTTTATAACTCTATGAAGGTTTAAGAAAAAGTAAATAAACTAAAAAGTGAAAAGAAAAATTCCTGATTGTCTGCGAAACGCAAAGAACAGCTTTTTTGTTAGTAGAATACATACCATACTCGTTCATTTGTTGGTTTTGATATATGTTTATTATCTTATTATGTAGTCAAATACTCTAGGATAATTACTGCAGTGCATTGAATATTGAAACGTCTTCTTCATTCTATAGAATTTTTTTACGCTTCAGTTTCGGAAAGCTACAACTCTGATGTTTATGTCAACTCGTGCTACATTTGTAATAGTTTTAGAAAACTTTTTTATACGCCATCTTTCTATTTTATATTAGTATATATATATGTGTGTGGAATTAAACTGCTTGAAAAAAGAACTGTATTTGTAATTTCCTGTGCATAATTGAAAAGCTAATTCCTTGACTATAGTAGTAAACCAAGTAAAGAAAGTACATTTAAAAAATCTGTATTGCAGTTATGCAGACTTGCCAAGTCTCCGGCTTTTTGGATACCAGTAATTTAGTACAGAAAATGTTGTTTTATTGAATCGGAGCATTTTGCGATTTAAAAGAACAACATTTTCTCAAAAAAATTACTGGTGTTCAAAAAGCCGGAGACTTGGCAACTCTGAGTTATGTATTATTTCGAAATTTATGTCTTACGATAATTTTTGAAAAATTTTAGTAAAAATCTTACTAAAAATTTATGTGAATATATATGTTAACTAGACTCCACTTTACATTTCAAGAATTATAAATTATACTGGTCTACAAGATTTTCGGAACACATGTGTCAATGAATGTATATAAATTATTTATACAATGGCGAAACAGAAAATGTATAAAGAAAAATGTTCTAATGTGGCGAATATTCTAGTTATATAACTTTACGTAGTTTTTTGCATGTAATTAAAGGAATCTGAGGCATTAAAAAACAAAAAGTCATCCATAAGAAACCAGTAAATAATGTCATCGATCTAGTACCAATGAACAACGCTTTAACCAATCAGTCATCATCATATACTCTGTTTAAAATAAAGCACTCTATCATTGCAACTAAAGAAAACAGCAGCTGTGGTTGTTTGTTGTAATACGCGTTAAATTCTGCAAGTGCGGAAAATGTGCTATTCTTTTTCCGGTTACGCAGTTTTAGTTAATTTTGTTTTGCATTATTGCATAATTGAATTTGGTCACTAGAAATTTTATGCATTAACTGTACTTTATCAATGTTGCATAATAAAAATTTGATTAGTGCTATAGAAAAATGAATTTTATTTTCATATTCAGCGTTTTAAAAAGCATAAATTTCAATTATTCCGGTTTCTTCTCCGGAAATTATTTTTCAGTTTCTAAACTAGTTATTTTTTAAAAATTTTAATTACGTTTTAAAATGTAAGTTTGGTTACAAAAATCATCGTGAGATCAATTCATATAATTTATTATGATTACTTTGAATGTTTGTGTCACTAACAATTTTTCAGAATTATGAACGAAGTAATTGAATAGTATCCGAGTTAAGTTGTGATTTTTAACGAAATGAATTTTTCTAGCACTGAATAAAGTTTTATAAATGTACATTTTATTAGATTTATATCAATCTTTGTTGGTTTTAAAAATATGCAATTTTCTCAGTCAGTGTCATGTAACGAGCAGTATCATGCAGCGTAAATATGTAATAACTGAAATAACCATTAAACGTAAAACATCGGTTAATCAGAATGAAAAAGATGGAACATTATTTTAAGATTTAATATTATATAACTAGATTTTTTAAATGTCACATAAATATTAAACATTTGAAAATCTTTCCTATTATTACTTATATTGAATATTATTGTATTTTTCTGAATCTTTTTGTTTTGCATTTAAAAAAATAGAAATAAATTGATTATGCACTTTAATTTAATATTTAACAATACGTATTAACGAAGAAAAGAAATATTATATGAACATCTTTACTATAGGTATGTGTGTTATTAATGTTAATTAAATGGATGTGCGCTTGAAGCAAATATATAAGAATTTTCAAGGCTAAATATAATTGATTTTTCTTACAGTTTTCACAAATTAGAATTGTTCGAATATAACTAATGCTTGTAGTATTCAATCTGCGCATTTATATTTCGATTTCAGGATAAGACAATATCCGTCTATGCGCAGTAAATGTATGTGCTTTGCAAAGTATTTTTAGATTATATCTTCACCATATTTATATGAAACTTAATTATCTATGTAAATAAGCTACTTGGAAATTTGTTATTCTTGGCTAAATATGCAAATCACTATAATGACAGCTCATACAGAAAAAACAGATATAATTTAATCTATTATTTAATCACAATGGACAAGCTGAATGTTTTAAAAGTCCCTAATTTGTGCCGTACGATGAGGCCTTGTTCTTTAACAGGAAATAGCTATTGCAAAAATGCATCATTTGACTGTCAAATTTCTAACAATTCAATAATTTTCTAACAGGTAAGATAATCTTTTGTAGATTCAGAAACATACGTAGGTTGATCCAAAAAAAATTTTACAAGCAGAAGCATTTGAAACGTAATAATTGTGGAGCGAATATTTCCACCCAGGGTGGTTGACAGATGGCGCTAGTTGTCCTACAGCGCAGCGGTTCTACGAGTAAGTAGCGTCAGTACGCAGACACTTAAGAGCGACAGTAATGGCACGACGTCTAGAAAAGTGGTCTCGCATAGAGGTGCGAGCCGTAATTCGATTCTTATGGGCCAAGAATGTTGCCGCATCCGAAATTCACAGACAAATCGTTGAGGTATACGGGAACAAAGCAATGAGTAGACAACAGGTAGCGAAATGACTCAGGAATTGCTGCAAAGGTTTAAGTGGGAGCTCTGGAATCACCCCCCCCCCCCCCATACAGCAACGATTTGGCTCCAAGTGACTATTTCCTTTTTCCGGCGTTGAAGCGAAACTTATCCGGAACACGGTTCACCTCAGACGATGCAGTGAAAACAGCTGCCGAGAAATGACTCAATGAGCAGGGAACTGATTACTAACAAGATGGGATAAATAAGTTGGTCGAACGTCCTGACAAATGCCTAAACAGGTTTGGCGACTATGTGGAAAAATGAGGGCCAGATGTGTCTCTTGATTGCAATTTGTATCTTGTTTCTATTGTTAATAAATACTTTTTCCTTTGCCTTGTAAACTTTTTTTGGGATCACCCCTCGTACATTATACAAATAAGAACTAACGACATCCTATCATAGAAGAAAACCTACAAAAGTATCTGCTTATTCTGACTTTGTGTTTTCCCTTATGAAAACGAACGTCTATTCGACAGATTTCGTAAAGGTATTTCTTATGATTAAGTTATTATGACATCATACATGTAGTACTGTACTAAGGCACCAAAAAAGGTATTTAGCGGTGCTCAGTCATTGATCTATATATTTCCATTGTACGGATTTGATATTGTTTAAGGAAGCTGTTTAATATTAGGTTAAAAGATAAAAATTAATACAGGATCCTATTCCTGACTTATCTTTATCTAGAGAAAGTTAGAATTTTCACATCTGCATTCTAGCTTAAAGGAAAGAATTGATCTAACATATATTATCCTTGTTTTTAAGAATGATTGTACCGCAGAATGATGTATGCTACGAGGTCGATGATTCTAAATCGTTTAGAGAAGTTTCCCAATCTATAGAAATAGTTTAGAAAAGGCGTAAATCTCTCCTACGTGCATCCTATATTATAAAAATGCAATGTCTTTTTAAATATTCTTACTTATGACATTTTTTATCATATGAAGGTTTTTTACGCAAATATTCTTTATGCAGCCACACTCCCAGTTAGCCCTATCGTATTTACTACAATCATCTCATAATTACCATTGTACATCTAATTTGTATATCGAAGATGTATTCTTCACTTTAAGTATATTTTATTATCTCTATATCCTTAGTCACCACTTGTTTTATAATCAATAAATGTAAACTTCTTTTCACGTTTCCCTAAATTTGTACGGTATATATTACATTGTTGAAGGCAATGATATAATCATATTTTGTAAAATAAAACTATTTATTTTACTAAATGCAAACTAATTAAAATATAAAAATAGACTCTGAACAAATTCCTATTTTTCCACTTATACAAAATTGTGATTGGTCTAGTAAAGTAAAGACACACGTCTAATACAAATCTAATTTAGAGGCTTTTCTAAAGCATCACTGCTTAGACAGATTAGCAAATGCATTATAAATTAAATTTAACTTCAAGAAAACGTGAAATATTTTGCACGATAAATACTCTTCACTGAGAATACCTTGCCACGATCTTAAACCACCCGACTTTTTTAAAATCATCTTTATAATGTATTAGATTTATACAAAATTTTATCAAAATAAATGAATAGAATTTATATAATTCAATAGAATTTATATAAGCGTAGACGTTCTTCTTCTTTTATTAAAATGCTTGATAGAGATAAGTAACCCTAAATTAAAAATTCATGTATATTATTAAAACAATTAAAATATGCTATTGTTTCTTTAATCTGTTTCATTTAATTAATTAATTTTATTCTAATTATTTTTGTATGCATTAGGTTTTTTTTAAATATTTATAAAACATAAATTATTAAATTATTATCAATAATTAAAATAATTAAAAGAAAAATATTTAATTTTTCTTCGCATATTTAAAAATAACTAATATTTTTTTACAATGACAACACTTAGTACTTTTATTATAAATTATGAAATTATTAACATTTTTCATTTTGACAATTAATTATTTGTTAGAGAATGGAACATATGCTCAATGTTTAACATATTATCGTATTATAAAAAAACTAATTTACAGCAACATTTGTCGTGTTAATTATCGCTAATCCCCAAAATAACTTTGACTTCAAAATTTATATGCATTATAATGACATTATGTATTTATATTACGCGAGTTAAATTGTTTTTTCTTAAGTGACAATTAAGTATGATTTTAATTAATAACAACATAGATTACTTGTTAAAACATGCTGCTGAGAAGAAAGTAATTAAGCTATATTTGTTTGAGTTAAACATCAATTTCTGGTTTAATATCTTATTCATCACAGTATTTCTGTAATAAAGTAAATTAATATAACCCATTTTTTATTGATTTGATAATTGATAAATTCCTATTTTAAACGATATTTGAATGATTATATTCTTAGATGTTTTTGGAAAATATTTTGTCTTTTAGATTGGAATTGATTTATATAACTATCATTTTTGTATTTATATTTTATATTAATTTAATATAAGGGGAAGTATTTGTTTAGTTTGATTTGTGGCCTGAAAATATTTTGAAATGCTTTTCCTTCCACAATAAAACATGATAGAGATTTGAATAAATTGAGCATGATTTAATGACATATTTTGCCTTACAGTAACATTTTAATAAATCTAAGAAAGGATATTAGCGTTACAAAACGAAAAATGATAAATTAAGAAGTTATAAACTTCCCTTGAATCATAAAATTTACGAAACTGTGAACACCAAGTTTATTTTAAATACTAGTGCAGATTTTGATATAACATTAATGAGTTTTATGTGGTATTCACAATATTTTACAATTATAAGAATCCTTAAAATATTAAAATAATAAAGATAAAAAGCTAAAGATAAAAGTGCATATATGCGTCTACTCGTGTGAAAATAAAATTAGTTCTCATACTTATATTCTAAAATGGATAGTAGTTAGTATATTTTATTCATACTATCTCAGTTTGGTGAAAATTATATGTATATATATATATATAAATAAATAAATAAATAAATAAATATATATATATATATATATATATATATATATATATAATGTCTTTTCTTAACTTCTGTTGCTTTACTACATTCTGTGAACACAAAAACGATGCTTTTAAATATTTATATGAAACGCAAATTAAGTAGGATAATGCATTGTAGTGAAACATGTGTAGATTAGTGTTTCACAAAGTAAATTAAAATCAACTTACTACATTTTTGCTAATATGATCAAAATGAATACTGCATGTTTTTTATACTTTAGTGGAAAAATATTTTTTCGAATATAAAGATTTGAATATTTTTAACTCTATGTTTGCAGTAATATACAGTTAAAGGAAAAGTCTAATGAACGTTTAGTGGAAATGTAAGTCTTATTAATAAAATTAAGTCAACAAAATGAAGTAACGAGCACTTTAACATAGTAATATTTGGTCATCCGGAAAGTTCTTTGGCTTTTCAAAGCGAATCTTTTTTTCGTGTACTTATATTTTGCTTGAATAATGCAGATATGTAATATATTCGGACTTTTCCGCTGGCACTGCATAATTGTCGCTAGTGTTGTGGCATAATTTTTGTTTCAGTGCTGTGCTAAGAATGGAGAACCAAAAATTTCATTTTCGTCGTATTATGCACTTTTATTTTAAAAAAGGTAAAAATGCTAGTCAGATTTCTCGAAAAATTTGTGCTGTATATGGAAAAAAGTGTTGTGTCAGATAACACAGTACGGAGGTGGTTTGAGAAGTTTGAGCTACGAAGATGATGGAATTATCATCATCTGTAAAGGAGATCCTCTAAAAAATTTTTATAAAATGATCATGCACTGTAATTTTTGGAGAATTTTGCCTGTGTGATAGCTTCTTAACTGTGTAACGGGGATTTTCAGCGATAGCTTCTGTTAAGAGGTCTTGTTTTACACATGACTGTCGTTCAGAGCGGGCATCATTTTCGAGGCTGGGATTTTAAATCTTAAACTTCTCAAAATACCTTCGAACTGTGTCATCTGAAATAGCACTTTGTCCATATACAGCAAAAATTTCAGCAGTTGGGCTAGAATTTTTTTCTTTCTTTAAATAAAAGAATATAATGTGACATAGTTGAATTCTCTATTCATAGAACAAATGCTCAGAAACATATATTATGCTACAACATAAGCTTGAATTATTCAGCGCAAGCGGAAAAGACCGAATGTACATATCTGGGTCATTCAAGTTCACTCTTTATTTGCAGTAGCAAAGGAACTAGACGAAACCGTGCTCAGCGTTGAAAAACTGCAGAACTTTTCGGATGTTCCAATACTAATGGTCATAGTAAAACTAATTAATTCATTAATTGTAATACTAAACAATCAGTTAAACTTAGTTGTATACAACTCTCGAAAATAAATGCCTTAAAGAGGATTACCTTTCTAGAGATGTTAGATACAGAAAATCTCTTATAAAGATGAAATTATTTTTAAAACTTGGCACAATGTAACTGGTTTGAAACTTCTTACAATATACACTGTAAAAAAAATTCCGGAGGTTAATAAAAATTTTCAGTAAATTCGTATTCTTCAGAATTTTTTATTAACCGATATTATAAACCGGAATCGTTGCTAGCTGTTTTCTACTAATTCTAACAGATTTTCTTTTAACTGAGTAAGAATACAAAAATTTGTTTTAGTAACTGCAAGGATCAATGAGAAAACCTTTTTTTATTTTTATATTTTTTAAAGATTGATACTAAAATTTTATTATTATATAAAGCAGAGGACGAGAAAAAGATGTTTCTTTAAAATATTTTTTAATAGTACAATTTTATGTTACATTTACGATCATAGATCATAATGTACAATAATAGAAAAAATCAACAACCCATGCTATTTACCATTAAAATGCCACAGAGAGATGGAAGAGAAATATAATTTTAGGTATGTTTTGGGGAAGGTATCTACTTTCCCAAAAAAACTTTATTCTTGATATAGGATTCTTGATATAGTCGTCATATTCAAAATAGTTCCAAATTTCATTTTTCATTTTTATCACCCACTTTCGACATTGTACTAGAATTTCTTGGATCAAAGTTTCCCTGAAAAATAGTATAGAAATAATCATTTAAAGTTTGGCGAAAGAATTTGTCTGTATTTTGAAAAAACCACAAACTGGTTCAAAATTTTGTAAAATTTTTGTTAATGATAGTAATTTTATTATTGATAATTTTTATGTGATATGCAATTATTTTCAGATGGTAATGAGCGAAACACGTGAAAAAAAATTTTGTTAGTGTAACTCGAATTTGTAGGCAATAATTAGAAAAAAAAATATAACGTTAATATTAAATTTTAAAATAAACTAATCGTACCGAATTTTTCTTAAATATTTAGAACAGACTTTATTTCACTCTGATATATCTAACGATCTTATATAGCACAATGGTTAAAATTATAACAACATTCTTGAGGAATTAAAATAACAAGCATTGTGTAATCAAAATAAAGGATGGCGAGGATGAAACTAGTAAAAAAATCCCTAAAATTGAAATACGAATATCTCGAATATATATTAATAAAGTTACCTTGATTTTGTTTTATCATCGAGATATTTTTAGAACCCTAACTCCAATGTACAATTGCGCCGAATTTCACACCTGTAGAGTTTTAAAAAACACCCCGTTAATTAGCAAGTCTATTCCAATATTTTAGTTAGTAAAAAACATGCTTATTTTCAGGTTTATCCCATTTATATACTAATACTTGGAACTCCAAATACTTGCGAGCCTTCACTCGACAAACATTTCCTGTCATTTGTATTGTTCACATCACTGTAACATTTCAAAATATTTTCTTTAATAAATTGGAAGTAATACATTTTCTTATAAAATTCAGGTACATTATAAATATCAAAGGTAAGTGGAAAATTATTCTCTTAAAAATTATTATATACACGTCTAGCACACAATAATGTAATATTTAAACAATACCGCTATTTAAAATTTTCTTTTTCAGAAATTGGATGTATTAAACATTTAATTACTTTAAATCACAAATAATTCCAAAATTATTTTATAAACGAGAACAACATGACGGGCGAACAGTCACACAACTCAGCTATATTATATATCAGTTTTTTTTTTCAAATTACAGATACTGTGGAATTACAGATACTGTCGATAGTCCTCCAACATTATAAAACAAATGTTTCATAAAATTTGTAAACATTGAAGAAAAATACACCTTAACAATATTAAAAAAATCAATGCATTTCGTAATTTTATTTATGCAGATAAGATGAAAAATAATCGTTTTAATAAAATTAATTAAATAATAATCATTCTCTATGCCATAGCATTCGAAGCTAAGGTATTATTTTTATCACAACTGTTGTTCTAACACAGAATTTTGAATGCAGTTCATTTTTATTTTAAAACATTATAAATTATTTAAATATTAATATGAGCAAATAAAAAATGTCAAACTTGTTTATCGATTTAAAGGTATTTGACTTCTTTACTAAATACAAATGCCACTTGATTTACGTGTGAAAAATATCCAAAGGTACATTTTTATTTTTTTGTCTCTTTTTTCAGTTTTTTCATCATTATTATTATAATTATTCTTAATTGTGTATTTTACAGATTGTTTATACTTCACAAAAAAGAGATTCAAAGATCAGTAAGACTATGCTTTAGCGTGATGTAAAAATATGATGTAAAAATATTTTTTTCTTCACATAATTTTTCAATAAGATTTTTTTTTAAATTGTTTTTAATGAACATTTTTGCACTAAAAGTCTCTACATGTTAATTTTAAAGAGGCTGAGCCTAATATTTTCTGAGAAAACGTACAACGCTAGTTCAATACTTATTCTTTATTTTTCCTCCTTAAACATTTTAATTAAACAATTAACGAAAATTTAAGTCTTTGAAGAATTTTCTTGTTAAAAATTTTTCTAGTCCCTGTAGTGTCAAAGAAATAATACTTTTAGAACATATTCCTCGCATTTTACTCCTTTTTAAAATTTAATTTAAAATATCTATTTTCAGCGGGGTTACATGTTAAAGGTAATATGTAATCTCTCTAATTGTAAGTAATGGATAATTAACAATTTAAAGTAATGTTTACATGATGAATTTAGCTTATATAAAGATTTTGAACTTTTCTGCGGACAAAAACATGATGAAAATGTAATTTTTAATACATATCAGATCACTGCACCCTTTTGAACTGTTTATTTAGGGAACCATTTTTTGAAAGCCACTATAAGCGTTAACAATATCTTTACCGTTCTAGTACTAAAAATTTCAATGACATCTTGATGAAACTTCATGTTCAGTGTTTTATTTTTATTTATTTTTCATTATTATTTTTTTTTTAGAAAACCGCTTTTTTGTAGTAACACACATCACTCCTATTCTGACTCATCCATGCACCAAGTATACTGACATAATAAATCAGATTTCCTGAGAAAAAGCTTTCTCCTAGTAAGAAGCACATGTGAATGTACACAACTCGTCTGTTTATGGAAGAAACATGGGCTTTGAGTGGCTTTGAATGCGGCATGATCATGTTTCCGAGAATGTGGTTCCGAGAATTCTGGTTCCATTTCTCTAAAATCGTTTTTGGGGTTTTTCGTACACCAGAGTCTTCAAAGAATGCCGATAAACCAAAAACATCACGCAAAAAGTAGAGCAATAAACGAAAATCACTTCTGAACGTAAGAGGTAACGAGTTAATGACACGCAATATATGTAGCAAAAGAAGAACTAAAACACAACAAATTGCAGAGCATTACAACTCAGATTCATAATAAAAAATATCTATACGCTCTAAAGACAAAACATATTACAACAAGAAGGTTAGTGACAATATCAGTTCTGTCTCTCAATGTGTTTGTAATTTTTCGGCCACTCAATGTATGAGGTCAATATTATTTTGCTAATTTGGATTTATTCAAAACAATGTATCATAAAAATGATAACCCATTAAGCGCCGCTATATATATTAAACTATTTTTTTATGGAACAGTTGTTTTTTCTTTATGAATAGGAAGTCTTTAAAGTATTTCTGAAGAAAAAATAAAAAAATATCAAAAATTTAAGAAAAATAGCATGTTCCCAAAATGGGAGCAATGGCTCAAAATGGGGGTAAATTTTTTCAAAATTTTTACTTATGCCTCCGTGCATTTATGGTTGTTATTTCACAGTTCTTTAGCTATAAAAGGGGTAATATCATGCTGAAGCTGATATTTTACGAATAATTCATATAAATTAGTCCAACATCTACATTTATAATAAAAATAAAACATAAAATTACCGATCCCATAAGCATTTTCATTATCCATCTCTTTATTTTTCCCATTTACATAATTTCTGTCCTACTATTTTACATGAAAATGATGGAACATTTTTTATGCAGCATTATAATTTTTTTTTACGTTTTCTAAAATTGATTTTTTAACTTTTTTTTTTTTTTTTTTTTTTTTTTTTGCTTAGTTTTTCCATATTCGGATTTGAAGATTCGTCTGAACTTTCATCTGAAATATCAAGTCTGCTTTTAATACTTTGTCTTTTTTAAACTCTAAATCAGATATTTCTTGATTGTCTGTTGATTTAGAAATTACGGAAAGTTTTACTTCACCAAATATAACATGGGATAAATCGTCGCATAAATTATTTTCTATTACATATATAATAGAAAATAATTTATGCAACATACATATGAGGAAGATATATTCCTTGTATGTTGCAATACTGCAATCAGGGGGCACAAAAAAAAAAACGATTTCTGGAACAGCCGAAAAATCACCCAAATCTAAAAAAATGTTCAATCATCTTCCATGTAAAAAAATCAGAATAAAAAAATAATGTAATGATGAAAAATAAAGAGATGGATAATGAAAATGCTTATAGAACTGGTAATTTCATTTTGTTTTTTTATTATAAATGTAAAAGTTGGACTAATTTATTTGAAATCTTCTTTAAATATTAGTTTCAGAATGATATTATCCATTTTATAGCTAATAAACTGAAAAATAAATACCATAAATGCACGGAGTCATATGTACAAGTTTTCAAAAACATTACCCCCATTAAGAGCCATTGCTCCCATTTTGGGAACAACTTATGCTTTCGGTAATTATGACTGATCAATTATACATATTAATTCCACATGTTGGAATTAGCCCCAAAACGACTCTATAATAAAAATATAATTTTTATTATAGAGTTTTTTTTTCTTTCGAGTAAGTACCAAAAAGCTATTTTTTGCATTTTTAAACTCATTTTTAAAAAATAGAAAAATTTAATGAAACTTTTAAAAAAAATTCAGAAGTCGTCTATTATATTCAAAATTCAAATAACACGAACCTTTTAACACTATATAAAATACTCACTTTAGAAAAAAAATCATAAAGCAATGTTCCCAAAATGGGAGCAATGGCGCTTAATGGGTTAACAAGTCATTATTTTGTGATGAATATACCTGTATTGCATAAAGTTTTAATTTAAACTATCCTTAATAAGCTGTATATTTTAAAGGAAAACTTTCGTGTGTGAACTTTTCAATTAATTCAAATTCTAATTCCTAAAGCCTCATTAATTTCTCCCATGCATAATGTCAATGCTTATCATAATCAGCGTTTATAAACCTATCTGCACTTGAATGTGATTGTCAGTTCACGTTTACTTCCTGTTGAAGTGTGGGAACATAATATTAACAGTATATGCAACATAAGGTACTTGATACAGAAGCGTTGGATTCACTGTATTCAATTCAATAGCACTTGGAAATGTTTACTATATTGACATGTTGTTTACTATGTGACTATGTTAAAGAAAACAAATAATGTAAATTTAAGTAATTTATTGCTTACTCAAATTCTTCTGAATGTTTACGAGTTTAATATATAAGTTTATGATATTGTACAAATGAGCAAATGCGATGAAGAATTCAAATTGCTTTAAAAATGTCCATTTACATACAAAAACACTTATATATATGTATATAAATGTGTGTAGATTGATATAATATGGATATGGGATTTTTTAAAACTTTATGATATTTTATATTTAAATTTAAGAATACTACCGTATTTTCTGGTGTATAAGCGGCGGCAAAAATATGTCTGTTACAAACCAGAAATTTTGTTTAATAGATGTAGTCAAATAAGTACCAATTGTAAATACGTTAAATTTTAATAAATGAACTTTCTGGTTGAAGATATATTTATCTGAGCTGCGGCTTATACGCCAAAAATTACAGTAGTTATTTTTGGTGTATCGACAATAGTATAGAACTTCTTAACAATTTAAAACGTCCGCCTACCGATTTCTACACATGATTTTGAGAATCTTTTTCTTTGACTTTTTTCTAACTCTTTTACAGGGTTCCTACGAGTTTACCGGAATATTTTAATAGAATTTTTCTTCTTATTTAAATGCACGAAAGTATTACAATTCCTGCATTTAAACGAGGTGTCTAAAATTTCTGTTATTTAAATATTAAATAGGAAAATTATGTTAAAAAATGTGGTAAAAGCGTACGAACCCCGTTTTAGAAAAAAATGTGTTATTTTTCATTCAAGAGTAGTTAAATACAGGGATTTTGTCTTACGAAAAAAAATCAGAAATTTTTGTTCATTAAATTTAATGACATTTTATATATAATCTTTGAGCATTGGTAAGAGAAAATTTTTTCAAGTACAGCTGCTAATGTATATATATATATATATATATATATATATATTGAGTTTAAATATGTGTTGTATTCTAATAAAAGTGTAAACGTTTGTAAATACATTTATAATTTAGTAATTTTATAACAAAATGAAGATGGAATTGAATATAATTTAACATAATTGTTTAAATTTAAATAAGGCTTATGAAAAAACTAAACATATTAATTTTCTGTATTTGCATTTATTTATTATGAATATTTTTGTATATTAATATTTACGATAAACCAGATAAAAAAAATTAACACTCCATCCATGCTTTAATAATTTTTTCATTTGACCAAACCTGTTTTTTGCTTATGTTATTTTGGGACAGGTCAATACATTTGAAAAAAATGTATTAATAGAAAAAAAAATAAAGAAAACCATTTGCAAGCTTACTACTAATTTATTTTATATATTTTTTATAATTTTGATTCGTATTTCATTAAGTAAATAACTTTATAAGTTCTTTGGAATGACAAGTTTAAACTGGCCAAGCATCATGATAGAGGCAAGATGTTTATATTGATATATACGAAGATTCATTGCTCAAGTCCTTTAATGGAGCACACGTTTTGGAAGTTCATCACTGACATAAGGCTTGAAGACTGGAATAAATTATAGTGAAATTGAATCACAAAAACGCAAATCTAGATTTTGATGCTGGCTTGTGTAGCAGTTTAAGACTAATATGTCCAGCCGTAGAAGGGTGACGTGACGAGTGAAAATTTGAATTTACTTTATCCTTTGAAGGAATATTCAGGTAAAGGTGTGGACACGACGACTTGCATTTTCATTTTTATATTTTCATCTATAATTTCCATTTATAATTTTTTATCCCATTTTATATTACAATTCTTATATTCTTATTTAAATATGTTTTTTTCCAGAACTGGTATATTATGCATTTTAAAGAGAAGTCAGACATTACAAATAAAGGTACTCGTGAAACAAGTTCTTTGTTTTTAGCTGCAAAATCATTTAAATTACTTTCCTTTTTTTTTTATTTAACTCTTTCCGCCAATGTATTTTTAACATGAAATTATAAGTACGACGTGGCACCCGTCGATATTCGACGGAATAAATAGAAATATATAAGGAACTGTTATGTATAATTATAGTAAACCTTCAAAAATAACTTTTAGAAAAGTCTGTTTTACACTGGCTAATATATTACTCCAAAACAACTGTTATTTTAAACTATGTTTACTATAATACTATTTCTATTAAGTTTAACTTTTAACATTATTGAAAACAAAAACTTGATTCGTTCAATCTATAGCACGGCGCAACTGGTGTATATTTTTGAATTATTTTGTCTACCAATTTCAAAAATATTAAAATCTATCTCGTAGATTAGTAGAAATGAGCCTCAAAGTTTATTGTTTTAAAATAGAACAAAATAGTAAAAAAAAAGTCGATATTTGTATCCCTGCTATGTAGTTTATTTCAAATTAATTTGTAATCTATAGCCAAGTTAAATAATCAAGATAAGGTAACCGATTAACTATCTAAATCTAATTTTTTTTGTTACAGAATGAGAAATGAAACAAATTTAGGGTCATTTGGAGAAAACCTTATTATTATTTTTCTTCTGTTCCAGACAAAAATCGCCGAAGAAGATTCATGTCGTGTATGTATTCATTATACGTATGTATTTATGTGTGTATGTATTCACATTATTCAATTACACATTCCTGAATTATGTATGTGTGTATTAATAAATTATGTATGTGTGTATTCATAAATTATGTATGTATGTATTGTAACAAATGTAAATTGTCACCTTTAATTACCATTATTTTGAATAATATAGTTCGCTATTCATGTTTAATGCTATCACATAACATGATTACAAATGATTGACATGAAATAGCTTAAAAAAATATGAATAAGCTGCAATAATGTTAGATATTTTCTGCCAGTATTTGTTGATAGTAAATAGCTCAACAGTAGAGCAATTTCAATTGATGTCAGACTCTAGCAACCAACTTAACAACCTGGTGAGCATTTTGTTCGTCCACTGATTTTTGTGTATATTTATTGGTGGAGTAATAATACTGGCTGCCAAACTGACGATTTTGATTGGCTGGACTCAAACTGAGGGACTTTTTTCAAGCGGTTGAAACTGATCTAAGACATGTAATTAAGACGTACGTACCATTTTTATTTTAGTTTCATCAATGGAAAAACATGTTTTAAGCTTAACATAACATCATTTTCATCGGCACAAACATTGCCTACGTACTTTTCATATTGCTTAACTATGTACGTTTTAAAACACAAAAGGTCTTACTTTCAGAAATTCTGACGCTGTGTTTGCTAGAAGGGCTTTGCGGGTTGCATTTTATGACACCGTGACGTCCTATTCAGCACCAGCAGCGTAATAATTATTCCAAAATGTACCTCAGTTAGATCAACGACTATGCGCCATTCTTATTCGTGTTAAAATGACATAATGTTTCAATGACTTTTTCTGCCGCCAGTATTAGTTTAAAGTCACACAGGCTTAATTTCAGTACCAGAAGAATGAGAGATTGCTAAAAATCACTTAGATACAAATGTATTAATAAATAACAGTTTTACGAAGGAATATGTCTGTTTTTCCTAAACATTCCGTCATTTTCATTGCTGGCAGCATTCCGCTTTTCGCTGATTATAGCTATTTGCAGTGCAGGAGGAAAATTAAGTTTTTAAGAGCTCTTTACGCCTACTGTCAGCATAGGAGAAATATAATGCCAATGTAAATTACGCGTTTACGACACAAACGTAGGAAGAATTGTCAGTTTTTTAATAATGTATGCTTTCATTGACTGGCTTTTGAAAATGACGTCATTTTAAGAGTTGAAAGAGTATGGAAAATGTGGCTTCTAACTTCACAGCTTATGTAATGAAAAAATGTCTGAAAATGTACATAATGTAATTTTGATGTACGTTTGAAGCAATTTTAGAAAAATGCAATTTCATGTTTTTACATAAATGCTTTCTTTATAAAATTATGTAAGTTAACGTGTAGGGAAGTTGAGCCTTTGAATTGTCATAAAAAAAAATTCATACAAATAGAAAACATATTTTCTTTTCAAATACAATGAGAAAACGACACCAATAAATATATAATGAAAGAGATGAAATAATCCCAATTCACTGGACAACAAATTTGAACATTTGCTCAGTCCCAAAACCAAAATTAGTTGTTTCTTATTAATTTGTTTGTCCTTTTTGGTTTTAGATCTTCTACAGCACGTCCAGTTTTTGAGATATTTGCATGCTTTGATTTATGCAATTTTTCGAATTTTTCTACAATTTTATGCAAATTGCAGACAAATAAAGCATTATCAAACCTGAGTTTTTGTTTTATGTTATGATTACTAGCCAGTTTACTTTACAAAAATATTGTGTCCGAGGTTATACTGACATATGGCCGTGAAATATTGTGTTTACGTTAATATTTTTCTAAACTAGTTTTTTTACGCTGATTTCAAATCTGGTGTCCGTTTTATTTTATCATGGTCAGTTTTTGAAAAAAGTGAAATTTGTTGTTTGTTAAAGCAAGCCAAAAAATGCTTTTTATGCTACATCTGTGATATACTTCAGCTAATTAGGATAGATTCTGCTACAGTTTTCGAGTGGTTATAACCATTGGTGGTTATGTCCCTGATAGGAATTTGACACTATTCACACTTTTGAGAATGATGTACACTTCAATAAAAGCATTTTACATCAAACGTGTGTCAATACAATACAAAAGTAGAAATTCATTTGACGTGATATAAAGAAACGGATTGCAGATTAGAAATTAACATAAAAATCTAGACTAGAAAAACATTATGTCAATTATGTGGCAACTACTTTAAAGTTGAATGTAATGTAAACATTACACTAGGACTTCCCTCAAAGGGATTAGTCTGAGTGATATTGCTGAGAACATAAAGTTAACAATTACGATATAAAGAAGATATCAACAAGAATCTAAGTGAATATACAGCATATGATAGACAAGAGATAGATAAAGATACAACATATGAAAAATAGCAAATTAAATGATATAATTACAAAATATCATATATAAATTCATATACTGTTATGTTTTCATATGCATTTTTTTATAACATTTGGCAAATAATCTCATTTTCTTAAGCGGGAATTGCTCAAAACTTAAAAAAAAAACCGCCGGATCTTTTAAAACGATATTTTTAAAGTCACATAATCAGATTTGCAGCCAATAGCATATTTTAGCAAGCGTAGTTTAACGCAAATTTAATTTAATTTTTGCAACATTTTCTTTGTGACAAATATCTAAATAAAATATTAAAAAATAAAATATTAAATATTGAAATATTAAATCAAATATTTAATATTTGAATTAAAAAATTTCCTTTGTTTATTTGTATAACTATTTATAGAAACTCGTATACTTCAAACCACATTGATAACATGCTTTGCTACAAACGTGTCTACCAGTCTAACTACTCGTATGTCTTAGTTGTGTCTCTCTCCGAACTCATCTGTCTACTGTCTCTCTACTCTTCTGTATACCCGTCTCAGTATCCGTCTGTCTTTCTACCCGACTCTTTAATCGTGTCTCTACCTGTCTCGCTTCCCGTTACATTACTCGTCTATCAACACGTCTGTCTGTCTATATACCCCTCTCTCTACACGTCTGTCAAGTCGTCTCTGTACTCGTCTCTCTATCCACCACGCTACCCGTCTCCCTACCCATCTCACTACCCCTCTGTCAACCCTTTTTTTCACCTGCTTCGCTACCCGTCTGTCTATTCGTTTCGCTACCCGTTAGCTTATCTCTGTCGCTATCCGTCTCTCTACCCGTTTGTTTACACGTCTATCTATCTCTCGCCAACTCTTCCCAATATTTAAACAATTTAGTAAACGGAAGCCGTTTACCTGTTATTAAATGCAAACAGGAGTAATTTATCTAAAGAGTGTAATCAGATGCAATTTTTTTAAATACATACATAAACCAGCATAATAATTCACCAGTTTTATTTTCATAGTAGTTTATGTCATTTGACAGTATATCTCAACTTCTTCAACTCGAACTGCGTCAAGCTTTTTAAAAAAAGCCCCAAGGTCCGTATAACTGTGAAGGGGAATTGTCCTCAGGGATATTAGATACATGTTATTAAGTTAAGTGAAAATTTTGTAATCGGGTTCGCAGCCAATTTCTTATGTCAGAAAGGGTGGCTTCACGCCATTTTAAATTCATTTCTGTAACTTTCTTTTTCTTTTTTGGTGGGTGGTTGGGGGGGGGGGAGGGTTCCAAATATATACACTTAAATTCAAACTTTTGCCCCCATGTTAATATTAGTGTTGTTTGTATTATCAATTAATACTTTGTTGATCGAGCTTCATTCGAAACAAATGTAAAAGACTTCTACAGTTTTTTTTTCTAGGAGAAAGTTCCGTAATCGGGCCCTAAGCTAATCGGGGAATTTAATATCATTATTGTTTCTAACTCTTATAGAGTTAAAACAATATTGTTGCTAGCATTACTCTTGTTTGTGACCAACCTCTTCTGTGTATCTGAATAGGGAAAAGTTCCGTAAAATGTACTGGTTGGTGCCAAAGGCAGTTGTAGTATCTTACAAATTTTTCTAGAGAGCGGAAAAACATGTTTTTTAAAATATTTACAAATATACGTTTATTAAACCATGTTTTTGAGCCATTTTAAAAAATTAAGTACGGTGCTAAAATAAAATTTTATTGCCATTTTCGATATTTTAATAAGAAATGAAAATACATAACAAACAAATTTAACAAAACTAAGCCAATTTTGGGTACTTTTCTATTATCCCGTCGACCCCTTTTCATAACAAAAAACTATCGCCAAACTAAGATTAAACGCTAAAAATACAGTCCCATTTACTTGATGCCAGAAGCATTATACGTGTTTGTTAAATCATCAAGTGGTTTTTAATTCGACATTTGCGTGTATTTTTCATTATGTTTTACTGATTTATTAGTTATTTCATTCATTAAAGTAACAATTGTGTCCTTAAATTCTTATATTTTATTTATTTTGATATTTCAATGGCAACGTTCTCCCGTTTATTTAACGTTACAGTTTGGCAATAGTTTTTTGTTATGAAAAGTGGTCGACGGGATAATAGAGAAGTACCCATTTTTTGTGATAAATAATTGTTATTGCCAGGGAGGCAAATTGTAAACAATTAATAAGCGAACTAAAAAAATTACCGGAAAAAACTTGTGGGAATCTCAAGAAAGAAATATCTGATATAAATAGCATTTAAAATCTTAAAATGGAGAAGTGGTCCGTATAAAAATGCAAAAAATTATGCACCTGATATAAGAATTTTTTAATTTTTTTATATTTCCGAAAGCACATATAAAAGGGTAAAAATCCCGGCACAGATACCATATACTCACCACGTTGGCGCGATTTTCCCCCCGCCCCTTTGGCGAAAACTGTTTGTTGTGTTTGTTTACTTTTATTTTTTATTTTAATTCTATATATTATTTTTATATGTATATCAATATTAATTTAGGCACAGATGTCAGATACGCACCAGATTGGCGCGATTTTTCCCCCGCCAATTTGGCGAAAACTTTGTTTTTGAATATTAGTTACAAATACCATACAATAATAGCATGTAATTTTTTATTTCAATGTAAAAATAAAATAACGTAATAAATGAAATAGCTCCTATTATTCAAAAATGGGAAATAAAAATAAATAAATGATAGTTTGATATAAATAAATATTGATATATATAATAAAAACAATTTATAGAATTAAAATAAAAAATAAAAGTTAATAAACAATTGAAACAAAATAACCGGTTTACCATGTGAGGCATAAAATTGCCATTTTGTTGCAATCGCGCCAATGTGGTGCGTATATGACATCCGCGCCTTTATTTATATCAAACTATTATTTATTTATTTTTATTTCCTTTTTTAAAATAATAGAAGCTGTTTCATTTATTACGTTTTTTATATTGAAATAAAAAATCACGTGTACTATTTGTCACACTATTTGTAACTAATATTCAAAAACAAAGTTTTCCCCAAGCTGGTGGAGGGAAAAATCGCGCCAACGTGGTGCGTATATGACATCTGTGCCTTGTTTCATTTCACATAGAGGTACTGCTGTATTATCCCGTCGACCACTTTTCATAACAAAAAACTATCGCCAAACTGTTAGATTAAACGCCAAAAATGCAGTCCCATTTACTTGATATCAGAAGCATTATACGTGTTTGTTACGTCATCAAGTGGTTTTTAACGCGACATTTGCGTGTATTTTTCATTATGTTTTACTGATTTATTAGTTATTTCATTTATTAAAATAACAATTGTGTCCTTAAATTCTTATATTTTATTTATGTATTTTGATATTTCAATGACAACGTTCTCCCGTTTATTTGGCGATAGTTTTTTGTTATGAAAAGTGGTCGACGGGATAATAGAGAAGTACCCACATATGTATTGGTACTTTTATGTTAACTTGGCGCAGTTGATAAATCGCCAAATATTTTTCTCATAACATCTTCATATTGCATTCATTTCATTTAAATATAAATCTTTCACTGATTTCATTTGAAATACATACATTAAAAATACACGTCTTTCACTCATTTAATTTAAAATACACGCCTTTCACTAATTCCATTTAAAATACTAAAAAGGAAAAGAAAATAAGAAATAATGCCACAAATCGAAACCTTTTATTTAAACATCAAAGAATTGTTCCTAACATACACACGCGAAATAAAAAAGCTGCTAATGGTGTGATTTACGCCAAATCTCTAATACTAATACTACTCTTACTAATCTCTAATGCTTTTCAAACAGAAAAAGTTCCAGATTAACTTTCCATTTTTATTAAATTGAAATATATTTTATTGTGCTGAATATTAGTGCTTGCATATTTTTTTGCTCCATGTATTCCATGAACTTTTCAATTCCGATTGTCTACGAAAATCTCCCGACGGTGAAAATGACGTACGCACAAAATTTAGTGACGTATGTACTTTAATTGTGCTTTTTTATCTATCTTACTTATAATAAAATCCAAAGGCGAGAAAGTGTCTGTAACGGTACCGGGTTGTACCACTCTGCGATTCGACCGTAGTTAAACGCCATGTTAGGCTTACTGAAAAAGAAGTTATATTATCTACTTTCGTCGTTTAAATATTTGTAAAAGAATATTCAAGCTTTTAAATCTTTTAATTTTGTTTAAAACCTTAAAACACTATTTAATAAAAAAAATGTATCTGTTAAAACATTTCTGTTAAAAAAAAATTCTGTAAGCACTTTTTTTTTTAGACTGCGGTGATTTATTTCCTTGGGAGAGATTTGAGGTTGATTCAGTATACTGTCGCCATCTACTGGCGGATTTTGAAATTGGCTTCCATCGTTCCGTATTTCGGGTCCTCCCGAAATTCACGATTATTTGACAAAATTCATGTTTTTTTCGTGATTCTTTGACAAAATTTGCATTTTTTCTGCTGTTCTTTGACAAAATTTCATTTTTTCGTAGTCCTTTGAAGAAATTTGCGTTTTCTTTTTGCGATCCTTTGAGGAAATTTGCGTTTTTTGCTATTCTTTGACGAAATTTGCCTTTTATTCACGATCCTTTGACAAAATTCGAGTTTTTTCTGAGATTGACGAAATTAGCGGTTGTTTTTTTTTATCCTTTGACGAAATTTCACTTTTTTCGCGATCGCTTAACGAAATTAGACATTTTTTCGCAGTGCTTTGAAGAAATTTGTGTTTTTTTTTCTTGACCCTTTGAAGAAATTCATGTTTTTCCGCGATTATTTGACGAAATTCGCAGGGTTTTTTTTTTGCGATACTTTAACCAATTTTTTTTTTTTTTTTTTTTTTTTTGTGATCCCTTGATGAAATTTTACACTTTTTTCGGAGTCTTTGGAAGAAATTTGCGTCTTCTTCGTAAGCCTTTGACGGAAATCGCGTTTTTTTTTTTTTTTTTTTTTTTTTCAATCCTACAACGAAATTTGCGTTTTTATTTTCGGTACTTTGACGAAATTCACGTTGTTTTTACAATCCTTTGATGAAATTTTCTATTTTTTCTGCAAACGATAGATATAATTGATTTTTTTTCGGCGACTATCGTTCAAAATTCGAGATATTTATGTTCGAAATTTTGGACTGAAGACTTAAATTTTCGAAATCGAATGCCTTAAATTTTTAGGAAAACTTGAACAGAATCACCCCTGATGAAATAAATACATAACTATTTTTTGTTTCTAACGAATCGTAAAATAAATTAATTTTAAACTAAAATTTGAGAGAAAAATGATTTGTTTTTAATTTCGGGAAGAGAAGGGGGGGGCGTGTTCCCCCGCCACTGAAGTAACAATATTTTAGTGATTAAACATTGAAACACAATGGACTGAAAAAAAATTAGAAATTGGTAAAATTTTCGAAAAATTTCAGAAAATCTAAAATTTTAGTAAAAATTTACAAATTTTCGAATTTTTCTTTCCGGAGTTCGGGTTTTTCCGGATTTTGGATTTTCGGATAATGGGTCATATACTGTAAAATGATTTTTTCTTATCAAACGTAATTAAAATATAAGAAATGCATAGTACAGCGTAATTTCCATTTAATTTTGCTTATGTAATCAAACAATGAGTTATATGGTTAGTCAAGCTGTTTAAAAAACTCATTGATAACACTTTTTTACAAAAACTTTCGCACATGGATTATTTGTTAATATTTGATTTTGTCCAATCGTTGAACTATTTCAGAAATTTAATACTAAGTAAAAAAAAAAAAAAAAAAAAATATATATATATATATATATATATATATATATATATATATTTTTTTTTTTTTTTTTCAATCATTTGTCCTTTTTAAAATGTATTTTTCTACAATACAAACCTTTCAATAATAAATCTCCATGCTGTTTGTTTGTATGAAGTCTTATGAAAATGAAACGCAGATCAACAATCCGTCATTTTTGACGGGGTTATATACTAGTTTTTTTAATATAACTTCCAAACGGTTTGACACTTATTCTTGGTAATAAATAGACGACGTTGTCACCTTTATAGGTACCTGCTGTAAAAATTTGAACGAAATCCGTTAAATATTTTTTGAGTTATGCTTGACGAAAGGTTTTAATATCCATCGTAGCTATATATGGGGCAAAGTAATACTGCGCTGTGTATGAGTCTTCGTTGCACTCAGACAACTATTGGGAAATGCACAAATTAAGCTTAATAACTGACAGGTCAATGTTAAGAATATGCAAACTACGACAGTTATCTGAAGAAATGGTCCAGTTATCATAACCTTAAAAAGGCAATACATTCTGAGTTTCACTGTACCTAAAATGTCTATAAAGTGACAAAAAAGGTTCAAATTTGCATAAACATAAGTATGCGAATTTCTGAAAAACTGGACGACCGACAGAAAAACGAAATGTATATTCGGAATCACCGCCAAAAACTGATCTAGGATCAACTAATTTCAATTCTGGGACAGAACCATTATTATCCAGTATTATTTGCCATTGCAAAAACCAAATAACATGATTGCCGCCATTTTCAAGAAATTACATTAATTCTTTTAATTAAAAGTAAAATTTAAAAATTAAAATATTTCTAAAGACAACTATTCCTGGCTTATGTACAAATGAACAGCTTTTGTTGAAATAAAAATTGAAAATTGGTTCAATAAAAGTCTCAGGACAGGTGACGAAAGAAAACTGCTTCTGTATTAAATATAATACATTTTTATATTAACAATTAATAAACACTATGTTATTTCCATAGAAAAAACATTATGTAACAACATTAACTTAAAAAAATTAAATGCACGTATGATTGTAAACATTTTATCAAAGATATTCGCTTACAAGACTAGTTATTCCATGTTTATTTTAATTAGAAATGTAAGTTTGTTATTACTTTCCTTTGAAAACTGAGAGCACGATGTACCTATATTTGTTTATGTGTACATTAAATTCATACCATTATTTCCGTTTCGTATATTTTAAGCATAGTTTACTTTACCAAGCGTATGATCCACAGAAATTCCAACATTCGCTCCGATAAATTTTCTTTTCAAGAGAAAAACATTTCTGAGTAAAAGTTACTCAGAATTTATTTGCATTTTAAAGCATGCAAATTCACATTTCTTAACAAATCCAATTTCAAGCTAGCCATAACTCAAAAGTTTTCTCATTTCGGAAGTTTTATAACATACTCATATTGAAACAAACTCCAAAAGTCAAAATTCCTTAAGAATTCTATACTAAAGAAAGATATGTTTCTGAATATCAGTTTATTAGCATTTCTTTCATTCTATTAAAAACCTTTCAAAAATAACCTTTTTTTTTTTACTTCTAAAATTTAAAGAAAATTTGGATTCGTTTAAAACAATTCTGAGATTTTAAAAAGTAATAAAAAATTGATCTTCAAAATAAAAAAATAGGTTTTATTCAATTTATTCAGTTTAAATGTTTTTAATATACACGTAATATTATTAATAAAATAATTTATTAAATTCTTATTATTTTCATTTATAACATATGAACACATCATAGATGAGATTAAAAAACGCCGATATTTAATTTTGATATTTAAGATTGCAATTGATGCGTTCTTGGATTCATATCCAGTATTTTTTTCTGTTTATGATGTGTTATAGTTTTAAACAGTCTTTTTTTTTTAATTTCTACTTGTTTAAAAATGTAGTTGGAAAATGTAAAATGTTTAAAATGTAAAACGATATGGACACTAGCGTGCCGATTGGCAACAACTTGTCTCAAATTCCGCTTTAATTTTTGCAATGACGCTGAACCCGTGAACGCCACATTCCGGTGTGTGTCATCCAAAGTGATACTAGACGAACGCCAAACGTGAGGGTATCATGCTCAAATTGATGAGTTAACAATTGTGGTATTCTCAACAGAAACCGGTACACCGGAGACGTTCTGGATCCCGAAGTCGTACCTTCTCTTCAACGGTTTCCTGGAACCAGATAATTAAAAAAAAAAAAACAATGCTTTTCACATATTGCTACAAATGGTCAAACTTTCTTTTCAACACAACACATACAGAGTCTTTTTTGGCCTGCCTATTCATCGGATATGTTGACATATGCTTAGGATTTTCTTGTTCGACGTTTTGCTCGTGACGCCCTCCTATGGCTGACACAGATGACCTTTGATTTCGGGTGGTACAGATTCAAAATGAGTTAAATTCGATATCATGTTGTCTAGAAGTACTTACTGCAACGCGTGATGGTTGCAAAAAACATCAAATTTCAGCATTTAAGATTTTGTGTTTTTTTTTTTTTTTTTTTTTACTTTGTAAAATTATTCATTAATTTGTCCCGATGCAGGTTTGTAGGGTAAGTTTCATCCAATTCTCATGACTCCTTCATGGTGTTGTAATTTTTGCAAACACAGGATTAAAATACTTTCACTTTCGGAATTGAAAGACTTAATAAGCTCTTAAAAGCCTACCCTACCATGCGTAAAAACGCGCAAGCTAATGTTAAGTGTATGGGAAGGTTATTTTCAAATTTATCGCTTGCATTTTAATATTTTTAAATGATTTTTTCTTAGGATAGCTGAGATCAATAATTAGCGTTGTTAGTTTTTAATTTTCCCAGTTTTGTTGCAGTTTTTTTTATAAGGGGACATTTCAATTTTTTGCACAAGTTGGAAACGGTTCTGAAAGTGAAAGTACCCTTATATAAAAAAAAAACTGGAACCAAAATCGAAAAAGTAAAAACTAACAACGTTAAAGATCGACCTCAGCTATCTTTAGCGAAAAAAAATTTATAAAATGCGAGCGACAAATTTGAAAATAACCTTCAATTAGACTCAACATTAGCTTGCGCTTTTTCTCGCATGACTAGTGTAGGCTCTTAACGGTATTTATCCTTTGTCGCTGAGTAGATGACTTTCTACTGGGAAAACTGAGGTGTTGTTATTTGAGTTTTGGAATTTTTTTACACCTTAAATAGTAACAATGAGACATAGATTGTTGTTCTTTACAACATTTTTAAACGTATATTTTTAAATACATATATCTCTAATTTCATTTTGCTTCATTGAATGATTTGTTCACTTGGCTTTCAGACTTCATTAATTTTTTTTTATGATCAATCTGATCATCTTATTTTTTAATATTTGCGCACTTTATCGAAATTTGCTATTTTTCAGGGTATCGTTCTTCTCACGAAACCCTAATACGCCTGCTCTGTTGTCTGTCCGTCACAAAGCCGTTCTCAGAAACTATATAACTTACAGGCATGAACATTTGTGTACTTTTAGATAAATATCTATTATGAAGCTCAAAATATTAAAATTTGAAAACATCGTATTATTTTAATATAGTGAGATAAAAAACGAACAACATTCTAACAGCCTTTTCCTGTTAAATTTAAACAATTTTAGTTATAGCAGTTGCAGATTTAAAATCTACAATAAAATTATTTCTACAATAAATAATTTTCATTGAAAGATATCCACGTGAAAAATGAAAATGAAATAAAAAGTTTCACCAACTGAAAAAAAGATTAATATGAAATAAAAATGATTGACGCATATTGGTAATAAAACGGAAATTTTCAAAGATTTCTCAATAATACAAGGAGTATGAGTATGTGTATGTACAGAAATCAGATTAATATGATGTCATTAGAGAATTAAAAAGAAAATTAATCTGACGTCATATTAGAAATTTAACGGATTTTTCAAATGTTTGAGAATAACACAAAGCGAATATCAATATGAGTAATAGAGAATAGTAAATACAACAGCAACAAGGAAAAACAACAAAGCAAGTATGAGTTTGATGAATGTATTGAATCATGATAAAAACCCGATTATAGAAATATTCGCATATTTTAACATTTTAAAGGTGTACAAAATGTTTAATTTTGAAATTTTTATTTTCTAAATATCGCATTTTGTGCACATGACAGATATTATTACGACAGAGTATAATAGCGGGCTTCTCCCGCTATCGGGCCTGTTCAGATATTAGAAAAAACGAAAAATTAGACAGGTAAATTTTCACTTTATAAAAAACATGATTTTTTTCCTTGTTGCTAAATGAAATTTATTTGAATTTATTAAAGAAAGGATAAACTGTTTTGAAAGGAATACTAAACGAAACCCTTTGTGCGATCTTCGATCACACTTACCCACTTTTTTACTTTTTAGTGTTTTAAATATGCCATTGTTGAAGTTTCTTAACCAGGTGACATATTTTAACGAGCACGGTAATTTAATCCATTATTTATTTATGTTTTCTTTCTTCTCCAGGATTTTATGACTCGTTGTTTGAAAATATAGAAATTCAATTTCTATGTCTATATTAGGTTTGTTTAATAGTATTTTTTTTATATTTTGTACACAAACTTTTTCAGTTCTAAAATTCGAGAATCATGTTTTTAATGTCTTATAATGCATTATATGAAATAAAACAAAATTAATTAAAATAGCAATTTGGAAATCTATTAAGGTACTCGAAACGTGTTAGAAAAAGCACGAATAAGCAAAAAATAATTTATTTTACAAATCGTGAAATCTAGATGTTTTTTTTTATTATTATTTTACTTAAGTGTGTAAACTGTATTAATAAACGGCAACAAGTAATTAAATTATTACTTTGTTTTCAGACAACAAAAACATACATTTGTAATCCAATTGTTTTTTTTTAACACGTTCGAACATAGCTATTAAGATTTGCCACGGTAGTTAAAAAGTGTTTATGAATCCAGTTTGTCTGACTATGTTCTAACTCGCGTCATGACGTTTTTAGTATTGAAAATGAAGTGTGTATCAATTATGGATTTTTGTTTTTATTGGCACAAAGTCCACATTTGGAAATGCTGCGCCATACAAGAGTTAAAAATATACTTAAGTAAAGATGTAAAATAAAGAATACATATGAGGTAACAAATAAAGATGATATACAAAAGCATTATAAAGAAACTTATCTGTATGGGGTACCCATCTAGATTACATCTGGTTAGGACACCCATCGCGATTAACAATTACAGAACCACATGATATTTAAAGGAAAGTTAGAACAAAAACAAAGGTTTAGTTTGAAAAATGCTATATATGATGATACAATCCTGCCTGTTTTAAAAATATAAATATATTTTTAATGGTATTTTCTCCAATGAGTTTGATTAACTGAGGTGATAACAAATAATCCCGATACAAATGTATCAGTGCAGGTCAGTCTATTAAATTGTGGTGAATGGTAAGTTCTGTAAAATAACAATCAATGTGGGCAGATGGGAACTGAATTCCGCAAAAAAGATGTTTGTAGGTAATTCTTGAATTACCTTTACAGGGGCAGGTAAAGTATTCCGTTATATTACGGTTAATGGGAAAAATTCGTTTACAAAATATTTTTATGATTTTACATATTTTCAAACGTGATGAAGTTTATATACATCACTGAAGTGGACTACTACATGTTTTCTGTAGACTATAGAATAACTATCTAATAACTTTTGTTAACAGGGATACTCAAATGAATTCATTTAGAGGACTGAATATGATCCATAATTTCTGGATGTGCGTTTTCAACTGTGATATGCATTTTAAAACGTAACTAATATTTAATATATTACGACTTTTATAGATAATATACAGGGAAAAATTCACACACATTAATGGCTATAGATGCAAGAAGAATTTTTACTGCGTTATGTTTTTCTAATGTTTATTTATTATTTAATTTCATTGTAAGAACAAAAATGAAATTTCTTAACAATATCCTGATAATGTTGGAAAGTGTTTCATAATCTATGCCGTGATGCAGGATTTTCGTTCTTGTTTCTTTTGGGTTTAACGAATATCTATACAGCATTTTCTTAATTATAGTCTCTTGGATATAAAATATGTTTCTTATCTACACAAGTTTTTAAACGAAATTCTAATTTCTTTTTATAATAACACAGACATTAAATAACGTTTAAACGGTGAAAGTTCGGAAAGTTTCCGAGAAATGTTCCTTTTTTTATTGTTGTTTCCATTACAATATGCTTGGATTACGAAGTAATTATTCCCCTCAGAGAAGTATAAAATTTACGAAAAATTGGAATACGTCCAAATCCGATTATTTTTCAAAATTAAAAGAAAAACTTATATAACCTCATATTTTTATAGCATAATGCCATTGTTCATTTTATTTAAGGAGTTGCGTAAAAAAAATATATTTATTTGGTGACACGTTTTCAGAAACTTTTTGTAAAACCAATGAAACATAAGAAATGACCTCATTCAGAAACTTTTTCAGAAACTTTTTCATTGCTGATATTGATATTATAGAATGCGAACTATTTTCGAGATTTTCTCTCCTATTTCGTCACCTAAAGGTATCTAATTCAATTTAGATATAAAAATAATGCCTCATTTTATTTTGTCTTAGTATTAATATATGCTAATATGATGACTATAAGATGCAAGGCAACTTTATTAATGCATCTCTCTTGTGATATATATTCTATCACTTTTTATTCATTGAAATAGATTCAAATTTATAATTTCGTGTTTTTTATCGTTTTCCTTTTTGTACTTTTTGAAGAAAAAAGTAGCATTTTTTTTATTTCTGAAGTAATTCACTATTTATTGATTTACTTTATTTTGAACAGAACCCGTAGCAGAAAATGTCTTCTAAGCTTTTTTTTCTATTAATTACAAATTATTTCGTCTTAATTGTTAATTGAAATTTCAAGATGTTTTAGAAAAAAGCTCTTAAATGAAACATCGTGTTATTCCCGCGAGAATGTTTTCTGAAGATTCTGTTTAGTCCTAAAATATTTAATGATAAATATAAATGATTTATGAATGCATTACAGTACGTCGTGGATTTTTTTTTATAACTTGAAAATCCAACCCGGGCTTCCTCGCTTACAGAGTATTGGTGAAAAGCTTTATTTTTACTGAAAATGCAAATCCATTTCTTACATTTGATGTATTTTTCTACACTGCCAAATAACAACAACAGAAAACATATTTACATGAAAAATATCAATAATGTATTCAAATAAAATTTTGAAATTACTGCAAACTATGCTTTCGTACTAGCCGCAGGCCAGGAGTTCATAGCCAAACAAATTGCCGAAAATTTCGCTATTTACAGCGATCTTTTTTATTCTTATAATTTCAGCGGTTTAAACGCATAGCTCGATTACATGTCTGTTAAATATCTGTTTCATTTATGTATATTTATATTAATTTATTCATTTACTAGCTGGCTTAGTTACATCGGAGGCTCGAATTAATACGAACCTCAGAAAAACGGAACTCTGGTACCGATACCCGCTGCCTACGGCAACGTATAACGGCAAGTACAAGGATATCTTTTCGTTTCGCATTCTGTGCAAAACGAACCTCCACATCTATTTCCTCAATATCTTAAATCCTGCCTAATTTTGAACCCATTTCAACCCTTGCTACGTACCTCCAACATTTAAAATAATCGTACACTTTTTCATATTCTTGAGACCAAAATGTAAGAAATCGACAGTGCATTTGCATTTACTGTATTCCTGTTTGTAGGCATACCTTAAATAGATGTGCCCATATCAAAAATATTTCAGGTGAACAGCTCATTGCATTGTTTAAAAGTAAAACAATAGTCTAGATACCAATATTTTGATACATTTGAACATCAGGTTGCGTGTGCTCTCATTAAAAAGAAACTCAGCGATAATTATGAACTTCAACTTTGTTATAATACATGTTTCGAACGATTCGAACACTGAATACAGTCAAAAATTTCTACCCACCATATTTCTTCATCAAATTCTAGTTATGAGGACCATTATTTTATTAAATATTATATTACATCGGGTGACATTTTCTTTTTTTTTCTTATTTGGCGTTAGAAATTTCCACACTAAGGCACACTCTTGTTCAAAATATTATATGTTGTCAGCAAATGCGTCATGTAACATTGTATTTGAACATGCTAAATTGTTTCTTTTAATACTGTGTTTATTTAAGAAGCATTTTTATGAAAGAAATTTAAAATTCCTTTTATAGTTTTTGATAGTGTTACTTGCACTCATTAGATGAATGAGTGAAACTCTAAAAATTTTCTTCTGAAATATAATACGTATCTCCATTACTAGTCATATTACATTGTTGCTAACATACACTCTAAAATACTAATACATTAGCATTATATATTTTTCAGCGATTTTCAACCTCAATTACTTCTTAAATTCTAATTAAATCCTAATTCTCGATATAAAATTTTATATGAAAACTCATTAAAAAAAATTGAGTAAAAAACTAAATTACTTCCTTTATCACTCTTAACATAAGTTTTATTTGCAGCAGAATCAATTTGACATAATAAATCATCTTTGGGATAATTTTAAGATTCTTTGTAATGATTTGGTATAAATATGTCAGTGGGTAAGCCAGAAAATTACCTCAAGTTCACACTAGCAGAAGTTTCATCGGTTTACTATCATTACGCCAGCATTAGTCCAGCGGTAAAGTTATCAACTATTCGTTTAGCGAGATTCAAATCTGAAGTTATCTTTGTTCTATTACTTTAAATGTAAATAAACTCATAAATAAATATTAATTTTCTGACAAGTTAGAAACATGCATTGAATTTAACAACTTGTATGGCCAAGTACAAGTTTAAGTATAAGTTTGTATGAATCATACAAAATCGGAAGTTCGCTGAAGTAGTTTTTAAATAATTACTTCAGAAGTGTGGGTATATAAGATAAAGAAGAGGTAATAAGAAACACAAAATATACACAAGTTATTTTCTTAAATGAAATTGGAATTGGTGGATTATGCTGCTTTCACAGGTGTAATATAAAAAACACATTTTTAATATAGCTCTAGTAGTTAAAAACTGAACAGCGTTTGTAAGGTAATTATTTTCTCAGTATTTGCTAAAAAACAATATTTCATAATTTTGATTACATCTATGCATTTTACATGGGCTCGCTCATAATCAATTCAGGTATGTTAAATGCTGTAAAATATTTACAAAAGTTCATTGTTTATATTGGCCTACTAAAAATTAATGATTGCAGTGGAAAGTTTCACCTACAGATTGTTGTGCACATTTTTACACTAAAACATCATAAAGGTCCAATAATAAAATGGTGGTAGTATTTTACTACTAAGTATACTGAAAAAGGGATATATCTAGGTGGCGTTGTGATACACCGTTAAGGAGATACAGTCCAGATATCAAATGCAGATAATTTTTATATTTTAATAGGTAATTCAATGCTACACGATATGTTTGGGTTTTGTTGGCGTACTGTTTTGACGCCCTGGTCCCTCCTCTCTTTATTTAGGAATACACACACACACACACACACACACACACACACACATATATATATATATATATATATATATATATACAGCGTGTCCACGTATAACCTGACCGACCTTTATTTTCGCAACCGTTGGTCCTAGATGCATACTTCCAATTACAAAAATGGTTTAAATAAGGTAAAGAATTATTTTTAAAGCGATTTGGGTTAAGAAAAACATTTATTAAAAAATTACGAAATTTAAATTTTTATACAGTCCCCCGGTCCTATAAGTGATATTCAGTAAAAGTTTACTGCGGCACTAACAGGTAAGATAAAAAAAAGTCCCACCCATCTAACATTAAAACTGACCGAATTATGAAACTTTGAAATGCATGACTTATACCACTTTTTTGCATCTCAAAACAGATGATTTCGCCCGTGCTTTCAGGGGTCGTATATAAAGTACTTAAACTTATTTCAAGGTATCTGCGCTTTGAAAGAAATCGTACAACTATTACGATTGACTTAAATTTTATTAGTTAAGTTTCAGATTAGTTAAAATAATTGTATTTTATCATATGTTTTTATTTGTAAGTATTTGAGGCTATGATTTATTTTAGCAAAAATTATGTTATTTTCATAATGTTTTATTTAACTTGCAACGAACGTCTTTCCAGTTTAAAATTTGTACTCGAATTTTAATTCACTTTCAAATGTCCGATCGAAGTTAAATTTTACATACTGACTTAAATCCGATGACAATGTAATATTATATTTTCGACGCTTACCATATTAGAGGATAACACAAAAAAATTCGGATAGATTACCGCCAACAAGTTTAAGAAAAAAAATTTTGATTAGATAACATAAACCTGCGATGGTTGTGTTTTTTATCTTTTATAATTACGTTTTATGTATTTTTTAAAGTTGAATAACAAAATTACCTTCACTTTTAACCATCATGTCAAGATTTTTCGCAAATCGTAAGTTTCAAGGTTAAAAAATAACGAAAAATCTGATACTATAAAATAGATGTAAGAATTTTTTAATCAGTTTAATTTTATTTAATTCAATAATTTATTAAATTTTTTGGCTTATACTGGGTTTTCTACAACTAAATAGCTCAGGGCTCCGATGAGGTTGGGAAGGCAGGGGGGGGGGGGTAAATTTTAACTTTGAGCTTTTTAACTTTGAAATTTACAATTTGAGAAAAATCCTGACGTGATGGTTTAAAATGAAGGTCATTTTCGGATTCAGCGCTAAAAAATACATTAGAATCAATTTTCAAAAGCTAAAAAACAGGGCACAACTCAAAATATGAAAGACAGTGTAATCTAACAGTATTTTAAAATCTTAATTGAGGCTGTTGTTTTTTATCCTTTTATTTAACAAAAATTCTGTTATTTTTATCCTCTTATATGCTCAGTACAAATTATATATTTTGCATTAATATGTTAGAATGGTTATAGATTTCAGATTTATATTAGATTGCAATGTTAATTTTGCTCTCAACTATTTTTTTGATATATCTGACGATTATTTATATTTCTACTACATTTGTGAATGACCCCTATTTCGCAACAAAAAATATGCTCCAACTTTAAACAGCTATAACTCGGTCCGTTTTAATCGTGGATGAATGGGACTTTTTTTATCTTACTTGTTAGTGTCACAGTAAATTTTTACTAAATATCACTTATAGGACCGGGGAACCATATAAAAATTTAAATTTCGTAATTTTTCAATAAATGTTTTTCTTGACCCAAATCGCTTTAGAAATAATTCTTTACCTTATTTAAACCATTTTTGTAATTGGAAGTATGCATCTAGGACCAACGGTTGCGAAAATAAAGGTCGGTCAGGTTATACGTGGACACGCTGTATATATGTGTGTGTGTATTTATAAATGTGCATATATATGTGGGTACTTATAAATGTGCATATATATGTGTGTATATAAACAATGAAAATAATAAATATTTGCTTTTTGTTAATTTCAATTCGAATAATTTGAAAAAATAATTATTTTCCTTTTTTCGAGTTCTCATGTGTCATGTGCCCTAAATATAAATGTTCAATGCTTTATATTGAAATATAATGTCGAATAGATCTAATAGGTAATTTGAGATCGTATAAATTGAAATAAATCTCAAATAATTAAAATGGAAGATCTTTTATTTTAAAACATAAAATTATAAATGAGAAAAAATGGAATTAACAACTAAAAAAAAAACCAGTCGAACAGATATTGATTTTTCTTCTTTTTTTCTGCTTGGGCGACAGTCACATCACTTAATAAAGATAACTTTAAATATTATAATATTTTAATGGATTATTTAACTCATAATTAATGAGTAATTTCATGTAGCAAGATATGTTTTTGTGGAAAATTTTTATCGCCCCCAAACCTCCTCCCTCTCACTTTGCTCTGGAATATCTTTACTTTGTATTTGATATTTTCAATTCCCAATACTTTTACGGTAAAATTAAATTAATTTTTTTTTTAATGGAGGATAAATAAATATAATTTTTTGATATTCATTTAAGGTTTAAAAATTATGACTCAAACAGTATTTATTCAAAATTTCATTGTATCAACAAATCATGGATATATCGCCTAAAACCGTAATTTGCAAAATCATTTAACCGATGTAATATAGATTCCGTCGATTTTTTGTATAAACAAGGCTACTTGAAAAGGTACTTTATGAGAAGTATATTTTGTATTCCGTTCGAATTTTTTAGTATAAATTTACGAAGGTCCTTCTTGTCCAATAATGGAGGATAGATGTTCGATGTTCCGCAATTTTTTTTTCTCTTGATTAAAATATCATTATATTAATATAAAGACCGTTTTCCAAAATTTATTGGTTCCTAATAGATTAAAAGACAATCTATTATTATTCTAACAAGAATTAGATAACATGTTAGTACTTTTTTCGAAGACAATTTTGTGGTGGTTTGCATTAAAAAAATAGAAAAGAAAAAAAAATAACTAGATGTATATAATAAATAATTCTACGACAACATGTCACTATATAAAAAATGTCATTTTTGTCATGTGGTAGTCCTTGTTTAAATTTAACATTATGGGTGTATATGTCCAAACTTAAATATTCCTGAAAATATCGTTTACATACATGTTAGCCAAAACTTCAGAAAATACAGTACTAAAAATAGTAGTATTTTCTAAATTTAAAGTACTGGAAAGATATTTGCCGCCTGTACTGCAGATTGTAACGTATATTTCTATGAAATATTAGGTTTGTACATTAATTACGTTTCTGTATAATCAAATTACCAAATATAATATGAATGATTTTCAATTTAAACTCTTGCTTGCTTTTACACAAAATGTAAATTTAATCTAGACGGAAAACTAAGCTGTAAATGTTTATCCATATCCAATGAATGATGATGGTAAATGATTGATATCATTATTACAAAACTCACCCCAAAGACTCATTAATTTCTTCATGCATCATCACTGCATATCCTATTAAGATTACACATTCTTAATAGTACTTGAGGATAACTATATGCTCGTATTCAACAGTGGGTATTATGCATATAGTGAACGCGTATTTCAAGTAGACAAGTCAGGTCAACTCTATTCAGTTAAATTGTAAATTTTCATTGTGAATTTCCAACCTGGTTATTTAAAATTTAAGTTGTGTAACTTGATACATTAGATAATATAATTTTTAAAGAAATCTACGAACTCAATGGCTTCATTGATGGCATTGTATACTGTGGCATAAATGATTATCCAAAATCAATATTTGTTATTAAGCATAAAGAAAAATAGTACATTCGGCATACATAATGAATCACATTCGAACACTACCAGAAATTTCATTTAATCATACAATGAAATGAGATAGGTGAATAAGCACTTTAAAAAATACATAACGCAGTGAAAATTGTTTTCTGTAATTGCGGTCCATATCCAGTAATATGTCCGTGTCCGACTTTTGCTGTGCAACCTGGTATCTGATTTGTAGAATATATACGTACCACGTAAATACTAAAAATTAGTTAAATTAAAAATGTATATTCCATAGTTGAAAACGCACATCTAGCAATTATCTATCATAGTCCGTCCACTAACCGAATTTTTAAAGTGCCTATGTAAATGAACAATAATTGCTATGCACTCTCTAATCTATAGACTACGTGATATAGTATACCTATTATTATAGTATACCCTATTCATATATACCCTATTCACTAGTATAGTATACCCTATTCATATTAATTTCATTATGTTTCAAATATCAAACATCACTAAAATGCACCGAAAAGGCATTCATCCTGATAGTCATAATGTTATGTAATTTTTTTGCGTGTCTTTTGATACTAACTATAAATGCTACTTTTTCTATTTTCTACAAAAAGTATGTTGTAGTCCATCTAACTGATGCATGTCAATGCTATTATGTTACAGTAATTGTAACATGATTAAAATGCACCGAAAACGATTATTCCCCTTATTGCATAATATAATATATTTGTTGTGTGTGTCAATCTAAACGAACTACATACTATACTAAACACTTCATTTTTAATAATGGAAATTCTACAGTGAACCATAATAATATATACAAATTACATGGCAATTCAAATATATTTATGTAAGTTAGACCACGACCTGGAAGACAGACTGCTAGACAAACCAAATTCATAAACATTTTTCAATTCCGTTGGAAAGATTTGAAAATGTGTCAAGCGAGAGCAAACGTATAAGAAAGGTACGGGGTGTCCTATTGAATTTCTGAAGATTCCGATAGAGGTGATTCAGTCGAGCATTTTTATATCACACTTTAAGGCTCTCTCACTGGCATGCATATTTGGTTACTCTGTAGAACATTATATTCAGACTCCCATCACTTCACATTCTTTGTTATAAAATGCTAGCCTCGATTATATCTATTACAATCTGCAGAAACAGTACGCTGCGTACCAACTGGGTCATCGTGTATGTGCGTGTTTTCAAACAATGTAAATAAATTAAATTACAATAAAAATATTTCTATTGATTTTTTTATTTAGAAATGATTTAAGTTTCTTCATGTCTGGAAATTTTCCAAATATTCTTAATTATGTCTGAAACAGTTAACCCCTTGAAGGGCACCGGTATATTATATATACCACTTAATTTTAATCCCAAAATGCCACAATGACACCAGAAATTTATAATCAAATTTTGAACTTATAATTTACATCAGGAAAATCTTTCACTTATTTTAAAATAAATTCGTTCGTGAATCCTGGTGTCAATCAGTCATTTCAATATTTTAGCTACAAGATTACTTTGCCCCTGAAGGGGTTAACCTTAAACAAGGGCACTTTATGAAACCATTTCGAAATGCAGACGTAGAAATGTGTTAAAAGAAATCTGGATAACTGTCTAATAACCGTTGAGTTCATTGTCGAAGAAGAACATAAAATTTCTTTATTTTTCATTTTGTAAATTATTTCGTTGTAAATAACGGAACCTAAGTATATGTTTAAAACATATCATAGAATGAGGTAAAATCAATGACAACTTGGAAAATGACTTTGTTTAATATTTTACATTGAGAGATTATAATTCTATAACGACATTGTCAGTTTTCAAAATTCTCCAACAAATAGTATTTTGTACACATTACAAATAATATGTACAAGCTACATAACAAGTCTATGTGTTGCATTTGCGTTGTTTAAACTGTTTAGTTTTTTTAAGGGAATAGGCAAAATCTAGTTATATTCTACTTAGTAAAAAAATTTAGAATAATGCTATGTAGGTTGATAAAAAATTATGTCAATTAAGTTACACAAATTATTTTATTTTTATGAAATTGTAGTAGAGTGCCTTTATAAGAAAGTACCGACATACGGTCAATACAATTTTATTGGTCAAGAACATTTTGGATTAAAACTTGGGAATCATGCCAATATGTAGATCTTCGTGAGCCTGCAATTATATGTAAGCTAATGCTTGCTAACTTGTCTAATTCGCTGAAACGAGCTCGTCTTAGCAAATACCACCAGGTTTTGTAATGTGGATTGTTATGGCTTATGGTCTAGTCAAAAAATTCTCATCTGAGTCCAATAAATAATTACTGTAGTTATTATATGCTAAATGCAATTTCATGACGTAATTCAGTAAAATGTTTCCATATTTAGTGTAAAAATATAATATACTAAATAATTATAATATGTTTAAAGAAATCAGAAAATAAAATGCAATAATAATAATTATAAAAACAATGTTTTATGTACCTAAATTAATCACATAATTCCAGACTAGTCTTAAGAAATATTACACTATTGAAACTGATTTGCAACTATGCGATTATGTTTGGTGCTTAAGACATGATTTTATTAATCATTGCATTTTTCACCATGACATAATTTTATATACATTTATTATGTTGAGAAAACAACTGGCGCTACTTATAGTAATTGGAATTTTGAAAATTTAAACGAATATGACATTTTGAAGAATAATTACATAATTTAAATAGTAAGAAAAATGCATTGTTAACTTTTATATAATTTCTGTGATTCACTTAAAACAGTAACATGCTTCAAAACATTGTAGTGTTTCTGCAACTGCGTGTTTAATATCCTGGAAAAAGTTATAGAAACGTAATGTGAAGTCGAAAAAATCTTGTTAAATCGACAGCACATTCACATAATCACTCTTCATAATTCAGATTGTTTTAGAAACATATCACGTACTACTATGTTGATTAGTAGAAAAGCATTTGATTAGTTTCTGAGAAAAGACATATTTCTCCAAGCAGTAGTTTCTACCAACACTGAATTACATATGCTAAATGTATGTTTCATGGGATTTATAAAGGACACTTGACTTCAAGTTTTCTTTAACTATGTGGAAGTTTTTCTGGTGTGAGTAATTTACTACAACATTCAATATAAATGTAAAATAACATCTCTTAAAGCTAAACATAGATAAATTTCGTTCATTAATAGAATGTAATATTGTTAGTAAATAGTAAATCATGAAAATTAAATTTTTAATATCTCAATTACTTTTTCATATTATCATATTATTTGTGCAAAATGTTCGTCTTTTGTAAAAGTGATAAAAAATTATAATATACATATTTTATACGTATTAAGTTTTTGTTGAAATTAATAATTGCTTAACCTACAAAAATATATTGCGATCATTCAGCCACTCGAATTTAATTTTCGTGTTTTTAATTTAATAAATTTTTCAGATAAAATATTCCGCTTTTCGAGATATATAATTTACATAAATATATATTATGGATGAATTTCTTCTTCACACATTTCATATCATACTATTTCGTGTTTCATAACTTAACAAGCAAGGTTCCTTTTTTGAGCTAGTTGGTCAGCCGCTTCATTCCCGTGTATTCCACAATGGGCCATATTATTTACTTTATTTCAGTTATGTTTTTCAAAAGAAGTTCTTATTCCCAGTAGTCCAAAGTAATTGTTTAGTGTCAAACGATTATAACCATCTCCCTATGTCTACCTTTCATAAAAATATGGCTAAACCTCAGGAACTTTTATTATTCCTTGATGTTCAAGTGATTTGCATTTCCCATTTGAAAATAAATAATATATCGTACATGGTTCTGTAGAAGGATACATGAGAAACGTGTATGAAATAATAAGTGTTGTGTGTACAAATGTCCAAAAATAATTAAAATAATATATTTTTTTTTTAAATTGAATTACAAATTTCTAAATTTGAAAATGATCACTCTATCACATATATGTTTGTAACACTAACAAACAAAATTTGATTACCTTATCTTCCGTATTTGCAGAAAAGCTCAAATTCAACAAACTGTGAAATTGTTTCTCAAATTAAGCACAAGATAAAGTTAATTTAAAACTGGATTTCCTATCATGCAAATTTTTAGAGGACGGTTTCAATATTGAAATAGCAATGTTAAAAAATTATTAATAGAGAATATTATTTATGTTTTGTAAAGCTTTCTGCGTAAGTAAAAAGGAATATATATATGCAATAAAAATAAATAATTCTTGACGCTACAAGTTTTTTCCGTATTGCATTCAAGCTTTTCAACACCTGAGTAACAGCAAAATACGCCAAAAATAACAAAATTCACAAGATATTCCTTATGTACTATTACTTAGGTAGCGATTTCATTTCGGTATTTTGTACAGTATTTGACATTAAAATCCAAACAATTAATATTCTCACGACGTCAATATAATTCAGGGATGTAATGTTTTTTTTATTTCAAAGCAATAACACTTAGATAAACATCTATAGACCATTATATGCCACCAAAACAATTAAACAATAAACAGAACAATAAACGAAATAAGAGTGATATACAGAGATTTTACAGAAAACAAAATAAATCAACTGTAAACATGGAATACAATCAATTAGGCTTATGTTCTGAGGTCTTCATTACTTACCTGACCTCCCAATATCTGAGAGATATACTGTTACTGGATTGCGCGGGGAACAGTGGTAAATGCTGTGCATTCAAGGTTATACATCCTCGCCACAAATAGGGCAATTTGGATTTTCAAGAATACCAAATCTGAAAAGGTAATTAGGTAGACTATCTTGTCCCGTTCAATGCTAAATAAGGCAACACTTGTACTTTTAGATGCTGTAGGGACATGGGATATTGCATATTTTCATTCTTTATTTTCAATTTCACTTAGTTTTCCCTTTTCATATTGAGAATCCATTTTTTTTTCTTTATAACTCTTGATATTGACTTGAAAGGTATTTCATTGTTTGGTGTTTGTATTATTTTAGTTCCTTTTTTGAGCTAGTTGGTCAGCCGCTTCATTCCCGTGTATTCCACAATGGGCCAGGATCTATTGTAGTTCCACTTCCTTTCCACTCTCTTTTAGTTGTTTAAAATTTTTCCTGCAGTCGTCAATTCTTCTTGAGTTGGGGATCTTAAAGGAAGTTATTGCTTGAATTGCAGAGATTGAATCCAATAAGATAACTGCTTTTTTGAAATTTTTTTTTCGTATAATTAGCTGTTTTGTGGCAATACAGATAGCCTGCACCTCTCCATCGAGCAGTGTTGTGTTTTTTTACCAGGGATGCATAAAATGCGAAGAGTTCCGAGTAGATTCCAGCAACTGCATTCTCTTCCAAAGATAGTCTGGAGCCGCCCGTCTGTATAAACGTGGAGACATTCTTTTATGTGTATCTACTATAAATAGTTTCCATTGCATATGCATGTAACTCTTTATCTCCAGCATCTTTTTACCTAATTGGATACAGTAAATTCATCAGTGTTACCTCGTATACAAGGTAACTCTGTCGGATTAAACATTGGAAGCAAATTTTCGGGATTATTAGGAATTTTTAGTTCAAGGCGATACTCAGTCACTTTCTGCATGAATCCCTGCTGAGTGTTTAACTTTCTTAATTGTTCAGTATTATAATCTCTCCAGTAAATATTTGAAGGCAGTGTAATAAGTTTCTGAAATAAAATTAATGCCTTTTCTTTAATAATATCTTCGATAGGCTTATTTTTTGTCAAACATTGCATTGCTTGGATCGGTATGGTTTTAAACGTACCGGTTATCAGTCTTAAAGCTTGAGTCTGAACTCTTTCGAGTTTTTTTATATAAAGACCTGAGCATGTTATCAGTGGCTAACAGCAATACGTTAGCAAAAGCTTAATATACATATTATACGTAGTATTAAGCGTGTCTCTACGGCAGCCTCGCATCACTCCTGCTAATTTTTTGCAATTTGAAAATCCCTTAATGGCTTTTTCTGAAATATTTGCAATATGGTGTTTCCATGATAGTCTTTTATCAAATGATACTCCTAGGTACTGTCTTTGGTTTCCTTAATAGGTATGTCCATATACTTTATGGTCATTTCTGTTTCTTGGTGGTTTAGTGTAAACGTTTGGTATTCAATTTTTTCAATGTTTACTGCCATTTCATTTAAATTACACCAATCGGCCAGTACCATAATTATATTGTTAATTCTTCTAATCAATTCATCTATTTTTCTATGTTTTTCCGAGGTCCAGATGACTAAATCATCTGCATACATCGCACAATTAATTCCTTCGATTCTTTTTTAGCTCTTGAGGAAGATCGTTAATGTAAACAATAAAAAGCGACGTAAACACCTCCCTGTTGGAGTCCGCGAGGAGTTTGCTTATATTTGGGGTATAATGTGACATCTTATAAATAAAGTATCGATTATTTTTTAAACTTCTCTGAACTACAACTACTGAAGTAAATCCTAGTTTATTGCTCCTGTAACTACATCCGTTCATTGGCGAATACTATGGCTCTAAATGGAAATTCCTTAATAATGCTCATAATTTGAAGTATGTTCAAATTGTTTTAAAAATTCAATTTTACAAATGTTCTGCAAACGCAATTGCCACCACTATATTTCATCGATGCATTTACTTATAAATATGATTTGTAATTTCTACAGGTCAGGGAATATACCCGATCAATTAAATGAACTACATTCAGACTGTTTTTTTAATTGTATGTTGATAAAAATAATGTTTATTAAATTTTATATTCTCGTGACGGATTATGTAAGTATTGTAACAGTAAAATACGTTATGAAGATCGTTTCAGTTCTATGTTCTGTAATGGTGTCCAAATACTCAATATTAGAAGTATATAGATAAATTTTTAATTATAATATACTTCTAATCTTAAATTGCTACCATGATATACCATGATACTATACTTCCACTATCATCCTAATCCTAATAATATTTTAAATCTGATTGTGTGCAAATGTTAGGCTGAAGCTAGCGTCAATATGGAGCATTAAAGGATCCTGTATCTTTGCATATAGGTTGATTATAACCCTCAAATGAACATAGGCTCGTTTTTGTTTATTTTATTCAAATATATTTTTGTTATAATTCAAAATTTCGTTATTTTCATAGAGAATAAATGGACATTTTTTCGTATAATATTTTAAAATGGTTAAATTTACTTTACCGTTGCTAATACTCTATCGTTGCCAAAACTAATTCAAAACCCGGAATAATATTTTTTACTCAACAATTAAGTTTCAATTGAAATATTTTCACGTAAAAAATGAAAATGAAATAAAAAAAAATTAAAGAATTAAAAAGAAGATTAAATAATATTATCAGAAATAAAACGTAGTTTTTTTAGTTTTTGATAATAATACAATGTTTAAATATTCGTAACCATAGGAAACAGGCGAATATGACGTCATACATTGAAAATAAAGCGGATATGCTTTGATTGGTGAAATAAAATGATCTTGGGGTTTTTCTTCCTTTTTTTCTTTTTTTTTCTTTTGTATGGTAACAATACTTATCGTTTTACCGTCTGCGCACGGCTAATATAACTATACCATATTTTTTATTTAAATTTTAAAAAAAGTAAAACGAAGTTTCAAAAGAAAATGGTTAGCAAATGTCAATAATATGCTCCGCAAAATTATTCATGCCGAAAATGTTGTCATGGATAGCGATAAATAGTATTTTTCATTCTTAAAACTAAAAGAAATAACTCGATTACCTATAAAAAAAAATGACGAATGTTAAGAGTTCCATTTTTGTTGATAAAACCTAAAGATTTAATATTATTTCGTTAAAGTAACATAATTTCCCCTATGCCAGTATTGAAATTAATTACCTGGAAAAGAAAATTAACAAGAATTATGTCATTAAAAAGGGATTTCTCTGGGGAAAAAGATACGTCATCTACTATATATATAAAACACAAACGGAAATTTCGTTCCGTTCCTTTATAACTCAAGTTCCGCTGAATGTATTTTGATGGAACTTGCACTGTTCGATAGATATTTTTTCAGGGAAGGTTTCAGTATATAACACAACGTTCTACGTAGATTAGTTATAGAATTATGATGGAAAGTTCTGTTATTTTGGACGATAAGGTTACCATAGGTCATTTTTTTGGCGACCGTTATCATTGGCTAAAGAATTGAAACGGCTATATCAGAAAATAATTCAAACACACAGAAAACTAAAAGAAAAATTATCTTATTAATTTTATTTAAAATCCTCCCCCCCCCCCCCCCGCAAAAAAGAAAAAGAAAAAAAACTGTTTTAATGAGAGATAATATTATAAAGCGAAAATATTTAATTTAAACCCAAAGGAATGTTTGTAAAGCTTAAAAATATTCAATATTTGGCGATTTATCGTGTGCGTCAGGTTAACGAAATCTGATCATTTGATTAGATATTATATGAGTGGCAATTTTTTTTTGTTTTTCATTTTTTTTGTCTTTCTGTTAATTATATATATATATATCTTACAGGAGGAACTAGCACATGTAATTGTAAAAATGTCTGCATTTATGAGTTACATGTTATTTGTTTATTTACGATTTTGATTTTACCTTTGGCGCCAAACAATGTGATTTTAAGCAAAAAATGCATAAGCGTGACATCAGCTTGAGCTTTATTAGCAATAATAGTGTTTTTTCGGGTATAGAAGATCCTTTTTGGACTAAATTTTTATATTCAAATGCAAATTATATAAATAGAAGTTATTATTATAAATATGCGATCAAATATTTAAATTTTAGTGAATGTCTGCCACCCAAACACATATTGTAAAATAGTTAAATTTTAGACATTTAAAAATTTACTACGGAAACATGCCGGTTTGTTTTCACCAAACATATGATTTTTACAGCCTCGAATTCAGATCAGCGAATATTGTCTATTATTTTATTTTTGTTTTTTTAATATATCGCCAATTTCACTTATAGAAGTATTCACTGCGTCAAAAGTTAGGAACTAAAGAATATTCTTAAGGAGATGTGTGCAATTATGCATTATTACTATCACAAAAGGCAACATTTTGTAATAAAAATTACGTGCTGAAATAAATTTTCGATGCTCTTTTTGATTCGTCATTGTTTTTAAAAGATATTGAACTAATCGTCCGTATTCCGGTCACCTGCCAGTTGGCATTTTTACTATATTGTTGGAAGTTTCGTTTATGTTTCAAAGTTACTCTGGACGACGATTCAGATTACAGAAGATTAGACGACTTTTGAAATAAGCGATTGCTAAATTTATGGGATTTTTTTCATTATGAAGCAAAGTTTTACCAAAAAAGCAATGCTTCCAATCAATGTACGGAAAAACTTTGTAATGTCAATGGTGGCAAATGGAATAAATAATATTTGTCGATTTATCATTTCAGCCTGGATAAGAAAAACGAGTAGCTAAAATTCTGATTAGATAATTTTTCGATCATTATAAAGCATTTTCGACTTACACACATCCCTAGCAGCTAAACATAGTGGCAAATGAATTTATTTATGCGTGTTATTATGCTCTTTAGTCAAATGCAAATAAAATATTCGCTTTAAGTATTCACCAAAAAGATTATTACTAAAAAATTTGCATAACTAACTTTATCATTGTCAGTTTTGTATAAGGTATGAAATTTTGGTAATGAAAGATCTATAATTGAATTAACAGTAATTTGACATTATTTAATGGAACATAGTTTGGCGTGTCAATAACTTCGTTTTGTAATAACTCTGGTACATTAGTAACCATATCGTTTCAAGCACTTCTAATGTTTGACGTCAAACTTAGATATCGACAAGATTATGGATGATTAGGAAGATTTTATTGGATGCAAACTAGAGGTTTATTCTTCTACCGGATTTAATTATCTGGGGCTTTTTTCAGGTTAACGGTTACACGAATGCAACTGGTCTAAAAAATGGAAAGACAGTGAAAATGACGTCATTTTAATTTTATTCAAACTATTCAGCTTTAAAAAAGCACTTTTTTATGTTTCACCCGTTTTTTAAATAGGAAATTTAAACACTGTTCTTTATGTGCAAACAATTTATTACGTTTTTGACTGTATTTACTCTGCTGGAATCGAAAGATGAAAAACCGTAATAGTAGACTTGCCTGAAAAGGACGCATATTACGAAATATAACGTAACATGGAGTGAGATTGTACTTATGTTACCAGAATCTCACATAGAGACAAGAAAGGGGAACGGAGTTCACAAAATTACAGGCGAAAATGAATCACCCGCACATTATTTAAGTTCAATTGTCAATCTATGCAATCATTGTAATGCTCTCTTTTTAGTAGTATATTGACTAGAGAACATTTTAGTTCCTGTTGTCATAATGGTCTTATGGTTATAATGGCCTCATTTCCCATTCATTCATGATCAACGAAATGAGTTGCTTCTTATTAGCCCAAATTTTGTCCAATGTATGATATAATATAACGCAATGTCGTTCGCATCGTTTACAGCAATATTGAAGGAAAAACCAGGTGAATGTCCCTATTGCTTTAAAATACATGCTCAAATCCTTTGATATAATTCGTTTGAAAATTTTGATTAGGGCAGCATCCATCTTCCTTTAAAATAAAAAGCCATTTCGTATGATTTAAGGTACATTTAGAAAAATGGCCCTGCGCAGAGGGCGTAGCATGCTAGTATTTGAAATAAAACGGGAATTTTCCAAAATGTTTTAAAATGAGTGTGAATCCATTCCTTACATTAATAAAGCAAGTATCAATACGAAAAAGCTAAACAAAAGTTGGTGGAAAGAAAAAAAATAGTTAAAAGGGTTCAAAAGGCCCACACTCTTTTGAACGCTTTTAACATTTTTTTCCACTTTACACTGATGAAGGGGATCGATGTATCCTTGAAACGGCCGTATGAGTTTTAAAGTTTTATAATTTGTGTGCTTCAACGTTGTTTTTAGCTTTTTCGTATTGATAACCACACAAAGTGTACCTTTTATACCTAATGCAAGGATCAGTAAGTATAGAGAGTAGATGAGTTTCACACCATACTTATAACGAATTTTTTTTTTTTTATCTATACTATTAAGCATGAGTATCCGTTATATACAGATGAGAGTTTTCTGCTAAAAATCACATCATAATTTTAAGAAGAGGAAAATGAACATGAATCTATTATATTAAAATATGACCGTGTGTTTGTATTTTGCAACTGCTCCTAGACTATGAGAGCGCAACGCTATTTACTTAATACCGGTTATCATTGATCCGAGGATTTCACACAAACTCTCAGAATTTAAAATTTTAAATTAGATGCCAAGATTTTTTTTAACGAAGTTTTTCTAAAAACGGAAAGTAAATTACTCCATATTGTATATAAAAAAGGAGAAATAAAACAGATCAGTGTATTTTTTACACCATTTTCTCATTAAAACTGAAAAACAGAATTTATTTTCACTTTGAATAGATGGTGAAAACAAAATCTTGATTTCAGTAAATTATCCGAAAAATAAAAAAATATTTTCACATATTCAAACTTCATGAATCAATTTATTCTGGAGAACAAAAATTGCCTGTCAACATACTGTCATTTAGAAAACAAGATTTGTTTCAGCTGTACATTAAACCAATGAGGCAGAATTGAATTTAAATTGTTTATCAGTTAAAATTGACATTTTTTTTACCAAATTCGTCTATTTCCACGATTTTATTTGGCCTTCCTTTTTGCTTTGGTTGCAATTTCAATTTCGCGATTATTTGGCACAAAATTTCACTTTTTTAAGACTGAGTTATGTCAAGGTCCCTATAACAAAAAATACCGTATTGTCTCCTATGAAATGTGATAAATAGTTAGTTAATTATTAATAATGAAAAGGCATCCAAAAAAGTACAGGTTAAAAAAGTACAGGATGTTTCAAAAGAATCATCCGATTAATATATATATATATATATATATATATATATATATATATATATAGAGAGAGAGAGAGAGAGAGAGAGAGAGAGAGAGAGAGAGAGAAAGAGAGGGAGGGGAGAGAGAGAGAGAGAGAGAGAGAGAAATCTCGAGTTTCACTCAGTTGTATCGGCGCGGGACCTAACGATATTCAGTTAAACATCCCAGGCCTCAAAGATCGCCGTGCCATTCATTGTGCAATTTCTTCTTTTGAGGGTTTATAAAAGACTACGTTTATATGCCTCCCTTCCAGCTATGTCTTGCAAACTGAAGAACAACAGCCGTGGAAGCTGTGGGTGTAGGCATGCTCGTTAAAGATAAGAAAAGAATTTAACTACTATGCCGTGCATCTAAAGGTGGACATATTGAACTTTTAATTTGGACAGTAAACTTTATGATTAGCCGTGTAAAAGTAAATTAATCTTAACTGTCTATGTTCAATATTTTTTGTAATATACGTATTTCAAATCAGGTGATTCAGTTTGAAACACCCTGTATTTTAATATTGGTTTTCCGTTTAATTAGAATAATAACGTTTCAAACATTTTACAAATTAAAGTTTCCATCTTAAATGAGTCACTAAAATTTACTATTAGTAGGATACCAAAATAAGAATGTAAAATACCAGTGATTTCATATTTACATACTAATCTCTGAACCAATTAATATTTTTTGCAATCAATAATGAGAAAACAAGAAAAGGTAAAACAATTTACTTTTGTAATTTATTTATACATAAATATGCAAACAGCTCCAGATAAGTAACTTTAAATAAATAAAATAAAACCCTCATCCATGTTATTTTCTAGAAATGACATGAAAATCTAAATATATATCTGTTCAATGCTACAAAATATATAGTTGATTAGATTAATTTAAATGACCATGAAAACGCGTGGCTAAAAACTATATTTAATCAATTGTACTTTTACACTGGACAAATGTATGCATTATTTGTCTCTATCGTACGCGTTTCAATACTTTCGTACAAAATGTTCTTTAATGATTATTTTACGCTCAGTATTATCAAATAACGAGTACAGATAATATAAAAGTTTCTTTTTTATGCCAAATTAAAAAAATAATAATAATCTCGCAGCGTTTTGCTAAAATCAATTATATTCAAATATAAGTTCAATATATTTATTGAAATTGGTTCAAATAATATATATTAAAATTGCTATAATTATTGTCTTTATTAATTTATGTTTATTTTTAGTTAGAAAAAAAATTGAGTAGTTATAGACAAATAAACTAAGCTTCTTAGATGAAACACGCTGCCCGACAAAACCAAATTAACTAAAATTGATTGAAAGAAACAAATAGCATCTTTACCACTTTATCGAAATTTTTAAGGAAACTTTTAATCTGTTTTTGTAATTAATAATTACTGTATAAGTAATTAAATAATTACTAAAATTATATATTTCAGTGCTCAAAATAAACCATACACTAACTCAATTAAATAGTACGGGAAAGCACATCTGAAATGCTTTATTAAAATTTAGTGTCTCAATTCAATATTTATATATATATTAAGAAATAAACATTACCAACTCTTTCATTTTAAAGAACAAATCGAATTGACCTGATCGAATAATCCAATTAAATAAATATATCTCGTAAATCTTCATTTATTTCTCCACGCATAACGTCAATGTTTGTCATATTCAGAGTCCATAAACGTAGATGCACTTGAAAATGATTGTCCGTTCGTGTTTACATCGTGTTTAAGCATGGCAACTCAATATTAGCTATACATTACGAATACGAAATAAATTACTTCCTATACACGAGCCAGGCTTAACGTATTTAGTTTAATATAGTTCGAATGATTTACTAGGTAACAGACTGATTAATCCAAAGCATATATTTTACAAATAAAAACATGTACATTTTAATAATATACATAATTGTTAGTAATATTTTATTAATAACAGTAGGCATTACGTACAAATTAAGAATGTAAATATTTACTTTTACATAAATTAATAGTCCGAGAGGAAGAGTTAAATTTTTGCAACCAATTTTAGAGTAGGTGTTTTTATATACATATATATATACAGGACGAATATAATTGAAGTTCAACTTTCCAAAAGCTGTAAAAAAAGAACCACTGGTTATAATAATCTGAAATTTCACCTTAATATACTCAAAGAAGAAGCAAATGGTACATTCTATAGTGTAAAAATGAGTTCGAAATTTTAGAAATATATGGGGCTTTACTCGGCTTAATTTCAAAAATAAAGTGTCATGCCCAACACTCATTGCATTTGTTTAAAAAACGTGGAGTACATGTCATTTACCTCATATTGTGTCTGAGAAGCTCGTCATGACTCTCTCAATGAAGAATCGCACTCTGCGAGTGAAGCTAGGTGACTGTGTGGTAGTAGCTCTGAAGAAGTTCTCGACAGTAAAGGGTACGGAAAAAATAATTTTTATACATCGATGTCTGCCAAATATCTGGAGAAAATGATTAAGAAATTCGAAGACACAGGTTCATTTCAAGCGAAATCTGGCAGAGGCGGGAAATCATTTGTTACTACGGCAGTAGAAGGAAGGGCAGAAAATTGCAGGAAAAGAAGAGCAGTGGTATGTGAAGCTTCAATGCACGGGGAACTGTTCGAACGTCAAATATGCCTGTGAGCACGGGTAATAGTTTTTTACGAAAGATCTTGCATTGCTGTCCATTAAAAATTACCTATGTTCAGGAGTTGCATCCAACTAACATGCTATTACAACCAAGTTTTTCTCTTGAATTTCTTGCTGGCATAGAATGGGATAATGAATGGCCATGGAACATTTTGTGGACAGACGAAGCCCATTTCCATCTCCAAGTGTATGTCAATATTCAAAATGTGGGCAACGGAAAACCCATTCGGACTTGAACCAGTACATTTTCATTCTGCAAATGTAACTGTGTAGTGCTAGTTTGCGACATTGTTTATCGTAGGAACATTCTTCTTTTTCGAACAGATAGCTCCTGCGAATTATGTTACCTGTACCATAAATGGTGAACGCTATGAGACTGCTTTGCGCAACCACGTTATTTCAGCACTTCAACAACGTGCATCTGTTAGTAGCATTTTTTTTGCACGGTGGTGCTTCTCCATTCATTGCAAATCCAGTGAAGCTGCTGCTCAACATGGCATTTTGGAAATGATAGAATTATCAGTCATCATTTTCCAACAGCCTTTCTCCAAGATCACCTGATCTTAATCCTTGTGAATTATGGCTGTGGGGATATCTGAAAAATACTGTATTCAGTTGTTCGATTGCCAAATTGACTGAATTTAAGACACGCATTGCGCCACATATTCACAACGCACCATTGATATACCCGGATCTATTGTAGAAAATGCTGTTTCTCGGTTTCAATTTGCGGCAGAAAACAGTGGACAGAATATTGAACATTTTTTTAGTAAATCTCGCGACAGGTAAAAACCGATTTCACTGTTGCTTTTTCTGCGGTTTTTGGCCACAGAACAATTAAAACTGATTTTTCTTATCCGATGTTGCAACAGCTTTTCGTGGTGGATGGGCTTTCCACCTAAATGTGCCACAACTATTGAATGACTTGGAAATATTTTTTCAGTAAAAAACCAATACAGTCATCCACATTGAAAAGTACAGTTGATTTAACCTGCAACTCACGCAGTAGCCGTCACATTAGGATTTCAATGTCACTGGTAGCCGAACCCATTTAAGTTGCAACGAGTAAAGCACCTACTATTGCTAACATTTTCGAATTATTGTTTTTCGCATGCCATTCTATTTGCGTGTACTTCGCGAATATTTAAGTCAAATTTCAGGATTTTCTAACCAGTTGTTCTTTTTTTACAGTTTTTTGAAAACTGAACTTTAATTATAATCATTCTGTATATGGTAGATGAAATAATGTTGATAACAAAACTGCCAGTTAGTTGGTGCACCAGCGGGGTTTTGTTGCCGTATAAACATCGCGCATCCCGCTACACTCTTAAATAAATAGTAATCAGATAATTGATATAACTGTGGCTCCAGCAATCATCATAGTAATCCTGCTGTCATTCAATTAACATTGTAGTGAGTTTGTGATTTGCTATGGTAGCAACTCCGCTGGTGCGATAGTTGACTGGCAGTTTTTGGCAGTCTACAGTATCTAAGTTATCATATATACCAAATTTATCGATGCTATATTTGGAGGCAAAAATGTGACACTGCCTCCCGGACTGTAAGAATGAAACTCAGAGAAACAAATAAGTTTGCTTTACTGCAGTTACTCGTTGCAGTTATGATATTTATCTTGCTCTTAAAAATTTTAACCCTCCAGCAGAAACGTGAACGAGAATTTTATGATAAAATTGATAATTCTTAAACATTTTCCAAACAACGCACTGAAACAATCTGAATGTCATTGTTATTCCGCAACTGAAATTCTCCCTTTGGAATAAAACTGGTTTCACCAGTTTCCTTTATAGTATTGTGCGTCTTTTAGAAATTTCTATCGCGAGAGCGCTGTAGAAAGTATATATATTAAGTAATTACTATACGTTTCTGAAAAACATATTTCCAATAATATAACTGATATGATTTACGCTGAGTTAATCATATATTCTAATACGAGCAAATCTTGAGTGTATCTGATTATATATATATATATATATATATATATGCAAATTTTATCTTAAAAACGGCTCAAACGATTTTGACGAAATTCTGTATCTTACCGTTTTGGGGCACCAGAAAATCATTGGGCTAAGTCACATGTTCGAAAAAATAAGACTAGAGGGTCATTTTGGGTCACCATGGGTCAGGGTCAAGCTAATTGTATCTAAAAAGCGGTTCAAACGATTTTGACTAAATTTTGTATCCTACCATTTTTCGTCCCCAGAAGGCTATTGGGCTGGGTCACATGTTCGAAAGCTTTCGATAAGTGGATCATTTTTGAGTCAACGCGGGTCAAATTAATTTTATCTAAGAAACGGCTCCAACAATTTTGATTAAATTTTGTATCCTACGAGTTTCGGGCACGAGAAAATCATTGGGATAGATCACATGTCCGAGAAAATTTGATTAGTTGGTCATTTTGGGTCACTGTGGGTCAAGCTAATTGTATCTAAAAAAAGGCTCAGACTATTTAGACTAAATTTTGAATCCTATGCGGTTTTCGGGCACGAGAAGACTGTTGGACTAGGTCACATGTTCAAGAAAATTCGATTAGTAAGTCATTTTGGCCAAGCATTTATTATGGGTCAAGTTAATTTTCTCTAAAAACGGCTCAGACTCTTTAGACTAAATTTTGCATTCTATGGTTTTCGGGCACGAGAAAATTGTTGGGCTAGGTCACATGTTCGAGAAATTTCGAGTAGTGGGTCATTTTGGTCATGGGTCATGATATTTGAACTCAAAGCGAATTTTGACCGAGCATAGTTCGATCTTCCCTGCTCGTTTTATTTTATTTCATATAGTAAAGCGAAAACTATTTTCTATAATAATAATAATAATAATAATAAAATAATAATGTTTCAATATTTATTTCACAGATCCAGAAGTTTCAATTGAGGATATATATATATATATATATATATATATATATATATATATATATACATATACATATATATATGCGAATAAACGCAAAATGGATTAAAATAGTCTATGTCACGAGGTGAAGACATAAAAATCTTTACATTGTAAAAGTTCTTTCCGGCATAAAAATAATTGTAACACTATCGCATCGCAGATATACTAGAGGGTTTTTTGAAATGAAAGATATTTTTTATATTAATTTAATAGATTTTTTTACCTTTGTCTTCTTGGATTAAATCATGATTGATATATATATTTATATATTTGTATATATATATATATATATATATATATATATATGAAATAATCTTGTTGTTTCATAATTAATAACTGATATTTACAGTATTTTAACATATATTTCTAGATAGCATAAAAATCTGCATAAAAATATATTTTTTGCATGAAAATATATTTAAAATTTTATTTTCTCTATTTATTTCTATAACTGCTTATCTAACTTACCTAATTTACTAGCATTATGAAATATCTTGTACTTGTAACAACGTAATAAAACGAAACACTTTTTGTTGTAAAAAGTGCGAAATACGCCCACACGTGAATAAATTCCTAGCGATTTAACTGAACGGTTTAATTGATTTAAGAAAAAAAACAAAACCGGAAGGTCCATTTATAATCCATTTATAATCTGGAAAAAGTGAAAATAGAATTTCATTTTAAACTTTTATTTCCTCTTCTATTCTTAGGTTTTATTCAAGAACCTCACGAATTCTTTTTATGAAGCTTCGTAAGTAATATAAAGATTTTAAAAAGCTTTAATGAAAACAAAAATCAGTTCTTGAACATTACCTGCTTTCTAATTACTTTATAAATAAAAATTAAGAAAAAATGGTGCAAAGTAATGCGATGTTTTAATATAAATGTATGGAGAAAATATTGCTATTTCAAATATGCCACCATCACAACAATATATTTTTCACACTACAATTCTTTCTAGTGATTTTGAAAACGAAACGTAAATACTTTATGATAATATATATATTTTTTTAATTTTCTTATTTTAAATATAGTGCAATAAAGAATTTAGTGGAATTAATTGCTTTCATAAGCAATTTTAAAGGTTTTTAAAAATAAAAATACAAACATGTCTAAAAGTTCATTTGAAAACTGTGAAAAATTATTTTAAACTGTACTCAGTTACCTAAGAAAACATATTTTGTTTTCTCCTATGTATCGAAAAAGGTTAAATGAAACAATATCAGTCATCGGTTCTGTTTACCAGCCATATGTTACACATAAAACCAAACTTTCTTGGTCATAAATTTTCTATTCAGTAGAAAAAAATTTCTGAGTTAAAGTTAATCAAAAGTTATTTTCGATTTAATGGCCCACTAATCTCCATTTGTTAACAAATCCAATTTCAAACTGACCATATCTCAAAACTTTTCTCATTTCGGAAGTTTTATTACTTGCACATATTGAAACAAGCTTTAAAAATCCAGATTGCATTAAGAAAGCCAATACTAAACAGAAATATGTTTCTAAATATTGAACATTAGCATTTCTTTCTAAGGTTATAGAAATCTTTGAAAGATTACCATTTTATCCTCCAAGATTTTTAGAAAACTTTTGATTCAACTGAAACATTCTTATATGTTTCAGAGAAAAGTCAAGCATTAATCTTTTATGTAAAATAAGTTTCTTTAGAACTTGTTATTTAAATAATTTTAAACTGACTCCTAAAATCAATAAGAAAAATAATATATTACCTTAGTATTTTCATACGCTTTGTGTTATACTTTAGAAATACTTTGTTTGAAATTTTCGTGGAATCTTGCAAAACACACATAGACACATGCCTTCATTTATAATTATTTGTATAAGATTTTGAATTTTAAGTTTTATCAAAGATAAAATTATACGCTTTGGACCGTCTACTCCACTAAAATTCAAAATTTTAATAAATCTTTGCTTATTGTAAGATACATGTCAATGATGTAGGTTTTAATCATAGGGATCTGATACTTTTATACTGCGCATTCAGGAATCAAAGTCATAGCGAATCTAAAAAACATAAAATTATAAATTTGGCATAAAAATTAAAAACTTGACAAATTACGACATACAAAGAGTAAGTAATGATATTTTTCATGTCTGAAATTTTTTAGTTGGACTATACTATAACAATAACAGTCAATAACAAAAAAGTGTTTATAATGCGAACTAAATCTATTTCTACTAATTTAGTGCTATCGTAGGCTAAAGTAAAATATTTTGAATACGAATTGGGTAAAATATGTAGTTTACACTAATAGAAGCCATTATTATTCTTGATGTATGTCACTGCTTCAGTCCAGTTATGGTATCGATAGAAACTGATGTATATGCCTGAATTTTTTTATTAAATTTAAAAAAATAAAATTTGGAAACTACATGTCAATTATATAAAAATTATTCGCATCGTGCCACAAAACAGATACCATACTATACCATACTATATATATATCATTTTAAAATGTGAAAGTAGAACAGTACTCTTTATAGTCTTGAAGATTTCACATTTTTATTATCCGGAAATGATGGAATGGTATCCTGAATATCAAATTATTCTTGCAGTTTTTAGAAATAAAAAATGGTATAAAATAAAATACTCAAAGAATTCCTAGTAAATAAATTTAAATATACCGATTTTTCTTTTAATCTACTTATATTAAAATGGCAAAATAGTAAAAATATGAATCAACTTCTAATAATTGGTTCTCTTTCAGACCACGATAAAAAGACTTATTTAAGAATTAGAAAAATACTCATTTGTTTATTATTGAAGACATTTAATATGTCAGAAATTTCCGCATTGCCAATTCTCCCGTATTCATTTACCTAAATAAAAATATTTTATTTTCGCGTATTTATCGAAAAAAGTTAAACGAAAAGAAAATCAGTTATCGGTTCTATTTACCAAGCATATTGTACACATAAAATCAAACTTTCTTTGGTGTAACAATATAATAAAATATAACACCTTGTAATAGTATATTACTTTTAAATGCTAAAGGTGTAAAATTAACAACTATAATATAAATTAAAATAACTTTTATTAGTTGTTTTACATGTTTCGACTCTTCTGAGTCATTTTCAAAAACAAAATGAGAATATTCTAAAGCTGCACGGGCTTTGAAGTTATTATTTACACGTACTTTTTTTTATACAAACATTTATACATACTTTTTTTTGTACCAAAAAAAAAAAAAAAAAAAAAAAAAAAATTCCTGCATGTCTTGGTAGTCTTCTCTTATCTCTATAAAAGAGTAAGTGTCTGTCTGCCTGCCCGCGGATTTCTCCGTAATTATACCACCCACACTTACTCTTTTATAGAGATAAGAGAAGACTACCAAGACATGCAGCAGAAGAAAAAGACCTACCTGTTTGTAGATCGAAGAAATCCTGATTCCCATTAAAGAATCGTTTTCCCCGTCGTCTTCGGCAAGATACGCGAGTTGTGGCTTGGGAGGAAATTTTTTTTTTTTTGGTACAAAAAAAAAGTATGTATAAAAGTTTGTATAAAAAAAAAGTACGTGTAAATAATAACTTCAAAGCCCGTGCAGCTTTAGAATATTCTCATTTTGTTTTTGAAAATGACTCAGAAGAGTCGAAACATGTAAAACAACTAATAAAAGTTATTTTAATTTATATTATAGTTGTTAATTTTACACCTTTAGCATTTAAAAGTAATATTTCTTTGGTGTACTTTTTTCTGTTCAGTAAAACAAAAAATAAAAATTTCTGCATGCAATTATTGGAGTACTTAAATTGTTGATTAGGTACAAAACAGAATGACGCCATATGTAAAATGTACTATTTCTTTAATATAAAAATAGAAACATTTTAAAATAAACAACTTCATATACTGACCTTCCGTAATTTTTGAAACAATAGGGTTTGGTGGATAAAGTGAGTATTAAATGAGTCTTTTTAAGTTTTAAATTCAATTTCAATTAATGACATTTGAAATCATTATTTTTTTAAGTTTATTTATATTACATGTCTTTTCAGCAAAATAAATGAATTTTAAAGAAAATGAATTGCAATTTTAAAATGCTTTGAATAATGCCTTCTTTTCAAGCTATTACTATATACATTTTACGCCATCAAGTAGGTACACATCTTAGTGTATGAGTATATCATGCACTAAAATGCGTAGTGATTAATATTAGCTTAAAGCATTTTATAAAGTAAACATAATAGAAGAAATTATATTTTCCTCTTTATGTTATTAAATATTTATGAAATAATGTGGTTTTTACCACATGATACACTTATTAAATTTATAATGTACGCGATATAACTGGATCTGGCAGAATTATAAATATTTAAGAAAATTCCCCTTTGTCACTATCGTCTCTTTATAAAATGAACAAAAAACACACATTTCTGTTTTTTAAACATATTAGATAATGAATCAAATGTTTCATTGCCAATAACTTCAATTAGCTTACCAATGAATTCGGAAATATATTTTTTTCCCAATTCATTTCACTTACAATACAGGAATGTGATTTATTGATTTATAGTTTTTTTTCTGATGAATGCTTATAAAACATATATCATAATATAAAAACATAATAAGAAACCATATTATATATTTCATTTTGAGAATGTATTACTTTCGACACTGTAAGTTTAGTCTCAAACTATTTAGTCAGTTTAGTTTTAGTGAGTATTTAGTTTTCTCAACTTGTTTATTCCCCTATTTTATCCCACAATACTTACAATTTTATAAAAAATAAACAAATTTTAAACATAAATCCTTTTCTGAGATTTTATTGCATCTCATTAAGAAAGAAAAAATCGATTAATGAAAGACATCTGTTGTGAAAAATGGAAGTTTATTAGATTTCTGAAAAATTGTGCTACATGAAATGCTTTATAAGAAATAAGCAGCATCATTTTGTAAAAAAAAAATTTAAAAAGTCTCAATTATTTTTCATATTAAGTCATGATAAAACATTATACCCATCATTCCCCATTTACCCATTTTAACCAGTTAAACCCTATGTGAATATGCCTGACAAAACATAGGTAATACAAAGAAGCAATTTTCTGCGTGCTTGTCAATTTGTTTTTCATGTTTACGACGTTTCGAATAAAGATATTATATCTCTATTATATTTCTAACAGGATAATACATCTCTATTTAATCTCTAATAGAGATATTACATCTCTATTATATTTCTATTAGCGTCTTGATATCTTTGTTATCAACTAACATATCTTGATTTTTAATAAAGGTTAACACACTTGGATAATCTGAGAAACTTTTACTAAGGATTAAACAAAACTTAAGTTCGAAATTTTAATATTTAATATCCCTGGTTACATTACAATTTGAAGATCAAATGCTATATTTTTAAACGAAACATTGTATTCGATCACCCAAGGTTATTAAATGGGCGATGCATTGAAAAGCATTTATTAAAACTTTTGTAAATTATATTTAATTATATTTACAGTTTATTTATATAAGCTGACCATCTGGTCAACTTAACTGAAATAAAGTCTAATTAATTTCATTTTTTCCGGTTAGCTTGAAATGTATCACTTCCAATCACTACTCATTAAATTAAAAAATGATTAAATCAACATCGTGCAACATGGATTGTAAAGTGCATAAGTTATGAAATAATTACCGTAATTTCCGGCGTATAATCCGCAGCTCAAAGAGTCGTTTTTCGACCCAGAAATTTTATTCAATAATTGTAGTTAAATATTTACAGCGATCTTTTAAGTTACATTTTATAAAATAATATTTCTGGGTCGAAAAACGACTCTTTGAGCTGCGGATTATACGCCGGAAATTACGGTAAATTGTTTAGAGAACAAAAGACCCTTTTTATTATGGCAGCTGTAAAATTTTTATTTGTGTTTAGCTCTATTTAAAAGGAGTTATGGAAACTCGGATCACGATTTAGAAAAATTAAATTGTTTCCTTTTAACCTATTTTCTGAAAACTTGTCACACATTTCATTAACTATAACACATGTATTGTCACATATTATTTTTAAAAATATCTATTTCATGTTTAATTGTAGTCGGTCGGAGTTCTTCCTGGCTTTAATTCTTAAGCAGTCTGCTATTGAGAAAATGAGTAAAGTAATAAAAAATATTATTTAAAATATGATAGACAGAAAATTTTACAACGAGTATAAAATTTTAGTTTAAGTGCTATTCTGTAATATTTCTCCAATAATTCTGACAAATATCGGATTTTCACGCATATATATCAAATCATCATGAAATCGCATATTGCATAGTAATAGTTTTCAATTATAAATTTAAAGAATGAAAATATGAAATCATATTATTCGTCGATATGTTTACAGATAGCAACGTTTTTTTTCAAGGATTTATTTATCAGATTTTATTTCATTAAAAAACTTTTTATAAATGCTTAAATTACAAGACACAAGATTAGATTTTTTTATATACGTTTTTTAAATATACTTTTTCTGAAAAATTAATCTTTGAATGCATATAATTAAATCCTCTTTCTAAATTCCCTTTTTTAGCAGGATATGATATAATATTTGATAAAGTATGGATATATTACACTCTAACAAGTTGTCTAATTAATTTCAGCGGTGTTACATAATTTTTTTTAATTTATGGCTAAGCGTTCGAAAAAACAAAACTAAAAATAAGCCTTCCTTTTCCTTTTTTACAATATGAAATATAAATATTTCTTTTTTTTTCTCAGTAATGAGTAAGGTAAAACGTATTATAAAGATTTTGGAAATAGGATTAAATGTGCATATTATAATTTATGAAAACCTAAAATGTTTAAAAAGTACTTAGCATTTCTGTAACCATAACATAATTAAATATTAATACATGAATTATTTTTCATTTTGAAAATATATTTCATTTTGTTGTATTTTTCGGTTTTAGACTTGAACTCAATTATTCTTTTGACATACAATTTAAAAAGTACAGCTTATTTTTTTGTACTAACATAAACGGATGTTATATTCTTTTATACTTTAAAAAGTTTATAATTTATATGAAAAAAACTTTTCTAAGAATTTTTTTACATAACGTAGTAGTGTGCTTGACTAACACTGTAATACCTTTAATAAGAAAAGTAAAATGTAAAAATGATTCGCCAATTGCATTAGCCAGTTCCACAATAAAAAAATATTAAAACTATTAATTCTAAAAAAAAAAAAAAAAAATTCTTTTTTCTTCTTCATTCTGTTTTGATATGAATATCATTCAGACTTTATATTAAAAAACATGATAAAAAGTAGTTAGTATAAATTGGGCTCCAGTTAAGAATGTTTCACATAAAATAATATATCTTTTATAAACTTGTTTAAAAATTTAATGAAATTAATAACCGGAATAAAGTTAAAGAGAAACGTTCCTTATTTTCGCATAGCCGCAATAATAATTTGTGTTGTTTTCATTATTTTTCGTTTTACATAATTCTATTTATTGTATCTTACATAACTTTAAACAGTGGGACGTTCGAGCTACGCTTGGAAAAATTAGCTATGGGGTGTTTTTTTGTGCTGTGTATTCAATCTTCTCGCCAACTTTTCATCAAATATAACCAAATTTGGGAGATATGTTGGTCATTCCTATTTAAATGCATTGACCCATAATGACTTGAAAATGACCCACTATTAGAATTGTCTCGAACATGTGAACGAGCCCAATGGCTGCTCGTACTCCAAAACGGCAGAATACAAAATTTAGTCAAAACCGTTAGAGCCGTTTTTCTCATTGAAATGCATTAATTGGTAGTTACCCGAAAATGACACAATAATAGAATTGTCTCGAACATGTGACCTAGCCAAGTGGTCTTGTCGTACCGCAAAACGGTCAGATACAAACTTTAGTCAAAATCCTTTGAGCCGTTTTTTACATACAGTTTGCATGTACACACACACTCACAACATTTGCTTGTATTATACTATATGATGATATGTGTTATCAAATGAAACTTCATTGCAGTAACTCAACTGAATGTATTATACGTACTACAGTTAATGTATTCAGTCAATTTCAGACGAAGTTCTATTTACATCAAAGATAATTTAATATAATCTGTCTAACATAATTTGGCAGTATTATAATTCGTAGAAGGGTTTTGATAGAAATTTGTCTGTAAAATAACACAGATTTATCATCAGTTAAGGTGAAAATTCACATTAATCTTATTTCCAGCATGCCACTATTAATAACTCCCAAATACTCATTTGAAGATATAAGTAGACATTACGTTTGTTCCATCACTTTACATTAAACCTATCTGACCGAAAACCATTAATTTATTCATACTTTACAAATACATACCATATTAGATAGCAGTGCTGTATATTGAGCCTGGAAATTTTAAAAGGCGTGCATTTATGTTAATATAAGATCTTTTAAACCCTTTATACAAATAAGAGTCAAAGATAAATTATATGTAATACTTACATAGTTTATAGCCGAATTAGTACAAATAATTTTTTATATGTACACATCCTATGCATGCGTGCGTCAGCACAATATTATGATCCAGTGCATATATATATGATATAGTGCATACATTATAATGAATAAATTTATCTTCAATATCTCTGCCAAGATTGGTATTGCCGATTTTTACATTACTTTCAATGTTATTATGTTCAGTTATTTATCCAAATAACTTATTTGTATTCCGCTTCATTAAAACACTACAAATCATTCTTAACATCTCCACATTTATTCTTATTTTCCAGCATTAAACATCTGTTCAAGGGTGAAGGTTTAACATAAAATTGAAACATTTCTTATTTTCAGCAACACGCATCTAAAATGACGACAATGTATTTGATATATAATTTTTCTACTCCACCACAAGCATTGGTTGGAAAAGAATGTTTTATCGAATGGAAAATTCTTTCAAATAAATTAGAAAATCAAAAACGGTTTAAATATCTTTTATAAAATAGTTTGGTTAATAAATGACATTCTTCAATGTGGTCTTTTCTTCTGTTCGTGCAGTTTTGGAATTTTTTACAACGATAAAAATATAGTGCTATGTTTACATTCATTTTCAATATTTTACAAAGTTTATCTGCTACCTAAGTATTCCAACTTCTGCTTCGTGTTGAATGTTTTAGTGAATGGAATAATCATTATGTACCAGTAAATCATTTAGACGAAAGATTTAATTTTCATTAATGGCAGAAAAATATCATAATTACCGTTACTAAAGAAAATATCATCAATTTGAGACACTTGTGCAAATATTATCAGGTAGAAATGATGAGTATAAAAATGATTTCTGGTCATTGTTTTGTACGTACGTACAGCCTATCAATTTACTATTTGGATTAACAGCTTTCGCTGTTCTCGTACAGAATGTCTCATATATACTATGTATTCTTGCAGAAACTGTGCATTATGTGACATTCAGAATGTATCACTTTTTTTAAAAATAGTACCATAATAGCTCGTATTTAACCCTTTGATTACGGTGTTAGAACTTAGTTTATCCCAGCGACTATTCCGATATTCTATTTGCTTCATTTTTTAAAAAAGAATCCCTGCCGTACACTTATACTAGGATACTCTCAATAGATATGTACCACTTTTTTTCTCAAATTGTGAAACGAGTGACTTTCAAAATAGTAGCCAGTCCTAGTCCGTAATCAAACAGTTAAAAGAATAAGAAAGTTAAAAACCATTCAATTACCGTAATTTCCGGCGTATAATGCGCTAATGAAACAATTATTTTTCAACCCAGAAATTTTATTCAATAATTGAAGTTAAATATTTACAGCGATCTTGTAAGTTACATTTTACAAAATAAATTTCTGGGTCGAAACATCATTATTTGATCCGCGGATTATACGCCGGACATTACGGTAATAAAATTTCGATAAATGCCCTGTAGTTAATTACCGGTATTATACCTTCAAAAATTATTCTCGTACTATATTATCTAATTTTTAGGGACACGTTATGTTGACACAGTCTTTTGTTCAGAAAAGGATTTCATTTATATAATGGCTATACTTTTCCAAAGCTCATGTCTAAGATAATTCTAATTTCATTTCTCTGTATGGATTTAGAAATGCAAAAGGAAATTAATGCATGTCATTAATTTCTAAACCGGGATATCTTATTTAATCGCTATCATGACTATGTGATACATACAATAAACAAACATCGCTATTTTCAGCAGAAAGATTATATATTTGAGAGCCAACTCACACACATAATCTCTCATAATTATATGGAACATTTTAGACACATATATACCGTGCTTTATTCTACATTAGTATGAAAGCATTTGATTTGTTTCAGAAAGACCGTATGTTTCTCTCATTAGAATAAGCTCTAGTGACACTGAATAACCAATCACAAATGTACATTTCATGTGATGCATATCATAAATTATTCTTCACCTATTATGCTTTAAATATTATATGGCAAATTTTCAGAGGTATGTAATTTGCAATTCTGTATCATGCACCATAAGTATACAATAGCTTAAATATCTGTTAAATGGTAGATAGGGATAAATTGGTGTAATGATTATAAAATATTGCGTACTTAGAGATATGCAAAAGTAATCTTTTAATTTTTAAATGGTTATAATATTATATTATTCCATAATATTTATTTGTCACAATTAATTTTCTGCGACATTTTATGTATTCGTAAGTATCAAAATCTTATAAAGACTACTGAAATATGTAACATTTAATGGAGTTATACACTACCGATACTTATATACTATTCTGAAAGGATTCAGAATTAAAGTAATGCACATTTTATATTGTTTATATTTTACTTAGAGCACATGGAGATCTGTCTGTATTCGAATGCTTATATTTAAACGATATTCGTTGATCATTGTATGTTTTGACAAAATCTGTAACTGAGGAAAAAATTTGATTTGATATGAGTTCTTCATTAGTATTGTTCCAATGATATTGCGATTGATTAATAATTTCCTCTCAAATCTTCGTTTTAATAAATTATTTGAGAATTTTTTCATTATCATAAAAGAAAACAGAAAAAATGTTTTAATACATAAGCCCCCATCTTTACCTGCATAAGCTGAATTATCTTTGATACAATATGTATTTCTTAATATTTCTTAGAAAAAAAATTTCATAACTGTTTTAAGATATTTTCAAGTACAAAATAATATTTAGTTTTATTTAACAATTGTTGTTTTGCTATTTGTACCTATGCTGAAATTTGATTTGTAAAATTTTATTAGAAGAAGATATCGAGTGCAAACACTGTAAAATTCCAGAAGCCTCTACTTAATTATATGTGCAATGAGGGTGTAATTTCAACATTTGTTTAACAATAACAGAATAAATTTGAATATAATATTGTTCAATCTTGTTATAAAATGAATATGTTAGCAAAGATGATGCCAAGAACTAGGAGGAATCTCTATATCATATGTAGAAAAGATATATCAAATTAACGAACCATAAATATCTGAAAATTCCTGCAATTTTATACAAATAGAAACATATCCAGCCAACACACGATACCTTTTAAAAGAGTCAAAGTACACATGCATACACCTACACACTCAATTGGATATTTGTATATATATATATATATATATATATGTGTGTGTGTGTGTGTGTGTGTGTGTGTGTGTGTGTGTGTGTGTGTGTGTGTGTGTGTGTGTGTGTGTGTTCAACTATTAGAACAAGTAGAATTATTTTTTTAATCACCTCGTATTAAACAATGCTTTTCGACGAAAAATGCTTAACTATATTTATAATTATTTGCAAAGTAATGTTTAGCAGAGCAGTAAATACATTTTTAGTCATAAACAATAATTAAATGCTATAACAAGTTTTAAAAAATATCAAAGTCTTATTTGAATGAAACCAAAAAAAGAAACAGATTATAGATAAATTGTACATTAAACGTTTCTTTTTTTACTGAAAGCATTAAATAAATTATTTAAATACCAAAAAACATAGGAATGTTTTTTTTATTAACTTTCAATCAATGTAATGTGTAAAACATATTTTGGTTATTATTTAGCATTGGAATTGAAAGGATAATTCTTTTTTTCAAATTCTTGCATCGTTATCATAAGATTATTTCATTGAATTTCTTCATTTAATTATTTATTAATTATTTTAATATTCTAATGAAAACAATGTAAAGCTTATTTAAACTTCCTTCTACTTAACGTAAAATGTATTCATTATCGTACTAGAAAAAATTAATGAGGAATAAAACAGTTTATTGATTTAGAATCAAAGGTTTTCAATAATATTCTTTAACGATAAACTGAATATATATGTATATATATACAGGGTGTTCCGTTAAAGGGGTCCAATATTAATAGGGGTAATAGAGGAGATCACATGGAGCATAAATCAGTATATAAAGCCTGGTCGGATCTCAATAGTTTTCAAGTTACAGCAAATAGAATGAAAATTCGGAAAATTGTAAAAGAACCCTCATTGCTGAACTATCGATAATGCTACATAAAAACGAAGCACATATTTAGAAAGAACAGAAAAAAACCTACAAAATGACATCAATTGTATTAAAATATCAATATTTATTGACGAGTTACAAGCCCTGAAACAGTGAAAAAAGTACGAAATCCAATATACATCAAAATAGTTAATCGTTAATTCCAAAAAGACAACTCTAGCTACAACAAGGAAAATGTAGTAAAATTTGGTCCATTCCGAAAACTTTCGAAAAAGCTTACAATGAACCATATCGGTTTAATTGTGTGAGAGAAATTAATCAGTTTCTTAGTTACAACTCCGCTTTCTTTGACACTAGCAAAGGTTAAACTCCGCCCATCACGATTGGAAACACCGCCTTTTTAATTACTCTCAACTATACATTTTCGATCATGCTTCTTCTGAGATGCAACATTTTTAATTATTCAAGAGTTGAATGAACCAAAATAACTTTACAATAATAGTCTACATTTTAAAGTGGTCTTTTATTGATATAAAGCTTAAGTTAAATTCCTTAAAATTAAACTGGTGGTGAAAATTCGGAAATAATTAAAAATATTGCGATTTGTAACTATGCAAGAAGTTTCAGTACATGTTTTACATGGACAATTATTGTATGTATATGTGCATCATAATTTATGATAGGAAATAATAATAACAAATAGCATAATAATTTTATTAATTATAAATTTAAAAAAGACACTAAATTTTAAATTAATTCATACAAACTTTGTAATTTACAATTTGAGTACACCACAGTCTGTGACTTACAAAATACTGTGCCAAAAAGTGTTGAAAATAAAAGAAAAATGACAAATAAAGAATTACATTCCACGTACTTTATGACATATGTGAAGCATAGTCTTCTGGCCTGCGCTGCACAGTTCAATGTCGGAAGGCAGACGAACGGACATTATTATAATAGGTGTTCGAAGTTGCGCCCATTAACAGAATCGCACAGCCGACAGCGACGTCGTAAAGATTGGCGAACACGCCGAAAAACTACGACGGAGTTGGGAATGTCTCCTGCAGCGACAACGATTCGCGCTAGTAAATCCTCCGGTGTATCCACAGGCGTTTCATACACAAGCGATTTAAGGTGTCCTCAAACAAAAAAGTCTAACGGATTGAGGTCTGGAGAGCGTGCAGGCCAAGCAACAGGTCCACTGCGTCCAATCCATTTCCCAGGATATGTTGAATTGAGGTGATTGCGAACACCTATGAAAAAATGTGCCGGTGCGCCATCGTGCATAAACCACATATTGTGGCGCAATGTTGCTGGCACATTTTGCAGTAACTGCGGTAAGATATCCCGTAGGAAAACCAAGTACGTACTGCCATTGAGTACATCTGGGAATAAATATGGTCCTATGAGATAATCGCCGAGGACACCTGCCCATATGTTCACACTGAACTTTTGTTGTGCGTTCGACGGGAAAACAGTGTGCGGATTTGTATATGACCATGTGTGCATATTGTGCGTGTTTACCACGCCCTCTCTCGTAAATGTTGCTTCATCAGTAAATAAAATATTTTCCAGAAATTGTGGATTATTTTCTGTTACATTAAGCAACCAGCGTACGAATTCTGTCCGCTGAGCACAATCTGTTACTGATAACAGTTGTACCCGCTGCACATGAAAGGGGTGCATGTTTTCTGCACGCAGAACACGCCACACACTTTGGTGAGAAACACCGACTTCAGACGCAGCAGCTCGTGTACTCTTGGAGGGGTTATCTTTAAAAATATTCAGTACATCTTCTTCCATTGCAGGTGTTCGTACATGTCGAGGTTTCCCTGCATCAATGCTTGCTGTATTAAACGATCCAGTCTCCCGTAATCGTCTATCGATTTTTATGAAGAGTTTCGAACTTGGGCAACGTCTCCTTGGAAATTGCTCACGGTACATGCGCTGTGCTAGACATGCATTTCCATGAGCTTGCCCGTACATCAGATGCATGTCCGCATATTCTTCGTTAGAGTATTCCGGCATAATTGTTATACATCAACTTACTACAATCCCACTTACAACAGCCTCCCTTTAACATAACGCCCACTGATGACTGCTGTTTTATTACACTTTTCTTCCTATACACATAGAAAATTTGCATTAAAAGTACTTCTTCTTCATTATCCTGAAAGTTCATGGAGGAAACGCAGCAGTCACAGAGTTTGCTTTAAGACAAGGCGAGAGCTGCACAATATGTCATTCACTTGACCAGACTGAATAATGAAAGGGTATTGATAGAGGTTGATCAGAAATGTATAATTGAAAGATATTAAAACGGGGTGTTTACAATCGTCATGGGTGGAGTTTCGCTCTTTCCGAGCGTGTAACAGTACAGAGTTGTAACTAGGGAACTGCTTGATTTCTCCCATACAATTAAACTGATATGGTTTATTGTCAGCTTCTTCGAAAGCTTTCGGAATGGACCAAATTTTATAACATTTTCCTTGATGTAGGTAGAGTTGCATTTTTGGAATTAACGATTAACTATTTTGCTAAATATTTGATTTTGCATTTTTTCACTGTTTCAGAGCTTGTAACTCGCCATTAATTCTCAATATTCTAAAACAACTTATGTCATTTCGTAGGATTTTTTCTGCTCTTTCTAAATATGTGCTTCGTTTTTATGTAGCATTATCGATAGTTTAGCAATGAGGGTTTTTTTACAAATTTCCGATTTTTCATTCTATTTGCTGTAACTTGAAAATTATTGAGATCCGGCCAGGCATTATATACTGATTTATGCTCCGTGTGATCTCCTCTATTACCCCTATTAATATTGGACCCCTTTAACGGAACACCCTGTATATACAAACAAGATTATTTAATTTCTTTTTGGATTGTGTTTCAATTAATTCATAATGCCTAAAAGCAAAAATTTGCAATTAATTAAAACGTTACATGCCTATGGTTGATTAGTATTAATTTCTTCATTAGTATATTTTAAGAATGATTAAATAGAGATAAATAATTTCATTACTGAATTGTAATTAACTTTTAAGCTGAAAAATAAATAGGCATATATATATATATATATTTATAAAACATGTATATTTTACTTATTAATTTACTCATTATTATTATTATTATTATTATTATTATTATTATTATTATTTTTCTTTACTACTTTGAAGAGATTATGTTTAAAAAGTTATTTCCGATATAAAATTTAAAAAATATATTATATATTTCTATAGTAAACGTAGTTTATTGTTAAACAAACTATTTGTTATGACTAAATTTCGAAATATAAAATATGTTTTCGAACAAAAGTGTGCCTGCATGAACAAGTACATCTTATCAAAATACAGGGTGGAAGTAAATTATTTGGGCAGGTATGCAGTTGAATCATTTGGTATCAGTTCAAAGGCAGCTGCGTAAAAGTTTATCAGAAGTTTCCAGCCACATTGAATGAATCATTGCTTACATTTGGTGTTTGCAGGATGTTATTCAATAGCAACAATAATCATCATTACTTTAATATCTAGACTCCATTGAATGGTTTTATTAAAAGTGCAAGTTACAGTTCACAGCTTACGAAATTCGCACTGCTAAAAAACATAAATGTTTCTTAATGTAGGAAAAATAATATAACCACAAACGAAAACTACAATAACATGTTTGATTCCAGAAAATAATATAATCACGAACAAAAAATATCATATCCTGTTAGAGTATTGCATTTTTCGTCCGAAAGATGCTCTTAAGAAATCACAGAAAACAATATGTTTTCAATATTTAAAGAAGAAATTATAAAATCAATGTAGCTCTTGCTACCACTGATTTTTGGTAACGTTACCGAGCATATTTTATAGTGTATTAATCAGTTTGTCAACACAGAATACAGTTTTTTAGAAGCTATCCATTTTTATATTCAACAAACATATTTTAGAGACAAATAAGACAAATTAACAGCACTAACATTAGCATTAACATTAATACTAGCTGGCTTCGTCCGCCAGCGGGCCCCTAATTGTAAAACTTCTAATCTTGTAAAATCTCGAATCTTGTAAAACCTCCAATAAGATAAACCTCGAACCGAATTCGACACGGGTCTTCGCTGCCTTCGGCACCGTATACCGGTCGTGCTAAGCACGCACCGGATAATCCCTTAATTTTTACATTGAATAGTATAAACCTCTAACCGAACGAACTTCCGACCCTGGTCCCCGCTGCCTTCAGCACCGTATACCGGTCGTGCTGCGCACGCACCGGATAATCCCTTAAATTGCACATCGAATAGTATAAACCTCTAACTGAACGAACCTCCAGCTCGGGTTCCCGCTGCCCCTAATTGTAAAATCTCGAAAAGTTATCGATGTCGAGTCGAATGAGCCATACCCCGTCGTGATCCGGCCCATAGAAACAGAGATCGGAAAGCACCCCCTAGTGGTGAAATGCGGAACTAAAATAGATAATCTCTAGTAAGCTCTATCGGTGTCGAGTCGAATGAGCTATACCCCGTCGTGATCCGTCCCACGAAACAGAGATAGGAAAGCGAAACCTGGTGGTGAAACTCGGAACTAAATTCGGTAAGCTCTATCTATGTCGAGTCGAATGAGCCAAACCAGGTCGCGATGGGACCCATACGAAGGGAGATTATTTGAAAAAAAATAGCAAATTCCTTAGCTTTTTCTTTTTTTTTTCTATACAAAAATGACCATTATTTAAAAAATTCTAAAACTTTTAAAAATAAATGTTCCTGCGTTGAATCTTAAACCGGGAGTTCAACAAACTATATAGAATCCGATACATAAAAAATAGAAAAAAAATTAATTGGATATCTTTTGGAGCTTTCGAAAAAGTACACACAGCAAGTATATTTGCAGTGCAATCGTCTGCTTCAAAACACAAATATCCTAGTAGAATATAATTTTAACCATGAGAATATAGTTATTTCTCAAAATAAATCATATTTTCGGAAAGCCCATTCAATTCTGTACGCAAAATGAATAACGATTTTTGATTTAAGATCGTTAATAAATAAGATAATTACGGCGAAAGCAAAGTCACTTATTACACTTTGATTAAACTGTGCTTGCGCCGAAAAACGCTAATTTCTAGAATCGGGTTTCACAAAAGAATTTTTTTTAATTGATAATAATCGAATTTTTTAAAGTCGAAGGCATCTTTCTATAGCTGAATGTATGCACTTTTAGCCTCTTCTCTCGGAATTTGTGTAATTCGATAAAAAAGTCCTGCGGCGCGGGGGGGGGGGGTATACATTGGCAAATTAGAGGAAATCGTGAAAGTGAGGTACGGGAACGACCGGTTTCTAAAGGGTTAATGTACATATTTTCTAAAACTGAAGTATATGTTTCGAAGAATAAGAACGTGGCTATGATCTGGTGTATTTTATTCGTCTCTATTCACATTTTCCGAGTCGATGCGGATTTTTAAACATGGGCCGAAAAACGAAAATTCACGCGAGTGAGTTTCGGAAACCATTTTTTTAGAAGGGTTAAAAAACGAATTTTTCAAAACTGATACCTGATTTAAAAAGGAAAAAGAACGTAGATTAGGCTCGGTATTTTTATTTTTTCGTATCTTGTTTAGAAGCCCATAATTGAATTTTTAAAGATTGAAGAAATCGCTGAAAAACCGAAAGAGACTTACGGAAAAAAACGTTTTCGAAAGAATTAACTGAAATATTTTTTAAAACTAAAGGTTTTACAGTGATTTCGAAAGGAGGGAAATGTACTTGCGTGTGTTTGTTTGTTTTTTTGTTCTTTCAGAGAGCCGATGCGCAATTTTAAATATCGCAGAGAATCAAAATTTGCAAAAGTGAGTCTGCGCGCGAATTTTTTTCGAAGAGTTAATATTTGTATTTTTCAAAAACGATCGCAGATTTCGAAAGGATAAAGAATGTAGATCTCGTCCGGTATTTTTAGTTTTCATTGACTCGTTTGGAACCGCCGCAGCGAATTTTTCAAAATAGTCGAAATTGCCGAAATCGCGAAACGGTGTATGGAAAATATACGTTTTCGAAGGGTTAACTGACGTATTTTTTTTTAATGGAAGGTGGAATTCGGGAGGACAAAGACCGATCTTCAATTTGGTGAAATCCGTTTATCCGAATCTTTCTTAGTCCGGCGGATGCGAGGCTCGGACAAAGGGAGAAAATCAAAAACACGAATTCGACGCTTTTTGATTATTTTTTTGAAAGGGTTAATATAGAAATTTTTTCGAACCAACAGGATCGTTAGAGACATAATTGTACGTTCTTTGAGAATATGTTGACGGTTTTTTCGTATTTCAGTCGGTTCGCCGTCGGCTAGTTTAGACACTCGTAAAACGAAACCGGCAGAAGAGATCTTTCCTTCTTCGTTTTGCGGAAGATGAGGATTGAGCTCTTCTGGGCATGCGCGGAATACTTCCCACGTGGAATTCTTTCGCAGTAATTAAAACAGTTTTGTTCGTTAATAACTCCCTTAATTATGGGCCGATTTTTTCGAAACTGCAATTCCTGAAGGACCGGATTTTTCTGAATTTTTTGACACTAAAAGCGCTTCGCTACTCGCTACGCTCGCAGAGTTTATCCGGGTACAGATGCATACACACACACACACACACACACACAGAGACAGACGTTTACGAACATTAATAATAATGACTAGCTGGCTTCGCCCGCCAGCGGGCCACTAATTGTAAAACCTCTAATCTTGTAAAATCTCGAATAAGATAAACCTCGAACCGAACGAACCTCCGACCCGGCTCTAACAATGCGTATACTGGACGCACAGGATAATCCCTTAGTTTGCACATAAATATAGTATAAACCTCTAATCGAACGAACCTCCGACCCGGGTCCCCGCTGCCCTCGGCACCGTATACCGGTCGTGCTACGCACGGACCGGATAATCCCCTAATTTGCACATCGAATAGAATAAACCTATAACTAAACGAATGCTGAACCTATAACTGTCAACGCTGCCTGCGGCAACGTATAGCAGTCGTGCTGCGCACGGGCTGCAATATCCGTTATTTTAACCTTCCACAACCAGGTGGCGCAATCTGTTCTATACGAACCTCGGGCATTGAAACCGTTAAAGCTATCGATGTCGAGTCGAATGAGCCATACCCCGTCGTGATCCGGCCCATAGAAACAGAGTTCGGAAAGCGCCCCTAGTGGTGAAATGCGGAACTAAAATCGATAATCTCTAGTAAGCTCTATCGGTGTCGAGTCGAATGAGCTATACCCCGTCGTGATCCGTCCCATAGAAACAGAGATAGGAAAGCGCACCCTGGTGGTGAAACTCGGAACTAAATTCGGTAAGCTCTATCTATGTCGAGTCGAATGAGCCAAACCAGGTCGCGATGGGACCCATACGAAGGGAGATTATTTGAAAAAAAATAGCAAATTCCTTAGCTTTTTCTTTTTTTTTTTTTTCTATACAAAAATGACCATTATTTAAAAAATTCTAAAACTTTTAAAAGTAAATGTTCCTGCGTTGAATCATAAACCGGGAGTTCAACAAACTATATAGAATCCGATATATAGAAAATAGAAAAAAAAATAATTTGATATATTTTGGAGCTTCCGAAAAAAGTACACACAGCAAGTATATTTGCAGTGGAATAGGCTGCTGCAGAATACAAATATCCTAGTAGAATAGAATTTTAACTATGAAAATATAATTATTTCTCAAAATAAATCATATATTCGGAAAGCCCATTCAATTCTGTACGCAAAATGAACAACGATTTTTGATTTAAAATCGTTAATAAATAAGATAATTACGGCGAAAGCAAAGTCACTTATTACACTTTGATAAATCTGTGCTTGCGCCGAAAAACGCTTATTTCTAGAAACGCGTTTCACAAAAGAATTTTTTTTGAAATTGATAATACTCGAATTTTATTAACTGAAAGGTGTCTTTCTAGAGCTGAATGTATGCACTTTTAGCTTCTTCTCTAGGAATTTATGTAATTCGATAAAAAATAGCTGCGGCGGGGGGGTATACATTGGCAAATTAGAGGAAACACGAAAGTGACGTACGGGAACAATCGGTTTCTAAAGGGTTAATGTACATATTTTTTAAAACTGAAATATATGTTTCGAAGAATAAGAACGTGGCTATGATCTGGTGTATTTTATTTGTCTCTATTCACATTTTCCGAGTCGATGCGGATTTTTAAACATGGGCCGAAAAACGAAAATTCACGCGAGTGAGTTTCGGAAACCATTTTTTTAGAAGGGTTAAAAAACGAATTTTTCCAAACTGATACCTGATTTTAAAAGGAAAAAGAACGTAGATTAGGCTCGGTACTTTTATTTTTTCGTATCTTGTTTAGAAGCCCAGAAATGAATTTTTAAAGATTGCAGAAATCGCTGAAAAACCGAAAGAGACTTACGGAAAAAAACGATTTCGAAAGGGTTAACTGAAATATTTTTATAAACTAAAAAATTTATAGTGATCTCGAAAGAACGGAAATGTACCTGGGTGTCTTTGTTTGTTTTTTTGTTCTTCCAGAGAGCCGATGCGCGATTTTAAAAATCGCAGAGAATCGGAATTTGCAAAAGTGAGTCTGCGAGCGAATTTTTTTCGAGGGGTTAATATTTGTATTTTTAAAAAAAGATCGCAGATTTCGAAAGGAAAAAGAATGTAGATCTCGTCTGGTATTTTTAGTTTTCTCTCACTTGTTTGGAACCGCCGCTGCGATTTTTTTTAAATCGTCCAAATTGCCGAAATCGCGAAACTGTGTACGGAAAATATACATTTTCGAAGGGTTAACTGACGTATTTTTTTTAATGCAAGCTGGCGTTGGAGAGGACAAAGACCGATCTTTTATTTGGTGAAATCCGTTTATCCGAATCTTTCTTAGTCCGGCGGATGCGAGGTTCGGAAGAAGGGAGACAATAAAAAACACGAATTCGACCCTTTTTGATTATTTTTTTTGAAAGGGTTAATATCGAAATTTTTTCGAACCGACAGAATCGCTAGAGACGTAAAAGTACGTTCTTTGAGAATATGTTGACGGTTTTTTCGTATTTCTGTCGGTTCGCCGTCGGCGAGTTTAGTCAGTCGTAAAACGAAACCGGCCGAAGCGATTTTTCCTTCTTCTTTTTGCGGAAGATGATAATTGAGCTCTTCTGGGCATGCGCGGAATAATTTCCAGGTAGGTTTCTTTTTAGTAATTAAAACAGTTTTGTTCGTTAATAACTCCCTTAATTATGGGCCGATTTTTTCGAAACTGCAATTCCTGGAGGTCCGGATTTTTCTGAATTTTTTGATACCAAAAGCGCTTCGCTACTCGCTGCGCTCGCAGAGTTTATCCGGGTACAGATACACACACAGACAGACACACAGACGTATACGAACATTAATAATAAGGACTAGCTGGCTTCGCCCGCCAGCGGGCCCCTAATTTACATCGGTAACTAAAATCGATAAAATACCTAATTTACATCGGTGCCTCGAATCTTTTGTATTCTCCGGCTCGCACCCCCCTCGAACCGAACAAACTTCCGACACGGGTCCCCGCTGCCTTCGGCACCGGATAATACCTTAATTTGCACATCGAATAGTATAAACCTCTAACTGAACGAATCTCCGACCCTGGTCCCCGCTGCCTTCGGCACCGTAAACCGGTCGTGCTACGCACGCACCGGCACATAGAATAGTATAAACCTCTAACTAAACGAACCTCTGGTTCGGGTCCCCGCTGCCTGCGGCACCGTATAGCAGTCGTGCTGCGCACGCCCTGCAGTATACGTTAGTTCCACCTTCCACCACCAGGTGGCGCAATCTGTTTATACGATCATAACTGAAATCGTTAAGGCTTTCGATGTCGAGTCGAATGAGCCATACCCCGTCGTTTTCATGCCCGTAGAACCGGAGATAGGAAAGCGCCCCCTGGTGGTGAGACTCGGAGCAAAAATCGATAAGCTCTAGTATCCTCTATCGACGTTGAGTCGATTGAGCCAAACCGCGTCGTGATGTGACCCATAGAACCCGAGTTGGATGAAAAATCCTTTAATTACACCTTCCACCACCAGGGGGCGCAATCTGTTCTATACGAACATGACCGAAATCTGTAAAGCTATCGAAATCCAGTCGAAAGAGCCAAACCACGTTGTAATCGGGCCCATAGAACCCGATTTCCGAAAGCGCCCCCTGGTGGTGATGTTCCTGTGTTGACTCTCTGGTTTATTTTACTACGATCGAAATGAAGTTGATTCTTTACATAGTGTATAATCTCTGATCCATCGAATAGAAAGTTTCTATAACTCAAATGGCAACATTTCTTTCCGACGAAATGAAAAAAGGATGCGTTTTAAACCGACAAATTTAAATATATCGCATCCCCACACAAACACGAAATCATAAACCGGGTGTTAAATAAACTATATAGAATCCGATATATAAAAAATAGAAATAAAAAAAAATTATTTTGATATCTTTTGGAGCTTCCGAAAAAAGTAAACAAAGCAAGTATTTGGAGTGCAATCGGCTGCTTGAGAATACAAATATCCTAGTAGAATAGAATTTTAACTATGAAAATATAATTATTTCTCAAAATAAATCATATATTCGGAAAGCCCATTCAATTCTGTACGCAAAATGAACAACGATTTTTTAAATAAAATCGTTAATAAATTAGATAATTACTTCCAAAGCAAAGTCACTTATTACACTTTGATTAATCTGTGCTTGCGCCGAAAAACGCTTATTTCTAGAAACGGGTTTCACAAAAGAATTTTTTTGAAATTGATAATACTCGAATTTTTTTAACTGAAAGGTGTCTTTCTAGAGCTGAATGTATGCACTTTTAGCTTCTTCTCTAGGAATTTATGTAATTTGATAAAAAATAGCTGCGGCGGGGGGGGGGGTATACATTGGCAAATTAGAGGAAACACGAAAGTGACGTACGGGAACGATCGGTTTCTAAAGGGTTAATGTACATATTTTTTAAAACTGAAATATATGTTTCGAAGAATAAGAACGTGGCTATGATCTGGTGTATTTTATTTGTCTCTATTCACATTTTCCGAGTCGATGCGGATTTTTAAACATGGGCCGAAAAACGAAAATTCATGCGAGTGAGTCTCGGAAACCATTTTTTTAGAAGGGTTAAAAAACGAATTTTTCGAAACTGATACCTGATTTTAAAAGGAAAAAGAACGTAGATTAGGCTCGGTATTTTTATTTTTTCGTATCTTGTTTAGAAACCCAGAAATGAATTTTTAAAGATTGCAGAAATAGCTGAAAAACCGAAAGAGACTTACGGAAAAAAACGATTTCGAAAGGGTTAACTGATATATTTTTTAAAACTAAAGGTTTTATAGTGATTTCGAAAGGAGGGAAATGTACATGAGTGTGTTTGTTTGTTTTTTTGTTCTTTCAGAGAGCCGATGCGCGATTTTAAAAATCGCAGGGTATCGAAATTTGCAAAAGTGAGTCTGCGGGCGAATTTTTTTCGAAGGGTTAATATTTGTATTTTTCAAAAACGATCGCATATTTCGAACGGATAAAGAATGTAGATCTCGTCTGGTATTTTTAGTTTTCTCTAACTTGTTTGGAACGACCTCTGCGAATTTTTGAAAATCGTCGCAATTGCCGAAATCGCGAAACGGTGTACGGAAAATATACATTTTCGAAGGGTTAACTGACGTATTTTTTTTTAATGGAAGGGGGAATTGGAGAGGACAAAGACCGATCTTTTATTTGGTGGAATCCGTTTATCCGAATCTTTCGTAGTCCGGCGGATGCGAGGTTCGGAAGAAGGGAGAATATAAAAAACACGAATTCGACCCTTTTTGATTATTTTTTTTGAAAGGGTTAATATCGAAATTTTTTCGAACCGGCCGGATCGTTAGAGACGTAAAAGTACGTTCTTTAAGAATATGTTGACAGTTTTTTCGTATTTCTGTCGGTTCGCCGTCGGCGAGTTTAGACAGTCGTAAAACGAAACCGGCCGAAGCGATTTTTCCTTCTTCTTTTTGCGGAAGATGAGAATTGAGCTCTTCTGGGCATGCGCGGAATAATTTCCTGGTAGGTTTCTTTTTAGTAATTAAAACAGTTTTGTTCGTTAATAACTCCCTTAATTATGGGCCGATTTTTTCGAAACTGCAATTCCTGGAGGTCCGGATTTTTCTGAATTTTTTGATACCGAAAGCGTTTCGCTACTCGCTGCGCTCGCAGAGTTTATCCGGGTACAGATACACACACAGACAGACACACAGACGTATACGAACAACAATAATAAGGACTAGCTGGCTTCGCCCGCCAGCGGGCCCCTAATTTACATCGGTAACTAAAATCGATAAAATCCCTAATTTACATCGGTGCCTCGAATCTTTTGTATTCTCCGGCTCGCACCCCCTCGAACCGAACGAACTTCCGACACGGGACCCCGCTGCCTTCGGCACCATATAATCCCTTAATTTAAACATTGAGTAGTATAAACCTCTAACCGAACGAACCTCCGACCCTGGTCCCCGCTGCTTTCGGCACCGTATGCACATCGAATAGTATAAACCTCTAACTGAACGAATCTGCGACCCTGGTCCCCGCTGCCTTCGGCACCGTAAACCGGTCGTGCTACGCACGCACCGGCACATAGAATAGTATAAACCTCTAACTGAACGAACCTCCGGTTCGGGTCCCCGCTGCCTGAGGCACCGTATAGCAGTCGTGCCGCTGCAGTATACGTTAGTTCCAACTTCCACCACCAGGTGGCGCAATCTGTTTATACGATCATAACTGAAATCGTTAAGGCTTTCGATGTCGAGTCGAATGAGCCATTCCCCGTCGTTTTCATGCCCGTAGAACCGGAGATAGGAAAGCGCCCCCTGGTGGTGAGACTCGGAGCAAAAATCGATAAGCTCTAGTATCCTCTATCGACGTTGAGTCGATTGAGTCAAACCGCGTCGCGATGTAACCCATAGAACCCGAGTTGGATGAAAAATCCTTTAATTGCACCTTCCACCACCAGGGGCGCAATCTGTTCTATACGAACATGAACGAAATCTGTAAAGCTATCGGAATCCAGTCGAAAGAGCCAAACCACGTCGTAATCGGGCCTATAGAACCCGATTTCCGGAAGCGCTCCCTGGCGGTGCTGTTCCTGTGTTGACTCTGGTTCATTTTACTACGATCGAAATGAAGTTGATTCTTTACATAGTGTATAATCTCTGATCCATCGAATAGAAAGTTTCTATAACTCAAATGGCAACATTTCTTTCCGACGAAATGAAAAAAGGATGCGTTTTAAAACGACAAATTTAAATATATCGCACCCCCACACAAACACAAAATCATAAACCGGAATTTAAACAAACTATATAGAATCCGATATATAAAAAATAGAAATATTTTTTTTTTATTTTGATATCTTTTGGAGCTTTCGAAAAAGGTAAACAAAGCAGGTATTAGCAGTGCAGTCGGCTGCTTCAGAATACAAATATCCTAGTAGAATAGAATTTTAACTATGAAAATATAATTATTTCTCAAAATAAATCATATATTCGGAAAGCCCATTCAATTCTGTACGCAAAATGAGCAACGATTTTTTAAATAAAATCGTTAATAAATTAGACTAGCTGGCTTCGCCCGCCAGCGGGCCCCTAATTGTAAAATCTCGAAAAGCTATCGATGTCGAGTCGAATGAGCCATACCCCGTCGTGATGTGACCCATAGAACACGAGTTGGCTGAAAAATCCTTTAATTACATCTTCCACCACCAGGAGGCGCAATCGGTTCTGTACGAACATGACCGAAATCTGTAAAGCTATCGAAATCCAGTCGAAAGGGCCAAACCCCGTCGTAATCGGGCCCATAGAACCCGATTTCCGGAAGCGCCCCCTGGAGGTGAAACTTGGAACTAAAATATGTAAGCACTATCGATATCGAGTCGAATGAGTCAAACGAGGTCGCGATGGGACCCATACGAAGGGAGATATTTTGAAAAAAAAATAGAAAATTTCTTAGCTTTTTTTTTTTTCCCTATGCAAAAGTGACAATTATTTAAAAAATATTAAAACTTTAAAAAATAAATGTTCCTGTGTTGACTTTCTGGTTCATTTGACTGTGATAGAACATGAAGTTGATTGTTTACATATCGTATAATCTCTGATCCATCGAATAGAAATATTGTATAACTCAAATGGCAATGTTTCTCTCCGACGAAATGAAAAAAGGATGCGTTTTAAAAAAACAAATTTAAATATATCGCGCCTCCACACAAACACAAAATCATAAATCGCGAGTTAAACAAACTATATAGAATCAGATATATAAAAAACAGAAGAAAAAAAAATGATATCTTTTGGAGCTTTCGAAAAAAGTAAATAGAGGAAGTAATTGAAGTGGAATAGGCTGCTTCAGAATACAAATATCCTAGTAGAATAGAATTTTAACTATGAAAATATAATTATTTCTCAAAATAAATCATATATTCGGAAAGCCCATTCAATTCTGTACGCAAAATGAACAACGATGTTTGATTTAAGATCGTTAATAAATAAGATAATTACTTCCAAAGCAAAGTCACTTATTACACTTTGATTAATCTGTGCTTGCGCCGAAAAACGCTTATTTCTAGAAACGGGTTTCACAAAATAATTTTTTTGAAATTGATAATACTCGAATTTTTTTAACTGATAGTCGTCTTTCAAGAGCTGAATGTATGCACTTTTAGCTTCTTCTCTCGGAATTTGTGTACTTCGATAAAAAATTGCTGCGGCGGGAAGGGGGGGGGTTACATTGGCAAATTAGAGGAAATCGTGAAAGTGAGGTACGGGAACGACCGGTTTCTAAAGGGTTAATGTACATATTTTTTAAAACTGAAATATATGTTTCGAAGAATAAGAACGTGGCTATGATCTGGTGTATTTTTTATTTGTCTCTATTCCCATTTTCCGAGTCGATGCGGATTTTTAAACATGGGCCGAAAAACGAAAATTCACGCGAGTGAGTTTCGGAAACCATTTTTTAGAAGGGTTAAAAAACGAATTTTTCAAAACTGATACCTGATTTTAAAAGGAAAAAGAACGTAGATTAGGCTCGGTACTTTTATTTTTTCGTATCTTGTTTAGAAGCCCAGAATTGAATTTTTAAAGATTGCAGAAATCGCTGAAAAACCGAAAGAGACTTACGGAAAAAAACGTTTTCGAAAGGGTTAACTGAAATATTTTTTAAAACTAAAGGTTTTACAGTGATCTCGAAAGGAGGAAAATGTACTTGGGTGTGTTTGTTTGATTTTTTGTTCTTTCAGAGAACCGATGCGCGATTTTAAAAATCGCAGAGAATCGGAATTCGCAAAAGTGAGTCTGCGCGCGAATTTTTTTCGAAGGGTTAATATTTGTATTTTTCAAAAACGATCGCAGATTTCGAAAGGATAAAGAATGTAGACCTCGTCTGGTATTTTTAGATTTCCCTGACTCGTCTGGAACCGCCGCAGCGAATTTTTCAAAATAGTCGAAATTGCCGAAATCGCGAAACGGTGTACGGAAAATATACGTTTTCGAAGGGTTAACTGACGTATTTTTTTTAATGGAAGGTGTTATTGGGGAGGACAGAGACCGGTCTTTTATTTGGTGAAATCCGTTTATCCGAATCTTTCATAGTCCGGCGGATGCGAGGTTCGAACGAAGGGAGAAAATCAAAAACACGAATTCGACCCGTTTTGATTATTTTTTTTGAAAGGGTTAATATCGAAAATTTTTCTAACCGACTGGATCGTTAGCGACATAAAAGTACGTTCTTTGAGAATATGTTGACGGTTTTTTCGTATTTCTGTCGGTTCGCCGTCGGCGAGTTTAGACATTCGTCAAACGAAACCGGCCGAAGCGATCTTTCCTTCTTCTTTTTGCGGAAGATGAGGATTGAGCTCTTCTGGGCATGCGCGGAGGACTTTCCACATAGGTTTCTTTTGAAGCAATTAAAACAGCTTTGTTCGTTAATAACTCCCTTAATTATGGGCCGATTTTTTCGAAACTGCAATTCCTGAAGGCCCGGATTTTTCTGAATTTTTTGACACAAAAAGTGCTTCGCTACTCGCTACGCTCGCAGAGTTTATCCGGGTACAGATGCACTCACACACAGACAGACAGACAGACAGGAAGCGCACTATCGATATCGAGTCGAATGAGTCAAACGAGGTCGCGATGGGACCCATACGAAGGGAGATATTTTGAAAAAAAAATAGAAAATTTCTTAGCTTTTTTTTTTTCCCCTATGCAAAAGTGACAATTATTTAAAAAATATTAAAACTTTAAAAAATAAATGTTCCTGTGTTGACTTTCTGGTTCATTTGACTGTGATAGAACATGAAGTTGATTGTTTACATATCGTATAATCTCTGATCCATCGAATAGAAATATTGTATAACTCAAATGGCAATGTTTCTCTCCGACGAGATGAAAAAAGGATGCGTTTTAAAAAAACAAATTTAAATATATCGCGCCTCCACACAAACACAAAATCATAAATCGGGAGTTAAACAAACTATATAGAATCAGATATATAAAAAACAGAAGAAAAAAAAATTGATATCTTTTGGAGCTTTCGAAAAAAGTAAATAGAGGAAGTAATTGAAGTGGAATAGGCTGCTTCAGAATACAAATATCCTAGTAGAATAGAATTTTAACTATGAAAATATAATTATTTCTCAAAATAAATCATATATTCGGAAAGCCCATTCAATTCTGTACGCAAAATGAACAACGATGTTTCATTTAAGATCGTTAATAAATAAGATAATTACTTCCAAAGCAAAGTCACTTATTACACTTTGATTAATCTGTGCTTGCGCCGAAAAACGCTTATTTCTAGAAACGGGTTTCACAAAATAATTTTTTTGAAATTGATAATACTCGAATTTTTTTAACTGATAGTCGTCTTTCAAGAGCTGAATGTATGCACTTTTAGCTTCTTCTCTCGGAATTTGTGTACTTCGATAAAAAATGGCTGCGGCGGGGGGGGGGGGGTTTACATTGGCAAATTAGAGGAAATCGTGAAAGTGAGGTACGGGAACGACCGGTTTCTAAAGGGTTAATGTACATATTTTTTAAAACTGAAATATATGTCTCGAAGAATAAGAACGTGGCTATGATCTGGTGTATTTTATTTGTCTCTATTCTCATTTTCCGAGTCGATGCGGATTTTTAAACATAGGCCGAAAAACGAAAATTCACGCGAGTGAGTTTCGGAAACCATTTTTTTAGAAGGGTTAAAAAACAAATTTTTCGAAACTGATATCTGATTTTAAAAGGAAAAAGAACGTAGATTAGGCTCGGTATTTTTATTTTTTCGTATCTTGTTAAGAAGCCCAGAATTCAATTTTTAAAGATTGCAGAAATCGCTGAAAAACCGAAAGAGACTTACGGAAAAAAACGATTTCGAAAGGGTTAACTGAAATATTTTTTAAAACTAAAGGTTTTACAGTGATCTAGAAAGGAGGGAAATGTACTTGGGTGTGTTTGTTTGTGTTTTTGTTCTTTCAGAGAGCCGATGCGCAATTTTAAATATCGCAGAGAATCGGAATTTCCAAAAGTGAGTCTGCCCGCGAATTTTTTTCGAAGAGTTAATAATTGTATTTTTCAAAAACGATCGCAGATTTCGAAAGGATAAAGAACGTAGATCTCGTCCGGTATTTTTAGTTTTCATTGACTCGTTTGGAACCGCCGCAGCGAATTTTTAAAAATAGTCAAAATTGCCGAAATCGCGAAACAGTGTACGGAAAATATACGTTTTCAAAGGGTTAACTTACGTATTTTTTTTAATGGAAGGTGGAATTGGGGAGGACAAAGACCGAGATTTAATTTGGTGAAATCCGTTTATCCGAATCTTTCTTAGTCCGGCGGATGCGAGGCTCGGACAAAGGGAGAAAATCAAAAACACGAATTCGACGCTTTTTGATTATTTTTTTTGAAAGGGTTAATATCGAAATTTTTTCGAACCGACAGGATCGTTAGAGACATAATTGTACGTTCTTTGAGAATATGTTGACGGTTTTTTCGTATTTCAGTCGGTTCGCCGTCGGCTAGTTTAGACACTCGTAAAACGAAACCGGCAGAAGCGATCTTTCCTTCTTCTTTTTGCGGAAGATGAGGATTGAGCTCTTCAGGGCATGCGCCGAATACTTCCCACGTGGAATTCTTTCGCAGTAATTAAAACAGTTTTGCTCGTTAATAACTCCCTTAATTATGGGCCGATTTTTTCGAAACTGCAATTCCTGAAGGACCGGATTTTGCTGAATTTTTTGACACAAAAAGCGCTTCGCTACTCGCTAAGCTCGCAGAGTTTATCCGGGTACAGATGCATACACACACACACACACAGAGACAGACAGACGTTTACGAACATTAATAATAATGTCTAGCTGGCTTCGCCCGCCAGCGGGCCCCTAATTTACATCGGTAACTAAAATCGATAAAATCCATAATTTACATCGGTGATTCGAATCTTTTGTATTCTCCGGCTCGCACCCCGTCGAACCGAACGAACTTCCGACACGGGACCCCGCTGCCTTCGGCACCGGATAATCCCTTAATTTAAACATTGAGTAGTATAAACCTCTAACCGAACGATCCTCCGACCGTGGTCCCCGCTGCTTTCGGCACCGTATACCAGTCGTGCTACGCACGCACCGGATAATCCCTTAATTTGCACATCGAATAGTATAAACCTCTAACTGAACGAATCTGCGACCCTGGTCCTCGCTGCCTTCGGCACCGGCACATAGAATAGTATAAACCTCTAACTGAACGAACCTCCGGTTCGGGTCCCCGCTGTCTGAGGCACCGTATAGCAGTCGTGCCGCTGCAGTATACGTTAGTTCCAACTTCCACCACCAGGTGGCGCAATCTGTTTATACGATCATAACTGAAATCGTTAAGGCTTTCGATGTCGAGTCGAATGAGCCATTCCCCGTCGTGTTCATGCCCGTAGAACCGGAGATAGGAAAGCGCCCCCTGGTGGTGAGACTCGGAGCAAAAATCGATAAGCTCTAGTATCCTCTATCGATGTTGAGTCCATTGAGCCAAACCGCGTCGCGATGTGACCCATAGAACCCGAGTTGGATGAAAAATCCTTTAATTACACCTTCCACCACCAGGGGGCGCAATCTGTTCTATACGAACATGAACGAAATCTGTAAAACTATCGGAATCCAGTCGAAAGAGCCAAACCACGTCGTAATCGGGCCCATAGAACCCGATTTCCGGAAGCGCTCCCTGGCGGTGATGTTCCTGTGTTGACTCTCTGGTTCATTTTACTACGATCGAAATGAAGTTGATTCTTTACAAAGTGTATAATCTCTGATACATCGAATAGAAAGTTTCTATAACTCAAATGGCAACATTTCTTTCCGACGAAATGAAAAAAGGAAGCGGTTTAAAACGACAAATTTAAATATATCGCACCCCCACACAAACACAAATCCGATATATAAAAAATAGAAATAATATTTTTTTATTTTAATATCTTTTGGAGCTTTCGAAAAAGGTAAACAAAGCAGGTATTAGCAGTGCAGTCGGCTGCTTCAGAATACAAATATCCTAGTAGAATAGAATTTTAACTATGAAAATATAATTATTTCTCAAAATAAATCATATATTCGGAAAGCCCATTCAATTCTGTACGCAAAATGAGCAACGATTTTTTAAATAAAATCGTTAATAAATTAGATAATTACTTCCAAAGCAAAGTCACTTATTACACTTTGATTAATCTGTGCTTGCGCCGAAAAACGTTTATTTCTAGAAACGGGTTTCACAAAAGAATTTTTTTGAAATTGATAATACTCGAATTTTTTTAACTGAAAGGTGTCTGTTTAGAGTTGAATGTATGCACTTTTAGTTTTTTCTCTAGGAATTTATGTAAATCGATAAAAAATTGCTGCGGTGGGGGGGTATACATTGGCAAATTAGAGGAAACACGAAAGTGACGTACGGGAACGATCGGTTTCCAAAGGGTTAATGTACATATTTTTTAAAACTGAAATATATGTTTCGAAGAATGAGAACGTGGCTATGATCTGGTGTATTTTATGTGTCTCTAATCACATTTTCCGAGTCGATGCGGATTTTTTAAATATGGGCCGAAAAACGAAAATTCACGCGAGTGAGTTTTGGAAACCATTTTTTTAGAAGGGTTAAAAAACGAATATTTCGAAACTGATACCTGATTTTGAAAGGAAAAAGAACGTAGATTAGGCTCGGTATTTTTATTTTTTCGTATCTAGTTTAGAAGCCCAGAATTGAATTTTTAAAGATTGCAGAAATCGCTGAAAAACCGAAAGAGACTTACGGAAAAAACCGATTTCGAAAGGGTTAACTGAAATATTTTTTTAACTAAAGGTTTTATATTAATCTCAAAAGAGCGGAAATGTACTTGGGTGTATTTGTTTGTTTTTTTGTTCTTTCAGAGAGCCGATGCGCGATTTAAAATTTGCAGAGAATCAGAATTTGCACAAGTGAGTCTGCGCGCGAATTTTTTTCGAAGCGTTAATATTTGTATTTTTCAAAAACGATCACAGATTTCGAAAGGATAAAGAATGTAGATCTAGTCTGGTATTTTTACTTTTCCCTGACTCGTTTGGAACCGCCGCAGCGAATTTTTCAAAATAGTCGAAATTGCCGAAATCGCGAAACGGTGTGCGGAAAATATACGTTTTCGAAGGGTTAACTGAAGTATTTTTTTTAATGGAAGGCGGTATTGGAGAGGACAGAGACCGATCTTTTATTTGGTGAAATCCGTTTATCCGAATCTTTCTTAGTCCGGCGGATGCGAGGTTCGGACGAAGGGAGAAAATCAAAAACACGAATTCGACCATTTTTGATTATTTTTATTGAAAGGGTTAATATCGAAATTTTTTCGAACCGACCGAATCGTTAGAGACGTAAAAGTACATTCTTTGAGAATATGTGGACGGTTTTTTCGTATTTCTGTCGGTTCGCCGTCGGCGAGTTTAGACAGTCGTAAAACGAAACCGGCAGAAGCGATCTTTCCTTCTTCTTTTTGCGGAAGATGAAGATTGAGCTCTTCTGGGCATGCGCGGAATAATTTCCACGTAGGTTTCTTTTTAGTAATTAAAACAGTTTTGTTCGTTAATAACTCCCTTAATTATGGGCCGATTTTTTCGAAACTGCAATTCCTGGAGGACCGGATTTTTCTGAATTTTTTGACACAAAAAGCGCTTCGCTACTGCTCCGCTCGCAGAGTTTATCCGTGTACAGATACACACACACACACACACAGAGACACACAGACGTATACGGACATTAATAATAATGACTAGCTGGCTTCGCGCGCCAGCGGGCCCCTAATTGTAAAACCTCTAATCTTGTAAAATCTCGAAAAGCTATCGATGTCGATTCGAAAGAGCCATACCCCGTCGTGATCCGGCCCATAGAAACAGAGTTTGGAAAGCGCTCCTAGTGGTGAAATGCGGAAATAAAATCGATAATCTCTAGTAAGCTCTATCGGTGTCGAGTCGAATGAGCTATACCCCGTCGTGATCCGTCCCATAGAAACAGAGATAGGAAAGCGCACCCTGGTGGTGAAACTCGGAACTAAATTCGGTAAGCTCTATCTATGTCGAGTCGAATGAGCAAAACCAGGTCGCGATGGGACCCATTCGAAGGGAGATATTTTGAAAAGAAATAGCAAATTCCTTAGCTTTTTTTTTTTCTATACAAAAATGACCATTATTTAAAAAATTCTAAAACTTTTAAAAATAAATGTTCCTGCGTTGAATCATAAACCGGGAGTTCAACAAACTATATAGAAACCGATATATAAAAAATAGAAAAAAAAATTAATTTGATATCTTTTGGAGTTTTCGAAAAAAGTACACACAGCAAGTATATTTGCAGTGCAATCGGCTGCTTCAAAACACAAATATCCTAGTAGAATAGAATTTTAACCATGAAAATATAATTATTTCTCAAAATAAATCATATTTTCGGAAAGCCCATTCAATTCTGTACGCAAAATGAAGAACGATTTTTGATTTAGGATCGTTAATAAATAAGATAATTACGGCGAAAGCAAAGTCACTTATTACACTTTGATTAAACTGTGCTTGCGCCGAAAAACACTCATTTCTAGAAACGGGTTTCACAAAAGAATTTTTTTTAATTGATAATAATCGAATTTTTTAAAGTCGAAGACATCTTTCTATAGCTGAATGTATGCACTTTTAGCTTCTTCTCTCGGAATTTGTGTAATTCGATAAAAAAAGTCCTCCAGCGGGGGGGGGGGGGTATACATTGGCAAATTAGAGAAAATCGCGAAAGTGAGGTACGGGAACGACCGGTTTCTAAAGTGTTAATATACATATTTTTTAAAACTGAAATATATGTTTCGAAGAAAAAGAACGTGGCTATCATCTGGTGTATTTTATTTGTCTCTATTCACATTTTCCGAATCGATGCGGATTTTTAAACACGGGCCGAAAAACGAAAATTCACGCGAAAGAGTTTCGGAAACCATTTTTTTAGAAGGGTTAAAAAACGAATTTTTCGAAACTGATACCTGATTTTAAAAGGAAAAAGAACGTAGATTAGGCTCGGTATTTTTATTTATTCGTATCTTGTTTAGAAGCCCAGAATTGGATTTTTAAATATTGCAGAAATCGCTGAAAAAGCGAAAGAGAGTTACGGAAAAAAACATTTTCGAAAGGGTTAACTGAAATATTTTTTTAAACTAAAGGTTTTATAGTGATCTTGAAAAGAGGGAAATGTACTTGGGTGTGTTTGTTTGTTTTTTTGTTCTTTCAGAGAGCCGATGCGCGATCTTAAAAATCGCAGAGAATCGGAATTTGCAAAAGTGAGTCTGCGTGCGAATTTTTTTCGAAGGGTTAATATTTGTATTTTACAAAAACGATCGCAGATTTCAAAAGGAAAGGGAATGTAGATCTCGTCTGGTATTTTTAGTTTTCTCTAAATTGTTTGGAACCGCCTCTGCGATTTTTTTAAAATCGTCGCAATTGCCGAAATCGCGAAACCGTGTACGGAAAATATACATTTTTGAAGGGTTAACTGACGTATTTCTTTTAATGGAAGGTGACATTGGAGAGGACAAAGACAGATCTTTTATTTGGTGAAATCCGTTTATCCGAATCTTTCTTAGTCCGGCGGATGCGAGGTTCGGACGAAGGGAGAAAATAAAAAACACGAATTCGACCCTTTTTGATTATTTTTTTTGAAAGGGTTAATATCGAAATTTTTTCTAACCGACCGGATCGTTAGAGACGTAAAAGTACGTTCTTTGAGAATATGTTGACGGTTTTTTCGTATTTCTGTTGGTTAGTCGTCGGCGAGTTTAGACAGTCGTGAAACGAAACCGGCCGAAGTGATCTTTCCTTCTTCTTTTTGCGGAAGATGAGGATTGAGCTCTTCTGGGCATGCGCGGAATAATTTCCAAGTAGGTTTCTTTTTAGTAATTAAAACAGTTTTGTTCGTTAATAACTCCCTTAATTAAGGGCCGATTTTTTCGAAACTGCAATTCCTGGAGGACCGGATTTTTCTGAATTTTTTTAACCAAAAAGCGCTTCGCTACTCTCTACGCTCGCAGAGTTAATCCGGGTACAGATACACACACAGACAGACACACAGACGTATACGAACATTAATAATAAAGACTAGCTGGCTTCGCCCGCCAGCGGGCCCCTAATGTAAAACCTCTAATCTTGTAAAATCTCGAAAAGCTATCGATGTCGATTCGAATGAGCCATACCCCGTCGTGATCCGGCCCATAGAAACAGAGTTCGGAAAGCGCCCCCTAGTGGTGAAATGCGGAAATAAAATCTATAATCTCTAGTAAGCTCTATCGGTGTCGAGTCGAGTGAGCTATACCCCGTCGTGATCCGTCCCATAGAAACAGAGATAGGAAAGCGCACCCTGTTGGTGAAACTCGGAACTAAATTCGGTAAGCTCTATCTATGTCGAGTCGAATGAGCAAAACCAGGTCGCGATGGGACCCATTCGAAGGGAGATATTTTGAAAAGAAATAGCAAACTCCTTAGCTTTTTTTTTTTTTTTTTCTATACAAAAATGACCATTATTTAAAAAATTCTAAAACTTTTAAAAATAAATGTTCCTGCGTTGAATCATAAACCGGGAGTTCAACAAACTATATAGAAACCATATATAAAAAATAGAAAAAAAAATTAATTTGATATCTTTTGGAGTTTTTGAAAAAAGTACACACAGCAAGTATATTTGCAGTGCAATCGGCTGCTTCAAAACACAAATATCCTAGTAGAATAGAATTTTAACCATGAAAATATAATTATTTCTCAAAATAAATCATATTTTCGGAAAGCCCATTCAATTCTGTACGCAAAATGAACAATGATTTTTTATTTAGGATCGTTAATAAATAAGATAATTACGGCGAAAGCAAAGTCACTTATTACACTTTGATTAAACTGTGCTTGCGCCGAAAAACACTCATTTCTAGAAACGGGTTTCACAAAAGAATTTTTTTAATTGATAATAATCGAATTTTTTAAAGTCGAAGGCATCTTTCTATAGCTGAATGTATGCACTTTTAGCCTCTTCTCTCGGAATTTGTGTAATTCGATAAAAAAGTCCTCCAGCGGGGGGGTATACATTGGCAAATTAGAGGAAATCGCGAAAGTGAGGTACGGGAACGACCGGTTTCTAAAGGGTTAATGTACATATTTTTAAAAACTGAAATATATTTTTCGAAGAAGAAGAACGTGGCTATCATCTGGTGTATTTTATTTGTCCCTATTCACGTTTTCCGAATCGATGCTGTTTTTAAACACGGGCCGAAAAACGAAAATTCACGCGAGTGAGTTTCGGAAACCATTTTTTTAGAAGGGTTAAAAAACGAATTTTTTGAAACTGATACATGATTTTAAAAGGAAAAAGAACGTAGATTAGGCTCGGTATTTTTATTTATTCGTATCTTGTTTAGAAGCAAAGAATTGAATTTTTAAATATTGCAGAAATCGCTGAAAAAGCGAAAGAGAGTCACGGAAAAAAACGTTTTCGAAAGGGTTAACTGAAATATTTTTTAAAACTAAAGGTTTTATAGTGATCTCCAAAGGAGGGAAATGTACTTGGGTGTGTTTGTTTGTTTTTTTGTTCTTTCAGAGAGCCGATGCGGGATTTTAAAAATCGCAGAGAATCGGAATTTGCAAAAGTGAGTCTGCGCGCGAATTTTTTTCGAAGGGTTAATATTTGTATTTTTCAAAAACAATCGCAGATTTCGAAAGGAAAAAGAATGTAGATCTCGTCTGGTATTTTTAGTTTTCTCTAACTCGTTTGGAACCGCCTCTGCGAATTTTTGAAAATCGTCGCAATTGCCGAAATCGCAAAACTGTGTACGGAAAATATACATTTTTGAAGGGTTAACTGACGTATTTTTTTTAATGGAAGGTGACATTGGAGAGCACAAAGACCGATCTTTTATTTGGTGAAATCCGTTTATCCGAATCTTTCTTAGTCCGGCGGATGCGAGGTTCGGACGAAGGGAGAAAATAAAAAACACGAATTCGACCCTTTTTGATTATTTTTTTTGAAAGGGTTAATATCGAAATTTTTTCGAACCGACCGGATCGTTAGAGACGTAAAAGTACGTTCTTTGAGAATATGTTGACGGTTTTTTCGTATTTCTCTCGGTTCGCCGTCGGCGAGTTTAGACAGTCGTGAAACGAAACCGGCCGAAGCGATCTTTCCTTCTTCTTTTTGCGGAAGATGAGGATTGAGCTCTTCTGGGCATGCGCGGAATAATTTCCACGTAGGTTTCTTTTTAGTAATTAAAACAGTTTTGTTCGTTAATAACTCCCTTAATTAAAGGCCGATTTTTTCGAAACTGCAATTCCTGGAGGACCGGATTTTTCTGAATTTTTTGACACAAAAAGCGCTTCGATACTCTCTACGCTCGCAGAGTTTATCCGGGTACAGATACACACACAGACAGACACACAGACGTATACGAACATTAATAATAAGGACTAGCTGGCTTCGCCCGCCAGTGGGCCCCTAATTTACATCGGTGCCTCAAAACTTTTGTATTCACCGGCTCGCATCCCCCTCGAGGCGAACGAACCTCCGACCCGGGTCCCCGCTGCCTTCGGCACCGGATAATCCGTTAATTTGCACATTGAATAGTAGAAATCTCTAACCGAACGAACCTCCGACCCTGGATCCCGCTGCGTTCGGCATCGTATACCGGTCGTCTTAGGCACGCACCGGATAATCCCTTAAATTGCACATCGAATAGTATAAATCTCAAACTCAACGAACCTCCGGTTCGGGTCACCGCTGCCTGCGGCACCGTATAGCAGTCGTGCTGCGCACGCGCTGCAGTATACGTTAGTTCCACCTTCCACCACCAGGTGACGCAAGCTGTTTATACGATCATAACTGAAATCGTCAAGGCTTTCGATGTCGAGTCAAATGAGCCATACCCCGTCGTAATCCGGGCCAGAGAAACAGAGATAATAAAACGCCCCCTGGTGGTGAAAAACGAACTAAAACCGATAAGCTCTAGTATCCTCTATTGATATCGAGTCGAATAAGCCAAACCGCGTTCCGATTTGACTCGTAGAACTCGAGATATTGTGAAATCAAAATATAAAATCTGATATTATTATTCGAAAAGAGTGGTATAAACTCAGAAACTTTTAAAAATGTTATAGAGGGTCCTTATTACTTTAATTATGATGTTTGGAATCAGTTTGGTGGAAATCCGTAACATTGTTTCTTAGCTATAGAAACGGACCATACTTAAGAGAAAAAAAACCTGAAGGGGGGGGGGGGAGGGAGCGATGACAATGCTTTTCCTCAAACGACTGATTTAGACTACCTGAGTTCTAGTTCAAAGACAGGGACCTGTAGAAAAACTTAAAACTGAAAAAAAAATTCGATAACGGGCGAAGCCTGCTTTTCTCTGTCATAATATCTATTTGCCACTCTAAAAGAAAAAGATGACACTACTTTTCGTCAAACAACTGAATTAGACTATTAGACTACCGGAGTACTTGTTTAAAGACGACTTGAAAAACTTAGAACTGAAAAAAAAAAAAAAAAACTCTGAATTTACTATTCGAAAATACTGGTAATTTCTATACATAAACACAATGAAACGCTAGGGACGAATAAATAAAAATGTTAAATTAAAATCATAATATCTCGCCCACACTCAGCTTGAACATCTTACCAGAGAATCGTCTGCTTCTAATTTATTATTTTTGTCTGGGCATAGTTGAAATATCAATAATTAAATAATGTCTCAGCTCGTAATAATTAATATCTAAGCTCATAATGAAGATATCAGAATAATTTTTAGATTCTCTGAAAGCTGATATATTTTTACGTCGAAATGCGCGAGCACGGAAGATCTGCGCCCCTCAGATTCTGAGATGGGGCGGCCCCCTGAATACCCGTAGTCTATAAAAATCACGTGATATTTACTGGATTTCCTGCTAGCCTCGCCAAAAGGCCCCGAAAAAGACGGAAGCCGATTGGTCGTCGCTCTATTCGCTAGCCTCGCCTCGAGGTCTGAATCTAGTCAGGAATGAATTTATTTCTTTGTCGCAGAAAAAATGTTTATTTTTGAGTAATTAAAACAGTTTTGTTCGTTAATAACTCCCTTAATTATGGGCCGATTTTTTCGAAACTGCAATTCCTGGAGGACAGGATTTTTCTGAATTTTTTGACACAAAAAGCGCTTCGCTACTCGCTCCGCTCGCAGAGTTTATCCGGGTACAGATGCACACACACACAGACAGACACACAGACGTATACGGACATTAATAATAATGACTAGCTGGCTTCGCCCGCCAGCGGGCCCCTAATTGTAAAACCTCTAATCTTGTAAAATCTCGAATCTTGTAAAACCTCCAATAAGATAAACCTCGAACCGAACGAACCTCCGACCCGGGTATTCGCTGCCTTCGGCACCGTATACCGGTCGTGCTAAGCCCGCACCGGATAATCCCTTAATTTTTACATTGAATAGTATAAACCTCTAACCGAACGAACTTCCGACCCTGGTCCCCGCTGCCTTCAGCACCGTATACCGGTCGTGCTGCGCACGCACCGGATAATCCCTTAAATTGCACATCGAATAGTATAAACCTCTAACTGAACGAACCTCCAGCTCGGGTTCCCGCTGACCCTAATTGTAAAATCCCGAAAAGCTATTGATGTCGAGTCGAATGAGCCATACCCTGTCGTGATCCGGCCCATAGAAACAGAGTTCGGAAAGCGCCCCCTAGTGGTGAAATGCAGAACTAAAATCGATAATTTCTAGTAAGCTCTATCGGTGTCGAGTCGAATGAGCTATACCCCGTCGTGATCCGTCCCATAGAAACAGAGATAGGAAAGCGCACCCTGGTGGGGAAACTCGTAACTAAATTCGGTAAGCTCTATCTATGTCGAGTCGAAAGAGCCAAACCAGGTCACGATGGGACCCATACGAAGAGAGATTATTTGAAAAAAAATAGCAAATTCCTTAGCTTTTTCTTTTTTTTTTCTATACAAAAATGACCATTATTTAAAAAATTCTAAAACTTTTAAAAATAAATGTTCCTGCGTTGAATCATAAACCGCGAGTTCAACAAACTATATAGAATCCGATATATAAAAAATAGAAAAAAAAAAAATTTTGATATCTTTTGGAGCTTTCGAAAAAAGTAAAAGCAAGTATTCGGAGTGCAATCGGCTGCTTCAGAATACAAATATCCTAGTTGAATAGAATTTTAACTATGAAAATATAATTATTTCTCAAAATAAATCATATATTCGGAAAGCCCATTCAACTCTGTACACAAAATGAACAACGATTTTTGATTCAAAATCGTTAATAAATTAGATAATTACGGCCAAATCAAAGTCACTTATTACAGTTTGATTAAACTGTGCTTGCGCCGAAAAACGCTCATTTCTAGAAACGGGTTTCACAAAAGAGTTTTTTTTTAATTGATAATAATCGAATTTTTTAAAGTCGAAGGCATCTTTCTATAGATTAATGTATGCACTTTTAGCTTCTTCTCTCGGAATTTGTGTACTTCGATAAAAAAAGTCCTGCGGCGGGGGGGGGGGGGGTTACATTGCAAATTAGAGGAAATCGTGAAAGTGAGGTACGGGAACTACCGGTTTCTAAAGGGTTAATGTACATATTTTTTAAAACTGAAATATATGTTTCAAAAAATAAGAAGGTGGCTATGATCTGGTGTATTTTATTTGTCTCTATTCACATTTTCCGAGTCGATGAGGATTTTTAAACATGGGCCGAAAAACGAAAATTCACGCGAGTGAGTTTCGGAAACCATTTTTTTAGAAGGGTTAAAAAACAAATTTTTCGAAACTGATATCTGATTTTAAAAGGAAAAAGAACGTAGATTAGGCTCGGTATTTTTATTTTTTCGTATCTTGTTAAGAAGCCCAGAATTCAATTTTTAAAGATTGCAGAAATCGCTGAAAAACCGAAAGAGACTTACGGAAAAAAACGATTTCGAAACGGTTAACTGAAATATTTTTTAAAACTAAAGGTTTTACAGTGATTTCGAAATGAAGGAAATGTACTTGGGTGTGTTTGTTTGTGTTTTTGTTCTTTCAGAGAGCCGATGCGCGATTTTAAAAATCGCAGAGAATCGGAATTTGCAAAAGTGAGTCTGCGCGCGAATTTTTTTCGAAGGGTTAATATTTGTATTTTTCAAAAACGATCGCAGATTTGGAAAGGATAAAAAATGTAGATTTCGTCTGGTATTTTTAGTTTTCATTGACTCGTTTGGAACCGCCGCAGCGAATTTTTCAAAATAGTCGAAATTGCCCAAATCGCGAAACGGTGTACGGAAAATATACGTTTTCGAAGGGTTAACTGACGTATTTTTTTTAATGGAAGGTGACATTGGTGAGGACAAAGACCGATCTTTTATTTGGTAAAATCCGTTTATCCGAATCTTTCTTAGTCCGGCGGATGCGAGGCTCGGACGAAGGGAGAAAATCAAAAACACGAATTCGATGCTTTTTGATTATTTTTTTTGAAAGGGTTAATATCGAAATTTTTTCAAACTGACCAGATCGTTAGAGACGTAAAAGTACGTTCTTTGAGAATATGTTGACGGTTTTTTCGTATTTCAGTCGGTTCGCCGTCGGCGAGTTTAGACATTCCTCAAACGAAACCTGCAGAAGCGATCTTTCCTTCTTCTTTTTGCGGAAGATGAGGATTGAGCTCTTCTGGGCATGCGCGGAGGACTTTCCACATAGGTTTCTTTTGAAGCAATTAAAACAGCTTTGTTCGTTAATAACTCCCTTAATTAAGGGCCGATTTTTTCGAAACTGCAATTCCTGAAGGCCCCGATTTTTCTGAATTTTTTGACACCAAAAGCGCTTCGCTACTCGCTACGCTCGCAGAGTTTATCCGTGTACAGATACACACACACACAGACACACAGACGGATACGAACATTAATAATAAGGACTAGCTGGCTTCGCCCGCCAGCGGGCCCCTAATTTACATCGGTGAGCCATACCCTGTCGTTATCCGGGCCATAGAAACATAGATAAGAAAACGCCACGTGGTGGTGAAAAGCGAACTAAAACCGCTAAGGTCTAGTACCCTCTATCGATGTCGAGTCGATTGAGCCAAACCGCGTCGTGATGTGACCCATAGAACCCGAGTTGGCTGAAAAATGCTTTAATTACACCTTCCACCACCAGGTGGCGCAATCTGTTCTATACGAACCTCGGGCAGTGAAACCGTTAAAGCTATCGATGTCGAGTCGAATAAGCCATACCCCGTCGTGATCCGGCCCATAGAAACAGAGTTCGGAAAGCGCCCCCTAGTGGTGAAATGCGGAACTAAAGTCGATAATCTCCAGTATCCTCTATCGATGTCGAGTCGATTGAGCCAAACCGCGTCGTGATGTGACCCATAGAACCCGAGTTGGCTGAAAAATCTTTAATTGCACCTTCAACCGCCAGGGGGCGCAATCTGTTCTATACGAACCTCGGGCACTGAAACCGTTAAAGCTATCGATGTCGAGTCGAATAAGCCATACCCCGTCGTGATCCGGCCCTTAGAAACAGAGTTCGGAAAGCGCCCCCTAGTAGTCAAATGCGGAACTAAAGTCGATAATCTCTACTAAGCTCTATCGGTGTCGAGTCGAATGAGCTATACCCCGTCGTGATGGGACCCATACGAAGGGAGATATTTTCAAAAGAAATAGCAAATTCCTTAGCTTTTTTTTTTCCCCTATGCAAAAATGACAATTATTTAAAAAATATTAAAACTTTTAAAAATAAATGTTCCTGTGTTGACTCTCTAGTTTATTTGACTGCGATCGAACATGAAGTTGACTCTTTACATATCGTATAATCTCTGATCCATTGAAGAGAAATATTGTATAGTAAGTTAGTCAGGTATTGTATAGCAAGTATTTGCAGTGCAATTGGCTGTTTCAGAATACAAATATCCTAGTAGAATAGAATTTTAACTATGAAAATATAATTATTTCTCAAAATAAATCATATATTCGGAAAGCCCATTCAATTCTGTACGCAAAATGAGCAACGATTTTTAATTTAAGATCGTTAATAAATAAGATAATTACGGCGAAAGCAAAGTCACTTATTACAGTTTGATTAAACTGTGCTTGCGCCGAAAAACGCTCATTTCTAGAAACGGGTTACACAAAAGAGTTTTTTTTAAATTGATAATAATCGAATTTTTTAAAGTCGAAGGCATCTTTCTATAGAAGAATGTATGCACTTTTAGCTTCTTCTCTCGGAATTTGTGTACTTCGATAAAAAAGTCCTGCGGCGGGGGGCTTTACATTGGCAAATTAGAGGAAATCGTGAAAGTGAGGTACGGGAACGACCGGTTTATAAAGGGTTAATGTACATATTTTTTAAAACTGAAATCTATATTTCGAAGAATAAGAACTTGGCTATGATCTGGTGTATTTTATTTGTCTCTATTCACATTTTCCTAGTCGATGCGGATTTTTAAACATGGGCCTAAAAACGAAAATTCACGTGAGTGAGTTTCGGAAACCATTTTTTTAGAAGGGTTAAAAAACGAATATTTCGAAACTGATACCTGATTTTAAAAGGAAAAAAAACGTAGATTAGGCTCGGTATTTTTATTTTTTCGTATCTTGTTTAGAAGCCCAGAAATGAATTTTTAAAGATTGCATAAATCGCTGAAAAACCGAAAAAGACTTACGGAAAAAAACGATTTCGAAAGGGTTAACTGAAATATTTTTTTTAACTAAAGGTTTTATATTAATTCCGAAAGCACGGATATGTACTTGGGTGTATTTGTTTGTTTTTTTGTTCTTTCAGAGAGCCGATGCGCGATTTTAAAAATCGCAGAGAATCGGAATTTGCAAAAGTGAGTCTGCGCGCGAATTTTTTTCGAAGGGTTAATATTTGTATTTTTCAAAAACAATCGCAGATTTCGAAAGGATAAAGAATGTAGATCTCGTCTGGTATTTTTAGTTTTCATTGACTTGTTTGGAACCGCCGCAGCCAATTTTTCAAAATAGTCGAAATTGCCGAAATCGCGAAACGGTGTACGGAAAATATACGTTTTCGAAGGGTTAACTGACGTATTTTTTTTAATGGAAGGTGGAATTGGAGAGTAAAAAGACAGATCTTTAATTTGGTGAAATCCGTTTATCCGAATCTTTCTTAGTCCGGCGGATGCGAGGCTCGGACGAAGGGAGAAAATCAAAAACACGAATTCGACGCTTTTTGATTATTTTTTTTTGAAAGGGTTAATATCGAAATTTTTTCAAACCGACCGGATCGTTAGAGACGTAAAAGTACGTTCTTTGAGAATATGTTGACGGTTTTTTCGTATTTCAGTCGGTTCGCCGTCGGCGAGTTTAGACATTCCTCAAACGAAACCTGCAGAAGCGATCTTTCCTTCTTCTTTTTGCGGAAGATGAGGATTGAGCTCTTCTGGGCATGCGCGGAGGACTTTCCACATAGGTTTCTTTTGAAGCAATTAAAACAGCTTTGTTCGTTAATAACTCCCTTAATTAAGGGCCGATTTTTTCGAAACTGCAATTCCTGAAGGCCCCGATTTTTCTGAATTTTTTGACACCAAAAGCGCTTCGCTACTCGCTACGCTCGCAGAGTTTATCCGTGTACAGATACACACACACACAGACACACAGACGGATACGAACATTAATAATAAGGACTAGCTGGCTTCGCCCGCCAGCGGGCCCCTAATTTACATCGGTGAGCCATACCCTGTCGTTATCCGGGCCATAGAAACATAGATAAGAAAACGCCACGTGGTGGTGAAAAGCGAACTAAAACCGCTAAGGTCTAGTACCCTCTATCGATGTCGAGTCGATTGAGCCAAACCGCGTCGTGATGTGACCCATAGAACCCGAGTTGGCTGAAAAATGCTTTAATTACACCTTCCACCACCAGGTGGCGCAATCTGTTCTATACGAACCTCGGGCAGTGAAACCGTTAAAGCTATCGATGTCGAGTCGAATAAGCCATACCCCGTCGTGATCCGGCCCATAGAAACAGAGTTCGGAAAGCGCCCCCTAGTGGTGAAATGCGGAACTAAAGTCGATAATCTCCAGTATCCTCTATCGATGTCGAGTCGATTGAGCCAAACCGCGTCGTGATGTGACCCATAGAACCCGAGTTGGCTGAAAAATCTTTAATTGCACCTTCAACCGCCAGGGGGCGCAATCTGTTCTATACGAACCTCGGGCACTGAAACCGTTAAAGCTATCGATGTCGAGTCGAATAAGCCATACCCCGTCGTGATCCGGCCCTTAGAAACAGAGTTCGGAAAGCGCCCCCTAGTAGTCAAATGCGGAACTAAAGTCGATAATCTCTACTAAGCTCTATCGGTGTCGAGTCGAATGAGCTATACCCCGTCGTGATGGGACCCATACGAAGGGAGATATTTTCAAAAGAAATAGCAAATTCCTTAGCTTTTTTTTTTCCCCTATGCAAAAATGACAATTATTTAAAAAATATTAAAACTTTTAAAAATAAATGTTCCTGTGTTGACTCTCTAGTTTATTTGACTGCGATCGAACATGAAGTTGACTCTTTACATATCGTATAATCTCTGATCCATTGAAGAGAAATATTGTATAGTAAGTTAGTCAGGTATTGTATAGCAAGTATTTGCAGTGCAATTGGCTGTTTCAGAATACAAATATCCTAGTAGAATAGAATTTTAACTATGAAAATATAATTATTTCTCAAAATAAATCATATATTCGGAAAGCCCATTCAATTCTGTACGCAAAATGAGCAACGATTTTTAATTTAAGATCGTTAATAAATAAGATAATTACGGCGAAAGCAAAGTCACTTATTACAGTTTGATTAAACTGTGCTTGCGCCGAAAAACGCTCATTTCTAGAAACGGGTTACACAAAAGAGTTTTTTTTAAATTGATAATAATCGAATTTTTTAAAGTCGAAGGCATCTTTCTATAGAAGAATGTATGCACTTTTAGCTTCTTCTCTCGGAATTTGTGTACTTCGATAAAAAAGTCCTGCGGCGGGGGGCTTTACATTGGCAAATTAGAGGAAATCGTGAAAGTGAGGTACGGGAACGACCGGTTTATAAAGGGTTAATGTACATATTTTTTAAAACTGAAATCTATATTTCGAAGAATAAGAACTTGGCTATGATCTGGTGTATTTTATTTGTCTCTATTCACATTTTCCTAGTCGATGCGGATTTTTAAACATGGGCCTAAAAACGAAAATTCACGTGAGTGAGTTTCGGAAACCATTTTTTTAGAAGGGTTAAAAAACGAATATTTCGAAACTGATACCTGATTTTAAAAGGAAAAAAAACGTAGATTAGGCTCGGTATTTTTATTTTTTCGTATCTTGTTTAGAAGCCCAGAAATGAATTTTTAAAGATTGCATAAATCGCTGAAAAACCGAAAAAGACTTACGGAAAAAAACGATTTCGAAAGGGTTAACTGAAATATTTTTTTTAACTAAAGGTTTTATATTAATTCCGAAAGCACGGATATGTACTTGGGTGTATTTGTTTGTTTTTTTGTTCTTTCAGAGAGCCGATGCGCGATTTTAAAAATCGCAGAGAATCGGAATTTGCAAAAGTGAGTCTGCGCGCGAATTTTTTTCGAAGGGTTAATATTTGTATTTTTCAAAAACAATCGCAGATTTCGAAAGGATAAAGAATGTAGATCTCGTCTGGTATTTTTAGTTTTCATTGACTTGTTTGGAACCGCCGCAGCCAATTTTTCAAAATAGTCGAAATTGCCGAAATCGCGAAACGGTGTACGGAAAATATACGTTTTCGAAGGGTTAACTGACGTATTTTTTTTAATGGAAGGTGGAATTGGAGAGTAAAAAGACAGATCTTTAATTTGGTGAAATCCGTTTATCCGAATCTTTCTTAGTCCGGCGGATGCGAGGCTCGGACGAAGGGAGAAAATCAAAAACACGAATTCGACGCTTTTTGATTATTTTTTTTTGAAAGGGTTAATATCGAAATTTTTTCAAACCGACCGGATCGTTAGAGACGTAAAAGTACGTTCTTTGAGAATATGTTGACGGTTTTTTCGTATTTCAGTCGGTTCGCCGTCGGCGAGTTTAGACATTCCTCAAACGAAACCTGCAGAAGCGATCTTTCCTTCTTCTTTTTGCGGAAGATGAGGATTGAGCTCTTCTGGGCATGCGCGGAGGACTTTCCACATAGGTTTCTTTTGAAGCAATTAAAACAGCTTTGTTCGTTAATAACTCCCTTAATTAAGGGCCGATTTTTTCGAAACTGCAATTCCTGAAGGCCCCGATTTTTCTGAATTTTTTGACACCAAAAGCGCTTCGCTACTCGCTACGCTCGCAGAGTTTATCCGTGTACAGATACACACACACACAGACACACAGACGGATACGAACATTAATAATAAGGACTAGCTGGCTTCGCCCGCCAGCGGGCCCCTAATTTACATCGGTGAGCCATACCCTGTCGTTATCCGGGCCATAGAAACATAGATAAGAAAACGCCACGTGGTGGTGAAAAGCGAACTAAAACCGCTAAGGTCTAGTACCCTCTATCGATGTCGAGTCGATTGAGCCAAACCGCGTCGTGATGTGACCCATAGAACCCGAGTTGGCTGAAAAATGCTTTAATTACACCTTCCACCACCAGGTGGCGCAATCTGTTCTATACGAACCTCGGGCAGTGAAACCGTTAAAGCTATCGATGTCGAGTCGAATAAGCCATACCCCGTCGTGATCCGGCCCATAGAAACAGAGTTCGGAAAGCGCCCCCTAGTGGTGAAATGCGGAACTAAAGTCGATAATCTCCAGTATCCTCTATCGATGTCGAGTCGATTGAGCCAAACCGCGTCGTGATGTGACCCATAGAACCCGAGTTGGCTGAAAAATCTTTAATTGCACCTTCAACCGCCAGGGGGCGCAATCTGTTCTATACGAACCTCGGGCACTGAAACCGTTAAAGCTATCGATGTCGAGTCGAATAAGCCATACCCCGTCGTGATCCGGCCCTTAGAAACAGAGTTCGGAAAGCGCCCCCTAGTAGTCAAATGCGGAACTAAAGTCGATAATCTCTACTAAGCTCTATCGGTGTCGAGTCGAATGAGCTATACCCCGTCGTGATGGGACCCATACGAAGGGAGATATTTTCAAAAGAAATAGCAAATTCCTTAGCTTTTTTTTTTCCCCTATGCAAAAATGACAATTATTTAAAAAATATTAAAACTTTTAAAAATAAATGTTCCTGTGTTGACTCTCTAGTTTATTTGACTGCGATCGAACATGAAGTTGACTCTTTACATATCGTATAATCTCTGATCCATTGAAGAGAAATATTGTATAGTAAGTTAGTCAGGTATTGTATAGCAAGTATTTGCAGTGCAATTGGCTGTTTCAGAATACAAATATCCTAGTAGAATAGAATTTTAACTATGAAAATATAATTATTTCTCAAAATAAATCATATATTCGGAAAGCCCATTCAATTCTGTACGCAAAATGAGCAACGATTTTTAATTTAAGATCGTTAATAAATAAGATAATTACGGCGAAAGCAAAGTCACTTATTACAGTTTGATTAAACTGTGCTTGCGCCGAAAAACGCTCATTTCTAGAAACGGGTTACACAAAAGAGTTTTTTTTAAATTGATAATAATCGAATTTTTTAAAGTCGAAGGCATCTTTCTATAGAAGAATGTATGCACTTTTAGCTTCTTCTCTCGGAATTTGTGTACTTCGATAAAAAAGTCCTGCGGCGGGGGGCTTTACATTGGCAAATTAGAGGAAATCGTGAAAGTGAGGTACGGGAACGACCGGTTTATAAAGGGTTAATGTACATATTTTTTAAAACTGAAATCTATATTTCGAAGAATAAGAACTTGGCTATGATCTGGTGTATTTTATTTGTCTCTATTCACATTTTCCTAGTCGATGCGGATTTTTAAACATGGGCCTAAAAACGAAAATTCACGTGAGTGAGTTTCGGAAACCATTTTTTTAGAAGGGTTAAAAAACGAATATTTCGAAACTGATACCTGATTTTAAAAGGAAAAAAAACGTAGATTAGGCTCGGTATTTTTATTTTTTCGTATCTTGTTTAGAAGCCCAGAAATGAATTTTTAAAGATTGCATAAATCGCTGAAAAACCGAAAAAGACTTACGGAAAAAAACGATTTCGAAAGGGTTAACTGAAATATTTTTTTTAACTAAAGGTTTTATATTAATTCCGAAAGCACGGATATGTACTTGGGTGTATTTGTTTGGAGAAAATCAAAAACACGAATTCGACGCTTTTTGATTATTTTTTTTTGAAAGGGTTAATATCGAAATTTTTTCAAACCGACCGGATCGTTAGAGACGTAAAAGTACGTTCTTTGAGAATATGTTGACGGTTTTTCCGTATTTCAGTCGGTTCGCCGTCGGCGAGTTTAGACAGTCGTAAAACGAAACCGGCCGAAGCGATCTTTCCTTCTTCTTTTTGCGGAAGATGAGGACTGAGCTCTTCTGGGCATGCGCGGAGGACTTTCCACATAGGTTTCTTTTGAAGCAATTAAAACAGCTTTGTTCGTTAATAACTCCCTTAATTAAGGGCCGATTTTTTCGAAACTGCAATTCCTGAAGGCCCGGATTTTTCTGAATTTTTTGACACAAAAAGCGCTTCGCTACTCGCTACGCTCGCACAGTTTATCCGGGTACAGATACACACACACACAGACAGACACACAGACGGATACGAACATTAATAATAATGACTAGCTGGCTTCGCCCGCCAGCGGGCCCCTAATTTACATCGGTAACTAAAATCGATAAAATCCCTAATTTACATCGGTGCCTCGAATCTTTTGTATTCTCCGGCTCGCACCCCCCTCGAACCGAACGAACTTCCGACACGGGTCCCCGCTGCCTTCGGCACCGGATAATCCCTTAATTTGCACATTGAGTAGTATAAACCTCTAACCGAACGAACCTCCGACCCTGGTCCCCGCTGCATTCGGCACCGGATAATTCCTTAATTTGCACATCGAATAGTATAAACCTCTAACTGAACGAATGTGCGACCCTGGTCCCCGCTGCCTGCCATCGGCACCGGCACATAGAATAGTATAAAGCTCTAACTGAACGAACCTCCGGTTCGGGTCCCCGCTGCCTGCGGCACCGTATAGCAGTCTGCTGTATACGTTAGTTCCACCTTCCACCACCAGGGGGCGCAATCTGTTTATACGATCATAACTGAAATCGTTAAGGCTTTCGATGTCGAGTCGAATGAGCCATACCCCGTCATTTTCATGCCCGTAGAACCGGAGATAGGAAAGCGCCCCCTGGTGGTGAGACTCGGAGCAAAAATCGATAAGCTCTAGTATCCTCTATCTACGTTGAGTCGATTGAGCCAAACCGCGTCGTGATGTGACCCATAGAACACGAGTTGGATGAAAAATCCTTTAATTACACCTTCCACCACCAGGGGGCGCAATCTGTTCTATACGAACATGAACGAAATCTGTAAAGCTATCGAAATCCAGTCGAAAGAGCCAAACCCCGTCGTAATCGGGCCCATAGAACCCGATTTCCGGAAGTGCTCCCTGGCGATGATGTTCCTGTGTTGACTCTCTGGTTCATTTTACTACGATCGAAATGAAGTTGATTCTTTACATAGTATATAATCTCTGATCCATCGAATAGAAAGTTTCTATAACTCAAATGGCAACATTTCTTTCTGACGAAATGAAAAAAGGATGCGTTTTAAAACGACAAATTTAAATATATCGCACCCCCACACAAACACCAAATCATAAACCGGAATTTAAACAAACTATATAGAATCCGATATATAAAAAATAGAAATAAAAAAAAATTATTTTGATATGTTTTAGAGCTCTTGAACAAAGTAAACAAAGCAAGTATTTGCGGTGCAATCGGATGCTTCAGAATACAAATATCCTAGTAGAATAGAATTTTAACTATGAAAATATAATTATTTCTCAAAATAAATCATATATTCGGAAAGCCCATTCAATTCTGTACGCAAAATGAACAACGATTTTTTAAATAAAATCGTTAATAAATTAGATAATTACTTCCAAAGCAAAGTCACTTATTACACTTTGATTAATCTGTGCTTGCGCCGAAAAACGCTTATTTCTGGAAACGGGTTTCACAAAAGAATTTTTTTGAAATTGATAATACTCGAATTTTTTTAACTGAAAGGTGCCTTTCTAGAGCTGAATGTATGCACTTTTAGTTTCTTCTCTAGGAATTTATGTAACTCGATAAAAAATTGCTGCGGTGGGGGGGGGGGTATACATTGGCAAATTAGAGGAAACACGAAAGTGACGTAAGGGAACGATCGGTTTCTAAAGGGTTAATGTACATATTTTTTAAAACTGAAATATATGTTTCGAAGAAGAAGAACGTGGATATAATCTGGTGTATTTTATTTGTCTCTATTCACATTTTCCGAGTCGATGCGGATTTTTAAACATGGGCCTAAAAACGAAAATTCACGCGAGTGAGTTTCGGAAACCATTTTTTTAGAAGGGTTAAAAAACGAATATTTCAAAACTGATACCTGATTTTTAAAGGAAAAAGAACGTAGATTAGGCTCGGTATTTTTATTTTTTCGTATCTTGTTTAGAAGCCCAGAATTGAATTTTTAAAGATTGCATAAATCGCTGAAAAACCGAAAAAGACTTACGGAAAAAAACGATTTCGAAAGGGTTAACTGAAATATTTTTTTTAACTAAAGGTTTTATATTAATTCCGAAAGCACGGATATGTACTTGGGTGTATTTGTTTGTTTTTTTGTTCTTTCAGAGAGCCGATGCGCGATTTTAAAAATCGCAGAGAATCGGAATTTGCAAAAGTGAGTCTGCGCGCGAATTTTTTTCGAAGGGTTAATATTTGTATTTTTCAAAAACAATCGCAGATTTCGAAAGGATAAAGAATGTAGATCTCGTCTGGTATTTTTAGTTTTCATTGACTTGTTTGGAACCGCCGCAGCCAATTTTTCAAAATAGTCGAAATTGCCGAAATCGCGAAACGGTGTACGGAAAATATACGTTTTCGAAGGGTTAACTGACGTATTTTTTTTAATGGAAGGTGGAATTGGAGAGTAAAAAGACAGATCTTTAATTTGGTGAAATCCGTTTATCCGAATCTTTCTTAGTCCGGCGGATGCGAGGCTCGGACGAAGGGAGAAAATCAAAAACACGAATTCGACGCTTTTTGATTATTTTTTTTTGAAAGGGTTAATATCGAAATTTTTTCAAACCGACCGGATCGTTAGAGACGTAAAAGTACGTTCTTTGAGAATATGTTGACGGTTTTTCCGTATTTCAGTCGGTTCGCCGTCGGCGAGTTTAGACAGTCGTAAAACGAAACCGGCCGAAGCGATCTTTCCTTCTTCTTTTTGCGGAAGATGAGGACTGAGCTCTTCTGGGCATGCGCGGAGGACTTTCCACATAGGTTTCTTTTGAAGCAATTAAAACAGCTTTGTTCGTTAATAACTCCCTTAATTAAGGGCCGATTTTTTCGAAACTGCAATTCCTGAAGGCCCGGATTTTTCTGAATTTTTTGACACAAAAAGCGCTTCGCTACTCGCTACGCTCGCACAGTTTATCCGGGTACAGATACACACACACACAGACAGACACACAGACGGATACGAACATTAATAATAATGACTAGCTGGCTTCGCCCGCCAGCGGGCCCCTAATTTACATCGGTAACTAAAATCGATAAAATCCCTAATTTACATCGGTGCCTCGAATCTTTTGTATTCTCCGGCTCGCACCCCCCTCGAACCGAACGAACTTCCGACACGGGTCCCCGCTGCCTTCGGCACCGGATAATCCCTTAATTTGCACATTGAGTAGTATAAACCTCTAACCGAACGAACCTCCGACCCTGGTCCCCGCTGCCTTCGGCACCGGATAATTCCTTAATTTGCACATCGAATAGTATAAACCTCTAACTGAACGAATGTGCGACCCTGGTCCCCGCTGCCTGCCATCGGCACCGGCACATAGAATAGTATAAAGCTCTAACTGAACGAACCTCCGGTTCGGGTCCCCGCTGCCTGCGGCACCGTATAGCAGTCTGCTGTATACGTTAGTTCCACCTTCCACCACCAGGGGGCGCAATCTGTTTATACGATCATAACTGAAATCGTTAAGGCTTTCGATGTCGAGTCGAATGAGCCATACCCCGTCATTTTCATGCCCGTAGAACCGGAGATAGGAAAGCGCCCCCTGGTGGTGAGACTCGGAGCAAAAATCGATAAGCTCTAGTATCCTCTATCTACGTTGAGTCGATTGAGCCAAACCGCGTCGTGATGTGACCCATAGAACACGAGTTGGATGAAAAATCCTTTAATTACACCTTCCACCACCAGGGGGCGCAATCTGTTCTATACGAACATGAACGAAATCTGTAAAGCTATCGAAATCCAGTCGAAAGAGCCAAACCCCGTCGTAATCGGGCCCATAGAACCCGATTTCCGGAAGTGCTCCCTGGCGATGATGTTCCTGTGTTGACTCTCTGGTTCATTTTACTACGATCGAAATGAAGTTGATTCTTTACATAGTATATAATCTCTGATCCATCGAATAGAAAGTTTCTATAACTCAAATGGCAACATTTCTTTCTGACGAAATGAAAAAAGGATGCGTTTTAAAACGACAAATTTAAATATATCGCACCCCCACACAAACACCAAATCATAAACCGGAATTTAAACAAACTATATAGAATCCGATATATAAAAAATAGAAATAAAAAAAAATTATTTTGATATGTTTTAGAGCTCTTGAACAAAGTAAACAAAGCAAGTATTTGCGGTGCAATCGGATGCTTCAGAATACAAATATCCTAGTAGAATAGAATTTTAACTATGAAAATATAATTATTTCTCAAAATAAATCATATATTCGGAAAGCCCATTCAATTCTGTACGCAAAATGAACAACGATTTTTTAAATAAAATCGTTAATAAATTAGATAATTACTTCCAAAGCAAAGTCACTTATTACACTTTGATTAATCTGTGCTTGCGCCGAAAAACGCTTATTTCTGGAAACGGGTTTCACAAAAGAATTTTTTTGAAATTGATAATACTCGAATTTTTTTAACTGAAAGGTGCCTTTCTAGAGCTGAATGTATGCACTTTTAGTTTCTTCTCTAGGAATTTATGTAACTCGATAAAAAATTGCTGCGGTGGGGGGGGGGGGTATACATTGGCAAATTAGAGGAAACACGAAAGTGACGTAAGGGAACGATCGGTTTCTAAAGGGTTAATGTACATATTTTTTAAAACTGAAATATATGTTTCGAAGAAGAAGAACGTGGATATAATCTGGTGTATTTTATTTGTCTCTATTCACATTTTCCGAGTCGATGCGGATTTTTAAACATGGGCCTAAAAACGAAAATTCACGCGAGTGAGTTTCGGAAACCATTTTTTTAGAAGGGTTAAAAAACGAATATTTCAAAACTGATACCTGATTTTTAAAGGAAAAAGAACGTAGATTAGGCTCGGTATTTTTATTTTTTCGTATCTTGTTTAGAAGCCCAGAATTGAATTTTTAAAGATTGCAGAAATCGCTGAAAAACCGAAAGAGACTTACGGAAAAAAACGATTTCGAAAGGGTTAACTGAAATATTTTTTTTAACTAAAGGTTTTATATTAATTTCGAAAGAGCGGAAATGTACTTGGGTGTGTTTGTTTGTTTTTTTGTTCTTTCAGAGAGCCGATGCGCGATTTTAAAAATTGCAGAGAATCGGAATTTGCAAAAGTGAGTCTGCGCGCGAATTTTTTTCGAAGGGTTAGTATTTGTATTTTTCAAAAACAATCGGAGATTTCGAAAGTATTAAGAATGTAGATCTCCTCTGGTATTTTTAGTTTTCCCTGACTCGTTTGGAACCGCCGCAGCGAATTTTTCAAAATAGTCGAAATTGCCGAAATCGCGAAACGGTGTACGGAAAATATACGTTTTCGAAGGGTTAACTGACGTATTTTTTTTAATGGAAGGTGACATTGGAGAGGACAGAGACCGATCTTTTATTTGGTGAAATCCGTTTATCCGAATCTTTCTTAGTCCCGCGGATGCGAGGTTCGGACGAAGGGAGAAAATCAAAAACACGAATTCGACCCTTTTTGATTATTTTTTTTGAAAGGGTTAATATCGAAATTTTTTCAAACCGACCGGATCGTTAGTGACGTAAAAGTACGTTCTTTGAGAATATGTTGACGGTTTTTTCGTATTTTTGTCGGTTCGCCGTCGGCGAGTTTAGACAGTCGTAAAACGAAACCAGCCGAAGCGATCTTTCCTTCTTCTTTTTGCGGAAGATGAGGATTGAGCTCTTCTGGGCATTCGCGGAGGACTTTCCACATAGGTTTCTTTTGAAGCAATTAAAACAGCTTTGTTCGTTAATAACTCCCTTAATTAAGGGCCGATTTTTTCGAAACTGCAATTCCTGAAGGCCCGGATTTTTCTGAATTTTTTGACACAAAAAGCGCTTCGCTACTCGCTACGCTCGCAGAGTTTATCCGGGTACAGATACACACACACACACACACACACACACACACACACACACACACAGACACACAGACGGATACGAACATTAATAATAAGGACTAGCTGGCTTTGCCCGCCAGCGGGCCCCTAATTTACATCGGTGCCTCAAAACTTTTGTATTCACCGGCTCGCATCCCCCTCGAGGCGAACGAACCTCCGACCCGGGTCCCCGCTGCCTTCGGCACCGGATAATCCCTTAAATTGCACATCGAATAGTATAAATCTCAAACTGAACGAACCTCTGGCTCGAGTCCACGCTGCCTGGGGCAGCGTATAGCAGTCGTGCTGTGCACGCGCTGCAGTATACGTTAGTTCCACCTTCCACCACCAGGTGACGCAAGCTGTTTATACGATCATAACTGAAGTCGTCAAGGCTTTCGATGTCGAGTCAAATGAGCCATACCCCGTCGTAATCCGGGCCATAGAAACAGAGATAATAAAACGCCCCCTGGTGGTGAAAAACGAACTAAAACCGATAAGCTCTAGTATCCTCTATTGATATCGAGTCGAATAAGCCAAACCGCGTTCAGATTTGACTCGTAGAACTCGAGATTATTGTGAAATCAAAATATAAAATCTGATATTATTAATCGAAAAGAGTGGTATAAACTCAGAAACTTTTAAAAATGTTATAGAGGGTCCTTATTACTTTAATTATGATGTTTGGAGTCAGTTTGGTGGAAATCCGCAACATAGTTTCTTAGCTATAGAAACGGACCATACTTAAGAGAAAAAAAAACCTGAAAGGGGGGGGGCGATGACACTGCTTTTCCTCAAACAACTGATTTAGACTACCTGAGTTCTAGTTCAAAGACAGGGACCTGTAGAAAAACTTAAAACTGAAAAAAAAAATTCGCTAACGGGCGAAGCCTGCTTTTCTCTGTCATAATATCTATTTGCCACTCTAAAAGAAAAAGATGACACTACTTTTCCTCAAACAACTGAATTAGACTATTAGACTACCGGAGTACTTGTTCAAAGACGACTTGAAAAACTTACAACTAAAAAAAAAAAAAAAAAAAACTATTCGAGAATACTGGTAATTTCTATACATAAACACAATCAAACGCTAGGGACGAATAAAAAAAAATGTTAAATTAAAATCATAATATCTCGCCCACACTCAGCTTGAACATCTTACCAGAGAATCTTCTGTTCCCAATCGTCTGCTTCTAATTTATTATTTTTGTCTGGGCATAGTTGAAATATCAATAATTAAATAATGTCTCAGCTCATAATAATTAATATCTAAGCTCGTAATGAAGATATCAGAATAATTTTTAGATTCTCTGAAATCTGATATATTTTTACGTCGAAATGTGCGAGCACGGAAGGTCTGCGCCCCTCAGATCCTGAGATGGGGCGGCCCCCTGAATACCCGTAGTCTATAAAAATCACGTGATGTTTACTGGATTTCCTGCTAGCCTCGCCAAAAGGCCCCGAAAAAGACGGAAGCCGATTGGTCGTCGCTCTATTCGCTAGCCTCGCCTCGAGGTCTGAATCTAGTCAGGAATGAATTTATTTCTTTGTCGCAGAAAAAATGTTTAGTTTTGAGTAATTAAAACAGTTTTTTCGTTAATAACTCCCCGATTGTTTCGAAACTGCAATTCCTGGAGGACCGGATTTTTCTGAATTTTTTGACACCAAAATCGCTTCGCTACTCGCTACGCTCGCAGAGTTTATCCGGGTACAGATACACAGACAGACAGACAGACACACAGACGTATACGGACATTAATAATAAGGACTAGCTGGCTTCGCCCGCCAGCGGGCCCCTAATTTATATCGGTAACTAAAATCGATAAAATCCCTAATTTACATCGGTGCCTCGAATTTTTGTATTCTCCGGCTCGCACCCCCCTCGAACCGACCGAACTTCCGACACGGGTCCCCGCTGCCTTCGGCACCGGATAATCCCTTAATTTGCACATTGAGTAGTATAAACCTCTAACCGATCGAACCTCCCACCCTGGTCCCCGCTGCTTTCGGCACCGTATACCAGTCGTGCTACGCACGCACCGGATAATCCCGTAATTTGCACATCGAATAGTATAAACCTCTGACTGAACGAATCTCCGACCCTGGTCCCCGTTGCCTTCGGCACCGTAAACCGGTCGTGCTACGCACGCACCGGCACATACAACAGTATAAACCTCTAACTGAACGAACCTCCGGTTCGGGTTCCCGCTGCCTGCGGCACTGTATAGCAGTCGTGCTGCGCACGCGCTGCAGTGTACGTTAGTTCCACCTTCCACCACCAGGTGGCGCAATCTGTTTATACGGTCATAACTGAAATCGTTAAGGCTTTCGATGTCGAGTCGAATGAGCCATACCCCGTCGTTTTCATGCCCGTAGAACCGAAGATAGGAAAGCGCCCCTGGTGGTGAGACTCTGAGCAAAAATCGATAAGCCCTAGTATCCTCTATCGACGTTGAGTCGATTGAGCCAAACCGCGTCGTGATGTGACCCATAGAACCCGAGTTGGATGAAAAATCCTTTAATTACACCTTCCACCACCAGGGGGCGCAATCTGTTCTATACGAACATGACCGAAATCTGTAAAGCTATCGAAATCCAGTCGAAAGAGCCAAACCACGTCGTAATCGGGCCCATAGAACCCGATTTTCGGAAGCGCCCCCTGGCGGTGATGTTCCTGTGTTGACTCTATGGTTTATTTTACTACGATCGAAATGAAGTTGATTCTTTACATAGTGTATAATATCTGATCCATCGAATAGATATTTTGTATAACTCAAATGGCAACGTTTCTATCCGACGAAATGAAAAAAGGATGCGTTTTAAAACGACAAATTTAAATATATTGCGCCCCCACACAAACACCAAATCATAAACCGGAATTTAAACAAACTATATAGAATCCGATATATAAAAAATAGAAATAAAAATTGTTTATTTTGATATCTTTTGGAGCTTTCGAAAAAGGTAAACAAAGCAGGTATTAGCAGTGCAATCGGCTGCTTCAGAATACAAATATCCTAGTAGAACAGAATTTTAACTATGAAAATATAATTATTTCTCAAAATAAATCATATATTAGGAAAGCCCATTCAATTCTGTACGCAAAATGAACAACGATTTTTGATTTAAAATCGTTAATAAATAAGATAATTACGGCGAAAGCAAAGTCACTTATTACAGTTTGATTAAACTGTGCTTGCGCCGAAAAACGCTCATTTCTAGAAACGGGTTTCACAAAAGAGTTTTTTTTTAATTGATAATAATCGAATTTTTTAAAGTCGAAGGCATCTTTCTATAGATGAATGTATGCACTTTTAGCTTCTCTCGGAATTTGTGTACTTCGATACAAAAGTCCTGCGGCAAGGGGGTTTGCATTGGCAAATTAGAGGAAATCGTGAAAGTGAGGTACGGGAACGACCGGTTTCTAAAGGGTTAATGTACATATTTTTTAAAACTGAAATATATGTTTGGAAGAATGAGAACGTGGCTATGATCTGGTGTATTTTATTTGTCTCTAATCACATTTTCCGAGTCGATGCGGATTTTTTAAATATGGGCCGAAAAACGAAAATTCACGCGAGTGAGTTTCGGAAACCATTTTTTTAGAAGGGTTAAAAAACGAATTTTTCGAAACTGATACCTGATTTTAAAAGGAAAAAGAACGTAAATTAGGCTCGGTATTTTTATTTTTTCGTATCTTGTTTAGAAGCCCAGAATTGAATTTTTAAAGATTGCAGAAATCGCTGAAAAACCGAAAGAGACTTACGGAAAAAAACGTTTTCGAAAGGGTTAACTGAAATATTTTTTAAAACTAAAGATTTTACAGTGATCTCGAAAGGAAGGAAATGTACTTGGGTGTTTTTTTTTTTTTTTTTTGTTCTTTCAGAGAGCCGATGCGCAATTTTAAAAATCGCAGAGAATCAAAATTTGCAAAAGTGAGTCTGCGCGCGAATTTTTTTCGAAGAGTTAATATTTGTATTTTTCAAAAACGATCGCAGATTTCGAAAGGAAAAAGAATGTAGATCTCGTCCGGTATTTTTAGTTTTCATTGACTCGTTTGGAACCGCCGCAGCGAATTTTTCAAAATAGTCGAAATAGCCGAAATCGCGAAACGGTGTACGGAAAATATACGTTTTCAAAGGGTTAACTGACGTATTTTTTTTTAATGGAAGGTGTTATTGGAGAGGACAGAGACCGATCTTTTATTTGGTGAAATCCGTTTATCCGAATCTTTCTTAGTCCGGCGGATGCGAGGTTCGGACGAAGGGAGAAAATCAAAAACACGAATTCGACCCTTTTTGATTATTTTTTTTGAAAGGGTTAATATCGAAATTTTTTCGAACCGACCGGATCGTTAGAGACGTTAAAGTACGTTCTTTGAGAATATGTTGATGGTTTTTTCGTATTTCTGTCGGTTCGCCGTCGGCGAGTTTAGACAGTCGTCAAACGAAACCGGCCGAAGCGATCTTTCCTTCTTCTTTTTGCGGAAGATGAGGATTGAGCTCTTCTGGGCATGCGCGGAGGACTTTCCACATAGGTTTCTTTTGAAGCAATTAAAACAGCTTTGTTCGTTAATAACTCCCTTAATTAAGGGCCGATTTTTTCGAAACTGCAATTCCTGAAGGCCCGGATTTTTCTGAATTTTTTGACACAAAAAGCGCTTCGCTACTCGCTACGCTCGCAGAGTTTATCCGGGTACAGATACACAGACAGACAGACACACAGACGTATACGAACATTAATAATAAGGACTAGCTGGCTTCGCCCGCCAGCGGGCCCCTAATTTACATCGGTGAGCCATATCCCGTCGTTATCCGGGCCATAGAAACATAGATAAGAAAACGCCCCCTGGTGGTGAAAAGCGAACTAAAACCGATAAGGTCTAGTATCCTCTATCGATGTCGAGTCGATTGAGCCAAACCGCGTCGTGATGTGACCCATAGAACCCGAGTTGGCTGAAAAATGCTTTAATTACACCTTCCACCACCAGGTGGCGCAATCTGTTCTATACGAACCTCGGGCAGTGAAACCGTTAAAGCTATCGATGTCGAGTCGAATAAGCCATACCCCGTCGTGATCCGGCCCATAGAAACAGAGTTCGGAAAGCGCCCCCTAGTGGTGAAAAGCGGAACTAAAGTCGATAATCTCTAGTATCCTCTATCGATGTCGAGTCGATTGAGCCAAACCGCGTCGTGATGTGACCCATAGAACCCGAGTTGGCTGAAAAATCCTTTAATTGCACCTTCAACCGCCAGGGGGCGCAATCTGTTCTATACGAACCTCGGGCACTGAAACCGTTAAAGCTATCGATGTCGAGTCGAATAAGCCATACCCCGTCGTGATCCGGCCCATAGAAACAGAGTTCGGAAAGCGCCCCCTAGTGGCCAAATGCGGAACTTAATTCGATAATCTATACCCCGTCGTGAAGGGACCCATACGAAGGGAGATATTTTCAAAAGAAATAGCAAATTCCTTAGCTTTTTTTTTTTTCCCCTATGTAAAAATGACAATTATTTAAAAAATATTAAAACTTTTAAAAATAAATGTTCCTGTGTTGACTCTCTAGTTTATTTGACTGCGATCGAACATGAAGTTGACTCTTTACATATCCTATAATCTCTGATCCATTGAAGAGAAATATTGTATAGTAAGTTAGTCAGGTATTGTATAGCAAGTATTTGCAGTGCAATTGGCTGTTTCAGAATACAAATATCCTAGTAGAATAGAATTTTAACTATGAAAATATAATTATTTCTTAAAATAAATCATATATTCGGAAAGCCCATTCAATTCTGTGCGCAAAATGAGCAACGATTTTTAATTTAAGATCGTTAATAAATAAGATAATAACGGCGAAAGCAAAGTCACTTATTACAGTTTGATTAAACTGTGCTTGCGCCGAAAAACGCTCATTTCTAGAAACGGGTTACACAAAAGAGTTTTTTTTTAATTGATAATAATCGAATTTTTTAAAGTCGAAGGCATCTTTCTATAGAAGAATGTATGCACTTTTAGCTTCTTCTCTCGGAATTTGTGTACTTCGATAAAAAAGTCCTGCGGCGGGGGGCTTTACATTGGCAAATTAGAGGAAATCGTGAAAGTGAGGTACGGGAAAGACCGGTTCATAAAGGGTTAATGTACATATTTTTTAAAACTGAAATATATATTTCGAAGAATAAGAACGTGACTATGATCTGGTGTATTTTATTTGTCTCTATTCACATTTTCCTAGTCGATGCGGATTTTTAAACATGAGCCGAAAAACGAAAATTCACGTGAGTGAGTTTCGGAAACCATTTTTTAGAAGGGTTAAAAAACGAATATTTCGAAACTGATACCTGATTTTAAAAGAAAAAAGAACGTAGATTAGGCTCGGTATTTGTATTTTTTCGTATCTTGTTTAGAAGCCCAGAATTGAATTTTTAAAGATTGCATAAATCGCTGAAAAACCGAAAGAGACTTACGGAAAAAAACGATTTCGAAAGGGTTAACTGAAATATTAATTAAACTAAAGGTTTTATATTAATCTCGAAAGAACGGAAATGTACTTGGGTGTGTTTGTTTGTTTTTTTGTTCTTTCAGAGAGCCGATGCGCGATTTTAAAAATCGCAGAGAATCGGAATTTGCAAAAGTGAGTCTGCGCGCGAATTTTTTTCGAAGGGTTAATATTTGTATTTTTCAAAAACGATCGCAGATTTCGAAAGGATAAAGAATGTAGATCTCGTCTGGTATTTTTAGTTTTCATTGACTCGTTTGGAACTGCCGCAGCGAATTTTTCAAAATAGTCGAAATTGCCGAAATCGCGAAACGGTGTACGGAAAATATACGTTTTCGAAGGGTTAACTAACGTATTTTTTTTAATGGAAGGTGCCATTGGAGAGGACAAAGAACGATCCTTTATTTGGTGAAATCCGTTTATCCGAATCTTTCTTAGTCCGGCGGATGCGAGGTTCGGACGAAGGGAGAAAATCAAAAACACGAATTCGACGCTTTTTGATTATTTTTTTTGAAATGGTTAATATCGAAATTTTTTCGAACCGACCGGATCGTTAGAGACGTAAAAGTACGTTCTTTGAGAATATGTTGACGGTTTTTTCGTATTTCAGTCGGTTCGCCGTCGGCGAGTTTAGACAATCGTAAAACGAAACCGGCAGAAGCGATCTTTCCTTCTTCTTTTTGCGGAAGATGAGGATTGAGCTCTTCTGGGCATGCGCGGAATAATTTCCACATAGGTTTCTTTTGAAGCAATTAAAACAGCTTTGTTCGTTAATAACTCCCTTAATTAAGGGCCGATTTTTTGGAAACTGCAATTCCTGAAGGCCCGGATTTTTCTGAATTTTTTGACACAAAAAGCGCTTCGCTACTCGCTACGCTCGCAGAGTTTATCCGGGTACAGATACACACACAGACAGACACACAGACGGATACGAACATTAATAATAAGGACTAGCTGGCTTCGCCCGCCAGCGGGCCCCTAATTGTAAAACCTCTAATCTTGTAAAATCTCGAATAAGATAAACCTCGAACCGAACGAACCTCCGACTCGGCTCTAACAATCCGTATACCGGACGCACCGAATAATCCCTTAATTTGCACATAAATATAGTATAAACCTCTAATCGAACGAAACTCGGACCCGGGTCCCCGCTGCCTTCGGCAACGTATACCGGTCGTGCTACGCACGGACCGGATAATCCCCTAATTTGCACATCGAATAGTATAAACCTATAACTAAACGAATGCTGAACCTATAACTGTCCCCGCTGCCTGCGGCAACGTATAGCAGTCGTGCTGCGCACGCGCTGCAATATACGTTATTTCAACCTTACACAACCAGGTGGCGCAATCTATTCTATACGAACCTCGGGCATTGAAACCGTTAAAGCTATCGATGTCGAGTCGAATGAGCCGTACCCCGTCGTGATCCGGCTCATAGAAACAGAGTTCAGAAAGCGCTCCCTAGCGGTGAAATGCGGAACTAAAATCGATAATCTCTAGTAAGCTCTATCGGTGTCGAGTCGCATGAGCTATACCCCGTCGTGATCCGTCTCATAGAAACAGAGATAGGAAAGCGCACCCTGGTGGTGAAACTGGGAACTAAATTCGGTAAGCTCTATCTATGTCGAGTCGAATGAGCCAAACCAGGTCGCGATGGGACCCGTACGAAGGGAGATATTTTGAAAAGAAATAGCAAATTCCTTAGCTTTTTCTTTTTTTTTTCTATACAAAAATGACCATTATTTAAAAAGTTCTAAAACTTTTAAAAATAAACTTTCCTGCGTTGAATCATAAACCGGGAGTTCAACAAACTATATAGAATCCGATACATAAAAAATAGAAAAAAAAATTAATTTGATATCTTTTGGAGCTTTCGAAAAAAGTACACACAGCAAGTATATTTGCAGTGCAATCGGCTGCTTCAAAACACAAATATCCTAGTAGAATAGAATTTTAACCATGAAAATATAATTATTTCTCAAAATAAATCATATTTTCGGAAAGCCCATTCAATTCTGTACGCAAAATGAACAACGATTTTTTATTCAAGATCGTTAATAAATAAGATAATTACGGCGAAAGCAAAGTCACTTATTACACTTTCATTAAACTGTGCTTGCGCCGAAAAACGCTCATTTCTAGAAACGGGTTTCACAAAAGAGTTTTTTTTAATTGATAATAATCGAATTTTTTAAAGTCTAAGGCATCTTTCTATAGCTGAATGTACGCACTTTTAGCCTCTTCTCTCGGAATTTGTGTAATTCGATAAAAAAGTCCTGCGGGGGGGGGGGGGGTAGGGGTATACATTGGCAAATTAGAGGAAATCGTGAAAGTGAGGTACGGGAACGACCGGTTTCTAAAGGGTTAATGTACATATTTTTTTAAACTGAAATATATGTTTCGAAGAATAAGAACGTGGCTATGATATGGTGTATTTCATTTGTCTCTATTCACATTTTCCGAGTCGATGCGGATTTTTAAACATGGGCCGAAAAACGAAAATTCACGCGAGTGAGTTTCGGAAACCATTTTTTTAGAAGGGTTAAAAAACGAATTTTTCAAAACTGATACCTGATTTTAAAAGGAAAATGAACGTAGATTAGGCTCGGTATTTTTATTTTTTCGTATCTTGTTTAGAAGCCCAGAATTGAATTTTTAAAGATTGCAGAAATCGCTGAAAAACCGAAAGAGACTTACGGAAAAAAACGTTTTCGAAAGGGTTAACTGAAATATTTTTTAAAACTAAAGGTTTTACAGTGATTTCGAAAGGAGGGAAATGTACTTGGGTGTGTTTGTTTGTTTTTTTGTTCCTTCAGAGAGCCGATGCGCGATTTTAAAAATCGCAGAGAATCGGAATTTGCAAAAGTGAGTCTGCGCGCGAATTTTTTTCGAAGGGTTAAAATTTGTATTTTTCAAAAACGATTGCAGATTTCGAAAGGAAAAAGAATGTAGATCTCGTCTGGCATTTTTAGTTTTCTCTCACTCGTTTGAAACCGCCGCAGCGAATTTTTCAAAATAGTCGAAATTGCCGAAATCGCGAAACGGTGTACGGAAAATATACGTTTTCGAAGGGTTAACTGACGTATTTTTTTTAATGAAAGGTGGAATTGGAGAGTACAAAGACAGATCTTTAATTTGGTGAAATCCGTTTATCCGAATCTTTCTTAGTCCGGCGGATGCGAGGCTCGGAAGAAGGGCGAATATAAAAAACACGAATTCGACCCTTTTTGATTATTTTTTTTGAAAGGGTTAATATCGAAATTTTTTCGAACCGACCGGATCGTTAGAGACGTAAAAGTACGTTCTTTGAGAATATGTTGACGGTTTTTTCGTATTTCTGTCGGTTCGCCGTCGGCGAGTTTAGACAGTCGTAAAACGAAACCGGCCGAAGCGATCTTTCCTTCTTCTTTTTGCGGAAGATGAGAATTGAGCTCTTCTGGGCATGCGCCGAATAATTTCCATGTAGGTTTCTTTTTAGTAATTAAAACAGTTTTGTTCGTTAATAACTCCCTTAATTATGGGCCGATTTTTTCGAAACTGCAATTCCTGGAGGTCCGGATTTTTCTGAATTTTTTGATACCAAAAGCGCTTCGCTACTCGCTGCGCTCGCAAAGTTTATCCGGGTACAGATACACACACAGACAGACACACAGACGTATACGAACATTAATAATAAGGACTAGCTGGCTTCGCCCGCCAGCGGGCCCCTAATTGTAAAACCTCTAATCTTGTAAAATCTCGAATCTTCTAAAACTTCGAATAATAATAAAAAACAAAAAAAAAACATTGTAACGGTGCATGTCTTACAAAAGCCATGTTCGTCAGCAACACCTATTCCTATACATGATGCTCGATTATTTACCTGTTAAAAAGAAATGTATAAAGATAGACATATTTTACCATTTTCCCCTCACGCTTGCTTAATCCAGGCTTGGGACTGGATCTAAATCAAAGGCAAATGTTTTAAGTGAAAGAATAAGTATAAATCATTCGTAAAACAAATGTCTTTGATTTAGGCGGGTTAAAAAATGGTGCCTGACAACAGGCATGACTACGCTATCAGTCATTAGTAATGTACAGATCAATAAAAGAAAGACAAAAATGAAAATACATAAAAAATATACATAAACAAAATATATACATAATTTTAAAAATCATACTTAACAAAAAGCATAACAATATGTATAAATACATGTATACAGTAGACTTCCATAGCTACGTGACCTGAAATTTGGAAAACACATAAAAGCCAGACATCGTTCCAAATCTAATCAGCCAAACTTACAGTTAAGATATATTAGAAGCAATAAAAGATTATTTTTTTTAACTTTATGCATTTCATACACATTTTAATATGAAATTCAGGTTAATTTGACTAAACGCATGCTTTCTAATGAAAAAAATAAATAAACTGTTTAAAATAATACTCATTTTAATTTCTGTGCACTATTACTTTATTCGTTTAGTGACTAAATTTAATAATTTATCATATTATTAGCATTTCTTAAGCAATCAAAGATTTTTTTTTTTTTTTTACTTTATCCATTTCATGCACATTTTAATATGAAAATCAGGTTAATTACTCAGGTTAACTCATGCTTTCTAATGAAAAAAAAAGGAAATAAATTGTTTAAAATAATATTCATTAATTTCTGTGCACTATTACTTTATCGGTTTAGAAGAGAATAATTTTAATAATTTACATAATGTTTGCATTCGTTACATTTAAAAAAATAATAATCAAAATTTTGTTTTAAAAATGTAAACAAAACTGATCCAAAATTTGGCAAATTACGATAAATTATATAAAAAACCCTTTTTCGAAGCTTTGCAGATTTAAAGAAGTCTACTGCATATAGAAAACATAAAAATATCAGCATTAATAATTTAAAAACTAAAAAAAAAAAATACATAAAACCAAATATCATCATAAAAAAAATCAGATATATATATAGAAAGATGGAAAAAGATAAAGATTTATTTAATTATCATATTTAATATAACATAAATGAACAAGTTAAAATTTCTCAAACTTTTAAAAAATTTAATTAATTATTTATGTGTTTCAATCATTTTAATGCAATGCAGTATTTAAAAGACTTTATTAAAATTAAACATTCAAATAAAATATTTAAAAAATATATATATATTGCATATATTTATGTTTGTGATTTATAATCAACAATGTTATTCATGTATAATTTTATGTGTTTTTGTTAAAGTATTTTTACAGTTATTTTAATACAATGCATATTTTATAGACTTTTTATAACTGATCATTAGTATCACTTAATATAAAGGTGATCGGCTAAACGCACTATCACATTGACTATATAAAGTGTATACAATGTATATATGTATAATTTTAGGTGTTTTTGTATAAGTATTTTTACAGTTATTTTAATACAATGCATATTTTATAGACTTTTTATAACTGATCATTAGTATCACTTAATATAAAGGTGATCGGCTAAACGCACTATCACATTGACTATATAAAGTGTATACAATGTATCCATGTATAATTGTATGTGTTTTTGTATAAGTATTTTTACAGTTATTTTAATACAATGCATATTTTATAGACTTTTTATAACTGATCATTAGTATAACTTAATATAAAGGTGATCGGCTAAACGCACTATCACATTGACTATATAAAGTGTATAAAATGTTCAACCAGTTTAATAATTGTCCTTATATATGTTTTAATTGTATTTGCTATATCATTTGCTTATATATATAAGAAAACACAGATAAAAAAATGCATTCATATATACAGTAGACTCGGAATTATATTTTAGATTGATTAAAAGAACATTATGAAAAATGTAAACAAAACCGTGAAAAATGTGAAAGCAAAAATCTGCAAAATGTAAGGTTTGAACCTACGCATTAAAGTCTACAGTATATACATAAGGAAAAAAATAAGAAAATGCAGCACTAATCTATATAGGAATGAAATTTGAGATTATTCGACTTAGAAAAAGAAAAGGAAAAAACACATACCTGCATTAAGAGTTAGGAACGGAGAGACTGACATCGTGAAAAAAATGAAATAAAAAAAACAGAAAAAATTCCTTAAATGCGAAATTGAACCCAAACGTGAAATTACCATTACGACTGGAAAATTTCCTTGTAAACGACATTTTCCGTAAAAACATTGTTTGAACCACGAATTAAACGGCCTTGTTTATTGCTGCCTTTAACCGAAACGCGAATGTTGTTCACAGACTTTGTTCTAGAGAAGGCGACGTAAAGCATTCCATGGCTAAAAACCGGTTGCGGCAAGAAAATACCTACTCTACTCAGCGTCTGGCCCTGAGACTTGTTGATAGTCATGGCGAATGCAAGTCTAATTGGAAACTGTCTCCTCTTGAGTGTAAATGGCAAATCTGTATCCGACGGCGAAAGTTCAGCCCGTGGCACGAATATTCTCGATCCTGCGTTCTTTCCAGTAATAACCTCACAGTCCAAGAAATTCCGCATAACTTTCTTCACAATGAGACGCGTTCCGTTGCACAGTCCAACGGATGCATTCAGATTTCTCAAAAGCATCACGATAGCTCCCTCCTTTAAATTAAGGCAATGAGGAGGCATTCCACTCGGCGTCAAACTGTGGATGAAATCCATCTGGTACTGTTCGTGTTCTTCCGGGTCGTCGCTTTCAATCTTGTCGGCACTGTAGAAAGCATAATTCTGTCCAGGAAATCTTGATAATATGAATTCATTGAGTTTGAGCGTTTCGTCGTTTTTCGGGCACAAAATCGCTTTACCGGCCAAGTCTTGAACATTGAAGTCTTCGCCCGAACCGAATATTTCGTCGACTAACGAATTTCGAACAACACACCCAGGCGGAATTTGAACAATGTCCTCTTTCAGCCCGCTGTCATTTGTTAGGCGGCCGTCTCCGAGTTTCAAAAGCCAATCGGAGAACTCCTGCTCGTCCACATGTAACCGCATATTCCTGACCAGCGAGAATTCCGTGAAAAGTGACCACAGAGAAGAAGATTTGAGACAGTTATCTAATACAGATGCGCGATTACCATGCTTAACAACGGGTAAGGTCTGTCTCCAGTCACCGCCTAAAAGAAAAACTTTTCCACCAAACGGAACGTTGCATCCTGTCAAATCTCTCATCAGTCTGTCGACAGCTTCCAAAGCATGGTGAGGCGTCATCGTACATTCATCCCATATGAAAATATGCGTCCCCCTCAAATCGTCTGCCTCAGGACTGTCGTGTCTTACACGGCATGTAGAGTTATCTAAAACTGGAATCGGCAATTTAAAAGCGGAATGTGCGGTTTTCCCACCGGCCAACAGAACAGCAGCAATTCCTGTCCACGCAACTGGAACGGCGACTCGGCCCATTCCCCGTACAGTATGAAGAATAGTCTCAAAGAGATAAGTTTTTCCAGACCCGGCAAAGGCATTCAAACAAAATAATTTCCGAAGATCGGTACCCTCGTCTCGAACGGCTTCCAAAACAGCATCGTACACTACCCTCTGTTCGGGATTCAGTCTATTTTTCATCTCTTCTGCTCGTTGCCTTTCTAAATCTGCATCGTACAGTGGTACCCTCGGACCGATGTTGACGTCATTTGTTGGTTCGGGGAGACCGAGAGAAGCAACCGAAACGTTGTGAATCATCAGGTGTTCCTCTATACTCCTCAGTGCCAGCGTGAAACTGTCTTCCGATGAGTACGACCTAGCGAAATCTTCGGAGAGAGACTCTCTAAATTCGTTCCACAGAGGAAGTGGTTCCGTGCAGCTACCAAATACGCAGATAAAGGCGAAGAGTTGTCGCAGCTGAGACGGCATTTGGAATTCAGAAGCTTCCCTCAGACAGTTCTTCCATTCTTCGTCGCCCTGTAAAAGATTTCGTGCTCGACAGGCTTCCTTAAACGTTCGATACTCGACCCCTTCGTAAGTCCTCAACTCTCTGAAACTTTCTGCTCCCCTCACGTGACACAACAGCAGCCTGAGATGAAAGCGTTCGTCGTCCTTGGGACTTACAGAATACATGCGCGGAATGACTTTATCTCCTCCGCGGCCTCGAGTGTTCCAGGCGTAATTCCTCCCCCAAGCGAAATGGTACGGAATTTCAGTGTAAAGGAAACGTTTAACCTCTGGAACCGTCCTGTTCAGTTCAAACCATCCAGTGAGCATCGTGTGTCTGCCAGCCGCCCTCTGTAAGGCCTCTGTTTCCCCTTCTTCGGAGAAAAAAACAGGTTGGAGGTTTTCTAAATGAACGGGCAGACGTATTACGGTATGAGATTTCTTTTGCATACCCTTTTTGAACAGTCTCCACACTGCTTCAGGAGCCGAAACATATCTCGCGTTCAAGTAGCTCTTGATCTCGTCCCACCTCAAATTTTCACTGCCAGACTGCTCGAGAACGACATTGGCTGCATCGTGACCCTTGTAGACGTACTTGAACAAATACTTCACGGACTTTATAGAGCTGCAAACCTCTAGATTGATGTGCGCGTTATACTTCTTCAGCAAGTAGGGATTGTACGGCACAACCCATCTGTTATCTATCTTGTTATTCTTAATCATCACGTACTTTCCGTCGTCTCTTCTTCTGTAAAGCGGATAACCTCCGACATTCTGTTTCGTCTCTCTTAGAAAACTTTTGGGGTAATCTTTCGAACAGTCTCCATCAATCATGCAAGGTGAATTCGGATTCAGTTCTCTGCAGGGACCATGTATCATCGAAGATTTGACTATACTGTGCAGCACGGGGTCGACTTCAGCATCTGGAAGCTCTGCACACACCAGCGAGTCGATGCAGTCGGCATCACGCAACTTGGCTTCTTCTGCCAAAATGAGCAACAGATGCATGTGTGGCAGTCCACGTTTTTGAAATTCAATGACCAAGATGTTTGCAACACAAACACCCAAAACCTGATTAATGAATAAATCTTTCAAAAGAGCATTTTTTTTAATGTCAAAAACTCTGGACACAATATCCGGACGATCGTGAGCCTGCTGCCCCGCGAATAAATTTTCGGTGATTTCTGGCCATTTCGGGTTACATGTGAAAGTCAAAAACAAATCTGGCTTCCCGAAATCACGAACAATAGCCATGGAATCCTGGTAATGCTGCTGCATTGAACGGGGACTACCAATGTGTGATGACGGCAGTATAACAGGTATTCCGGGTTTCACACCCTCTCGTTCTGCAAGCCTATGTACATGATCTGCCAGACCTAAGTATGTATCGACACGAAACTTCTTTTGGTTATTCCGGATAAACCAAAGCCTATCTCCCTCTACTTTCACGTAAGAATCGACGACATATTGCTGAAACAATTTCCTCCCGTACAGTATAGAGTTGAAACAATTGTCACGTACTGAAATCCTGTGGGCAAAGAAATCTAATTCAGAAAACTGCTGGCCGACCTGAAAACCTTTTTCGCCGCAAGGAAAGAAAAGAACGTACGTCATAGGATCAAGATTGGGATTCAAGATGTTGATAAGACCGCCGCCGTGCGGATGAATCGCAATATCTCTGTTTGATGGAGGATTGCCGTCTGCACCCTTGAAAATAACAGCCACTTCATTCTGTTTCGGAGCATTATAACGACGTGCATGCTGACCTATTTCTACGTCGCCCGTAATATACATACGAATGTCTGCAGTAGCACCACCCTGTTCTATTGTTTCATCTTCAAATTCCTTTAGCATCTTGTAGGCCTGCGCAAATGGGTTCACATTCCTCAAAACTCTATCCAAAAGCCTCAACAGATCAGAATTCAATCTAACATGACCAGTCATATTCATTCTTTGCCTGAGTGCCTCATCTGAGTCTAAAATATAAAGTTGAGCATACTTTTCTTGTCCAGGTCGCTCTGGACGAAGGTTGCTCGTCTTATGATAAATACTGCCATGTATCCTGAAGCAAGACGGTCCAGAACCGGTAGGGACATCTACTTGAGCACCCATCGATGCAAAACTCATTAAAGAGTTGTATCGCCTGATATTATTGAAAAACTCGGCCGAAAACGGATGATCCCCGGTAAATAAATCACGCAGATCCCTGGGAATGTTTCTCTCTGGTTCGACAATGATTCCACCATGACAACAATGCCCGTAACTTCCAGACGAAGGAATTTCATCTCTGAAATGCAATCCCCCACAGCTGTTGCATACACAGTCCATCGGACCGCAACTATGTTCCTCGACAACAACAGTGACTGCAGACCTCGCAATATTGTGCAGAGCACTTTCCGCTCGCCGAATCCTCTCGCCAAACAGCCGTTCTTCTCGTATTTCCATGGGTTCATGCTCTCTGGCCTCACGATGACGAATTGCATCTTCAACCCTCCTCTCTTGACCTTCTTCCATAGATTGTTGTTCTCTGGCATCGCTCTGACGAATAGCATTTTCCAATCTCCTCATGTTGGTTTCTTCTTCTGTTTCTTGCGTCCTTGCCTCGCGATGACGATTTGCGTCTTCAAGTATCCTCATGTTAGCTTCTTCTTCTGTTTCTTGTGTCCTTGCCTCGCGATGACGATTTGCGTCTTCCAATCTTCTCATGTTACTTTCTTCTCCTGTTTCCTGTTCTCTTGCCTCGCGCATTTGTCCGGCATTTTGTGTTCGTCTAATGTTACGTTGATCTTCTGTTTCCTGTTCTCTTGCCTGGCGCATAAGATCTGCATTTTCCATTCTTCTAATGTTAGCAATCTCTTCATTTTCCAGAGCACGGACTTCTCTCTGTCGCTCGGCATCTCTTCTTCTCCTTTCTTCTGCAACAATTGCATCTTCATTTGCTCTTCTTTGTCTTTGAATTTCAGCTCTCCTTCTACGTTCAGCATCGCCTGTAATACTACCTCTTTTTCTCTTAGGCATTATAGTTAAATGTAACAAAACCAACAACGGATACAACTACCCAAAAAATGAAATAGCGTAAGCAAAGAAAAAAAAATAATAATAATAAAAATACGCACCTTTAATCAAAATATATGCAAATCAGAAATAAAGATTAATTCAAAAATCGAAAAAAAAGGTACCTTATTATTGCTAATTAAAAAAAATCCAAACTTCAGCCAAAATCTGTAATGAAAAAAAAAAAAAAAGCATTTTAGTACATGTAAAAAAAAAAAAAAAAAAAAAAAAAAAAAAAAAAAAAAAAAATGAAAAAAAAAATAAAAATAAAATAAGAATAATTTTTTGTTTGTGCAAAAAGTTTAACACTTTATTGCATAGTGGGCACAACAGTGGACAATAAGTGCTGTACTTTTTCTACACAACATATTTCATTTACAATTAATAATCAAACTTTATGCTACTGTGTGACATATAATGCTTTCAGTAGATAAATAGACATAGGGTACTAAGGGGGGGGGGGGTAACTAACTTTCTTGTTGAGATATCATCAATATTGCAAGTTATAACGCTTGAACTAAAATCGGTTAGGGAATTAGACCGTTCCCAAATGTTGAAAATAATATGTATATATATTAAGAACTTACGAAAAAAAGTGGTATGTACTATTCAGGAATTTACTGTATTATTATAGATGCTCTGGCAAGCGTTCAAGAGACTTCGTTGAAAAAAAATTAAAATATATAACCCCAAAAAATTACAATTTATAAAAAAGAAACTTAATGAAAAATAATAATAAAAACAAAAAATCTACCATGTACAAGACTATGTCAACGAAGTACACATAAAATTGAAACATTCCTGTCAAACGTAATAATTGGCACAAAAGAAATAAAGGGAAAAAATCAAATTATGAAGTAAAAAGTCACACTTATTTAAAAAAATATATAATGAAATAGAAAAATATTGGAATACATACACAAAAAACCTACCCCCCCCCCCCCCCTGTGCATGAAGAAACAAAAATTACTAACTTCGCCCCAGAAGTACACATCAAACCATTTCTGCCATACTCATTTAAAAAATATATATTATATATATAATGAAATAGAAACATATTGGAATCTATACACAAAAACCTCCCCCCATGTGCATGAAAAAACAAATAGGACTGACTTCGCCGCAGAAGTACACCACAAAAATCTAAACATTTCTGCCAAGCGTAAGTTGTAAAAAAAAAAAAAAAAAACACATTTTAAAATAAAATATATTGAAAACCATACACATAGACACACAAAAAAAAACCCTATCTCCATGCACATGACTCCGTCTCCGAAATGTACATAAATTCGGTACATTCACGCCAAACATAATAGTTGTCACAACAACAACAACAAAAAACATTGTAAAAAAATCAGAAATTTAGAAAAATATAATTAAAATTATTTCAAAAAATATATAGAAAAAAAATTGACATTTAATTAAAAAATATATATAAAAAAAATATAGTAATCCAAACACCAAAATAAATAAATAAATCCATCTCCCCATGAACACGACTTCGTTCCAGAAGTACACATAAAAGAAATCGGTACATTCGTGTAAAGCTTGACAGTTGGCTCAAAAGAAAAAAATACAACGAAAAAAAATCACAGTTTACGAAAAAAGAGGCACTGAATAATATATATATATATATATTTAAATGGAAAAAGACTGAAATTCATACACAAATAAAAAAACACAAAAAGAACCTTTCTATTGCTAATTAAGAAAAAAAAAAAAACTTCATCAAAAACTTTTAATGAAAAGAAAAACGAATTTTATTTTTAGTCAATGTAAAAAAAAAAAAAAAAAAAAGATACAATCAGTTTCTGTTCATACAAAATAAATAAAAAAGTTTAACCCTTTATTGCATATAAGTGATATTTTTTCCCTAACCAACAAATTTCATTTACAATTACTTTTCAAAGCTTATGTTACTAAATTTAGCTATATGCTTAAAATAAAAAGTTTAACCCTTTATTGCACAGTGGGCATTACAGTCGACAATAAGTGCCATTTTAACATTTTTTTTTTGTATTGGGCTATAGGGGGCAGTACCCAGCAGTGTTAAATTCAGACACTTTTCTCATGGAGGGATTTCTGTGGCTAAGGAAGGAAGGGGGGGGGGGAATTGCACTTTTTTACCATTAAAAGCATACAATCTCAAATCTTCCTGGGAGGGGGGATGTCCCCCCTGAATCCAACACTGGCAGGTCAAGGAATTGGACCGTACCCTAATCGTGGAATAAGTTAATAAAAAAATTATGAAGTTACGATAAAAAAAAGGGGGATGTTCTAATCAGAAGTTTACTGTGATATTTCCTGAGTTATGAAAACCGGACACAAGGTCAAAATGGCACAACTGTTACATAAATGGAGTAAAAGACAAAAAAGAAATAACCTTTATTAAAAATAAATGACATAAAAAAACAGTAAGTAAAACCAAATTCTATAATGAAAAAAAAAAAAAAAGAAAAGAAGATCATTTTTATTTAGGTACATGAAAAAACAAAAATCACTGATGTCACACCGGAAGCTGGAAAAAAAAAAATTCGGTACATTTCTGGCAAACGTAATAGAAAAAAAAAATAGAATTTAACAAATTACAATAACCATTAAGAAAATGTTCCGAAAGCTTAATATATATATATATATATATATATATATATATATATATATATATACCGTACTTTAATATTATAGCGGACCCCACAATTATGATTATGCCAAGGTTGCAGTTATGATTTCGCCAAGTTCATCGCAAAGCTTTTATATGCATCCTATATATGCACGTTGTTAGTACATTCTACATTCTTTTTCATAAATGAAATTCAATAATAAAAGAATAATAACTCTAACTTACCCGCAAAAATCGAAAGTCTCACCTGAAAAAACAAAACAAACAAACAAACAAAAAATACATAGAAAAATTTAAAATATTTAAATTGATGTTCACACACTTAACAAAAAAATCACGTGCAAATATTCAACACGGAATTCTAACAGCCAATGCCGTAACTGCCGGTTGCCACTTCCTGAAAAAAATATATATACACGTACGACATCAAAGTAAATATTTATCTTAAAAAAATAAAATCTTGACGACTCATAAATAGAAAGTCTCCGAAGCACGCAAATAATTTTAGATGAAAAATATAGACAATTATTTAAAAAATATTTAAACTTTTAAAAATAATTGTTCCTATTTGACTGCGATCAAACATAAAGTTGATTGTTTACACATCGTATAATCTCTGATCCATCGAATAGATATTTTGTATAACTCAAATGGCAACGTTTCTATCCGAAGAAATGAAAAAAGGATGCGTTTTAAAACAACAAATTTAAATATATTGCGCCCCCACACAAACACCAAATCATAAACCGGGTGTTAAATAAACTATATAGAATCCGATATATAAAAAATAGAAAAAAAAAAAAATATTTTGATATCTTTTGGAGCTTTCGAAAAAGGTACACAAAGCTGGTATTAGCAGTGCAATCGGCTGCTTCAGAATACAAATATCCTAGTAGAATAGAATTTTAACTATGAAAATATAATTATTTCTCAAAATAAATCATATATTCGGAAAGCCCATTCAATTCTGTACGCAAAATGAACAACGATTTTTGATTTAAAATCGTTAATAAATAAGATAATTACGGCGAAAGCAAAGTCACTTATTACAGTTTGATTAAACTGTGCTTGCGCCGAAAAACGCTCATTTCTAAAAATGGGTTTCACAAAAGAATTTTTTTTAAATTGATAATAATCGAATTTTTTAAAGTCGAAGGCATCTTTCTAAAGCTGAATGTATGCACTTTTAGCTTCTTCTCTTGGAATTTGTGTACTTTGATAAAAAAGTCCTGCGGCAGGGGGGTTTACATTGGCAAATTAGAGGAAATCGGGAAAGTAGGGTACGGTAACGACCGGTTTCTAAAGGGTTAATGTACATATTTTTTAAAACTGAAATATATGTTTCGAAGAATAAGAACGTGGCTATGATCTGGTGTATTTTATTTGTCTCTATTCACATTTTCCGAGTCGATGCGGATTTTTAAACATGGGCCGAAAAACGAAAATTCACGCGAGTGAGTTTCGGAAACCATTTTTTTAGAAGGGTTAAAAAACGAATTTTTCGAAACTGATACCTGATTTTAAAAGAAAAAGAACGTAGATTAGCCTCGGTATTTTTATTTTTTCGTATCTTGTTTAGAAGCCCAGAATTGAATTTTTAAAGATTGCAGAAATCGCTGAAAAACCGAAAGAGACTTACGGAAAAAAACGTTTTCGAAAGGGTTAACTGAAATATTTTTTAAAACTAAAGGTTTTACAGTGATTTCGAAAGGAGGGAAATGTACTTGGGTGTGTTTGTTTGTTTTTTTGTTCTTTCAGAGAGCCGATGCGCGATTTTAAAAATCGCAGAGAATCGGAATTTGCAAAAGTGAGTCTGCGCGCGAATTTTTTTCGAAGGGTTAAAATTTGTATTTTTCAAAAACGATTGCAGATTTCGAAAGGAAAAAGAATGTAGATCTCGTCTGGCATTTTTAGTTTTCTCTCACTCGTTTGAAACCGCCGCAGCGAATTTTTCAATATAGTCGAAATTGCCGAAATCGCGAAACGGTGTACGGAAAATATACGTTTTCGAAGGGTTAACTGACGTATTTTTTTTAATGAAAGGTGGAATTGGAGAGTACAAAGACAGATCTTTAATTTGGTGAAATCCGTTTATCCGAATCTTTCTTAGTCCGGCGGATGCGAGGCTCGGACGAAGGGAGAAAATCAAAAACACGAATTCGACGCTTTTTGATTATTTTTTTTGAAAGGGTTAATATCGAAATTTTTTCGAACCGACAGGATCGTTAGAGACGTAAAAGTAAGTTCTTTGAGAATATGTTGACGGTTTTTTCGTATTTCAGTCGGTTCGCCGTCGGCGAGTTTAGACAGTCGTAAAACGAAACCGGCCGAAGCGATCTTTCCTTCTTCTTTTTGCGGAAGATGAGGATTGAGCTCTTCTGGGCATGCGCGGAGGACTTTCCACATAGGTTTCTTTTGAAGCAATTAAAACAGCTTTGTTCGTTAATAACTCCCTTAATTAAGGGCCGATTTTTTCGAAACTGCAATTCCTGAAGGCCCGGATTTTTCTGAATTTTTTGATACCAAAAGCGCTTCGCTACTCGCTGCGCTCGCAGAGTTTATCCGGGTACAGATACACACACAGACAGACACACAGACGTATACGAACATTAATAATAAGGATTATTTTATAACGCTTGTTGGTATACATTTAATTACGCAGCTGAAAATGTTTATCTGAGAATTGGTAGCATCTTAAAAATAGATATTTGAATTTGAGAAAACTGGTTAATACACTATGAAAATTACTCGGAAGAATTTCCAAAAATCTGTGACAGCAAAAGAAACATTGTTTTTATAAATGCTTTTTCAAATCTTAAAACTACACTGACTTGTGAAGTTTTTAAAGAGAAAGCGCTCTGAATAGAAGCAGTGTTAATTTGAAAGATGCACTTCTATATTCTCGTTCGTGGTTATATTATATTTTTTTATATTCAGAAACATTTTTTACAGTGGATTCTTGATTCAAATCACTACTAAATTTATTTTTATTAGCCTGAACTTGCTCACAAACATATCGCAAAGCCAGAGCTTAATCACAGATGGCACACTGAAATCAAAGCAATCAAATCGAATATTTGTAAAATAGGTAAGCGTTGTGATATTCACTATATTTTTTCTCCTTTTAACTTTCTTTCAAAGTTCGTCTTTCTTTTTAACTTCATAGGTAACAGCAAAATTCGTTATAATAGTTATCTTAACAGGAAATATCTTTCAAATGTCATATGAAGGTTTATATGAAGGTTTTAAACATATGTGCAATAAAAATTAAACAGCTAGGGGTTTCAGCTGCGTAAAGTATTTTAAGACACTACCTAAACTAGATTTTATTTAGAGAGAAAATACATCATACGTAATGCGTCTAAATTTAATGTCGCTTAAGTAAAAGCAGCAAAATCTTTCATATATACAAATTATATAAAATATAGTTTAAAAGAAGTGAAATTTTACAAAATATTTTACAAACAATTTGAAAATGCAATAATACACCAGAAAAATATTTAAAAATGTTTAATGCTAGGTTAACCACACATTAGTCATACTGAGTAATACAATATTAGAGCTAAAACTATACAGTAAATTTATAAAGGAAATACTTCTTTAAACAAATAAAAAATGTGAGACAAAAAAATATCACACTTTTTTAATACATTAAAAGAATAATCAATAGTAATTATAAATGTTATTATCAAAATAAAATATCTAATAAACATTAATTTGTGTAATTGCTTTCGAAAGAGCAATTAATATAAAATACATTTTTTCTGTTGGTACTTTATTTTATTGCACACGTGCCGTTATTATATTTTTTGATTTGCAGTTAATACTGTTTAATTCAATTTTTTTTCTTATCTTGAACCGCAAAACAAACAAGAAACATCTTATTACTGCAGCCAAATTCACTAAAATCATAATGTTGAATTCTGAATATTTTTTCCTCTAATTATACTGAAATTGTCTTATAGTTAATTACTTTAACTAGCATTAATAATTTTTTCGTTATTTATACCATACTTAATTAAGTTATTTAATTAACTTTTAAGAGTTTTTAATTTTAGCACACTTTAAAATAAAAAACGCATTGTTTACTGTCATTGTATCAATTATTGAAATAAATGTTTTTCGTAATCATGCCTTATCACGGACAAATTTCATTATTGTTTTAATTGATTCCACTAAAACACTAATCTAAAAATCAATTAAAATATTTGCGCAAAAGAAAGCCTTTTTCAGAGATCTTGAATCAATATTAAATTCTGTAGTTTACTTATTGATGGAAAAAAAATAGTTGAGAATCTTTGCCTAGGCAAAGACGAAACTTTAAAAATAAAACAAAGTTTTAGACATAAATGAATAACAAAGACACGCTTGAAACGTTGTTTTATTACCTTGCATAATGATACTTAAACTTAAATCCAAGAAATTGTGTGCAATTGAGAAATTCAGCCGCAATTTTCATACGAAAAAGTGAATGAGATGGAAGGTAATCTCTGAAATCCACTCTCTTGTTGGAAATTTTATAGTTACTAAATTTCCAGTTGTGTCAGTATTAATAATGTGAATGTTATGCTGGAAAAAAATGTATATGCTTCAGAAAAATTTAATAAAAAACTATTTATGTTAAAAATAAAGATTGAGTGTAGAGGTATGTATGTACAGAGGTACGTATATATTGAGTATAGAGGTATGTATGTATAGAGGTATGTATGTATAGAGGTATATATTGAGTATAGAGCTATGTTTGTATAGAGGAATATATTGAGTATAGAGGTATGTATGTATAGAGGTTTATATTGAGTATAGAGGTATGTATGCACATTTGTTTACTTAAGAGGTTCAAATACTATCAAATAAATCAAATAAAAACGAGATTTATTTTAATATCAATAGAAAATGTGTCCTGTAGTTGTTTCATGACAAACGTAACCCGTCGAATCTATTTTTAAAATCCCATTTGTCATTGTTCTGTTCTGCACATATTCATATAATTTAGTCGCTATAGCTTTAAGAGTAAGTACAAAAAATATAGAGCAGTTGCACAAAATACAATTTTTAAACTTTCAACAACTGACAAACTTATTGAAGTTTGGAACAGCTTTAATGACACCCTATCCATATTTCACTTTGAATAGCACACGTTTATTTAAAATAGCCGTGAAGTAGATTAAATAAGGCAATCCAGTACGAAATGTCAGGGCGGCGTTTAAAAAGTAAAACTACGCAACGGGAGCAACAAACGACAAAGTTCTTAAAATTAATTCTTTGGATTTACGATGTATTTGTATGAGAATTTTCTTCCAAAATGACGTTCATATAATAAAATATAATCTTGTTAATTTTTAGGAAACCTTTCAACAGTAAGTCAGTCATAAAAACGCACTATTGCGATCCGAAGTTTTTGTTTTTGTTCGCACGATCTCACTCAGCAGGTATAACAAATCAGAAATTCAACTGGACAATTTTCGACCATAATTATCATAGTCCGAAATTATTATTTTCAGATTAGTATTTCTTATGATCTCCTTAAAGAAGCTTTTTGAGGAATAAGAAATCTTTCAGTTAAATAAGTCAAAGAATGTTTGTGTAATTGTCTTCATACATGTGCAGTTTTTTTTATTACACAAGAATAATAAAAATAAATTCCAATATGTTGAAAAAGATATGTGTCCATGTTAAAAAAAAAAAAAAAAACTTCCTAAAACATTGGTTCAAATTTGGTAAACAATATTTAAAGTTATCTTTTAAAAAGTTTACAGTGGATTATTTATAGTGGATTCGTCGTCCTACTATTTTTTCGTACAGTCATTGAAAATAAAATCCCAAATGAATGTGCGTCCCATTGTACCCACTGAAATTCTTATATATGCAGACTATGTCAACATATGGCTTGCGACCATTTGTTTTTCTGCTCAGTTTCCATATCAGTATTTTTATTTAAATTTTTAACTAACCCTCTTGATTTTCTGAAAGTATTTCAATTGATTATTTCATTGAATAATTGCACTGCTATAGTTGCAAATTGACTTAAACTAGACCTAAATATTGACGCGCCGTAAATTAAATAAGAGTATTATTATCTAGATTATTCACGTGATGTAAAAAATAAGTCGCTGTTCACCCATTAAGCGCCATTGCTCCTATTTTGGGAACATTGCTTTATGCTTTTTTTCTAAAGTGAGTATTTTATATATTGTTAAAAGGTTCGTATTATTTGAATTTTGAATATAATAGATGACTTCTGAATTTTTTTTTTAAGTTTCATTAAAATTTTCTATTTTTTAAAATGAGTTAAAAAAGGCGAAAAATAGCTTTTTGGCCGTACTCGAAAAAAAAAACTCTATAATAAAAATTATATTTTTTAGTTAAAATATGTTTATAACAGTGTATTATATTAAACAACATCAATCCGGAATTAATATGTATAATTGATCAATCATAATTACTGAAAGCATAAGTTGTTACCAAAATGGGGGCAATGGCTCCTAATATTTTTGAAAACTTGTACATATGACTCCGTGCATTTATGATATTTATTTTTCAGTTTTATAGCTATAAAAGGGATAATATCATTCTGAAACTAATATTTAAAGAAGATTTCAAATAAATTAGTCCAACTTTTACATTTATAATAAAAAAACAAAATGAAATTACCAGTTCTATAAGCATTTTCATTATCCATCTCTTTATTTTTCATCACTACATTATTTTTTTATTCTGATTTTTTTACATGGAAGATGATTGAACAATTTTTTAGATTTGGATAATTTTTCTGCTGTTCCAGAAATCGTTTTTTTTGCCCCCTGATTGCAGTATTGCAACATACAAGGAAGATATATTCCTCATATGTATGTCGCATAAATTATTTTCTATTACATATGTAATAGAAAATAATTTATGCGACGATTTATCCCATGTTATATTTGGTGAAGTAGAACTTTCCGTAAATTCTAACTCAACAGACAATCAAGAAATATCTGACTTAGAGTTTAAAAAAGACAAAGTATTAAAAGCAGACTTGATATTTCAGATGAAAGTTCAGACGAATCTTCAAATCGGAATATGGAAAAACTAAGCAAAAAAGAAAAAAAAAAGTTAAAAAATCAATTTTAGAAAATTCAAAAAAATAATACAATGCTGCATAAAAAATGTTCCAGCATTTTCATATAAAATAGTAGGACAGAAATTATGTAAATGGGGAAAATAAAGAGATGGATAATGAAAATGCTTATGGAATCGATAATTTTATGTTTTATTTTTATTATAAATGTACACTGTAAAAAAGAGGGAGTATTATTACGCTTAATTTGGGTTTATGAAATGCCAAAATAGGTTTAAATATGCACTAATTTTGGTGTCAACACTGAATTAAGTGTTATAATACACTTAAAATAGTTTACCTTTACTCTTTCAAAAAGAATAGGAGATATCATACACCCTGAATGACGCTTTCAAATTAATTTGGGAAACCGAAACTCCAATATCGGTGTACAATTTTATCTCGCTATCCAGCTTTTGGTGTTCAGATACACGATGACGTCAGAATGTTGCGTCAGCACACGACCACAGAGAACGAGAACGAAGCATTCGCCATTTTGCTTTCATTTAAAAGCAAAGGGAAAACGCAAGGGAAGCAAAGTAATTAGTCCTTATTTATTTAAGAGTACTAACTAGCAGTGGCACCAAGTTATATAGACCGCTGGTGCCCAAGCCCACCAATTATTTGCTATCCCAGCTTACCCAATTTCCATTATTGTGTTATTTATTTAAATTTACTTCTGAAACGAAGTCACATTATGTTGACGTTCTCAAAATTGTTTTGTTTGAAAAACAGTGAGACAGACAGGAGGACTATAAGTAATTAAACAGATGTATAGTTTGATTTCATTTAAAATTATTCTTCTTGCATATTTTACCTCTGAGTATAAGTCAATACGGTCACTTATATTAATGCTCTGACTCACAATCATAAAGCAATTAGATAACTGCATTTATTTTCTCGATGTTCAGCTTTTTATGCATTTTATTTGTAATCATAACCATTGTATGATAATTGTGATAAATACTATTTTCTTTATAAGGAAGAGCTCATGATAGTATAATTTCATAAAATTACGATTTTTATACAGTAAAAAAATTTATTTTCCCCTTTTTGTTTGCAGACCACAAACATACCTAAGCCGAAATTTCTTATGAATTTGGTAGCAAGTTGAGAAAAAAATATATAACGCCATCTTCAAATGGGAAGTGGGGGGGGGGGGGTGGCAGTTTACTTGATGAGTACCCCAGTAACCTATAGCAGCAATGTTTGTTTTTATCACACACAAGATATAAAATTGTATAAAAATGCAACATGTGAAAAGAAAATTTGAAAGGTAAAGAACATTTGTTATCAACATTTACTATGATTTTCTAAACAAAAGGTTTGTGAATTATTTAAAAAAGTAAATGAAAAATAAAAAGGAGTGGATTGTTTATTGTTAGGAAATTAGCTGAAGAAGAACCAATTTTTTCAAAAATTTTACTCATTATAACAGATAAAGTTTTTTTTCTTAGAATATTATGGGGGGGGGGGTGTTTTAAATGATCATTTTGATGTATATAAAATTAAAAAATTGTCTAATAAGGACTATTCAAGATTTTGTTTAGTGGATGCAAGCCTCTTGCAATTTAGATATTCATTTTTCAGCTACTACACAAATGGAAATTGGTACATTGTTTTAAAGTATATTTTGGAAACATTAAATGATGTTCCATACATGAAATGCAATACTTAAAAATGTTTTGTTACATATAAAAATTGTAATATTGTGTGTAATATATCTTAGCTGGGCATTTTTAACAGTATACAAGTCCAAAATTACAATTTTAGAAGAATGTAAAAAATTTGTGTATTCCTGTTTTATGTTTAACTGGGTATAGGCTATTTTGGTTAATATCAATGTATTTACATGATAATACATGTATAAACATGTATAATTCATATATAAACATGAAATGTGTTTTGATAATGTTAAGTAATAATTATATGCTGTGTGGTTTGGTGCACTGCAATATGCAAACTTTTTTTTTTTACAATTATGATTAATTAAAACAGTTTTTTACTTTTAACGTTCTTTTAAGTGCTTATAAAAATCACTTTTTTATTGTGAAATTGAAATATACTCACTAAACCAAAGACTTGTCAGGATCCTTGGTGTATTTTTGAGAAAAAAATTGAGAAATTAAGCCAAAACACAAAACATTCATTACCGGGATAATAAAAACTTATGTGTAAATAAGAGTGGGTGATGGCTAAAACTTCTACAATGCTATATTGAATGTCATTTAAACCCTTTAACTACTAACAATAAATGCAAATAGTTCCATGTGGATCCATTGTTAAATATGTAAGTATTTTAATATGAAAAAATACAAAGTCTAACAGAATTTCCTGACTAAGTTTATTTTAACAATTATGTAAATCATAACATTTATATTACTAAATTTTTATGGAATTCTTTTTAATTATAACTGTATTTGAATAAGTCTTTATTAATGGTGGCAAGAAAGTTGCTATCATAATTGTTGTAATTAAACACTAGATAAATCTAAAAGCACCTAATTATTTTTAAAGCTCTCTTCAAGTCTTTGACAGGAAATCTGACGTCCCAAATTATCCTAGGAGAAAAAAGTGATTGACAAGTAATGGACATTTACGTAAAACTACAGGCATTTTTACGGTATTTTTCCCGTCTTGATTAAAATATAACATATTTTGAAACATTCACAAACTTTTATAATTGAAATTTAAAGAAAAAATCGGGAGGATTTCAATTACAGATTTGTGAACAGACTTTTAACTACCAATTTCTGAATCAAAGTGAAAAAGATGGCTAATTTTTATGTAAATGTATAACAGTGCAAACATTTTTCTCCATCAGGATAGCAGGGACAGTGAATTTATTGAGCAGATTTGGAACATCAAATTTGGTGTTATGCTCCATCTAAGTGGCATATTCTAAATTAGCTAGTAGAACACCCAATTTGGTGTTAAAGCACACCAAATCAATGATGGCGTTTTATTACTCCACTTTTATTACTCCACTCCAAAAGTGGTGTTTCTTTACAATAATTAATTTTTGGTGTTTCTTTACACTAATTAATTATTGGTGTTTCTTTACACTAAGTAATTTTTGGTGTTTCATTACACCAATTTACAAGTGGTGATTATTTACACCCTTTTTGGTGGCAACTTTGTTGCCACCATTTTTGGTGTAAAGTAACACGAATATTTTTTACAGTCTAGATGTTGGACTAATTTATATGAATTATTCGTAAAATATCAGTTTCAGAATGATATTACCCCTTTTATAGCTAAAGAACAGTGAAATAACAACATATATATATTTCATATAAAATAGTAGGACAAAAATTATGTAAATGGGAAAAATAAAGAGATGGATAATGAAAATGCTTATGGAATCGGTAATTTTATGTTTTATTTTTATTATAAATGTAGATGTTGGACTAATTTATATGAATTATTCGTAAAATATCAGTTTCAGAATGATATTACCCCTTTTATAGCTAAAGAACAGTGAAATAACAACCATAAATGCATGGAGGCATAAGTAAAAATTTTGAAAAAAATTACCCCCATTTTGAGCCATTGCTCCCATTTTGGAAACATGCTATTTTTCATAAATATTTGAATTTTTTTTATTTTTTTCCAGAAATACTTTAAAGACTTCCTATTCACAAAGAAAAAACAACTGTTCCATAAAAAATAGTTTAATATATATAGCGGCGCTTAATGGGTTAAGTCAATAAGTTACATTTTTGAAGATATGCAAATGATTCAAAATCGGTCGCGGTGACGCCATGATAAAAAACTAAGTCATGAAATAACGAGCTTTTGAGAATCGTAATGTGATGAAATAATATACCACATGTTGGAAGTAGTGATTGTGACACTTGTGAATTTTTACTGGATCAAATATTAGGCTATGTCTATTGGTTATGATATCTTAAACCTGTCATCTTAAAAAAGAGTTCTTTATTTATTTTCACTTTATAATACTCCAGTTACAAATAATCGATATTGTTGATTAATTTTAAAGCACTTATTTGGTAAATATATCATATGGGCTGTAATTTTTCAACTGGAAGAAAAAGTGTCAGGCCAGGATTGGAACCAGGAACCTTTTTGGCTTAAGCTGGTCTTGCTCTGCCAACTGAGCTGTCCTGCACGAATCTGGCGGGAAAAATTCGTCCAGCCAAACTTATTGATAATGACATCTGGTCTTTTATCTGAAACTAATAAACAGAATAACTCGTAGGTAATGGGATTCCAGTAAATGATGGTTACGTAATTACACTTCATTAGTTTTAACACAATTATTATAGTTGGTAAATAAATGATATGAGTTGCAATTTTTCCAATGAGTGAAAAAAGCATTGGCTGTTTAAGCCATAAATGTCCCTGGTTAAATCTCTGAACTGAACGTTTTTCACTCAGTTGAAAAATTGCAACTCATATGACTAGATCCCTTCCATTAATGGGGAACCTCTTGGGAAGAAACTGTTACGGCATGAATTTCGACAAAATCTGTATAAAGAGAAAGAATACTTTAAAGAGGCAAACATTTTTTTTCTATTTTTGGAAAAAATAATATTTTATTGAATTTAGAAAAGCATTTTTAAGCATTTTTTTCAACACATGCTTTTCACAATTTCTATGTAATTTTACTGGCAATGCAGTGAGAAAAATAATATTTAGCTAACCATTTTTTTTCATCCCTCGGGATTGACGAATATTTGTTTCGTTTACAAAGAAATAAGAACGGTTCATTGTTCCTAATGTCTCATTACATACGTTCTGCTTACTTTCAGAAATTAATCCACTGGGAATTTTATAAACTTGAACTGTTAATTTTCATTAAATTTACACTATATTTTTATTTTAAACTGTTTCTGCACTCAGTAAAACACGTTCCTATTTTATTACACTTTTCATTTAGTAAATTCAACCTATGATAATCTTAGAAAAATAACATCAACGTATTGAAAATTCATTGAATCGAGTTTTAAAATTTTGATTTTTCTACTAATATTAAATTTCTGATTTTGCCTTTAATTATTTACTTAAAAACAAACTTAGAACGAAAGATAATTGCCATATAAAGATATATTTTATTTTAGGTACAGTAATACATAAAAAAACAAGAAAAGTTTTAAGTAACATTTACATTTTTTTATACATACAAAACAATATTTTTAACCTATTATTATTTTTCTTATTTTAAATAATATGCAAATATTTGTAGAAGTTTAAATTGGTATGTTCTTACTTATATTTGAAACTTTTTTTAATGATATATTTTGTATATTTCAGTCCGCCCAATGGCATTAAAACGTTATTGATGATTACAAAAATTAATGCAAAAATGTATAGACATGATGTACAAATGAACAGACATCACTTAGAATAAACATAGATTATTACTTTTCAGAAACATACATTTATTTAGGCATCGATTTGACATATCTCTAATAACAACCCTGGCGGTTTCAGAATCACAAGATATACTTCAATCATTATTTGTCAGTCGGAAATCTTTCATTAGTATCTCAAATATAATATGTTTCTCCGATACACTGCTTTTATGATAATAATGATAATGATTGTTAATGCACATTTTAAGCTGTTCGTTCCAGAATAGCCAAATATATTGTTAAATTCCAAATATAAATTCCAAAAAAGTAAATTCCAAATATAATAATTGTCATCTTTAGAAGAAATCCAATAGCTAAAGCTACTCTTATTGCGTCTTCATTTATGTATTATTGGGCAGAAACGTAATTCTGTTTATTGACGTATGTAATTCTGCTACATTACTGTTAGATTACTGTTACATTATACATGTTACGGATCTGAAGGATATTCACAATATATATATATATATATATTTAAATGGATAATGTTCTGAAAACATGTCACTTGTTTCAGTTTTATATTTACTATAATGTTAATGCGTAAAACTGATTGTCATTTTAGAAGAAAAAAATACATTCATTTACATACATAACTTCAAAAATTCTTTTAAAAATGTAACAAACAAGAGTAGATATGTGTGGAGCATATTGTTAAAAAGACAGGAACAAACGGACGCGGAACAGTTAACAAATTAATTAAATATATGTAAATAAATGTGGTATTTAGGCATCTTTTGGCCTACTTTACTACTTATAAAGACATTTTTGTAACACATTGTTTACAGGAGACGCCAATGCACGTTTTTTGGAATGTGCAATTCTGCCAACGGGTGATACTTTTGCATTTTATGTGTTAAATTATGTCTCAACGACGTAAGCAAAATTCATTTTTTTTACATTTGCAGTACTATGAAAATGGATACTTCGATTATAAACAATACCATTATTATACGCACTCATTTACACTATAAACACGAATAAAGAAAATATTTTTGTTAAATAAAGTAACATGCTAGCATAACGACCATAGTCGAGGCTTCATTTTTAAAAGACGTAAAGAAGTCATCACCAATGTGTTAACTTTGGCAAACTGCAATAATTTGTATTTTTATCAGTCGACAGACTTTGTTGAGAATTAAAAGCATAGAACAAACGGTGTTGCACCTTAGTGTAGTTTCAAAATTTAAATTAATAAAAATATTTGCGTTTCCCTATGATGGTGTTATCAATCGAAAATTATTTAAATATTTTACTTTACCTGTATTGTGCGCCAATAGTGTGAAAGTATGCCCTGAAAACATAGTGTTAAAATATAAAATTCCAAACGTACCAGAAATTACGGTTGGAGCATTGAAATGTTCTAGAATGTGTGACTTCCTTATTGAGTTTAAACACCTTAAACATTTTTAACATAATGTGATTGAATTATTTCTGTAACCATCATACAATGCTAGGTAAAAGGATACATGCGTGGATGTGTACAATAAAAATAATGTATGATACAGTGCAGTGGCACTCATGACTTGTTTTTTGGGTCAGTTAATGCATGCCTGAAACATATATTATTTTCTCACAATTATTTTTTACAAGAAATCTGTTCCTTGTTTAATGGCAGAACTTTCTGACAGTAAATAAAATAAAGTATTCATTTTTAGTAATAGTAGTAAGAAAAGAATAAATTTAGCATTTAGTGCCCCAAATAAAGTCAGTCACAAGTCGCCACTGATAAAGTGTATTGTTTTGCATATTTGTTTCGTTCATGTACATTTGGTATTTCTAATTATATCACTTTTAATTGTTTAAAACATAACGCTTCTTATACTTTTAAAATAAACAAAAAATAAATTATTTGTTGTATACATTTTCTACAAACTAACTTAATAATTAAACTTCAGAAAATTATATACTATCCATACTGGTTATTCTGCAGAATCAAAATCAAATAACCCATCCGTGACTAATGCCTTTCTGCTGCTAACGATCTTCATTAATCCTTGGCGGTACAATTGACAAATTATTGAGTGCTTTGTAATACTAAGTATTATTTATACAGATTCTCTATTCGTAGCGTACCTTTAATTTTTCAATTAAGGCATTAGATAATGAAATTTGTTTTCATTAAAAAAATTCAGGCCAGAGCTTTCTATCTAAAAGCAGAAATAAAACATATGCACGAAATAATGATATAGTACGAAAATACAGAAATATATGATGCACAGTGCCCACAATAAAAAATACAATGAAACAATTTCACAATTGATATTCATTATGTGGTATTAATATACAAAATCGGCACGTGTAAAATGTAAACAATTGATATAAACTCTAAAATAAGACTTTTCAGACGAAAATGTTATAAATGATGACAAAAGATGAGGACTGACAATGTTAAAAATTTCCATTGCGTTGCAGAATCAAAGATTAGTTCCATGCTTTCTTATGAATGTTACTGACCGATGTTGATACCTTGGTTTCGCTAAATGGCTGCAACTAAAGATGTCCGTGTTGAAATCCAGTGTGACGGAAACTTCAGTCGCGTAATGTTTCCATAGCCGCAAGATTCCATCTTCACAAGTGTTGTAAATGTTCCACAGTCATAAGATTAACAAAAAACTAACAAGTTAAATTAAAAGTTCAAAATGGGTAATCACAGAGATAATAATCAGAGAGGTAATCAAGGAGGTATAATTTAATAAGATGGACTTGATCTAATTTCCAATAATACACTGAACTGAAGGGAGGGTGGAAGGAGTTTTCCCAACTTTCTCAGCTTTAAGACTAACTATATGTTCACTCTTAAAAATATACTCATGGCTAAAGTATTTTCAACACACTAAAAACTTCTTCATTAGAAACACAAAGTTACTCACACGAGCACTCAACTCTAAATGAGATCCCATGTATCTCAATACTTATTTTATTAGAATCACAGAAGCAAATTACAGCAGCAGTGACATTAAAGACATTAAGGACGAATTCCAAAGTTGCAAGTGTCTATAATTTCAGTTTTTCTAGCGGACAGTGTCTCTGACCGCACTCTAACTCTCATACATATACTAGGTCATGTGTTATCGAAGTTTGATATAAAATTTTCGCTACTCAAAATGAAGAGTGTAATATTTATAGATAACTTCCGGGAAAGCACATAAGAATTCCGTTATGTTAAACTTCGTCTATGGAGGGTCTATGTAGAAATGTCGTTTGAGGTGCATTTTAATTATGCTACAATACTCAAAACATAAGGAAATTGATATGCATCACTGAAGTTTTTACAACATACTTTCTATTGAGCATTTATAGTGCGTTTACGTGGTCGCACAAAGGAATTCAACTGCATTTGGACCTATACGAAAAATGATTTGGAGATTTGAATGGCGTTACACTATTTAATGCATACTTAAATTGATATGCATCACTGAAATTTTTACAACATACTTTCTATTGAGCCATTTATAGTGCGTTTACGTGGTCGCACAAAGGAATTCCACTGCATTTGGACCTATAGGAAAAATGATTTGGAGATTTTAATGGCGTTACACTATTTAATGTATACTTAAATTGATATGCGTCACCGATGTTTACTAAAACATACTTTCTATAGAATATAAAGGGTGTAGTATTTATGATTCATTTACAGAAACACGAAACAAAAATTGATAAGAGGACTGGCGAATACATACATAATATTTATATTGAAACAAATAGTAAATTTTAATGTACATTATTTGGAATTTCATATACTAATCCACAAAACAATTGTAAGAAGCATTTACATAAATAGAGTTCTTTGTGCACTTGCAAAGTTTTTTTTTTTTTTTTTTTTTTTTTTTGTGAAATAGTACGGATAATTTGTGCTTCAGAGGTTAAATAATTATATATTTATTATTTTTGTTAGAATATAATTATAAAATTCTCTATTTTTAAAATATGAAATCATAATATAAAGGAATTAAATTTTTCTGCTCAATCTCTGGCGCATTATTAAGATAATTTTAATAAAATGAACTTTAATATTGTTCATTAAATTATGTACTAACAATTAAAAAGTTAAAATTTAAGTATCCAATAGGTAACTATCCACGCGTTCTCAAAGAACATAACACAATGACAAAAAATACATACCTGCAAAATCTGTCCCACAGATACACAAAACGATTCAAATATTTATTTAAATAATGTTTTTAAGCAATTTTAAAGATTGAAGTGCTCCTAGATGAACTGACGGTTCACAGGCGAGACACACATGTGAAATCTAGTGGTTATGGTCGTCAAGAAACGTGTCCATCCCCTTCAATGAAGTGCAAAAGCTAAGGAGCATTGATGTGATTTCTGGTATTATATCGGAAGAAATCTGTCAATTTGTCATCATGGAACATCGTTCATATTCGGAAAGTTGGAATAACATTGGAGAGAATTTTTGGCAAGAAACTTGTAGAAGATGCTCTCGCAGGTGGGGTAATTCCAACGATTAGTTAATAAGCACGCTCATTTTGCATTTAACACGTTCGCTGCCAAGCTAAAAATGCCGGAATTTTCATTTTATTTAGAAAGTTCAAATTCATACCACAAAATACTAATAGCAAGATTTACTTTGTTTTATTACAGACAGTGGTTACATAAAATAAAAATTCTTCTTTTGAAATTTCCGGTGCGAATAACTGATTTTAGATTGAAGAAACGTAGATAGCACTACGAGTATACTCGTAGATGGCAGCGAACGTGTTAAGGCCAATACAAACATTATAGTATATTTCCAAGTGGATTTCTGTTCTGACGCCATACGGATTATCATCCACACACGGACGGGAATTGTAGATGTTAGACATACCCAAACGTGTAAAAATAGCCTCATCAGAGAATAAGGCACATGGGAGTAAATCATGTCTATCTGTATTTTGCTGTAAGTATAATCGGGCAACATTAACATATAGGCGATTATAGGTTATAGTCTTTTAACTCACTGCAAATTATATGTATTAACTTCTTCCCCATTTAAAATCATCTAAAATTGGTTACCTTTCACACAATTATTGCAGTGGAATTATCCTCAAATGTATTTGAATTTCAGATTTTTGCACTGCAGACGTTTTGCTTTAATCTTCAACTTCTCGGGCCACACCAGGAGCCGCAAGAAGATTTTCTCTCGCACAGCTCCCGGTGAATACGCTCGAATATTTAGCTATATCAAAACACTATTTCTATGAATTTTATTTTTATTATATATATATATATATATATATTGATAATTTGATAAGTTTAGATCTGCAGCTATATAATTAAAGTTAATATCAGCTATCTTCGTGATCGTGGAAGGACCGATACTGCCGGATCTCCTCACTGATTAAAAATTAAAGGTTGTTAACTTTTATCTAATGAAATCAAGGGTGTCTAATGGCATATCAATGTGACATTAACGCACCGTAATTTCGTAATTCAAATTTTTTATTCAGACCTTTCTACCTGCTTTTACATTTTTACCAGGTACCTCATCAGTCAAAAAGAAATATAGAAGTAAAACAGAAATTTCCGTAGTTTGTTGTTGCTGTATGTACTGTACAATCGGACGACACTAATCCATGGGAGATTATCTACCGGTTTCAATGTTTGAACTTTCGTTACTTCTCACCCAAAGCTCGCCCAACGGTTTTTTGTGCTTGCAATGGCATTATCCCTAAATGTATACGCATTTCAGTTTACTGCACTGCAGAAGTACGGCATTAATTTTTATCTTCCTGGACTATGCAGCAGGCACAATAATATTCTTTCTCATACTTCATTCTTTCTCATATATATATACACTGATCATTAGATAAGTTTAAATCTGCAGCTATATAATTTAAATTAATATCAACTATCTCTATCTCCACCATCGTGTACAGGTCCTTATCGCTGGATCTCAGCACAGGTGTTAATAATTAAAGCTGCCATTCATCTACTGATATGTAGGGTGTCTGATACCACCTCAATGCAACATTAACACACACTAATTCCGAAATTTCTACTAAAGCTCTTTATTCGACCCTTCTACCTGCTTTTATAGTTTTACCAGTTATTTTAAAATAAACCTATATACAACAACAACAACAACAAAAAACACAAGTTAAAAACATGTTTTATTTGGAATAGTGGTTTTAATAATATAAAAATTATATGAATGAAAATCCAATTATTAAAAATTTTAATAATTGGAATAAACGAATAAAGAAGTTAAAAATACTTAAATTTCTTTAAGAACTTAAAAATGCTTTATCTTTTATAAATTAAATTCTTTGAATCTATTTTCTTTTTGAAAGATTACTTAATATTTTGTTAATAGTTATTAACTGTCGGTTAAATAAAAATTTTATGTTAAACGTAAAAAAAAAAAAAAAAAAAAAAAAAAAAAAAAAAAGATCAAAACATTCACCTAATTTGATAAGATATAATTGAACACTATTGTAAGAATAATTAAAAACATTTCTTGAACTCTAATGAGAAATAAAGTTTTTATCTGTGTATTGAATTAAATATTTCATAGCGGAATAAGTTCTAAAATACTTGAACACATAAATAATTATTTATTACTTTTTTTTTATTCTTTTAGCAATATCTGACAAAGTAATTTATTAATTTAAGGATTTTAAGATTTAAATTTGATTAGAAAATATATTACAAACAATCTTGGCTTTCTTTGTTTTATATTACTTTTTATCTTCATTGTCTTCAACTAAACCATTAGTATATTGAACAAATATATTGAAAATGTTAAATATAAATTAAAATTAAAATTTTTGTTTTCCATTTAATAATTAAAGAATATTGATTTATTTTTTCTCTTATCATTGAATCACTCTCTGCTCTTAGAATTATATTCAGATATAAAGTAAGAAATTCAATATTATTGACAGAAAGTTTTCATGCGTGTGTGTGCTGGTGAAGATTAGGGCAACCTATCTTATGCAGAGGTTTGTAAATTTGATTCCAGATAAATGACTTTTTGTTCGAATGTACATGAGCACAAATTTTTTATTAGATATTTTGTTATCTTATGTTAAACGTAAAAAAGCGTACTTTCAAAAATTTTCAAATTTGTCGACGATTTGATTCCATTCATAAAAGCAATCGAAACTCAGTCTTTTCGCAAAGTTGGTAAATTTTATTTTTTTTTTATCAATAAAGTTTATTCTGAATTCATACAGCGATTTAATAAAACAAATCAAGATTTTGTGCAAGGAAACGCCCCATTTTTGCTAAAACCGACAACTTTTATTTATTTATTTTTTTATTTATTTTTTTTTATCAACCGATTTTTACTTAATACCTTAGCCATACAATATTATGTTTTATATTTATGTTTGGAGGAATCCTTCGAAAATGAGTAAAAAATTCTAAACCTATTAATAATTTAAATTTAATTGAATTTTTAAAAACTTTAACAAAGTAGAAATTCTCGACGACCAAAACGAAGTTCCACCAAGGATTTTTCTGGTGTTGAGTTCTTCAGTAGGGTGGATCGAAAAATCGAAATGTGGATAATCGAATCGTCGCGGGGTACAAAAGTTGCCTTTTGTGGATATTAGTTTATATCTGTTTCTTTATTGAAATCTATTCATATCTTCCGGTGCCCCAAGCGCCCCAAAAATAGTTAAAAAATGAATTTTTTATGAAAATTTATATATTTTATTATTTTTATTATTTTTAAAAATTACTTTTGGCGCGGGGTGCAAAAGTTATCTTTTAGGCATGTTAGTTTACATGTTTTTTAAAATTGAAATCCATTCATATTTTCCGGTGCCCCAAGCGCCCCAAAAATAGTTAAAAATTGAAAGTTTTGTGAAAATTTATAACTTTTTTGTTTTTTATTTTTTATTTTTTATTTATTTCTTTAATTACTTTTAGCGCGGGGTGCGAAAGTTGTCTTTTAAGCCTACTAGCGCACATGCAAAAGATTTTTGACTTCAGTAAATGTCTTCCGGGTGTCCCAAGACACTTAAATACTTGCCGAAAATCGATTTTTATGCAAATCTTGAACTTAAAATTATAAGTAAAAATAAGAGTTAAATAATATTTTGTATAGCGTAATTATTAGATACAGGGGATGACAAATCGTTTATCGTTTATATTAAATGGATAATTTTTAATACTATACTGTTATATACGAAGTTTTGAACAGAGCAGTTGCTTCAATTTGCCAGTGCTGTTTTACAAGATATTGGAATTGTACACAACAAATGGGCTTCGAATTTAGTAGATCGCAATAAAATTCGTCGATAGTGTACAGGCTCGATATTTAGTAGATCGCAACAAACTTCGTCGATAGTGTACAGGCTCGGTATTTAGTTGCAGAGACGAGCAATTTAGCTGTGTCTCTGCCTATTTTGACCATATTATTTTCCGATGGGAAAAAGACAATACAAAAATGCTAGTGATGAAGAGCACAATGTGCTACACAAAGATCACAAAGGAGGAACATTATTCTCTTGCAAAGGAACCTGACTCACTGCATATTGGACACGTTACATTTGTAACAGAAGAAGCTAAAGGTCTTTACGACATTTACTACATTCTTTAGATGTGCAACTACTGGTACTAAAGCCTTTTTGTGGACCAATTGGTACAGCAATCAAAACCTGCGAGGAGCTACCTGTAGATTCCTTTTCTTCAATAAGTGTGGATAATATGCTAGATAACATAGATAGAATGGTTCTCAGCAATGATCAGCAATATTTCTATGATATTTGCGTAGAAATATCACTTGGTGAAAGTGGCTTTGACCGGGCATTTAAAAAGCCTGTTCTAGTTGTTTACTCAAGATGGCTAACGACTGCAGGTAGAAAGTTAAAGTTGTAGGTGGCCACAGAAAATCCATCTGAGAAACTTATTATTCTTAGAAAATATCTTATGAATGTATGGACCTATATGGCTCCGTATATATGTCCCTCCATAATAGAAGGACAGCGGTATATTTGGAAACTTATCACATTTTACCCCAATCTAAGAAAGTTTGTAGACGCTATTGTTCAACTATATAGCTTCTTTTGTCATCCTGAATTTTTTTTATTATTTATGCTCTGAGATAACACAGAGCCTAACAGGTATTTAATAATACGAAAACTATTTTGTGCTAGAAATGAAAATAGATGATTACCAGAAGTAAGAATTTTTCAAGTACCAAAAATACACTTCAAAGCAAAGTATTATTGTGAACTTATTGACTGGCAATGAGTTGGACGTTTCGAACCACCTCTTTTGATGAATGTGCCTTACGAAGAAATTGAGGCCATGGTAAATGTAGGAAAAACGGAGGAATGGTCAAAATATCAATGCCATACACAAGATGATAAAAGATGCATTCACATACTGCCTGAGGCATCAGAAAGTGTATCTGCACAAGAAAAGAGACTCGGTTTCACATTGAATTGAATAAAATCAAGACGCCATATCAAACATTTTAATCCTTAAAAGTATTACAAACTTTAGAAATATATAAATCTCCAAATTAAAAGAAGTAAACAATATGCTACGTAAGGTCAATTTTTATAATTTAGTGCTTTGATTTTTAAATTTATACTTCATGTATTATTATAAAATTATTATTATTTATGAGTTTATCTTTATTAATTAAACACTTTGCCAAATTTGGAAGACATTTTCTTTAAAATTTCAATATTTAAAAATACTTGGGGCAGCGGTGATATGAATGGATTTCGATAAAAAAAAAATATATATACATATGTAAACTACAGAATTATGTAATACACCCAATACACAACTTTTTCACACGACGCCAAATAGAATTTTTTTTTAAAAAATTAAAAAAACAAAAAAAATTATAAATTTTTAAAAAACATTCAATTTTTAACTATTTTTGGGACGCTTGGGGCACCTGAAGATATGAATGGATTTCGATTTAAAAAACATGCAAACTAATATAAATAAAAGACAACTTTCACACCCCGCGCCAAAAGTAATTTAAAACAAATAAAAAAACAAAAAAATATATAAGTTTTCATAAAAATTTCAATTTTTAACTATTTTTGGGGCGCTTGGGGCACTGGAAGATATGAATGGATTTCAATAAAAAAAACGTGTAAACTAATAAAATAAAATATAATAAAAATAAAATATAATAAATAAAAGGCAACTTTTGCACCCCGCGCCAAAAGTAATTTCGAAAAAAAAAATGTTCGTGTACTTTTCGATCCGCCCTATTCTTCAGTAAACTTTCATCGTCTTAAAGCCTTTTATTGCGATGAAAGTACTCCTTCGTAAGAGATTTCGTCACGTGAAGGCAATTTAAAATATTGGACTTACATAAGAATTTTTTTTTTCATTCGTTACTCATTTTTGTTTTTCACAATTTTTGTCTTACTTTTTCGATACATTTGCTTCTAGACGGTATGTAAGAGAAAAAACATATATGGTTTCTCATGATGTGGGACATATCGAAGAACTGTATATAGATGACAAAACTTGGGAAAATACTTACAATTTTCACCTATGTCGTGGAAATTCTTCCTTTCGGCAGACTGAGTAGCTCTCGGACGCTATGAAGAACTTAAACTTCTACTCACTCCCCTCTGCGTTTGTAAGGGAGGCTTCTTCATTGTTTTGACTTCAAATAGGAGCATTGAGTCTCCGATTAATTCAATATAAATCATGTATATAGTTCTAAATACGATGCATATATTACTGTTTATTGAAAGTTGTTTATTTATAATCCATGAAACCTTTATCGTCTTCTATCGAGCTTTTGTTATCACTGAATCTATCATGAATTGTTAAAGAAGCAGAAATATTGTGTATGTTTAATTAGTAAATTTGAATTCGATAATAAAACACTTTCTGTACTAATTACAACTTTAAAAATAAACTAAAATTTTAATATAATTTACTCATTTTTCTATAAATTAAATAAAGTATTTGTTAAGAAATTAAATGACCACCTGAGAAAATGTGCATGTTACATGTGAAATCAGAATCATCATAAAGCGGATACTTCAGTATTTTACTACGTCATTAACAAAGAAGTAATGTTTCAAGTTTTAATTGTTATATTCAGGACTGTGTGGACAATGGTGCGGGTGAAATAATTATCAGAGTACGAAGTTAGAAAACATTTATCTTTTAAGGATGCTGGAAAATCTTGAAAAGAAATAGCGTCGTTTATGAAATGTTCCGAAACTACAATTCACAATGTCATAATTAAAAATTTTCTCAAAACAGCAGCAGAAGAATCTACCAGTTTTCCGGCTCGTGGCAATTCAACACTTTTAAGCCAAAAAAAATCACCTGTCACAGTTGGAATAGTTTTTAATCTAATGCTAATAATAAACTTCGAAAAATTATGAAATAAATATTGTTATTGAATTATCATCGAGAGAAAAATGAGAAATGGGTTAAAAGTGTTATGTAATTGAACGATGAATGGAGACAATTTATATTTTCTGATGACAAAAAAAAACCTTAACGGCCCAGATGACTAAAGATGCTATTGACATGACTTGAGCAAAAAGCCGAAAGGGTGCTATCGTCGACAAACGCGATAGTGATGGCTCTTTAACGGTTTGGGGAGCGTTTGTGTCATGGTGGATTGTGTGATTTACAACAAATTTCGGAATGTATGAACTGTGAAATATATCAAACTATAGTACAGGGTGATTATAAAAAAACTATCCCGATATATGAACCCCTAACTATCATACTGTTCACAGAAACTGAAGGAAATTTTGGTTTAATGTATTTTGAGGTATGCGCTCAAGAATCATATAAAAAACAACAGCAGTTAAATTCTAACAGTTAATGTTACAGTGACGAAATTTCGAAAATTTCAAATGGCAACACCTACTTTTTTATTGGAATGTGATCTTCATAGTGAAAAACCATAAAAAGCGTTGGAACGGTACCTGTAGCACGAAAATCCCCTGCGCTAGGCAGACTAAGAAGAATAGTGAAAAGAAACAATAAGGACAGAGAAGCAACAGAAAACAAAAGATTTTATTGTATTTCATACATTTTCCATTTCACACACGACGACACTTTACATGCGGCAGATGATGGATAGTACTGAACAATAAAATGTTTTACTTTATGTTGCTTCTCTGTCTGTAATTGGTTGTTTTCACATTTCTTCTTAGTCTGCCTAGCACTGGCGATTTTCGTGCTACAGGTACCGTTCCTATGCTTTTTATGGTTTTTCACTATGAAGATCACATTCCAATAAAAAAAAGTAGGTGTTGCCATTTGAAACTTTTGAAATTTTGTCACTGTAACCGTAACTGTTAGAAGTTAACTGTTGTTTTCCACATGATTCTTGAGCGCATACCTCAAAATACTTTAGGCCAGAATTTCATTCAGTTTCTGTGAACGGTATGACAGTTAGGGGCTCATATATCAAGATAGTTTTTTTATAATCACCTTGTACATGTTCTTCTCACATCGTTTGGACTTTTATTAAATAGTACTATATGTATGTTTCAACGCAATAATGGATCTTGATTACAAGTCCACCCAGAAATGGTTTAATAAAAGAAAACTTCATGTTTTTCCGTGTCCCAATTGAAGTTCAGATTTGAACACCATGGAAAATTTTTGCAGTATTTTGTGTCACAGAGTCTATGCAATTAATAAACGGTTTTCATCTCCGCATGAAATGGAAATTGTCATTGTGAGGTTGTGGCTCATTCATTCTGAAAAATCAGGCCTCTTCAATGAAAAACAGAGTGCTTGAAGTTCTACGAAAAAATGAAGAACAGATGTCATATTCCTTTTCATACTTTTTTTTTGTTTTTTATCAAACAATCGTATAATATGTTAAGATCTTATCTTATTATGGACTCTTTAAAAATCGATCAAAAGTGCGGCCGTTGATACATGGAGCCTCCAAAATCCAGGGATAGCAATTTTATATACCAGATTACTGAATTTGTTCGTGAAACGCATAAAAAATCGGAAGTGTCTTACTCTACACTGGATGTGGTACACAGTGAGGCAAATGCTAATATAATTTTTAAATGGATTTTTTTCGTTTTTATTCGAATGCATCAGCAAGTTCGGTAAATAAGGTTCTCCCGATAAGCATATTTATATATGCAATAAGCAGATTTATAAGGCAATAAGCAGATTTTTAATGCAATAACCAGATTTTAATGCAATTTAATTTTCTTTAGTAAGTTATATAGAACTCTTAAATAAGTTCTTTTTTATCTGTCTCACTGTGTACGAATCTCAACGGCATAAATAACCATGTGTTAGGTGAATTTCTTTAAAAAAATCTAATGGAGTAAAACATTCAAAATTACTCGAAAACTTCAAATTAGTATTTTAAAGTTTTTAAAAAATGAATTAAACGATTTTCATACTGGATTCGGCAGCACTGTTTTTTCTAAACTGAATTTTTTTTTCATATTTAGTCAACAAAGTTTACAACAATGGTCAAATAATAGTTACAACAGAGATTACAATAATGATTAAAACATTACTGAAAAAAGTTTTACAACACTGATAAAATGATTGCAGCAATCTATACTATTATATAAAGAGAGAACGCGTGAATGACTGACTAACTGACTGACTCATCAGTTTAAACGACAGCCCAGTTTAAACGATTAAAGTCAGGATCACGAAATTTAGACAGTAGATTGCTGTTATGACCTAGGCAAGCAATAAGAAAGGACTGTTGAAAATTCCCTCCCGGAGGTGATTAAAGGGGGTGTAGAAATATTTTTGTCATTTCGCCATATCTTAGGAATAGTTTTAGGTAAGAGCGTGAAATTTAGGAAAACAAATTTAATAAAAAATTGTTAAACACGTATTTCAGCGATTGTATAAATTCACCCCCTAAAGGAATTAATCGGGGGGAGGGGGTGGTTAAATACAAAATAATGAATCTTGCAACGTTACAGTTACAGTCTCAACAATAGTTACAACAATGAAATACAAAAAATACAGTTAAATCAATCTGCTAAAAATAGTTAAACACGCATTTCAGCTATTTAAGCGATTTCGTCGCCAATATTGCCAATGAAACCTATTATGGAAGATTAAACGAATAAGACAGCTATTGCTGATTTTTGATGAGATATTTTGCGTAAGACATTTTTTTTTTTCAAAGTAGGTCGACACATTGTCCATCCGATCGAAGCCGGGACGGGCAGCTAGTGATTAATAAAATGGTTCAAGAATAGAGCAATAGAATATCAATCAATCAGTGAGTCAATTGATCAGGTATTTACATTACAGATAATGAAATTTGCATTGAATGATCTAAAAAGAAGGAGTATGTATTTTCCATGATATATTTTTGTGTCGTCAACTTTTATTAATACAAGTGTACATTTTTGATACAAATGTGACATTATAATACGTATAGATCACATAGTCACATAATAAGCATTAAACAAATATTAAAAATTATACGGATGTAAAATTTCTAATATATTTTGTGCACCTAATAAAAAGAAAATTATTAAAACCGTAAGAAAAATTTGCATGGGAAAATATCTTTTTTCCTACAGTCAGTGCTAAATTTCATTCATTCTTCATTGAAATGAAATATTTTAATTATGAAAAAACGAAAAGTAAAGTAAAATTGTACCTGACCGTATAAAGAAAATTTAGCTCATAAATTATTTTTCTTTGCATAAATTACAAAGTTACAGTATAACACTAACGAAACTAATCAATGCGATTTCTTAATGAAAACTTTATTCGCATTCACATTTAAATGTATGTGTGAGTTAAATATATATATATATATATATATATATATATATATATATATATATAGCAGTAAAATGTAAAAGGGGATTGGGAAAAATTGGTTAAAAACAAAATTAAAACTATTAATATATATTTTTACAGCATTATATATATTTTCTGTAATTTCTATTGCAGAAGCCTGTAATGAAATATTTACGTAAGAGAAAATTTTTCCTAATTACAAAAGTTTAACTTTTATTTTTTTTTTAAGCAAAGTGCTGAAATTACATTAAGGTAAAGTCCAGTATATTTACATTTATTAAAAAAGGGAAAAAAATGCTTTAAAAGCACACAGCAATACTGATTTCAGTAAACTAAGTTGCGTGTTTTTCCTTTAGAGGTTTAGAAAATCAAATTAAATACTCTGAAATTAAACTCAATTGCATATACCTATGTCGGAAATATAGGGATTATGAAATATAACCCACGATTCCTATACGGAATTTAATGTTGAATCAAACTGTGATATTTATTTTTATTAACAGTACAATTTGGACATTTAAAAAGTCGAATTTAAAAAAGAATATTTTCAAAAAAGATCGACATTTGAAAATTTGGTTGGTACGAATTCGCACTAATGGAGTTCAAGGATTAAAGGACTAGCAAGAAATCCAAATCGATTCATAATAATTATCGTATATTTCCGTATATAAACCGACAATTTTTGTATATTTTCTTAGCTCCAAAGTGAAAGGGAGGGTCGGCTTGTACATGAGTGAAAGAAAATTTCCAAAATTGATATTCTAAAATAAAATAGATTAACTGTAACTCTCTTATTTATGAACCAATTTGGATGTGACTGAGTATGTGTAGAGGACATATCACGGTCTCGACCGAGTTCGTTGGCCAGATTCATCCGGCATCTTGTTTCAAAATGGCGAACCGTTAAAAATTTGTAATTTTTTCAAAATTCAAAAATATGTTCAAAAACAGATATAACTTGAAAATATTGTTTATGTTAAGTGTTAGAACGTGATACAAGGATTCTGGAACATTGTTTGTTTTTGCTATATGTTAGAAAATAGTTGAGATATGGCAGTTTGAAATTCTAGGTTGGCTGACATTTTGCAACAATCTGATATTTGTTATGGTGTAACTCTCGTATTTATGACCCGATATGAATGTGACTGATCATGTGTACAGAACATACCAAGATCTCGAAAAAGTTCGTTGGCCAGCTTCTTGCGCCCTCTTGTTTCAAAATGGTGACAAGTTAATTTTTTTAATTTTTTTAATAATTCAAAAAGATGTATAAAAATTATAAATTGAAAAAAAATGTTTATGATGGTTTAAAAATATAATGAATTCACTTTAATGAATTTATTTATCATTTCTTTTCAATTTTTGTGTAAGTAAACATTTAAACTAATCCACTCAGCACGAAATAATTCAACTATTTATTCCCAGTTCACTTAATTTCAAACTGAAAAGTATTTTTTTCCTTTATTTCACAAATTTCAAACTACTTAATTAATTAATCATGAAATGATGGTTTAAATAAAACAACATGTAATTAAGAGAAAATTATTTTTCATGTTGTAAAATATTAATTAATTTATCCTTTAAAAAGAATCTACATTCAAAAACATTTTATTGAAATGTAAAAATAAGTTACAGGGATAAAAATGGTATTAATTAAAGGAATCATAAAATGTTATCTATGTAAAACAATTGGATGTTTTTAAAATTAGAAAAAGTGTCCGGTAATGATAAATGTGTCTCAGATTGATAATGTTGCAATTGCAATTCTTCAATAAACATTATTGATAGCTACTAATTTCTATGCTTTTTAATTTTACTTTTTAAATGATAATATTTCTATTTTAGTAAATCTGTCAAGTTATTTTAGCTATTCAAATAATGAAGAATATAATTTGTCTAACTGTGTTGACTGATACGTTTTTGAAAAACAAAATTTCTTGTGTGTGTGTGTGTGTTTTGGGGGTAAATGACCCCCTTAGCCTTTCCCCAATAACTCGCCTATGTACCGACTGTCTAGAATCGTAACAAATAAAAAAGAAAATATATACGAACATAAAATATATATACATTTTTTTTATGCTAACCTAAGAAAATAATTTTGTAAAAATAAAAAACCTTTCCAAAATCCCCTTCCCCCATGTTTAATATCAGAATAAAAACATAAAATCCAATGAAGGGAGAAATAACAACTGTCTGAAATCATTTAATCTTTCTTTGGAGTATTAAATATTTTGAAATGAAAAAAAAAAAAAAAAAAACATTCAAAAAAGTGTTTTCAAAATGAATATTGACTGTATTTTTACATGAAATGTTCATTTTCTTCTGTAATTTATTCAGCGAAATTCATTTTATTATTTATGAACTAATTTCAAAGTAATTAAAAATGGAGTTTAACAATAAGAAGTCAAATTTATAGTCCATTTGTAGTATTTAAAAAAAAAAAAACTTTTAGTTTTTTTTCTTTTCGAAGACACACTTTATATATTAAATCCTGAAATATTTAATTACTTTTTTTTTAATTAAGCAAGAATTTCAAAGATGAAACATTTGTTGTAAGTAATTTATCTTTTTATATGCATAGTTAAAAGGTGAAAAGTAAAATTCATCGTTTTACTTTTTGTGAAAACCTTTACAATGCTTTATGGATATTTAACGTTTTGCAGAAAAAAGTTTACTTTTTAAATTACATTTACTGGATTTCAACGAAGTAGTTCATTTTTTCAAAATAAAATTTAAAAAAGCATAAGTAGAAAGAAATATTAAAAAATTTTCAAAAATATCTTTACACTTCATTTAAATAAGAAAATTTCATTTTACTTTAGTAATTAATTAAAAAAAATTTTTTTTTTCATTTACGGACTGTTATCGAAGGCTTTAAAGAATGGCTATTAACAATACAAAACAACTTTACAGTCATTTTCTTAGAAATTTAAAAACTACAATTTTTTTCGAAGACACAGTTTTTATTATAAATATTAATATTATCATTGTTTAACAACACAAGGGCGTTATAGATAAAAGTTATGCTATCAGTAAATTATCCTTTTTTTTATATATGCTAGTTAAAAAAAGTGAAAATATATTTTTTGATTATAGTGTTGTGAAAAATGTTATAAGGTTTTAGGTCACTCAATGTTAATTTAGAAATATAATTTTATTTATAAAATTGCATATATTTGTATTTTATAAAAGAAATATCTCAAAAACTTAGAAATTGATTGTTGTGACCATTTCATTTAAACAGTTTTATACTATTTCAAAATACTGCGAATGAGTAACCAGAAATAAGTGGTTTTTCGGATATGGACAGAAATGATAAGTCGGACAGACATGATAATCTTCAATAAAATGTTTCATATTTGTCGCCAAAAATGTAGTTTATTTACATAGTACAATTCAGTTAACTAAAATAACGGTCGAGATTTATTCATTGTAATTGACGCATATCGACGCATTTTGACGCATACTTAAAATGTCCGGTTAAGTTAGAACAAGTTCTTTGTAAGGCACTAAAATGTACGATGTATCTGAATAAGCGATACAACAAGGCGTGTTATAACGGAGGACACGTTTTATTAGCATTAAAAAAATATATATGATATATTGAATGTCAGTTCACCATATATTTGTCTCTCAGTACACTCCGTTTATCTATGTATCTACATATATCCAGAGACACACATTCATGCACAAACATTCCTATAAAAGTTACAAATAGATAATTAAAAATATATTCATTACAAATAAATGAATATATATTCTGTAAATGTGTTTTTGACTACAATTATTTTCTACTATAAATACAGATAAATTGTTATTAAATATACTCGCTATTTAATATTTAATATTTTATTGGAATGTAGGCATTGCTGATTGCGTACATTGTAAAAAAAAAAAAAAAAAAAAAAAAAAAAAAAAACTTAAAATTTCAGCAGTTGTACCGTAAATTAACGGTATTTGTATCGTTTTCACTCTTTACGGTATGAGTAGCCTACTTCTATGGTATATTAAGCGTAAAAAACCGTAAATGTGCCATTTCGATTATAAACGGTATTTATACAGTAAAATGATTGATTTTCAGTAAAAAATAGCTATTTATACTGTAAAATAACTATTTTTTTAGTAAGGAAAAAGCTGGTAGCCCGGCCTTGGTGTACGGTAACCCCTGAAGTGATACTTTTGCTCTTGTTACGTAATGCGTGCAGGCCTGAGGAGGGGGGAGAGTGCAGCCGGCACATATACTTTAAATATTTTACAGTACTTATACAGTCCAGTTAAATTAGGGTATATATTCTGGCCACAAAGTTGCCAGTATATATACCGTAATTGTTGACCAAAAGTTTTTACATTGTATTTTTTGGCGTATTGAGTTTCATTTTGCTTTCTTATAAAAAATTCTTAAACTATCTTATCCCATGAACATAACCTTAAATTATTGTGATAAAGTATTTCATTAGTTTAACGTTATTATTGTAATAAAATCTTTAAAATCCCATAAGAATGTTATTGTATATAAATATAGGGATAACAAATATTCATACGGAAAATATTCGCTATTGTTTTTTTAAACTATTGGTTCCATATAATAAACATAAAGAACGATATTCATTAAAATACAAGTGTATTGATTTCATTATAATATGTATTATATGTGTTGTATTTAACTTTAAAAAATATGGCTTTTATCATGAAATTTCGTGCAGTTTTCGCATAAAAAATTAATAGTACAGTTAATTATATATAATCAGAAACTATTAAAACATATAAATTTAATATGCTAAATTTGTCTGATATTATAAAGATAATTGAATTCATTTCCATTTTTATGATAAATTAAAACGCATAGTTTTATCTAACCAAAAGAAATATAGATAAATAAACTAATAAAAACATATAAAAATGAATTCCGCGATTATGTTTGCAACAATATATATAAAGACGTAATCTATGAATATAAAAACACTGTATTTTAATATTTCAATAAGATATTATTCGCATTTTATTCAATGTTAGTGCAATGTTGTCATCGCATTTCCTTCCATTTTTATTTCTTATAGAAATAATTTAACAGCGTTAACAAATTAACATAGCTAGATTTTATTATTATCTGATTATCAAAGACAAACAAAGTGCAATTTATTATTATTGAAACAATATTAAAAAACTTTCGACAATTGTAATAAACTATCAGTAATGACAAATAAATAAACAAAATTTAAAAAATAGTTCCAAAAGTATCACATTGTATACAAATATAGAAGTAAAATTTTCAAAATATATGATTTTGTTATTTATAAACGTAAATATCGATGTATTATTTTTTAATATAGAATACTAGTTATTTATTTTTTTATTGTTTTTATTAGTTTTAAATGTACAAAGTTTATTTCATTAATCTTTGAAAAGATTTTCTACGCAAATAAATATTCGTATTGCACTTAATAAAATCATAATAAATAAAATTATTTGGAATTTTGAAAATAGATTTAATAACTTTTATTTTTAGAAAAAAAAAAGTACATGTTTACATTGCTATAAAAACATAATGATAAATTTTCAAGTGTTAGATAAATTAAAAATTTTCGCTTTATTAAAAGAAAAAATCATAATAAGTATAAAAGGTTTATATGGAAATATGAATTAGAATTCAAAGAAAAATTTCCATAATGCCTAAAAAAGAAGATTAGATTATAAGAACATGCGTATAAATTAAACTAATTGTTAGAATTTTCACTCTACTACTAATATCATCTTTTTTTTTTTTTTTTTTTTTTTTTTTTTTTTTACTGGAAGTCGTCTCATTTATGATTTAATCCTAAAAGCTCTAATTCTGATCAATTTTCATAAAATTCTATGTTGAAAATATTGTAAAAAAATAAAGAAAAAAATTAAAAACGCGGTATATATTAGAGTTTCTATTCGATTTCTTAGAATTTCGGCATATTTTTTTCTTCTCAGTATGCAACAAAACTATTAATGTATCTTCTGATTTTCAATTCAAATTTTACATTTCAATTTTTTAAAAATAAACTCGTTGTATATCACAAATATAAAATACTAGCATTACAAATGCATTCAACTTAAAAGATAAATAAAAAATCATCAAAAGAATGTAATTTATTTTTTAAATATTCAAAATTTAGCTTTTAAACATTAAAATATCGATTTTGTGTGGTCTTAAATATTTTAGACAAAAAATTAATTTTCATTTAATGATTAAACAATTGATTTAAAGATTAAAGAAACTACCTTTAAACGCAAGGGTTACTGCACTAATCGTTGATCAACCACCAGGTGTTGATCAGTTAATAATCCTATGCAATAGTGTCTTGTAGGGGAAAGTAGCATAAAATAAATATTTCGGATAAAAACGAATGTATCAGCATTAATTGAACTTAAGCAATCCTAAATTATAAAAAAATGTAGAAGAAGAAGCGGAAAATACGGTATCTTCATACTAGCAATAAATTGTTGTTAGCAGTTACAAGAGCATTTTTTAGGTTTGCCTTCTGATTTTCATTCTCTTGGAGTAAGATCGAATATCCTAATTTGAGATAAAACCAGGTATTGTAAAACATTGATTAAATAACTGGCAAACAATACTTGAAGACAATCAAACTACAGCGATTATGCTTTTTCTAGAACTCATAAATATCTGAACTTATTTTCTCTTTTTGTTTTCTCAAATTGAATGATTGAGAATTTTCGATCTCATAATAATATTTTTCTCTTTAAATATTAAATCATTAGACTTATAATTTAAATATTGTTCATTAAGTCTCTCAGTTAAAGTTGCAAATTATAGCATTTTTTTCCACTTAAAAATAACCCTTTCATTTCCTGAAAGAATGCATATCCGAGCGGTCTTATACAATTGACGGTGGAAGACCAGATCACTTGATAGTTATTGAAAAGCAATTATTAATTAAAACGTGATAAACAAATATATTTATAATAATATTATTGTAAAAGGATAAATTCGAAAAAATTACGACAAGTTTCACTAATTCTGGCTTCAAGAAGTAACTGTTAATAAAATTTTTCCCCTCTCCTACTTCCAGTATTTACACTGTAAAAACAGACAAACGTTTACATATCTAGAAAAAATATAATATAACAACAAATGAAAATATACTTTAACATCTTCTGTATTACCCACGTTTCCGAAAACGTTGTTTAACTTTAGAAACCTTAAATACTATAAGAAATATATCTACCCTATATATATAAAATCCTAATGAAACGAATTTGTGAAACGATTTTATGAAACGAATTTATGAAACGATTTTATGAAACGACTGATTAAACGACTGATTATGTTTCAGGGCTATTTTTAATAAAATATGAAACGCTTAATGGTGAAATTAATACCAATTGTCCATAAAAATTCGCGAATGTCCAAACTGGTAATAGAATTTTGAAATTGGAATTAGTTTTCGAGATATTAATTTTTTTTCTAATTTTAATGATATTTCTGTAATGATGGCAACTATACTCAGTTTTTTTGTGACAAAAAAGGGAAAAAAATTGAAAAGGATTGATTTCTTTTTATTCGTCATTTTCAAATTGAAATTGAATTTATCTTTTATTTCAATCGATAATGAAGACAAGATTAAATTATATTTTTCAGGAAAATTTGAAAATAAAATCACATTTCTATCGTAAGGATTAATCGTCCAATTATAAATAAATTGTATATATACATATAAATACATGTATAAACAAGCATAAAAGTTCGGTGCTTTTTCAGTATATGGGGCCTTGACGAAACAGGGAAAATAGCCTTGGCGGAAAAGGGAATTTGGCAACATACTTTCTGTCAACCTATTTACTTTGTCATTTCGTATACAGAAGCATTTTTTCAATATTTATACAATTTGTTTAGCGTAAAATGTCATTTGTCCTATTTTATATATAATCAGAAGTAATTTGTATAGAAAAAAAAACAATAATAATATACGTATAATTAAAATACACATATAAACAAAAAAATCGCCGAATTTGTTTCCATGGCTGTTTATGTCATTTGGCACCAAATCTCACTATCTGATGCCCGAATTGTGCCAAGCTTCTTAAAAAAGCGTCAAGACCTCTTATAATAGAAAAGCACCAAAAGTTCATTGGGTTTGTTTTCATAACTTTTCGCAACAAATATATGTATATTAACGAACCTATTCGTTTTTGAAACTCGAATTACGCCAAACCTAAAAGCAAAGGATACTATACTGGAAAAGTACTCGATTTTCTCATGGACAATATTCAAGTGACATAACATGCTGTAAAATTATCGCGGATAGCAAATTTGTTTAAATATCTCATCAATTGATGCCGAATAAATGCAGGCATGCATGCACAAAATATTTAATTAAGTTTGTATGATAAGTAATTATTAGAAAATTCGTCTATACATATTAATTAAAATAAATAATTTACATATTTAAAATAACATGAAAATATGCATGATGGTGCACTAAAATAGAGAGAAAATTAAAACCTGTTACTGAAAATGGCTATAACATAGTACTTTTCAATACCGTGGTTCTTAATGTTATTCACAAGCAGATGGAATTTTTCTCATCCTTAAACGCAAAGGAAGAATAGAATACAGATCGTTGTTATAAAAGTCCGAGAGGTAGACACAATTTAAACCTAACCATTTTATACAAGCTGGTTTTCAAGTTGTAATTGATTTTACTTATCAATCCCGAAAACAGTCGTCAGTTGTCGCAACAGCTGTGTATGAGGCCATGATAATCAAAAAATGCCCCATTAAAACGCTAAAAGCATGGCAACCCAATCACAGATTTACCAATATTTTTAAAACAAAGCACGCCGTCATGTTTTTAGAGGCCTCGAAGTCTGAGCGGGGGTTGGCGAGCGTAGCTCGCAGGGGGTAGGCCCCCTAGTAAGAATATATATTCTCGAGATGTAATGGAGCTTTTTTTAAAACGGGAATTCCTTTGCTGCCACTTATATTTAGAAACTTTTCCGAGTAGTTTTACATTAATCCGTTTTTTCAATCTGGAATATAGGTTTTTCAAGTGCTATGAGTTCTCAAGTAAACTATTTCATGATCAATAAAAACATAATTTATGGACAAGCATGATAAATTAACAGTATTATAAATAACATTGAATTTACTATTTGTTTATTTTTCTTGCATGTATAAATTCAGTTACGCGTCTGAAAATGCTTAATTCAGAATGGATATAGCATCCTAAAAACTTACATTTCGATTTTAGAAAACAGAATAATATACCATTAAAACTACTCTGAAACGTTTTCGAAAATGTATGGCAGCAAAAGTAACTTTATGTCTATACATGCTTCCTTAAATATGGGAAGTATATTGGTTTCTGAGGTTTATAAAGATATAGAAAGATTTTGGGAATCGTGAGTAACTAGTAAGAGGTAATTTAATACTGTTCAACGTTGTTATATTATATTTTCGTAGATTAATAAACATTTGTTTCTTTTTACAGTGTACTGCTTTCTTCCGGCAATTACTCATTATTTCAGACGTGCTATCAATTCCAATATCATGATTACATAACTCACAAGTAAATCTGCAGATCACGAGCCTCAACGTCAACTCTGAAAGTCATCGTTTTTTAATCTCACTTATATTATTTACCATCTTACAATCCTCAATTTATTTATTTTTATATTGCATACATATTTAAAGGCATATAAAATACTTCGTTTGTTTCAGAAATTATAAGCGTTAAATTAAACACGATTTACGCAATGATATTCTGAAATTCTTATGAACTTATTATTCTTGTAATTTTAAGATTTAAAAAAGTCATTTCTTCAGGGGGGCTGCTCCCACCTGAACCTCGCCGTAATCTTATTAAATTTGTATCCGTGATTTCTTATTGATTGTGTGAATGATTCTAGTATATCTTTGATTTCGTTCTATACAGTGGTTTTATTAGGATAAGCAACAATTCCGAAAATAATTTCATGTTATCCTAATATTCAATCAGCAATATTTACTTACCTGCTAACCACGAAACACCTGCATTTGATGGGTAAGTTGAATAATATATCATGTACAAAAGCGACTTGTAAAATGTAAACTGAATCTACTATTTTCGCTTATATCTATTTTAGAAATCTAACGGTATTACAAATTTTGTTTCGAAAAAACAGTTTTGATGGTCATTCTATAATATTTATTGTATATAAGTACATTCTGATTTAACTCGATGGCAATAGCATACTAAAATATCACCAGAAGAGTCATATTGGGAAACTTTTAAACCTATTGGGTTCATTCATAATCGTGTCCACTGCCAACTTACTAAATAGCAAACGTGATTTTAGCTCTATAAAGTATGTTTGTGATAACTTTTATGTTCTCAATTTCCAGTAAATGTAATATTTCAGGATTGTTTTACTACTCTAATTTCTTTAGATGAACCAACTTGTTGTAGCAGTGATTTTATCCTATTTACAAAATTATATTAACTTATTCAACGACGAAACATCCACATCTGTTCCAGAAAATGAATAATATTTCATGTAACAAATCTACCCTATATATATAAAATCCTAATGAAACAAATTTGTGAAACGATTTTATGAAACGAATTTATGAAACGATTTTATGAAACGACTGATTAAACGACTGATTATGTTTCAGGGCTATTTTTAGTAAAATATTAAACGCTTGATGGTGAAATTAATACCAACTGTCCATAAAAATCCGCGGATGTCAAAACTGGTAATAGATTTTTGAAATTGGAATTAGTTTTCGAGATAGTAATTTTTTTCTAATTTTAATGACATTTCTGTAATGATGGCAACTAATTACTCAGTTTTTTTGTGACAAAAAAGGAAAAAAATCGAAAAGGATCCCGATAGGGATTATTGATTTCTTTTTATTCGTCATTATCAAATTGAAATTGAATTTATCTTTTATTTCAATCGATAATGAAGACAAGATTGTGATTAAATTATGTTTTTCATGAAAATTTGAAAAAAAAAATCACATTTCTATCATCAGGATTCAATCGTCTCTGTCAGCATTCAATTTAATTTATAAACTGAAAATATTTTGAATAAATTCGTCCAAATGACGTCATTTATGTTTATACAATTTATTTAATATAAAGAAGCCATTTATCTATTTTTATGTACAAAAAGAGGTAAATTGAAAGACAATTATAAATAAATTGCATACATACATGTAAGATATCGCCTCTGTATAACGGGCGCACCTCGATATAACGAACACACATCGATCTCTCTGTAACGAGCGGTCGATCACCGCTATCACACATCCCATTACTAGATATCACGATGTTCGAAGGACCATATTTAGCGCCGTTAAGGTAGTTTCACGGCACTCTTTCGACGAATCACCGTGTAATTCATAGGCTAGAAGATAAAAGTATGTAGTCGGACGAGTGTAGGGGAAATCAGCAGACATTTTCCTGGGAACTAGCTTTTATTCCAATTAATTACAAGTCTCTTTGATTAAGCTAGGCCCAGGCCAGAGTTTGAGGAGTCTTTCACCGGGAAAACATCGCCTTATCGGCCGGAGATCGCGAATTATCGGACTTATAACGGCCGTAGTTGTTGGGGAGAGTGATTAGCGTCAAAAGCCACGCAAAAACGTGCTCCTCACATTATATACGGCCGGACCACCGCCAGAGACCGCTTTGCAACTTATGAAATAATGTAATTTAATTGGCTAATTAGCCCTTGACTCATATCTGGGTAAGCAGCCCAGATAATTAACATGCAAGATCTAGCCACCGGGAGAAGAGAGATGCGCTACCGTCAGCACTTTTAATCTTAACGAGGACTCAAAATTGATATCTGTTCGTAATAAATGTATCGTAAGGAAAGTTAAGTTACAGGGGCAACTAGAAATGAAGGCAAAACTTTAAAATTTTGACACACGATTTAGGGATTTTAAACTTTGAATTTTTCTATTTTAGTTTCTGATTTGGAATGGGTTTAACTAAACTATCCTTTCATATCAATCCACATTCGTTCACATTCAAAATTCTTTCATACTTTTTCACATTCATTTCACAAGCCATTTATCTATTTTTATGTACAAAAAGAGGTAAATTGAAAGACAATTATAAATAAATTGCATACATACATATAAATACATGTATAAACAAGCATAAAAATTCGGCTCTTTTCCAGTATATGGGGCCTTGACGAAACAGAGAAAATAGCCTTGGCGGAAAAGGAAAATTTGGCACCATACTTTCTGTCAACCTATTCACTTTGTCATTTCGTATACAGAAGCATTTTTTCAATATTTATACAATTTGTTTAGCGTAAAATGGCATTTATCCTATTTTATATGTAATCTGAAGTAATGTGTATAGAAAAAACAATAATATTATACGTATTATTATACGTATAATTAAAATACGCATATAAACAAAAAAAAAATCGTCCAGTTTGTTTCCATGGCTGTTTATGTCATTTGGCACCAAATCTCACTTTCTGATGCCCGAATTGCGCCAAGCTTTTTAAAAAAACGTCAAGCGTATAATAGAAATCAGATAGCTCAAAAAGCGTATAATAATAGAAAATCACCAAAAGTTCACTGGGTTTGTTTTCATAACTTTTGGTAACAAATATATGTATATTAACGAACCTATTCGTTTTTTAAACTCGAATTACGCCAAACCTAAAAGCAAAGGATCCTATACTGGAAAAGTGCCCGATTTTCTTATGGACAATATTCAAGTGACATAACATGGTGTAAAATTATCGCGGATAGCAAATTTGTTTAAATATCTCATGCCGAATAAATGCAGGCATACATGCACAAAATATTTAATTAATTTTGTATGATAAATAATTATTAGGAAATTCGTATATACATATTAATTAAAATAAATAATATACATATTTAAAATAACATGAAAATATGCATGATGGTGCACTAAAATGGAGAGAATATTAAAACCTGTTACTGAAAATGTCTATAACATAGTACTTTTCAATACCGTGGTTCTTAATGTTATTCACAAGCAGATGGAATTTTTCTCATCCTTAAACGCAAAGGAAGAATAGAATACAGATCGTTTTTATAAAAGTCCGAGAGGTAGACACAATTTAAACCTAACCGTTTTATACAAGCTGGTTTTTCAAGGTGTAATTGATTTTACTTATCAATCCCGAAAACAGTCGTCAGTTGTCGCAACAGCTGTGTATGAGGCCATGATAATAAAAAAATGCCCCATTAAAACGTTAAAAGCATGGCAACCCAATTACAGATTTACCAATATTTTTAAAACAAAGCACGCTGTCATGTTTTTAGAGGCCTCGAAGTCTGAGCGGGGGTTGGCGAGCGTAGCTCGCAGGGGGTAAGCCCCCTAGTATACATATACAAATGTAAACTCATACTACGAGACTTGAATCCATATTATACGTTCAATGTTTTTCTAATTTTTGTTTTGAAAAAAATATTTCGGTAATCATTCTATAATGGTTAAATGGAAACTTGTATCAAAATAAATTATCTCTTGTGTGAATAGAATACAAAAATCACCTGAAAATAATGTATTTTGCTAATAAAGTAGTACAGCAAAGTAGTGCGAATTACTTGATCTTTATTATTTTGATATTCTTTGAAAATATGGTTCCTAAGCAACTGATAAATAAAAAGCAAAGTAAAAATAAATGCATTTTAAAATTTGTAAAAAATATGAAAATAAAAGTTTTATATTTCCCGAACAGATGCTAAAAAAGTCCAATAATTTAAACAATTAATTTCTAAATTCCAATAAATGTGTCGGCAAAATTTCAAAGTTATTGGATATATTTAAAACCTCCATACCGAAAATTTAGCATCCATAATTTTACGTTGAAATCCATTTTTCAAATATGCGATTTTCATTTTAGTTAATAATGAAATTTGAAAATCGTCTGTATTCCCATAGGAAAGCATTATGACCTAAAATAATGTTCTATATTTTTCGACCGAATGAACCAAATGTAACTAAAAACTACACATCTAATTCCGGCTACCTCACCAACATACCTGCCAAAAATCAACCTAATCGGAAAAATTTTGCGGCAGTTATCGCGGAACAGACAGGCAGACAGACAGACGGAAACCAAAAACTTTTCGCGTCTGTTTCGGCAATAATAGTGGTTGATAGCGAAACATGTACTTTTAAAAATGGATTATAATCGCGGGTTTACTACATATCGTAGACGAATATACAATGCACAGTTTAATTAGCATAGAAAGCTAAGAAAATTATTATTTAAATAATTTTACGGTTAGCAGGACAGACGAGAGAAGGTCTGGAAGAAAAAAATATTCTTAATTGATTACTGGTTAAACTATTAAACTACTATTGCAGTTGCGCTATTTCTCTAATGAGCATTAATATAGCATATGGAACCGAATGGTGTAATATAAATAAGGTTGCATTAAGGTTAAGCCAGTTGCGTTGCAGAAAAATATAATTCTCTTTTATTTTTTCAATATTAAATTCAATATTTCACTACTAGAATTCGGCAAATATGTTTTTAGAATAATTTGTCAAATAATATGCTCCAAAATACATATTTAAATTTTACTTTTTAAAATTCAATTTTTTTTTTCGAAAAAGTTAAACAGATGGAACATAGATTAAATACTTGTAAAAAAAAAAAAAAAAAAAAAAAAAAAAAAAAAAAAAAAAAAAAAACCTGAAAACCTTTAAAACGCTACACAAAACAAAACGTCTTTTAGGAATAAGAGCATATTTTTCAACAAAGAACAAGTATAATAAAAGTTCCATGAAGATTTGAAAAGTAGAAAATAAGTTTCCGTCTGCATCAAATTTAATTTCCGTTCTTTAAACTTATCCTTTCTTCCTTTGTTGATTTTGTTGATGCGTGAATGAAATCAACATACGTGTCTCAGCGACATAAGATTGCTTTAAAGGTTTTTACGAGAACGTGCTTTATTCTCTGAAAAAAATATGAAAAACTTTTTATGTAAATTTACTGGAGATGAAATGTCTTACATAATAGCGTTACTAACAGGTCAAATATTATTCAAGCAAACATATTTAATAAAGTCGTACTGTCATATTCAAGTAAACTCTTCGCAAAGTGACATGTTGAATTATAAAAATTTTAATACTATTTTTAATATATTTAAGATACATATCTCTATATTACAGACATACGCAAGTAACATAAAATATCGATAATATGCAATTTGTAAATGCAAGAAAATATGTGGGTTTCAAATATTTATCGCATATTTATTTTATATAATTTAAATATTATCTTAGATACATTTCAGTTTCTAAAATGCCAAACAAATATATTCAAAGCATTATATTTTAAATATTAAACTTTAAACTAACTATTAATGGATTTTAGCTTTAAACATGTTTTTGGAATTTTCTTAATACATGCAAAAAAAAAAAAAGATTAAAAATATATATAAAAGTTTTATGATTTAGATCATACTTAGTCATACTTATATAGATGTCTATAAGTTATACTCGACCCCATGCAGAATCGACCCCATGCTACATTGCTCTTTAATTCATATAAATATTTTAAGATTCCATCAGCTCCCATAAAACACACTTTCTATGCTTCATTTTTTGTGAAAAACATACAGAACTTATCATTGATGCAGTTACTTTCTCTAAAAATTGATCATAACAATCTTTCGCTGCGATCTGTGACCGATATTTTGTACTAATTGGTAAAATAAACATGCATAAAAAATTATAAAAAAAGCTCATTTATGAAAATCTAAGCTCTATGTGATATATGCACTCAATCTAAAATGTAGCTGATAAGGTATACTATGCATTAATGGGTTAAAAATCAATAAACTGTGACCCTGAAGTTATCTTTAAAATAAAAACAATGAACTTAGTTATTAAAGAAACTATTACATAATTATGCCTGTAATGAAAGTCAATGTGACTTGTCAGAGAAAAATCAATTCTTGATTTATAACGATTGTGACGTAACGACAACGTCACTATGACGTCAGAGTGACATGAATGTGAGGTCATTATGGCCGTTTTTAAGACCTTTGTGAGTGGATACATTTGTGAAAAATGTGACATTTGTGACAATTCTGTATCGGGTCGGGAGACCACTTTCTACCCGAACACAACTCGACCTCACTAAGTCCGCTGTTTTTTTTTCGATAGGCAGAATTCGGATCCTGCATTGGTCGGACAGATTTTATTAGAACCCAGCCAGATCTCCTTGTTCCGGCTGGTATCTTCTGTTTATTTTTTTTTCTTGACTCTAGTTAGAAATCAGATTAGAAAATTTTATCGGGTCCGATATCCAGGTTTCACACGAATCTGACCCGGGACCGAATTCATAAAATTTGGTTACTCGACTCGATGCAAAATTGTAATCCAAATCCAATCTGCAGCAAGAAAAAAAAGGGAGTCTCAATAACTTTGGGTAGGGTTCGAGTAAAATCTAATCACTCGACCCCATGCAGAATTGTCACGTGTGTTTTAAATTTTGATAAATTTTAAGAAAACCTAAGTTTTATTTTTATATTACAACATTTTTCAAAAACGCATTTATTACTATATATTTAAAAAAATGACTATAATAAAATACGATATTATTTGTAATTTTATTTAAATAAAATATGTATACACTTAAAGAAAAGTTTATTTTGATATAACGTATCTTGATAATGTATAGATGTACATGTACACTCAGAGTAAATCTGTTCCAGAAGTTAAGCACGAGCGGTAAAATACGGAAAACTCAACAGGTACTGCTTGGTTTCACACGTAGCAATATGTTTACGTTTGCAACAAACAAAGAATTAAATACAAAGATGAAAACAATATTGAATTTCCATAAGTTATAAGACGAAGTTATGAGGGATTCATTAACAAAAACATGTTTAAAGCCAAAACAAATAAACAAAACCGACATTAATAGTATATGGGAGCACTCCTCACCTGCATACAAAGTTTACAGCATGTGAGGATGATTTCCATGAGGTGATCAACCAACGTAGATTCAAGTGACCGCCATTCCTCCGGTAGAGCAGTTTGAAACTCTGTGTGAGTGGCTGAGGTTTGGAAATATGTATACACAACACAGCCGAGGGTATCCCAAAGATTTTCAATGGAATTAATGTTGGACAAATACACCGGCTATTCCATACGCGTAATCCCTTCAGTCACCACATACTCTTCAATGAGGACAGCTCTATGGGAACGCGCATTATCATTCATAAAGACGAGAGCGGGACAAACGGCGGCAACGTATAATCTCACAATGGGGTCTAGGACTTCATTTCGAAATCGGACAGCCGTCATAGAACCCCGTCTAAAGATGTGCACGTCGATGCGATAGCCCAATAAAATCCCTGCCTATACCATGATAATTTCACCTCGAAATTCGTCATGTTCAGTGATGTTCTGGGGCTGATTGCATGTGCCTACCTCTCTCTAGACTCTGACACGTTTGTAATCTGGTTTCAGGGTAAATATCCACTCATCCGTGAACATAACGTTGCCCTAATCAGACACAGTCCAATTGATATACTGCCGACACCATTTTAATCATGTCCCTCTGCATTGGATGGCTATAGGAACATAAACCCAGGTTACGTGGGCGTACAGTTCATTCATGTGTAGGCTGCGTCGCAGAGTAGCTGCAGATATCGTCTTACAAATGGACGCAATGCGCTGCAACTATACATGTCACACGTGAAGAGGTCGCTCTTCGATTTCGTTTGGATACAGCATCAATATATCGTCATACGTGGCGGTCGTAACCCTTGAACAACCGGCCACAGGTCTTTGGACAACTCTTTGACTGGTTAGGAATTCTTTCCACAATCTTGAAATTACGGAATGATAAATACCAAAGGCAAGTGCACCATCTGTGATTTATTAACCCGCTTCAATGCGTTCGACGGCACGCTCAGAACCTTCCATTCGTTTTCTGGAAGCCATCCGAAACACATCTGTCTTAGATGTACTTAAAGCAAAACGTACGAAAATTCTAAACACATCTTATCAGCACTTACATGCATCTCCTGCAACACCTCACAATGCTGGCTTCTTATACGACTGCATTTTTGGCATATCTCTCGACACGAAATCGTGATCGGTTGTTGCGCAACACATTTGCATACTTCAATCTAACTCATCAACGAATTACAGCATCTCCAATTCAGACTGCCTTCCGGAAATTAACATCTCTATCTGCGTGATTAATTTTTGCCAGTGAGTGTACATATATCCCATTTTTGTAAAATTGTATAAGCGTAAAAAGTTAAAATTACACTTCATGTGTTTCATTGCTTAAAAGATGTTAAAATTGTAAGTAAGTAATTTGAAAGTAAGACGTTGGTAATGAAAGTTGTATTTTTATCCCTGATGAAAGCTATGTATATAGCTGAAAGTTCTTGAAGTAACTGACATTGAATAATATTAATATAGCATAACATATTTCTTACAATTTTATCATTTTTAAGTAATAAAGCAGATAAAGTGTCATTTCAATTTTTCAGTTTTTTAAAGGTCAATTTTAGCATTTACTCATTTATTTGCTTGTTGTATAAGAACAATTTTATTAAACATTTTCAATTTATTTATCGAAAAATTAACTATGAATTCTTAGTATTCAATAAATAATGTGCACGTTTATGGGGAAATAGCAGGTAATTTTAAACTTCTTGTCCTTCTTCTCAAAATTATTGACATCATGTCATCATGTGAAAGTTGCCGATTTTTGATTGATAATCAATAACGATTTTGAGAAGTTTCAAATACGCGTTTGTTTATTCAGTAATGGCGTATTTTGTATGATAAAGAATTTGGAAAAGAAACGAGAATGTAAAAATAAAAAGAGAAGTGCCATCTTTTGATAATTTGCCTCTCTAGAGATTCTCTTTGCTAAAAGAATTTCAAGTACTTACAAGATGCTCTTCGGAAGAATAAAAGTGTTGAACAATTTTTTTTTTTACTTATTTCTTATTTCTTTTACTTCTATACTTCATATCTTTAAGAGATCATTAGGCTTCAAATTAGAAAATTATTTTTTTAGAGTGAACATTTGTTAAAAATTAAGTTTACACTTTCATTAATTATTTTATGTAATTTTTAAATTTGTTCATAAAAATTAAAAAATAAATAAATCAGAAAGCTGATTAGCATTTTTTATTAGATTGATTTTTCTTTTTTTTTGGGGGGGGGGGGGGACAGAGTTTTACAGAGAAATGAATGGTAACTGTTTATTTTTAGCGCTTCATATTGTGTAAATTTTTAAAGATAAACCAATTAAAATTGTTAAAATTTTATTAGTAGAAAAAATCCGACACACATAATATTATGTTAATTTAAGACAAAATATTATAATCTGATAGAAAATGTTAAATAGCTTTTATTGTTGATTGAAATTATACCTTTTTAATATAATTTTTTACTAAAATTTTGTAGCCGGATACCTGGCTACAATTTTATAAGGTTATTCCAGTGGAATAAAATATTTTTGTGATTTTGGGTGCGATTGTGTTGTCCTTAATCACTAATATTTGTGCATAAACAAGGAATATATTCTGTCTTCCTTTAAGATAATCGAAGTGTGAATGTGATTGTATAGCGGCTGTATATAGCGAATTGTTAATAGCAAACTTCAGATTTTTAGCGGATCTCGCCAATGATGCACCCTAGTTGCAATTACGACCTGCCGTGTATTGAATTTTAACGAATGGGGTGGGAGTCTTATTCGTTTAAAATCCAAAATTTACTCGACTACTTCTTTTAAAGTGATTTAATGAACTATTAAAAATAAATGAACAAAGTAAAATGGCATAAATAAAAATATATAAGATGGGAAACAGCTGCTTCGGAGCCCCTAAAGCTCCATCATCACTGCCAAATTTAAAAGATTCAAAACCGATTCAAAAGTTTAAGTCACGTAAATATGCTTGCGTCTCCCGCACGCGCCCAAGATATAACGACACAAAGCTAAATCCACATATTTTAAATTTAACAAATTGTTCTTGTAATGTTAAATTGTCATCATGTTATCATAAAAGTTAACAACCCTGAACGACATGTTACCAATGTAATTCGCATTTCTTTCTTTTATTTTATTTTAGGACTTGTCAAATACAAATTTCTAGTGTTAAATTAGTAAATCGTCATTAACAACTTCTGACTAAAATATTTAAAGAGAAAATAAGAAACATGTATACAAATGTTTTTTTCTTTAAATATTATGTGCTTATTTTTTTCTTTATAATCTAGTAATACGTTATTTTATACAGTTTTAGAGCGACACGTATATATATGTTAGCACTTTTCTCATATTGCAATAAACAGCAGTTACGAAATGACAAAGGGATGAAGTTTATCTCAGTAGAATCTCATAAATTCGTGAATCTTCATTAACAGCTTATGTGTAAAATATTTAAAGAGAAGATATTAAAAATATATACAAGTGCTTTTACTTTCAATATTATGTACTTATTTGTTTCATTTATTATGTAATAATACGTTATTTCATACAGTTTTAGGATGATATGTGTATATACGTAAATACGCATTTTGTTCATATTGCAATAAACATCGGTTGCGGAATGACAGAGGGGTGACGTCGTTAGAATCGCATTAAATGACAAACCAAGTAAAAAAGTAAAAATTTCATTTTTTGCGACCAAAACTTACGGAGGTATGATGGTTTCAATTTTATTGAATCTGGGTGTTTTATGGCAGCAAAAGCGAAAAAAAAAGTATTTTTGGTGCCAGAAAGCTATGAAAATGTGCAATTTTCAATTATATTCGTAAGAACAAAATATGGAATTTTACGTTCCTTATAACACACATTAATTAACCTTACACGAATATCGTAGAAATAAGGAAAATTCAACAGTACAGGGTGTCTAAATATTCTTACCTCATAACTTTTGATTTAAGATTATGACGAGAAATATTATTACATATTCTTAAATTACAACTTAAAAACTTTTTTAATAACATAAACTAAGTTACCCACTATACACTTTGCAGTCAATATACAGGGTGTCCAAAAATGATTGTTTCGGTTTCATTACCTCATAACTTTTGATTTAAGAATATGACGAAAAATATTATTACATATTCGTAAATTACAACTCAAAAAGTTTTTTTAATAACACAAGCAAACAAATATGGGTAAAGTTGCAACTCAAAACGCCATTAATTAAATAACGATTATATTCAAATAATAATTAATATTAACATTTTATTGAATTTATCAAAAAGCTGTTAATTAATGATGAGTACAAAATTAGATAGCTATATATATATATATATATATATATGACATAATTCATTAATATTATTTTGATAAATTTGATAAAATTTTAATATTAATTAATATTTGATTTTAATCGTTATTTGAGTAAAAGCGTTTTGAGTTGCAACTTTACCCATATTTGTTTGCTTGTGTTATTAAAAAAACATTTTGAGTTGTAATTTACGAATATGTAATGATATTTTTCGTCATATTGTTAAATAAAAAATTATGAGGTAAGGAAACCCTTGCAATCATTTATGGACACCCTGTATATTTACAGCAATGTGTAAAAGGTGGTAAGTCAAAAACTTGTACTTTCTTTGAAATATAGTTCGCCTGATTAAAGCATTATGAATGTATTTATTTATTTATTTATTTTTATCCGTATAAAAAATAAGAAAAATAAAACAGCAATTTTAAATTATAAGACAGATTCAAACGTTGTTACGACTAAAATTGTTTAAGAATAACTGAAGTTTTATAATGCTTATGTGCAGGGCTTTACAAAAATTTGATAAAATCTGATAGCCTACACACGCCATTTACGCCACACACTTCCACAAGAGTTTTTTTCTGCAATAATTGAGAAAAAAAATAAGAAACATACTTAATAATTATTAGTTACTTAGTTTTGAATAGTGTATAACTTAGATAGATTATGTGAAATAAGTTTTCTAATGACAAAATTATGTATCGTAATTGCCGCAAACATACTGATTGTAAAAAAAAAAAAAAAAAAGGAGAGAGATTATTTACTTACATACATAACCCGGCTCAAATAATCAAAATCATTACGTGATTAAAAAATAAATTCCAATATGAGAAATATAATAACTGGTTACGTTTTCAAAACAACTCAAGAGCTGTTATATAATATTCATTGCTAAAATAAACCATCCACCCTCTCTGGTATTATGTAATCGGAAGCAGCATTCGGCTTGTGGGGCGGGCAGGTATTTTGATCCAACAATCTATGATAGTTATTTTAAAATAAATAAAAGCCACTAAAAAAACTTAACCTTCCCGTAATATCACGACAGCTGATGAATGAATCCCTTTTGAAAATTGAAATATGTAGTTTATTAAGAAAGAACGGTTATATACAAAATTTTTTACACTTGGGGAGAGCTATATACACTTTATATCAATACCGTCAAATATTTATAGTTTTAGTATCGCGAGGCGGAAAGAATAGTTCTTTTATAAGACCAGAAATCATTCTTTACTGGCATTTTCATAAATTTTATTACTTGTAGACACAAAACACATAACAAAACGGCACATTACACGTATATATAAGGCTGACACTTTACGTTTACATTCTCGGAGAATAAAATAACACACACGTTCTATTTACATCACCGCTCTTCGAAAAAAAACATACTTCTTTTGGCCAAGCTCACGCGTCTACTAAACAAACGTCTCGTTTTAGATAACGTGATGCGCTGCGCATTTCGCTGGCAGAGTCCACTTTTTCTGGAAGGGGATTTCTGCGTTACATCCTCCCCCTCTGTTTCCGACGTACGTCTCGGAGAGGAAACAGGATGTTTTCTGGGTCTCCCTCTGTTTCTCAGGGATGCAACTGGAGTAGTTTCAGTTTCTTGGAATGGTGTCAAGGCTGAAACATGATAAGACCCAATTCTCTGAGTAGGATTGTCTAGACTGGCAATGTCATATGTCACCAGTGATTTTTGAGTCACAACAATATATGGCCCATCCCTCTTAGGCATAAATTTTGCTGTTTTCTGGTTACTTGCCTTGCTCACACGGTGTAAGTTAACCAATACTTTTTCACCAGGTGAAAAATAAACTCTTCTACGATTTTTATCATATTATTTCTTACGCTGATCTTGTTTTATTTCAACTCGCTCTTTCACTCTCTTTGAGACATCTGCAAGACGTTTAAGATTGGGAGTTATTTCAGGAACAAAATTGTCATTTTCATCAACTGTTCTAAAATCATTCACCACATCATCGATTGTTCTTAGTTCTCGACCAAAATGCAGATAGGCAGCAGTTTGGCCTGTTGTATCAGATTTGGCAGAGTTCATAGCAAATCTAATAAAAGGAAGTTTATCAATCCAGGAATCGTGTTCATCCCCAACAAGGATTGCAATTCGAGGTTTCAAGTCTCTATTTTTCCGTTCGACTGGGTTGGCTTGAGGGTGGTACAAAGGTGTCAATGATTGGTCAATTCCAAGAACGTAACAAACTTGTTGTAGAACAGCGCTCACGAACTGAGGGCCGTTATCACTTAGGAGTCTTCTTGGGATACCATAACGAAGGAAAATCTCTTCAATCAGCGTAGTCGCACATTCTTGTGCAGTAGCAGTTGTTAAGGCAAACAGTTCTACCCATTTAATGGCACAATGTTCTACTATAAAAATCCATCTGTACCCATCTTTATTAGGGGGCAATGGTCCAAAGAGATCAATGCTGAGGGTCACAAACCGCTGAGCATAAGCAGGTGTTCACAATAAGCCGGCTGGTTTCTGATTTGTTGATTTATAACGAGCGCATTCTGGGCACTTCTTCACGTATTCCGAAATACATGTTCTCATGCCTGTCCAATAATATTTCTTAGCAATTCTTTGATAAGTGCCTACTTCACCATAATGTCCGGCTGAGGGGTCGTCATGATGAAGTTTCAAAATGTTCTCAAAATGTCTTTCTTGTATTGGAATAACCAGTTGCGCTTCCTCGGCGTCTGATTCAGGAGCATACCGGTAAAGCACACCTTGATTCATCAGGTATCCTCTATCAGTCCAATTGGCGAAGTCTTCACTTTTCTGTTTGTCTTCAAAACAATCTATAATCTTTTTAAGATTTTCATCTTGAAACTGGGCTTCTTGTTGGTATGTCTATGCTGACAAAGTTGCATGTCTGACAGAAAGCAGTCTGATGACTACAGACAGGACGCGATAGCATGTCAGCCACAACATTGGATTTTCCAGGTTCATATTCTATTTTCAGTAAGAACGATTGTACTTGTAGAGTCAAACGGGCTAATCTCCCCGATGGTGACTTAAGGCTCAGAAGCCATTTTAAAGGTTGGTGGTCCGTAGCCACAACTACTTCTTGTCCTTCCACGTAGCCGCGGAATTTTCCTAAGGCCCAAACAACAGCTAATACCTCGCGTTCCGTAGTGGAATAATTTCTTTCAGCACTTGTAAGAAGACAACTAGCGTATTCTATGGGATGTTCAGAGGTCTTGTCATCATCCTGTAGAAGAACAGCGCCAAGAGCATAGTTACTAGCGTCAGTACGCAGAATAAATGGTTTGGTCCCATCAGCTTGCTTAAGCATAGTAGGTGCTATGAGACATTGTTTTAGAGTTTCAAAGGCTGTTTGCTCTTCGTTTCCCCATTTCCAAATAACTTTCTTTTTCGTGAGATTACTAAGGGGCCTTGAGATATCAGCAAAATTTGGTATAAATCTTCTGCACCAAGAACAGGTTTGTAAGAAAGACTGGATCTCTTTCACATTTTTAGGAGGAGATATCGCTTTAATTGCAGATACTTTCCTAGATCTACTTCTAGACCATTTGGTGTTATCCAGTGCCCTAGGTACTTGAGCTTTTCTCAAGAGAAATGACATTTTCCACGATTGGCAACTAATTTAAGTTCTATGAGTCTCTCGAACATAGTCGTAAGATCTGAGAGATGTTTCTCAAAGGTGTCTGACAAAACGATGATGTCGTCTAGGTATGACAAAGCAAGGACATGCTTAAGACCACTTCTAAATTGATCCATCATTCTCTGAAACGTAGCAGGAGCATTTTTGAGTCCAAAAGGCGTTTTTAAAAAATGAAAAGTACCGAAAGGACAGACAAATGCAGTTTTATCTTGATCTGGTGTTTAGACTCGAACTTGAGGATATCCTGAACGAAGATCTAACGTTGACATATAAGACGTATGCTTGGCTTCATGTAAAAGGTCGTCCATTCGAGGTAATGGATATTTATCTGTCACTGTAACTGCATTTAGTTTTCTGTAATCAATGCATAACCTCATACTACCATCCGGCTTTGGTACGAGAACCACCGGTGCAGCATAAGGTGATTCACATTCTTCTATGATTCCCTGAGCTATAAGATTACCTATTTCTTTCTTAAGAATTTCTTTCTTAGCAGGAGTCATCCGATAAGGTGGCACAGCAATAGGAGCACTATCACCTGTATTGATACGATGCTCAGCATACGGGGTTGTTTCTCCCCCTGGTTGAAAGCATTTTTCATACCTTTTTAGAAGACAATTAAGTTTTTCTCTTTCGTCAGAAGTTAAATTTTTGCCTTCATCTTCACGTAAGGCGTATAGACTGACTTCGACCGCAACAGCTGACGAATTATTTTCTTCAACGTATTCATCTACAAAATGAAACTTTTTCTGATGTTTATTACTGAAATACTACGTTTTGTTGGCAGTATCTAACACCATGTTAGCATTGTGCAAAACGTCCATGCCTAAAAGCGTTCTATTACCCTTAGCGTTTGGTAATACAATGAACTCCGATTTGAAGACTCGACCTTCAATCTCTACTGGAACTGTAGCAGACAAAGTTTCTCTGGCTACTATAATTCCCTCAGCCAACGTGACATCATGAGCATGAGGTTTCAGCGCAACACCAGTTTTTAAAAATAGCTCATACATACGTTCTCCCGCAATGGAAAGACTTGCTCCCGTATCTGCACAGACTAAAACTTTCTTATTGCAAATCGTGATAGGCACATTTGGAGCTGAAACTATTGAAGTATTTAAACTATACAACTTAAGACGATGTGCTTGCACGTTTTCTTTTTTAACCGAAGGGGTACAATCTGGGCATTTCTTCTTTATAAATCCCAGTTTACCACATCCATAGCAAACAATATCGGATTCTAAGCGTCGATTACCAAACTTAGGAGGAGATTTGTCTTCTTTTGGAGGCTTACTCTGCTTCCAATTATTATCTCGACGAGAAATATCTTTTTTAAATTGGGGTACAACCGGATCTCTTTTTGGGAACGTACTTCTTATGATTTCATAGGCATCTAGTTTTTCGGCGAGGTCGAATGGCGAATTTAAATTTTCCCAATCATCTAACATATGCTGTTTGCATTCAACAGGCACGCGCCTTTTCATTTGATCAGCTATGATCAGATCCTGGAGAGCTTCAAAAGACGTTACAGTTAACTCTTTAAGCCAGTTTTCAAAATAAGCTCGAAGTTCGAAATAATAATCTCGCCAAGAGATTTCTTTTACCTTGCGATGAGCAAAGAACAGCTGCCTGAATTTTTCGGCACTAATTTTAAACCGTTTTAGAAGTAAATCTTTAATATGCGAAAAAATCGAAGCGTTCTTTTCTGATTCACGAGCGATAAGCGTAGAGATAGAAGATGAGACAACACTGAGTAAATACGATACCCATAGATGCTCAGATACCTTCGAGAGCTTTAACTGGCGTTCCAGTAGTACCAAAAACAAGGTTATATCATAAGTTTCTGGCCTGAATGTAGGCAACAACCTTTGGACATCTATCTTACTTTCCGCGTGAGATATTATCCCTGTCGCATTACCACCTACCACTACACTGGAAACACTTTAGGTCTGAGCCTGTAACTTAAACTTCTCAAGCTCAAAATTCATCTGAAGCTTTTTAAACTCCATCTCTTCTGCACTACGCTTCTCTTCTAATTCCAGCTTATGCTGTTCTAACTCTGCTTCTTTTTGTTTATCCTCTAATTCCCGCCTAAGTTGTTCTTCTTTCCGAGTTGCAATTTGATTCCTGACTAATGAATTCACAAAATCAACATCGAACGAGGGGGAGGATTTGATTTTTTCCCGCAATGTGACAACGGTCATAGTGGTTTGCACATCTAAATTCATTTCTAACGCAACCTGGAACAAATCTTCTTTGCGAGCTTTATTAAGTTCAGACATTTGAAATTTTAGCAAAACAACTAGCCGAAAACCCTATAAATGCCAAAAATTCGTTTAAACCGTACCCCAGAAGTGAGCTTTGCCGTTACAAATTATATAAACTTTTAATAAAACAAAACAGTGAGCATTAACCATAATATGAACTCTTACTACAAAACAGAACAAACATTAAATCTCTTTTGATTTAAAAAAACTGAATTTCATAACGCGACACATTGAAAATAATTCAAATGAGATAAAAACCGTAACTGAATAGTTGTCACTTAAATAATATTCTAAATGAAAACAAAACACATAACTGAATAATTAAATTTTCAGCCAATAATATTTTTAAATTACTAAGACAGCTTAATATCGGTTTTGTTCAGTACAACTTAAAAAAAAAAACTTTCTACTTTAATAAAATCAAAACATGCATAACTTACTCATTCACTTTTTAATTTCACAATAATGCTTCTTTTCTCAATCAATCAAGAACTCATAATTAAATACTTAGTTTCAGCATTAAATAAGAACAAACATTTCTATCGAAACTGTACTCAATTATTTTAAAATCAGTAATAAAAGAAAACAAAAAGTAATCAATTCTTTTAAAACTAATAATAAAAGAAAAACAAAACATCTTTATGATAACTGCGATAAAATTACGAATACTTTACATTAATTTGACCTGAAACCAATAATATAATAATTTTACTTGAAACTGATATCAGTTTTACTTTCTTTCTTTCTTTTTTCTTTTCTTTTTTTGAATCAATAAAAACTTGTTTCAACAGTCACAATAAGCATTCAAGAACAAAATCAATAGTAGGGGAGGGGGGAAGGGGAAATAATGTAAGAACAACATAAAACATAGCAAAATATTGTAAGAATGAACCAATAAAATGTTAAGAATTAATCAAACTAAAGCTAAGAATAATTTCAATGATGATAAGAATAAGAATAATATTAAGATCAATCAAACTTAAGTTAAGAATGCATTTTTTGTTTTTTATAAAAAAAATTACGGATCCGTTTTTACGAAGACTCACATGAGTTACACAATTTATAGAACTCTGTAAACACACATAATGCATTATTTTCTTGGGCGTACACGAAACAATTTTTAGAAATTTGAAACGAAGCTTAATAACACATATCACTTATCATATGATGCAATGGCGACGGTTGTTTGCGCCATTTTCTTGATTGTAGCTTATGAAATCCGAACAAGCTCTAAAAGCTTCCTTCTTTATTTTAAAACTATATCACTGCGGATTTGTAGTTGTAGAAACAGAGCACTTTCACTGCGGATTCGTGCCCGAAGTTGGGTAGCCAATTTTTATATCAATACCGTCAAATATTTATAGTTTTAGTATCGCGAGGCGGAAAGAATAGTTCTTTTATAAGACCAGAAATCATTCTTTACTGGCATTTTCATAAATTTTATTACTTGTAGACACAAAACACAAAACAATATGGCAATTACACGTATATATAAAGCTGACACTTTACATTTACATTTTCGGAGAACAAAATAACACACACGTTCTATTTACATCACCGCTCTTCGAAAAAAACATACTTCTTTCGGCCAAGCTCACGCCGCTACTAAACAAACGTCTCGTTTTAGATCACGTGATGCGCTGCGTATTTCGCTGGCAGAGTCCACTTTTTCTGGAAGTGGATTTCTGCGTTACAACTTTTACTATTTTTTATGAACAACAATACTTCCATAAAACCACTCATATTACTTCTTAAAGGAAAACCAAAATTTACTCGGATGCGCTAACGCCATCCTACCCGTAACAGAACAAACCCCCACTGGGTCCTCCTTCTCTCTTCACTTCAGTTTACCTCCGGTCGGCGAGTTGATCTCTTCACTTAAATTAAATTTAGTTAAATTAAAAAAAAGGTTGGAAGGATGTTGGTTGCTTCACACTTCGAAAGTGCAATGAATGATTTTTATTTATATTTACAGCAGTTGATAATCTAAACACATATAAATATGAAATATTCTTGACTATATAGTGTAATAGAATTAGTTGTAATAAAATTCTTGAGTAAAATAACTATCTAGGTTAACTAATTTCTCAAATAACGATTTCTCATTCTTAAATAAACACTTATCTACCCTTCCTGGAGAACTGAGCGTTTACTGTATATACTACAAAGTCTGAATGAATAAATGTGCAGTATCACTCTCCACAAAGAAAGAGTTTCCACAACCTTTTACGTCATGTCGATTATATTTCTAGTGGTCACGTAATTAAAAATTCTCTCTACACGTCCCTACCACATAAAATTATCTGGAAAACTCAAAACCGAAAACTCTCACGGAAACCCCTGAAAAACAACCCAGTACCAGACACTTGTCTCCAAATCAAAGGACGCTGAACAATTGCGTGATGTGTTCGGTGCACACTGGCGCCTTGATAATAAAGGCTTAATGAAATTTAAGTGATTATGAAACATTTAAAAAATACATAGTTTATTTTAATTTTATAAAAAAATATTTAATCTTGGAATTTTATAAAAAATATTTAATCTTGAAATTTTATAAAAAAATATTTAATCTTGGAATTGTAATTAAGTTTTATAGATTTACTTCAAATGAATTGCTTTTAATCAGTTGTACGTTAATATTTTTTTAAACAAATGCGATAGGTTAATATGTTTTAATTCTGAAAATAAAAATCTGATTGGAAACTTACAAAACATCTTGAGCATTTTTTAGCATTGTGTCGAATTTTAGATGTCATCGTATTCGATATCATCGAATTTTAGTCTGAATTCGCATTATTTCTTACTCTGTTATTGAAACCTCCAGCTCCCAACATATTCTAATCACGTGGCATGCTAGATGGCTAGAGTGGAGAAGAATACAGCTTTCTGGGCATGAAATGGAAAAGGACTTTTAAAATTCAGTCTTGAATTAAAAATACAAAAGTGGAGGAAGATCACTGCTCGCTATGTACGAGTAGGAGTGGAAGGGGGAGATAAAACATGCCGTTTGTGCGTATTTCTCACAACAATTTTTGTATTAAAAGAAAATGTTGAAAATTGTACGTCAAAAGTGCCAAATGAGGTGCGTTCTACTATAACTAGTTTTAGAAATATTCAGATCTTGGTGCAATAACCATTGCACTCTTATTCAAAAATGCATGGAAACAAAATTTATTTTATGTGCAGATTTTCTAATTATAGATAATAAATTTATTTCAGCAAATTAAGTTTCAATACACTTTTACAAACAAGTAATTACAATTATGTTGCATTACAATTATACTATGCGCAAATATCCAATAAAAGGCAATGTAAAAAAAAAATAATTATAATCATTTTTATTATTTCAGTGAAATGAATTATGTCGTCTGTTATTATGATATAATTAATTTCCGCAATAAAATAAGTACATTTTGAATTGCCAACATTTTATCTTTTGCTGAAATTTTGTTAAAATTCCAATGGGAAGCTGAAGCCTAGCTCTGAACATGAAATCCATATGTAGACTCTTTTTTTCATTTAATCTCTATTTTTCTGGAAACATCTATCCAAAAAAGTGTCGGTAGATTATATAATTGCTATAATTAAACAATTTTAGCAGACAAATTTGTTTTTTAAATTCAGTAATACGAAAATAATATGGATCGATCTTAAATATGAGATAATCACCATGACAACATATAATCAATACCTAAAATGGGATATTATTTATAATAGGATTTAATAAAATAAAGCAACTTTTATTAATATATTTTTAAGTTTTGATTCGATTTTCATAAAATTTCAAAAGACTCCCACAAAATTCTACAACGGTTATTTATATTAAATTGCAAACCATTCGGTTGGGTAGTTTTTGCGCTGTTATATGCTGACAGACGAGAGACGGGCGGACCAGACGACGACTATAGGTGTTACATTCTTATATAATTACGAACGCACCTTAAAAGCCAGATAAAATAACTTGGTCACCGGCGTAGACATGACAACCGTATTTGTCAAGCCCTGCTTATGTATACAGGTCTATATTTAAAGTTAGGTATTATGAAAGCAAAATTTGGTTTTCGAATGTCGGTCTCAAATAAAAACAACATGCCTGATGAAACCAGTTGAAGTTAAGCAAAAACCACTGATCACCGGTTGCATGTTAAAGAATAGCGTAGAACTAACAAGTAATATAATTTTTTTTCCTACAGTCAATTCCAATTCTAAAAGTCAATTCCTACTTTTTAATCATAAATATATAAAATAAAGCCGCAGCATTAATGTCCCACGTTAACTTTATTGAACATTATTTTATAATAATCGTTGCGGTATTTTATTTCTGTGGCATCACTAATTTGAGATGAATCTTTAATTTCATTTATGAAAACAATGGGAGGAATTTTTTTCTCCCATTTAAAACCAAAATTAATTAATTTAATTTAATTAATTACTTAATATTTGAAAAAACTGTATTAACATAAAGTGTCGTCCACTAAAAGTTAAAAAAAAATTATTTGAACTTGAGTGGACGAATAGAAAATATTTTATTAACGATTGAAAATTTGAACAAGATATATATACAGAGAGTGTGAGCTAATAGTAGGAATTTAAAAATGCATGAAAAAATGGAGCAATTTATAGCAGTAAGAGAAATTTAACTCAGATTTATAGAACAGAATCTTCTGAAAAATTCGATTTCTGAAACACAATTGTGAAAAAAAATCAATATTTTTGTAGCATTGTAAAGAAAATCCAGATGGGTGTTTTTTATTTTGCGTAAAAGATCTCTTGAAGTTTCTAATATTTTTACATTAACATTTCACAGGTTATAGTGTTTTTCTACATTTTAATGGTGAATTTAGATATTGTTACGACTTTACTCACAAAAATATTATTTAGAGATAATCAATGATTTCATTTCGAAAAAATATGTAATTTTATTTAAAATAATTACTTTTGCTGAAATATTTTCAAATTTATATTAAGTCTTTACATAATCTATAATATGGGAAATTCGTTTAATTCATTTAAAAATAATTAACCATGCTCCATTTACATAAAAAGAAATTCAGGAAGAATCATTAATTTTTTTTTATCATTATACTAGCGGCCTTCCCTCGCTTTGCTTCGGGTTAACCTTGAAAACCTTCATCTCTTTGTGTTTTCTGTAGACCTTTTTAATGTGTACAATAAATTAGTACATTATTTAGATAAATCTTGTAGGGTTCAGCCTGCGTTTGCAATGTATAAGCGGAAAAAATGAAATTATTTACGACATCACATTAAAAACCTCAAAAATAACAGTATTTCTCCACTATTTAATGGATGTTATTATACATATAAACCTTCCTCTTGAATCACTCTATCTATTAAAAAAACCGCATCAAAATCCGTTGCGTAGTTTTAAAGATTTAAGCGTACATAGGGATATAGGGACAGAAAAAGCGACTTTGTTTTATACTATGTAGTGATACAGCAAACAATGTCTTGTATATATTTTTTAAACATAACTAGCGTAATTATAGGATTTTTTATGAGTTTCTATATATAATTCACAGTAACAATGTGTTTTCGTATTTTGAATTTCGTTTTCAAAAGTAGAATTTTTTGAATATTTGACAGTTTTATAATCACATAAATGAAAACGTATTAATCTTTTCCCTTCACAAAATCTATAATACGAATAAAGATAAATCTTTTTCTATGTGTTTGGCTGTCTCTGTGTTCTGAAGAGTCCTAGTTATGTTAAACAAGGTTTTGTGCTGCGATTTTTAGAGTGTTTTCGTGGTTCGTACTATTTTTTGACGGGACCGGGCAACGCCGGGTGGATCAGCTAATAGGAAATAAATAGTCACATTAGAACACTTCTTTTACACCTTCCAAGGGATGTAATTGAAAAAGTGAAAGGTTTGTGTTTATAAAAACTATATATCTAGTTTTTCACCTCGAAACCTGATTTTGGAAGTTTTTAATAGATTTTTATTTTTGTATTTTTTATCGAGTTTTAATGGTTTTTCACGTTTTGCTGAAACTTTTCCACATTAGTAACATGAATTCAGTTCCAAACTTTTAGCCCAATATAGTAAATTTTAACCTCTATTTATTGTTTTAAATTTCGTAAAAATTGGTGCAGAATTACCCGAAATATTAAATAAAAACCCATAAAAATCTCTGAAAAATGCAATGTTTTTATATCAAAATTTTATCTTGAAACACCTGCCGATGGGTTGACTTCGTCTTTCATTCACGTGCGCAACGAGATGCTATTTCCTTTCCAATACAAAAGGTCAGAAATTACAAGGTAATTCAAATTTTAAAAATTATTTCAGGCAGGGATTTGAAAATTCGCATATATACACAAAATAAATTTATATTTCAGAAAAGATAAAAAAAAGTACATTTCAAAGTCAAACCAAAAAATAGCGTCATTTTGTTTCTGTTTCAAAAGTTAACCATAGTTGATAATGCTATAGCTAATGTTTTGACAGAGGGAGGGGAGTGTCCGGTCGCAAATATAAAAATCACGTTAATGCTTTGATCGAAATTACCCCATCTCCTTCTGCGTCCCAAATCGGAACTTTTTAATATTGATACGATTCAAACGAAATGTTTTGTAACGTTATTCCCAGGTCCCCCAGGTACTAAATAAACCTCGGCATCATTTTTTATGCCCTTGTTTACCATCATTTCTGAATATTAATATCCAAGAGGAGGATTTATTTTCGCGGGTGCTATCGGTCCGATTTCAACGGGAATTTTTTCATTCAGCTTAACATGACTTTAGATGTAGATAACTAACTAAGATATAGCTTTTTCGCCCGCTGTTGGTGTAAAATGGAATTAAACGATTTTCAGCGGTTGCGCAGCACGACTGCAATGCGCTGCCGCGGACAAAGAGTTGTTGACAAAGGGAACATGTGCCGGAGCTCCATTCGGAAAGAGGTTTGTTTAGAAAATTTAGCGCCCCCTAGGTGTGGAAAGTGTATCTAAAAGATTTTACATTTTATATTTATTCCGATCCAAACGAATTTTTTTCTAATATTCTTCCTAAGTCCTCCAGGTACTAAATAAACTTCGGTATAATTTTTTTTCAGATTTTGGTTACCACCATTTCAGAATATTAATTCCAGGGGCAGGGGGGAGGGGGTATTTTCTCTGGTTTTATGAACACGAACTAATTAAGATATAGATAATTAATTAAAATATATATTTGGCGCCCCCTGCCGGTGGAAAGAAACGGTTTTGTGCTGCGATTTTTAGAGTGTTTTCGTGGTTTGTACTATTTTTTGACGGGACAGGGCAACCTCGGGCAGATCAGCTAATGAGAAATAAATAACTACAAAAGAACCCCGCTTTTACACCTTTCAAGGGAGGTAAAATGTGCAAATTTCAAAAAGTTACAGTAACCTTTGTACCGTAGATGCAAACTGAATACTTTATAAGAAATGTACTCGAACAATGTTAAATTGCTTGAGAAAGTTTGTTACCGTAGAAATCTGGCTTGATTTACGCATTCTATGGGAGGTAAAGAACGGTGCAGATTGTGGATTAGCGTAAATTTCGGGAATTTAAATGTAGTCTTATGCTGTATTTTGACTAATTACAACAGAAATAGTGATATTTTTTTCAGAATAAAGATAAACCTAAAAATCCTTATCTGAAAGAATGAAGTTGAAAATAATAATGATTGGTTATCTACAAAATGTATCATAACCTCATCTAAACATCTTTCTTCTTAAGTAATCTAAAGGAATTTTTAATCGAAAACTATGACGTAGCTAATGGATTTTTAAAAATTCTGTTTTTCCTTCAAATGGTAAAATCTTTTTCGTAAAAACTAAGATATTTATTTTTCTTCTATTTTAAAACCAGTTACATTTATTTGAGAAAATCAGCATCTGCAACAACAACAAAAAATATTTAATTTAAAAATTTTCAAAAATAAATTATTTACGATTGATTATCAGTACTCATCCACATCACTTATATGTGAACATTAGATTTGTTTTGTAAAGAATTTATTAAAGTAAAGAAATACCAAATTTTTTTAAAAAAAAGTATTATACTTAAATTAAAATTTTACATATATAACATATGGTAGGAAAGATTTTTATGCATATTTATAATGTATGTAAGTAAATTTAAATAAGTATTTATTGCCAATTTTCAGGTCTTTGATTCTTCGCCCAGTTTATAGATGCGAAGTACGAACATCAATTCGAGAATGTACATGTTTCTTAATTCTTAAATAATAACTTGTCAGTTATAGCAAACATAGAGCATTTCTTTTAATAAAGAGACTGTTTAATCTAGAACAGCTTTACACATTAAGCCTGGAATGTTTTAGAAACAAATGGAATACACCAATGTTAATTAGTATGAACACAATTAATCGGTTTCAGATAGAACTGTGTTTTATAATAATACTTTATACGAGCATTGAATTTCTGTTTGTAAATGCAGATTTCATGTGATTCAAATGCGAAATTGTGCTTAAATTTGTTTTGAATAAACTGTGTGTTTTTTGAAGCGAATAATGTGTTGAACAATATCAGGCAACGCAAATGTTAAATGTCTTCCGTTAAATATAAAGATTTATACATTAAGTTTCTGCATAATACCTATTTTTTTTCATAAATTTTCAAATTATTATTTGCTTGTGAATTTTTGCTATTTTATCACTATTAAAAAAATTACAAAAACAAAAAATATTTATTTTATCTTTTATATAAATATTTTTTATAAGAAAAATGTATTATTTTACGTTTAAAAAAAACCATCTACCAAATCGAATATTTTGAGTAATAAACACGAAGTATATTACAAATTATAAGAACTTTTTATATTTCACTCTTAGCTTTGTTTCTCTTTTTTCCAGGTCTGTCTGTACATGGACAAACGTCTCTTGTTATAAATCTTGCTTTATATCTCATTTTTATTTCATTAAATGAATCTACTGGTTCATATTTGTGTGTATCAATGAATCCCCAATATTCTTGAAAGCGTTTGAATAGTGCAACTTAAAGAGAAGATATAACTGTAAATACTGTACTAATTAACAGCTCCATAATGTATGAGCTCTTTTTTAAGCTTTTGATCTAAAAATCTACATGGATTCTGGCATCAGAAATATAACCAATGTAACACATACGTACATATTTCCATATTCCCACGTTTATTGTTTGCTTAATTTTTGTCATTATCTATCTTCTAACTTTTTTTTCTGTTTAATATTGGGAAATGTGTATAATCCATCTCACTTTCTCTTTTTCGGTTTTTGTTTTAAACAGAAATAAAGAGTCATTGAAAATGTCTGTCTTTTTCTATTTTTTGTAGTACATTTTCAATTTAGTATCTTTCTGTAACACACCCACGACTAACATAAAATTTTATCGTAGATTTTTTTTACAACCTACCTTACGTAACGATACGCAACACCTTATGTAACGATAAACACATTAAAGAATGTATTCGACTGATATTCTGTAACATGGTTCACACTACACGTGAGGCAGAATACATACTACACAACACCTTCGCTATATATTATGCAACATATAGAAATATGCGCACGTAATATAGAATGTGCACATTTCAACAAATGCGGAGGACAAAAGTTTCGCTTGTGCCAGAAGTTCCGTATGTATATATACACTCGAATGAAACATACTCAAATCTTAACGCAAACATACGTGAAATGCATTATACGTAACCCAACAAACACATCATATGTGGCCGCTTGCTGTGAACATTATGGCCAAATATTTTTGCGGCAATTTGTATCCAGCCACCATTGTACAATAATTGATGCGCCGCTACATCCGGTAGCAGTCGACTAACGGATAACGGGCGAGCGCAGAGAAAACTAACTGCATTTTCCGCGCTCAGTAGCCACTAAAGTTAAACTTTAGGCCAGCATGTAAAAGCCTGTCATCACCTAGAAAACAGAAGGCCATTGTCGTCTACTTGAAATAATGTTGATAATAAGACAGAGAGAAATCTTTTTTCCTCACTTTTTCAGCATAATTTTCGTTATTTAAAATTTGTTTTTCTATGAAAGCATATTAAGTAAGATGCGAGTAAATTAAGTTTCCAGCCAGCGTATAAAAGTCCTTCATAATCTAGAAAATAGAAGGCCAGTGCTAAGTAGTTGATATTTTGATTATAGGAGATAAAAAAAAATATTTTTTCAAAATAATTTTCACTGTTTAAAGAACATTGTTTAATTAGATGAACGTATTAAAATAATAATAATAATAATAATAATAATAATAATAATAATAATAATTTCGATTTTATGCACTAAAATATATATTTGAAAATTTTTCTTTCTCTTTGCTTTTACCTATTTTTGTAAATTACAAATAAAATTAACTTGTTTGCAAAGTATTTCTCAGGCGGTTCTCAAATTCCCTACTCAACAAACGCGAAACTTCCTGACACTCTTCTGATTCATTTTGAAACGTGAAGTCATAAATTTGACAGGGGTCACTGTTGAAGTGATTTGGAATCAAATGGCGTTTTTCATTTTTGATAAATAATTTATTGCGTTATAAGCGATTTTTGTAACGTGACCACAGATTTTTCTCTTTTCCCACACTGTCGCGCCGGAAATTTGGTTCAAAACGTCACATTTGACAATATTTTCTGAAAGATCTTTCGTCACTACTAAAAAATCGAAAACTCTGTTCGATTACATAGCTTCTGATTAAGAACACCTGCCAATTTCAGGCATTTTCTAACAAAACTGAATTCAGAAATGTGTCAGAAACTAGCTGATTTCGATTTGAGAACAACCTTAATACATTGAATTTTCTTATGAACACACTGGAATAAAAATGAATATCCTTAATATTTTAAACAAATTCAGACCTAAACAATATACTACTAATATATAATTCACTTTTTACAATTCGGTGTTGCAACTAATTTTTAATATCGTATGAAATTTGTTTAAAAAAGTATTTTTTTTTTCCAGATGATCAAAATTAAATAATATTTTAAAGAAAAATTATGTATATAATTGAAAGCAAGACAAAAAGACAAAGTCATTTATTTTATAAGGCATATGCCGCTTTATAAAATACATTAAAATATTTTGTCCCTCCTGCACCCCCCCCCCCCCACCTCCTCTTCAAAAAGGCTTCCATGTATTAGTAAATTAGAGTTTCGGTTGAAGGACGCATTGGAAGGACGCGGGGGATCAAGGTCAAGATAGGGGAGACTGAAAATTCTCGGAAGACACACGCCCGAGGCTCAAACCTGGCTTTTTTTGACTAGTCATTCTCATTTAGTTAGAGAAAGCGTTTAAGAGATGTTGCCTGTTTATATCTTGTATGAGAGAAGCGAACCAGTAATTTCTTAAACATTGGTAAGGTTTTATCAGTTTGTCTATTCATTAAATATATATGTTGTGATAATCTTTTTTGCATCATTTGATTCACGATAGAATTATTTTTTATAAAACCGCACGAAATTTTTAACGTGCTTTTCTTTTCAAAATGTAGAATGATATTTATTTTACAATTGCTTATTTCATGAGATTCACTGATACTGTACGTTATTGCTTGAGGACGTTCTCAAACCCTGACCCATTTCTCAATTAATTTTTGTTTAGAAACACATAAAACGTGCAGATGTTGTCATTCAGAAACTATGTAATTGAAAGACGTTTTTCATTTTTTGTTAAAGGCAGAAGATATTTCGTAAAATACTGTCAAAGTCGGCATTTTGAACCGAATTTCCAAAGCGGCTGCTTGAGAAAGGGAATAAAATTGTCGTCAAAAATCCTTATAATTCGATAAGCATTTTATTTATCAGAAAATGGAAAACTCATTTCGATTTCAAATCACTTCAACAGTCAGGCATACCAATTTTATTCCTTTACGTTTTAAGATGTGTCAGAAAGTTCCCTGTTGTCGAGCAGGCAATTTGAGAACCACCTTAAAATAGAAAATATTGAGATTTAATTTTCTGTCAATTTTTTTTCTTTAACGCTTTTTAAATCTATTAAATAATATTTTCCGATAATGCATATGATTTAAAAATAATCTATAATAATAAACTATAAAAATAATCTATAAAAATAAACTATAATAATAAACTACAATATATAATAAACTGTAATTTATTTAAAATAATTATTTTAGCATTATATAATAATTTTTAAAGAAGTTTTTTCCTCTCTTTTTCTGAGTGTGGAAATAATTGTTCTAAAAAAATTGTAAATTTTAATACAATTTAGAAAACTAGAATAAGAAAAAAACATTAAAAATTTCATGACAATTTCAAATTACTGAATTTTCATGTGAAAAGATTAGAATATTATTATTATTATTTTAATATTTGGCTATTAAACTTTAAAAGATAAATAATCATAAAAAACTGGTCATTCATGGACTATATAAAATAAAAATGTATTGCAATTTTCTTTTATTTATTTATTTTATTACAAATGATGCAAAAATGTTTTTTTTATTATCAATAATGATTTAATGAATAGACATCTTATACTGGTAACATACTTAACAATAATTTATTTTAAAACCATTGTGAAAAAAAAAGAAAGAAAAAAACTAACATTAGACATACATACACATAAAAGATTATTTAAGCACCAATTCAAATTTTATTCTGTGAAAAAATGTTTTTTAGAAAATTATTTAAATTATAAAGTGTTTTTGCGTGAAAGTAAGTGCTAATTAATAATCATTTAGGTTCACTTTTCAAGAAAACTATAAGTTCAAAATTACCTTGTTTTTTTTTTTTTTTTTTTTTTTTTTTTTCAAAACAAAATACTTGACATAGTGAATTAATAAGTTTTTTTTAATCATGTACTTTTAAAATTTATATGAAATATGATTATTTAAAAATGGCATTGGATAAAAATTTTAAATATATATAATTGAAAAAATAAAATTAATTCACTATGTCAAACATTGTGTTTCTCAAATTTTTGACAAAACAAATCAAGGTAATTGAATTTATAATTTTCTTGAAAAGTGTACATAAATGATTATTAGTACTTTATTGCACGCAAAAACACTTTATCATTTAAATAAACTCCTAAAAAATATTTTCTTTTATAGAATAAATTTAGATTTATGCCTAAATAATCTTTATTGGGCGACAATGGCTGGGTTTTGGCTAGCTTACATTTATAATACCCAAAAAAGGCATTTTTGTGGGCAGTTTTGGGCTGGATTTAATTTTTGAAAACCACAAATGGCGTTGCTACGGCAAGTTTCTGGCTAGCTTTTATTCATTATGATTTTTAATGGCCTAGCTATGTCTAGTTTCCATTAATAATTGCCATTTAAAGTATAATTGTGGCCAGTTTTAGGCAATCTATCATTTATGATTAACCGTTAGTGGCCTAATTATGGGGATCTTATTGTATTTCTGGCCAATTCTGTTGCGGCCTCATTATGGCCAGCGTGACAGTTTTTTTAAGTTGCCATTACGGCCAATGATAGCGGCCCTCCATCTGACAGTTTGGGCCAAAGCTAACGTAGCCATCAGTGGACCGAAAGTTCTGTGTTCGTTGGGAACACAGAGATTACCAGCATGTGTCCCAGTATGTATCATCTCAGGGATCACTATCGGAATCTGTAGAATCACACACTACATGCAAATTACCTTTCTTCTAATTATGCTCTAGCCTATAACCTTTTTTCAGGTGTGTCCGTAATTATATAAATACGTAGCACCCATTGTCGTCGTCTGGTCCGTCCGTCTGTCTGTCCGTCCACCAGTCCGTATATAGAAACGCAAAATCTATCCAACCGAATGGATTGAAATTTAAGATATATTATCTTTGCAGAATTTTGTCGAGACATTTCAAATTTTAGGAAAATCGAATCAAAAATTTAGCAGATATTAATAAAAATATTTATTAAGAAAATTGAATTTAAAAAAAATCGGTGCTTTTTTGTTATAGAAGCTGCCGAGGTTTAATCGTCAAGAGACCGAGATACTTATTTTATTACAGAAATTAATCTTTAGACGATATAATTCATTTTACAGAATTGAAAATCATCAAGATCTGAATATTTATATAACTAGCTATAGTACGAACGCACCTCATTTGTCACGTTTGGCGTACAATTTCCAACTTGTTAACACTTTCCAACATAATTGAACAGTGTTTATGAATTCGGTTTGGTTGGCGTTTGTTTGCATGTCCACCTGTCTGCCTGGCCGTCTGTATGTTTAGCCGTCTGACCGTGTTTTATCTGTCATACATATATACGGATTATACGCAATTCATATATGTTATTGAGTTTCATTATAGAATAGTTGCTATTGAAAAAGAAGTGTGCTGCATTTATAGTTCGTTTAGATGGACATACAAAATAATTCCGTTGCATTATCGTGTATGGGAAAAACGTTTCCGGTGAATTTTAATCATGATATGGTAGCTCAAACATAATGGTTTTGAATACATCATTCATTTACAGTCTTTGTAGGTACATCACTTGCGTCGCCTCAAATTGATTTTATTACAATTCCATGGTGAGTACGGAAGCGATTGGGCCATCCAACACTGACTTGGAAATTTTCGATACCAAGCATTGTTCCGAACTCTTGAGCTTTTTGCCTTATCAGAGGATCACATTGCGTGAACGAACATCGGCACAATCACTTGAACACGGCTTTATCGACATCTTGAAATTGGGACTGTCGCATTCGTTTTCTATGGGAACAAATGCTTGCAATTTGGAATTGTCTGTCAATATTTTCCTTATCTTTTAGAAATGTCGATAAACTCGATGGTGTTATTCCATATTTTTTGGCCACATCAGCTTTCCGCAATCCTTTATCAGTATCAGAAATTACAGCTTTCTTTTCTTCCAACGAAAATTGTTTTCGTTTCACACAAGCCATATTTTATCAATGAACGAAGCAAGAAACACACTGCAACAGGTATTGGCGACAAAGACATCCCAGAACAAGCACAAACACTTCTTTCACAGTGAAGTCCACCTGCTGTCTGACACGTGATCATTTTGAAGCGTATGGGCCAATGAAAAAAAAAGGAATTTGGAAACAGGAGTAAACAAACGAAAAAATAGCAAAGGAGAGAAAAATATGAAATAGCACCTGTCCCCAAAACAACGTTTTTTTTTAAACTTCGACGTGCTATTCGTAGTATATTTAATTTCTGTTAAGCAATTGAGAAAAAAGAAAAAAAAGCTCGATGAAGATTTTTCGTTGTAAAGGAATTCCTAGTAAAATGCACTTCGTTAAATCGGAATTATTAATACATTGGGGTTAATGAAATTTTAAAAGGGGATTTGTCAAATTTCGTAGTATCGGGATTTTTCGTTGTAATGGAATTCGTTGTAACGGGAATCTACTGTATATGGACTGAAAGATGCTTATTGTAAAGTATAGAAAACGTAGCATTTTCAGTTCGTTTGCAATGACGTACAAGAAAATTGCATTCTATGGGGGAAATGTGTTTACTCTGCATTTTAATGGTGTAAGGTACTCCAAAAAATAATTAAATTGATGTGGATTACCGATGTGTCTATGTATTCTATAGATTATAGATTACATGGTATCTATTGTGCACATAAAAATACAACACAAAAAAACTAAGATGGATAATTGCTGGAAGTGCATGTTTAAATGTTGTATGTATTTTTAAACTAAATCAATTTAGTATATTACGTGGTGGATGTAAAGTTCATAGAAATCATGCAAGTCTGCGCAAAAGAATTCGAACCCATTATTGGATATGGACAGTAATTTCAGAGAAATATTTTTTACGGCTTCCTAGGTTTTTCAATTTTTTTTATTTTGATCTGTCATTTCATTGTATGAAAAAAGAAAATTTCGTAACAATATTCTGTTAGTGTAAGTATAAGTTAAATAATATATACCGAATGCAGAATTTTCGTTCTTGCTTAGTAACAAATACTGATTTTGAACATTAATTTATGTCACAGTACACAATGACATCCAGGAAGTATTCAATTTGTCGATTTCTTGAAACATTTAAAAATTAATGTACTGAGTTACACAACTTATATAAATTTTTTAGCAGAAGGTTAAAAATACACTTCCATTGCAGTAGTCAATCGAAGCATCATTCATCTAAATAGAGTTGAACTGCTTGAAGTAGGCATTCGCTATATACAGTGTGTTTCACAAAGGACCCCTAACTTTAAAAATCAATAACCCGGAAACGGTTACAGATATAAACTATAAACCAGTGGTATGTTTAATAAAAATATCGTAAGAATGTTATACATAAACCTCAAAATTTAGTTAAAAATAGTACCGACAGATGGCGCTGAAAGCGTTAAGAATCCTTCTACAGCTACAGTTCTACCTTCTACAGTTCAGAAGCATAGAAAGACTTGCCGTTGAAGATTTCGCCATTGAAATCTGACCGCTATTAGCTTATAGTGAAAATACTTCCGAAAGTGATGTATACCGTGGAGGAACGTGTGTTTATTGTGTTGGAGTACCACCGATTAAATCAGAGTCCTACTGCCTCAAGGAGAAGTTTTCAAACGCGATTGCAAGTCGCAAAAAGCCCAGATGGGAAAACAATTCGTGAGCTTTTCAAAAAATTTAAACAAACAGACCGGTGACATACAGCATAGAGTCAATGACAATTTCATTCTTCGTTTGCGATAAGTCTGTTGTGTAAAAGGTGCACCTTTTGAATCACTTTTGATACGCCTATTTATCGCAGCGCCATCTATCGGCGCTATTTTTAACAAAATTTTGAGATTTATGTATAAGATTCTTACGATTTTTTTAATAAACATACTACTGGTTTCATGTTTCTCCTTATCACCGTTTCCGGGTTATATATTTTTAAAGTTAGGGGTCCTTTGTGAAACACCCTGTACATTGTTTCAGCATTTGAATACTAGAATACAGTTATTCTCAAGTGCTATTAAGATTATGTACACTGAATATAATATGCAGTGATGTTATGCATGGGAGAAATTAACGAGATTTTGGTGAGTTTTCCGATAATGATATTATTCATCCTCATCAGTTATTAGTTATGGATAAACATTTAATATAAAGTTTTCCGTCTTGATTAACTTTATAATTTTATTTTACTGCAAGCCAATGTTTAAATTCGGATACACCGACATTATATTTGGTAATGTTATTACAGAGACACCAAAGTAACAGACAAGCATGGTATTTCTTATAAATATATGCTGATAAAATGTGCAGTAAAACCTGTAAATTCATTTTCATTTCTATAATTTAGAACATACTACGATCCGTAGTACTTCATTTTCAGAAGCTTTGGGAAACATGTGTGAGAAATATGTTTTCAAGAATATTCATGATTGTACAAATACATCCATAATTTTTTTTAAATATCGATGAGGACTACGACATCACAAAAATAAATTTTTTAATCTAGTGGCAAGTGATCGTAGAATTATCATTTGAAAACTTCTATCTTTCGTTATTTTGTTTTTCCTTTTTTATAATATAAATCTTGACAAAACTTTTCTCGCAAAAAGAACTCTTAGAATATAAATGCATATCCTTTTAATATATTAATAACCTATAAATCTTGATAACTGTTCTTTATATTACATAACAATTTAATGAAAAGAATAAAAAAAAATCCGGTTAATCGAAAGCGATTATCTAATAAGGAATCATCTTCAAAAATTCATACTTCAGAAAGTGAACGGAATATGCAATATCATATTTATAATATACAATGTGGCCATAATTAAACTGACGGTACTCAGAGTGTTCTTTAGTGCGATCTAATAGCGAGAATGGCGCCAAATTTTGTAGGAAGATTAAACAAGACGGGGCACAAAGGATTCCGTGAAAAAAAAATTAGTTCCAAAAGTCACTGCCAGGGGAATATGTGGCGCTGTGTATTCGAAAAAAAGAGTTTAAAAAATGAAGAATAAATACTGAAATAAAATTACCGTTTATTTAACGAATTTAGCAATTTAATCCAAGCTCAAGAATGATAACAGTTTATAAAACGCTAAAAAATTGCATAAACACTGCTAAAGTTTTTTTATCTGCAATTTCCCTTACAGAGCCCCAAAGAAAGCAACAGCATAAGTAGAAGTTTTTTATTCAAATTTCACGTTACATCTTTTGGCCCAGTGCCAGATTGTTCGGCTTTAAAAGGTAATGTGCTACTGTTAGAAGCAAATTCATTGAAAGTTATATTTCATAATGTGCCCTTCTTCAGTCGAGCGAGCTCTACTTGTCAAATTCTTTTACCTGAACCAGTGCAATGCGCCAGCCGCTCTTTGTACTTTTAGAAATCACAAAAAGGCGTAAAGGTAACGGTCTTTTGTCAGTTAATGGTTTGAAAACTATGGTTGAGAAGTTTGAGAAAACAGGTTCTCTAAATGTTCAGTCAGTCAGAGAACAAAAACCCGTATCACAGGATACAATCGAAGAAGTGGCAACGGCGATTGTCGACAGACCACCAGACAATATTGCTACCACTTCCAGCGCTCTTGGGATAGCTCGGAATCTGGATATGCCTTATTGTATGGTATGGAAAATCCTACGAAAGATTATCCACTTCTATTCGTACAAGATCAGCCATGTACAAGAGTTACGTCACACCGACCATGATAAGCGATTGACTTTTGCTCTCACTTTTTTTGCCAGAATGGAGTCGGATGATGCTTGACCCTGGAAAATGTTATGGGGAGACGAGACCCACTTTTACCTGAATGGAACTGCCGAATTTGGGATAACAAGTCACCAAGAGCATTCAAGGAAATTCCTTTGCATTCACCAAAGATAACTGTTTGGTGTGGTTTCACAGCAGATATGATCATAGGTCCATTCTTCTATGAGAACATTACTCCGACAGGACCTGTAACTTGTTCTGTTACCGGAGACAAATATCGCCAAACAACTTTGTTATTCCGGCACTTCAGCAAAGACAGTGCCTGGAGAAAATCATTTTCATGCAAGATGGAGCCCATCCACATATTGCTTTGCGGGTACAGAAGCTCCTACGATAAAAATTCACAACAGAAAGAGTCATTAGTCGCTATTTTCCAACTGCATGGCCACCTCGGTCCCCTAATCTGACACCCTGCGACTTTTGGCGGGACATTTTTGATGGGGTTACCCAAAGTCCAAGGTCTATCACGGAGGTGTCCAGGACCTGGCTACGTTGAAGGACAACATATCGCGAACTGTATGGGAGATTTCTGCAGACATGTTATTCTCTGCTGTTGTTAATGATGTGCAAAGAATGCAATATGTGGTCCACAAAAAGGGTGGCCACATCGAACCAGAGTTGGATGTGCTAAATAAACGGTAATTTTATTTCAGTATTGATTCTTCTTTTTTGAAACTCTCTTTTTCGAATACACAGCGCAACATATTCCCCTGGCGGTGACTATTGGAACTAATTTTTTTTCGCAGAATCCTTTGTTCGAAGGATTCCGCTTGTTTAGTCTTTCTACAAAATTTGGCGCGATTCTCGCAATTAGATCGCACTACAGAACACTCTGAGTACCGTCTGTTTAATTATGGCCTGTTTGTATTTTGGCGGAATCTGTTTTACACCGGTTAAATGATAACACATATTGCGGTTTTTGGAGATATATCCATGATTTGTGGATACAATGAAATTTCAAGTATATATATATTTTTTATAATTATAATTTTTAAAGGTTAAAATTATATCAAAGAATATATATTCATTTGTCCACCATCAAAACAATACTTTAAATTTATTTTCTGTAAAAGATTAGGAATTGAAAATAGCAAATGCAAAGCAAATATTGTCCTGAACAAAGCGGAAGAATCGGATGAAGGAGGTATAAGAACAAATTGTATAAAAACATATCTCGCTGCATGGAATTACGCATTAATTTTTAAAAATAATCTTCATAAAGCAATGTCACTCTCGCCCAGATAAAAAAGAAAAATAAACTGTACTTAAATAATGGCTATTATATGACTTGTAGAAAATAAAATTTTGAATTTTTAAGAAGGTTTTAAATGATACAATTTCCAAGTATTAATTAATGTTCAACACGATGCTGAGACACGTTTTTCATCATTTGTGCATGCATGTTCAATAAGAGTTTCAGTGCTTTCTGAAATTATTTGCAATTGCGATTACACAGCAATACACATTTTCTTAAAAATATATACAAGGACAATATACAGGTGTCTAAACCTTCCAGTAAAACACCTAACGTTTTTTTTTGTTTTATCAACTCTGCAAAAATGTAAATTGATAAAACAGTAGGGATAAGAAATGATTGGCTTGTGATACATCGGAAAGTGAAAATTTCCACGAAAATTGTTAATGTAAGCAAACATAAACAATGGACGTAAGTCTAAATTTTACAAAACGGAAATATCTGAATTGAATTGGAGCAGTCCATGAAAAATGTTTAATCTATTGCAAACAGTCCATTCATTCAACTGTTTTTATTGAAAACGGTTACATAACCTTAATTTATCTCTAATCTGACCGATGAGAATTCTTCAATGTATAGTCAAGTAAAAATTATTTATAAAAACGTTTGAAGAACTAGACGGTTTGATGCAGATTTATAAGAGTTACTCAAGAAAATCAACAATTATTGTTTTATAACACATGAAAAAGAGAAAGTAATGCTCTTACAACTGCCGTTCCCTCCTGAACAAAGAACTACATAAAAGTTGTGTGTTTTATATTATCCCAGTAAAAGCAGTGTGATCAAAGTCTTTTTCAAATTTGTAGGTAACAATTTATAGTTTAAAAAGAACGATGGATGAGATAGAAAATAACAAATTCCAGTTTTCTTTAAAAAATAACTTCTGTATATTTTCATTTGTCATTACATGTTGTGTATCTTATACACCTACTCTCCTAAAGTAATTATTTAAAAACTACATCAGCGCTTTACGAATTTGCATGATTGATTGAAACTTGTACTTAACTTGTACTTTGGTCATACAAATTGTTAAATACAATGCGCGTTTCTAAAGCGTCAGAAAATTAATGGTTACTGCTAAAGTTATTTACATTTAAAGTGATAGAACAAATATAACGCCAGATTTGTATCTCGCTAAACAAATACCTGATAACATTACGCGGTAGTAATGCTTGAGTAATGATAATAATCCGTGGAATCTTCTACTAATCTGATTAGCTAAGCTAATTTTCTGATTCTGATTTATAACTTAATTTTCTGATTTTTCTGATTTTGACACATTTCTATCACCTCATTACTAACGATCTTAAACGATCTCGTAGATGATATTTTATGTGAAATTGATTATGTTTCAAATGAAACTTACGTTAAAAGTGATGATCCAGGTATATGTACTTTTATTCAGATATTTTTAATAACTGAAATATTAATTATCTGTAATATATCTGCTAGTATTAATTAAAACATTTCTAAGTATAAATATAATTTATTAAGAATCTAGGGATTAAATGAGGTTGCAAATCGCTGAAAAATATATAATACTAAACTTTAGCAGTTTAAAGAGTATTTTATCAAATTGAAATATGATTCATAATGAAGGTATATTAAAGTAGAAAACTTGTAAAAGTTCACCAATATATCTAATGAAAGTACACATCACTATCATAAGTAGAAAAGTAATTTTAAATTTCTTGCGTAATAATGCTCTTTGAATAAACAAAATATTAAAGAAATGAATGGAGCTTGTTTAAACATAATATTATATGATGTATTTTCTGTCAACATATGCTAATTTGAACTTAAGTACTGTATGGTATAACGGCGACAATACACGATTAAGTGTTATTTTAGTTTGAAATATTGTAGGGGAAAATAAGGAAAACAAATGAAATGTTACCCGATAGGAAATAATATTTAGTAAATTCTCTTATGGCCCTCATAACTTCAGTATGATGAAGAATCATGGAAAGTAGAAGTTCATTGTGTTACAGTACAATCATTGTTTATAAATATATTCTGCTGAATATATTTAATATTTGAAGTATTCTAAACACTTATAATGTCAATGATGAAGTTCATAAGTACCACTTAATTTCCATTAATTGATATCAGACAAAGCATGATGTACAAAGATCTCAAAAGATTGTAATCCTGACGAGTGCTTTGCTATCAAACATTCCAATGAAATCTTCATCTAACAGTTTTTAAAAATGTATAAATAGATCAAAGTCATGTACACAAACTAAAATACAGTACATTCAAAAACATTTATGAATTCTTATATGTTATGCCCCAAGGATATGAAGCAGTGTTATTCATAAAGGTACAGTTTTATGACACTTTGGCTGAAGCAGTCTCTCATTGATGCCAGATATTTGGGTTTCTGTATAGCTATATAATCGTTGAACTCAAAGATCGATTAATAACGTGCAATCTACTTACTGATGTTATGTGAATTTCCATATCATTTGAATGGAAATGCTACACGCTCCCTCTTTTATATACATTTTCTTGCATTTTCTGCATTTTTTTATCGAACTCGGAACATATTCTTAAATCCGCTTCTTTTTCGATTATGTCATTCTAAAGATATTTCATGTATAAACTATTGAATGGATAACTTTAGATAACCACTTACACATTTTTGTTTTACTTGAGTTTTCCTTTTCTTGGTTAAGTAAGCTATCTACTGACTGTCGACACTAAATGACACTTCACGAGTAGTACAATGATTGATAAAACCCTTTCCATCTAATGAAACATTAATAATCACCGGTGTTGGCGTCAAGTTCAGTGTCTATGGTCAAAGATACAGAGAGAAAAAATTGCTTTACCTTATGTGATACAGATTTAAATACAAAATTAAAGATTTAAATTATGTGTACATTTGTGTTCAATAGTGCATAGCGTACATGGTGTGCGTTATGTATTGTGTTACGTGGAAGTTATACACATTAATTTTAATTAAGCATAAAAACGCATACCACAACTAAAACCACAGTTATTTAAAGCGAATTATTTTTGTGTATCTATAAAAAATACATATATGCTTATTATATACAAAAAGCATACTTTAGTACAACTTAGTGATTCATATAATTTTTTTATGTGAATATAATAACATAATTTAAATGTAATACAAACAATTTTCCCTTTATAAATTTTCCCCCTATGTATCGAAATAATTTTTATTTTTCCGTAAACGAACTATAAATGCTACATATTCTATTTTTAAAAATGAACCACATGTAATAAATCTAGAAATACTTTTGAATAGTGAGACAATCCATGTATATTAACAGAATTTAGAGCATGTACAGACTGACGTTTAATCAGACATACAAGACGATAGCCAGTAAATTGTGGATTAAGTTATAAATATTTTTTTGCCAAATATTTTGGAAGACATTTCAATTTTTCACTTTATATATATTTTTATATAAAGTATTTCATTTAATTTATATATTTTAAAACATAAAGTGAACTTTTTCAAAAATCTACTGCAATAACTTTTATTCATGTTTATGTATGCAGTATAGTCAAAATCATAAAATCATATCAAAACTAATAAAAAAGTAGACATAAATATCAAATTCTAAACGTAGAATGTTGTACATTTTTCTTTGTGAGTTTTGGAGCCGTAAATACGATTTACATATGTTTCAGAGAATGGACGCTTCATAAAATAGCAATGACGATATTTTATCTAAACTGAATATTCTATCCATATTACGTAGCCTGAATGTAAATATACTGCGGAATACCGAAGGAGAATGTAATGATAAAAATAGTCACGTATTGAAAGTTTCATATGGGATTGCTACAGCTTAAACTAATACTTCTAATGTTTTAGTTCTGATATTTTTAACTATACAGCAAACATTTTCTTAAATTATTTAAACTTTATTTCATTTCTTAAAGTGTTTTTAAGAATAATTTCCAAAATTTAGTTCACTATTTGTTTACTAGAAAAGTTAAAAACTACGTAAATAGAGCTTTAGAAATTATAATTAACTAAAGTACGTATCACCGCTTTGATTTTACCACTATTCCGAGAGTTAATCTATATGTGCATTTTTATAACTGACAAATTAGAAGAACTGTCAAACTAGCACGGATTGAACACATATTTTATGTAAACAGAATTTTGCTACTCTTGACTATGGTTTTTATGACACATATTTTTCATTTATTCATGCACAATTTTACACTTAAATACAACTATGGAGTGAAAAACACGTTATTAACATGATATATAAAAGTATTAATTTTCAACTCAGAATTTTATTAAACTTCTGGTTTACTCAAAATATCTACTTCAGAAGGCGCAATCGTAACTGCCAAGTATCTACCTAAACACAAACTCTCGGGGTTAATACAACATATTTTGTATTCAATGGTTGGAGTATCATAGTTGAGATTTTTTTCCAACAAAGAGTGTTGTATATTCCATAAAATTTTATATTCCATAAAAACTCGTAAATAAAAACCTCTAAACAAACTGAATAGTCTGAATCGGTTGGTTCCTGGTATATTGTGAAAATACCATGTTGAAATATTGGAAATAAAATACTATATATATATATATTTATACAGAGAAAGAGAGAGAGATAATTACGTTATATGTTTTAGTTGGAGTAAAACTGATAAATGGAGGCAAAATCACGTAGTCGTAAAATGAAATGAGTAAGAACGGCAGTTGCGTTGTTCGATTGCGTTGTACTTAGTTATAAGTCATCAGCAGTCGTAAATGGCGCAATAATCTCGCTGCATTCTCGATGTGGCGGAATAGGCAATGGAATGAATAAACATGAGGCGATTATGCATTAATTAAGCGAACAAGGTATCTTCAAATCCAATGTTTTATTCAAAGTTATTTCGATTGTGCAGTTTCCACTTAACAGGAGTAGTCGTATCATCGCTACGTCATCACATCAGTTGAGTAAGTATTTGGAACATACTAGAATTACACATACGGGCATCCAGGGGATTATTGACAAGCAAAAATTCGACTTATTTTTGAGGGAAAATCGCAAGTAGCTGCTTTTTGTTACCTAGCGTAATAATACAATTTATGACGTAGTACGAGTTCTGAACCAATGAGGAATTAAGGAAGACGCACCCTGCTACATCACGACGAATGAGAGATAATTAGTCAAGAGTTCGGACAAAGATGGAGTGGATGGATTTTATAGTAAAAAGTAACTTACAGCGGGAAATGAAATTTGGAATAAAAATTAAAATGGCTCTCAAAGAACATTCTAAAAAACTGGAAATGATCGGTGATCATAAAAAAAAAATTAAAAATAACTAAAAGCTTTATATTTAAGTAATTTGGACAAACTAGATATTAAATTAAAGGTCTATTTACAGAGTTAACGATAGATATAATTTAACAATAAGGATTTAGTGAATATAGAGTAGTAATTTAGAATAAAACAGGGAAAATCGTGAAGGTAGATCTAATAAAGTAACATATATTTCTGCAGATAACTTAAAACACAAAACACTCACAAGCATTTTATACAGTTCTTTACAGGTATCTTACAAACGGCCTTTAATTCTTTAAACGTATCACCTTATATAATATAGTGATAAATTTTCGTAAACATTTCAGTTTCAAGTATTCAAATCTTCAAAATCTAAAACCTTTTAAGCTTTATTTTTAATAAAAAAATCATAAGTTTATAAACACATTAATTAAAATTAAAACACATTAATTAAAATTAATTAAAATTAAATAATATTTTAAAATAAAAATTAAAGTCTGATTAATATTTATAAACATCAACAGCGTTCTTGAAATTTGGGGACAGTTACACACCTGAATTTAAATTCAAATTTTACATTTGGAAAAAGTGAGATTTGAGAAATAATTCTGGTCTTGATTTCAAGAATTTTAAGTTAAGATCGAATGCGCTAAATAGATGTGGGTCGTACTCCCATAAACTAATATTAGACAGAATTCAATACACAATGATGTCAAAGAATAATTATTAAAACGGTAGTTAAAATTGAAAAAAACAACAACATTACAATGAAAATGCCGTGTAGTAGAACCGAAAAACACATGTAAATAATTAACATAAAATATTTTATTCATATAAAAAATATGCTCACATACTTGACAAATCATGTCCATTAGCCTTTCACATTCCTAGTTTATATTTAATGTGTCTGTAAAGTTGATTTAAACTTTTTTTCATAGTAAGTGCTTTGCAAAGCCAATATCAATTTCAATTTAAATGGGTAATAGTTTTTACTTATTGTTTAATTTAATAAATAAATACTGTTACAAGAATTTGAATCATGTTTGTGAACAGAAACTTTATTGCTTCTATATATGGGCCAAAATTTATTTCATAAGTGTGATTTCTCAGTCCTTAGTATGTCTCCCGTTATTTCGTTGCAATATAGATTCTCATTTAATGACAAAATGTTTCTCTGTGAGTGTTCTAGAATATTATGTTACTTCTACTGCGAAAAGCTGTTTTATCCTATTTAAAGTGGAATTTAAATATCTAAAAAGTCACTACTGTCCTCTGTCCTCAACCCAAAACTTGAATATTAAAACCATCAACAAACAATGATTAGTAAGAAATTTTGGAAAAACAATGTATTTTAATAAATATGAATCACATGAAGTACAATAATAAAATTTTTATAGTAGTGAAATGTGTAATAATTGTTTTTGTTTTGTTTAAACTTGTACCCCTTACTTTTTTGGTTACTACTGTCCCGGCGTATGAATGTCCTCATATTTCCACCAGATGGCACTATGCAGTCATTTTAAGAATATTATTCAAGTAGGGAAGCATATGTAGTTTATAAAAAGTTGTCATTGCTTGCTATTTGTAAATAAAGAAGATTTTCTGCATTGAAAAGAATGGGTAAAAGGTAAGCATACCGTCACTATTATCCTCATCGTTACTTTTAATATTGTTATTCATAAATTAACCAATATCTAGCCATTCAATCGTAGGTATGGTATGTCTTTAAAATTGTGCATAGAACATTCTAAAAATATCAATTTTTAGGTAAAGTGGCAAAATTGCAAAAAACATTACTTCTGTCCCTTACAATTTGTGTTTTTCTGATAAAAACTGCCATATCCTATTTATTTTTGCTTACGATTGTGCCCATCTACTAAATATTATTCTATAATATATCAGTGTACAATATAAATTCAAATTCTGCATAATATGAGACATTCAAAAATCAGATATCAGTAGAAAATCAGCGGCCAAAAATCACACTTATGACATGTTGGCCTATATATCAACATATGGTTGAAAAATAACTTAAACAAGCTTGTAGATCTTTTAAACGTATAAATACGTTAGAAGCGTTATTCATGTAAAATAATTATTTTATATTAACTCTAGAAATAATCATGAACTTCAAGAGCGTAACTAAAGTCCATGGCCAAAATACAAACAGTATATCTTGCTCATGGTATATCTTGTCTTGTATCTATCAAATAGTACAATTAAATAGCAAAACATGTTATATTATTAACTGTAGAAAACGTAATTTAGAAGAATCATTCGATTCAGTTTAATATTTAGTATTTTACAAATGAATAACGAAAAAAAAGTCATGCTTCTGCGCATTTAATTAAACATCATGATTCCGAACATAAATAATAACGTGATGCAGAATACAACAAAAAAAAGTCCCACATTCTGTGGAAAAGGCTGTGATGAATTTCGATAGGCAAAAATCCACAAAAAATCCATATTTCTTTATTCTTGATCCAAAATTCTGCTTTCCAAAATTATTGAAATTAAAATGTATGTTTCTTGGAATTGACCCGTATAAAATCACAAATAAAATAGCTGAAATAAACATTTTCAAAAAATATATTTTATTGCTTTCCTCTGACAGCTTATAGTGTCTACAAGAAAGCTTAAAAACATTTCTTTATTCGAATTATTACAAAAGTTACAGCAACAAATAAATGGTTGCGTATCAGACGGTAAAGCAGGTCATAAATCCGCTGCATTTTCCCGACCAAATTTAATGCTTTATACAGCGCTAAGTTGCATATTATATATATTTATTTATTTACAAGCATTTTTAACACTATTTTATGGGGCAAAATTATTTTTTTATTTTTAAGAGAGTCGTCATTTTTACAAATATTTACATAACAAAGAAACAAACAACAATCCTGCTCTACATCATAGCAAATACGCTAAAGTTTGATTCCATTAAAAGTTTTTTTTATTATTATTAGAATAATGTTCCGGCAATACTCGGTGCAAGTGGCGAGCAGACACTACAGTTTTAGGACAATCTCATTTATATGGATGCCTAGGACGAAGTATGAATTTTTTGTGAAAATATTTCGAGACACTTCTCTAACAAATTTTAATATATTGAAACCCAAACACAAAGATTGTTTACATTGTTAATGAATACCACAAAAAATCCCCACAGTATTATATTATTTTGGACGCTCAAATTGTGTTCCACCTTTACGGAAATTCATTACTACAAAACACGCATGTCTGTTATAATATTTAGCACAAACGTGTTTTAAATAATTTAATTTGTATGAAAAAAATCTAAATTCATTATTTTACATTCTCTTGACATCTGATTAGCTAAATCTATTTCTTCACTGTAAAATCTTTAAGATTCTCCTTTAAGTTAAATCTTTTTTTTTTTTGCTTTCTGCAAAGACAATTAAATTCTACTCTCTAGTGTTTTCGTAGTTATGTTATTTAGTTCCCCTATGTTGATGTCTGTTAGTTCTTGTACTCATAGGTACACAATGTATATGTGTACATTTATATAAGTTTTATAGAATGATGATTTCCCAAATATTGTCGAGATTCACATTTTCTATCGAGGAAAAGAATCTCTCTGTCAGTGGAGTAAAGCAATTTCTCGTACTTTTTTCGATGTTCGCGGGAGAAACAAATCAATGATTATTGATTTGTTTTTATATTTTAATTACTCTTTATCTTCCTTCCTAAGAAACAATTACAGTATTTGTGAATTTGTTTGGAAGTCTCGATTCTTTATACATACTGAAACGGTTTCTTTATTTTAACTGCTTTTAAAACTATTCAGAGTTCTAGTTATAATTGCAGACATTGTTCTAATTATATATGTTAGGCACCATATCTACAGATACACATGGCTGTATACAATGCCTGGCCTATTATTTTGCTGTACACAAAGGTCATTGCTAGAAATAATTCAACTTGCATCTCAAACTTAGCAAAAGAATTAAGTATGTCGCAGGCAGAACGTCTTTTCATTTCTAACAAATTCATATATATATATATATATATATATATAGAGAGAGAGAGATGGGTAGATAGATAGATTATCCTTTATATAAATTAGATTTTTATTTAAATAAAATGATTGTTTCAAAATTCTTTTTTTTGTTTGCTACTACCTTTGAATAAACAAAATTAAATATTTAGATATACTGGTGGCATTCAACATATCTAAAAAGAAATTACTAAAATGTAATAATCGCAGAAAAAACATACATTATGATGATTTTTTTACAGTGCTTGAAAAATTTACATACATTGATTGTCCTACATCTGTAACAGTTGAAATTATAATTAGTATTTTTTATTTAATTGCAAAAATATTATCGTAAATAACAGCACGACATTAAAACTACATTATTTTTTAAACTTATAGTAAATTTATGAACAAGACATTTTTGCATGGAATGAATTTTGAATACTATGGATTAATTTCTTTTTTTCATTCTAAAGTTTTTACGTAATAAATGTTTATATATAAAAAAAAAAAAAAAATATATATATATAATTTTTTTCAAGTGGATAAATTCAAGAAAAGAAATGTCCTTTTCAGAATTAAAAATTTTTTTAATAGTGCTTAAAGAAAAAAAAAATTATTCATCTCTAAAATTATCATACATATTAACAATTTTATTTTTTATACATTGAGTTTATTTTATTCTTTACAGTTTTTACAATCCGCAATTTTGTTTTCTCAGGAAATTAGCATAAATATTATAAAGTAACTTTTATTATTATTTCATTTATTTATTTATTCATTGAAAAATATATTTCCTTTGAATTCATTCGTGAAATTCTACTCCCTCGGCAATCGGATTTCATATTGTAATAGGAAAATTTATGTCTGTTTTACACTGTTAAAAATTTGCAGCAAACTGTCCAGTCATTTGACCGTTTTTGTATAAAACAGTTACATAACCGTAATTTAACCATATTCTGACCGTATTATTGCTCATTTTATGGTCAGAATATAGTTTAATTACGGTTATGTAACCGTTTTCTACAAAAACGGGCAAATGACTGGGCAATTTGCTGCAAATTTTTAACAGTGTAGTAAATATTTGAATTTTTCAGGGGTGTTTATTTTTCCTTCTGTATAAGAATGCAAGGCAAATTATTAAAAAAAATATTCTTGCACTTAATAAGTTATTCATGTATTTCTCAATATTAATCCTACTATTGTTTTACGGGGATTTGCTACATTTTATTCATCAAAAATGTCGAAACAAACAATTTTTCATACTTTTACTTAAAATGTATTTAGACATCCTTATATTATTCTGACGGACTTACGTAAACATCCAATAAAAATACATATGTGGAAAAAAGTTACAATCTTTAATTAATTTCTCTCAGTTTTGCTATTTTTAGGATTTCGTACATCTGACGGAACCTTATTCTTCTCACTACTCTGTGTTTCTGTCTGTTTATTCCAGAGTTCGTCCTCGGAAACTCCAGTAGTTAGAGACTTGAAATTTTGTATACTTATAACTTAATATCCCCTGTAACAAGACAAAATATAAAATTTGAAAAAGTATTATAATATTTTAATTAAATGAACTAGCTTACCCGCCCGGCGTTGCCCGTGCCAACACAACCTTACATGTACCTGAAATCAGTGTTGAACATTTTTTTATTATTAAACAAATCTAATGTTGGGGGCCCCACTACCTTAGACAGCAAACACTGGGCGTGCCATACACACTCCCATATATTACTGTAAGTCGAGTCGAAAGAGCCATACCCCTTCATGATCCAGCCCATAGAACCAGAGATAGAAAAGCACCCCTGGTGGTGAAAATCGAAAAGCTCTATCTATGTAGAGTCGAATGAGCCATACCCCGTCGTGATCCAGCCTATAGAACCAGATATAGGAAAGCACCCCTTGTGGTGAAAATCCGAACTAAAATCAGTCAGCTCTATCGATGTTAAGTGGAAAGAGCCATACCCCATTGTGATCCAGCCCATAGAAACAGAGATAGGAAAGCACCCCTTGGTGGTGAAATTCAGAACTAAAATAGGTAAGCTCTATTGATGTTGTGTCGAATGAGCCAAACCGTGTCGTGATGTGACCCATAGAACCAGAGTTAGCTGCAAAATCCTTTAGTTACACCTTCCACCGCCAGGGAGAACAATATGTTCTATACGAACATAACTGAATTCATTAAGGTTATCGATGTCGAGTCGAATGAGGCATACCCCGTCATGATCCAGCCCATAGAACCAAAGATACGAAAGCGCCCCCCTGTGGTGAAAATCCAAACTAAAATCAGTAAGCTCTATTGATGTCGGGTGGAAAGAGCCATATCCCGTTGCGATCCAGCACATAGAAACAGAGATAGCAAAGCACCCCCTGGTGGTGAGAGGAAGTTGATGTAGAATAAATGTGATATTTAATAAAAAGTCGTTCCCACACCACCCCCTTTATCTCGCCATTTTCGCTAATTATTACAAATATACAAATGTTTCTTAATTACATCTAATGTCCCGATCTGATAATGGGGTTTCCCTATCTACCTATCCTAATCCGCTTTTCCCTATCATAATAGAAAAAAGCATATTTTATCAAAGAATCGCTGGCAAACGCAAATTTCGTCAAAGGTTCGCAAGAAAAACACGAATTTTATCAAATAATAGCTGAAAAAACATGAATTTCGTAAAAGGATCGCTAAAAAAACATGAATCTCGTCAAAAGGCAGCAGAGAAAACACGAATATTGTCAAACGATCATTAAAAAAGCAAATTTCATCAAAGGATCACGGAAAATGTGAATTTCATCAAAGGATTGCGGAGAAAACGCAAATTTTGCCAAAGGATCACAGGAAAAATGTGAATTTCGTCAAAGGATCGCTGAAAAAAAAAACACGAATTACGTCGTAGGATCACTGAAAAAACATGAATCTCGACATAAGTATGTGGAAAAACACGAATTTCGTTAAAGGATCACAAAAAAAGCAAATTTCGTCAAATGATTGCAGGAAAAACTTGAATTTCATCGAAGGATCGCAGAAAAATTACGAAATTCGTCAAAGGATTGTGGAAAAAATGCAGATTTTGTGAAAGGTTCACAGAAAAAACTTTCGTGAAAGGGTCGCGGGAAAAATGCAACTGTCTTTATTAAAAACAGCACACACACAAACCTCTACACAAACAAACCTATTCTGTCTTCCACAATTTAATTTGTAAATATGAAGTTAAAAAAAATATCCATGTTTTCTCACATATTATGAGTTTTATCAGCAAGTTAAAACATTAAGTAAATATGAATGATTTGCGGAGCTGTTTCTATCAAAAATTCAATCACATCGCCCAAAAACCCTCAACAAAAATAATTATAAAGAGTGCGATGACAACATAAATTTGCATGTCCGTTCTTGGGCGATTCTTATAAAACACAAAATTTGTCACAAATGGTGATTTTTTTACAACATGCTTACAAATTAAAATGGTTTATAATTATTTAAAAAAAAAAACTCGGCCAGAAATAACATTGATTTTACATTTTTAAAGACTTATTCTTTATAATTATTTTGAAACAGCTCCGCAAAACATTCATATTTATTTATTGTTTTACTTTCTGATGAAACTCATAATGTGAGAAAACGGAAAATCACAAAATTTATCAATCAATAGTTGAAAAAAATCTCAAAAATCATCAAATGGTCTCAGGGGGGGGGGGGGGGAATGCAAATATCGGCAAATAGCTTTAAAAAAAATCACAATTTGTCAAATGATTTGGGGGGGGGGTAATTGTGAAATGTACCAAATGGTTTTGAAAATAATCAAACGACAGCAGGGGTAAAAAATCTTTTTTCAATCAATCATCACAATTGGCGAGTGTGACTATTAAGATGGCCAGTGGTGGCAAAACAGTCAATCGACAAATTTTTAGTATTACTTGCAGATTGGTGAGTGCTAATTTTGTCCTATATGTGAGTGATTCTTATGAAACTCATGTCACAAAATTCACATCATAAATATTTCACGGACTCGGAATTTATAATCAGTTCATCAAAACAATTTAATAATTACCGTCAAATCTCGTTAATCCGCCCCCCTAAATGCGACGGAAAATCGTAAAATAACCAGGGGGGGGGGCGCTTGCACGGTATTAGAATTGTATTATATGATATTTATGGATGGTGGTGGTGGTTGGATGCTACCGGCCGATCGTCGCAAAGTATGCATTCTATAAAGTGACAAAAGAAACAAATTTGGAAAAAAAAAATCCGTTCTCAGGTGATTAAGATTTAATAATTATTTACTGAATGTTTTCATTTTATTCAAAGTAAAGTTCAAGAAAAACATTAGATTCTTGGACGACTAAAAAAGTTCTTAAATCATAAACATCACTCAAAAACGCCCCAACAAAAAAATCATGAATATATAGAAACAGCTCAGAAAATATGTTTCATTAGGAATATTTTTCTTGGGCGACTAAAAAAGTTCTTAAATGAAACTTCTTAAATGGAGTTAAAAATGGTTCTTAAATGGAGTTCAATAACAAATCTTAATGAGAACATACATCTTAACAATTTATCGCATGTTATGAATTCATCAATCTCGGGAACTAAAAATGTAGTCCGAAACAATTACAGGAAAAAAATTGTAAACAATAAATTACTCAAAAATTTAATGTAAATTGTTTGTTTCCATCAAAAATATTTAATTTGTAAGTATGAGGTAAAAAAAAAATCACAATGGATTCCTAACCGCCCAAGAACTCAAATTATTTACTGAATATTTTCATACTAAAAATGCTAAAAAAATGAAACAAACTAACTAAAAATACAGTCAAAAACAGTTTTTTAAAATATTATAAGCGTTGCACAAATTATTTACTGAATATTTTCATACTAAAAATGTTAAAAAATGAAACAAACTAACAAAAAATACAGTCAAGAATAGTTTTTTTAAATATTATAAGCGTTGCAGATACATGAAGATATACTTTCTGTTCAGTGAAGTGTAAGATGAAATAGGCCTAAAACCCAGTGACAAAACTAACTATCGGGAACTTAATATGATATATATTGCATATTTCAAACTATTTTTGAAATATTATTAGCGTTGCAGACACACGAAGATAGTTCTTTTAGGCCAATTTCATCTTACACTTCACTGAACAGGAAGTAAATAAATCGTCGCTGGTAGCTAGATCCATAGAGTAATGGAATATCTTTAATCTGTGGCTAGATCCTGGATGCTGCACCTGCTCTCATTGGCTGGCTGCTTCGTTGCCACGGATGGTATTGCCGAGGCTATTTCATGGGAGGAGCTTGAAATAGCCTCGAACCCAAAATTCCATATACACGTTTTAATTTTTTTTTAAAATCTAAATTAAAATTTAAAAATCCGACAGTGAGGTATACTGTCCGGTGATAACATCTACACATGACAAAAATTTCTGAGTCCTAGGTGGTATAATTACGGAGAAATCCGCGGGCAGGCAGACAGACACTTACTCTTTTATAGAGATAGAGATTAATTTATTAACATCCGAGCATTTCTGCAATTTTCTAAGATTTGAAAACATAATCTTAATTTCAGTCTTTTTCGTGAAGGCTAGATACTTTAGAGGTAGAACCTTTTCCACCTAACCCAAAGGCTGGGTTCTATTCAGGACAACGGAAGTTAAAATTTTCGATTTTTACGTTTCATTATTTATGGATTTAATTAAAAGATTTTTTTTGTCATTTTAAGGGTTTCGTTTTTTATTTTGCTAAAATTAAATCATGTAATTAAATATGCTTTTTGGATATACAGACATATTCTGTTACAATTGTCTGAATTCGTGAATATTTTTAATATATTTAAAAAATAGCTTCCTCTTTTTATCATTTCACTATTAAATGTAATAGTGTTGCCATCTATGCTCTTATCGATAATGTGTTTTGATAAATAATAATTATAATTATAAATTGATAATTTGGATTTATTAATTAAAGAATAAAGTGTTATGAAAGGAATATTATACAAAACCATTTGTGTTATCTTCGAACACACGTACCTACTCGTTCGATATATCAGTAAGTGGTAAATGCCGAAACTTCAACATATACTTCTAATATATATAACAGGATTTTCTTATTGACGTACCTTATATATGATATATATATATATATATATATATATATTAATTAAGGATTAGATTTCCACTAATATATATCCTTTTAAAAAATAAAAATGCAAAGTAAAACACACTTTTTTTGCTTTATTTTCATATTTACCAATTTTTTTCGCTTGATGCTTAGTTAAGAACTGCAACTGAAGAAAAATTTTGAAACCTATTGGGTATTTCAGAATTTGATATTCTTTCCTCATAATTTGAAACCTGTGTATGTAAATAAAATTGTAAATTCTTCTGACAAAGTATAAGCATCAAAAATGATTTTTCTGATTTCTTCAGTAATTAGGTTGGGGAGTAAAAATGTTTGAAAGGAGAACCTTTCTAGAAAAATATGCTACTCCCATATTTTGGAAAACTTGAACTGTAATTTATGCACTACGTTCAGCGGTAATTGTAGAATAACAAAAGTTAAAAGGATGATGGTATTATTAAATCGGATACTAATAAAAAGCGGGTAACTCATAACTCCAGTGGCTAATCCTAATGGGAAATTCGTTTATGAGGCGATTTTAAAGTAACGGTAAATACATTTTTGAAAATAAAATAACTAAACATTTTTTAACGTCTAACGCATAAAATTTTCATCATGAAAAGTATCACATTTAATCCTACAATATAAAATAAGAACACATAAATATACAATTAAAAAATCAAGCACACGTTTCAGGATACATTTTATCCCTCATCAGTGCAATAACATACGTTGACTAGAAAAATTTAAAAACATGTTTAAAGTCAATAATTTTGCCAGTTTAAAATCAAGAAAATGTCATACTTACATTAAAGCAAGACCTTATATACAGTTCCTGAATACGGTTTCACCTGAATATACGGTCTTTCTTTAATGTAAGTTCTATGACGTTTTCTTGATTTTAACTGGTTTGTTAAATGTTTGCGAAATGTTTACAGTACAATTGACTGTAAACATTTTATTTGAAATTGTCTGAACAACGCATGTTATTGCACTAATTAGGAGTTTTAACGTAGCCTGATACGTCTGCTTGATTTTTTAATTGTCTATGCAGTGTGTTTTTTGCTTATATTGTCTGAATAAATGTGATATTTTGTAAGTTGAAAATTTTTGAAAATTGAAAAATATCCTTTACGTAAGGTAGAAGATATGTAGAGTACATTAGTGGGTGGTGTGCATTTTACAAAGATTGGTTTAAACGAAGCATATATTCAATTACCTGTAGAAGAAAATTCACATGAATTGTTGACAAGTAACGCACCATAAGGATTATTTCAATTTTTAAAGTCACCCATGGGTTTTACTAGTTCTCCTACTGTTTGGAAAAGAAAAAGTGAACACATTTTAAGTGGAATTGTGGGTGTTACTATTTTTATTTATGAAATTGGTGTTACAGGGGAAATTCATGAAATACATTTGAAACTCTGAAACCAGCATTAGAAAGGTTACATAAATATAATATTAGAATAAATAACGACAAATCATTTTGTATGGCTGATCAAATTTATTACATATTGTGGGTATAAAATTGATGAAGGAGGTATCTATAAAACCTAAGATAAAATAAATGTTCTGTTAAATGCTCCAAGACCAGTATATGTATCACAGGTTGAAGCTTTTCTGGTTTTAGTTAGATATTATTCAAAGATTGTACCGAATTTATCTACACTTGCACATCAATTTCGGGAAAAGAATGTAAAAATTATATGGTCTACTGATTGTGAACAAACACTTAAAATTATAAGAAATGAAATGATATCTGAAAGCCTTCTTACACATTACAACCCTAAAATAGCGTTTAGTGGTAGCAACAGATGCTTTTCCTTATGGTATTTCCCCAGGGATATTGAATATGGTGGTAGATAACATGGAAAAGCCTATTGAGTTTGTGTCAAGAACTGTAACGAATGCGAGGAAATCTATAGTCAGGTGGATAAAGAAGTTATTACTTTTGCTGTTAAGAAATGTTTTCAATATTTGCATGATAATTTATTTACTTTATTGAAATACAGTAAATCTCTTGTGTCTAATTTTCCTCCTACGAAGAGTATTTTTGTATACAACTGCTAGAATCCAACGAAATGCATTATTTTTACAAATATTTTAATAATATATCTGCTATAAAAAATCCACCTAGCACAAAAATGTCGATGCCCTTTCACGTCTTCCATTGCGTAGTAAAGATTCACCAACATAACTCAAATAAAGTGATGATTATGAACTTTTCAAATTAAACTATTTTTTAATTTGACGTTAACTTCCAAAATTATTGCCTGGGCTACAAAATCAAAAACTTTATTACGTCAAATTTTTTATCACCTCATTCTGGGTTTTGAAATTCTTAAGAATTTACTTTTGACGATAAGCAAGAAGAATTTACTCTTCAACAAAGGTGTATTTTAAAAGTATGTAGTGTAACTATTAATGAGATTCACTGAAAACAAATTTTAAATGATTTACACTTTGGACATTTTGGTATAGTACATATCTAGTTTTTAGCTTGCAGTTTTGTATGGTGGTCAGGAGTTGACCAAGATATTGAAGATCTTACACATCATTGCACGACGTGTGTAAATTTGAAAAATATTCCTACTATGATAGATATACAGGGTGGTCATAAAGGAACTTTGCCGATATATCGAATTCTAGCGGCCGGTGCGATCAACCGATCGAGATGCGATTTCAGATATAGTTATTCACAGGTATGAGCTCGGTATTCCGTGAACGGCAACAAATTGGCGCTAATGGTTATGGTCATAGCTACAGAAACTTGAAATTTTCAAATGGCAACGCCCATTATTTTTCATCGCAAAATGCTCAGCGCATACGAAAACCCTAAAGAGAGTTGTAACGGTACGTGTATCGCAATAAACGGGCGCGTTATGCACAAACAAAAACAGCTCAGCGAACGGCCAAATAAAAACACGATCAGGGTGCACGTAGGAAATTTGAATATGATAGAGGCAACACACCAATCACGGAACACCGTTCGCCAGACAGTCAGCGTAGAAAATGGAAAAAAGTCGGGTGGGAATGTTAGTTCATCAGTCGGGAGCACGCACATGCCGACGAAATGACTCTTCCAGCGACAGTTCGTGGTGAATTGGTAAAACTCTATTATCAAAATGGGATGAATGCTGCGAAAACCTTGCGTGTTTACCGTCAAAACCATCGCCAAATACGTGGCCCATGTAGCCCACAAGCTCTTCGTGATTTACTAAAGAAATTCGAAGAAACTGGATGCACCTGTGATAGACTGTGATCCGGACGACCAACAGTTCCTGAGGATACTGTTATGGAAGTGCATCACACAGTCACTACAGGACACATGCAAACTGCAAGAGGTGCCTTATTGTATTGGATATACCGAAATCAACGGTCCTAAAGCTATTGCGCTCTGTAATCCGCATGTTTCCTTACCGGTACCAGCGCGTCCAGATGTTGGAAGTGGGGGACCATCAAAAACGTATAGACTTTGCTAATGAATTTCTAATCCGAAATGATGGAGATAACGACTGGCCTCTTCGCATGTTATGAACGGACGAGGCACATTTCACCTTAACTGGCAACGTCAACACCAAAAATTGTGTGCACTGGGCAGACATGAATCCACACGCTGTGGCACCAGTACCTTTATACGACGCCAAAGTTACTATATGGTGCGGCATTGCAGGCACAATTATTCTCGGGCTGTACTTCTTTGAGGAAGCGACACCAACGGGATTTGTAACTTGCTCTGTAACAGGCTCCCGCTATACGGCAATGCTGCAAAATTACGTCATACCAGAATTGCTGCAGAGAAATGCACTGAAGGACTTCGTTTGGATGCAAGATGGTGCACCTCCACATATAGCGAACTCTGTTTGCAGGGTTCTGGAACAGCATTTTGGCGACCGTGTCATCTCACACCATTTTCCATTTCCATGGCCTCCGCAATCCCCCGACCTCACTCCTATGGATTTCTGGTTCTGGGGATATCTCAAATCTAGAGTGTACATGTGCAAACCACAAACTTTGCCAGATTTAAAAGATTCTATCAACGAGATTGCAAACATCCCTCATGTGATGTTACGTTCGGCTGTATTCTTCCACAGTCGGCCACATGCAATGTGTAATTGCCTGTGATGGCACCCATGTAGAAAATGTGTAATAAAAATAAAAGTTTTTTTTTTCTATGTTGTAATCAGTGATTGGTGTTCTGACAAATTTCCTCCATGTGCCCCGATCGTTTTTTTTTTGGCTGTTTGCAGAGCTGTTTTTTGTACGTGAATAACGAGTCTGTTTCTTGTGATACACGTATGGTTTTAACGCTCTTTAGGATTTTCGCATGCGCTGAGCATTTTGCGACGAAAAAAATGGCCGTTGCCATTGGAAAATTTCGACTTTCTGAACCTATAACCTTAACCGTGAGCACCACTTTTTTGCCGTTCACAGAATCCCGAGCCCATACCTCTGAATAACTATATCTGAAATCTCACCTTGATCGGTTGAATGGACTGCCCGCTAGAGCTCCAAAGTTTTTTATGACCACCCTGTACATCATTGCGACTGGCCTACAGCTTCATGGAAAATAGTTCATATTTATTATTTTGGTCCTGTTATGGATAAAATTCTTTCCCTTGTTGATTTTCAAAGAAATGGCCTGAATGTTTTATTATTCCTAACACAACAACAGAGCATACGATTACTTGTCTTTCTTCACTTTTTCCAGGTATGGTTATCCCATATATTTGGTATCAGATAATGCTTCTCTATTTACTTGTGCAAAATTTAAAACATTCTTAAATAATCATGGTGCAAAATGTTCTTGAGAGCTGCATACCAATCAGCTACAAATAGTCAGTTTGAGAGATATGTGCAAGTTATCAAACGTCGATTAAAAGTATTCACTTCAGAATCTGTTATTTCCCAAATAAAATTAAATAACTTGCTTTTATAGCATTTAAAGTTGCCTCATGTTACAACAGGGGAGAATCTTGCATCTTTATTTTTAAAGCGTCATATATGAACTAGTTCCAAACATTTAAAATTTTGTCCAAGATAAAAAAAAATCCGAGAAATTCAAATGCTAAGTAAAATAATTTAAAATTAACCAGAAAGTGAATCTAAGAAATTATACTGCAGAAGCCAAGTGGAAATTTGGTTGCATTATAGCATGAGAGGTCACGTTTCATTATAGAATTCAAGTCGGTTCAAATATTTAGAAAAAGCATGTTGATCAGATAACTAACGTGGGATCAAAGGTATATTTAGCCAATCATAAACGTTCTCATAAAATAAAATTATACCAGAAGTGACAGAAGCGAAAATACTATTGTTAAACAAGGTAATACTCCACTAACACATCCTAGTATCAGACATCTCCAATCAGCTTAATCCTATCTGATACATCAAATATTCCATGTCTTAAACACTCTTACTCTTTTGATACAAATACCCAAGTTCTAAACCAATTAACTCTGATTTGATATTTTCGGTTCAAAAACCTACTGTACCCAATAGTACAATTCATGATTTGTCAGAATCTCTACAAAATAACTCTTCTTATTACTTCCCACAGGTGCCTAGAAGATCTAAAATTATTAAAAAAACTAATACACGAGTTAAATATTAAGAGGGGGAGAACTGTAGTGTTTGTATTTCAGTTAAAAGTATGTAGATGACAGTACCAAACTTAAGGATAAGTATTTTTACCCAATACTTTTAAAATATCTACTTTTCTTCAAGATGTGATCAGTCTCAGCATGTTTTGAATTTTGTGTGTATGTCACCTGTATTTTGTTTTGTAATAAATATATATATTAGTGTGCCATACCCAGTCCTACTTATTTGAATATATGGTTATTAAATATAATTAATATATAAGATATTATATTTTTTTTGCAATTAAATTGAAAATATGTGAGAATTTTACTATTAAATTTAAACTGTTCTGTTTCATTTCTGTGATTTTTATCATGTATATTTGTTTGATAAAAGTGTAAATTTGAGCGAAAATTTTTGATAGGCGCTGATTAGCTATACTGACTCTTGTCTGTATAATATTGTAGGTTAATTTTCTTTTCAGAATAATTAGAAGAATTTTAACTTAGATGTTTGTTTTATGCTTTATAAAGTCGGCGAAGTTTATATGTTTTATAGAGTTTAAAATTAAAATAAAGAATTTTACAAATTATTAGAGTTAAACTGAGAAAAAAGGGGGAAGAAAGGTGGCGGAAAATAAATGTCTGCACAGGAGAGACACACATACAAAATATAGGCCAGCATATATATATATATATATATATATATATAATCCAGCAAAAACATGATTTTGGCCTGAACTAGCACCACTCCCCTCACCAGAAACAAGACAACACAAGAAAACACAATTAGAAAATATATGTAAAAATAAACAGAAACAAGCTGCGGCCTCATCGACAGTGGGTAAATTCAAAGGCAGCCAAGCATCCGAACAAAAAGATTAACAATTAGTGGCAGTGGGTTTCGGCCAGAGCGCTGCGTAGCAAAAATTCAAAATGTACAGAAACATATTTGAATACTACTTAACAGACGCTCCCCCCGCCGTACCCTACGCCACAGTATAAGCGAATACTGTACCAAAATCACAATACTGAATCACCATGGTTGAAACAAATGTCTTTTCGAAAATACACACAACCAAATCAGCCACGTTGCCACAATTAAAAAAGTACTCATTCCATACAAACTTATCATTCCATCCAAACTTATGATTTCGAAAATTTATTCGGCACCGTATACCGCTCCGGAAAATCTTTTATTTCCACCTTCCACAGCCAGGGGAGCATTTTGTTCTAAATAAACCTCTTTCCGAACGAACCTTTGACACAGGTCACCGCTGCCTACGGTATCGTACAGTAGCTGTGCTACAAAATTGAGTTAGTTTGGAGAAGATGGGAAAATTATTAGCTGAGTTATTTAAATAAGGCACAGTTACAGAAAATAACTTTGAGGGAGGTGCCGGGGGAGGGGATTTTCAAGTGTCCTACAGCAAATGACTAATTAGGAGGACTAATTTGCATCTTTAAAAATTCGTTCGTTTGGTTAAACTAGAAACTTAATTACAAATTTGGCTTAAGCCTTTTTTCGGAATTGGTGGTAACTGCTACTCATAAATTTACTTTAATGAAATAGCGGGTGACTATTAAGTTAAAAATAATATTTGCAATCAGCTGCGTTGAAATTGGAAAGATATTTGCTAAATTATGTAAACCTGCATGGTTAGAGAAAACAAACTTGAAGGAAGAGCCGGGAAATGGTGATGTTCAAGTATAATTTAGCAAATAACTAATTAGAAGAACACACAGACACAACCACACCCAGAGCAATTTTGTCTTTTTTTTAATAGATAAATAAATCAGAAAAACAAATTCATATTTATTATAATAGTTATTAAAATCGTGTTTTATGATCCAAAATTAAATACATATTGCAGACTAGTTTCAAGTACTATTACACTATTCAAACTAGTCTGCAATTATGCAATTAATGTTGGTGCATAACTATTAAACATTATAGTTTGTACCTAGACAAAAATTTCTACATATTCATTAAGCTGAAAAAATAAATTATTTTAATTGAAACTTATAGTAATTGGAAATTGGAAATTTTAAACGAATACGACATTTTGAAGAATAGTTACATAATTTAAATATATATATAAATATTTTTAGCTGTTATATACTTTCTACTATTTACCCAAAACAGCGACATACTTCACGAAATTGAAATAATTATGATACTGCTTGCTTAAAATCCTAGGAAAAATTATAGAAACGTAATGTGAAGTCAGAAAAGGTTTGATAAATCGAGAATGGGTTCACATAATCCCTCATAACAATTCGGGATGTTTTAGAAACACATCACGTACTTCTATGTTAATTAGCAGAAAAGCATTTGATTAGTTTCTGAGAGAGGATATGTTTCTGAAAGCAGTAGTTTCTACCAGCAGTGAATTACTGGTGCTAAATGCACGTTTCACATAATGCATAAATGACATTAAGCTTTGAGTTTACTGTAAATATATGAAAATATTTCGAGCTAATAATTTACTATAATATTGAATATAGATGTAAAATGACATCTGTTAAAGCTTAACACATGGATAAATTTCGTTGATTAATACAAAGTATTATTTTTCGAAACTATTAAATCATAAACATTAAAATTTTAAATTGTCTTTTTTTTTTTTTTTTTTTTTTTTTTTTTTTTTTTTTTTTTTTTTTTTAGTATCATCACATTTTTTGACAAATTTTTTTATCATCTATCTAAGTGATAATAAAATATCCTATACTTACTATTTACGCATTTCAATGTGATACTTGCTTAAATTATAAAGATTCTCGGAATCACCCACCGTCTCGAATTTAATATTTGCGTTTTCAGCTTAATAATTTGTCAGGTAATTTATTCACTTTTTCCAGATATATAATTTACAAAAATATATTTTAAGTGTGCATTTCTTTTTAACACATTTCGTATTATATTCTCTTAATATTTCATAACTTAAGAGACGCTCTTGAGATGCACCTTCGTTTATGTTTACGATATATTTGCTGCTGTCAATTTTTGACAAAATTTTTTATCATCTATCTAAGTGATAACAAAATACCCTATACTTACTATTTACGCATTTCAATGTGATACTTGCTTAAATTATAAAGATTCTCGGAATCACCCACCGTCTCGAATTTAATTTTTGCGTTTTCAGCTTAATAATTTGTCAGGTAATTTATTCACTTTTTCCAGATATATAATTTACAAAAATATATTTTAAGTGTGCATTTCTTTTTAACACATTTCGTATTATACTCTCTTAATATTTCATAACTTAAGAGACGCTCTTGAGATGCACCTTCGTTTATGTTTACGCTATATTTGCTGCCGTCATTTTTTGACAAAATTTTTTATCATCTATCTAAGTGATAATAAAATATCCTATACTTACTATTGACGCATTTCAATGTGATACTTGCTTAAATTATAAAGATTCTCGGAATCACCCACCGTCTCGAATTTAATTTTTGCGTTTTCAGCTTAATAATTTGTCAGGTAATTTATTCACTTTTTCCAGATATATAATTTACAAAAATATATTTTAAGTGTGCATTTCTTTTTAACACATTTCGTATTATATTCTCTTAATATTTCATAACTTAAGAGACGCTCTTGAGATGCACCTTCGTTTATGTTTACGCTATATTTGCTGCCGTCATTTTTTGACAAAATTTTTTATCATCTATCTAAGTGATAATAAAATATCCTATACTTACTATTGACGCATTTCAATGTGATACTTGCTTAAATTATAAAGATTCTCGGAATCACCCACCGTCTCGAATTTAATTTTTGCGTTTTCAGCTTAATAATTTGTCAGGTAATTTATTCACTTTTTCCAGATATATAATTTACAAAAATATATTTTAAGTGTGCATTTCTTTTAAACACATTTCGTATTATATTATCTTAATATTTCATAACTTAAGAGACGCTCTTGAGATGCACCTTTGTTTATGTTTACGATATATTTGCTGCCGTCATTTTTTGACAAATTTTTTATCATCTATCTAAGTGATAATAATATATCCTATACTTACTATTTACGCATTTCAATGTGATACTTGCTTAAATTATAAAGATTCTCAGAATCACCCACCGTCTCGAATTTAATTTTTGCGTTTTCAGCTTAATAATTTGACAGGTAATTTATTCACTTTTTCCAGATATATAATTTACAAAAATATATTTTAAGTGTGCATTTCTTTTTAACACATTTCGTATTATATTCTCTTAATGTTTCATAACTTAAGAGATGCTCTTGAGATGCACCTTTTCTTATGTTTACGATATATTTGCTGCCGTCATATTGAGACAATTTTAATATCAGATCCCATTTTATTGTTTCACGTTTACACAAAATGCAGTTACTACTTCACATATAAATGCTGTATAAAAACGTTTAACTAATTTAAAAGGCCGATTGTTATTTAAATCGATATTATATGTTTTTAATCAGCAATATATGCGTGTTTATTCATAATTTTTTAATTATATTTTTTTCCAAAACAAATACTTTTTCCAGAGATCCAAAATAAATTTTTACCGTAAAAAAAAACAACGCAATATATTTGCTGCCATCATATTGAGGCAATTTTAATATCAAACCCCACGTTCTTATTGGTTCACGTATACACAAAATGCAGTTACTACTTTAAATATGAATGCTGTATACAAACGTTTAACTAATTTAAAAGGTAGATTGTTAATTAAATCAATATTATATGTTTTTAATCTGCAATATATGCGTGTTTATTCATACTTTTTTAAATTATTAAAAAAAAAAAAAAAAAATTCAGAGGTTCAAAGTCATATTGCTAAACGTAAGGAAATATTATTATTCTTTGATGTTCAACAGATTTGCATTCATTAATATAACTAATTTATTAGAATAGTTACAATAACATACATAGTTCTGTATAAGTATACATGAGAAAATTGTTTGAATTAATAAGTGCTATCTGTGTACAAATGTCCACAACATATTGAATCTAAAATATGTTATTAAAAAAATTTAAAAAGTTCAAATTTGAAAATGATTACCGTGTTATGTATATTTTTAAACGGATATATAAAAAAAATGATTGCCTAACCATCTTCCTTATTGACGAAAAAAGTCAAATTATGCGGAATGTGGAAACGTTGCTCAAACAAATCTCTATACTTCCATTTAAATATTGGTATTCCTATCATAGTGACTTTTATGAATACGAATTAATTGTTTAAATAGTAATGTGCAAAAATATGACAAATACAAAATATTATGTTTGGAAAATCTCTCTACGTAAATAACAAGAACGAAAAATCATGCTTCAAGCATAGATTATATAACACTTTCCACCGTTTCCAAAATAATTTTACAAATCATTACCGTTTAATAAGCTGAAAGATAACATCTAAGTATACAATTTGGAAAACGCATAACATATTTAAAAACGTAATTTCGGGAATTCCCAACATATACAATAATCGGAAAAATATACGAATACTTTTATTCAGCCCTGTATAGGATCTATAGATTTGTATATATACTACATAGGATGAGAGATTTTAGTTTAGTTAGGAAACGCGTAGCACAGTTTAAAATTCTCCTTCTGGAGTTTCTGTCAATAAACGGAAATGTCTTCGCGAACTTTTGTGCTGCCCTGTATATGAAATATAGAATTTATACACACCCAGTAATAGACAAAAAGTGAGTTCAATTTAAAATCGCGTTTAGAAACTTAAAACGCACTTCCAGGTATTATTGTTAACAGACAGTAGAGAATTCTTTTGTGTGTCCCTGTAAATGAACGATGATTGCTATACACACAATATTCTGTAGTAAGCCTCTTGTAATGCACCTTAGTGATATATATAAATTTCAATGCGTTTAAAATAGTGAAACATTATTTAAATAAACGCAGACGATTTTTCTCCATAGACGTAATGTAACGGAATTCTTTTGACTGTCCCTGTAAAGTAACTATAAGTGCTATGCACACCGTATTCCATATTAAGCTTCTTCTAATGCACCTTAGTGATATATATAAATTTCAATGCGTTTCAAATAGTGAAACATTATTTAAATAAACTGCAAATGATTTTTCCCCATAGACCGCAATGTAACGGAATTCTTTTGAGTGTCGCTGTAAAAAAACTATAAGTGCTACACACTTCCGTTGAAATAGGGAACATGGTATAGATAACGACAATAACATATAAAAATTGCAGAGCAATCTGATCATATTTACGGGAGTTAGAGCACGGACAGACGGCCAGACGGCAGACGGCAGACGGCCAGACAAACCGAAGTCATAAACACTTTTCAACTAGGTTGGAAAGTGTTAATAAAAAAAGAATGAAAGAAAATATTTTTTGACAGTACAATTATGCAACATTTTGCATTAAGTGCTTTATCATCCGCAATAGCAAAATATACCAAACTAGGGGGCTCAGCGCCCTACTCGCTAACGCTCGCCAACCCCCCGTAAATTTCTAAGCAATTGTAGTCGGAATAAGTTCTAGCATAAAACATTTGAACATATGAAATTGACAATTTTTTTTAATGTAAAAAAGTAATTCTTCGCTGAAAACAGAACTAAAAATGCATTTAGTTGGCGCTACCAATTGGCATACAAATCATTTAAATACGATGAAAAAGGATCTTGGAAACATAATTAGTTTAAAACTTATTGCACGACAATTTCTTTTTTAATGTAAAAAAGTAATTCTCCGTTAAAAACACAACTAAAAATGCATTTAGTTGGCGCTACCAATGGGCATATATATATCATTTAAATACTATGAAAAAAGGATCTTGGAAACATAATTAGTTTAAAACTTGTTGCACCTATAATATTGTACAGCACGGCTTAAATTCATTAGAAAAAAAATATCAATATCATTTTACAAAAAAAAAAATATTTTTTACTTCAATTTACAGCAACAGATGGCGGCAGGTGCAATCTAGATAGTTGATATTTTTTCCCGATTTTTGTATGAGTGAAATTCGCAAATGGATTCTAAATAAGAGTTGAGAATTCTTTTGAAATTAACGATATTACTTATAATTAAACTGAGGAATCATCTCAGACGCTTTGGATTATGTACATGTTATTTTATTTTTAATAATTGATAGTTTGAGTTTCATTCTATGGTTTCACTGCTCTCACACTGACCGCCATATTGGAGGCGGAGCTGATCTAACACAATCTAGTCTGTTCATTGGTCTGAGCTCTGGAAACTACGGTTGTTGCCAAACCATAAGCTACAAATTCAGCCCTATTTCGCGCCCCGTAAGACAAATATATATATAGATATAATTAAATTCCCAGGATATTTCTCATGCAATAATACTCAGGTTGTGATTTCATTTCAATATTTTGTGCAGTATTTGATAATGAAATCCATATATCAAACAATTATTATTCTCACGACGACATATAATGCAAGTGTACAATGTGAGGTCTTATAAATCAAGTACCGATTTCTTGTTTTAGCTTCTATGAGCTACAACAAATGAAGAAAACCCCATTTTATTGCTTCTGTAACTACTTACTTTCATTTATTAATTCTATATCTAAAAATGAAACTTCCTTTATTATTCTATATAATTTGAAGTATGTTCAAGTTATTCCAAATATCCAATTAAGTGAGTTTTTGGAAAACGTAATTTGCATCAAAATATTTTAACGATGCAGTTACTTTAATAAGTTTTTATTATTCGTAATGAAAGTTTTTGTATAAAACTTCCAGTAATTCTATCTGTACAATTAGCCGTTTTATTTCAACATTTTTAATACACGCTTATAATTTCCATAATAATCATATAAACACTTTCTGAGACTTTTAAATTTTAAATTAAATTTTATTAAGGTAGAAAAAAACAAAAAAAAAATGAAAAAATGAAAACCTTGTTACTATTGTTTTTATAATGTTTAAAATACATGCATGTAACATTATACATCTATAAACATAATAATATAATAATTTATAACACCTTATAATAATATATTTCTTTTAAATGCTAAAAGGTGTAAAATAACAACATAATATACAGTAAAATAACTTTTATTAGATTATTGACATGTTTCGGCTCACTCCAAGCCATCTTCAAAAACAAATGAGAATATTCCATAATTACTGCATATTATGTTGCTAGTTTAAGCGTTTTAGCAATTAAAAGAAATATATTCTATAAATATATTTAAAGTGTATGCTCGTTTTAACACAAATAGGAAATAATAATTGCAGTTTACATATCTTTATTATACAATTTTTTGCATTTTGTTCACTTTTAAAAGTTATTACATTATATACAAAATATCGTAGTCTTTATTTAACATAATGTTTCGTAACTTCCTTTCAATATGTATTTACGTCTGAATTTTCTCTATTACATTATTTCATACAGTTTAAAAGAAACTCTTACTAATATAGCTAGAAAAGAATTTAAAGGCAAATTATTTTAATGAACTACATTTTTAGAGTTTTCTTTTGTAATTGTATGTTGATAAAAATGAATGTTTATTACATTTTACATTCTCAAAAGATCATCATATATATTATTTCTCCGGTCAACATCCCTTTTTCTAAGAAAATACGAAACGCAGATCGACGAATGAGACAACATATGAAAGAATTTTGAACAGGCTTCTGACATTGCCCACTTGTTAACAATTCGTTAAAACATGTTTTTGATTAAAATTTGCTGAAAATTAAAAATTAAATCGGCATTGTTTTCATAAAAGAAATGAAGGTTTTCCTCAAATTATTGTTGCCACAAAAATAAAATACCACATTATATGATGCTCAGAAATTATTATAAAAAACACCACACGGGTTTATTTTATATTTATGATTAAAAAGCGAAATTGAAATTGAAATGTTTAGATTTATATTTCTATGTCCCATGTTTTTCTCGAAGCGAATGACATCATCCTCAAATGCAGTCAAAATATGATTGTTATTTTTTTTTTCTCGCGCGTGCCTTTTGCAATCTTGGATCAGTTTTTACTCTAACTTTGATGGGATAAATTAGATGATATTCTGGCTTGACTAAAAACTAAATGTTGTTTGCAGATATTTTTATCCTTACATTTTATTTAGAAGTTTAAACCTGCATCTAATAAATATTACATATTGCTAAAAAATTATACTTCTCTATTATCCCGTCGACCACTTTTCATAACAAAAGACTATCGCCAAATAAACGGGTGAACGTTGCCATCGGAATAGCAAAATAAATTAATAAACAAAATATAAGAATTTAAGGACACAATCGTTATTTTAATTAATAAAATAACTAATAAATCAGTAAAACATGATGAAAAATACAGGCAAATGTCAAATAAAAAATTACTTGATGACGTAACAAACTCGTATAATGCTTCTGACACCAAGTAAATGGGACTGCATCTTTGGCGTTTAATCTTAGTTTGGCGGTAGTTTTTTGTTATGAAAAATGCTCGACGGGATAATAGAGAAGTACCTAAAAAATATTAGATTTCAGTGCGAAATCTTCGCACGGGCCCTCTGGTACATAACTAATTATGTAACGAATGTATAAAAATATGTTAAAAAATTATTTTCAGTTCTGTGTTCTTTAATGTTCGCTACTAGAAGCTAACTCGATTGTCATATGTTATGTCGAACAAACTTGTTAAAACAATCATTAATAGAAGACTCTTGAATTTCCTCTTGTATTATGAAAAAAATCATAATCTATTGAGACATGAAACATCGACAGGAATCTATTTTCAATAATGAAATAGCATACGAAAATGACATAGTTATAACGTGTTCTAAGTTCAAAATTCTGCATTTGAGTATCGAATTAGCTTATTAAAAATATTTTAATGGCTATTCTATACTCAATTAAAATAATACCATTTTGATCAATTTACCTATTAAATTCCCCCCCCCCCCTTAAATTATTCGCGAAAATTTGCATTTAATAGGAATTGAACATAAGAATGTAAAATACCAGTGCTTTGAAATTTACATACTAAACTGTGAATTAAATATTTTTTTGTTAATAAACAAAAATTGAAAAACAAGAAATTTCAAAACAATTTACGTTTGTATATTATTTATACACAAATGTGCAAATCGCCATACACAAGTACGTCCAAATTAAAAAAATGAAGCCCTTATCATTCTTATTTTTTTAGAAGAGTACTTGAATATCTAACTATATATACTCAATGCCACAAAATATATAGATAATTAGAATAATTTTAATTCCCCTCCCCCCCCCCCAAAAAAAATCACTTATTTAATCAATTGTAATGATACAACACAAAATTTTTTTAATGATTATTTCGTTAGAAATAATTCCTCATATTGGATTAACATAGTATTTCTGCAACCCGTTAAAGACCAGACGTTCAAAAAAGGAAAAACCAGCGGCAAGTATTTTTCTACTTAGTGAAATATCTCGCAAACTCATTCTTCGAAAAAAAAAATATCTTGCTGACAGTTATAGCCAATTATCTTCAAATACAGTACCCAGCTTATTTTTCATCAAATCGATAGTGAAATCATTTAATGACTATTTTGTTTGTATCATCAAACAATGAACAAAGTGCAAACACAATTTAAAGAACTTTTATAATTGCTGCAACAATTTGGAAAACCCAGTCATTTATTAATGTGTTTAATTTGTGATGTACTTTTTATGTTCATGAATTGTGCTCATTTATTCGTGATGTTTGCCAGAAACTGTAATTAAAAGAAAATCTCATGACTGTATACAGATCAAGGACAAACTTAATAACTTAAAAAACATTCCCATTTTTGATTTAAAAAAAATATCTTTACTTCATTCTGCCAATAAAACTAACCCTGTCAACATATCTTAATCTGTACTTAAGTAAATAAAATCTAAAATTAAAATTTAATTAATTGTAAAATTCAGTAATATATATATATACTTAATACTTATCACGAAAAAAGACTAATTATTTGCGTTGATTCTAACATTGTACGAATTTCTTTCCAGAGTTTTAAATATAAAGGATTTATTCATATCATGTACCAGTGATCTCCATCAGATACGTTTTTATATGGATACTACTCCGGAATACCAGTACGATGATCACCGAAAGAAAATGTAGGGCAATTCCATTCCATTTCTCATTTATTGAAAATATCAAGTAGTCATTTATTTAACTGAGAAGCGCCGTTATTGAATACATACCTCGAACATATTTTACACTGAATATTCTCGAATGACGACTATATGTATTATCATTACATATTTAACTCCGAAGCAGCTATTTTTTTCTGACGTAACTTTGTAAAAAACTAAACATTGTTTTGTTGAAAATATTGTATTCGGATCGATTATACAAGTTCAAAACATCAATTAAAATTCTTGCAAGTATTTAAATTATTTATTCATAATAAGTTTTATTTACAACGGAAAACGGAGTTGTTATAGACAAATGATCTAACTATCTTAGAAAAAAGTTGCCTAACGTAATCCATTAAACTAAAATTAATCCGGAAATTGATTAAAAACTAGCATTATTCAATTTTATCGAAATCTATCCAGCGTATTTTAGTGATTTATTTCCACAATTTAAAATATGTATATGTGGCATTTTGACTAAGATGAGACACCACGAGATGCAATACTCCACGAGAAAAGAGTAGTTGGTTAAAGATATACAAAGTTGCAGTCGACATCAACAATCACGGTGAAGAGTGAATGAACGGCAATGAAAAGAGTCCACAAGAGCTTCTTCCATAAAAACCAGCCAATTCCCAGACAAATCTTTTATTTAGAATAAGAGCGATGCCGTAACAATTCCAACAGGCATAAACTTATAGCCTTCAGGCTTCACGATGGCTCACGACATGGTTTAATAGATGTTAAATAGCTAATATGAAAATTCTGCGAGTCTACAACACCAGATAAATATTTGTTTATACTTCCAAAATAGTCAAAAATCCTCCTCTGCGAAGGATGCCAACGAGTTTTGTTCACTGAGCGTAGACATACAGAAAAATGACGTCACGTGCGCACAAACCAATGAGCGAGAGGCGACCTCCAGCCCAGCGAATGAGGCGACCAGCCCAGCGAGTGAGGCGAGAGGGAGAAGCTAAAACACGAAAGAGTTCGTCCCCTGGCCGCGCATTAATTTTGAAGTGGAAAAACACCAGCGCGCGAAAATCTGAGCATGGAATAATAATAATGAAAAGAAAATGTCTTTTTAAAAAACATTCGAAATGAGACAGCGTCTCGGAATTTTACAGATTGGGGAGCTGATAAAAGCTACGAATGAACTTAAAATTTTAGATTAAGATTTGGAATAAGATAATTATTAATATACGGGTATTTACTTTTAAAAGGACATTAAATAGGAATAAATATCATTAAGAATTAAGGAAATACTGACTATGTCAGAAGTTAGATTAATTTAAAGAACTAATGCGAAATAAATGCGAAGGATTTGCGAAGGAAATAATTTTTTTATATAACATTATTCCCCTCCCCCTAAAAATTCGAATGACTGGTAGATCCGATGATCTACAAGTTCATTAAGGCAAGCAAGAATTTGGATTACAAAATAGTTATCTGGTATTCTAGTTAATGCCAAAAAATTCTTTGATTTTATTAAAGTTAATTCAATAGTTATTTTGTAAACGCGAACCTGTGGGAATTGTTTAAATACAATAACAATATAAATATTTTTAGTTACAAATAATATTTTTTCACTCTCCAAACATAAATAGTGAAAAGGATGAATAATAAGTAAACAAAACATTTATGCCTAAGCAGTGAAAAGTATAAATATAAAGTAAACAAAAACTCTTTCTCTAATAGTCCTCTTAATCAGTAAAAGTCTGAGTCATAGACCTCTCATTTCCAATAAAATTTCTTGGTATGGATATGAAGGCACGGATATGTCAAGTATTAGCCAGCAATACAGTTTACGGCAATACAGTGTATTGATTCTGTAGTAGGATAATTCCAGTTAATCATAAAGTTCCATCACTACTAAGTTCAATAAACAATTAAAGTGCACTTATCAAGTAAAGTCCAGTCAGTTAATAAAGTTCAATCAATTAGATATGAGTATTAGATGTTTTGCTAGCAAGATGTGACTTTTTATCATCAACTAATTTACTATCAACGGTTCTCTTTTATCACAATTCTCAAGAGTATTCTCTTTTATAATCTTGTATCACTTAATAAATAACAACAATTATAATAACAACATAATAACATCAACGATAACAAACAACTTCAAAATAATACTAAATCATTAATTCATCTGTATATAATTTAATTGTTCATTCTTTTTCAATATCAGTGAGGAATGAAAATATACTTAATAAAAGGAAACAAAATAAATAAATAGTAAAATAAGAAATGTCTGTGGAAAATTATCATCAATTCTGTAAGATAATGTGCGCATTCTGTTTTCAGTCAAACAAGAGAAACATAAGCTGTTCAATGAAAATAAGACCTTGAAGTGAATGGTGGATAATAAATTTAACTATTAGTATTAGTAGATAATTTTATTCTATTATTATAATTTAATATTATCCAGTGAATTTTTATTCAATTTATTTTAATTTATTGTATTATTCTAATCTAATTTGCTATTCTAATTTACTTTACTGTTCTAATTCAATTCAATCCAATATAAGAACTTTTTAACTCAAATCAAATAATTTACGCCTGCATAAAAAGTTAACTCAAGCAAAAATATCTGCAGTAACATTCTTGGGAATTCCTATATTTAAGAACATACTGTTATACAGAAGAGAATTGATTAGTCAATTATAATTTGATTTCATTAAATTTAGTTAATTTTTGACTTACTAAGTTTAATATTAAGCTATTGATTTAATATTAGTTTGTTGCTGCTCATGTGATAACTTTAGCATTTAACAATTTAACAAATTTAAAAGGTGAAATAGTTATGGTTGAGCCAGAGTCAATCACACAAGGTAATTCCCTGTTATTTACATATCCAGATACAATCAATTGTCATATTTTATCACCAGATGGTTGTGGTTGGCTAAGAAGGGGTGCATAAGATTGCAGAGGGCTAACATTGAATACACAATTCCTCTCCCAGTGGTAAGCATTTTGGATACCTCTATTTAGACACATTCGACATGGTCTACTTGGGTAATTTCTCTGAAAAATGGGTAGCAGGCAACCTAGGATTGATAAATCTTGAATTTGGAGCATTAAAATTGCTCTGTAAATGAAAATTGGCATTTGGCACATGAAAATTTCGACTTGGGCGAACCCAATGTCTAGGTGCCTGATCATATTGTGGTAATGATCTATAATTCTGAAATTTGCTCCTAGAATTACTATTGTTGACATGAAAAGTAGGAATCACTACTGGCTGTTTAGCCAAAAGGTACCAGTCTATTGTATTTTTTGGAGGATTACTAATCATATAATTCTGGTACTCGGGTTTGAGACCATCTGTTAATCCCTGCACTATTATAGTTTCACATAAACAAAGTTTTCTACCTATTTCAACCTTTTTTCGAAAGTACTCATCCAAATCATTAAGGTCATTTATTTTCATAGAAGCAAATTCTGAAAATCGAGGAACATGAACAATTATACATTTTTCAGCAAGAATATCAGTTATCTTATCAAAAGCATTACATTCTAAACATTCATTAATAAATACTTTTAGAGCCTCTCCTTTCAAATATTTGGAAATATTTTTAATCTTCCGATTTTAATCTTTCTTATCAGAAAGGCATGTTTTGTCAAAATGGTTTAACCAAGAATGTATGTTCATTCCAGATTCGAAATCAAAAGGAATTATGTTTATTTCGTTTTCACTTTTGTGATCACCAGGGACTTTTACAAATCCAGATCGCAATAACATAAAAGAGGGGTACCTCATTAATATAAAAATTAAAGAGAATTAACACAACAAGATGTAAAATAAAATTTAAATTAAATAGCAAATGTAAATACCTCCATCTCTAATAAATAATGATAATAATAATAATAATACAACAAATAAGAAAATCTGAGCGAAACTTAAATAACATAAAAATAAATAAAATAATAAATAATACACACAATAATAAATCTTTCATAACTTACGCAACTCCTTTTGGTGCAGGAGTTTTCCTTTTATAATTTTTTAAGAACACCGATAATTTTTATTTATTAATTTGTATGATGATAATTTTTCATCAATTTTTTTTTCTGTAAAAGAAAATATTTTATTAAATTATTCCGTAGTCATATTCGAGATGATGCATTGTAGAAAATTCACACAGCCTGTATCCGGTGTTGTCTATGTATAAAAGATTCCATCACTTTTAATAAATAATCGATACACATTTCGTGAGAATCAGACGCACACACCGCAATGAAGATGTATAGCAGCATTCAGCAACATATTCACAGCTCCTCTGTTTATCAGAATATTGGCATAACTTGGCGTAAGTTCATAGCATTCTGACCGGCTTTTTGTGGCGTTTTGACTATGATGAGACACCACGAGATGCAATACTCCACGAGAAAATGGTAGTTGGTTAAAGATATACAAAGTTGCAGTCGACATCAACAATCACGGCGAAGAGGTGAGGCAATGAAAAGAGTCCTCCAGAGTGTCTTCCATAAAAACCAGCCAATTTCCAAACAAATCTTTTAATTAGAATAAGAGCGATGCCGTAACAATTCCAACAGGCATAAACTTATAGCCCTCAGGCTTCACGATGGCTCACGACATGGTTTAATGGATGTTAAATAGCTGATACGAAAATTCTACGAGTCTACAACACCAGATACATATTTGTTTATACTTCCAAACAGATTGGGGAGCTGATAAAAGCTACGAATGAACTTAAAATTTTAGATTAAGATTTGGAATAAGATAATTATTAATATACGGGTATTTACTTTTAAAAGGACATTAAATAGGATTAAATATTATTAAGAATTAAGGAAATACTGACTATGTCAGAAGTTAGATTAATTTAAAGGACTAATGCGAAATAAATGCGAAGGATTTGCGAAGGAAATAATTTTTTTTTATATAACATACATATATATATATTAAGAAATAAACTTAACACAGTATTGCATTTTAATAACTCCTGTCTTTGCCATATGACCTAATCAAGTAATTCAATTAAATAATTAATCTCAGAAATCTTCACTTGTTCTCCACGCAAAACGTCAATGCTTGTCATATTCATAGTTCATAAACCTAGCAGCACTTGAAAATTCGTTTATGTTTACATCGTGTTTAAGTATGGCAACCAAATATTAGCTATATATTATGAATACAAAGTAAATTAAGTCATTTACACATGTCAGGTTTAACTACGTAACAGATTAATCCAAAGCATATGATTCACAAGTAAATTTTGATACATTTAAATATTTTAAACTAAATATTAGTAATATTTTTAAAATAACAGGAGGTGTTATTATTTATTAAATTAAGAGTGCAACTTTTTTTTATTACATAAATTAATTGTCCGGGAGGCTGTAATTATTTTCAATGTGTTAAATGAACAACAATCAATTCTGGAAAAAATCGTTTTTCATTGATTTATATTTATAAATGCAAATAAAAAAAAAGATTCAATGTAAAATAAAGTTTTAATGTAAACAATATAGAATATATTAATATTTGTAATATCATGTATATAATATATTTAATATTAATATTTCCAAGACAATATATTTTTTTACATTACAATTCCTTATTTTTTAAATGTTAATATTTAAAAATATGTAGAGCAGTTAGGGGAATTACTTGTTTGTGTAAGCATTTTTGTAGTATTTCTTTCCATAAAAATATAAACGTGTCTAAACTTTTACATGAAATCTGTAACCATCCTGTATTCACCATATGACTAAGTAAACATAATTTGTGTTTTCGTATGTATTGAAATAAGGTTCTGTGCAGTCATATGGTGCTCATAATATCAAACTTTCTTTACCATGAATCTTCTGTGCAGTAGAAAAATATTTCTCAATTTAAGTTAATAAGAAGTTATTTTGAATTTAATGGTCTACTAATTCTCATTTGTTAACAAATCCAATTTCCAACTGGCCATACCTCAAAAGTTTTCTCATTTCGGAAATTTTTATTACTTACACATATTGAAACAAGCTTTAAAAGTCCAGAATTCATTAAGAAGGCCAATACTAAAGATAAATATGTTTCTAAATATTAAACATTAGCATTTCTTTCTAGGGTTGTAGATATATTCGAATAATTACTATTTTATCTTTCAGAACTTCTAGAAAACTTTTGATTCAACGAAAACATTCCTGTATTTTTAAGAGAAAAGTCAAGCAATAATATTTCAGATGAAATAAAATTCTCTCGAATTGGTTACTAAAATAATTTTAAACCGACTCCTAAGATCAATAAGAAAAAGCAATATGTTACCTTAGTATTTTAATTTGCTTTGTGTTATACTTTAGAAATAGTTTGTTTGAATGTTTTACGAAATCTGGCATAACAAACATAGACACATGCAAACATTTCAAATTATTTTTTGAAAATTTTGAAGTTTACGTTTTATCAATTATAAAATTAAGCAGTTTGAACCGTTTACTGTACAAAAATGCGAAATGTTAATATAAAACTTCACTTATTTTGAAAAGATGGATGTCAATAAATCATGTTTTAATCTTGTTGATCAGATACTTTTTTATGCGTACTAAAGAATCAAAGTGATCATGAATCAGAAAAACATATATTGTTCTTTGTGACAAAAAAAAATAATAATCTCGACAAAATCAAACTTAGAAAGAAGAAATAATATTGTGTTTCACGTATGACATTTTTTAATTGGTTTATACTGCAACGATAAAAAAGAACAAAAAAACGTGCATCAGGCATAGATTATGAACACTTTTTGGTACTAACCGGCACTTAAATTTAATTTGTTCACACAATGAAATGAAATATCTAAATAAGCAATTTAAAAACATATCCCGTAAAAATCCATTTACACCTATTTCAGTCCATACAGGGCAATGGTCGCATATTTTGTTTGGCAGTCCGGTACATAATCTATAGAATTTATACACACCACGTCATATATTAAAAATTTGACATGTTTAAATATGGATATCATAGTGGAACACGCACTTACAACAATTATCGTACATAGTCAGTCCTTTAACTGCATTATTTTGTAAGTCTTTCTAAACAAACTATAAATGTACGCACTATATAATCTATAGGAAACTTTTGTAGTTCACGTCAGTGATCCTTAGTTTCTTTATGTATGAAGCACCATAACATCTTTAAAATGAATGTAAACGGTTTTTTCCATAGATAAAAATCTAATTGAAATATTTTGATCATCCCTGTAACCGAAAAAACGTGCATCAGAATAGTTTATGAAACACTTTCCGGCACTAAAAGAATGTTTTTTAAATTTAATTTTTTCACTCAATGAAATGAAATATCTAAATAATCCATTTAAAAAGATATTACCCCGTAAGAATCCATTTACAGCATTTTCAGCTCTTATAGGGTAATGTTTGCAAATTGTTTTTGGCAGTCCGATACATAATCTATAGAATTTATACACACCACACTATGCACTAAAATGTATATATGTTTAACTATCGATACCATAGTGGAAAACGTACTTACAACAATTATCGTGCATAGTCAGTCCTTTAACCGCATTCTTTTGTAAGCCTTCCTACACAAACTATACATATACGCACACTATAATCTAAAGGAAACATATTGTAGTTCACGTCAGTGATCCGTATTAGTTTCATTATGTATGAAGTACCATATCATCTTTAAAATGAATAGCAAATGATTTTTTCCATAGATAATAATCTAATTGAATTATTTTGTGCATCCCTGTAAACGGACTATTAATGCTACTTATTCTATACTCCTCAAAAAGCGTTTTGTAGTCCATCTATATCATGGATATCAATCTCATGATGTTTCAACTGCCGTAGCATCCGAGAAGTACACCACAAGTGAATTTATCCATACACTATCATATAACCGAAGTATTTTTTTGTGTACGTGGAAACGAACTGTAAATTCTATTCACTTCATTGTAAATACCAAACACTTTATAGTAAACTTCAATAACATGCAAATATTACAATGCCATCCGAGTATATGTATGACATTTGGACTACAGACAGGTGGACAGACAGACAGACAAACCGAAATCATAAACATTTTTAACCATAGTTGAAAAGCATTAAAAAAATTACAATGAAAACTAAATGTATTGTTAGAAATTTAGTGCTATTTCAATCTAAAGTAAAATGATTGGAATAAGAATTCGTTAAAATATTTAGCGTCTGTTCTTCCAACCAATTACCAATTTAAATATTTTTCTGCTTCATTCCAATTATGATATATGTAAATACTGGTGTATATTGACTTTTCTAATGATATTTAGCAATTCTAATATATAAATTGCATGAAAATTATAAAAATTAATTCGCCAAGACAGATATTTACAAAAGAGTAAAAAATGAATCAACTTCTAATAATTCATTTCTTTGTACAACAAGATAAAAAGACTGCTTTAACAATTGGAGAAAGCGTAGTTTATTTATCATTGAATGCCTTTAATATTTTAGATACTTCGGCATTGGCAAGGTACAATAAATTTTATTAAGAAAACTAAGTTAAGTATGCTAAATGTGTCCACTATCGGATCACATACGGAATACGGAATGTTTGATTCATTGATGCCGATATTAGATACAGAAAGCATACCTACATTGATTTTCTTACTAAAATAAATTTGCTTACATATGTTAGTTTTATTTGTGAATGTGCACATGTTTCTTAAACCATCCACACTTCTGCATTCAATCAGTGATATATTTAAGTTGGTTATTAGATAAAAAAGATTTACATTTTAAAACTCGCACATTTTTTTTCCATGTAACACATCATTTCGCACAAAAAGAGAGCGATCTACAAATTTGGAATTGATTGTTTCCCGGTATCTCGTGCAAGTTTCAAGATGAGAATATACACTATACTTATGAAAAAATAAAGTATGGCTATAGAACATTATTGTTCTGAAGTTAACACGAATTGGAAGGGTACAGTATTTTAGTTGGCTTTCTGTATTTTCTTAATTTACAAACGATTGATTTTTTAATTTTATTTGTATAATCTTATATATAAAACCAAACTACGCATCTTACTCTTCGAGTTTATGCATTTCAATAAAGCTTTTTATTGTGTGACATGAATTTCGCAACTTAGGAAAGTAAAATTATGCATCCATTTAGTATGTCGATGTAATTTTCAATTCAGAAAGCATAATATGTATTTCGCGCATTGCTTCCATATAATGAATTTGATTTAAATTCGATAAAATTGTCAACGTATTTTTAATCATAAATAAATTATTGCATTACAAGTGTGATGAATGATAAACATTTTGTTATGTTTATAATAATCTATAAATATTTAATATAATGTATAGATTGTTGCGTCATTTTACTGTTTCAAAATGTAAAACAAGATATATGATATTAAATTACAGTATAAAATATCATGCCGTAAATTTCAATTTCTAACACTCAATTTCAATGCATAACTTTAAAATGTCTCATCCTGGTGTAGATTAATTGCACTATAAAATATTTAAACTATAAAGAAAATATAGAAATCTACTGCATGTCTGTATGTGCTAAATCAGCATTTTCAAAGATTATATAACGTAGTATGGCCTTCAATGTTGTTTAAAAAATAAATACTATATAAAACATCATTTTTGCATTACGTAAGTGATAAATAGAAATTTGAATAGTATAAAAAGGAAAATTCACGGTAAATAACGTGCTTCTAATAGAAGTTTACAAAAACAAGCCGAAAAAATATTTGTAAAGCATCATTATTCATTATGTCACACCAAGTTACATTCAAAATTATATTATTTGTAATAACAAATTTGAATCACGTGTATGACTGGAAATTCTTTACTCATTAATGATGGCACACAGCACTCACTGTATCTGACTGTTTTATGAATTTGTTCTTTTAAACTTTAAGCAAAAGTTTGACATGGAATGATCATAAAAGAATTGATATTGCATAAGATTATTTACAAATATATTTAATTTATAATATATATATATTAACATATAGTATGATTTTCAAAATTATTCACAAATTTTCATAAATAACCTATATCGTATATGTTAACATTTGAAGTAATAAATAATAAAATGATGACGGTTAAATTAAATTTAGAGTGAACATCGGTTGTCATTTTTAAACATACTTTGTTTTCAACAGAATCATTTTTTATCTAATACATGTGATATATCTTTGAATATTCATAATTACACATTATACTTTAGACTAAATAATAGTAATAGACAAATAAATATTTTTCGGTAAAGAAAATTATCTCCTCATAATTTAGTCTACAAACACACATTGCATAAATATTCATTTCATGTGATTTCAGATCTCATATTTTTGTATCATATTTCATAATTATACATATTTTTTTTTTAAATATTTAAAATACTAAACTACGCATAATATATTGCAAAAATCTTATCAAACTTCAACAAGGCATTAAATAAAAATAGTTCCCTCATATCACAATTGTAATTGATAAACAGGCATTGTGATAAAACTAGTGAAATGAAACAGCAGTTTTTATTCACGAAAAAATATTTCGTGAAATTGATTAAGATTTAAAGAAGCTAATATTTATTTATGCGAGATTTCGTTTTATATTTCGTCTCCTTCTTTTAAATGTAATAAGTTTATCTGTTTTTCTTCTTTTTATCACTTAAAAGAAAGCTTGTTTATAATAAAAATTTCGATAAAGAAGTGTTATATTTTTATACATTAGATTATTAAAATAATGATAGAATAAAAATATAAAGTTGACTTTTATTTATCAACATAGCAAAGTTCTTACAGAGAGCAAATTTAGTGCAGAAAATCAATTCGGAAAGTAGAAAAATCAAACCTCCTATGAGACACAACAGAGAGATATCAAGAATGCTCAAAATTTCTTTTGTTGAAATCGAATCTATTTATCGTTAAAGTATAAGTATATATTTTCCGGCCAAACCATAAATTGCCCCGTTCCAGATTTGGCCAATTTCGCTGAAAATCGATTGCCTAACATATGTATAAATGTGAGTGCGTGTTATTTTATGTATTTGGCCAAATAAAGAAATTAAACTGCTCAAAACAATTAGGGGAACACATGGTTTTAACGAAATTACACAGATACTTACACCAATAAGTAACTTAAATTAAAAAATCCATAATTTAAAGCATAGCTGAAAACAGAAAAATAAAACTTCACATGAAAATCATCGTTCATGACGTCAAAAACCAGGAAAAGAGATAAGTGCAGAAATCGGTATTTCGCAGATATCTCTTTTTCACTGTCTCAGTTGCGAAATTCAATTGCTCAGCTTTTGTTTTGAGAAAAGGTGATTTGAAAATGTCACAACAACATGATTTACCGGAATCCATGGCTTGGCGTATTAGAGAGTGACTTGAATCCGGACAAACACAACGAAGTGTAGCGGACGTTGTTAGAGTTTCAAGAAATGTCCTTGCAAGGCTGTGGAATCGATTTCAAGAAACCGGAAATGTCAGATGTCAACCAGGGCAATATCGAGCACATGCACCACATCAACTGATGACCGATATAGCTTGTTAACAGCTCGTCGGGACAGAAAAGGGGATGCTACTCAGTAGTAAAGACAGTAGCTCTTGGTAACAAGAAAAAGGTTGTCCAGCCAAACAGTGTGAAATAGGCTTTATCAGGGTGGTCTCTATGCATGTAGGCCAATGGTCTGTATTCCGTTGACCTCAAGCTAGCGTGCGGCCCGAAGAAGGTGGGCTGCTGAACATCAAGATTGAAGGCAACGGATTGGAGTCAAATGCTGTTTACAGACGAGTCACTATTCACTGTGGAGTGTGACACTAGACGTGTTTTGGTATGGCGGGAAGGATAACTCGAAATAACCCCACATTAGTTCGTGAAAGATCACATTATAGACAAGGTGAGCTGATTGTATGGTCTAGAATAAGCACAGGTAAACGTACGGACCTGCATATCATTTGGAATGGTACTTTGACGGCCCATAGGTATGCAGACGAGATACAGAGACCTCATGTCGTATCTTACGCTTCACGCATTGTGATTCCTTTGTTTTCATGTATGATAATTCCAGACCGAATAAAGTTCGTTTAGTGGAGAACATGGTTGAAGCTGAAACAATACAGCATATGGAGTGGTCAGCATGCTTTCCTGACCTGAATCGTATCGAGCATGTTTGAGACGCATTTGGACGACAAATTGAAGCGAGACGAAGGCTTTCTTTTATTGTCTGGGACAAGAAGACTGTAATTCTTGAAGAGTGGAACAGTATTCCTCAAAGTCTTATGATAACCTCATCGCATCCATGGAAAACAGGTGTGCAACAGTTTTTGCTGTTCGAGGGGACCACACGCCGTATTAAACAACTTGCATCATTACTGAACAATACTTTTCTGTCATTTACATGTAACCAAATTATTGCCCTAAACCATCTTTTCATGTTATTTCCATCCTTTCAAAGAATTAAAGCTCCCTTACAATTTTTTTGCGTCTTTTTTTCCGTATTGCGAATTGATACACGTGTGCTTTCCATTTTATACCCATGCATATCTGTCTCACACGGTTCTCTTCACTTCTTTGCTTGCTCCTCTAATTTTTTAGCAGTGTATAACTCATTATATGACTACTTACCAAATCAGTGGAAATGCATAAGAAGACGGTATATTTTGCTTGTTTTTAAAATATAATATTTTATTTATATCTTTAATTTACGAATAGAATTTATTTGAAGATCTCACAAATTTACTTTAATTTTTTATCTTACATTCATTTCCTGTATAAGAAAGTAAATTCCTAAACTGAATGTAGTAAATTTGCCTTCGACTATGTTGAAAGTATGGAAACGTGGTATATTATGGTTTACTGCATGGTTTAGCATCTTACGATATATTATTTGGTGTATTTATATAGGCAGACCAAGATTTTATTTTACCGATTAGCTTGAAATTTAATAGATCCTCTGAAAAAGAGGTCAACTTCTAGAAACCACCTATTAAAATAAAGAATTATTAAATCAACAGCTTGCGTGTAGTGATTGTAAAATGTAGAATTTACAACATAATAAAGTACTATATAGATCAAAATCTCTCTTTTACAGTCAGCTGTAACAGTAAAGAAAATGCATTTACTTTAAAACAGATAAGGAAACACAAATCATGATTTAGAAAAATAAAATTGTTTCCTTAACATAATTTATGGAGACTTTTCACACATTTCATTAATTATAACAAATGTGATCTCCCATATCATTTAAAAAAATAATTATTTGTATTCAAGTTTAATTGCAGTCGTTCTTATTTGTTCTTTGATTTAATCTTAAACAGTTTCCTATTCAGAAAAGGCTATAAAACTGATGCTCTAAATGTGTAAAGTACAAAATATGTTTTTAAAACATGAATAGAAAAAAGTTCCACGTGTATAAAATTTTATATCAAATGCTATTGTATATATTTTTTTCAAAAATTCTGAAAAATATCATAATTGTTTCACACATATATGCCAAAGAATTATGTAATCCGCATATTGTTAAGAATTAGTTTTCAATTATAAAGTAAACAGATTAAAATATGAAATCAAATTATTCATCGATATGTTTACCGATATCATTTCTTGGAAGAGTTAATTTATTATATTTAATTCATTAAAAAACTGTTTATAAATGCTTAAATTGTATAATCTATGATTAGATTTTTTTCTTAAATATATTTTAAAAATAGACTTGTTTCTGGACGATGAATCTTTGAATGCACACAATTTAATCCTCTTTCTAAATTTAAATTTTTAGCATTATATGATATTAACACTAGATAAAATATGCATTTGTTACAGTCTAATAAATAATATAATTAATTTAAGCAGGGGTGTATAAATATTTTAATTTTATGGCAAGATTTTAGAAAAAAAAATAAGCATTTCTTTTCCTTTTACAAAATATGAAATATAATTTTTTTTTTCAGTATGGTTAAGTTAAAACTTCTTATAAAATATTTGAAAATAGTTTTAACTGTGCATATCATAATTTATGAAAAGCTAACGAGTAAAAAAAAAAAAAAATACTTAGTATTTCTGTAACCATAACGTAATTAAATGTTTATACATGAATTATTTTTCATTTTGAAAATATATTTTATTTAGTTATGGTTTTTCGGTTTTAGAATTGAAAATGGAATTTTTTTAGACATATGGTTTAAAAGTCGTGCTTCCTTTTTTTTTGTAACAACATAAACGGAAATTATACTCTTTTAAATTTGAAAAAGTTTTACATTATAAACCACTTCTAAGATATTTTTTTCTTTTCTTCTATCTATAATTGAAAAATGTATTGTAGTCGAAAAATTTTTCGATGATTTACACATTTTAGCGGTCAGAGAACCCGAAAATCATGTTCATACAAAGCGCCTGTGTGTCCGTGTGTCTATCGTCATTGTATGATCGAAAAAATATGAAGATAGGTATTGAGTTGAACAAAATTTCATTTGTAGGTTGTATTCCGGGTAGAAGGTCCCACTTGAATTTGAGGTTAATCTGCCGGATGAGGACTTCGTAATAGTAATTTTTGTGACATTTTCATTATTGTATTATCTAAATTTGTATGAAGTTATGCATAGAATTGCACAAAATTTTAGTTTAATTTTAGCACAAAAATGTAGTTGTAGATCCATATTTTTGAACCTAAATTACTAGATTCCTAAAGGATCAATTTCAGAAAAGATATTTTTTCTGTCATTGACGATGTCATTTGGTTTGGGAAAAACCAATGAATAAGTATTTGTATTATTATTTTAGCTTCGGAACTGAAGAGGTTAATAAGGAAAGTAAAAAATAAGAAATAAATTCTAAATTACATTAGCTTGTTCAACTTTAAAAAATATATATTAAAACTATTAATTCTCAAGGAAAAAAAAACATTTCCTTCTTGAATGTGTCATGGTACGAATATCATTTATACTTTTTGTGAAATAACAGATAATAAATATTTAGTTTAAAATAGGGCTACAGTTAAGAATGGTTCAAATGACACATTATATTTTATAAGCGTGTTAAACGATTTAATGAAACATTAATTACTGAATAATAACCAAAATAAATTTAAAGAAAAATGTTACTTATTTTCGAATAGCCGTAATAATACTTTATGCTTTTCATTATTTTTCGTTTTACATGATTGTATTCAGTGTAGTTTTACTTACTTAAATATGTGCTGTCAAATAAAAAATCATTATATTAACCCTCTAAGCGTCTGGAACGTAATATTCCGTTCACTTAGCTCCAGGTTTCACTGCAATATATGCAATGTTTAAAATAATATAATTCTATAGATTTAATGAATTTTCAAAACATTGAAGAATGATTAATACTCTCAAGGGTTACATTCATATTTATAATTAAGTTTTATTTATAATGCTGAAAGAATCATATGTTTTTGGCATTTAAAACAAAATGCAGAGAAAAAAACATTACAATTTTACCCTTTTTCTAAACGCTCAGAGGGTTAAAGCCAACAGAATGCATTATACAGTTAACGTATTTTATTAATTTATGCAGAAGTTTTATTTACAACAGCACTAATTTAATATACTCTGTCTTACAGAATATCACAGTAATATTAACATAATTCTTTGAAGGGATTTGATAGAAATGTGCCTGTAAAATAACAGAGATTTATCACCTGTTAAGGTGAAAGTTCGCATTAATCTAATTTCTAGCATATCACTATTAATGACGCCAAATGCACATTTGACGATATAATATGCAGACATTACGTTTGTTCCATCACTTTACATGAAACCTATCTGACCGAAAACCATTAATTTATTCGTACTTTAGAAATACATACCATATTACTCAGCTGTGTTGTATGTTAAGCCTGAGGAAATTAAAAGGCGTGCATCTATGATAACCCATTAGGCATTATTGCTCCCATTTTGGGAACATTGCTTTAAGATTTTTTTCTAAAGTGAGTATTTTATATATTGTTAAAAGGTTCGTGTTATTTGCATGTTGAATATATTAGATGACTTCTGAAAATATTTTTTAAAGTTTCATTAGAATTTTATATATTTTTAAACGTGTTAAAAAAGGCGAAAAATAGCTTTTTGGCCGTATTCGAAAGAAATATTAAAAAAAATAATAACTTTACAATTTTTTTTTAAACTAAAATATGTTTATAACAGTGTATTATATTTTAAACAACTTCAATCCGAAATTAATATGTATAATAGATCAATCACAATTACCGAAAGCATAAGTTGTTCCTAAAATGGGAGTAAAAACGCCTAATGGGGTGCAATGTTTTTGAAAATTTGTATATATGCCTCCGTGCATTTCTTGTATTTATTTTTCCGTTTATTAGCTGTCAAAGGAATAATATCATTCTGAAACTTATATTTTAAAAAAAAAAAAACATTCATATAAATTAGTCCAACTATTACATCTATACTAATAAAATAAAGTTTCGCTCTGTGTGTGTGTGTGTGTCTGTGGGTGTGTCTGTCTGTTGGCGATGGCTAGAAAAATCTAGCTCACCTAGAAGCCTGAAAATTTAGATTTAGGTAATCCAAACCCTCTTCTGGTGCACCTGAGCTTCAGATTTTTAATATTTTGAAAATTAGAGTAGTTATGGATTAAAAACTGATAAAATATTGAAAATAAAAAATCACTCTTCCAAAAAGAGCTCGCGCGTGCCCAGAAGCCATTTATTCGTTCCTGCGTTAAAAGAAGAAACAAAGCGTGAGTCATTCCATATATTTTTAAGTTTTTCTAAATTCACCATGGGCGAATGGGTAGAAATACGGAAAAACCATCTACATATTCTTAAAGAACATAGTTTTTCGTCTCGAACGATCCAGTTGGTTCGAAAAAATTTCACATTCTTTTTCAAAAAGAAAATAATCAATAAGCATCGAATTCATGTTTTTTATTTTCCCCCGTTTTCCAAGCCTTGCATCCACCGGAATACAGAAGATACGGAAAAACAAAGGTCACAAAATTAAAGAACTAACTTTTCCCTTTTCAAAATTCCCTTTGGTTTTAAAAAATACGAAAATTAACTCTTCGAAAAAGTATATCTTCTGTATGCCATTTCGCGTTTTTTGTGATTTGGGCAATTTTTAAAAATTTGCATCGGCAGTTTACTGAAAAGTACGAAAAAGTAAAAATACCAGACAATGTCTACATTTATTCCTTTTTTGATATATGTATTTGTTTTAGAAAAATACGAATATTAACCCTTCGAAAAAAATTCGCGCGCAGGACTCACTTTTGCGAATTCTGATTTTCTGCGATATATAAAATCTGGCATCGGCTCTCTAAAATAACCAAACAAAAAACAAACACACTTAAAGAATACTACGTTCAATCCGGTTTAGGCAGAAACCTTTAATTTAAAAAAAACAATCGCGTTAACCTTTTCAAAAACGTTTTTTACCCTAAGTCAATTTTGCTTTTTAACTATTTCTCTTATATTTAAAAATTTCGAATCGGCGTATACGAAAAACTAAAAATAAAGTGCCTAATGTATATCCCGTTGATTTTTACAATCTGGTATCCTCTTCAAGAACAGATTGCGCCCCCTGGCGGTGGAAGGTAGAACTAAGTATGTATGGCTCTATGGGCCCAATTACTACGGGGTTTGGCTCATTCTACTTGATATCTATAGCCTTAAATACTTTAGTTGCACTTTCGACCGCCAGGATGCGCTTTCCTATCTTGGGTTCTATGAGCCCGATTACGACGGGGTTTGAGTCATTCGACTTGATTTCGATAGCCTTACTAATTTCAGTCATATTCGTATAGAACTGATTATTATTATCGCAGGACCGGGCAAAGCCGTGCGAGTTAGCTAGTTTATAATAGAAAACAAAACGAAATTACCAGTTCCATAAGCAATTTCATTATTCATCTCTTTAGTTTCATCAGAAAAATCATTTTTTTTTCTGACTATTTTACATTGAAGATGATTGAACGATTTTTTAGATTTGGAAGATGTTTTGGATGTTACGGAAATCGTTTGTTTGCCACCTGATTTGAGTATTGTAACATATGAGGAAGATATATTCCACATATGTATGTCGCATAAATTAATAGAAAATAATTTATGCGACGATTTATGCCATGTTTTATTTGATGGAGTAGAACTTTCCGTAAATTCTAAATCAACAGACAATCAAGAAATATCTGATGTAGTGTTTAAAAAAGACAAAGTATTAAATGCAGACTTAATATTATAGATGAAAGTTCAGAAGAATCTTCAATTCGGAATATAGAAAAAAAAAGTTAAAAAACCAATTTCAGAAAACGAAAAAAATGTTATGTAATGCTGCATAAAGAAATTTCAATCATTTTCATATAAAATATTAGAACAAAAGTGATGTAACGAGGAAACATAAACAGATATATAATGAAAATGCTAATGGGATCGGTAATTTTTTTAAATTATAAATGTAGATATTGACAAATTCATATGAATTTCTCGAAAAATATTAGTTTCCGAATGTTACCATACCTTTGATAGCCAAAGAACTGAGAAATAACAACCATAAATGCATGGAGGCATAAGTAAAAATTTTGAAAAAAATTATCCCCATTAGGCGCCATTGCTCCCATTTTGGGAACATGCTGTTTTCCCTAAATATTCCAATTTTTTAAACTTTTGTCTTCAGATATACCTTGAAGACTTCTTATTCGTAAAGAAAAAACAACTGTTCCATAAAAAAAAACTATTAATATACATAGCGGCACCTAATGGGTTAATACAGGATTATTTAATTAAGAAAAATTACTAAATAATTCGTGACAATTTTGAAGGTCTTTCCTATTTTAAAGACTACGGTAAGAGTTGCTCCTGGATTTCATACACTTTAGAATCAAAGATAAATTATATAAGGTAGGTGAACCAAATATGGCCATAGATAAGATTTGAATTTTTTTTATAATTTTCTGGTTTGTTGTGTGTAGCTGAATTTTTGTTTGTAACATTTTACACTTATCTCTAACACATATCAAGTATACTTTTCTCTGTAAAATAAAATTTAATTACTTTTATAATACAATTTCAAAATTGTAGCTTGTGGGCCACTTTGGCGCATAGTGTTCCAAAAGTAGCCCATGTATTGAAATCACTTTTAAGATGTGAAAAAATACTCGTCAAACTATGTTTCTTACTATTATGCTCTGATGATCTTTTCTTTCTTCTGATATCTTTCGAGTTTTTCTTCTTAAGTTTCGTATTTTATGACACGAAAAGAACTCGAAGCACATTTTTTACACGGTAGTTCAGGGAGTTTTTTCTGGGTACTTACTTTGAGTGATATCTGGTGTTAAGAATAAATGGTAATAAGCTTTTCCAGATATTTTTGTAGAAATTTTGTAAATCACCGTTACTACACTGATTTCCATATTTGTTTCTAAGGCGGCGACCTTGGGATTATGCGTATGGTCGCCATTTGCACGACGTAAAAGTATTAATCTGATACATTTCTTAGAATTGATGTAAATGTGGTTAAATAGTTAAAAATAAGCTTTCAGGAAACATATCATGACTCAAAGTTCAAAGAATTAAAACACGACTAAATGAAAATATCTTCTTACCTGAAAATTGGAACGCATACTCCTAAAAAGAGAAATCACTGCATAAAATGTCGGAGGAACAAGGTAATCTCTTTAAATTCAGCCACGTGCACTGCAGATATATAATTGACAATGCATTAGTACTATTTTGTGATTAAAAATTAAATTAATTCTACTTTTGAGGGGTGGGCTACCTTAGAAACACTGGCCACCTTTGGTTCACCCAACTTATGGTACTTAAGTAGTTTTTAGCCAAATTAGTGCAAATACATTTTTTTGGGGTACACATTGTATGCATGCGTGCATTTGCTCAAGATTAAGATGCATTGCATATAGCCTATTAATAAATTTATATTTAATTCCAATCTCTGCCAAAATTATTGTTATCTTTCTTTACATTACTTTGATTGTTATTATGTTCAGGTATTTATCAAAGTAACATATTTTTATTCTGCTTTATTAAAACATTACACATCATTCTTTATCTCTCCTTACTTATTCTTATTGTTCAGTATTAAACATTTGTTCAAAAGTTGAGGTTTTACATTTCGTATTTTCAGCTGCACACATCTACAATAACAACAAGGTTTTTGAAATGGAATATTTGTACTCTGCCAAAATCATTGGTTAGAAAAAAATGCTTTATCGAATAGAATTTTTTTTTCAAATGAAACAGAAAATCAAAAACGTTCTAAACACCTGCTTTAAAATATTTTGATTGATAAACGATATACTCTAATGTGTCTTTTCTTCTGTTCGCGGATTTTTGGAATTGTAAATTTTCTTGTATTGCAAAACAAATTAATTTTTACACATATAAAAATAAAATGCTAGGAAATTGTAACTGTTGACATTCATTTTCAGCAGTTTAAAATGTTTATGTGTACCTAGGTATTCGCTTTGAATTTTCAGTGAATGAAACAATACGCTTTTCCTGGCCAAAATTTATCTACCTAAAATTTAAATCCATTAATGGCGGCAAAAATATCATAAATATCGTAACTGAATAAAAGCACATCGATAGTAAAAAACTTGTGGAAATATTATAACACACAAGTAAAAAGTTTTGAAAATATATCTGGCCATTGATTGGTTCATACAACCCATAAATTTACTATTTATATAAAACTTTCTCAGTTCTTTCCCAGTATCTTTCATACATAATATCTATTCTTCAAGAAACTATGTGAAATTCAGAATGTATTACTTTTAAAAGAAGAGACCAATATTATCACCTTTTTGAAACAATACTACGTCTTCTGTGGAAAATAATAGTAATAAAAATATATCGATAAAGATTTATTATGTACATTGAAAAAATATTATCATACCTTAGCCTGGATTTGTTAAAGAAACATTATGCTGACACAGTCTTAGTAAAAGTGTTCAGTCAGCAGTTGAGAAAATGAATTTTTATTTATATTATAACTTTACTTGTTCGCTGCTGCATGTCGAACATAATTCTAATTTCTATTCTCGGTATAGATTTAGAAATGCAACGGGATTTTAATTAATAACATTTATTTCTAAACCAGAATGCCTTCTTTAATCACTATTACGACCATGTGATTTAAAATGAAGAAACATTGTTATTTTCATCAGAAAGATTATGTATTTCAGAGCCAACTCAAACACACACACACATAAGCTCTCATAATTATTTGTTACATTTTAGACACGCAAATCGTGCTTTCATTTGCATTAGTATTAAAGCATTTGATTTGTTTCAGAGAGAACGTATGTTTCTCATTAGAATAAAGTTTAGTAACACTGGATAACCAATCACAAATGTACATTTCACGTGATGCAAATCATAAAGTATTGTTCACATATTATCCTTTAAATATTATATGGCATATTCTCAGAGGTATACAATTTACATGAAACATAAATATACAATAGCTTAAATATGCGTTGAAGGGTCGACACGAATAAATTTGAGTAATGAATATAGCCTATTTTAATCTGATAAATATACAAAAACAATTTGTAAAATCCTAAAAGCTTATAATATTATATTATTCTACAATAGTTGTTATATATATATATATATATTACAAGGACTGCAGTTAATGTTTCAATTTCATCTTATAAAACAGTAGATTTTGTCAAGAAAGGGTATAACTAAGTTTATAACAATCTGAAATTGTTATGGATTTTGATAGAATATCTAATAGGGTGGAGTGAAAAAGGGCATTTTTTTTTTTTAAATATTTCTTGACTTAACAAATGGTAATGTTTGACAAAAAAAACACTGCAAAAAAATCCCAGCACAATCACTCATCATCTTCTGGTGCCACACAGGGGGTCAAAGAAACGAATGTTAACTCAAAAATTTAAAATATCAATTTCTTTTATTTAATTTTAATGTTTACAATCGCTTTATTTTCTGACTTAAAAACAGTTCTAATTATTAAAAAGAAGCAGGAAAACGTTTTACTTTAATCAGTCTTCAATTTTGGATTCCACATGAGGGCCAAAAAATTCACCTTTAGTGTCAAACTTTGGAAGTTCCTTTAGGGACTTGATTCCACTGCGAAAGTATCCATCCCTGGCTTCTGCTCCACATGTTACCAATGATGCTTATGTTACCAGTCGAACATGCCTCTCTACTGCTTGAGAATGGCAAGGGAGCTTTTCTGTGTCAAATTGTGAATTGTTTCTGATCATACTTTGTATGTCTTCGTCACTGAGATTCATGGTGGCTGGTGGTTCCAAAGGACTGTGACAGTGAATCATATCAAAAGATTTCCCTGCTTTGAAATTTAAATTTGGAAGATCAAATTGGCGTATCTTTTCCTTCCAGTCAATTTTTCTTCTTTTCAGTATTCTTCTGAGACCCAGTTCTCGATATGTTACAGTTCATCTAAAAGCATTGCCGACAGAATTTTTTCAGCGTGAGCAAAGTAAGTGTTCCTCTGAATAACTTCGTGAACGATTGACTTAAAATCTTCTGGCATGAATGAGCTTATGTTGCAGATGACGTGTTCCATCTGTAGGTCCTGGGATTTTTTTTTTATTTCAAACCAGGACGGCACGTAAAGTTTTATGACATATTCTACTAGGAGCTGAAAGTGTTCTGTTGGTTCAGCAGTAGACACATATAGGCACATAATCCTTTTGGCTGTAGTGAGCTATCGTTCCGAGACTTCTGTTTGCTAAATTTGGAAGGCACTCCCCCGATGATACTGCCCTAGAAATATCAAAGATATTTTTGGTCTGCACTGGGGTCTTTTTTATTTATTTCAGGCAGAGCATCTGGAATAGAAACAAAACTTGTCACAGTATGGGTTTGGCACATTTCCAGAGATTTTCCTATTATTCCAGAAAAGTTGTGTGGTCCAAATTTCTTTCTGTCAATCTTCTAAAAAATGCGGCAAAGAGGTAGTTCATTAGTATGCAATAATCATACAAACCAGTAGCCAACAAAGATTTCAAGCCGTCTAACTGAGCCATATTTCTTCCCAACGTTGCCGTTCGTTCCATTACAGCCAGAGGCTACCAGTTCCGAAAGTGTAATTCTTTCTGTGTAACGAATTTGATGATGCTTCGTATAATATCCACACTAGAGCCTGAACCCGGAGAAACATGTCCTATATAAATGGAACCAGGTTCTGACAACAAAGCAATTTGCTCTTCTAAAGCTATAGTCATACAAAGAACTTCCCTTCTGTTCTTCCATTATAGTTTTGTCCTTTCTTCCATTGAAGTAACTTTTCATTCTAATTTCTAATAAGACGAATAACTTCTTGATGACTTATAAGAGGCAAGGAGGCTTTTTTCCAAATTCTTCCAATCTCACAAGAAACAATTTCGCTTATTAATATTTTTTACAGGAGGATTTTTCTTGTTCCCCTGCTTCCACAATATATCATTTTTTATCCATAGGAAATGCTTCATTAAATGGGCATACACGGGTAACAGTGTCTCTTTGAGTTGTACTGGAGTTCCAAAAATACAACAAAAAGTTTCACTTCTTGTTGAGGTCTGTTTAAATTAAAAGTCCTTTATTGTCCTATCCAAGAAAAATAAATAAATTTGTGGTTGAAACAAAGACAACAGTCGCAGAAACGAATCATTCCACACAATAAAAGTCATGATAAAATAGTTATCATATAAGAATATGTGAAGCCATCCATGAGATTTTGGAGTATAAATTTTCTATTTATGTACGAAATCCCTTTTCTAGCACTAACATCTGACAACAACGTTTAAATAAAGCAATTTATTAATGAAAATGTAATTAATTAATATTAATTTACAAACTAATTGTCTGAGTGCAACGAAGACTCATACACAGCGCAGTATTACTTTGCCCCATATATAGCTACAGCTACGATGGATATTAAAACTTTCGTCAAGCATAACTCAAAAAATATTTAACGGATTTCGTTCAAATTTTTACAGCAGGTACCTATAAAGGTGACAACGACGTCTATTTATTACCAAGAATAAATGTCAAACCGTTTGGAAATTATATTTAAAAAATAGATAAAAAAGCACAATTAAAGTACATACGTCACTAAAATTTAGTACATACGTCATTTTCACCGGCGGAGATTTTCGTAAATAATAAGATTTTAAAAGTTCATGGAGTAACATGGAGCAAAAAAATATGCACGCACAATACAATACAATATCAGTACAATAAAACATATTTCCATTTATTAAAAATGGAAAATTAATCTGGATTTTTTTCTGTTTGAAAGAAAAAAATCCGCAATAACTTTGTATTAGAGATTTGGCGTAAATCTCAACATTGGCAGCTTTTTATTTCGCGTGTGTAAATGGGAATCAATTCTATGATGTTTAAATAAAAGATTTTGATTTGCGACATTATTTCTTTTTCTTTTCTTCAATGTTTAGTATTTTAAATGGAATTAGTGAAAGGCATGTATTTTAAATTAAATGAGTGGAAGACGTTGGCGCGTTTTTTTCCCCCAGCAATTTGGCGAAAACTTTGTTTTTGAATTTTAGTCACAAATATCAGGTAATAGCACGTGATTTTTTATTTCAATATAAAAATAAAATAACGTAATAAACGTAACTTCTACTATTTTACAAAAGGAAATAAAAATAAATAAATAATAGTTTGATATCAATAAATATTGACATACATATAAAAATAATCTATAGAATTAAAATAAAAAATAAAAGTAAATAAACACAACAAACAGTTTTTGCAAAATTGGCAGGGGGGAAATCGCGCCAACGTGGTGAGTATATGACATCTTCACCGGGAGTTTTACCCTTTTATCTGTTCTTTTGGAAATATCAAAAAATTAAAAAATACTTATATCAGGCGTATTATGTTTTGCATTTTTATACGGACCACTTCTCCATTTTAAGATTTTAAAAGTTATTTATAATTCCCACAAGTTATTTTCGGTAATCTGTTAGTTCGCTTATTAACTGTTTACAATTTGCCCCCCCCCCCGACAACAACAATTATTTATCACAAAAATGTCTCTTAGTTTTGTTATATATGTTTGTTATGTATTTTCATTAAAATATCGAAAATGGCAATAAAATTTTATTTTAGCATCGTACTTATATTTTTAAGATGACGCAAAAACATGGTTTAATAAATGTATATTTGTAAATACTTGAAAAACATATTTTTCCTCTCTCTAGGAAATTTTGGTAAGATGCTAAAACTGCCTTTTAGCACCATTTTTAATTTTTTACGCCAATCGTGCCAACCAGCGCATGATACAGAACGTTTCCCCATTCAGATACACAAACAAGGTTGGTCTCAAACAAGAGTAATGCTAGCAACAATATTGTTTTAACTCTATAAGAGTTACAAACAATAATGATATTAAATTCTCCGATTAGCTTTGGGCCCGTTTACGGAAGTTCCTCCTAGAAAAAAAAAACTGTGGAAGAAGTCTTTTACATTTGTTTCGAATGAAGCTCGGTCATAATAATACAAACAACACTAATATTAACATGGAGGTAATACTTTGAATTTAAGTGTAAATATTTGGAACCCTCCCCCCGCCCACCCGCCCTAAAAAAAAAGTAAAAGGAAGTTACAGAAATGAATTTAAAATGGCGTTAAGCCACGCTTTCTGACATAAGCAATTGCTGCGAACTCGATTACGAAACTTTCACTTAACTTAATAACATGTATATTGTAGCCCTTAGGGTACTTTTCCTTCCCAGTTATACGGACCTTGGGGCTTTTTTAAAAAGCAGTTCGGTTTTAATAAGTTCAGATTTACTGCCAAATGACATAAACTACAATGAAAATAAACCTGATGAATTATTATGCTGGTATATGTATGTATTTAAAAAAATTGCATCTGATTACACTTATTAGATAAATTACTTCTGTTTGCATTTAATAACAGATGAACAGCTTCTGTATACTAAATTGTTTAAATATTGGGAAGGTGGCGAGATGTACAGAGACGTGTAAACGAACGGGTAGAGAGACGGGTAGAGACGGATAGCGACATAGATAAGCTAACGGGTAGAGAAACGAATAGACAGACGGGTACTGAGACAAAAGAGGGTTGACAGAGGGGTAGCGAGATAGGTAGGGAGATGGGTACAGACACGAGTAACCAGGCCGGTAGACAGACATGTAGAGGGAAAGGTTGCGAGACGGGTAGCGTGGTGAATAGAGAGACAAGTACAGAGATGAGTACAGGGACGAGTTGACAGACGGGTAGAGAGAGGGGGTATATAGACAGACAGACGTGTCGAGAGACGGATAGTGAAACGGGAAGCGAGACAGTTAGAGAGACGGATAGACAGATGGGTAGCGAGACGCTTAAAGATGCGGTGGAAAACACATGGATAGTGAGACGGGTATACAGACGAGTAGAGAGGCAGTCGACAGATGGGTACGGAGAGAAATACAGTATAGACACACGGCTTGACATAAAAGTAGTTAGACAGCGATGGTTAGAGAAACAGATAAATGGGTAGAGAGACCAGTCGGGAAATATACGACATGTAGCGAGACGTGTAGAGAGACAGTCAATCGGGTATGGAGATGGGTAGAAGAACGGATAGGGAAACAAACAGATTGTAGAGAGAGACAGACAGACAGGCAGAAGAAATGTCTGAGGTTTGAAGCAGTAAAAGCGCAGGGGGTAGTCTCCTAGAAAATAATCAAGAAGTATTATCATTGAAATATATGTATTTTTTTCAATTTGATTTTTACAGAAGTCATTGAAAGATTTTTTATATTACTTTAGTAGGAATTTAGGCTACAGTTTCGTCATCAGGTTTGTAGTAAAGTTTGGTATCAATGTGGTTTGAAGTGTATCAGTTTCTATAAATAGTTATACAAATAAACAAGGAGGAAAATTTTTAAATTCAAATGTAAAAATTTGTCACAAAGAAAATGTTTCAACAATGAAATTAAATTTGCGTTAAACTACGCTTGCTAAAATACGCTCTCGGCTGCAAATCTGATTACGTGACTTTAAAAAGCTTGGCGTTTTAAAAAAAATCCGACTTTTTTTTGTTGTTGTTGTTGTTTGTTTGTTTTTTAAAATTTTTGAGCTATTCCAACTTAAGAAAATGAGATTTGCCAAATTATATATATATATATATATATATATATATGAAAACATAACAGTATATATGAATTTATATATGATATTTTGTAATTATATCATTTAATTTGCTCTTTTTCACACATTGTATCTTCTTTATATCGTAATTGTTAACCCTATGTTCTGAGAAATATCACTCAGACTAATCCCTTTGAGGGAAGTCCTAGTTAATTATTCAATAAATTAATTATTTTATTTTTGATAAAAAGGTATTACAAACTTGAAAAAGGGACAATACAAATATTCACTTGAGGTGTGGAACCTCAAGATGGCAACATTTTGAGCTGGAATTTGGGGACAATTTATTGCAGCCAGTTTCACACCATATAATGATTCAGGCAATGTGAATTTCGAAAAAAAGTTTTTTCGCTCCACACTAACATCAAACCAAATAACATTGGAAATAACATTTATAATCGTACATAATATTGGGTTGTTCGGAAAGTTCGTGCCTGTTGGGAAAATAAAATCGTACTGGTTGGGAAAATAAATTCTTACCGAAAAATTCTATAATTTAATTATTAGATATTGATTCCTATATGTAATGTCTAATAATTAACCAGCAGAATTTACCTGTACAAACTGATTTTTCTAACCGGTAAGGCCTTTTTGGACAACTCAATACTTTCGTGTCATAAGAACGTTTTAAAAAATATGAAAGTCTTATTTTATTTAGTATAACTATAAGTATCTATGCATAAATTAAAATTTCAGTGTTTCGTCCTTCACTGAGCATCATTCAATGGTCTATTTAAATTCCAAAATTCAGATACAATATTTTTTTTAATTAAATACCAATTAGTGTAATATGTGAAGTATATTCTGTTAACTATTTAATATTGAAATTGAAAGAATTTTTACAAATTCATGCATCACTATTATCAGATTATTTTAATGAACTTCTGCATTTAAACTTTTTGTAATTATATTAATATTCCTATGGAAACAATATAAAGTTTATTCGAATTCATTTGTACTTAAAGTAAAATGTATTTATTATTGTAAAAAAAAAAAAAAAAATTAGGAATAAAGTACTAATTTATTGATTTAAAATCAAAAGTTTTGAATACTGTCACTTTATGTGAAATATATAGACATATATATAATATATATATTCTTTTAAAAAGAACAGGATTGTTAATTTTTATTTTGATGGTATTTCAATTCATTTAGAGAGCTTAAAATAAGATATTTGCAATTAAATAAAACGTTATACGGCTACGTTTGATTTGTATAAACTTCTTCATTAGTATGTTTTAAGAAAGATAAATCGAGATAAATATTTTTATTTTTGAAAATTTTTAACCAAACATAGCTATTTTACTTATTTATTTACTTTACTTATTATTATTATTGTTATTATTATTAATTTGCTTTAACACTTTATGAAGATTATTCAAGAAGTTATTTCGGATATAAAATATTTAGAATCTATTATTTTTATATATATTATACTTTCCTTATTGTTAAGTAAAATATTTATTTTCACTAAACTTTGAAAGATACATATTTGTTTGGCACAAAAGTGTGTCTTCATGAAAAATTAAATTTTCTAAATAAAGGGTGGAAGCAAATTTTTTGGGAATATACGTATCGGAATGATTTGCAAAATATTAATTGTAAGATACCGGCTGAAAAAAATAGATTCCAAAAGTTTGCGGATATACTTATTAATTTGATGCTTGCATTTGGATTCTTTACAGGGATGTTATTCAATAGTCGCAATTATCACTATTATTTTCATTCCTAGATTTCCTTGTATGGTTTTATTAACCCTCAGACTGCCCAGCAAAAGGGCAAAATTGTAATGTTGTTGTATCTGTATATTTTTTAATTATTTAAAAAATACGGTATTTCAAACATGATATAAAAAAATTAATTACGTATATGAATATAGTCCTTGTGACTTTTAATCATTACTTAATGTTTTAAAAATATATTGTATTTGTAGAATTATATTAATTTAAATAATACAAATATTGCAGCGAAACCTACAGCCGAGGCTAACGAAAAAGAAAGGCTACCGCGGTGCTTTACGCGTATCTTTATTACAGACCGCCGGAGTCACGTGATGCTCGAATGCACCAATGCAGCTGTACGAAAAGAGCATTACGTCACTCTAGTGGTCTGTAAAAAAAGTTAAGTGGAATGCACCGCGGTAGCCTGTCTTTTTTCGTTAGCCTCGCCTACAGCATATTAAACGAATATATCAGTTCACTGCGGTGAGAAGGTTAGATCCGATTCACATTTCACAGTTTACGAAATGCATTCCTGAACCTAGTCAGCACTAACTTTAGTTTTATTAACAAGAACATGTTTCCAAACATATGGAGACCTGATTTAATGTGGGATATTTGCAGAGTAAGGAAAGGCAATCAAATCAAACATGTGTAAGGGTTTTGAGATAGAAGCATTTTGAGATTTTAGCTTTCTTATAATTTTCGTCTTTGTCTATATTCATAAGCAATCACGAAAATCTTTTTGATGTTAATCTTAATAACAAAAATATTAAAAATGCGTGGTTTTATTTTAGGTTTAAAATGTATGCGCAAAAAAAAGTAAAGTGACTTATGTTTAAACTGTATGAAATATTTTGAGACAACACCAAAAATAGATTTTCTTTCTGAAAGAAAATATCATCATACATACTTTAATTTTATTTTGCTTAAGGAAAATCGTTCATATTATTACACATAAAATATAGATTACAAGAAGAACAAATTTCACAAAATATTCTATATACAGTTTGAATATGGTTAAATAATACGCGCCAGGAGAATATTTATAAAATTTTAATGATAGGTTAAACTATCATTAGTCAGACACAGTAAACAATTTTAAAGATAACTACAATATTATAGATACAAAACAATAAACAATAAACAATATTAAAGCTACGTTGTTACATTAAAAGTACATTAATAAAAGAAATACTCCTATAAAGAAAAAAAAAGTGTCAGACACAGAAAAAAAATTTAAATCTTAAACCATTAATCAGTATCTATTATAAGCATCACTATTAAAATAAAAATCCAAGAAGCATTAATTTGTGTAATTGCTTTCAAAAGAGCAATAAAGATAAAATGTATTTTACTTTTGATTCGCGTTTTTTCATACTCATGACTCTATTATATTTTTTGACAAACATTTGATGAAGTTTCATTCAACTTCTTTTTTCCTAATCTTGAAGCACAAAATAAACAAACAAGAAAAATCCTTAGTCAAAATATAGCCAAATACACAAAAGCCATTATGTTTAATCTAGAATTATTTTTTCGTCTAATTACTTTGAAATTGTTTTATTGTGAGTTTATTATACTTTCGTTTAACATTTATTTTCCTTATTTGAACCATATTTAAATGTTATAGTTATATTATAATATTAAAGTATTAATTAGGGTAATTAATACTTTTTTGTAAGTTTTAATGTAAAAAACTCATTATTTACTACCATTGCATCAATTATTCAAATAACTGATGGCGTGTAATCACGCGTTATAACGAACAAATTACATTATTGGTTTAATCGATTTCTCTAAAATACTAAATCTTTTTAAAATGTAACAGTATATGTGGAAAAAAATAACGGATTTTATAGCTTTATTTAATACTAGCAGATCCGCCCGGCGCTGCCTGGTCCCGCCAAAACATAATACGAAATGCGAAATCACTTTTAAAAATCGCTGCACGAAACCCTTCCACTGGTAACTCTTTGTCTTTCGGAAATTAAATAGAGAGATGGACCCAAAGCGGAAGTAAATTTAATACCTCCTCCTCAAATGTCTGATCATTTGATTCAAAACGCGTCAGTTTTTGGTCAAAATTAAAAAAAACCTGGCGTTTAATTTTCACAAAATTCGCATTTTCGGAATCCGAAAAATAAACTGTGAGTTTCGATTCAAATATCTCAAGAATTTTCTTAATACAACAGGATGAGTGAAAATGAAGCTTTTTCGTTGTCTGGGACTATCAAATCGGTAACTTTCTTTTGCCGTTTCAATAAAAATAACCATTTGTGATGCACGCGCAGGACAATCTTTTAGTTACACCGCCAGGAGATGAATTTTGGTCTAAACAAATTATCCGACACGTGTCCCCGCTGCTTACAATAACGTATATAGCAGGCGTGCTAGGCACGCGCAGCAAAATCTTTTAGTTCCAGTTTCCACCTCCAGGTGGAGCATTCTGTTTTAAATAAACCTATTTCCGAACGAAACTCCGGCATTCGTTCATGCTGCTTACAGCACCGTGTAGAAGGCGTACCTTGCACGCGTGAAAAATCTGTTAGTTCCACTTTCCACCGCCAGGGTGTACCAAATCTGAGTCTGAAATAATTAGCTATATCATAATTAGTTTATGTTAAGTTGAACTAAAATAACTTCTTAAAACACCATGAAAACTTTAAAATGCGCAATATAAAATTTAAAATGCGCATGTAATATTTTATTTTACATGTTAAGTTGAATGAACCGATTCTTGTTGAAATTGGACCCATGGAACCCGAGAAAATAAATCAACACCACTGGATATTAATATTCTTAAATAGTGGTGACCAAGGGCCGAAAGAATGATATCGAAGTTTATTTAGTACTTGGAAGACTTCGGAAGAATGTCAGAAAAGATTTCGTTTGAATCGGACCAAGATTAAATGCAAATCTTTTAGTTACATTTTCTACCGCCAGGGGGTGCACTTTGTCCTAAACAAACCTCTTTCCAAACGAAACTCCGGCACGTGTCCCCGCTGCTTATAACAACGTATAAAAGGCGTTCTGTACCCGCGCAAAAAATGTTTTAGTTCCACTTTCCACCACTAGGGGATGCGAAATCTATGTCTTATATAGTTATCTATATATTATTTCATGTTAAGTTGAATGAATCAATTGTCGTTGAAATAGGGCCTTTTGTTTGAAGCGGACAAATTTTAAATGCAAAATTGTTTAGTTTCACATCCCACCGCTAAGTGGTGCACTCAGTTCTAAAAAAAACTCTTTCTGATCGAAACTTTGGCATATGTCCCTTCTGCCTACGACACCGTAACGCTGCAAAATCTTTTAGTTCCATTTTATATCTTAATTAGTTCGTGTTAAATTGAATGAATTAAATCTCATTGAAATTGGGTCCATAGAACCCGAGAAAATATCATTCGCTGGTCATTAATATTCAAAAATAGTGGTAACCAAGGGCTGAAGTTTATCTGGTTCTACCGAAGTTTATCTAGTACCTGGGGAACTGAGATAAGTTTTCGTTTGAATCGGACAAATAATTAAATAGTTCTGATTTTGGAGGCATGGGGAAAGAAGGGAGTTTCGATCAGAGCATTAACGCAATATTTAAACTACAACCGAACACTTATCCTCCCCCCCACATACACACACATACAGAATTAAACCAACGACCTTAAAAAATTAGGAATTATCATTAATTTTTCAAACAGAAATAAAAGGACTTTTTTTTTTAACATACACAAATATTAAGCTATCGTTGTTAATTTCTAAAATCAAATACATAAATGACGTATACATGAAAAAACTTTAAAAATCGCATAAATTAATCGCAAAAATTCACAACTCGCTGTTCGAATTGCAATCAGATGACGACCTTTTCAACTGCCAATCACAATTGCCCGGTTGACTTCCAGCTGTGTCTACAATACTATCAGCTACCAATCACAACTGCCCTTCAATGGTGTTTGACTTGGGCGATTTGTGACGTCATTTGAAACAAAAAACGCTGCAAAACATGAAAAAAATGTTAAAAAATGAAACTAAAAGAAAAAAATCTAATAAAAAAAATCGGATTAATATATAATCCGCCCTTCCCTTTTAAAATTAAGATTTTTTATCTGTAAAGAATTACCAACTTTCTCCAAGCTAAAAAGAGAGAAAACAAATGACGATTGCGAGTGTATCTGAGTCTGAAATGGAAGCAACCACCGAACCAATCAAGCGTTCTAGGCAAAATTACTTGTTGTCGAAGGAAAAAAATCGCCAAAAAATCATAAAATCGATGTATGAATTTCGCATAAGCTTTATTGAAAAGAGGATAAAATTTACTATATTGGGCTAAAAGATTGGGACCGGATTCCGGTTACTAATGTGGGTAAATCGCAGCGAAACGTCGAAAAACACTAAAAATCGCATATTTAAAATCATGATTTTTATCTGTAAAGAATTATCAACTTTCTTCAAGCTAAAAAGAGAAAAAAAATCTCGATTCTGATCGTATCTCTGGTTGAAATGGAAGCGCAACCACCGAACCAATCTATCATTCTGGCAAAATTTCTTAGTGTCAAAAGAAAAAAATCGCCAAAAATTCAAAAATCGCTGTACGAATTTCGCATTAACTTTATTAAAAAGAAGACAAAATTTACTATATTGAGCGAAAAGATTGGAGCCGGATTCCCATTATTAATGTGGAAAAATCGCATCAAAACGTGAAAAAACACTAAAAATCGCATAAAAAATTAATTAAAAATAATCTACTCAAAAATTCCAAAATCTGGCTTTGAGGTACAAAACTGCATGCATAAACGTACCTTCCCTCAATATTTGTAGCTCTGCGTGCAGCGGTCTCTTCAGAACACGACCGAGAAACACACACAAACACACAAACTTGTTACTTTCTTCTATCTATAATAGAAGAAAGTATTGTAATCGAAATTTTTTTCGACTTCCGGTTTTCGACGGATTTACACGTTTTAGAGGTAAGAGATTCCGAAAAACATGTTTTTACAAAATGTCTGTCTGTCCGTCTGTCCGTCTGTGTGTCTTCATTGTACCATCTAAAAGTGTATGATGTTATGCTTCAAATTTAACCAAATTTTTTTTCTATGTTTTTGGCTATGACAAGCAGGTTCTATCAGAATTTGGGGATATTTCGACGAAAGGGGGCGCTGTGATCGATATTTTTGTTCCATTTTCAATATTGTACCATCTAAAAGTGTATGATGTTATGCATCAAATTGAACCAAATTTTTTTTCTATGTTTTTGGCTATGGCAAGCAGGTTCTATCAGAATTTGGGAATATTTCGACGAAAGGGGGCGCTGTGATCGATATTTTTGTTCCATTTTAACTATTGTGTCATCTAAAAGTGTATGATGTTATGCATCAAATTGAACTAATTTTTTTTCTCTGTTTTTGGCAATGGCAAGCAGGTTCTATTACAATTTGGGGATATTTCGACGAAAGGGGGCGCTGTGATACCCATTTAAAGATTTAAAATTAAAAAAGACGTGCAAATTAAAAAAATTAGTAATCCTAAAAATTTTTTCTTTAAATGTTAAGCCTTGATCCGGAGAATCTGGAGCAATTTTTGTTTTGCTTCTATCTTAAAAAATGGCTGAGATAGAGCGGTTTGAAATTTTAGAGTGGCTGACATTTTCAAACAAGACAGCAGAATTCTTCCATAAACGGGTTTAATTTATGAGTTTTAGTTAACATGGTTTCGGCAAATTTTCTTTCATTGTTGTAACTATTAATCCTATTATATGCTTATCACTATATATTTATATTCGCCAACGTCAATTTCTCGCCAAACGTGGCGACAGTTTGTGGAATATCGCCACATTTGGCGACCAAAGTATGTTGCCATAAATGAAGCCAACTTGGCTGTTGAGGACTAATTTGGCGATATTCTCATTCAAATTCAATGTTGACGAGAACTGGGATTGAATCTTTTTTATTTAGGTTCCATGCATTTTACCTTCGTGTTTTCCAGTAAAATTAGCTAAAATCGTAAAACCAAGGAATAGGGAGGCTATCTGTTCCTGTCGGTTCAGGCCAGAAGGACTTTTCGCAGTTTAGTATATATCGATTGTTTGAATCCCTTTAACATGACGATTCGCAAGCAGCTGACGCACAACAGAATGACGAAGAATATTGATTTTATTAGCGATGTGATGGCGAATTTTGAAGTATTAACATGACTGAGATAGAAGAAAGTTTTGGGATTGGCACATCCGACTAGTTTCTTTATTATAGTTGGAGATTTAATTATATGGTTAATTGATTTTCCTATAGAAACAAATTGCTTGACAAAGTTTTTTAAAGCGATAATCTTAACATAAAACACAGTTTTGTAGTTAATAATTAGGACACGCTTGAAATGGTGCTTTATCAACTTGCACATTGATAACTAAGCTTAAATTCACCAAATTGCGATTGAGAAAAATGAACTGAAATACTGAATTCAAAGAACTAAATAAGCTGGAAGATAATCGTAAAAATTTCCTCTTTTACTGGAACTCAAAATGTCAGTAGATTTCATGTTTGTCGGTATTAGGAAATTAAATATTATGCATGAAAAAAATTGTCTCTTCTAGAGAATCGTTTATTAAAAAAGCTTGTTACGTTGAAAAGAAAGAGAGTGTAGAGTTATGTAAGTATATTTTGCACATTTGTTTGCCGAAGAGGTTGAAATCAGCAACAGGTATGAATAAATAAAATCGAGATGTTTTTTAATATCAATATAAACTATTAATACTTGTTGTCACGGCAATTATGATAGAAAGTTTATGCTAAAAATCTTTCTGCCAGTGTTATATTCTCCATACGTTTCTATATTTATTCGCTGACTTTAGAAACAAACACAAAGAATATAATGGAGTTGCACAAAATATAAATTTAAAACTTTAAACAAATGAAAATGTCAATCTCATTGAAATTTGGCACATATTTAATTAACTCTGTACTGGAACAAACATGAAGTCCTAAAGTAATAATTATTTGATTGTTATTGCTTTAATACATGCCAATGTATTTTCAAAAAAATTGAAGACATATTCAACATCCAGTCTTTGATATAAGCCTATTATTTAAAAAATATACCAACTAAGCACAATAATACACCACTAAGCACAACTAAGCACAATAATACACCACTAAGCACAACTAAGCAACAATAATAGCGCATTAAAAAAACATTAAAAGCTTTAAGAATTGAAAAACGCGTTTATTAATTAAGATAAAAGATTGTAATTCATAAAAAAGGCTCATGAAAGTTACCTCAAATTTAAATTTTAAATTCATGTATGTGTATGAGCTTAAGTATGCTAATTAAAAATAATTCATCCAGTATTCATAGTAGTATTTTCATAGCATATCACATATTAAAAATATTATAGAATACATATGATTCAAACTATAGTTTCCCCCTTAAATAAATGAAGGAAAAAAATATTTTTATTTTAGGTTTATTTTTTAAACCATTAAACAATAAATATTGGCTGTGAGTATTCCATAAAAAAATATATAGTTTAATCTTTATAGTATTAAGACTTCTTAAAATTTTCAATTATATTTCAAGAAAATAATTAATTATATATTTTTTGCATTAATCATTTTATATTTTTGTAAGTATATATAGTCTGTTGTTTTAAATTAAGACTGTTGAAAAATATATACCTGTTTTACCCCATCACAATGATGAATTTTGTTTATTTGGGTTATTGTACTTGCGTATTTATTGTATTTTTTGTAGAAGTTTAAATTGTTATGTTTGTATTTAAATTCGAACTTAAAATTAGAGCAATTAAAAATCTTATTTTTTTTTAAAGGTATTGTATTTTTGTATTTTTGAGTCTATGCAGTATTTTTAAAACGTTATTGATTGTTAAGAAAAGTACTGTAAAGCATGAACAGAAATGATGTACAAGTGGATAAATATCACTTACATAGATTATTACTTTGTAGAGACATAATTTATTTAGGCATCGATTCAACATTCTCTAATAACAACCCGGTCTATTTCAGAATCACAAGACATATTTCAATCATTATTTGTCAGTTGGAAATCTTTCAATAGTATCTGAAAGGGGAATATGTTTCTCCGATACATTGCTTTTACGATAATAATAATAATGATTGTAAATGCACATTTGAAGCTGTTCATTCCAGATATTATAATTGTCGGCTTTATAACAAAATGAAAAGCTGACTTCCCGACTACTCCGATAAGTCTCTATTAACACATTGTGAGCCGGACACGTCATTTTGTTTTTTGATATATATCATTTTCCTTATGAGCATTACTTTTACATTATACAGGCTAAAGTGTTTCTAAACGATATTCACAATATTCATATTTAAATGTTAAATTGCTATTCATCAATTTCATAGTAGATTGTTACTAATATTAAATATAAGATTTTTTTAAAGAACACCAAAACATTAATTCAGTGATTGATTAATAAAATAATATAAAAATTAAATATGTAATATGAGTTAATTCATAATTGTTTTTTACAATATCTACGTATTAAATCTGAAAAATCTGAAGGAAGGCCTTTTACTTCATTTTTGTAATAATTATAATGTTAATGAATCATTGAACTTAAAAAGTTGGGTGTCAGGTTTGAAGAATATGTACATTTATTTGCATGAATTAAGAAAACACTTTCAAAAATGCAACAATCAAGAGTGGCATGTGGGAGGCAAGTTGTTAAAAATACAAGAACAAAAGGGCAAGAATCTATTAGAAAATCCATTTAAAAAATATTCAAATAAATGTGATAGACATTTATTCATTTCAGGTATCTTTTGCTAGACTTTAATACTTTTAAAGACATGATTTGTAAAAAACTGCAGTAATTATATTTTTTTCTCTTGATAAATTTTGTTGCGAATTAAAAGTACACCACAAAAGCTGTTGTACCTTTTATATTTAAAAAGTATTTTGTGTTCTTTTATGATGGTGTTATTATGCGAAAAATATTTGGTACTTACGTATTATCCGTGCCAGTTATAAGCCAACTACGCCAGGCATGCAGCCAATATTACTAATTATAGTAAACCTTATATTTTGTTTTCTTGCTGCATGGTACATGCCTGGGAATAATCTATAATATTATTCTTTCTTATTTACTATTTATTAATTTTACTAAAATAATGTTAGTTACTATTTTTAACAATGTTATAAATTTAATAAACATATTTTTTTATATTAATTATCATTTTTAACAATGTTATTTGATAATGTTAAATTACTGCATTTGAAAACATGATTGGCAACGATAAACAAGATTGGTACTTGGCAACCATTTTTGGCGATCAATCTCCTGGCACGGATAATACGTAAGTACCAAATATTTTAATATTCTACATTTTCCCCACCCCTCAAAAAATGCCTAAAGATTTTAAGATCTAGCTTTGGATTTAAATATTTTATTAACAACTTGCAATAAAATCATGCTTCTAAATGAATGAAAACTTCGTTTTATTTTTCTAGATATACACTACAGTTAATATCGAGAGTGATTTATCCTTCTACATATTATAAGGAAAATATTTTTGAAAGAAACACTAGAATAAAAATCATTCAATCAGCGAGTACTTTTTTTAGGTACTGTTATTGAATGCTGTATATAATAGACCATCCAAAACAAGATATTAAAAATTTTTCATTAGAAAACATCAAGCAAAAATACCGATTCTATTATATTACAAAATACTCAACATTATTAATGACGTCATCAACATTTACTTTTGAAAAATAGTCGTCGGATAAACTTTATTGATTTTAAAAATAACTCATTCAATACAATTTTCATAATTTGATTTAAAAAATATAAACCATTTCAACATAATCAAAAAATAAAAGTTTATACTTATGTTGGTTCTCATACTCAAGTTAACGTTCATACATTAATAAATTCTAAAAATATACACCTCTAAATGAATAAAACATAACATTATAATAAAAAATAACATTATAATTGATAAAATTATGGTATTTTTTTTTACTAATTACTGGCATTTAATATGCTTTATTAAAAGATTTCTTAAATTCAGATTAATTTTACATTTTAAATTCTTTATCTGAAATAAATTAATTTCTGTATTCTGGCATTTTCCAATCTAGACAACTGTTTCATCGTTCAATATAAAATTATAATTGCTTTCCCAGATACAGTTGGTAAAGATTAAAAATTATAATTAGTGAATAAATTTATTTTTACACCATAACAATGGAACCGTATAATGAGGAGAAATTAATACTAACAGTGTAACAATTCTAAATAATCATTTCATGTAAACCCTATTGTACAGAACGCTAACAGTGTAACCATTCTCAATAATAGTTTCATGTCAACCCTATTGTACAGATGATATAAATTAGGAAAGAAATTTTACATTATTTGCTCGTATTCATTTGCAAACATACATTGAAAGTATCGCCTTACCGAAAGTGTGGAATTCTGTTTTTAACAGTATGTACTAAATAAATAAAACTTAATAAGTGTTATGCATACAGGAGACTTACTACTGTCCTTTACCCTTCCCATAACTTCAGAACGGCGACAACTATAGTCATAAACATTGTGTCTAGATATCGTAAAGTGGCTATGTGCGAAGCAAATTGGCGACTTTCAGCGACATTTAGAGACAAACTTCAAAGTTAGCGTTCCTATCTTGAATGTAGTACGAGATACGGGAAAATGTCAATTACAAAGTTGATAAACGTCTTTGATTTAGCATAAAATGAGGACGTACATGTAATGATAACTTGATTAGAAAACATCAAATGTATTTTTTATATCACATAACCAGCAAAAATGCTAATTGTATGCTGAAGTGTAACATTATATAAGACAGACGCACATTTAATAACAAAACTTCCACATGTAAGCAAGATACAGTTTATTTTAATCAGAAAATAGAGTTAACTATGCCTGTGACTCAATCTGTACACCATCGGCAGCAATGCATCATACATTATGCATGTGTTCCGATAGTGAACCCATTGAACATACTTAACATGATTCTCTGATTAAAATAATCTCTGCTTGCATGTGTTATTTTTATTAATAAATGTACATCTGACTTACAAAGTTTCACTTCTGCTTGCAATTAGTGGCGTATTTAAGCTGTTGATGCATGTGTTCCAATGGTGAACACATTGAACATTCTTAACATGATTATCTGATTAAAATATTCTCTACTATGCTTGCATGAGTTATTTTTACTAATAAATGTACATCTGACTTACAAAGGTTCACTTATGCATGAAATTAGTGGCGTATTTAAGCTGTTGGTTCAAAAAAAAGTATAGAGGAAGGTTTTGAATAAAGTTAATTTTACTTGTAAGACATCATTTTATACTAAATCGAGACCAATCTACAATTTTATAAAATACCCATAACTCGTACCGTTTTCGATATAGGAACGCTAACTCCACAGTAAGCCGCCAGGTGGTTCTGTATGCAGTCTCATCACGTACGTCATAATGATTTTACTATACTTATTGGGTGTAGTAAAAAGTTTTAAAGCGTTTTTCAGAGAAATGAAAATGCAATTAAGAGCTGAGAATAATACCTTTACTCATCAAAATATTATCCATCATTATCTAACACCTTCCGCCATCGGTCGGGTAGTAGACTGATGCCAGCAGTGTAGAACGGTTTCTCTTTTGACGCGATGAAGTCGTCAACCCAGTTTTGCACTTCCACCAATGTCCTGAAGTGTACAGACGACAAGACATTCTGTATCGACCGAACCAAATGATAGTCCAAAGGGGCTATGTCGGGACTATACACCGGGTGTTCCATAACTTCTCAGCCAAGAGTTACTAACGTGTCCTTGACTGGTTTTGCAACATGAACTCAACCTCATTCCTCTGCTCAATGCCTGTGGCAACCATCTTCCTGCTTTCTGAATCTTTCCCATTGCATGTAAATGATTACAAATCGTTTTTTGTGATACTCCTAATTGTTCAACAAGTTCTTTTTGCGTCTCAGACGCATCTTCATCAAGCAATGCTTGTAAATCCTCATGACTAGGCTTCAGTGGAGCGCCGCTACGTTCTCGATCGCTAATATCAAAATTGGCGGGAAAACGAGGTATCAGCCTCCATTACTGATGACGTACTGTGAAAAAGCTCCCGTGATGAAGGGCTAATACATCGGCAAAAGGTAAGGGGAATCTATTCAATGGTCTTAATTTGTTCATGAATATATAAGCTTCATTTTGGTACCAGCAGCATGTAAAAATTCCAATGGGTTCGTATTTTAGGAGTTTTTTTCTAAAAATCCCCATTGGTTTAGTATGGTTTTCAGGGCAATGTTTGGGGTTTTCCCCTCCAGTTTTAATCCCGCAGTGCTTAATTGACGGAAAATCTGGTTAATTTCATGTGTATATCAAGAAACAATCATCTGGTACATGTTTTAATGTTTAAAAGCTGCAAAAAGTTTTAATTTTAATATGTGTATGTTGTTCTTGCTCGCAAATAAATTGTTTATTTACACTACATTTATCACTAACTTAATTCCCCCTCCCCTAGTTCCTTAAAGGTAATTAAGTCAAATAATAGACTCTTCTCTTTACCTGGTGACAGATTTGCTAAATGTTTTTTACATTTTTTATGATATATAAGCAATTTAGTGCATTTTGTTACTTAGTTTTTTCCCACTTTCCTCAGATTGTGTCCACTTTGAACCCTCCCTTCCCTTACTTACCCAATTATAACCTCTTAAAAGTTAATTATTCTCTCAAATTAAAATCTAAGCTTTCGATCGGTACCCTATTTGTTTAAATCAATTTACATTAAGTGTCTCTTCTCATCACGTAAAATTTGTAAAATATGTGTAATTGTTCATTAGAAATAGCTGCGCCTTTTCCGCTCTTAAGCGATCCCCACGCCAAAATTTTTCATAGTAGTTACACAGAAAGGTATCAGAGAGGACTGCTGTATAATGCACAACTCAAGATGGCGGTTCCCTCACCCAAAACATCTGATAAATTTAATTTTTACTGAATTGGTTTTGCAAAGGGTCCATTGGAGTCTAAAACCTGAGAGGAAAAAAAAAATAATAATCCTTTTCTAATTAATTAGCTTTAATAAACTGAATTTTCTACTCTAAATTATTAGGATTTCGGTCTAGTCTCCCTATTCGTAATTTTTCTGGGGCGCTGTCCACTTGGGTGAGGGGGGGGGCTTTTTACAATATCTCCAGCAGGGGCTGAGTTCGCCCCCCCGGTGGGGTTTAGTAATAAAATAAAAATAGACTAATAAGGGGAAAATAATAATAATAATAATTTTCCCCTTTTTGCTCATATAGTCAATTAACTTCTCAGCAACTGCTCCCCTCATTCCTCTTTACCGCCCCCCTCCCGCCATGGGCATATGCTCTTTGGAGGGAGGGGGGCACAAACTATTTCAACTTTTTTCCCCACATGTGTTTTATCATTCGATATGTCTTTTGGTTTTGCAATTAATAAACAGCATTCTGCCTCAATATTTTCATCCCACCGCTTAGGGCTTCGGCCTTTTCTGCCTTTTCGTCGTTTTTCTGAGGCGCTCTTCACTTGGGGGAAGGGGGCTTTTTTCAATAGCTCCAACAGGGGCTGAGTTCGCCCCCCCCGGTGGGGTTCTATAAAATAAATAAATAAATAAATATTTTAAAAATAATAATAAAAATAAATAAATAAATAAATAAATAAGTATTTTTTAAAATAATAATAAAAATAAATAAATAAAAATAAATAAATAAATAAATAAGTATTTTAAAAAATAATAATAAAAATAAATAAATAAGTATTTTAAAAAATAATAATAAAAATAAATAAATAAATAAAATAAAATAAAATAAAAATAACATTAAATAAAATAAATTCTAATAAGGGGACAACAATAATAATAATAACATTAATAATAATTTTCCCTTTTTTGCCCTTTTAGTTTTTTTTTAGATTCTCAACAACTGCTCACCTCATTCCTCTTTTCCACCCCTCTCCCGCCATGGGCATATGCTCTTTGCGGGGGGGGGGGGCGCCAACTATTCCAACTTTAATCCCCACATGTAATACATCATTAGTTAGGTCTTTTGGTTTTACAATTAATAAAGAGCATTCTGCCTCATTTTTTTTTCATCCCACCGCGCTTATCGTTTTTTTTTTATAATTAATCATTTATTTTTCTATTCTTTAATTAGATTTCAAAGTCAAAATTTTCTACTCGAAATCATTAGGTTTATAACCTGGTTTCACCATTAGTAGTAATTTTGGTTCGCTCTCCACGATGGTGGGGTTTTTATTGCCTTTATTTGCTTTTTCCAGCACATACACCATGTCTATAGGGGCAATTAAATTCTCGACAACTGCTGCACACAACTTCTCCCCTTAAAAAAAAATCTCATATTTAATTAATATATTATTAGCTAGGTCTCTTGGCTCTGCAATTAATGAGCAGCTTTCTGACTTAATATTTTCATCCCACCAAGCTCTTTTTATTTTTTTATTTTTTTATTTTTTTTTAATTACTAACAAATCAGTTTTTTTTATCTACTTCATTGTCTACTCTAACAAATTAGGAAGGGTTTAGAAATTAGTTTCCCTATACCGTAGTATTTTTGGGACGCTCTTCATGTTGGTGGGAACTTTTATCGTTATATATCCATCGGGGGCTGAGTTAGCCTCCCCCTCCCGGTGGGGCAGAATGATATATACTATTCATCTCTTCTCTAGTTTTTAGCTACAACTCCAGAAATATGTAAAAAGGCTAAGGTAAGTTAGGAGGTCTTGCCCCTTGCTACATCACCGTAACACCATAAGTTATGGATTACACTAACAAAACGGTAACAATCAAATTACTCGTTTATAAGTCATATCCCGTAACAAATCATGTTGAGCATTAAACCAGTTACACTTGTTAAAGCATGTATGTGCTCATCCAGAACAAATAAAAACCAGTATCTCCTCATAGGAGGGCTTCAATTCAGTAACACCTCGGTTTACTTGTTACTAATCAAAACTAAGATAAGTAGGAAAGAAAGAAATTCTGTATCCCCCCTCCCACCGCTGCTGGTGCCACAACAACATCATCCCCCCCCCCCTTTCCCCATATTCATCACTTGTAAAAACAACAAATCAAAGCACAAACCTTAAATTCCCGACCATTGAGGGTTCCCGTACTACCTATAGCTATTTTAGTGATAATAGTAATTAATTCAATAAAGTATTAAATTACATAGTTCAGTATGATTCAAGATAGACAAAGTGTAGAATTGTTATTATAACTGCTGGGACCACAAAAACATAAATTGTAGGAAAAACACCAGCTAGACACAATGCGATTTTTAACGCTAGACACAAGATAGAGTTCCAGACCGAGCTCAGTACATTCAAATAAAAACAACTCACCAACTCTGCAAAAATCGTCAACAAAGAAAACTATAACCACTCAAGGCGCACAAAAGAATGACCTAATAAAGAAAGACCTAACAAAACTAAAAATATCTCAAAACACAAAAATGCAGGGGTCTCGGGTGCATCGGGTGCGAACCAGAAGGGCACAAGCAAAATAAATGAAACGAAAGAAGAAGAAATAGAGACAGAAGAAAATGTCAGTTCCAGTGAAATAGAAAAATACTTCGAAATATGAAGTGAAGAAGAAGAGGAAAAATATGAAGAAGCAGAAATGGGGAAGACGCAACTGGTAACAGAAGACCAGGAAGTGAAAAAGCTCAAGAAAGAACATGCGCAAATATGTGACAAAAGCGGCCTAGCACAAAGAAGATCGGCAGAGATGGATAAAGCCATGAAAGCAGTTAGCTACATAAAAATGCTCCAGAAGAAATCAAAGATGCTAGTACCAACAACCAATGCGATGAACCAAGCACTCCAAATAATCATCAATTCACTCCAAGAATTGGAACACAGAGTAACATATGCAGAGGCAAAAGCTGAAACAATAGAACATCTCATCGAAACCAAACAAGTACAAACCACGGAAAATTACAAACTTACCAACCCCCCAGTACAAACACATGAGGTCAAACCAAGGGCACCGGCCACATATGCCCAGGCCATAGAGGCAGCGACATCAACGGTCATAATACAAGGTACAGATGAAAGAAGTGCAGAAGAGGTAGAAAAGCAAGTCACGAATACAGTAAAAGACCACGAAGGAATCAACAGAATGACAAGAATCAGAAATGGTATACGAATTGAGTGTGAAAAGGCAACAGAGGCCACAAGGTTAAAAGAAACACTGAAAGAAAACACGGAAACAAGCTCAAACCTGAATATCAAGACGGCAAACCTGAGGAAGGAAAGAATAATGATCTTCCACGTTCCAAACACGGTAAGTAAAGTAGCCATACAAGTAAAACTGGAAAAACTACTAGGTTTGGATAGATCAAAGGATCCTGAGGAAGTAGTAAATATACTCAAACCAATACTGATACCAACAGAACGAATGCACATACCAGTCACACTCCCGGAGCCACTGGCACACCACCTCCTCAAGAGAAGAACGGTTTGCCTTGGGCTCAGGGAATGCCCGATAAAAAACTACGTGACAATTCTGAGGTGCCACCGTTGCCAGGGATTTGATCACATTGCACAATACTGCGACCAGCGACAAGTCTGCTCTGAATGTGCTGGAGATCACAAGCATGACGAATGCCCTAAGAGAAGAGAAAGATGTATCATGTGTCTAAACTACAATGAGATGACTAAAGGTTATTTACGCTCTCAGCTATCAACGGATCACACGGCTCACGATGGGAAGTGCACGGTGTACCGGAGACTCCTCACTATTAGACAAATAGAATTGGAGGAGGGAAAAAAGAGGTTAACAAGCGGGTTAGAAGTATTGCGAGGACAAGCCACAGTAGTAACGTACCGCGGGGTCCCAAGAATAGAAAGGAGGACGCAGGAAGAAATAAACAACATGCAACACAGGCAAAGACAAGGGCAACGTTTTCGCGGACACCGATAAAAGACAGTGCCAGCGCGGCGCAAAACAAACACAAAATACAAACTTAAACACACCCGCCACCACAAACCAAAGTAAATCTCCCCCGAATAAGCCAAGCCCAAACACAACTCTCACAAACAATGATACAGACACAATAAAAATGATACAAATAAATATACACGGTAGTGAAAATGCCACAAAATCACTTGCGGGGTATATGGGAGCAAATGAAATCAACATCGCGCTGATCCAAGACTTTTACCAAAATAGACAAACAGGAGACATAATAGGTTTTAGCTCAAAAATATGGAAAATATCAAAAACAAAAACAAACAAAGCGGCAATAATCACAAACACAGGAACAAACCCAATAACACTAAAAGAAACCGACCACACAACAGGAGTAACACTAGAAAATAAAAAGGAAATAATAACGATAATAAATGTATACGTCCCCCCCTCAGCAGACTTCATGAGCGTGCTTCAAGAGGTCGAAGACACATTGAAAATAGCCAAAGGTGAAATTCTCCTGACGGGAGACTTCAATGCACACTCTCAGGTCTGGTGTTACAATGATATAGATACAAGAGGAGAACAGCTAACAGATTTTTTACTAGTTAACGACTTATACGTACAAAATCCACAAAACGCACCAGCCTCATTTAGCACAATGCGGAGGAAAAAAGTTATCCAAGGGTGGCCAGACCTAACAATAGCAACGATAAACCTTGGGGACAAAATAACGGAATGGGAAGTAAATGACGACGAGTCCCATAGCGACCAAAAATACATTAAATTCAAACTAACTTATGACAAATAAGTTATTTCAGGCACAAACTAGAGACAAAACATGGAAAACATGCAAAATTTGAGAAAAAAATAAAACAAATAGGGAACAAATGTATAAATGAACTTACAAGAATAACCAGCAAAGAACAATTAGACAACATAACAATGAAAATACAAAATGAAATCACAGCAATAGCATTACAATGCTACAAACAAAGAAAATCACCAAATATAACAGCTCCAACATGGTGGACAATGGAGATAAAAACAGCCCGAAACCGAGTTAGAGCATTTAGAAGGAAATATCAAAAACAACAAGATGAAGAACTAAAATACAAACAACGCATAGAATATAAAAAAGAAAGGTCAAAATTTAAAAAACTAATCAACAGAACAAAAAGGGAAACTTGGAAAAAATTCTGTAACGAAGCCATAGATACATACGGGCCACAATACAAAGCTGCCTCAGGTAAAAAACCAAAGCCATCACGATTAGTAAATGTACTACCAAACAACCAAACAGTAACAATAAAAGAAACACTTAACCGCTTTCTAGATAACCTGTGCTTAACAAACCCAAACACAGAACATAAACTCACACCGGCGCCACCAAAATTCAGAGACATTAACCCACCAGACATAATAAAACAAGACATTAACAGAATAATAAAAAATATAAAGCAAAACAAAGCTCCAGGATTCGATTACATAGACTACAATTCAGTTAAAAAAATACACAAAGCGACGCCAAAGGTAATTCTCTCGTTATTCAACGCATGCCTCAAGCTAAAACACTTCCCAAAAACATTCAAAATAGGTACAGTGGTCCTGTTCCACAAACCGGGAAAAAACCCAGGACCCCAAAAACTATAGACCAATATGCCTGCTACCGGCCTTCAGTAAAATCCTAGAAAGAATAATATACGGTAGAATAATGCACCATCTGACATTAAACAAATATTTGAGCAAAAAGCAATATGGTTTTAAACAAGGTACTTCAACAGAACACGCACTAAACAACCTTATAAAAACGATAAAACAAGATAAACAAGTTGGAAATTTTACGTCAAACGTTACAAACGAGGTGCGTTCGTACGCACGTTTTAGAATTAAATTCATGATATCCCGTGCGTAGAACGGGTTAAACAGCTAGTTAAGTATATATTTTATGACACTGTTCATACAAATATCTTAACTAGTTATATAAATATTCAGATATATATGTATCAGCTAGTTATATAAATATTCAGATCTTGATGATTTTTAATTCTGTGAAATGAATTATATCGTCTGCAGATTAATTTCTGTCATAAAATAAGTATCTCGGTCGCTTCACGATTAAACTTCGGAAGCTCCTATAATAAAAAAGCACCGATTTAAAAACAAAAACAAATTTCTTAATAAATAGTTTTATTAATATCTCCTAAAGTTTTGATTCGATTTTAATAAAATTTGAAATGTCTCGACAAAATTCTGCAAAGATAATATATTTTAAATTGCAAACCATTTGGTTGGGTAGTTTTTGCGTTGTTATATGCGGACAGACAGACAGACGGACAGACAGACAGACAGACAGACGGACGGACAGACGGACGGACCAAACGACGACTATAGGTGCTACGTATTTATATAATTACGAACGCACCTAAAAAGATAAATTCCAAACACTACTAGTAGCAATGGATATTAAAGGAGCCTTTGATAATATTAGATGGCCAATAATAGCAAATACACTAAAAAACTCCCCGAACCCAACTTATTTAACAAACTGGATAATTAGTTTCCTTGAAAACAGGTTTGTCACACTAGAGGAAAACGGAATAAAACAATCAAGACAAACCTTTGGCGGCTGTCCGCAAGGAAGTTGTCTCGGCCCGCTACTTTGGCTGCTAATAGCAGACGTAGCCTTAAAAAAGAACTGGGGTAAAAAGGTTAGAATCCAAGCATTTGCCGACGATTTCATCCTAATACTCAAAGCTAAAACTAAAGAGCAACTGGTAATCTTAGCAAATAAAATAATAGAAGAATTCAAGAACTGGATAAAAAGCAACAATCTTACGCTAAACAGGGAAAAAACAGAGCTACTGTATCTAAACAGACCTCGCTTACACAACCTCCCAGATCAAGTCTCGGGAAAGATAGAGGGAATCAAATTAGAGGACAAGGATCTAGAAGGTAAAGACCAAATCAAATACCTAGGAGTCATAATACACCGTAACCTAAACTGGCTGCCACATTGCCAACACCAAACAACCAAAGTACGCAAATCATTCAATATGCTGGGACAAATGGCAAAAAGAGGTTGGGGAATAAAACCAGACATCATAAAAATTTGGTATCGAACAGTAGCAGAAAAAGTGCTAACATATGCAGCCCCAATCTGGGGACACAAATTAAATGCCAGAAGCAAAGCGGTCCTAACCACTTGCCAAAGACATTTTCTGCTGACCATAGTCAAGGCATACAAAACTGCCACAACAGCAGCCCTTCAGGTACTGGCGGGCCTGATTCCAATACACATACAGGTCAAATATGAAGCAACATATGGAACAATAACAAGGTTAAGAGAAACATGTAAATTATACGGTAATACAATTCAACCAACAGACTACGATAACAAAATAAACGTATGGGAAACGCACCCAGCAGAAACAATAGAATCAAAGATAGGCTACAACGAAACATATATAACAATTTATACAGACGGCTCAAAATTGGAATCAGGCGCTACGGGATCGGCTTTCGTAGCATACAAAAGCGACAAAAAATTAAACTATGGTCAACACCATTGCGGAAACATAACAGTGTCTTCCAAGCCGAACTACTGTCGACACTAAATGCAACAGAATGGGGCAAAGAAACAGGGATGGATTATAGCATTCACTCGGACTGCCTATCAGCAATATTAGCACTCAGCAAACCATTCAACACAGTAGAACTAATTGCAGACCTACAAAACAAGATAAGAAAATCAAACAACAAATTTAAAATTAATTGGGTTAAGGCACACGTTGGCATCCAAGGAAACGGGGATGCTGACGAATTAGCAAAAGAAGCGGCCCCCAAAAAAATGATAGACCCTACCACTTAGAAAGACCAATATCAAACCTTAAGCGTATATTAAAAGAGTTAACAATAAAACAATGGCAGTTCGAGTGGGACTATGGGGATACAGGTAGAACAACTCATGGATACTTCCCAAAAGTAGACACAAAACGGCTTATAAGCTGTAAATTACTAAGCCAAATCTACACAGAACATGGAGCATTCCCACAATACCTACATAGATTTACTAAATTTAGCTCTCCAGAATACATATGCGGGGAATTAGGGTCCATAAAACACTACCTTACTGCCTGCCCACTCACACAACCACACCATCTGGTCACCATCACAGTTAATAACGAAATACTATGGCACAGACTACTTGCAAACAACAAACATGTACAAAACAAAGGTAGAGCAGTGATCAGATGGCTAATGAACAATGTAGATGACATGAAACAGACAAATATAGACTAATACAACAACAACAACAAAAAAAACCCATAAAAGTCCCAGCAGCCACCATACCTCTATATTCAAAGTGTGTATAACCTCTGCCTAATTAATCTTATCTTCCAGGAAAAAAAAGGAAATATATATATATATATATATATATATATATATATATATATATATATATATATATATATATATATATATATGTGTATGTATATATGTGTATATATAATAAAAATAGCAGTGTAAAGTATACCTCTTTCCTGCGAAAAAAAAATCGTTCTTTTAGCGTCTAAGAAGGTTGAAGTTAATGAATATGCCCCACCCCATAGCGCACCAAGTCCTCAAATAGCTTCATCGAGTTCATGAGAACAGCCATAAGGTATATATGGACTGATCGCCACTAGAGCGCATTCATGACAACAAATTCAACGGTTACCAGTGATGCAACAGAGTATAAAATCAACAGCGAAATATGAGAAACCCAAATCACAATGAGAAACCTGCAACAAGTGAGAAACCAAAATAAATGCAACAAAAGAGAAACAACTGCATCACATGAGAAACCAAAAAGCAACGAGATAAACCTAAATGTGCAACAAAAATCAAGCAGCAAAAGAAAAACAACAGGTAACTGGAAAGTACAGTAGAAAAAAGTAAGGGAAAAAAACAATCCAACACAGGTAAAAGTAATCATTTTCTTCTATTTTTATGTAAAGTTAAATAAACATGTATTAACCCCTTTCCCTTACAGGTTTTATTTTTTTCTTTTTTTTTTAATCATGTACGCTAATGGCGCCTGGTGCATGTAAAATCCGTCGTGGGTGTAAAGTCCTCCAAATTCCCTGTGAATTATACCTCTGGGGGTGCCTAATCAGGTGAAGGTCTCGTCACCTGATCAAGGCTCTAAATTACGAGACCAACTCGCATAACGATGACAGGTCCATATAAAATGAATAACATCAATTAGCAGCAAAACAAAAATGGGAACAAAACTAAGTCCTCCACATAGCCGTCCTGTCAGCAACGGCCAGCCGCTACGCGGCATCTCTTCAGTGGCGCTACGCGACCCGGTACCAGGCACGAAACCCGTTTAAGCTAGTGAAACCTGGCAGGTAGGGGCCTGGTCGCCGGTTTCCAAAAAAAAAAATATCAAAATTGCCATCTTTAAAACGTGGAAACCAAAATTCTCCTGTACTTTTCGATACGATTTCCTCTCCAATAACAGAACAGATTCATTGAAATGCTTTTACAGTACTTTTTATATGGTGAAATTGTAACGAATGCAGTGATGAATAAATGACTTACCGTATGACATTTTTCACCTTTGAAATTTCAACATTGCTTTCACTTTTCTCCCAGCTTCTGCGTCGATTTAAAAACGCTGAACTGGTTCTTATCCCATGACACAAACGTGGTCTACTGATTGGTATGCTGTTTTGCAGTAAACTTCAGACAAAATTCGCTTTACAACTTCTTACTACACCCAATAGATTCCATGTTTAGAATAATAGCTGTCGCTGTTCAAAACTTATTGGGGGTGAACAGGACTTTAGTTGATATAGCATATGTATTTTAATACCATGTGTATACATACACACATATCTGCGGATTAAAAATTAATTCTTGTAGTATTGAAACTAATTCAAGTTTAATGCATTATATCAACAATTACTTCCAAAAAAAAAAAATTAACAAAAAGATTACAATCTTCTATTATTCAGCATATAAAATTTAAAAATTGCGTGTAATTCCACGTAATTGCATTCTATATCCCCAAATCATTTAGGAAAATATTTATTTTTAAATTGATGCATATATATACTGCGTATAATAAAAAGATTATTTCAGAGAGAATAACGTAGTTTCACTGTGCATGACAACAGTCACAAGTGAAGAAGCCTTGGATTTTCCAGAAAATTGTCTATCAGAGTATATTTTGACACGTACTGAAACATCGTCTTACCTTGCATTGTACGCCGGTATATATGAAATGATGCTCCATAAGTATACAGTTTTTAAAAATATTCCAAATGTGCCAGAAATTGTAGCCCATTTACTGAAATGCCCTAGAATGCCTAACTACTTAGCGAGTGCAAAAATAATACACATTTTAAACATAATGTGATTAAATTATTTCTGTAACCACCATACAATGCTAAATATAAGTATATGGGTGTACGTATGTACTACTATAAAAAAATGGATAATATTGAGCATTTTTAAAAATATTTTTCCGTTCACATTTTTTTTCTAACTATTTTACTTTTAATTGTATAATACGTTATGCTTCTTATGCTTTTGAACTTTCAAAGTTTTAAATTGTTTGTAAAATACCTTTTCGACAATCTAACTTTAATGGATAAGCTAAATGTATAACTATAGTAGTACTGGATCCGATAGAGATTCCGGGAAATCAATCTCAAATAACTCAACTATGACTGGTGTTAACGATCTCAATTAATCCTTGGCAGTATAAATGGCAAATTATAGAATGCTATCTAACACTAAGTATACTTAATCCAGATTCTCTATTCGTAGAATACCTTTAATCTTTCAATTAAAACATTAGGTATTGTGTTTGTAATAACAAAATTTTTCAAATCAGTGCTTTATTGCTAAAAATGCCAATGCAAATGTGCACGGAATAATGTGCAGACATACAGGCATGTATTATGCTTTGCACAGTTCCTATCAATAGAATAATACCAATAATTCCGCAGTTGAAATAATTTCGCAGTTGATATTCATTAAATCCGTATACAGCATAGGAGCGCATAAAATGTAAACACAGACTCCTAAATATGACTTTTCTAGACGCATTTCGAAAAGACTATAAAAGATGACAAAAGATAAAGGCTTTCAATATTGAGTTTTTCCATTGTGATTCAGCAGCAAAGCGTATTTCCATACAACAGCGTGCATCATTGATGGACATTACGGATCGATATTTGTACCAGGACTAGTAGACTACGCCCGTTGCGCTGGTCGGTTTCTCCAAAAGAACCTTGAATCAAACGAAATATATCGGTGAATTTAACCTTGTATTTTAAAGTAATCTGTACCTTTACCTGGAATATCCTAAAATAACATAAAAACGGATACTTATTTCACAAAGTTATGATTTTTTAATACGGTTTATTGTTACGTTTACAATTTATTACCTACCGTTTTCCATTGATTTATATGTTTTATAGCTACATTTTTTAATAACGTGAATTGACCTATATTATTCACAACTGAAAAGAAGTGGCGCATCTAGTATTTGTCGAGAATTAAATAAAAATCATGCTCTCGTGACATCCTAATTCACTTTTATATTTTAACAGAATAATACGATTACTATAATTTGTGACTCGTGCTGACACATTGCTGTTATTATTATTTTTTTACGCGAGAAATTTTCGCTATGGCACTCCATTGTGAAATTTGGTAATTTTTGAGATTCAATATTTGTAAAATGGCATAATCGGTGGATTTGAAATTTATATCAAGACAAATACAATTTTTTTCCTTTCTAACGCAGTTTGTCTAACAATTTTGTGACAAATACTTTTCGAGCAATTAATTTTTTCAGTAACTTCAAATGTTTCATTTTCCGAGATTAATCTGTGGCAACGATTAGCGAAAATCCCAGTCACCAGCAACGCATACCTTTTTATTAAAGAGGATTGTGTACAAATGTGTCGTAGGGGAAGACGGCCTAAAATGATCTCGTTAAGGGGAAACTCATGTAAAATAACATAACTGTTTAAATAAAACTTTGGCCCTTTGCTAGTATGTTTTACAATGCATTTTACATTATAAACATATTTTAATAATATTTTAAACCCAAATTGATTAATGAAAAAAATAGATTTGTGAAAAAGGGTCCAAAGAATCATTTTACCAAGTTGCAATTGATATCGAACCAGAAGGTACACAACCCAATTGTGTTGTAAAAATTTTAGTATTCTAAATAAAAGCAATAAAAATTGACGCCCTGAATACAACATTTTTTCCCTTACAAACCCACTTTCAAAACGAATAGGATACTGCCATTTGGCCAAGAATCTTGAAATTGAACCACAATTTAATGAAAACATCCGGAAATCATTAATGTATAATTCTATGCACTTTATAATGTGACAAACGCGTCTAACCGCCTGCCTGACAAGACCCTTTTTTTAGGACGGCTGAAAGTATCAAGTTAAATTTAATTGAATTGTTTTGCAAACATTTCGAACTTCAGACTTAATGAAATAAAACGTTTTACACATATGTAAAATAAAAGCTTCCATTGGAGAAATTTTACATACCTAACATAGAAGTACCGCTAAATATTCAAAATATCTAAATAGTTTTCTAAACGTATAATCATAATTTAAATAACATATAACTATTAATTGATAAATGCCTATTTTTGTAAGAAAATAATATAATCTTTATTTTGTTTATATATTTTTATATTTTAGAGTTTTAAATATTTCGTTGTTGCAGTTTCACAGTAAAATGACATAATTTGGTGAGTATGGTTTGGCCCATAATTGATTCCATTGTTTTTTTTTTACTCGTATACTGTTGTAAACCTAAAGGTTATTTGGTGATTTATCACCAGCGGGAAAATGCCTTAGTAATCAATAATTAAGTTCTAAAATATTACAATGTTTTATTGTCATCGAAAACCCACATCAGTACATATTTTATTTTATAATTTTAGCGTATTAAAAAACAAATCAAAAATCAATTCTAAAATTTCATCACTACATATAACAATCAAGTTAGGTTAAATAAAAAGTAAAATAAATACAATTTTACTATTATTCAAAATATTTTAAATATAGAAAATGGCTATAGAACATTTCATTAAATTCCCTACTATTATCAGTGTATAAAATCGTACACTGATAGAAAATGACTGTATAAAATCATACAGTGGTATATAATATCATACACTGATGTGTAGGCAACTCTTTGTTCTTTGTATATTTGTATAGAAACTAGGTACTCATTCAACGTAACGGCAGTATGACATAACGGCACAAAATCCTGAAAGTGCGAGTCCTTCCCACACTTGTCCTGCTTTAAAATTTGAATTTTATAGAATATTTCACCTGTTTATAGCACTTTTCATTGGGCTAATTTTTCGCAAGATAAAAAACTCCATTCAGCTTTATCAGTTTATCTGGTATGTTTGAAGTTCAGGGGTATCTGAAAAAAAAAATCTATATTCGAGATTATTTTAAATTATATAACTGAACAAAAAAAAAATCTGAGGTTTAGTGAAAAGTTCAGTTTGTTATTTTATATTCTTAAATAAAATTATTAATTAAAAAAGTGTAAAACAAATGAAAGCACACGAATTGTATTTTAGAACAGAAACTGTATAACTGCTAAGGAGAAATTTTTATACTACCCCCCAAAATTTTAACCAATGAATTACTTCAACTGGGTGGTTGTTATTTACAGCATAGATTTTTTTGTAAGAAAATATCTACTTTAAGCTATGTTACGCAGGTTTTTTTTATATATCTCAAAACACGAAATTCTATGTTTACACAGTTTCTGAAATAAAATAATTCAAATAAATGAAGCCCGGGTGAATTTTAAGAAAATAAAAAAGCTATCACATAAACCCTCTATTGTGCTACCGCCGTTTCTATTGTGTAATTATACAAGAAAAAAATTACAGTGATTCGTTTCGTGTTAAATTTTAATTGTTTAGAAATTAAACTCAAACTGAAAATAAAGGCAAAATCCTTAAAGGAGAGTAAATTTCTTTGAGTACGTTAATGTATTATTGTTATTTTTAGTACAATATAGTTAATCATAAAATATCATTGTCTAATCTTATCTTTTTATCTATTTATCAGTAAGTGTAAGTCTTCTATAAGCAAAAAGTTATTAATTCAAAACATTTCACTTTCAACATGTAAGAAAACACATTTTTCATACTGAAATAGCGTAATGCAAAAATCTTTTAATGACGTGTTTGCCTTTTTGCGGTATATTGAAAAAATCATGTATAAAATTAATTCAAATCCCATTTAATTCCTTTTAGAAAACAAATTATATAGCTTAAAACAGTATTCATTGTGAAAATCGAATGTTTATACAAATAAAAAGATATTTTTATTAAAATGACATTTTTGCAGCACTTACTGTGATGCAAATTTGGAGCCACATTTATAGGGAAGAGTCAATGCTAACCACAATAATCAAACTGTCACATAGTGTTCGGCAAGTTTTTACAGACATTTACTGTAAAAAATTTCCATACAATGCGATCAATCTTCTGTATTATTTTAAGAAAAACATTTAATAACCATTTGTAGATTGTGAAGAATGTTGAAAGAAATAATCATATTATTTTCAAGATTAGTTTGTGTTAAAGAAAACTAGGTATTTTATATTTTGAATAAAGCATAGTATTTTTTATATAGTACACTATTTTATGTACTTTTCTGACACTGATTTGGAATAATTGCCTTTGCTTTCTTGGGATAGTTATGCCGTTAGCTGACACTTTGAACCACGATCTTTCGTTTTCGGTTAGTTTGAGTTTTGTTATTGAATGACCATGACATGCCATAATATAAAAATATTGCTTTCGAAAGTATTATTCGTGACTCTTTATGGAGAAAATATTACGAGTTTTAAGTTATTCAGTGTGTTTAATGATTATATTATTGTTGATAAAAGTAGGTAATTACTTCATGTCTTTACAGAGAAATGTTCTTTGAAAAATACTAAAAATAGCTCTCTATCAAATCAAAATGTGGACAGCTGTATTAATTATCTATAGCAAATTTTTGAAATCGAGGGTGGATTATATATATTCAGGCAAATGTGATGTCTAATGAACTATTATTTTAATCAATCTCTCATCCTGAATCATGAACGGACTTTACTATTTGAACTTTGCATCGTGTTTTGCAGATATACCTATAGCAAATTTTTGAAATCGAGGGTGAATTATATATATTCAGGCAAATGTGATGTCTAATGAACTATTATTTTAATCAATCTCTCATCCTGAATCATGAACGGACTTTACTATTTGAACTTTGCATCGTGTTTTGCAGATACATTTATATTTCAATTGTAGTAAATTGATGCATTTAATATTTCTGATACATTAAACTATTTCCAAAAATGGAATAAGTATGTGTTTTTGTTTCACATTTATATTTGTATTATAATTTATTTAATGAACATAAACTCAAAGAAAAAAAAACGAATTAACGCAACATAACACTCAATAGTTCTTCGTAATTTGATCTTTCACAATTTAATTTCAAATCTATTTGTTTACCGTTTACGAGAAAATATATAAAATAAAAACAAACTTGTACTATAAAAAATTGTACTGTAATGAGATCATTGATTTCTAAAAGTGAAACGATGTCTTTCAATTTCAGGAATTCAACATTTTGTGTTCCCTTTTCTTTATATATGACGCAAAGTGTGATTAATGAGAAATGTTGTGACTTAAATTTATGACTTTTCATCATTTGCTAAAGATTTAGCAATCTACTGATATTCCGTTAGAAGAAAACATAGAAAAAGGTTTGTATCTCCAAGAAAAATATGTAGTCTTATTATAGTTGCATTGCGAGAATTATATTACAACATATTTTAATAGACTTCAAAATATCGTTTTTTAAACTAACAAAATTAAATGCATTTCTAGTAAAATTATATGCATTTCTAACAAAATTATATATATTGCTTCTTGTAATTTGAAGGTTACTAATAGAAAATTGTAAAAGAAATAAATTTTCTAATCGACTCATTTATCTTTCTAATAGACTACATATTGTTTCGCTTATATCATCGAAATATTTAGCTTTTTTTTTTTTTTTTTAAGGAATTTTTTCTTCAAATCGATTTTCACACGTAATTCGGTGTAAATCGTTTTTTATGATGATCTGTTTGTCTATCTTTCCTCAATTTAAACTTCAGATCACATCACCTACACAAAAGTGTGATTAGGTTGCTCACATTTCATATCGTAATAGCTTAGCGGAATATTTCTTTTGTACAAAAAAAAAAAAAAAAATCACGTAGTAAATACATTATTTTGTTCATTTTTTGAATTATTATTGTAAATATCAAATATACTTTCTCTAGAAAGAAATGCGATTAAGTTGCTCGTATAAACTAATACATTTTAGCGGAGTTTTTCTCTTTGAAGATAATTATCAGGTAGTAGCTAAGATAAATAATTACTAGATGGAATCCGTCAAAACTTGACGGAAAAAAATACTATAACAATATCAGTAAAATAAGCTTCATTATTTAAGAAGGGGTGCGTATGAAAAAGTCTTTTAAATATTTTATTTTAAAAGTTTTTCCCCCCAGTAAAATACAGTACCATTTCCGATGCAAACCCCAAACAAACAATCCATCAACAACTGTTTAATGCAAATAAGTTCGACATTACCGCCATATTCACCACTGCAAAAAGAAAATTTCGTGGACTTATGAAGTATCATACAAATAGTATATTCCTACGTCCATATCATATTCAGTAAATAAAGCACACATCTCTGTCCCAGTAATAATGCGACCGAGTAAACTTCTATGTGCATACGCATTGCATATGTTCAAAGGCACCATCGAAATTCGACGTTAAAAAAGTTTTAAAATGCTTAAATACTAAAGAGTTTTAAAATGTTCTCTTTAATCATTGTTTGTTTCAAATCCATATTTTCTAAAATGCCTCCATTGTTTTAAGCTAATCAATTTTTATGTAAAGATGGATTTTTTTTTTTTTTACAATAATAATATAGAATCTGCAGATGATGCAGATTTTTGATTTTTTCAAGTATAATTTATTTATATAGTTTTTTCGGTCCCTTTCCATAATCATGATTATCCCTTTTCTACATTCGTGATCTTTTCCCTCTTATACAGTGAAATACACCATGGATCTTTAAAATAATAATAAAATACAATTCCAAGCATATTCTGATGCAACACATACATCAAGACGAATTCAACATAGTATCAATTTTATGTTGAACATAAATTGAAAAACGGTTTTTTTGTTTGAAAGATTTCAGTTTAGGGCCAAAATGCTTATGATTAATCTAATTTTATGAATTGTTCAGAGGTTTTTTTTTTATTATTATTATTTTCTTCACTTTTTGTGTTGGTTAGGGAAATCAATTTCCAATTGTGGCAACTTTCCCAGGTGCTAGTTTATATTACTGAAGCAAACTAGCGGCCAATGTTGAGATAGATTTAAAAAATAATTCATGCTTGAAAATTATTTAAAATGTTGTTAAATTAAGCGGCAGTTTTCAAATAAATTTCATTCGAAAGCTAACATTTTTATAATTGACGATGTATAAATTGAAATTGTACGATATTTAGAAGTGGTGTAAGCGCGATAAAAACAAAAGCGATAGCGCCGTTTGTCACAATCGTTATACATTCTACTCTTTCTAATGAAGAATTTAAAATCGGTTAAAATTACGTCATGTTGACACAATCCTATAAATTTTTCTCTTTAGATTTATCAATGTAAAAATGCATTTCAAGATAAGCATAGCGTCATTTTCACAGGCACAAACTTTTCACACATACTTTATATACATTGCTTTTATGCTTAACCACCATGTATACAAATAAAAATATATTTTGGATATAATTGTACTGAAAAAATGGCATCTGCCGTATATACCCTTTCCAGATGGTGCTCGTACCGCGACCTACGTAATACGTAATAATACCTCGTACTCGCTTGTTTTCCAGATTCAAAGTTTGAGAAACATTAATCGTGTTTTTAAACACATTAAATACATATGCCCTTCAATTTCATACGATTTATAAGAATTTTAATACTTTTCCGTTATTCGGTCGACCACTTTCCATTAAGAAAATAACTATCGCCAAACTATAGGATTTTAACGCCAAAAATGTATTATCGTGGCGTCAAACTCACTTTACGTCAAATGGGTTACACGTGCTTGTTATATGATCAAGTGATGTTTAATTCGACGTTTAATGTATTTTTAATGATGTTTTACTGATTTACTAGTTAATTCATTTATTAAAATAGAAATTACATCTTCGACAATATGATATTAAAAGCGAAAAAGCATTGAAAAAATTTTGCGATGCGCAGTTACGTACAATAGATCAATTTTAACTGACGTCACAAACATTTATCCAGCAGTCGAGAGAGATATTTAAGAAAAATATTTTAATTAAATAAATTTCCAAGGTTATTTTTGTTTCTGTTTTCATTAATATATTGTAAATTTTATTGTTTAAAGTTACTGATAAATGACACTTTAGTGAATTGGGCTTTCCCAAATTTATTTCTTTTTTCTTTTTTTTCTAAGATTCTAATGGCAACCTTCTTCCATTTGTTTATTGGACGCTACAGTTTGGCGAATAATTTGGTGATAGTTTTTTTATATGGATAGTGGTCGATGGGATAATGGAGAAGTACCAGAATATTAACTAAGCCCGAACTAAGAAAAAAATTCCGACTAAATAATTGTATTTCGTTAAGAATTAAATTTTCGTATTTTTAATCTCCTAAAGAAACAATGATCATGGATTTAATTAATTTTGCAAGATGCGGTACACCCAAACAATTTTGATTAAATCGGCACAGATGTCGCAGACGCATTGGTTTCTTTTTGGCGCAATAATGGCGAATTTTGCTTTGTATGGCAACTTGGTGTTAATAAAATTGAATACGTGAGTAAATAAATAATTTAAAATAATTTAAAATTAACTAATTAATACTAATTAATAATTGCGTGTGTTTAATAAAAATAATTTGCGAAAATAGCGCAACAAATAAATCGCGTCAATTCCTATGCGTCTGCTGCTTCTGTTCCATGTAAGGGTATTTTTTATTTAATAAATAAAATTTATTAACGTTTAAAAACAAATTTATGAGTAGTAATTTAATATATTTTAATTTTTTTGTATTAGTTTTAATGTTTCAGAAAATGTTAAAAGTAAATAAATTCGTGACATTTATATTTTTATAACGTATTCGATTTTTGTTTACAATTCTACCTTGCCCAGATAGCTTGAAGTTACGGTCAGAGTCAAACTTCAATTTTATGAAAAGTTGCAGCATCCTCTGGCGATTAACTTTATGACGTTATAGCAGAAGTAAAATTTGAATTTAAAATTACGGCTAATAAATAAAATTTTTGGACAAACGAATATACGATAACAAATCTGTGTCCAAATATATATCATTAAAAAAAAAGAACGATGTAATTTGATGCAGCAGTTTGTTCACACGGACTATCGAAAGAAAACATTTAGCGTTTTAAATATATAGATGTTAAAATATTACCCAGTTGATATTAGCTAATGTCAACAGATTGGCGAACCACAGAGCTTACGGAATAAACTCTATGCCTCGTAAAAATGGGAGTTGCCGACTTTATGACGTCATAAGCAGAAGTAAAAGTTTAATTGAAAATTACGGCTAATTAATTAAATTTTCGAACAAACGAATGCACGATAACAAATCTGTGTCCAAACATCTGTCATTAAAAAAAGAATGGTGTAATTTGATGCAGTAGTTTGTTCTCACGGATTGTCGAAAGAAATCGCTTAGCGTTTTAAATATATAGATATGTATATTTTTAGCGTTATTTTAAGTTAGAGTTATTTTAAATTAGCTGCTATTTTATATTTTCACTTGATATACAAAGAAATGTGATTAATACGTTGTATTTAATCGAATAGTTCTTTTTCTTGTGTTAATCATTATATAAGTAAAGTAATTGTCTAAGTAAGTTTTTGAATAATTTTCTCTCATCTCATGTAATACAAAATATGAATTATATTATAATATATGGTCAAGGATAAAATGATAAAATATAAAACATTTTAAATGTGATATTTGGCGGATTACAGTTTTCGCTATTAAAAAAATGTATCTTTATGCCTAGTTTTTAATTTGCCGTTTCTAGATTTTCATTATCTGTTGTGTATTATTGGGTGAATTATGAGACTAGAAATTTAAATCTTAGTACATCAAACGCATCTAAACGACACATGTAAAGTAATAAAAGCAGGGCGTAGTATCCTTTATTACACAGAATTCAAAATTCAAAGATGATCTAAAATAGAATGCAGAAACAATTTTTTTAAAAAAGATTTTAATACTAATAGGGTAAATAGTTCAGCAAATAACAAATAACACTACGTCATTACAAATCAGTCTATGAGCTTTTAGATTTTACTTTTTGCTTCTAGGGGTCACTGTAAGTAATCTCAACAATGAATGAATATTTATTTTACTATATAGATACCATTTTTATTACTACGCTGCCATATTCAAAACATGAGGGCGAGAGAATGATAAGTTTCCTTAACTAGAATAATTTCAGAATATGTTTATGTTCAAAAACTAATTCCAGAATATTTTTAATTTATGAATATACACTTGAATTTTTAATCAAGAGCAAATCCTTTCCTGTAATTGTTACGTACTCAAGTTTGGAAGGTAATCAAGAATAATTCAAATCGGTAGACCACAATTTCTTCCGAAATAAATATCACATTGTACTCTCAAACTAAAATAATTATCACCGTCCTCCACGGAAAGATGCATTATTTTCTATAAGTTTCCCGATTTATTGATATGAAATATCTTTCTCTTACTCATATTTAAAAATTCACAAAATCAATCTTAAAAATGCGGATAAAATTAAAAAAGAGAAGTTAAAAAACAATAGCAAATGATAATTGCAAAAAACACTCTCGTGCACAAGAAAAAGTCACATATCTGGTCACGATGGAGCTATGAAACACAAATGTTTTAAGCAATCCGTGTGAATGTATCCACAGAGCAAAGTTTTAGAACAAAATGAATTTTATTTCTAAAGTAAATTTCTGTTACTAGGTTTGAGGAATATCTACTAGTATGAAGATATAATAACTTCATCTAATTACGCAAAGTTGAACTTAATTAAACGCATGTGTTTGTCCGATCTATATGCAATTCACAGCCGATTAAAGAAAATTGGTCCCTTATAAAAGATGTACAGCTCGCCCCCCATCCATAAAAAAAGTTAATTTCGGCATAGATTATGAAACACTTTTCAGTATTAACAGAATAATGCTTAGATATTTCATTTTTTATCCAGTGAAATGAAATATCAAAAATTAAATTAAAAAATACATAACGCAGTAGAAAATCCATTTTTTTGCAATTGATAACTATATATTGTAATATGTAAAAAGTTTTGTGTAGAACCCTGTATATAATCCATGAAATATTTACACATCACGAAAAATACTTAAAATTGTTTAAAAATACATACCACATTACAAAACGCATTTCTAGCAATTATCGATAACACACAGTCCTGTATCGAAATTATTTAAAAAATATTAGGTTAATGGTACATTAAATTTGGATGCTATATGATATTTCATTCTTTCATATACATATATATATATATTTAATTTAGCTTGTAATACGGAATAAAACTATTTTAGTAAGCCAAGAGTGAATTAGATATATTTCTTTTAATGTAATTAATCTAGAAATGCTTGTTTATTTTTAAACAGGCAAAAATAAGTAAATAATTTTATACTTAAAACCTTTTGTTCTTCATAGCGTAAAATAATTGAGGGATAATGTCATTCAAAAATAAATAAAGAAAAAAAGAAAGAAAGAAAAGACAACAGAAACAGAAACAAAACAAAAGAAAAACCAAAAGAAAAAAAATCCATTTTGCTTGGAAAAATCTTATCATTTACATTTTAATATTCAATTAAAAAAATTCTCATTAATCTTTCTTTATAACAGCTTCACACTAATTAACTCAATTCAATAAACCTTTGTCCAAAAGTTCCAATGCACATTTTTTATGATAAATCATTTCAAATGTTTCTCTACCTTAACGTTCATTTAAAATCATAAAACCGTGATATATCTGAAAAAAATCAATAATCAATTTTAAAAACAAAAGACTTCTGTGAAGAATACGTAAAGAAATCATCTCGAAGACTATATAATTTATTCAGTAGACGCGTTAAGCTGTAAAATCAAGAATAATTGCAGTTTGTGAAAATTTATTGTGATAAAGAAAACAGATATTTCACAATTCACTGAATTTTTCAGTTTAAAATATGAATATTTATTTTTTAAATATTATATCTTTATACTTCAAAAATTCAGCTATTTTTATTTGTTATACTAAAGAAATAAGAACAATATTTAAGGGATATTAAAAAATAAGAAATGTAAAATTGCATTATTGTATTATCATTTTTTTAAAGTATTATATCATAAGACATTTTCTAATGAAAAAAAGATATTGCCTTACGTATTTTATATTATATACTCGCGTATATCGTAACATTTAGGACAAAAAAGTACAAAGTGGAGGGTCTAGTTATACGCGAGACCAAAGAAATCCCAAATTTCAAATACATATTTTTTCCAATGCAACCGATTGAAAGATAAATACAAATATTTAAGAACACTGACGTTAAAATGTAAGTTATAAAATAGCAAAAGTATTGATATACAACGTAATCGCATTTTTTTATGTCATTATCTATGTATTTCAACCTTTGCATTTATTGAAAATCATTTTCGCCTTTAGTAAGAATTTTTAAGCGAAACATTCTCTGAAACAGTAATGGAGTCCAATATTGTGGTAGTGTTCGTGCTAACACAGAAAATTAGAATGAGTAATATAAGAGATTGGAATTAACTAAAAAATATCTACAACAAAAGTCCGGTACAAGGTTTAAGAGATCTTAGCTTTTGTTGTGCGACTCATTTGCTGCTTTCCACAGTCATACACTGAAAAACGCAAGCCAAGATATAACGACGACACTTGTTGTCAGTCCCGGGGAATTTGAAATTATTGCTCCAGCAGTTAAATATCAGCCTTTTCGAACTGTTGAAAAGGAATATCCAAAAATAATGGATCACATGGACCAGGTCAAACTTGCCATCTGAAACGAAATGTAGAATTCTGAAGAAACGAGATATGACATTTTGTTGTATGATGGATAGAAAAATCAGGGGACAGCGACACCAACAGAAAAAAACTATTATTACAAACTGTTCTATTATCAAAGAACTTGACGTCATTGAGGATGAAACATTACTTTTAACTGACAGTTAAAGTGATTTTCATAAAAATACAGTTTGATGAAACCAAGGGTATATATCATGAATTGACGTTGATGTGAAAAAACTTTAGGCGAGTCTGACGCAGGATTCGTATTTGAATGATTACAATGACTAAATTTTATATTTTTACAGTATTTATTTTTATATAACTTTATATATTTATATTTTGTTTCAAAAAACCTTTTTTTGTATATATCTATATATTTTTTTTATCAATGTATACGTTTTCTTACAGCGTTTATCAAAAGGGGAGTAGTTCAAATTATACCCGGTATTTTAATTTTTTTCCGATATTTCCCCTCGAATTAAAAAATTAAAGTTATACGCGAGGTTTATGTATAGGCGAGTGTATACGGTAAGTGTATTTTGTTTTTTTTATGAGGCTTATTTTGTAAAGCTCTGTTGTAAAAAATATATTCAGCAACACTTCTGTTGCGATTAGCTATATTTAAAAATTCCACAAAAATAAAGATCAAGGGAAAACTACTCTTAAGTATGGTGAAATACTACCCTACGAGCAAAACGAATCTCTTTTTCGCACATACAAAATTGAGGAAAAATATGTACATGATACAAGAAAATATATATAATCATATTGGAAATGGAGCGAATTATTTATTTAAAAATTTTCCATGGAATTGTTTTCAGACAAATATATTCACCTATTTGTTCAAATACACATTCAGAAAATTTTTCAAAGAAAAATCAACGTAGCAAAAAAAAAGGGTCTTCTTCTATTGCACATGACAAGAAAAACGAATTAAAATGTAACGTCTAATTTAGCTGCAAGTATTCTGAAGTATTTTGTAAATAAAATAAGGACAGGCATCCCAGATGACAGGAATATCAGATGACTGTGAGAAGAGTAATACTGCAAAATATTTTGGCTTGACTGAAAACGTATGAATGGAAACAAAATGCCATCTTCGTTTAGACGTCATCGGCTTGTTGAAGTATGTGAAGAAACTATAATGGTTATAAGCGTGCTTTGCTCGCTTGAAACTTGTTTTTTATGAATCAGGATCGAATACACTCAACCATGTAATGCTTGTACATCGTAGCATATCAGTGAATATACTATTTTGCTTCGTTTTTTTCTAAAAATACTACCTCTTACATAACGAATGATACATGCATACATAAAACTGGAAACATTTAATATTGCTTCCTGTAGCATCAATATTAATTCGAAATATTTATTGGAACGGCACAACAAATAAGGTTATTGCTATAAAAGAAGCTTGAATATAAGGAGGGGTAAACACACTTACTCTGGAGAGCAACATATTCTGTGGATAAATGGATGTGAATGTATCCACAATATCAGAAATAAGCGAGCAGGCTGAGATTCAGGAATCTTAAGTATGGTCTCAAAAGTGTGTGTTACATTTAAAATAAAAACACACACCATTTTGAACATGTAGACGACCCCTATTCCAAGAATTATTATCATATTTGGAAAGTAGACACATTTTCCATTCGCACGACACTTTTCGTTTATATATCCGATAATGTGCTGATGAAATAGCATGGGACTATTATTTTTTCTATGAGTGTACATACATTTTTATCTTAGTAAAAATTAAGTATATTTAAAATTGTTTAGATTTTAAATGTTAAAACTACTTGATATTCAAAAGTACACAAGAGTGCAGTATTATACATACAAATAACATTTTTGTACTCCCATAACAATTTTAATACTTTAAAATAATATTAAATGAAAAGCTTGCTTAATTTTTGGACCAACACACGTAAACTTAAAATTGAAATTTTATGTTAAAGTAGTCCATTTTAACTAATCTTTTATCGAGTTATCAAAATATAACATTTTCAATATCCTTAAAATATCATATATTTCTTTACATCTCTTTAAAAAAGTTGAACTCGTAGCTTTCAAATTGTATTTAATGTTTTATTTCATTTTGAAAACCTTACGTTTTTATGCCTACATATTTTAATGTTTACTTATAGTATATATTACACACATTTGAGGCATTATTACGCATTGTGTGGTATTCTGTATATATTCCTTTTTAAATTGTATTTAATATTTTATTTCATGATGAAAACCTTATGGTTTCATGCCTATATATTTTTAATTTTATTTATATGAATTACACATATTTTAGGCATTGTTAAGCTTTGTTTGGAATTCTGTATCACCAAAATAAACTTCTCTAATCGCCGTTGATCTGACCAGGTGTTTCTGACTTGTCTATGTGAAGTACGCATATCGCATTCATGGTATACTCTTAATATCGAATTTTCCATACTTGAACACGAAATAAATATGAACGGATAATCATCTTGAAGTGCAGTTAGGATTATAAATGTCAAACATGACAAGCAATAACTTTACGCATGTGGTAAATTAATGATTCAAAAATTTAGATATCTATCCTTTGAAAAGGCAAAAGTTCACATAGAGATGACTGTTAGATAATGGAAAATTAAACAAAATGTAACTAATTACAAAAGTTTTTGCTTAGTATTTTCCAATTTGCTTTGCGTGTATCTTAACACATTGACGGACAGTAGGAACAAGTGAAGTTCGAAAATTGACACTATATGTTTTTATAATTTTTAGAATATTAGAAGTATAGTTTTACTCTTTCTGCTTAAATAAACATAATTTTGATTAATTCAGCACCTTTAATTAGGTTGCACTGCTCCCTTCACAACCACGTCAGGGTGATTAGTGGTCAGGGAAAAGTACTGTCAAAAAAAGTGATAAACACCAGTTTTTCTTATAGAAAAATTTATGTTCATTATTCGATCAAATAATCAATTTGAATTTTTCTATAAGAATATACTGTTAATTATCATTTTTTACTGTATTTTCCCCTCACCACTAACCACCCTGCACGTGCATACTGAAGCTGCAACTCGTATAACAGGTGGAAAACGAACTTCAACCTAAAAAAGTCCTTCCGGCCTGTACCGGGAGGAAAATATAGCTTTCCTATATCTTCGTTTTAAAATTTTAGCTAATATTACTCGAAACAGCAAGCTAACAGGCAAAGAACCCAATTACAGAATATTCGTTAATACTGAATTTGAATAAGAAATTTGCCAAATTAGTCAACTATAGCCAAGTTGGCTTCATTTATGAAAACTTATTTCGGTCGCCAAATTTGGCGGTATTTCTCCAAATGTCGCCAAGTTTGACGAGAATTTGGCGCTAACGGATATGAATATGTAGTTTTATGCGTATGATTGGGAAAATAATTACAACAATGAAAAATAATAATTTGCGAGAACTTAATGTTCACTAAAACTCATAAATTAATTGTTGGATTTTTGTAATGTGCTATCTTGTCTCAAATAAAATATCAAATGAGAAGTTGGACTTCTAGAGTTGGTCTCCTAATTTTGAACCAATTCCAGATGAAAGACCTGAACCTGGATTGGCACCCCCAGAAGTATCATTTTCAAACTTGGAAGACATTGGAACTACGAACAGATTTTACGAGCACCAACTACCATTAGCTCGTAATAGCAGACAGCTCAGGAGCATGAAAATTCCAACTATTCGGAGACGTCTGCTATTCAGAAACTAAAATATATAGATTTTTGAGAATCGAAAAGTGTCTGTTATGGAGGCTAATTAGTATTAGCATGAATGATAAATAATTGAATTCAAATTCATGCAAAAAGAGGGCATTCCACAACGTATGTCTAATTTAATCACTTTAAAGCACCCTCCCCGCATCTTAATTGATTGATTTATATACCATTACAATTTTCTTTTCGTTTAAAACATTATATATATATATATATATATATATTTTAAATCTGTACTAAAATTTTATGAAGCTTTTATCGAGAATCTATGATAATAAGATTTTCTACATTAATTAATTTAGAATATTATTCGGATTTTATATGCCACGTTAGTGTTTATTAAACTGATGTGAAACGATGTAGTTTCATTTCTTAGAATCAAGTGTTTTTAATGAAAAGAGATATTTTTGTTTTGTATTAGAATATGTGGCATTTATTTGTATCTCATATTAATGTAGAGAGAGAATTAAACTAATTTTTGCCTTAAGAGTTAATTTTATTCACTTATCAGTGTGTGCAACCAGTTCCCAATTTCTACCTGTATGTATCGTTTTAAGATTTAAACTAATATTTGTATCAACTAATTTTAATAATTTAAATAATTAATGATAAATATTATCAACATTTAAGATGCAAAAGAGCATTGCCTTAGCTTATCTTTCATCTCCATAATATACATTCCAATACCTTACCCTGTTTTTGTTGTTGTTGGCGTGTTAGAGAAAATGTCATGGCACTTCTCTAAAAGAAGGGGTGCCAGAGCCTCATAGACTGGGAGGCGGCAGCACAGACAATCACCTCATCGAGTTCACGCCTGAAATTCCACAATTAGTTAAAACTTGATTCGCATATTAAAACGTAATCGGTCTGCCAAGTCATATCTTGGTGGAAAACACCCGAAAACCCGATTTTAGCGGTTGGCTCGTAGGTTTACAATAGTGTGTTCCTGCTCTCAGTCCTCCATGTTTTCTTACCTATGGGTGCAGGAAAACACAATATTAAACAAACGAGTCAACCGCTAAAATCGGGTTTTAAGGTAACTTGGCAGACCGATTGTGTTTTAATATGCGAATCGAGTTTTAACTAATTCTGGAATTTAAGCCGTGAACTGGATGAGGTGATTGTCTGCGCTGCCGCCTCCCGATCTATCATGAGAAGTTGAATTTTTAGAGTTGGTCTCCTAATTTTGAACCAATTCCAGATGAAAGACCTTCATCTGGATTGGTACCCCCAGAGGTATCGTTTTCAAAATTGGAGGACATTTGAGCCACGAACAGATTTTACGAGCACCAGCTCCCATTAACGTACACGGTCCCACAGAAGCCGCAGTGGAGAGAGGTTGTCACCCTTCCAAGCATTGACCAGAGTCAATGCTACTTCACTTTCGGTGATGTTTAAGGGAACCGAGCTTAATCGTCTGGGCCACAGCGGGACAATACCTTACTATTTTCATACTGAGTAATCCTAAAATCGTATTGGCTTTTAACACATTTTCAGAAAATATTTTAGTTCTGAGATTAAGAATATTTATATACATAGTTAAAGAGGGATTTTTTTTTATTGTTGTTAACGCATTGATAGTTTATATTGAAAATAATATTTCATTTAATTTACTAAAACTGTTTTAAAAGTGCTAACAAAATTATTTTTTATATGTAATTAACTCTGTATTAACAAATTCAAATTTCAGTTGCTTTTATTTACGTCCTAGAATTTTCCCAATGAATAAAAATAATTTTAGTGTACGCGTATTTTTTTTGTTTTTAGAACATATAAATAAAAATTAATTCGAAAAAAAATATCCAGATAGCTAAAGCCAATATATATTTTTAAATATATGCACACAGCTTAACATTTATGCTGCTTACGTAGAGTGTATTTTTTATGCTATTATTCGTATTTCCCATGGCCACCTTAAAAATATATTCCAACATATTACATCTTGAAGATGCACTTAAGAGATTTCATAGGGCTGAGTGTTCGATTAATAAAATGGAAGAGTTTGCACCTTATTTGAAATAGAAGAATGGTGAATCAACATAAAGTAAAAACTTCTTTTATACTTCAGAAGTAAAAAAAAAAAACTTCCCTATGCGTTGCACTACTTTTATTGTGCTTCCGGTAGACAAATTATTGTAATGCAAAAATATTTCAGTATAAACAAAATGTTTATACATTAAATGGGATCGAACAATTGAATTCTTGATGTATGTTTCTTTAACGTTAAAATCTTTCTTTAAAACGCTAAGGTATACCGTCTTGATAAGGGAATAAATTATCTTTTATAAATTGATATATGTCTGATCTTTTCTTTAGAAAAAAAAGAGTATGTGTGACATTTAATAAAAGTCAGTGTAGCACTTTTCTAAATGAAAACTCCAAATAATCTGAAATTTAAAACATTTATGAAAAATCATTTTACTGCATTAGTTTAAAAATTTGTGTTTACAATTTCGTAACTTAAAAATATTCTTATAATATTCCTATAATAATTCTTTATAATATCCCTATATCATTTAATGTTACGTCAAAATATTATTAATTTTGTAATGCGACTATTAAAGGATTTCGATTACAAATTGCTCCTATATATGTGAGTGGTTTCTTATAAATAAAACATGGAGAATATACATGTAGGTACCAATTAAGCAGGTGCACTTGTTTCCAACAGGTAGTTTTAATTACACAAAAGTACACTAATGGGTGGATAGATAAAAAGCATTTATACTTATGAATGATGCTATTTTTAATCCATAAAATAATTATTTCAATAATTATTTTTGCAATTTTAAATATTTAAGAATACAGATTACCCAAATGTATGGTGCAATCAAAAGTACTGGTTCACCATGTGTATGTATCATCCCATATTCTGTAATAAGTAATCCCCAACATTTTTTGGCTTTTATCATATCCATTACCTATTGAATGCAGAGGTTTAGAAATTTTCCCTATTACGTCGAAGTGTATTTCTAACCACACAGATAGTTTTTATAGAAAACAAGAACGAAAAATCATGCGTCAAGCATAGATCATGTAACACTTTCCAACGCTTCCAAAATAATTTTACGAATCATACTCTTTAATAAGCTAAAAGATAACATCTATGTAATCCGAATACTTTTATTCAGCCCTGTATAGGATCTATAGATTTGTATATATACTACATAGGATGCTAAATTTAGTTCAGTTAGGAAACACGTAGCACAGTTTAAAATTCTCCGTCTGGAGTTAAATAATACGGAAATGTGTTCCCGAACTTTTGTGCTTCCCTGTATAGGATCTACAGAATTTATACACACCACGTAATATACAAAAAGCGATTTAAAATTAAAATCGCATTCAGTAACTTAAAAGACACTTCTAGGAATTATTGTTAACATACAGTAGAGAATTCTTTTGTGTGTCCCTGTAAATGAACGATGACTGCTATACACACAATATTCTGTAGTAAGTCTCTTGTAATGAACCTTATATAAATTTCAATGCGTTTAAAATAGTGAAACATTATTTAAATAAACCGCAGACGATTTTTCTCCATAGACGTAATGTAGCGGAATTCTTTTGACTGTCCCTGTAAAGTAAGTATAAGTGCTATGCACACCCTATTCCATATTAAGCTTCTTCTAATGCACCTTAGTGATCTATATAAATTTCAATGCGTTTAAAATAGTGAAACATTATTTAAATAACCCGAAAATGATTTTTCCCCATAGACCGCAATGTAACGGAATTCTTTTGAGTGTCCCTGTAAAAAAACTATAAGTGCTACACACTTCCGTTGAAATAGGGAACATGCTATAGATAACGATTATAACATATAAAAATTGCAGGGCAATCCGAGCATATTTACGGGAGTTAGAGCACGGACAGACGGCAGACGGCCAGACGGCAGACTGGCCAGACAAACCAAAGTCATAAACACTTTTCAACTAGGTTGGAAAGTGTTAAAAAGTGTCTTCACCAGAATTCCTAAAAATACCAACTGCATTCTGTTTCCAGTTTTTCTATTTGTTAATGGGAAAAATCAAACAGCTATCTATTTTTGCAAATACAATATAAGTGTACAAAAAAATATATTTTGTATAATCACAATATTTTTATGTCTTTTAATAAAGTAGATTAACATCGCACCCTATTGGTAGAATTTTGAACTATTTTTTTTCTTTTACCACAAAACATCCTAGTCTTAGATATGTTTTATGGTGCAAACCGTTAAATTTGTAATGATATTTAAAATGTGAACTAAATTATGGGACACCCTTTACATATAGTTTTTTTTTCTGTATAAATAGAATTGTAAATAATGCGATATGGAAATGTTTTTAGTACCTAAGCCTTCTTTTTCTGTTAGATTAATGATAAATTGATTGCGACTCTTTTAGAATAACATTTATCTTTATATTGGAATATAGGGATTCCATGAAACAATTATAGTTGTCACTTTACAAAGATTGAATTAAAAAGAAATGAACGTCATTAATATTTCATACATGACAAACTAGAAAGAACTGCATTGCAATATCGGGATTCCATGAAACAGTTGTAGTTTTCGTTCTGCAAGTATTGCATTAAAACAAAATAAACATCATTTATTATTCATACATGGCAATCCAGAAGGCACTGCTGCATAGCTAATATAATAAATAATATTTCTATGATATTTTGTAATTTAAAGATAAGTGTTCTGTCATTATTTAGAAATACATTTCACACAAGAACAAATTTAAATTTCCTTTCTGGATGTAAGTTTGACTAAGTCTTAGTAAAAATATTTTTTGTTTTTTGTATGGATATAAAATGCATTACATATACCACAAAGATCTTGTGTTTTGTAAATATTTGTTGACGATTTTAGAAAATTTGATTTTTCTTTACTTCAGGAAAAAATTGTCTGAATTTATGTTAAATAAAATAAGCAAATAAGAAAACATTTTAAATATTTCATAAATAAATCATACATTTGTCAAAAACACAGTAATATATAAATACTAGTATATAACCCCGTCAAAAATGACAGATTGTTGATCTGCGTTTCTTTTTCATACAAACAAACAGCATGAAGATTTTATTATTGGAAGGCTTGTACTGTAAAAAAGTACATTTTAAAAATAACAAATGATTTCTACAAATAAAAATGATGACGATATATATATATTTTTTACTCAGTATTAAATTTCGGAAGTAATTCAACGATTGGACAAAACTTTCAAATTAAATATTAACAAATAATCCACGTGCGAACGTTTTTGTATAAAAATGTTATCAATGAGTTTCTAAGCAGATTGACTCACCACATAACTCATTGTTTGATTATATAAGCAAAATTAAATGCAAATTACGCTGTACTATGTATTCCTTATATTTTAATTACGTTTGATAAGAAAGAATCATTTTACAGTATATGACCCCTTATCCGGAATTCCAAAATCCAGAAAAACCCGAAGTCAGCAAAAAAATTTCGAAAAATTTCTAAATTTGTAAATTTTTACTAAAATTTTAGAATTTTTGAATTTTTTCGAAAATTTTACCGATTTCTAATTTTTTTTCAGTCCATTGTGCTTCAGTGTGTAATCACTAAAATATTGTTACTTCGGTAGCGGGTGAACACCCACCCCTCCCCCTTCTTCCCTAAATTAGAAATAAATCATTTTTCTCTCAAATTTTAGTTTAAAATTAATTTGTATTACGATTCCTTTGAAACAAAAAATAGTTATATATTTATTTCATCAAGGGTGATTCTGTTCCGAATTTTCCTAAAAATTTAAAGCATTCGGTTTCGAAAATTTTAGTCTTCAGTCCAAAGATTCGAACATAACAAAATCTCGAATTTTGAGCGATCGTCGCCGAAAAAAACAATTATGTCTATCGTTCGAAGAAAAAGTAGACAATTTCTTCAAAGGATTGCGGAAACAACTTGAATTTTGTCAAAGGATTAAAAAAAAAACGCAAATTTCGTCGCAGAATTGCGTAAAAACGCTAATTTTGTTAACAAATCACAGAAAATACGCGATTTCCGACAAAGGCTTGCGAAAAAAACGCAAATTTCTTCCAAGGACTCCAAAAAAATGTAAAATTTCTTCAAGGGATCACAAAAGAACACAAATTTGGTTAAAGGATTGGAAAAAAAAAATTAAAATGTGAATTTCGTCAAATAATCGCTGAAAAACATGAATATCAAAGGATCGCGAAAAGAAAAACGCAAATTTCTTCAAAGCACTGCAAAAAAATTTCTAATTTCGTTAAGGGATCGTGAAAAAAGTGGAATTGCGTCAAAGGATCGAAGGGGAAAAAAAACAAAAATTTTGTCAAAAGATCACAGAAAAATGCGAATTCCGTCAAAGGATCGCGAAAAAACAAGCCCCGCTAATTTCGTCAAAGAATCTCAGAAAAAAACTCAAATTTTGTCAAAGGATCGTAAATAAAAGGTAAATTTCTTCAAATAATAGCAAAAAACGCAAATTTCCTCAAAAAATCGTAGAAAGATGCAAATTTTTTCAAAGGATCGCAAAAAGATAACGCAAATTTCTTCAAAGGACCACGAAAAAATTATATTTCGTCAAAGGATCGTAGAAGAAAAACGCAAATTTTGTCAAATAATAGCAGAAAAGAATGCAAACTTTGTCAAAGAATCACGGAAAAAACCATGAATTTTGTCAAATAATCGTGAACTTTGGGAGGACCCAAAATCCGGAAAATTGCAAAACTCGGAAAGCCTTTGTCCAGAGGATTTCGCATAATAGGTCCTGTACTGTATTTAAGATCTAAGCAAAATTTCAAAATACGCCAGTAGATGGCGCCAATGTACTGAATTGATCACTCAAAACCTCCGAACGAAAGAATTCACCGCTTATTCTGAAAAGAAAAGTGCTTACAGAAATGTTGATATACGTGTTTTATAGGAAATAGTTTTTGAAGGTTTTAAACAAAATTAAAATATTTAAAAGCTCTATTATGCTTTTACAAATATTTTAACAGCAGAATAGGATTCAGCATAGCTTTTTCATTAAGCCTAACATGGCGTTTAACTATGGTCGATTCGCAGATCAGAGTGGTCGATCCCGGAGCCGTTACAGACAGTTTCTTGCCTTCGGATTTTATTATAAGTAAGCTCTTACAAATCTCAGCACGTAATTTGAGTGTTTTGTTTTTTACTCCCAGCATTAGAAAATGTTTATACCATTTACAAAATGAAAACACTTTCTATTGATATAATCGTGTAATAACATCTTTAATGAACTAACTTCAAAACTTCGAATTTCTATTATTTCGTATATAACATTAAAAATTATTACTACCCTTAATATCACTTTTTTAAACGCTACCTATGTACAATAAATATTTTACCCATTGAAAAGTATTCCGTTATCATTATAATAAATACCGGGTGCACCAAAAGTTTGTTAAAAATTTAATAAATCATTAAAAAGAAACAAAATGATGTTAAAAAACTATGGTTTGCAGGAATAGGATTAGAGGAGATGGAATTTGTTTTTAATAACAAAAACAAATGCTCAAGAAATTCTGATAGCTGGCGCTTCATGCATAATATGAAGCAGATTTATGCAAATCAGGCTGTCAATAAACTTCCTCAGTGCACACAGATTATTCATTCGATGCAGTATGCTATTCACAGTATAATATCGTTACTAGATAAAGCCGTGTTGCTTAGACACTGTTGCAAGAACGGGGGAAAGTCAACTGGCGCATTGCAAAAATTCTGCACGTCAGAATGACTGAATATGAGAAAAGGGCCTGTTTCATGTGCTGAGATACTGAAGCTTGTCAGACGCTTCGCTGAAATGGGTGTTTAAATATATGCCTAATTTACATACATCTGTTTCATACTATACATGCCAGCGCCATCTATTGTAAATTTTTTAACCACAATTTATTTGTTATTAAAAAAAATCCGATACATTATAGATAAGAAGTGTGAAAATCACATTCACAGAGATATGTTGTGCTAAACACAAGTAGATTTTGATGATGTCAGACTGTACTCTGATGTTCTCGCCAACGAAAATTCTGTTACATTCATCCTTTTGGATGTGGATTTGAGTAATCCATCAAAGGAGAACTGAATAAACTCAAATCTTTCCGCTCGAGAAAGAGTCAGTGGCTGGGTGTCCCAACTGAGAAACAAATTTCGTATCCAAAGCTTAGTTAGCGCATTTAACATAGCTCAATAACTGTATTAATAATCTGAATACATTTAAATGCGACAATAATGTTGTGCAATAGGCAACCACATGCAAGTTTCTTGATAAAATTATGTATATACTACCACCTCAGTACCTCTCTATACAATGCTTTGCATAATCTGCACTGCATATGTCCACAGTTTTTGTTTGATTCCAGATCACCATTTTAAATAAACTTACTCTGTTAAAAACTGATTTCCATGAAATAGAAAGAAACTGTACCCATTTTGTACAAGAGAAGAAAAATATTTCTGTAAACAGAATGAATTAATTTATGGATCTCCCTCTAATCCATTACTGCAAACAGCAATTTTTTAGCATCATTTGACTCTTTTTAATGAATTTTTGAAGTCTTAACGAAGATTTGGTGCACTCGGTACTTAATTATTTTATGCTAAATATGGAATTTAAAATAAATTGATCAACCTACTGAATAAAATTTTTTAATATGACAATCAATTATCATTAATTTTGCTTATGAAATGTTTTTTAAATCCACTCGCAATTCTTAACTTTCCAATTTTACATCTTTGGAATTCAACAAATTTTAGCATCGAAAAAATTATAATTTAAAATTTTTGATATTTTTTTTTCAGGCTTTCTATTTATAGAACTACAAAATGATTGTATCCTCTTTAATAAAAAGCTACGCGTTGCTGACGACTGGCTTTTTCGCTAATCGTTGCCACAGATTAATCTCTGAAAATGAAACATTTGAAGTTATTGAAAAAATTAATAGCTCGAAAAGTATTTGTCACTAAATTGTTCGACAAACTGCGGTAGAAAGGTAAAATATTGTATTTTTCTTGATATAAATTTCAAATCTAATGATTACGCATTTTTTCAAATATTGAATTTCAAAAATTACAAAAATTCCCAATGGAGTACCACATTGAAACCTCCACGCGTAAAAAGATAATGATAACGGCAATGTATCCTGACGTGTATACTGGCTATAGCACGATTCACAAATTATAGTAGTCTTATTATTATGTTAAAATATAAAAGTGAATTATGATGTCACGAGTACATGGTTTTTAGGGTTTCGTTCATCGCACGAAACCCTATTACTCACGTTCCGTTGCTGTTCGTCACAGAGCCATTCTCAGAAACTATGTAACTTACAGAGTTGAAACACTGTGTATATCTAGCTGAATACCAGCTATGAAGCTGAAAATATTAAAATTTGAAAAAATCGTATTATTTTAGTAAATAGAGATAAAAAAATAAAATTCTAACAGCCTTTTTCTATTAAATTTAAGCATTTTTCGTTAAAGCAGTTGCCAAAAATTAAAAATCCACAATGAAATTCTTTCTACAATAATTAATTTTCTGTTGAAAGATTTCGACGTGAAAAATGAAAATGAAATTAAAAGTTTCACCAATTGAAAAAATATTAATATGAAATAAAAATGATTGACGTCATAGTAGTAATAAAACGGAAAATTTCAAAGATTTCTCAATAATACAAGGAGTATGAGTATGTGTATGTACACAAAGCAGATTAATATTATGTCATTAGAGAATTAAAAAGAAAATCTGACATCATATTGGAAGTTTAACGAATTTTTCAAATGTTTGAGAATAATACAAAGCGAGGATATGAGTAATAGACAATAGTAAATATATCAGTTTGAGAAACATATTGAATCATGATAAAAATCCGATTATGGAAATATTCGCATATTTTAAAATTTTGAAGGTGTACAACATGTTTAATTTGGAAATTATTTTTTAAATATCGCATTTAGTCCGCATGACAGACATTATTATGACAGAATATAATAGAGGGCTTCGCCCGCTATCGGGCTGGTTTAGATATTCGAAAAAAAGAAAAAATAGACCGGTAAATTTTTACCTTATAAAAAACATGACTTTTTTTTTTGTTTAATGAAATTATTTGGATTTATTAAAGAAATGATAAAGTGTTTTGAAAGGAATATTAAACGAAACCGTTTGAGCGATCTTCGATCACACTTACCCACATGTTATTTAATTCTCGACAAATACTAGATGCGCCATTTCTTTTTCGTTATGAATAATATATGTTACTTCAACTTCTTAAAAAATGTAGCTTTAAAACATGGAAATAAACTGAAAACGGTAAGTAATAAATGGTAAACGTAAAGGTAATTTTTAAATATCGGGAGTGAAATATTTTGCTTAATTTATGCATTTATTCTTCTTTAAATGTTGCTTGAGCGAAGTCACGGGTAACAGCTATAAAGCAAAGGATATATCTTAATTCTTAATTAAATTAAATTAAAATCATACATTATAAAAACACAAATGCTTCTTCATTATAAGAAAAATATAAAATAACTACAAAGGAAAATATAGAATAATATCTTGCAAGTTACCCCAATTCTGATAAGCGTTCAATAAATGTTCCTCATAAACCAATATATTTTGGAGATTTAAGGAAGTATTTATAAATTCAAAGTTTCTGTTGCTGACTTGTATTTTTAGCGTTTTAGAATAACTTTTTGGGTATTGATCAGTTTTCACAACCATGAATATCGGTTCTATGATGATACCCAATTCTCAAGTAAAGATCCGAAACTTCATAATTGAATTTATGGATGCAAGAGTAACAGAATGATAATAATTTCAATGCAATATTAATGTTATTAATTTATCATTTTGTCTGTGAAACATGGTTGTTGAACAGGAAAAAAGTTTAATTGAAAATTGATACCGATCCAAAAAAAAATTAATATTCCGTTTTGCGAAAACTGATTATTGCAGTATAAAACCTACTCGGAAACGTTTAAGAAAATTAGTGGGGGCAAAATAAACTTTATTTTTATAAATGCATCTTTAGTTCTAGAAAAAATATTGGCTTTTGAGATTCAAAGATAAAGAACATTTTACAAAATTGTCTGTTACTCGGAAAAGGTTATTGTGCATTTCTTTTCGTAGTTATATTCTATTTTCTTAGATTAAGTAAAATTTGGGTTTTTTACAGTGTAGCCTTAAAATAATTTTGCCAGCTTTTTTGAAACTTTAAAAACATAATTAAACGTATTAATGAATGTTATATATATATATATATATATACATATAAAATACTGGATTTTTTTAGATTTATCCTAAATAAAGAAACTTTTATATAAGTAAAGTTATTAAAAATCAATTTGAGTTAACATATTCGTTTTTAAATCGCTTTTAATTAACTTAAATGGTATGAGGTATATAAAAAATAAAAATAACTTAAAGTCTAAAACAAAAACATAAAAAAAAATCTAAAATTGATTTGTCAAATGTGTAATGGAACGTGACAAAAAATAAAATACACGAGAAAAAAAATCTTTTTCGTAATAATTTAATCCGAAGTAAAACAAAAATCAGAAAACACGCTTTTATGTTGCTTATTAAAAAAAAAAACTGTGAAAAAGATAAATGTATTAAAATAACATTATTTTAAAATATTTGTATTACGCATAGTTTTAACTTTTAAAATAAATTAATATATAAAGAGCCTTTAAAACAGCTTAAGCCTGAACTTTTTCATATGTCAACTAAAAGAAATCTGGTGACGAGATTAATAATTTAAATATGCATAATAAAAGAAAGAAAATATTGAAAAATATTGATTTTTTGATTTATTACTATATTTATTTTTGTATAATGCACATTTTTTATACCGGAATTTTTAGGTCTAAAAATTGGGATGCCAATTACAAAAGAACTACTATATGAAAACCTACTATATCAACGACTACTATATCAACCACTATATGAAAACACATTCGCTGTCTCTAAATCACTGTATTACCGTAATATTGTAAGTATATAGAAGTAAAAAGTACAAAAAGTTACATAATTGTACAAATAGGTGTCGTCGCTTGTGTATTATGAACAAATACAAGCTATCTTATTGCTTTTATGCTCCTCTCCTCCTAGATGACCGAAAAAACACAAATTTTAATCAAATTTTAAATTATCGCAATTGGATAATAAATAAAACATTTCAAATATAAATTCGTCATACATCTTGGTTAGATATCTAATATGTATCCGGCATTTTTACTAGATCACTTGCACATCTAAAACAGTTAAAAAATATGCATACTATGCCGTACATTCAGCTCACAATTAATCACGTTCACATCACTCAGCATTCTTTTTGCATTGTTACTAAAATTGTCATCGACGCAGCATTTATGGGCATAATTCATATAATTTCCATTTCCATCTATCTTATTTGAAATTGCAGTCGCTTTGAAACTTTAAATGACCATCAACAGAAGGATTGAGTTCCATTATTGAAGTACTCACGCGCATCTTATAAAAAAATATTCTTTTTTCCTGCCCACAAAAAATGCATGGTGTGCGTTAGACACGATATTAAAATATTTTCCTTTCTTTCGTAATAATAAGAGGATGCGAATGTTACAAGAAGGCACGTTATACAGGAATAAATAGAGTATGTTTAAATAATCATTTAATGATATATTATTAATCACTAAAGTATGTACATTTATTTATGGTAATATACTGCAAAATTTAGAAGACACAACTGCGCGTCTAACAGTAGAAAATACGCATGCAAACTTGGCAAAAATAGTTTCAAAGAAATCAGGCTTCTTGAAGAGGTTAGCTGAAGTCAAAAATGTATAAATTTTTATATTTTGTTATTTAAATATAGAAATGTGTAATATAGTTTCAGAACTATTCATTTGATAGCTATATTTGAATGTATTTTAATGGAATACCAATAATAAATAAATAGTTCCACGATGAGACGGAATGGTTGATTTTTACATGATTCTACTATAAGAACGTTTCTAAAATTTTCTACATTTCCAATCACTATTTAAAATAATAAAAATCGTGCCAGATTCCTTTATCATCTGTGATAAATGTTTATAATAATGATTATAGTTATTAAACAGAAGTAGCAAAGTATTAAAAAAAATAGGAACGCTACCCGCCCTTATTATAATTTCACTGGTCAATGTATTTCCTTTTACATTCAAATGTCTTTTAGAAGGAAATGTTCTTCCTTTATTTGACAATAAATGAATGTATCATGCTGGGATGTTTAAACATACTTAAAATACGCAATCCATGTACATCCATCTTCAAAGTAACTTGAAATGTGATAAAACCTTATTCCAAATATTTTGCAATGATTAACGAATAATCGCATGGCAATGAAAGAAATACATTTCATTTCTTGTAGACATTTTGATGGAAAAGGGTTTTTACACTAGCAGTATAACCTAAATATTCCATGCATTGTTCCAAGAAGCTTCTTATAGGTAGGATATTTTCTTCATTTTTCTATAATTTTTTTAGTAAATACCGAATTATTAAATATGTGCGTCTGTAATTCAATATATAATTTTCACTTAACCACGTTGTAATTGCTCAAAATTGTATTTCGTGAATTCTTCAGTATCATATAAGTAACATCCTACATCTTTTAGATGACAAAAGGCCTGGTGGAGTATTTTTTATTCAACTAGGGGGCACTGCCCCCTACGAGCTACGCTTGCCAACCCCCGTTCTGATACCGCTAACTTTAAAAACACTCTGATTTGATCAACTCTAAAACGATTAAGGAAGATTGAATTATAATTAAATGGCCAGTGACTATCTGCTTTAATCGGGTTTTCATTCATTTCCCTTTGACTGAGGGATGTTAAGGCCGAATCAACTGCTGTCGAAACAGCTAACAACTGTGTTTTCGTGATTAATTAAATAAGATTAATTAAACATTTGAAAATCAACTCAAAATGGTTAAATAAGCAATGTGGCTGCATCACGAAATTTTATAACGATGCTATAAAAAGTTGGGTACTTCTCCATTATCTCGTCAACTACTTTATATAAAAGACAAGAACTGACGCCAAAATATAGGTTTTAAAGCCAAAAGTGCATTTCTGTGGCGTCGCACTCAATTGACATCAGATGCGTGTTAGTTATGTCATTGAGTGATCTTTAATTCAACGTTTATCTGTATTTTTAATTATATTTTGCCAATTTATTAGTCATTTCGCTGATTTAAACGTAATTATTAAACGTAAATATATAGTTTATAATTGAAGGGAAATATTATTAATTACGTTGTTTTAAAAATTTCAATAATAGGTAAAATATTTTGTCGAAATAAATTAATTTTACCCTACGTAATGCTTTAGAAATACGTAATAATTTAATTATTTCTCTTTTTAATATTCACGCGCAAGTATATATTTTTTACGTCATTTTCTACATTTACTGCTTTTAACACGTGATCATTTAATTATTATTTTAAAGTTTTATTTATGTTTTTAATAGTCACGTGTAAATGCATTTCTTAATTGAAAGAGAATATTATTATGTGCGCTATTTTACAAATTAGCAACAGTTCAAATAAAGGTATTTATGAAATATGAAATAAATCTTCAAAAAATAATTAAAATTTGGTATAAAAAATTGAAATATAACCTCAAAAAATTACTCAAATAAAACAAATAATTGCAGTCTGCACACCACAAGATTGTCAACTATATCCTTATAAATTATGGTTAAATTCCTGAGCATAGTTTTCGTTTCTATAAAACTTTTTTAAGACAAATTTTTCGACCAACTTTAATATTAAATATATCTTAAAATAATTCTTCGATTTAAAAACTGTCTGCTTCAGCGTGTTTATCGAACATTTCTTTATAAAACTACCATTTTTTAAAATTTTTATATGCTCAAATTTATATGTTTTCTGGATATTAGTCGAGAAAGACTTCAAGGCACAAAATCTTCATTGACAGCGGCTGCGGCTGTGGCTACTTTTTTTTAATATAGAGAAATTATATTTCTTTTGCAATATAGATATTTATTATTCATTCTGAAATTAAAACTGATAAATAAATTATTTTACCATTCCATGTTAATTCATTCCACAAGAATGTATGTAGCGTTTTTTTTAATTATTTAAATGTAATAACTGCTATTTTTAAAATTAATCATGGTTCATCCTTTTTATATATAAAAAACAATAAATACTTTTTTCATTTGCTTATGACATTTTTGTAAATAATATCATCTTTGACATTCTTAAACTGACTCTTCTTCTTAAATTATTGTTTAAAAATAGCAGCTATTAAAATTTAGTATAGTACTATGAATTTCATTTTTCAAAGCACTTATTTCTTGTAAGGATATGTTTAACATAAATATTTTATTCATATCATTTGAAAAAAAATCGTATGAACACATGTGTAAACAATGAATTTAGGTTGTTGTCTTCCTACTCTTTGCAGACACTTTTTTTAAAATCATTTGTCACAACCACATCATACATTCCTCTTTGAAGAATTTCTAAATGTTTAAAATGTTTGTTTTCTCTAAAAAAAAATAATATATATATATTTTTTCATTTTTGTCTTTTTTATTAAATAAAAGAATATAACTAATTTATGTTGAAAAATATATCTGTTTAAAAAGCATTCTATATTAAACATAAGACAATCATGCCGAAAGTTTAAAAAAAATTGAATTATGCTTATTTAAAATTATACTAAAGCTTCTGTTTTATTCGTATTCCATTCTATTTCACATTCTATTCATTTTTGTCATTATGTACGTTAAGTAATTCAGATATACTGTCATTACATCACACTTAAGCTTAATACTCCACTAACACGTATTTTTCAAACGAATCCTATCGACCCTAATTCAAGAGCAGGTGACGAAAATCGATAGGGATAAGCGGACATGTACTTAGTATATGATAGTTAAGGATTGCAAAGAACAATTCGTAAAGTGATCTTATAATTACAATATTATATGAAGATTGTTAGATTAATTAATTTTGAAAAACAAGATATTGATACAAATTGTTTCATTAATGAAGAACAAAAGTGCTTCTAAAAACATTTTTGTCAGTATTTAATTAAGTTATGATTGTTTCAAATAGACTCATATTCTAAATTTAACTGAAAATTATTAATCTAAACATACAAAAATTTTATACTTGCAAAACATGTTAAATTCGATTTCTATTTATTTTTTTATTGCGTACTGTAACTCAGATATACAGTCAGCACATGACAAGCATAAATCAAACACTTTGTGCGAATTCCAAAACATAAACTAAATCTTTTAACAACGTTTTAATGCTCAAATACGTACAAAGATGGCACAAATTACATTGAGTAGACAAAGCGTGCACTTAGAATTAGACTGAAAGAACACCGGAATTATGTTAGAAGGTAGGGATGTGATGAATCTACAATAGCTAAACATTGTTGGAATTCTGACCACCGATTTAATTATCCCGAGGCTAAAATTATCCAAAAATGTAATTGAGTTTTGGATCTAGACTTTTATGAAACTTACTATATTCATACACATACTTTATCCTTAGTGAAAGATATGACTATGGAAGTCATATAGTCAGTTAGATAGTCAGTTAGATAGTCAAATTAACCCCTTTTCTCTCGCTAGTGTGGAGGGATCTTGCGTAGTGACTTTTTTTCAGTTAGTTCCGGTCAATTACGTCATTTCTTTAAAATATATAAACTCTTGCTTTGGCCTTTTCAGACAAACCAGTACTCGGGGCTATAACCGAGGGGTTCTTTGAACCCATTTTAATATTTAAATTTTTTTTTCTAAGTAAGGGGATCCAGTAATCCTCGAAACGGCCGTATGTGACTTTTTGTGCCATGTTTGTATGTATTTGTGCGTTAAAACGTTATTAAAGTTTTTAGCTTATGTATTATAATACAAGTAATCTCGAAAGTTAATTCATATTAACGCTATTTTAAAAGCAGGCCTAAAAAATCGATAAGGATAAAACGACATGTAATTACTATTTGATATTTAAGCATCGAAGTGGACAATTTGTAAAGTGATAGTATAATTACACTATATGAAGGTAGTCAAATTAATTCATTTTAAAAACTAGGTATAAACGCAAACTTTTACATTATGAAAGAAAGGACAAAATTACTTGAAGAATTTCTTTTAATTCTTTTAGTTGTTTAATTATTTTAATTATTTTAGTGCACGATTCAAATGGACTCATATTCTGAATTTTTTTTTTTTTTAAATGTCAGAATGTAAACATATATTGAAAAAATATTACATTCGCATTCTAGTTGTTATTACCGTAAGTTAATGAATTCAGATATACAGATATATATCATTAGATAATACATAAGCTTAATACTCCATTACAAGTATTTTCGGAAACGAAATCCTATTTACGCTAATTCAAAAACGGGTCTATAAAATCGATAAGGATAAGCCGACATTTACTTAGTATTTGATAGTTAAGCTTTGGGAAGGAAAATTCATAAAGGGATCTTATGATTATAATATATGAAGATAGTCAGATTAATTATTTTTGAAAACTAGGTATTTTTATACAAACTTTTTCATTACTGAAGTAGAACAAAATTACTTATAAAAACGTTTTGTCAGGATTATTCTATATTTTTTTTATTCATGATTCAAATGGAATCATATTCTAAATTTAAATAGATATAAAAAATCTAAACGTGTATAAATTTTACACATAAAACAACATGTTTTATAAATGTAAACTGTAAAAGTAATTTATATTATTTCTTACACGAATGTCAGCGTATTTATATGTACTGTCTTTACTATAAATATCTTAATAAACATTTCTTTTAAAATTCCCATTATATCCTTAAATAACAAACACACAAAATTTTTTATCACATAATCAAATACTTACATATATTTTTTTAATATATATATTTTTAAATATCAGCATTTAATGCTTTCATATAAAATGCAATACAAAAGTAATTTTAAAACGTGCCGGAAAAAGACTAACTTTTGATAAAAATATATTATTAACCCTTATAAATTCTCTTGTTCCTTCAGAATTTGTGTGAAAAAGACTAATATAAAAGTGTATTCTATTTTTAAGACTATCTAGCTTTTTGTAGATTAATTTTAACACAATTTTTCAAATCGGTAAAGAAATCATATGAGTTATAATTTATCTAACTGGACGAAAAATGTCCGGGCCAGAATTCGAACCTGTGATCTCTTGGTTGAAGCTGCCAGTGCTGTACCAACTAAGCCATCGCGGTCAAATAATTCATCCAGTTGCTATGATCAATATGGTTAACTGGATGAAAGGTCCTCCAAATTTGACCGGGATGGCTAAGTTTGTAGAGGACTTGGAACTTCAGCCAAGAGATCCCAGGTTCGAATCCTGGTCTGGACATTTTTCGTCAATTACAACTCATATTTAACCTTTATTTGATATTTCATGGAAATATATAATATTTTTAAATATAATGATATACGTGTCTTTCATAAAACTTTATTTGATTATTATATAGCGAGAAAGCGTTAACAGTTTCATTTCTTTTGTGGGACATACTGATTAGAAATTGCCAGCATTTCTTTCTTAACTATATACATGAATTGATTCATTTTAGATTATTGGAATTGAATAATTTCTTAATATTCATCTTCTAATAACTTTCTCATAAAATCTACACAGCAGGAAACAATAATGAGCCAATATTATTTGAATTGGCTATGATTTGCCCATTTTCAGCTACCGTGCCATAATATATCGTTCAAACTTCTGTGTGCTTAAAATGTAAAAATATTGAACTGGTAATGGGAAGCAATATTTCAGATATATGCCTATAAGTTTAATGTGTAACAAGGATTTCTGCAATAGTTTCGAAACAAATTTGAAACTAACATTGATAGTTATTTCATTTGACGTATGCCTGTTAAATGCAATATTTTCTCGATTTCGGATTCCAATATAGCGAATATAATAGATACTGGCATGCTAGTAGAAAAGTTTCTTTTTCAAAATATTAGCTGAACATAAGCAAAATATTTTACACACATAATTGTGACTTGAGATATCTGTAAGCAATTAAAGTAAAAAACATAACTTTCTATTTAGCATAAATAAATTTTGAAAAAAGTAAAAAGAAAGTGAATCTGCTTTAGCTCCCTCTGTCTTACTGATTCGGTAGGAAAGCTTTATTGCCGGATTTTCTTCTTTTCTTTTCTTTTAAATGAACGCAAAAATAAATAAATAAATAAATAAATAAATAAAATAAAATAAAATAAAAATATATATTTTTTAAATACTTCTGAAAAGATACTTTTAATGTGAGTTCACATAATGAGGAATGTGCATCATAATCAGTGAATGATGTATAAATTTCCATTTTTTATTTTAGTTGTTTTCGATTTGTTTTATTCCCTTAGAGCAGGGGTCGCAGCGTCCTATATATCTTTTAATAATCCCCACCACTATTTTCAAAATATAATATTCACAATGTCCTTCTATTGGAAATTTTAAAGAAATCTACAAAGATATTTATAGTTTGAAAATAGTGGTATCAAATATATAAAAAAATATAGGACGCTGCGACCCCCGCCTTAGAGAAATAAACATGTGATATTCTAAATAAGTTCTAAATGATGTTTTTTTTTCGATCGCTTTAATTGTAAACTTGCAATTTAGTATAAAAAGAAAGTATTTTGTGAGTCGATAAATTGGAATTTTATAATTGTACGTGCAAGTTTTTGTATATTTCGTTTTAAATTTTGTCAAACATTCTGTCTTGTTTGTATGACAAATTTGTATGAGGTTTTTCTGAAAACTTGCGGTTTAAAGTTTTGTCTAGAAAGGTCTAATTTGGAAAACATAAAATATTATTTTGCTAGTTTTCGTTAATGCAGAGCAAAAGTTGTTAAAGGCTTTCGTTCATAAATAACACCAGTGATTTAGGTCATTTTGTTATGGTGTCACTACATTAGCGACTCACCCTAGTTTCGCTTCTGTACTGTTATTAATGTGGAGTGTAGCTAACAAGAAATACTAATGTTCTAAAAGAGTTTCCGTAATCAAATAAATCACTTCATCTGAATATTTATTACATCGGCCTATTTAGAATGTTTTAAAAACTGCGTATGAGAAATATGAATTAGTTATATGATATTTTGAATAAATACGTCATTTACATAGAAAGATGCAAAAAAAAATGTTACAGAAAATTTATTTAAAATAATTACAATTATATGTATAATCTTACAAAACTATAAATGCAAATAATATACACATAATAAAAAACAAAATTAATAAAAATAAGATGTCTACAAAAAACTTGAAACTCATTCTTCTTAAAAGTACATTTTTGAAAATTGTGACTACAATTTCTGGAAAATTTTAGAATAGATTAATTTCTAATTTCATCATCGCTTTTCTTATATATGCAGTGCTTGAACGAACAATTACTTTTTGGTTTATATATATATTTTTTTATTATCAAATATAGCCTTTTTAAAGATAAGAATTGAATTTTCCCTTCAAAGAGCCGATATTAAAAAAAACACAAAATACTTCATCTGTTCACTAGAATAAACTTAATTTAATTAAAAACCGCTAACTATTTTAATTTCAGATAAGCCAAATTTAAGCTACAAAAGTCACCGCAAGACACACATACATAAAAAACACCCATCAAAAGAGCGGCAACAATTACAAATATATTTACTTTTTTTAATATAAAGTATTAAAATTGTTTTTAATTATTGTATTATAAAATAAAAATAAAGTCAAAGAAATAATATAATTGATTACCATATATATGTAACACCATTTTCTCTACCGAATGACTGGTGTAACCGTATAATATTTACAAGCAGAAGAAAGTCAGTCTTGTCCATGCACAAAAAGTTAACAGCTGATAAACAGCTGAAAATATGGCAGATCATTTAGGTAAAGTTCTGCGGATAAAATGAAAACAAGTAAGATTTTAAAGTAGCCAAATTAAATAGTAAACCATGTAACATTAACTGCAGAAAATTAAATGCAGCATAATCATTCAATTCAGTCTAATATTTAGTGTGTCACAGAGTTTTTTTTCTATGTCAGTGATAGAACGTTATTTTCGTGGGCATCATGGTTACGAATATATTATGTAATTAGGGAATTTAATACGGCAATTTTAATAAACTCTTTTCCACGTTATAGGTGAATACTGTAATAATATTAGTGTAATGCAATATAAAAACACGATTTGTTTCAGATAAATGAGTACTAAAAATGAAATTTTCTTGGAGAATGAACCCAAAATCTTCAAAAAGTAATCACCGTATACAAAGAAAAAACATTCAAAAAAGTATGATTTATCAAAACATACATAAAATGAAAAAGTCAGTTTCTGTTTTCAACATAATGGCTTTAGTTACTTTTGCTGCGGTAATAGCTTTTTCTTATTTCATTTGTAATGGTTTAAGATATAAAAAACATAAACTAAATTCAACATTGTTGGAGAAATAGAGAAAAAAAAGGAAATAATTTAATATTTGGAAATGAAAATAACAAAAGAAATACGTATTTCATGTTTGTTGTTCATTTGAAAGCAATTACACACATTAAAGTTTTGTTAAATTTCTGATTTTTGCTGTTTATTAACCTTTAAGAATTAAACATAAAAAGTATTTTTTTGTCTGACATTTTTAATTTTTTTTTATAAACAGATTTAATTTTATACCGACACATTATTTATTTTAAGTTGAGCAATTTGTAAATATAATTTCAATTTCAAAAGGCAATATTGTTTATTTATAGTTTTGTTTTCCAATAACTCTTGTCAAAAGGTACTAAGTCATGTTCATGGATATAAATTAATAATTGCTAAATAATTCAACAGGTGGCCGAAAAAAATTTAGTGTGAAACTTTTGTCATACATGTTAGTCATTTGAAATATAGCAGTACTTTGCACGTTATACTAAAGCGTTTATGTATTCTTGAAATAACTGTGAAAAAAAATATAAAAGTCAAAATTACACCTTTCCAAATAGTTACAGGCAAATAATTACAGGTGAATATTATAAAATATTAAAATTATATAAAATACCACGTAGGCGGAACTGCGGAAAAGTAAATGCAGCAGCATCATTCCGTTCAGCCTAATATTTGATGTGTAAGAAATAATTTAAGAAAGAAAGTTATGTCTAGGGATATATTTACCATGCATATCATAGTTAAGTTTACTTAATAATAAAAATAAAATATGTAAAATAATTCTTCAAATGTGGGTAATTTCTGGCATTACATTACATAAGTTCGTAACAAAAAAAAAAAAAAAAAAATCTAAATTAAAAAAAAAAAAGTTCAGAAAATTTATGGATAATGACCCAAATATTTTCGCATAATTTTAGAAAACACCAAGTAGAGAAATATACGCGCAAGCATGAACGCAAGTAGTATCGCAATGATATAAATATTCTATCCTATATATTTATATTTCAAAGCAAAAATACATCAGTAAGTAACTCTTACGTCATATGGACTGTGGCAACAGCTGACCAATAAATTTCGTTTTTACTACAATTTAACTACTTCTTAACATTGCATAATTTAAATGTTTATACCACCGAATAGAGAACAAAATGCTCTTTCAAATGCATTTTATTTGAAAAATGTGGCTCACCTTATTGATTTTTTTATGTTTTTTAAAGTAATTTTCAAGCATGATTTTTTATATATACAGTTGACGCTCGTTATAACGACCACCCATTATAGCGACCGTTCCATTATAACGACCGATGCAAAATGTCTCGAAATATATCCCCTTTATGCTATGTTATTTTTACATCCAATATAACGACCGGCCAGCGGCTTATGTCCCAATACAGCGACCGAAAGGACAATTGTACTGACTATCTTCAGATTACGGGTTTGCAGTCTGTAACAGTGGAATATTTTCCGCCCAACGTCATGTCTGTTCTTCAGCCTCTCGATCAAGGCAATATCCTAAGTTTCAAACGCAATTTCAGGAAATTACTTTTGAGAACAATTGTTTCTGCACTAGACGAAGACAAAATTTATAAAGTGGATATTCTTTCAGCATTACACCTTTCCAAAGCAGCATGGAATGCAGTTACAGAGGAAAGCATTAAGAATTGCTTTCGTCATGCTGGTTTTGAAGTACAATCCGAACCTGTGAAATTGACCGATGGAACGTTAGATAATAATCAGAAAGAATACTGTAAGAAATTTGTGACAAAATGGATTTGAAGGAAAAACTGACTTTTAATGATAATGTTTTGATTGACTGTGATGTAGTCTGTGTGGAAAATCTGACGGAAAATGACATAATTGTCGCTATTCTATACAAGAAATACAGTCATCGGATGAAGAAAGTATACCGTCACCGCCGATACCTAATGTGAAAAGTGTTTCAAATGCTTTTGACACTTTAAAATCTTTTTTTTTTTTGAAAGACAAGAAAACACAGAAAGTTACTTAGCATCTCTAACTGAGATGGAAAATTTTGTTTCAACAAAATATCAAATGCGCAAAAAACAAACAGCAATTTTGAATTATTTTTATAGAAAATAAATTTTAATACATAAGTAACTTTTTTTTATTTGTGATTTAACTTTAATTTAAAATTTTATTTTAGAAATACTTAATTATTCTCTTAAATTAATTTTTTATAATTTTTCATTGTCAATGTTTATTTGATACAAAAGTAAACAAAAATTTATAATAAGATTTAGAATTTCCTTTGAAACCTTAATGTTACTGCACTTGATTAGGTTTTTTTTTTTCGTTCATTATCGTTATAGCGACCTCCCATTATAACGACCCTTTTCTTTGGCACGCGAGGGGTCGTTATAACGAGCGTCGACTGTATAATCTATCTATATCGCGTGCACTGCGATTGGTAAAGATTAACCGTCCTTAATCCAATATAACGAAACTTAAACTTCATGAATAAATGAATAAAATAATAAAATAGTATAAATAAAATATTAATTTAACGTATAATCGAACTATGCACTTAAACCACTGAAATTATTGGAATTTAAAAAAAGCTGCTGTAAGTGTTATCTTTGGCGATGTCTTCGGCTGTGAACACCTGACATTTATCTAATACGAAAGTATCGTTTTTAATAAACGTCAAAACTTTATTGGAATTCATTTTTTACATTTTCTCCTTCAAAAAAATGTTTTTGCTATTGTCAGTGGGCAATAAAAATGAATATATTGAATGAAAAAAACTATTACATTTAAGAAAATAAAATACAAACAGTTTCACCTATGTTCTGTTACACTGGGAGTCCGGGTTTGGATCCCCTACAATCATTATATATATTCTACGATATAATGTGTGTTGCAAATCTCTAAAATTATACTAATATTTATCTAAAGCAGGATTTCGCAAACTTTTAGACCGACGTAGCACTAAATTGAAGTTCATACTTCCGCGTACCATCACGCATCAAATGTAACTTCCCATATTTTGTTCGATTTCAAATCACCATTTAAAGTAAACTTTACTGTAGTAAAAACCGATTTTCCATGAAATAAAAAGAAACTTACACATTTGTACAGAAGAAGAGAAAATTTTCAATTGACAGACTTAAATAAATAATGAATTATATTTCGAATAAAACTTCGACACTGAAATAATCAGTACAAAAAAAAAAAAAAAAAAAAAAAAAAAGTTTTAACTCCTTCTTATCGAACAAGCTCCTCCTACTTTAACGGATTCAAACTTTACCTTCAGATAATACATAAAATGTATGTTCAAGTCAGTTTTATGCTAATTAAAATTGTTTCATTCATTAATTTTTTAATTAGGTCTTCATTTACAAGTTTTAGTTTTTTTTTCGTATAAATGTAATAATTAGGTGTGTTTAATTCTGGAAAACTGATTGTATCATAAACAGCGTGTGCGGATTTCAGGCACTTCGCTATAACAAACATTTCTAGTAAAAACAACAACAAAAAATAAGGCGTTTACAGTCTCTAATTTTCATTCGAAAATCTCCTAAGTGATAAATTTATGCCGATTTTAATTTTATATATTACATTGATATTTCATTTTATTTACCACCATCGCACTTTCGCATACCAGTAGCCAGAGCTTTGCGTACCCATAGTTTGGGAACCCCTGATCTAAAGTAATATAAGATGGCATCACTATACTGTGTCATTTTAATTAAATGTGTTCTTAGCTCCTACTACTCATGAAGATGTTTGTAGAAGTAGTTCTGGGACGGTGAAATGATATGTCGCATATTTTTATCGGTAAGAAAGTAAAATGAATAAAACTTTGTTTTAGTTGAGTTTAGAAAAAAACTTTTCCACTTGTTAAAATATTATTTTCACGCGTTTTTATATTGACGACAGTTTTGTGATCAGATCGATCCTCAATATCGCTTTCTCTCTATGTGTTCATGATAATGTACTTATGCCACCAGTTTTTTCAATGGCTATTGGATTGCGTTAAAACTGACCAAAAGACCGAATTTCTGTCTTCGTATAATGTCTTCTTAAAATTAAAAAATAAATAAATACATTGATTTTTAATTGATAGAAAGCATTGTTTTTATGCTTCTTTCAGATAAGTAATGAAAATGACATGCTATAACGTATTTCGAATCCATTTCTCTCAAAGCTAATTATGAGCATCCTATACATACTTAGAATGTTCTATACGTTTTGATTTTTGTTGAAATTGTTTAACATTTGTCTAAATGTCAATTTCGATATACATTTCTAGAAATCTGTAGCTTATATTGTGAGATGCTGATTTGTTAAGGGCCTCAAAATAGTAATAAATCATAAGTACAAGTAAATTTTTAATGAAATTTTAATTATTTGAGGGTTTTTTTTATTTAAACTGTCTGTCCGATTAAAAATGATGAAATTTTTTAATAAAGTCATTGTTGTAAAAATATAATAAATTATAACACCTTGTAATAATATATTTCTTTTCAATGCTAAAAGGGGTAAATTAACAACATAATAAATACCCAGTAAAATAACTTTTATTAAGTTTATTTGACATGTTTCGGCTCAATCCGAGATATTTTCAAAAACAAATGAGAATATTCCATAATTGATGTCAATGGGCAGTGACAATGATGGGAATGTTATGATTGAATATTCCATATAATTATGGAATATTTTCATTTGTTTTTGAAAATGGCTCGGAGTGCGCCGAAATATATCAAACAACCTAATACTAGGTATTTTACTATGTATTTATTATGTTATTAATTCACACCTTTTAACATTTAAAAGAAAAGTCATTGTTAGTCATAAAATGAAAATTAGAATACTAATAAAAAAGATGATTTCTTACAAATGTTTTCGTTTCGCAGATATATTTCTATTGATTCAAGGATAATGTATGGGAAATAAACTCTTGAATGAAAAATTATTTTACTATTCTTGAAAGTAATCTGCAAAGGCTCTATTATATGTAGTCTAGCTGCGGGTGTAGTTCTTCTGACATATTTAATATCTACGAATCAGCTTCTTTTGAATTACCTAAAATTGGACACGCGATGAATTACAAATTTAAAAAGCAAATAAATAAATAAATAAATAAGTAAAAATAAAAATATATAATATATAATATAAAATATTTCACGTTTTCCAGTTTGACCAATTTAAGCACCTGCTTATATTGGACATGTGATCTCGTGATTTGTGTTTATCTTTTTTCAAAAAACTTTGCGAGAATATTTTATTTATAATTTTGATCTGAAGAAGTCGCCGTTTGAGCGCATGAAACATATGTAATCTATATATTAAAATGTATTTTTAAACCTTTTATGTTATGCTTTTATCACTTTAAGCAGTAATTACACTTTAATCTAAAGTTATCGAGTGCTGTTATTATATTATTTATAAATTAAAAGCTTTATTTTTAATTCAGTGATTTTTAATAACAAATAAGACAAGTTTAGATGTTTCAAGAAAGTAGAGAAAATCATGTATTGTTAAATTTTAGAAATCTTTCTTTATTACAAATGTATAAATAATTAAAAAATAATAATCTCCACAATTTTTATAACATTCAATGCTTTTAAAATGCATTTTATTATTCAGAAATTCTTTGAATTCTTTGAAAAGGTTTAACAAAAAGTGGATGAAATTAAAAAATCTATATATTTTTTTCTCAAGTAATATCTTTTGTTCTTCATTGTTAATAGAAATTTAATTGCGAACTTTGCGAAAGAATGACAAGAGATGAGGTTTCTTTTTTTTTCTTTCCATTTATATTCAATTAAACTTAAGTAACTGAAGTTTCTTTCGTTATTGAAAATGAGATTCTGTATCTTGTACATGTTGTTACATAAAATGCATTTAAATAAGTTTTTTGAAAGATTTATAAAATGTTTATATATTCCTTCTTATTTTAAAAAGTAAATTAATATGTAAAATACACCTTTCTACTCATATCAGACTTTATTGCAACTAAAAGTTGTACATACAAATTTACGCATATTTTTAATAATATTTCTGTCCGCTTTTGCAAAAATATTTATAAAATATTTATTTAGATGAAAAGTTGATTTTTTTTTAAATTAATTCTTTTGAAAGTTTTTTTATAGTCTATAATGTTGTAATCTGCAATAATAGGGACAAATATGAAATTTCTATGTGATAAAGAATCTTTTGTAAATTATTCTATTTAAGCTACACTGCTTTGTTCTGAAATACATTAGCCCTAGTAAATTGAGCCTATTACAAATAATTGATACTAGGGATTTGAGATAATCCGAAATGTTTGACCCATTGCCTTTATTTTATTTAAAGATTTTTTATGGGTGTTAAGCACAACATGTAAGTTTTGTGCTAGTTAACATTAATTTTTAACCATTTATAGTGTTAATAAAAGAAAAACTGTAGCAGTTTTTTTTAAATTACCCCCTGAAAAATTAAGTTTCGTTTTGTCATATGTAAACTCTTTTGATTGCAGTAAATAAATTTTGTGGCGATATTTTTGTTTTAAAGCATATATTACTGAATTATCGGAAAAGTAAGATATTTAAATAACACATAGCTATTTACATGTGTTTTTATACATTTTATTCAAAATGGCAATTGCGAGATGCAGACGGTAAGTTTTTAAAATTCAGAATACTCCATTGCTAACACTTTTTCAATTAGTGATGTTACCTTATTTAGTGATAGATTATTATTTTAAATATTTATATTGTTTCATAAAAGTGGTAGCAATCAAGCAATTTGTATTAAAAAAATAAATAGCGTACTGACTGTTCGACTCGGAGTAAATCTCCCATTTTTCATCAAAAGTAAGTAAACACTATTTAGTAAATGTATTTATTTTAAAATGTATATATATAATTAGTTTCTTACAGAGCTATACAATTTTTCTATTATTTTTTCTAACATATGATGCAAACAATTTTAATTAAGAATTAAGATAAAAGTAAATTCATATATTAAATTAAGAAAAGTTATTATTTAAAAATACCAAATAAGAACTTATTTTTCTATCAAGAACTAAGGTTAAGGAAAATCAACGGATCCGATGCAAAAAGCAAGGCGAGGTGACGTCATTATTTGGAATTCGCGGGGTAAGCTGAAGGAGAGGAATAATGCAAGTACAGTAAAATTTTGAATTTGGAAAAACACAATGATACATTTAGGGTGGCTCTCTCCCCGTTCTTTGGATGGGTGTAAAGCCGTCTTCTCTACTCAAGATGACAAGAGGTCCTTTTTATAGCGAAACCACCTTTAGCCGGTATCACCAAATAGGGGTATCACCAAAGATGGGTTATTTCATCTAAAAATTTGAGTTGACATTTAGGGTTCGTATACAAAGCGAAGAATGAAATATTCAAATTAAACAGAAAAATAAATATCAATTTATTATCATATCAGAAAACGGTCTACTATAAAAATTTAATACATCAAACGCCGGAATGTACTAGAGATACTGCTCAAAAGTTTCTCCATTGGTAGAAATGCATAATTGAATGCGTGACAGTACTGAGCTCTGGACACGATATAGCATAGCAGGTGTAACTATGCGACAAGCAAGGATGATGCGTTGCTTCAGATCAACCAACGAAGTTGCCTCAGTCATATAGACATGGGCCTTGATGTAAACCTAGAGTTAGAAATACATGGGAGTCATGTCCGGCAAACGTGATAGCTACTCTACTTTACCACCATATCCAATTATTTTTTTACCGAATTCGGTGGCTAGATACACACAGACGTTTAATGCTTTATTCGGAGGGGACCTATCATGTTGAAAATACACCCGGCATGCATGTCGGATAGGCACGTATATGCCAGTCACGTACCGTGTTTGATGATTATGTGCAGGTGACGATCGCCCGTTAAGGTCCCATCGTAGTAGATGGGTCCAACAATCTGGGTTCCCCATATACCGCACCACACGTTCGTTAACCAGCGTACCAGGTGTGTCGTATTGTGCAGGCGATGTGGAGGGTTTTCCAGAGACCAGTAATGCACATTGTACGCGTTCAAATTTCCACACCATGTAAACGTTGACTCATCTGTCCACATAATGTCACAAAGGAACGACGGATTCTCCTCTAAGTTGTTGAGGATTAAGTGTGTGTGGTCACCCAGCAGCAATTCTTGCACCAATGTCGGGTGGTATGGATGCGCACCATGAGTATGTAACAAATGCCAGACATGCTGCAGCGTCCATCCCCATGCCTTGATTATTTCCGCCGTGTTCAGTTGTGGATTTAAAAGGGCGCATGCAAGCACCTCCTCCAGTGTCACTCGAACAATACACCTTGCCCGTCTACTTTATCTGAGTCGTGGTGCAACAGAGCCGATCTCTTTAAGATCGTGCAATGTATGAATTATAGTTTCGTGCGTTGGACTTCGATCCCCAGAGAAACATTCTAAATAAACCTTCGCAGCCGCTCTGGCATTCCTTTGACATTCACCATAAATAAATATCATTTCGGCAAAGTGCGTGTATGTGTAGCCTGCTATCCAGATTTCAGCGCTGACTAGCATGTCCACTTCTAGATGGCTCGTGCTTTATCCCGAACGTGTGGGGCTGCGGTACTATTGTAATTGGCATAATCCCGATTTTCAGGCTTGTTATAGTTTGGCTGGTCGTTTGCATTCCGCTGCGATTTATCTAGTTCTTAGTGAGTATGTTTTGTTTCTGGGTGTGGATTCTACCTACTCTGAATTTTTATTGTTTTTCCACCCTGAAAGTTAGCTCAAACTTTTTAGATGAAAAAGCCATCTGGTGATACACCGATTTGGCAATACTGGCTAAAGATGGTTTCGCCGTAAAAAGGACATTGCACCGAGATTTCGATCTAGAATTACTTTAATTCCTTTTTTAACTGATCCCTCAATAAAAGACAAAATCATTTGCAAAATTCTGAAACTTTGATATTTAGTAACTATATCAATTTTTGTAACACAGAAGTCAAACTTTTCGTGTTATATCTTCTATGATATGCGTAAACCTTTACTAAATATAACTATAGGGATTGGGAGACCGTATAAAAGTTAGATTTCGTAATTTTTAAAAAATTGAACTTTTTCTTTAAACAATGCCATAACATGAGCACTTCCCTCATTTGAAACATTTTTGTAATTGGAACTATATGTCTACGACGAACGGGTGATAAGTTAAAGGTCGGAGATATACGTCCTGTATAATACGTAAAATAAAAGCAGAAGGACAAAATCGGAGCGATATTGCCATAATTTAACTTAAAATGATAAAAATGCTTGGAACATATGTGTATGCACATACATAAATTTTAGCATTTTCGTACAAAAAAGAAAATTTTCAATAAACGATGAAACCTCAAATATTTTTTGTTTCAGAAGACATTCCATCTATCTTTGATATCACAAGCTTTCGAATGTTGTTTTTGGTTCTATAATAAAACACTTTTTTCATAGACTTTTAAAGTAAAACAGAAAAATACAATTTCCCATTCACAAACATCGTATTTGTTAGAATTTCCTATTCATATACCATAGGATTTCTGTCAGGGTTTATGGTAGGCCAATCAAGCCCTTAGCCACTGTTTGATTTCATTGAATGTGAAGATGCTCTCATAATCTCCTTGAAATACCCAAGTTGGACCAGTTAAAAGTTTAGTAAAGGGTTGTAATTGTCTCTCAAGTGTTTCCTGATAAGCCAGGGAATAAAGTTATCCGTTCAAAAGTACTAGAGAACTGTTCCTGTTGCCTTAGTGTCTATAGAACTGATTTATGCGACGTTTTTGTAATGATAAAAGTAGGGAGAAAAAACTATATTTGACCATCTAGGTTCCATTTTGTTTCATTTGTAGAATTATTCTTCTGTTTGAGACATTTTTAGTCAGGCCCAATTCAGTATTGGATGTTTATGATGTAATCGCAAGCCTGGTTTTGCGGCACATTTTTTTTTAAACATCCATATTTTTCATACTTCTATTTATAATTTCTTATGAAACTCGTGAATTTGACTAATTCTTAATTTTATTTAGAAAATTTCTTCATTTTGAAACAAATCTTTGTGAGTGATCTGGTATACTGGTCATTCAGCCATGGTGATTTTAGTTGATATGTATCACAACGGAATGTACTCGATAAATACCTTAAATCGAACTGTTTGAAGAAAGAGATATACAGGAAAGTGATTTATCTTTTACTTTCATTCGCGAAATCTTCAAAATGTAGTCATTCAGAAATTGTGTTGAATTCGCTATGTTTCTAATCGTTCAAAACTACTTTGAGGAATAGAAAAAACAACTTTAGAAAGCGTGCCTTTGATGGTGTAATCACTTCCCATCTTAAAATTCCATAAATATCTTAAACGTGTCTAAACTTTCCTGGCACACAAAGACCAATATTTTGCAGTTAAACAAAAACGATTAAATATTTTTGTAAACCTTTCAAGTTATACATTTTACTTTTTGTTTTAGGATTATGTGTCTGAATTATCATGACAATTCTACAAAAAGTTTAGTTAGTTTCACGAGTTTCTTCTGTGTCAAAATTTGTGTGCAGAGCTGTAATTGTAAACTTTGCGGTATTCTTTAAATTGGCATAAAATTATTTTTTTGAAAATCTTTTCACTTCATTACCGGGTGATTCAATGCGAGATTAGGTTTTTTATACGGTCTTATTACATAATAGTTATATATAGATACTTTTTTTTTTTAAATCTCTGACAAGTAAAAAAGTAAAAATGCCTTTTTTACGACCCAAACTTACCTAGTGTATAAAATGTAGGAGTAGTACGGCACTAAAAACTTGTCTGCGTGTTAGTAGTGACAAACAGCTCTGAAATTTCATAACATTCAAAGTATCATAACATGGTGAAATTCGGTGCTTGAATAATTATATATTTACGGTTTTACTCGATTTTAAGTATATCTGATAGAACGCTGTGGCCGTATAAAAAAATAAATTTGGTATAGTAGCATGTAATAACTATAATGAGTCATATAACATGTTACGCATAGTTCTTATGTAAACAGTTATTTTTATAAAGAAAATTCCATACCTAAAAACTGTACATAATTTGAATATTTTTTTTTTTTTTTGTAATTTGAAGTACGTTTCTATAATCAGCGGTTTAACAAATAATATCAATTACCTGTATTTTAAAATCCTGGTATATTTGTTAAAAAACATTATTCGCATTACAAAAATTCTGCTATAAACTTACTGATCAGTTGTTCAATATTGATATAATATTAGAATATTGTACAGTTTAAGAGTACAGTACAGTAATAAAATGCATACAACAGTGGAAATTCCACTTTCAGCAATTATCCGTCATAGTCCGTCCTGTATTCTAATTATTTTGTGCGTCTCTGTAAATGAAAGATTTATGCTACGCACTCCAAAATCTATAGAAAACCTGTTGTAGTGCAACTGAGTGATCTATTTTAATTTCCTTTTATGTTTGACATATCATAACGTCATTAAAATTCGCAGCACACGATTTTTCCCCAAAGAACATAAACTTATGGAATTATTTTGTGCTTCTCAGTAAATGAACTATAAATCCTATTGATCCTACACTCCTGTGAAAGCATGTTTTACTCCACATCAGTAGTTCATATCAATCTCTTCATGTTTGATAATTATAACATCAATAAAATGCATTGCAATTTTCCCCCATAGGCCACAATTTAACGGAATTCATTCGTGGGACCCTGTAATTGAATTATACATATTACTTGATCTATACCATTGATAAAGCATGTTATATTTGGTTCAAATATTTGGTTAAAAATTACCGATAGATGGCGCTTTATGTTAATATGAAGCAAATTTATAAAAATCTGGCTGTCAATAAAACTCTTCAATTCACACAGATTCTTTATTCGATGCCAGAAGTATGCTATCGTACCAGATCAAACGCTGTTGGTTAAACACTTTAAAAAGAACGGGGAATCAGCAACAGGCACATTGCGGAAATTCTGCACTGCAAAATGACTGAAGACAAGAAAAGAGCCTGTTTCATATGCTGGGATACTGAAGCTTGTCAGCTGCTTTGCGGAAATGGGTGTTTTACTATAAACCTAATTTGCATAGATCTGCTTTATATTATGAATGCCAGCGCCATCTATCGGTAAATTTTTAACAACAACTTTTTATGTTATAAAAAGGTACATAAGCCCCCTCTAATACCATTCCTGCAAACCGCAATTAGTTACTATTATCTGTTTCTTTATAATGAACTTTGAAAGTAGATATACATTTAGGACAGTTGAAAAAGATATATAAAACTGATCCACTTTCGTTATTTTCTGCAATTTTCTATTTACATTTTAGATACTTAAAATGTTTTATATTTTATTTCAATGAATTCACAAAATGAAACTGCTTCTATATAAATATTGAGTTTGTGTACTATATTTATAAATTCTACATTTTCCCCTTTTAATGTTCTCGTATCTTTAAGTTAAAAAGAAAACAAAACGCAGTTTAGTATAAAAATATATATGCATACAGAAAATAGAAAAAAGAATCAGATCAGTGCACATTTTCTTTTCTTGAACTTTTTTCAAAACTTTTTTAAAAAATGATTCGATAATCGATAATACTTTTCATCTTTGCATGTCTTAAGTGCTATTTATAACTTAGGATTTATTCAAAAATGTGGAATCTTGATTGAAAAGATCGAAAAAAGTACTTTTTGATTTTTTCCCACTTATTGAAAGTTTCTTTTAAAGAAATATGTATTTTTTTTATTATTTTAAGTTCTGAAAAGAATATATATGTAGTTTTTTTTTTTTTTTTTTTTTTTTTTTTTTTTTTTTTTTTAGTTTGAGATGTTTTACTTGTGAATTTTCCTTTCATAAAATGAAGGAAATTTTACTAAAGTTTACTAAAGAAATTTTGACTGAAGTATCATGAAGGGGAACTTTCTAATGCTCTCAAATTGTTTACAATAGAATTATTTATAAGAAAATATGGATTAAAATATTACATACTCCCTATGTGATTTACATTTACCATCATATATTATTAGTAGAAATTTCATACAGGTATGAAAAAAAAATATTAACAACACTATCATCGGAAACCACACATATTGTTTAACAATTGTGTTTTCCTTTTTGAAAATATGTACTATATTATTGAAAAATATGTATATTTAATACATTATTTAAAAAAAAGATATCGAAAAACTAAAATATTAAATTATATTGTTATTCTCAAATACTTTTACACATCATAATCTTAATTACATGGTAATCTGCATAAAGTTTGTGTCATTCAAGATAAGTTCAGATACCCTTGTTATATAGATACCAATTGGGAAGACCGAGCTATGCTCGGCTAAAATTAGCTTTTTATTCAACTAAAAATAACAATAAATTATCTGTAGAACATATACCAATAAGTTCTACGTATCCTGATTGGTGGAATAATTTTTTCGAGAACGTTCTATGGACGTTGATTGGTTGAATCATGTATATCGGCTCCTATTGAAAATGCCTAGAAAAATCCTTCAGATTCTGAAAGTAATTGCTTTGCCTAATGTCGCCAAACATTTGAGAAGACCGATGTATGCTTGGTTAAAAGTAGTTTTTTATTCAACTCAAAATATAACAATAAATTCTCTGTACAACATATAACAATATGCTCTATATATCCTGAATGGTGGAATTATTATTTCGAGAACGTTCTATGGGCGCTGATTGGTAGAATCATGTATCTCGGCTCCTATTAAGAATACTTAAAGAATTCATTCAGATTCTAAAAGTTATTCTTTTGCCAAATGTCTCCAAAAAACTGACAAAAATTATAAAACTTGGTGAAATTTTTCATTTTGTGACAAGCTCGTGTTTTTGCATTGGTAATCTTCAAAGTCAAATTCCTCACCATATTTCACCAATTATGCCACATTTTGCGATATTTTTGGCAAAATGTTGCCAACTTTGTGACTTCGTTCACTCCCAACTATTCAATAACTTAACAACTGTTACAACCTTCAATTTAAAATTAGTTTGACCCTGACACATAGTGACCAACTAATCGAATTTCTGGAGCATTTGACCTAGCCGAATGGTCTTCTCAATATAAAACGGTAGGATACAAACTTAAGTCATAATCGTTAGATCAGTCTTTCAGGGAAAATTAGTTTGACCAACTTATCGAATTTTCTTACACATGCTGTAACCAGGCAAACTCGTCTAAAGGTAATCCAAAACGACAGGATGTAAAATTTAGTCAAAATCGTTTCAGCCATATTTTACATAAAATTAGCTTGACCCAGACCCGTAGTGACCCCAAAATGACACATTAATCGAATTTTCTCGATCATGTGATCTTATCCGAAGAACTTCTCGTACCCGAAAACAGTAGGATACAAAATTTATTCAAAATACTTGCACCTGTTATTAGATAAAATTAGCCTGACCCGTAATGATCCAAAAATAACCCACTAATTAATTTTTCTTGAACATGTGACTTAGACCAATTGTCTTCTCGTAATCCAAAACGGCAGGATACAAAATTTAGTCAAAATCGTTAGATACTTTTTAGATAAAATAAGCTTGGCCCGCAAATGACCCACTAATAAAATTTTCTCGAACATGTGACTTAGCCAAATGGTTTTCTCACTCTCGATAGATACAAAATTTTGTCAAAATAGTTACAGCTGTTTTTTAGATAAATTTAGCTTTACCCTTAATGACCCCAAAATGACCCACTCATCGAATTTTCTCGAACATTTATCCTGGATCAATTATCTTCTCGTAAACAAAAATGGTAGGATACTAAATATAATAAAAATCGTTTCAGCTGTTTTTTACTTAACATTAGCATGACCCTGATCCGTAGTCACACTAAATGACCCATTAAACAAATTTTCTCCAATACGTGAACTGGCCGAATTGTCTTCTCATGCCCGAAAGGGGTAGGATAAAAAATATTAGTCAGAATCGTTTCAGACGTTTTTACATAAAATTAGCTTGACCCTGACCTGTAATGTCCCAAAATAACCTATTCAATGAATTTTCCCAAACATGTAACCAAGCTCAATGGTCTTCTAACTCTCGAAAACGGTAGGATACAAATTTTGGTCAAAATCTTTAGTGCCGTTTTTTAGATAAAATTATCTTGACCCATTGTTACCCAAAAATGACCCACTAATCGATTTTCTAGAACATGTTATGTTTAATCACTGTGCATTGACGTGATATTTCAATTGTTTATCTTAAAATCGGCATTAACGATTTTGACGAAATTTTGTATTCTACCGTTTTCTCGTGTAGGACTCGTGAAAGCCATTGGGCTAGGTTACATGTTTGAGAAAATTCGATATGTGGGCAATTTTGGGTCACTATGGGTCAGGGTCAAGCTAATTATATCTAAAAAACAGCTCAAGCGATTTTGACTAAATTTTGTGTCCTATAGTTTTCGAGCACGAGAAGATCATTCGGCTAAGTCACATGTTCGAGAAAATTCGATTAGTGGGTCAATTTTGTCTAACATGTGTCAAGGTAATTTTATCTAAACGACGGCTATAGGTATAACGGTCTAAGATACACAATTTCATGAAAATCGATGAAACCGTTTTTTTATAAAAGATCAGCTTGACCTTGACACATAGTGACAAAAATTACCAACTAATCGAATTTTCTCGAACACGTAACCTAGCCTTCTCGAATTCGAAAACGGTAGGATAAAAAATTTAGCCGAAATCGTTTCAGCAGTTTATTATATACAATTAGCTTGAGCCTGACCCGTAGTGACCCAAAATGAACCATTAATGGAATTTTTCAAACATGTGACCCAGAAGAATGGTCTTCTTGTGCCTGAAACGACAGGATACAATATTTAGAAAAAATCGTAACAAACATTAAAAAAAAAAAATTAGCTTGACCTGTAGTGACCCAAAAATGACCCATTAATCCAATTTTCTAGAACATGTGACTTAGCAAAAGTTCGTATAATACAAAATAGTAAAATAGAAAATTTCGTGAAAATAGATTCCGCCATTTGTACATATTTTTACAATTTATACATAAAATTAGCTTGACCCTGACCCATAGTGACCCACTAATCGTATTTTCTCGACCACGTGACATTTCCCAATGGTATTCTTGTGTCGAAATTGGCAGGATAAAATATTTAGTCTAAATCGCTGCAGTCACTTTTTACGTAAAATTAGCTTGACCCTGACCCGTAGTGACCAAAAATGTCCCGTTAATCTAATTTTCTCGAACTTGTGACCTAGTCCAACAGTCGTCTCGTGCCCGAAAACCATAAGCTACTAAATTTAGTGTAAATAATCTGAGCCGTTGTTTAGATAACATTAGCTTGACCCATGTTACACAAAATTGACCCACTGATCGAATTTTCTTGAACATGTGACCTAGCCCAATGATGTTCTCGGGCTCGAAAGCTCTAGGACACAAAATTTAGTCAAGATCACTTGAGCCTTTTTTTAGATATAATTAGCTTGACTCTGATCCACAGTGACCCAAAATTGTCCACATATCGAATATTCTCAAACATGTAACATAGCCCAATGGTCTTCACGTGCCAAAAAACGGTAGAAGACAAAATTTCGTCAAAATCGTTCGGGTCGATTTTAAGATAAACAACTGAAATATTATGTCAATACATAGTAATTAAACACAACCAATTTTTAACACAATCCTTATACACTTTAAATCTAATAGAACGGTTGAGAAACATACGTATACATTGTTACTAATTTTATTATTACGATTAACTGAGTAATTTAAACTCCAAGTAATCGTATCTATACTACGTTAGAGATTCTTTATATAGAGTCGAATATTACGCTATTCCCATTGGTATAAACATATACTAGGGTAGGTGAAAAACAATTCAAAATCCGTTTCTTTCATCGCTATACCGCAGTAATGTCGCAAATTTTACAGATTTTTTTTTTTAAATTAGAAACCTAATTCGAGGAAATATATTTTTCGATTGCAAATATGCTTTAAAATTAGTGAAAATGGGCAAAAATTCATTCTTCTACGTTCATTTTTGTGATCATTATACTTTATAAGACCTGAATGATATATCTCTAGTTGCTAAGTACCTAAATCATAGAGAAAAATAAGATTAAAATAATCTGGAAAATCAAACTACTCCTTCCGATCGAGCATCAGCGGTGAATTTGTGCAAAATATTCAGGAATTAAGTTCACGCGCGCGTTTGTTTTGTGCCTTATTACCTGCTTTCTCCTACCCGTCGCATTATTCTGTTAGCCGTCTTCAGATCATTTTGTGCGATATTGTGCCGTTTTTGGGATGTATTGTGAAAGACGAAGAGTATATTAGGAAATACTCAGAAAACCGACATTTGAAAGTATTTCATATTTCAAAACTATAAATTAAATATGCTTACCAAGCATGAAAGTATTATTCTGTGCTGTTTGTTTAAAAATTTATAATTTATATCTAGAAAGTAGCAACAAGAACGTTAGTTAAAAAAAGAAAAAAGAAAAAAAATCAATTAGTTTTATTCACAAAGAAAGTTTTTTGAGTGTGGTGGGGGGATAAAGCATTCATTTTGGCGATTTCCCATTTTAGAATCTTGCAACAAAAATCTTATATCTGAGATTAAAATAAAGCGCCTCTCAAACAAAAACGTAATGCGTTTATGCAAATATTTACTTTGCTTTTTGACGTAGCATCCTGCATTTTCCAAATTATTGTGCTGTGTACAATATCCTCAATATATTTTTTTTAACTCTGAAAGTCGCTACCGAACGAGTCATACGGGATAAAGCTAAATAACTGTGAGATACACCTAACCAAATCGATTTATTCAGCAAAATTGCAGAACACATTCGAAAACACATGCGAAAAAGTTATTGATTTCCATTTTCAATAAGGTTATTCAAGATACAGGTATGATTTCAGTTCTAAAAATACAAATTTCTTAAAAAAATAGATTAACTAAGTTTTTCTGAGTTTTGAAATAAAGCAATATAGAGGAGAGTAGGGTAAAACTGGGTAGGTTGGTCAAACCGGACATCTACTTTTCTGGCTGGTGGGTGCTGCGCTCTGAGCATAACCGTCCTAATTACATGTCTTAGCATCCCCAAGGAGTGTGCAGTCGGCTTTTGAAGTGAGTTAATCTCTGTGTTCATACCGTGCTATTGGGAACAAATACCCTCAAAAGTTTCGATTTTAACTGTTTTTTTGTTGCTTTTGTTGTTTTTCAAATACATCCAGCATGGCGAATCGATTTAGATAAGTAAACCTCTGCACTCTCAAAAATAAAACACTCAATTTTGACGATTCCGCAATCCTCAGGCCTCATTTCCTTATTTTTGACAATCATTTCGTCACTGAGTCACGTGGTTTTTGACGAAACGCGAATCCTCAAATATCTTGACGAAACTGTTTCCTCGCTGTCAAAAATAAAACTCTCACTTTTGACGATTCCGCAATTCTTAAGCTATATTTCGTCATTTTTGACAATCATTTCGTCTCAAAATTAAATGATTTTTAATGCAATGGAAAATCTCAAATATTTTACAAAAATGTTTCCGCATTCCCGGCCAGATTATTTTTGTTACAAAATCGTTCAAAAAAAAAAAATAAATAAATAAAAAAAAATTACACGAAAGTATTAAATTTAAGATATAATTAATGAAAACAGAAACAAAAATATTTCATCCTTGGGGGCCGCTATAACACGAATGTACCAAATTTCTACTTTATTTTTTTATATCTGATAATTTGCGTCTATCCTTTTTGTAATGAATTTAAGCATTCATATTGCCGATTCAAAGATAAATTTTTCTGAAGTTACAGAATTTCGTTAAAAACGCTTAGAAAAATCATCTAAAGTTACAAAATTTCGTTAAAAACGGTTAAAATAGTAAAATGCGAACATCATTTGATCCATTTTCGACCGAAAGCTGTAAATTTTCCCAATGGTAAAAAAAAAATAATAATAATAACAATAATAATAAATAATAATAATAATAATAATAAATAAAAAATCACAATATTAGGTGCTTTTTTTATTTAAGAAATATATTCATATAACAATCAAATTTAAAATACGTATAACTGACCTTTCAATAAACAGTAATCTTATCCGCTGAAATTGATGAACTCGCCTCCAAAATATGCACTTCAAAATTAATTATTTCTGATCAACAAATTAACTAGAGCATATTCATTGAACAAAGGAAATTTCTGTAATAAATTATATTAATCAAGCCATTTTCTAATTATTTATTAACCATAATAATAATCTAGCCTTATTAATTAAAACATGCAGAAGTTATAACAACACCGATAAAAATACAATCTGCTTTCTAAAAATATAAACACACATCAACATCTCGTAAATACTTTTAAAATCAAGCAATTTCGAAGTCCCGCTAGCTGAGGGGTAAGACGCTGGTCTGTCAAGCTAAAGGTCGCGCGTTCGAACCTCACCGAAGGACGGTGTAATTTTGCCCCAAGTCAATTAAAAAAGCTTCTAAAAGCTCCGACAGATGGAGCCACCAAACATTTTTTTTGGAACTTTCAAAGAATCAATTTGACGAAACCACTTTCTTCGTAATTTTGAGGATGCAAATTTACTCGATTTGACGAAAAGTGTACTCGGAGCATATTTCAAGAAAGCGTTTCGTCAAAAACGAAGGAAATTTCTTGAAATTTGAGTATTCATTTTTGAGAGTGTGTTGTCTCCAGCTTTCACATGATATTTGGGTATCAAGTAGAAGAGAGTACGTTCAGCTTTCCAGAAATATGCCCATGTTTATTTTTAGTCGTCTGTTCCGGCAAAGCCGGGTTTCCATTTATAGTACCCGGTAAGGAAGAGAAAGCTAAAAGAAGAAAAGCAAGAGAAAATTATAGAACGCAACTATTACATCCTCCTCATACAAAACGGAACTGGAACTAGAAGAAGCTGCCAGTAAAAAGAAACAACCAAACAAACGTAAACTTTTCGAAGCTGCAACAAGGAAAACAGTTCCAAATAAAGGCAAAACCTCAAATCACTTCCACAGGAAGACGAAAAGAGCTCAGGCGAGGGAGTTCAGAAGAAAACCAAAAGAAAATATAAATCACGTCACCGCGAAGGGGAGGAAGATGCTGAGAAAGATAACCATCGAAGTGACGCTTGCCTATTTTGAAATGAATTGTTTCTTCTCCTAATAGGTGGTAAAGAATGCATACACCCAGTGAAAAGTTTTGTTGAATCAACAAAAATTTGGTTGGCCCAACAAAAATTTCCGTTTAAATATGGGTCAATGGAAATTTTGTTTGAATCAACAAGAAAAATATTGTTGATTTTTTTAGCAGTTCGAACAAAAAATTTTGTATCATCAATAAAAAAATGTTTTGTTAATTCAGATAAAAATGGGCAATTTTACTTGAATTAACAAAATTCTTTTGTTGAAAGTTTTCTAAAAATAAATATAATTATCTGTTACTTTAAGAGTTCTTTTCAGTTTCGGCAACAAAAACTTTTGTTTAAAGAACAATTGATTTGTGTAATTTTAAGAATTTTCTTTGTTTTAACAGCAATTGTTTTGTGTAATTTTAAGAATTTTCTTTGTTTTAACAACAAAATGTTTTTGTTAAAGAAACAATTATAATATTTACTTTAAAATGATTTTTTTTTTTTTTATTGGAACCAATCTAAACTGAACAATTTTTTAACTCATTTTCAGCAGTAAATTACGCCTGTAATCCTTGAATAACAAGCTAATTTTTATCCTGATTTTTTTCAAGCGTAAACCGACAGATTGAACAATGTCCCAAGCCGGGACTCGATCCTGTGTCCTCTGAACAGCTCGCAGATGCCCTACAACTGAGCTACAAGGAAGGACAGCCAAATTTGAAATCTATCACTCTTATATATGTCGGACGGCTGCAACCGCAGCACAAAATGGAAGTCATCATGAACACAGGGCCATCTTAAGACATAAAAGTAGGGGGCGCCCGACGTTACTCTGGGGTGCCCCTCTACCATTTGCTTTGTTATTTACTAAATTCATTTTTGGTATGCTGCAACAATTTGAAATTTTACCATCAAATTTTCGAGTAAACAACATTTTAGAAAGAGCGAGCTTCTTAGATAAAAATTTCGTAAGGAAAAGTGCATTTTTTACCCTGATTGATTTTTTTTCTGTAAAAAGTTATTTTGAAAAATAAATTTTGGGGTACCTTTGTATTTCTTTGAGTAAGCACGGGCTTCCCAGGCCTATTCGGTAAACAGGCCCTGCATGAGCATGCAAATTTCTGCGGCAAACATGAGACGAAAATACAAAGCCCAGCATATGGCAACCTGTAGTTAATTTTTAATTCATTTTGAGTAGTGAGTTACGCCTGTAAAAAGGAGAATAAAAATTCACTGGTTATTATTCAAGGATTACATGCGTAATTCACTGCAGAAAATTAATTAAAAATTTACTGTGTTGCCGTATGCTGGGGCCTCAGAGCGCTATTCAGAGGACCCGGGTACGATTCCCGGCTTGGGACAATTTTCACTCTGTCGGTTTACGCTTTAAAAAAAGCAGGATAAAAATTCACTGGTTATTATTTTAGAATTACAGGCGTAAATCACTGCTGAAAATGAATTAAAAATTAATCCGTGCATTAGTTCTTGAGATTTATTTATAGTGAAAATCATGAAAAAAGTAGCATTGTTGCACCTGTTGGGCTATTTACACCAAAACGTAATCAGCTTCTATTTTTGTCAAGGTCTAACTCAATCTGTAGTTTGATGTAAATCAGTGCATTAGTTCTTGAGAAATCGTGAATCTATTGCAGAAATCGCGAAAATTGCAACATAGCAGCGCCACCTGTTGCGCTATTTGCGCCAAAAACTAATCAGCAACAATTTATATCAGGAAGTAACTGAATATAAAGTTTTATTAAATTCCGTGCATCAGTTCTTGAAATAGAGCGCCCACAAAATTTTTGTCACATACAGACAGAGTCAAATACAGTCATTTTCTAAAAACAATCAAATTGTGTTCAGGACCTTCTAAAATCCGTCAAAAACCAGAAGTTGAAAAATTTCATGACTCCAATACTTTCTTCTTGTAAAGATAGAAGAAAGTAATAAATGGGATAGGGTGATTTTTAAAACTACCTTGGTCCGTGGCAATTAAAAAAGTTTTAATTATCCAAAAATTATGTTAATCCTTTAATTATATAGCTATGTAAGTCAAATAAACCAAGTTACGTGAGAGAGTTATGGGTACTACACAACAATTTAAATTTTGTATAAATTACAAATTTAAATTACAAAATTATGGTAAAATTAAAGAAACAGATTTTGTTAACTCAAGTAAAATTGGTGAAATTTTGTTAAAATTTTGTAAGAGTGTTAACAATATTTTTTTGTCAATGCAAGAAAACCAACTTTTACTTCAACTAAACATTTTGCTTGAAGCAACAAAATGTACTCAACAAAACATGTTTTGTTGTTTTAATGAATTCCTTTTTCTGGGTGTACAATGTTCAGTCTGCAAAGAGTAAGCACACGTAGAGTGCATACAAATAGTCCGACGTTTTCGTTTGTGATTTTTGCGACATTGTTACTCAACTTAATAAATGTATGTATGTTGCAAATTTTTATTCAAAATTTTGAACAATAAAACGTTTTGTTTCTACAAGTGTAAAAACTTAATTTCCAATTATTACCCTATTTTAACGTACAACCAACGCTCAGAGCCGTTACAGATGGATCTGAAAACGCATTTTCCAAAGGGGGAACGGAAAAAGTGAACACTGAAGATGTAGAGTATTGGAGAGTCAGATCGCATCTGCAAATCACAAAAGTATATATTGGCTATATCTTCAGTGTGGTCAAATGTGGACTGTCCTTCAAAGTAATCAATTGATGCCTAATAAAATATTCACTGTGAAAAAGGAGAAATACAATAGGGGGAGGTTCAGGAAATTGGAGAGTTTTTGTCGGCAGAAATGCAGACGGCACGGGAAAGAACACTAAATTCCCACCGCATTAAAAAAAATTGAAGAATTTGCTCTGTGATTATGCAAACCAGAAGTAGATTTGTATGACTGGGTGACCTCTGCGCCAATTAGGTATGAAACTTTGACCTACAAATGCAGAAAAAAACCTGAGAAAGTAGTGAGTGTTACTTGTGGAGCACTATACAGCCTACTAAGGTCAACATTCACGGTTTTAAAAACGTCCATGTTGAAATTTGTAAGCAAATTCCAGGGAAGTACCACAGCAAATGGATCAGGCCCTAATTAAGGCTCGAAATTACCAAAAATATCTAGCTTATTGGTTCCTCATGGAATTTTAGAAACATGAACAGCAGACATCTACCAGTTTTCTGAATAGAGTGCAACCTCAATGTATGTTGGGACACCGTTTAAACAACAAAAAATACAAATTGTTTTTGGGAGGCCGATATTACATCAAACAAAGTGATTGTCAATGCGAGGAATTCAATGGCCACCTCTTGTCTCAATATTTAATTGCTATAAATAAACGCATTGGGAAAAGCAAGCTCTTCCTCGAATAGTAATTGTCATCGACGAATACACCAGTACAAGCAGCTTTGGAAGTTTAGAAGACATTATGAAAAACGCAAAAATGTACCGGGTGAATAAATGTCTCGGAAGGGTGTAATATCTCGAGAAAAAGACGTCGATTGTAAAAAGGAAAATCTAAGTTCAACATTTTTGAAAAATCTATTTAGGGATATCAAAGTTGCCACCGCAATTCTGCCTCCTGGGGGAAAGGGGGCAACTTTGAAATCTTAAATGATAACCATCTTTTTTATTGCAGATTCTAATTCTACGGGAAAAATACGTAACTTTTATATTTAACATTTTCTTCGGAAAATCGTAGACGGCGTTGTAATCAAGTAAAATGCAGTGAGAATCTTTTCCATTGAAGAGTCTTGAAACGGTTGAATAATTCGAGAAATAACGTCGGATTGAAAGCCACTTTAAATCCCTAAATATATTTTTTCTAAAATATTGAAACTCGATTAATACTCGATTACAGAGCCACATACAATTTTTTGAAGAAAATGTTAAAACAAAAGTTACGTTTTTTTCTCCGTAGAATCGAAATATGTAATATAAAAAGTTTAGGGTATCAGTTAAGATTTCTAAATTGCCTTCTCCCTTTTACAGATATATTTATAAGGATAATTTTATCTAATTATTTAAAAAAATTGAAGACTAATTATAAGGGCAGTCATTATAAAAAGTAAAAAATGTGATTCAAATAACAGGGCCGCGATGCGGAGATTTAGTATTTTTGGTTTGTGTTAAGAAAATTAGGCTAGCAGAAAAATTGTTTCTGATTATTTATTTCTGGTTGCAATGCATTAATCTAAAGAAAAGCTATATTTGAATTCATAATAATTTTCAGTTTTTGTTCCAGTCAGTCTTATAAATTCTAAAAATTAGTTAATCTTGAATATAATTAAACTTTAATCTAAATATATGTAAAAAAAAATTCAATTTTCAACAGTAAATATACAAATGAAATCTCATGACACTTTTACTTAGATGATTAGGCGTGTAAATAAGCTCAGTTCCTGCAACATTATGCAAGTGATGTCCCATACGCGCACACACTTCATATGCGACTTCTGTCCCGTCCCTTGAGCACGACTAAACCGGGATCGACACTATATGCAGATTGTCCCAAAAATGACGGGTGCATTTAATAAATTAATTAAAGAAAACGGAAAGCCTTATAAATGCACAGTTTGCTGCATTCAAATAACGAAACCAGTAAATTTTCATTCACAGCGAATTTTAAATTTAGACAACAGATGGCGCTGTTGGGCAATGCACTCTAGATTTCCCCTATTAGGGAGAGGTTGGACATTGACGAAATGTCCGCCATGTCAAAGCGGAAGTCTCGCTATACAGCGCAATATATTCTTCGAATATAAATCCGGAATGCACTAGGCGTGTTTTTATCTGCATGTGTAGCGATTATATCTGCATGTAACCCATTTCATTCTATTAAAATCATGAAAAAAAAAATATGCCTTCATAGAGTCACAAAGTAGTGCGTTCGGATAGTGCAGAACATAAATATAAGTGCATTTTCATTTTAGTGAATACGAATTCTTAGAAAATGCATTTTTTTTATTCGGAAAATCTGCAGGAACATTTCGAATCTGATCGGAAAGCAAATGAATTTTTGAAAGAGGTTGCCATATTCTGGCGCGTATTTGCATCAATAAGAAAGAAACAGAAAAATGGACTTTGTTCAATTTATATATATTTCTTTTCTTTATAACTTTATTTACGTTATCTCAGCATTAGGATTTTATTTAATTATATGATTTTGATTTATTTGTTGAATTTGTTTTCTAGCCTTTATATTTTTGATTTGGTTCTATTGATAGCAGTGTCCCTATTTAATTATTTCTTATTTGACAAAATTTCAATTAATCTTTTAAGAATACCACTCATTCTAATACAACATATTTACCAGACGTCCATATTTAACAAAACATCAGTAGCAGTAGCGGCACCCAGAAATTTATATATTATAAAATAAGAATATTTACAGTGCAAATATTTAATTAAGCTTTATTTATTAATAATCGGTAGGAGTGGAATATCATGGGTTCAAATTTTATTTTATTTGAAATTTTCAACGCTAAAATGGTCAAAATTTTAATAATCACTGTTGTTTCTATGTGCATGAGAAGTTACTAATAGTTTAATATAGTTCATTTTCCATCAAACCTTCAGTTCAATATTTCTGTTACTATGATGATTCTAAAATATTTTCTTTTTTAGTATATATTTTTTTAAACACTTCCGTTTCAATATTTCTTAAATTAAGCTTGCATTTGCATCAATGCGTATACAAAATTTATATCCAAACTACATACAATTTTTAATGATGATTAGAACCGTCTAATTTGTTTAGAAAAAAAAATTTCTTCATTTAAAATAAACATATTTTAGTTTATGCATTTCACAAGAAATCCTTGCTATATACAGGTTGATTAGAAAATGAGTATACATTTGAAAAATTAATAATTCACGGAATAATGAAGGTACAGAGGTAAAAATTGACACACATGCTTGGAATTACATGGGGTTTTATTGTAACCACACAAAAAAAGGTTAAAAAAAGTCCGACAGATGGCACTGAACAGCAAAACGTCAGTGAATCTGCCTGAGAATCGTGTATAAAAGGAGCTGTAATGAGAGAGATAATCAGATGCATTATCAACCGCAGCATGTTGACGTTACCAGAAAAGGCAATGTTAGTGAAGCTCTACTATCAAAATAGGGAATCTGCCGCGATCGACCGACATCAATAGGCATGCTAAAAGACAACATCCAACGCCAATTTCTCACCATAACTACAGATATGCTGCACAGTGCTGTGCACAACATTGTCCCTCGGCTACAGCAATTGTTGGGGGACGACGGTGGACATGTTGAGCATTCGTTCTGAAGAACATCGTCTTTGCTTTGTCATAATTTGTTATGCTAATTATTGCTTTTCTTATCACACGAAGCGCCATCTGTCGGCGATTTTATGAACGTTTTTGTGGATACAATAAAACCCCATGTCATTCCAAGCATGTGTGTCAATTTTTATCTCTGTACCTACATTATTCCGTGAATTATTAATTTTTCAAATGTATACTCAATTTCTCATCACCCTGTACATAATTTTCTTCAGTGTGGGTGTTTAATTTTTACTTTCCTCTGTCTAAATGTTCATGATTATAGATCAGTTAGGAACACATTTTTATATAAATAAATAAGTAAATAAAATTTATTAGAGGTCATTATTCTTGAAAACAAAGTAATTGGAAGCACTTTCTTTAGAATTACTTTTCTAATTGACGTATTAAACAAGCCTTGGAATTAGTAAAGCTTGCCATTCCTCATTTAAATTTCAGATGAAGGTTAAAAATATATAATTTAATAACGTTAAAAAATAATAAGATAGAAGAAATTTATTTTGTTATATGAAATGAAAAAAATTAATTCTCAAGCTTTAATACATTTTTTAAAATACTAAATGAATCTAAATATGAAAAAAAAATACATACCGAGAAAAACTGAAAAAAAAAAGATTTACACACATATGCCTAGTAGTGTTTATTTATGAACTGCTTTAGAGGTTTTTATAGAGTAAAATTTTATCATTTATGTATATTTTGAATTGTCAGTGTCTGCGTTATTGTTTAAGTGGAAAAGGGAAAATTTGAAATGTTTATGTCCTTTGTGCGCTCAAATTCAGAGGTTTTTTTAAGAAAGTAATATTAAAAAACAAATATTTAAGTATGTACATTGTGATTATAAAAAAAATATCCCGACATTTGGGCCCCTAACTATCATACCATTCACAGAAGCTGAATGAAATTTTGGAAAAAGGCATTTTGAGGTATGCGCTCAAGAATAATATGGAAAACAACAGTGTCACTCAAACAGTTACGGTTACAGTAAGAAAATTTCGAAAAAATCAAATGGCAACATCCAGTTTTTTGTATTGGAATGTGATCTCCATTGTGAAAAACCCTAAATAGCGTTGAAACGGCATCTGTAGAATGAAAATCACTGGCGGTAGATAGGATAAAAGTGAGGACAACCAATAAGGAAAGAGAAGCAGCATAAAATAAAAGATTTTATTGTGTTTCACAAATTTTCCACATGACCTCCTTCATACACGATGACACTTTGCATGCGGCTGATGGTGGATAGCACTACAGCACGTATCATGGCAATAGGAATCTCTTGAATCGCAGTTCTGATGGCATCTTTCAAATCAGATGCTGTTTGAGGACGAAACTGATACACTTCGGATATCAGATATCCTTACAGCCAGAAATCCATTGTTGTCAGATCAGGAGACCTTGGTGGCCACGGAAACGGGAAATGACGAGAGATAACTATGTCACCAAACTGTTGAGTTAAGACACGTTTGACTGAAGACCCGACATGTGGTGGAGCGCCATCTTGCATCCACACAAGTTCAGAAAGAGCATTTTGCCGTTGCAATGCGGGAATCGCGTAATGAGTTAACATGTCCAGATAGCGAGCACTCGTTACTGTGCATGTTTGCATATTACCGGCAGTAACCTTATCAAAAAAGTAAGGGCCGAGGATGAACGTACTCGTTATACCACACCACAGTCACTTTTTCCTCGTGTAATGGGCGTGCATGCACATCATGTGGATTATTCTCTGCCCAGTGCACACAATTTTTCGAATTCACGTTACCAGTTAACGAAAAATGCGCCTCATCTGTCCACAGAATGCGTAAAGGCCAGCTGCTATCTTCATCGTACCAGATAAGGAATTGATTTGCAAAATCCAGCTGTAATTGATGATCTCAAGCTTCCAACATCTGGACACGCTGGAATCGATACGGAAACATGTTTAGAACAGAGCGCAGAATCTTGCGTACAGTTGAATTTGGCAGATCCAGAACACGTGAAACATCGCTTGCAGTTGCGGGAAGAAATGTGCTTATCGTCTTATGGTTTTCTGTAACAGCTTCCACAGGAACGGAAGGTCGTCCAGACCGAAGTCGATCGCATGTGCAACCAGTTTCTTCAAATTTATGAATCAAGTCCCGTACAGCATTGACAGTTCATGAGCTTCGCCGTAATCCATGGTTTCTGCGGTAAACACGCAATGTCTCTGCGGCATTTTGTCCATTCAGGTAATAAATCTTTACGATTTCCCCACGATCGAAAAAAAAGATCGAGGCACACGGAGGAAATGTGCATATGACACTGAGTCAGAACACCAATCACTGATTACAACGTAGATCGGAGAAAAGAAAACTTTTATTTTTATTACACATTTTCTACATGGGTGCCATCACAGGCAATTGCACATTGCATGCGGCCGACTGTGGAAGAATACAGCCGAACATAACATCACATGAGGGATGTTTGCAATCTCGTTGATACAATCTTTAAAATCTGGCAAAGTTTGTGGTTTGCACATGTATACTCTAGATTTGAGATATCCCCAGAACCAGAAATCCATAGGAGTGAGGTCAGGGGATCGCGTAGGCCACGGAAATGGTAAATGGTGTGAGATGACATGGTCGCCAAAATTCTGTTCCAGAACCTTGCAAACAGAGTTCGCTATATGTGGAGGTGCACCATCTTGCATCCAAACGAAGTCATTCAGTGCATTTCTCTGCAGCAGTTCTGGTATGACGTAATTTTGCAGCATTGCCGTATAGTGGGAGCCTGTTACAGAGCAAGTTACAAATCCCGTTGGTTTCGCTTCCTCAAAGAAGTACATCCCGAGAATAATTGTGCCTGCAATGCCGCACCATACAGTAACTTTAACGTCGTATAAAGGTACTGGTGCCACAGCGTGTGGATTCATGTCTTCCCAGTGCACACAATTTTTGGTGTTGACGTTGCCAGTTAAGGTGAAATGTGCCTCATCCGTCCATAATATGCGAAGAGGCCAGTCGTTATCTCCATCATATCGGATCAGAAATTCATTAGCAAAGTCGATACGTTGTTGATGGTCCCCCACTTCCAACATCTGGACGCGCTGGTACCGGTAAGGAAACATGCGGATTACAGAGCGCAATAGCTTTAGGACCGTTGATTTCGGTATATCCAATACACGAATGCACCTCTTGCAATTTGCATGTGTCCTGTAGTCTCTGTGTGATGCACTTCCATTACAGCTTCCACATGAACGAAAGGTCGTCCGGACCGATGTCGATCGCATGTGCAACCAGTTTCTTCAAATTTATGAATCAAGTCCCGTACAGCTTTGACAGTGCACGGGCTTCGCCGTAATCCATGGTTTCTGCGGTAAACACGCAATGTCTCTGCGGCATTTTGTCCATTCAGGTAATAAATCTTTACGATTTCCCCACGTTTTTTCCCTGAAAGTGGCATCATGTTCGGAATTACGGAAAGGAACATACGCGGCTCGCATTTCGCACTGTCTGTTCTTTCACCTAGCGTGACGACGTCAGTCATGACTGGGTCTTACGTAGAACCCGAAATGTGCGTTTCTTTCTTTCTTCTTCTAGTTTTGATGAGAACTAATCAGGCTGGGATATCAGCCAAAGAAACGGTGTGACGTGTGACGTGATTAATGTTCTGGTGCACGGCAAAGTCCTTTTTACTTTTCCCTTGCCTAGTTCCGGTGATTTTCATGCAAAAGTTGCCGTTCCAACGTTATTTAGGGTTTTTCACAATGGAGATCACATTCCAATACAAAAAAGTGGGTGTTGCCATTTGATTTTTTCGAAATTTTCTCACTGTAAACGTAATTGTTTGAGTGACACTGTTGTTTTCCATATCATTCTTGAGCGCATACCTCAAAATACCTTTTGCCAAAATTTCATTCAGTTTCTGTGAATGGTATGATAGTTAGGGGCCAAAATGTCGGGATAGTTTCTTTATAATCACCCTGTACAACATAAACAGTTTATTTATATAGTTCATAAACATTATCATATTTCTAATTGTGCACTGTTGTGTATTACGTTCTTCAACCGAATCTTTCAAAAATGCAAATAAAAACTTACTGCCAACTGTCAAACTTCGAAACTCAAAATTATTTACACGTTTTGCTCATTTACTTTCCAAAAAATTAATCGAATTCAGTTTGAAATGTAAAACTATAGCAATAGAAACTAAATTGCTTTGTTTCTTATACTCATTTCAACCGTTATTAATTATAATGAAACTATTTAAAGTTGACAGCATATACTCGAAAATTTAAAGAATTTTACAAAATAATTAATGATTCCTAAATATTAAGAAGTATCTCTAAACAAAAATAACTTGCCTATTAGCAGTTTAGCAGTTTTTGATTAGGATTGCCAGTTTGGTCTTTGTTTATTACAGAGATTTCGAATTCATACCGGAAATTTCGGAAAAAGTATGGTTACTTTAGATAATTATGAAAAGTATGTTATTGGATAAATAAAAAGTTTCATTTAGAATTTGTGGTATGAATTCGGAATTTTAAATTAAAAGTAAAGGCCAAACTTTCAACACTGGTCTTGATGTAATATTTGATACGTTGGAAAATTAATAATAAAAAAATTCTTCCATGCGTAATAGTGAAGTATGCTGACGTTAGAAATTATATGCCAGATTTGTCAAGTCTGCCAGTGCGGCAATGCCCAATCTCTGTCTAATGTAGGATTTCTAATGATCACCGACAGACTCTCATTTAGTACTTCGACGTGCTGCTGAAGGCATGCGTCATACTGGAAGCAGTGGATATATTGAAAATATTGTTCTTTCGATCTTACAGAGTTCTCCCAACACCTTTATTCAGTTTTTTCAAAATTTTACACTTAGCATTGCCTTCATGTGTACTTAGCTGTATTGACAATCTTTGTAACAAAATTTGAAGTTTTGTGTGACAGAAAATTTATTGGTTTCCCAAGTAGAATTTAGTAAATAGTGTAATTCTGTTGCTTTTCGTTTTTCTTTATTTCTTTATTTTTATTACTTTATTATTATTATTTTCTTTTTCTATATTCAATTTTTAGATGTACTGGCATTTTTGGCACATCCTGCATATTACATTTATTACATTTATTTTTTATTTAGGAAGTAATCAGATGTAATAATTTAAGATTCTACAGGCTATTTCTTATATTAAATTAAGAATATCGTTTCATTATTCTTGAAAACAAAGTAATTGGACGCACTTTCTATATAATTACTTTTCTAATTGACGCATTAAACAAGCCTTGCAATTGGAAAAGCTTGCCATTCATTAAAGTAAATTTACTTTGTCCATACGATGACATTTACTTAGCAATTGAGCCCTTTTATTTTCGTATAAAATATCTCCTTTAAGAAAATAATTAGAAGTATAACCTTCTTTTTAAGCAGCTGACAAACTAAATCTTTTTGCGGATTGATAGCTGGGTGCTAAAGAGTCATACTTAATTATGTTGTTTCTTTAGAATGAATATTTCGTAGTCAAAATATCGTATCTTATTTTGTGAATAGTCTGAAGCCATATAGGATGTGTGTTTTATAAATTTAAATCGCTTTCCATATTAGATTTATTATAAAAATTTACAAATTTATATAAAAACTTCAATATTTGTTTTAAATTTTTTGACATATTTTAAGATTTCTTCAAGTCATGTCTATTATGATGTTATGAATAAAATTTCATTGATAAAAACCTTTATTCGAATATTGATTTCATAAGTACTACTATGAAATTAACATTTGTAAACAAATTGTACCGTAACCTATAAAAATGTTGACATGAATGAATTTCGAGGAGTTTGATAGATGTAAATCCAAAATGTCTCTTCATTCTGCCATGTAGTTTTTGAGTTATTCTCAAAAACCTACAAGCATTGCAACTTTTTTGTCACAAAAAAATAATAATAAGTCACAAACGTTGCATTTGTATAAATCCTAAACCACTAGACCGAGTAACTTTCCCTATGGGTATCCCAGAGTAAAAATACCAAAGATTCCAAATGTGATGTCAGAATTAGATATTCGCTTTGAACCTTTCAAAGTTTGGTAAAATTTCTGTATGAATATTACCCCCTAATCTTATTTTTTACATACCCCTATTTAAAGAAGATATAATATCCAATCACATGGCTTTTTACGTCTTCCCCTTCGTATATTTAAGGTGAGAAATTAAATAATGTGAGGGTAACTTTTTTTGATTGACTGCATTTCTTGGGAATTTTTTGCATTATAAATATAGTATAAGCACTATAAATATTGTATAGCTCTGTCTAAGACGGACATTTTGTAAGACGGAAACTTTCTGTGTCCCGATTGATCCGCCCTAGTCAGTGTTTATAGTATTCTGCAAATGATTTCGTTATCCTAGGTAATCCCAATATAATATTCTATTACGTATTCACTTTCATAAAATCCCTAAAAGCTATGAAATAAATTTTATCTAAATTTATACAGAATATTTTATAAAGATTCTGTTAAATGTTTATGTTTATTACGCCAGCAAGTTGCGGTTTCTTAGTGCTGCGAAATTTTATTTACAACAAAATCCAACCTTTTGTATCTTTTTTCACCTATTTAGATCTAATTGACATTAAAAGTTAAGTTTAATGTATTAAACACTTAATAAGTTAAACAAATTAATGGCAGGTATTTTATATCTTAATACGTATTTCAAAATACATGCCTTGCAGTAATAACTAAGAGTTTTTCTGTTTAAACGAAAGTTATTACATTTATTATTTCTGTTTGCATTTTATCATGAAAAATAATGGCAAATTTCGATTTATTTGAAATTCATAACTTCATTTGACACATAACTTTTTTTTCACAAAGCTACATAGATTACATTATTTCAAGAAACGTACAAAATAAATAAGAACGAATGCGAAACCTTCGAAATAAGATCCCTAGAGCTACACAGAAGAACTGAAAGTGGATGAGATTACAGGATACTTCCATCTGAATGCTAATGATTTTTTTTATTATTTACTGTAGAAATTTCAACATCATTCAAATGCAAATAAGGAAAATAAAAATCCTACTATTGAGTTTATGCTTAATATTTCCCATACCTTATTTTTTCACGTGAAGTGTATTTTTTCTTGTGAATGCATTTCATTCTCTTAACGCAAGTAACCATGCTAAAACGAGCACCATTTAATTTCTCCCATTTTAATAATCTTTATTTATTTGTTAATCAAAAATATAATTATAAAATATTTTACCTTATCATCGAAAACTCTTGGAACTTCTAATTCCACTCATTACTAGATTCACGAAAGCTGGTACATTTATCCTTATTCTGATTAGTTAGTCGTACTGCCGTTTCAAACTATAGCATTCCCAATTACAAGCATAGATAATTATGAAAAGAGAACTTTCGTGAAGTAAATATGGTTTAGTGTTTAAATAAACGACTCATCGTAGTGCAGATGTTTTCTTAAAATGTTACTTTAAATAATTTAGATTAAAGACTGTCTAATAAATTGGTGCATCAATGTGTAATAATAAGGAAATATAATCCACAAAAACAAATACATTTTATATAACAGGTACAAGTTTCACCACCGAGTTTAAAATTCAGACAACCATCACTGGTTCTTTTGACTCGAAACTAAGTTTGGTCCACTTTTGCCCTGTGATGACAACAAATTGCTAATAATGGAAATAAGTATCTAATCATTTATAGATTATGCTGTATTATATGTTAATACATTCATTATAAAACAGTATTTTACCTGTACTTTCGTAATTTTATGCATTTATATATTAGTCCATAGGTCACGATTTATAATTCATATAGACTATTTTTTCGGTATTCGGAGGGATAGATATTCAAACGAAATAAGTATAAATTCAAATTTCGTAGTTAAAACAAAACTATATGAAGTAAAGCTTACCTGCCAGTGAAGAATCTTCACAAAATAATCTCGAGTGTTATCTAAAATCATAATACCCCAGTTAGAAATCATTTGAAGAAAACACCTTGAAATGTATAAAAGTTAAACAGATGTAGGATTCTTTCATGCATACATAAGAAAACCACTCATTCAATGTCATTAATGAACGTTGTAGCGGCATAAACATACATCGACATTATTACAAAGCTGAGAAAATATCTGAAGACGAAATGGAAAGGGATGGTTAAAACTAATTTAATCAGCAGAGGATCGCTTTGCTAAAAGATTAATAGCATCAAATATGTTAGCTTCGTATATATCTTCTAAAACGAGAAGGGTCAAGTCAGTGTAAACTCTTTTGTATTGATTTAAGGAGACAATGTACAATTGTGACAAAAAATATATTTCCATACTAACTCTTTCGCAAATCATCATATAAATGTTTGACTTGTAACAATCGATTAGTAATAATGTCTTAAAATACTGACTTTTGCTTAGAGGTCATCTAAATATAAAAAATCTACCTAAGATGAACATTTTTAATACTAAAACATAATTTTGACATTAGACATCTATGTATGAGATTTCTATTTTTCAAGCTTCTAGAAAAATATATCTGTTTAAAAAATATAGATTACAGTTCATATTTTTTACGAGAATTAATTTCTAAAATATATACATAAAAAATATTTGTTAGAATTGAACTACGTGCAACATAATATATCTGTTAGATATTATTGTATTGAACTTATTGAATTTTATTAACAAAACTTCGTTTCACTTTGATTATGATGACATCTATTGAGTAATAAAGGACCCTTTTATATAGTTATACATATAGTTATACATATATTAAACATATATTATACATATAGTTATACATATATTATATATATATTATACATTTAGTATATACATAAATATAATTGGTGATATATTAATGATTTGGTAGGATCGACCTAATCAGCAACTGTACAGTAAAATAGTAGTTAACCATGTGCAATACCTTATTAAAATCCTGTTGTCTGCAATAACATCGAAAAGAAATTGTCATATATCTTGCAATCCATCGGGATTTACTCAAAGACTAGTGTCATAAATTTTCGACAAAATGTAAGCATTTAAATTGATAACACAACAGCTGAAAAATCTACTGAATGTCTACATTTTGTCCCAACATAAGCTTCAGTGATGTACGTTTTTTGGATAACGATATCTAATGAACAAGTGCTTACAAGGTTCTTCGCAGATGAGAGAAGTTTTCAGCATGATGTAGTAGTTTAGTTCACCATGAACATCGAAATGTTGATAACAATTTAAGTATTGTTAAAGTTAACCAGCACATATCTGGCAGATCAATGGTATGAAATTCTTTAATGCTAACTGCACATACTGAACTTGTTCTTAAAAAAACAAACAAAAAAAAAATAATCCATTTCAGAAATGGTCAATAAAATCTTTATACCTTCAATCTGAATTTAATGAACAGAGTCGGAAGTTTTTTGTAGTTATGTGGAATATTGTCCACTATCGGCGTTCAGTACGAGTTGAGAATCATCTCTAATATGAAGTAATAAACCTTATGGATTTTAATTGACTATCACCTGATTCAAATCATACACACTTCTTGTATGCAACACTGTTAACACAAAATACTATGGAATAGGAAAATAAACTAAAAGTAACTTTAAACTAGGAATAAATGAATATTCCTAATGAATATTGAGATGTGTAGTTTGAAACGTTTCAAATAAATGCCTTTCTTCTGTTGTAATTAGACACAATCACATCATGTTGATATATTATAATAATTGTTAGGTAAAGTTCCATTTTGGGAACCTATTTTGACTCTCTGTATTTTTCTTACTATTACAATTAATTTTTTAGCATTCTACATGCTTTTACATTCATTGAATTCGTGAGTACGTTATCTGTATTTAATTTTATTATTAATCATTGCATAGAAACAGAATTTTTAACAGTGCGGTTGATTTCTAATTTCTTTACATTGGTATAAAACTCGCCATCAAAAATGTATATTTGAATTTACTGTTTATAAAAATGCAAATTGTCTATTTCAAAGACAAATAGAATTATAAATGAAGTAGTAATACTGAAATTTCCTCAATGTTTAAGCTTTCTTATATTATTCCGTTATTAATCATGAACATATTCTTCAAATAAATATTTCCTTATGCATTTCATTATATAAACCTGAAGAAGCGTTTACTTTCTGTCGTTCTGCAACGATTGAATTAGAAGAAGCGAATTCAGAAAATTGATTATGAAAGAGAAACTTGCAAATACAGCTATTTAGTATGAAACAAATGTTTCTAAACTAATTGATCATTCACAAATGTAGCCTATGTCATTATTTAGAAATATATTTAATACTGAGATAAATTTGAATAAGTTTTTTTCAAGGATAATTTATGTCAAATTCTTTGTAAGTTTATGAATGGTATATTTCAGAACAATTTTACTTGCATTATGTTTCTCACAAAAGTTTCAACATGAAATTATTTACTTATAATTATTTAAAAGTAGAATCAAGTTTTGATTTTTTTAATAAATAGTAGTTGTTTAATATTTAATTTATCAATGAAAGTTTTTTACGATGACTTGTTCTCTTGAATAATAATTACAGATGAAAGTAAATGAATAGAAAATAATCTTTATAGTGTATATAAATGTATAAATAAGCGAAATAGAAAAAAAGATAATCACGAAAGACAATCACTAATATTGTAAATAATCAATAAATTTCAGTTCCATATATCTGTAGGAATTTATTGTTTATTTATTATATAGATCACAGTTTGAATTATATATATGTTACATAAAAAAATCACATATACTAATTTTTTTTTCTTCAATATGTCTAATGTAATAAAAATATTTAAAATATTATTATTTTAATTTTTAATTTTTTGGAGTATCTAACAATAGTGGTGTAAATAGGGAAAATTCAATCTTACAAAATGCCACTACATTGCACAAAATACATACAAATGCATGGTAGATACATATAATATAAAATAAATAATATATCAGAAAAAAGTATTCTTAAATTGAAAAATATCTCAAATTAAAGTTTATTTACTTAAATTACGCTGAATAAATGAATGTTTACATTTTCACTTTTTAAACTAGTTTCTGTTAGCTGGAATTTGTTAATGCAGATACAAATAAAATGAAAGAGTTTGAAAAAAATCAGTTAAATAATCCTGCAAATGTTTTTTTGATATGCATGTTTAAACATGCATAGATTAAATTATTTTCATTATTTCTTTCATTATTTTCAGTATGAAATGTAAATAAATTCATAGAAAAAACTTCCTAAAAATATTTTTGCATAATATCTTATTTAATCTAAAGGGAAAATCAGAAAGCATAGACATTTTTATATTTCTCACTTGTTTGAGTTTTAACGGGATCTTAAATATGAGACTATATAAAGAAATTATAAATAAATACGCAATTGTACGGGGTGTTGGTGGGGGGGTCGATTGCACAAGATAATTTTATACTAACTGTATAGCATTTTTGTTTTATTATTAAAAAATTAGAATCTGGAATACTTAGTTTTAGAACTTTGGTGAATAATTTTTGACTATGTTGATAAAACAAAAATCCGAATGTAAGTATTCACAATATTCCTCATTTATTAGAATTTTAGACATATTTTCATCTTTTACACCAGAAATTTCAAAGCAGGAAAAGAGCATGCATGTATTGGTACCGTAAAATGTGGCGAAAGGTGGTTTGAATATAATAAACTATCATGAAACGGTAAAACAGAATCCTCTTATAAATATATGCAAGTGTATTAAGAATTCGTTCTATTTATCATCTCGACAACATGATAAGAAATTTGAAAATTGAATTACAAGATTTAGAACACACATAGATACTCTTCAGCGTACAAATGTATAAAATCAAAATTAAATTTAAAAACCGATTAAAAATGTATCCTACGTTTCTTTCTTTGTCTGCAATGCCAGCTTCAGGGTTTTTCTTTTACCTTTTTTTAGAGCTCAGTGTAGATAAACCTAGTCAGTTGTTTCAATTAATAAACATTTCCACGGAAAAGCACAAACATTAAAAATACGTTTGCATTTGAGAGGGTGGCGCCATCTAGTAGCATGTCGTAACAACAAAATTTAGGTCTGGAAAATAAAACTGAATTTAATTTTACAAATGCATTTCCCTTAAGAGCCTACGCTAGTCACACAAAAAAACGCTCAAGCTAATGTTAAGTCTTTGGGAAGGTTATTGCGCAATTTCTCGGTCGCATTTTAATATTTTTAAATGCTTTTTTTTGCATAGGATAGCTGAGGCCGATCCCCATCGTTGTTAGTTTTTACTTTTTCGATTTTGGTTCCAGTTTTTTTTATATAAGGGTACTTTCACTTTCGGAACCGGTTCTAACTGGTTCCGAAATTATAAATGTCCGCTTACAAAAAAACTGTAACTAAAATCGAAAAAGTAAAAACTAACAACGATGGGGATCGGCCTCAGCTATTCTATGCAAAAAAAAAAAAAAGATCATTTAAAAATGTTAAAATGCGAGCGAGAAATCAGGCAATAACCTTCCCATAGACTTAACATTAGCTTAAGTATTTCTTCGCGAGACTAGCGTAGGCTCTGTTAATTCAAATATCAGAAACTTTAAAGGAACATTATCATTGCCAACTTTATCTTTCTATGAAATGTTGCAAGGGTTAATTTTGAAGATGTAAAAATCATTTCAAGATATTCTAATCACCTTAAGGCCCTAATAACATAATCAATAGTGAATAGTTTCCTGAAAGATGAGGTTTGCAATGATAAGGTTTTCGATCCTGTCCATGGTTTTCTATCGCATTACAGATTTTAGTTCTACAATCCACCGCAACGGCGCGTAATTTTTTTTCGAGTTCTACGGGCCCGATTTCGACAGAAATTGGTTCATTCAACTCCCTTGATACAATGGTTATCCGAATCGGATGTTCGTATAGAACAAATTGCGTCCCCTTGCGGTGTAAGATGGAACTAAATGATTTTGCAGCACGTGCGCAGCACACCTGCGATACGCTGCCTGAGGCAGCGGTTGAAAATTGTCTGAGCTTCGTTCGGAAGGTGATTTGTTTGGAATGCATTCCCTCCCTTTTGCAACGCGTGCGCAGCAGGCAGCGGAAACACGTGTCGGAGAATGGTTTAGATCAGAAAGCGCCCCCTCTCGGCAAACGGTATAAATAAAGGATTTTCTGTGGCACAATACTTTTAAATAAATAATTTCATATAAAATCGGGTTAAAGATATAAAATCATACAAACTTTACGTTTGTTTGATTTTATTATCACGGCGCAGGGCAACGCCGGGCGAGTCAATATAAAGATTTTATTGTAATTAAATGAACCCAAATAATATTATTAAAATATTTTTCTAACATATCCAGTGTTGTTAATTTTTAAATACAATTTGAATTTTAATCGATTTTCATCGAAACAGTTTTCAACATAAGGAGATTTTATGACGTGTTCATGGGAATTATCTTCTCCAGTGCGAAATCGGAGAGATATTCCTTTTTTTTTCTTTTCTTTTTTTTTTTTTTTCACGTATATTTCTGGAGTTCCTTGAAATGGCAAAATTCTGAATTAAAACTTAACGTCATCGCTTCTGATGCAACGGCTAATTTTAGGATATACAATAAACACTGAAAAAGTTGTGTTCCGAAGTCGGGTATCTGATTTTATTTCCCCTGACGTAGCACCACAAAATTAGTACTTTAAATGGAGTTTACCCAATCAAAATATCTCGATTAGGTTTTCCTCTGTGGAAGCATAATTTTCGTATAATGAGGTTCCCTTAAACGAGCGAAAAAAGGCTTCTAGAACAATCCCGAAAGAATCTGATTGAGAAATTTTTTGAGTTCGAATGCATTGGAAAGAGAAACATAACTTACGCATTGCCAAATGAAAAAAAAAATAACGCGTAAAATTAAGATATATTTTTAAAGTGGAAAAGAATAAAACCATTTAAGATGAAATATAGTAAAATTAAATAAGTAAATTTTCGAATAAATACAAGATAGTTTAATATTTAAAACATGTTATACGCAGGGTGATTATAATTGAAGTTTAAGTTTCAAAACGCTCTAAAAAACGAACTACTAATTAGAATGACGTCAAAATTGAACGGCGTATTATTGAAGAACGGGGAAAAACGTGAAACAAAAAATGTTCCAAATTTTAGTGACAGATGGCGCTGTAAGCGTCAAAAGATGTAAATTAAAATACCTGGCATGCGCACGGCCATTTCAGGTGTTATAAAAGCGTTGGGTAAACGGTGTTTCCTCATTTCGCGTCTCAGACGTTCGCCATGAGTGTCTCAATGAAGGACTGCGCTCTGCTTGTAAAGCTTTATTACAAGAACAGTGATTCTGCACCAATAGCTCTGCAAAAGTTCTGAAATTTTGCAGACCCTCAAGGGTATGAAAAAAAGCTTTGGTCCGATGACTGTCATGGGTCTTGTTAAAATGATGAAAAAATTGGAAAATACAGGTTCGTTTGATGTGCAGTCTTGTAGAGGAAGGAAAAGGTGTGATTCGGCAGTAATTGAAGAAGTGGCCACAGCAGTTAAGGAGGAGTCGAGCGGTGGTGTGCAACCATGCAGTGTACGGAGAATTGCCCGAACATTGGACAGGCCTGTGAGCACGGTGCATAACATTCTACGAAACATCCTGCAATGCTATCTGTACAAAATTTGCCATGTGCAGGAGTTGTTTCCTTCTAACCTGCCAGCAAGAGGGGTTTTGCTTTGGAATGTCTTGCTCGCATGGACGTGGACAATGATTGGCCGTGGAAAATTCTGTGGACAGCCCATTTCCATCTGACGGGATATGTCAATACACAGAATTGCCGAATATGGGCAACAAAAAATCCACTCGCAACGAACCCAGTACCACTTCATCCTGCAAAGGTCACTGTGTGGTGCGGATTTACGGCAGCATTTATCGTAGGGCCATATTTTTTCGAGGAGACGGCTGCTTTCGGTCCTGTTACCGTTAGCGTGAATGGTCAGCGATATGAATCTCTTTTGCGTAATGACGTCATTCCAGCTCTGCAACGGCGTGGATGACTGGATAGTATCCTATTTTATGCAAGATGGCGCTCCTCCGCACATTACAAATCGAGAGAAGCAGTTGTTGAGGCGGCATTTCGGAAATGCTAGAATTATCAGTCGTCATTTCATTACAGCCTGGTTGGCACGATCACCTGATCTTAATCCGCGTGATTTCTGGCTATGGGGTTATCTGAAAGATGCTGTGTTCGGTACTCCAATTGCCAACGTAGCTGAATTAAAAACACGCATTGCGCAACACATTCTGAACTTGAACTCGGTGACACTTCGATCGGTTGTGGAAAATGCTGTTTCCCGATTTAATCTTGTTGTACACAACGGTGGACAGCATATTGAACATGTTTTGCGCCAGTCTCGCGAAACTTAAAAACCGATTAGATGGATGCTTTTTATGCGATTTTTGGCATCAGGACAATTAAAAACCAATTTTTCCCATCCGATGTGATACGACCTGGCCATGGTGAATGGGATTACGTAACTAACAGTATCCCGCCTGTACAGTCATGCACACTGAACAGTACAGTAGGTTTATCATGTAACTTACGCCTTAGCCATTGTTTTACGATTTGTCAATTGTAGTCGAAATTCTGACGGTTACAGCGCCATCTGTCGCTAAATTTTGGAACTATTTTTTGGTACGTGTTCTTTCCCTCTTCTTCAATAATACGCCGTTCAATTTTGATGTCATTCTAATCAGTGGTTCGTTTTTTAGAGCGATTTGAAACTTAAACTTTAATGATAATCACCCTGAACATATAAAAGCAAATTAAGATAAAAAAAAATATTACATTTTCGAATATTAAAATATACACAATATATTTGATAAATAGAAACGCATAATAACGTTAGATAAAATATTTGTATGATAAAAAAGTTTTAGAATATATTTTTCCGATATACGTATTTGTATCTTGTTTTAAGAAAAAGTTATATATATATGCTAACAATCTCTCCTTTCTTCATGGGTAGATTAAAATTAAAAAAATATATATTTAAAAAGACATCATGTCTTTGAGATTTTTTAATGAAATTTACGTAATTAATATCAATTTAATACGCACATACCTTCCTTCCACTTCTAAACACCGTCCTTAACTTTTATTAAGAAAATTGATTCATATAACGCGAGTCAGTATATTGTAAATGTAAATGTTTATAGCTGAACAGTTAAAGCACTCTAGAATTCATTTATTATTCGTCTTTCTTTTCTATACATTTCTTGGAAAAGGTGCACTTAAGGAAAATCACTGTGTTGAAAGTTCGATTAATCAAACTGCAGCACTTCCACCTTATTCAAAACAGGAGAATAATGAATCAACATAAAGAATTTTCCTTATAGTAAATGTAATAATAGCATATTATATTTAATAGGGAACGTTTGATAAATAGTTTTCTTTTTGTATTTCGTCGGATAAAGTACTTACAGTTCAGTTCTATAAAGATTTGGTAGAAATAAAAAATGCAGTTCTATGGTATAGTTTAAGCTTCATTTATTATGCTCTTTTCTTTCGCTTACGAAATTTATTTACATGAAGCAGTAAAGTAAATTAATAAGTTCCTATAGACGAAGTATTATCAATTAATTAATTTTCTATTCAAAATCACAATTTAACACACTTTTCATACTTTCTATGAAGATTAAATATAGTGCATTTTTTAATCGAGTACAGTTGTGTTTATTTACATACATATCATAATATTCCTCTACTATTTAAGTTACATATGCAACAATTGAAATTATGCCAATGCAAGAATATCTGACTAAACATACATATTTAATTAGTTAACTATCATAGATATCATTCGAAATTAATCTCAAGTTTGTGCTTAAAAAATTGTTTCATCACCAAATGATTTTCAATAGTAGGATGAACAAATTGAATTTTATGTATGATTACTAAGGAAGAATGGAAGTGAATGGTATCTTTTAATTAAAAAATATTTCATACCATAAAAACCAAATTTTTTATATATTAATAATGCATTCTCAGAAATGGCATTTATAAGGGTACAGAGCGTCCAACAGTCCAGATTTTTTTTTTCAATACAATTTTTTTTGTATAGATTTTTTTTCTTTAATTAATCTGATATTTCAGAAAATACATAAAGCAGAATTTTTTACATGAAAATACTGATATTAAAAATTCCGACATTTAGCAAATTGGAGAATATATGAACTAAATGGAAACAGGAAAAAATGCACGTCTAGTCGTAAAACCTTGCGTGAGGTAGTTTTACTGCAATTTGTGCACTAATAAAATATTTAAAATAAAGGAGATGACACAAACGTTAAAGCTATGTACAACGTGGATCATGTTTAGAACTGTAAAAGTTCAATGCAAAATATGCAAATAATATTTTCTGTGATGATTGATAAATTAAAAATGAAGTTCATTGTCTGAAACATATATTCAAAGAACATCAGCTTATCGAATGATCGTTGGCATTGTCAAATAGCACAAACTGGAGTGAAAAAATAAGGTAGAATTCAGTAATAATTCATTCAAATTTATTTTATTTAAATTTTTAATTTATTTTGTAACAATTCATAGTAAAGAAAACAATTTAAATATTATGCTACATTTGTTCATACGGCATTAATGAAAATTTGTGAACCATTATATGCAAAATAAAAAAAATATATATCGTATGCAAATACTGCTAAATATTGCACTTATTATTATTTTAAGCCCTTGTCTACTTGAAAGCTAATATAATTTTAAAATTATTAGTTAACTGACAGCTTGATCCTCTACAAGAGTTACATTATTGAATGACTATAGATATTGTGTCAGAAATACCCATTAGCAACTTATTGTCACGCACTTGATCTAAATTTCAATGGCTAACACACTTCAGACTCATTTTTTAATAAACACTTAAGCACGTACAAAATCCCACTTGGTTTTAAGTACATTAATATTAAGTTTTCTAAGATTTCAACCATCAAAATAAAAGTAATAGCAACACTTTTAAAAGTCTAATAAAATGATACACAAGATAAAAAGATAGCTTTGAGTATATAAGTTTCATATTATATTCTGATATTTACTAATTATAATAATACTATAGTCTTTTTTTAGTTTGTAATTGAATTTTTTAATAACCAATATAATATAGATAATTGTTTGTCCTTTACTTACTTTCAAAATTTTAAACAAACTGAAAATACGAAGGTGAAACAATAGGTAATGCCTCCATTGCTCTAAATGTTATTTCTTCCACAGCTACTGAACTATCTATGTTTGATATTATAGAGATAATATTACTCTAAATGTATAGTATTTTCCTTTTCAGATTGGCAGATTAGAACCATGGATCTGGAGATAAAAGATAGAGTCGTTCTCGATTTTTTGACAAAAGAAGGATGTGCACTTAAGAAAATACATAGACGCTTGAGAATGGTTATGGAGAAGCTGTAATGGGCATTAGTAATAAGCGACGTTGTGTGAAGAAGTTTTTAAACGGAGAAACAGAAATTGCAGGTAAAACGAAAAGCGGACGAAGGACAACATTAGTCACAGATACAAATCGAGAACGTGCTCATGAACTGATTCTAGGAGACAGACAAGTTACATTTGAGGATGTTGCTGATGCATTGAACATCTCGTATGGCTCAGCCTAAGCAATGATTGCTGAATTAGGATATAACAAAATTTGTGATAATTGGATTCCCAAGCAATTGACCGTTGATAGTCGAAGGAAGAGGGTGGAAGTTTGTCACAAGCTCTCGCACGCATTTGAAGCATCTACAGCCTTGATTTGGCCCCTACTGATTTTTACCTGTTTGGATCAATGAATGGCAGAAAACACTGTAAAAAAGACATATGTTACTTGTACTAAGAAAATATAATAAAACCATGAAATAAAATATACAACGACCTCTTCCGAGTTATCCCCGATTCCGAAAAGCGTTCTTTATCTTTAGAAATCTCAAAAACTAATATAGTTTTGAGATTTACAGAAGCATTTATAAAAACAGAGTTTCGTTTTCTGGCACGGACGTTTGGAAACATTTCTGGGTAGTTTTTGTAGTGTATTAATCAGATTTTTCAACCCGGAATATAAGTTTTTCTGATGCAATAAATTATCAAGCAAACATCTTCATGTTCAACAAACATGTTTAACAGACAAACATGCTAAATTAACAGTCTTCACATAAATATTAAAATTAATATTATTTTGTTACTCTTGCATGTCTAAATTTAGTTAAGCAGCTGAAAATGTTTGCTTCAGAATGGATAGCATCTGAAATTCCGATAATCCAGTTTGAGAAAACTGCTTAATACAGTATAATAACCGCTCGGAAACGTCTCCGAAAATCATTGGCAGAAAAAGAAACTTTATTTTATAAATGCTTCTTTATTTTTTGGAAACATATTGGTTTCCGAGTTTTGAAAATATAAAGTACGCCCTTCGGAATCGTGGATAACTCGGAAGAGGTTATCGTATATTTTCATTCGTGTGTTTATATTATATTTTCGTAGATTAAGGAACATTTATCTTTTTTCGAGTGTACATGGTTTCAGATTCAATGACTTGGATGACGGTAAAACAGCTTTAAAATCCTGGGTTAAGATGCAAAACCATGAATTTTTCCAAAATGGTTTTAATGATTGTGTTAATGGATGGTGCAAATGTGTGCAAATGTTGACTATGTTGAGCAGTAATATTGTGTAGAGAACAGTCCAGGCTATGATCTATAATCATCTTTGCTGTTATATGTTCATTAATAAAGTTTTTGACACACAGGAGGCATTTCTTATAGATCCACTCTCGTACTTTGTCTTAAAATTTAATTTACCATGAAGCTAATGAATTCTAAAGAAGCTAATGAAGAGGTTATAATTTTTTAAATGTTTTCCATTCGTCTGAGATTTAAAAAAAAAAACCCGTTTTAGAAATATGGCTAACTTACAAAAGGCTGTGTATATTTTCAATCGTGGTTATTCGTACATTAACAATCAGTTGCCTGCTTTCGATTTTCTATATTAAATATCCATTTGATATCAATTTTATTCTCTGTCTTTTAGATGGATATTTTCTTTTTGAGATAACCTGAATCTTGAACATTACACCGCAGAGCGTTTTACCATTTCTTAAGAATCATTTTTCTATTCCATTAAATATAAATAGATTAACATTCTATAAATAAATATTTCTACTTCCACTTCAACATAGATATCCTCAGAACCTTTTAATTCACATCTGTCTGTACGAAATGCTGTAACAGGAAATGAAGATCGTAAACTGATTATCAGTGAAAACACTGTATAGATAGCTACTTAGATACCATGATGAAATAAGGATTTCTATGCTGTTTGTTTATTCAAAGAGATGTGTAGGAATCGTTTAATATTGTAGTAAATCTATATTTATTTTTGGGATAAATTTAAGCGTATTCTTAGTAAAATAATTTTTAATCATTCTTAGTAAATTTAATTCTTAGTAAATTAATTTAGTACTGAAATAAATGGAAGTTTTCTTTACTAGGATACTTTTAAGGAAATGTTTGGTAAATTCATGTTTACAATTTAAAGCATATCTATACTTTTCATGTATAAAATGATTAATAGTTTTATACATCACATAAGTATGTGTTTCCGAATGCAGTGTTGTATGAGATTTTGATGTACCACAAATGGTGCGTCGCTAAATTTTACATGTAAGACAACGATATACCATTGACTATCATATTCATAAAATATTGAGTGAAATAAGCATCACCCCCACAGCTTCACGTATGTCTACCACTTTGTGCGATATTTTGAAATTAATAACATGTCACAAAAAACACGAAATCTTCGAAGTTTAATATAGACTATAAAATATTAGCAACAATTTACGTTAGCATACTAGTATACAGTTTTTGTTAATGGTTTTTTGTAATATAAATAACGATAATTATTTTTTTAAAAATAAAATGTATTGTAATTTTTTCAGAACATTTCATTATATTTTTTCCTTAATCTTAAAGATGCCTTTCACTTTATATTTACACTTTAAATATAATCACTCGTGACTGCATTTTATGTAATCTCCATAAATTGTAGTTGCTGTAGGAAAATTTTCAAGAATTCCATATTTTATTTACAAGGAAATTCAATATGAAATGACATAAATATATCAAAATAGCATAGACTCAATTTGTTTAGAATTAATCATTCACAAACGTTCTTTTTTTTTTGTAACCATGAAAAATAAGAAAAAATAAATAAAATAAAGCCATAAAATAATTTGTTTTTCATAGTATAAACATTCAGCATAAATTTGAGCGAAAAAAAAAAAAAACTTTAAAAACAAGAACGAGAAAATATGCATCACGGCATAGATTATGAAGCAATCGGAACAACTACATATTATGAAAATAATGTATATATCAGTGTCATTGAAATACCGTAACAGCATTAAAATACAAACTATTATTCCCCACAGATAGTTATGGAATGGAAAAAAATTGTGTGCGCCCCCTGTAAACAAACTATCATTGTTACTTACCCTATAATCTAAGCAAAGCATCTTACCATATACTTCAGTGATTCATATCAATTTCATTTTGTTTGAAACAGTGTAACAACATTAAAACGCACTCAAAACGATTTCCTATTTGATTGTAATGTAATAGAAAACTTTGCAGTGTCCCTATAAGCGCATTATAACTGTTACATATTCTAAAATATATAACAAAAAATATTATAAATATATCATAAAATATATAACATATATATAAAATATGTTGTCCCCGACCTCAGTAATGCATATCAATTTCATTATGTTTGACATAATGTACCGTTATTAAAATGCTCAGAATGAGATCTTTCTCCATTGACCGTAATGTAAGGGAATAGTTTTGAATATCTCTGTAAATTAACTATAAATGGTACACACTTAATTTTCAATAACGAATATGCATGGTAAATCTCAATAACATACATCAATTACAAGGCAATCCGAGTATATTTGCGAGAGTTAGATCATGGACAGATGGCACACAGACAGTAGACAGACAGACGGAAGACAGAAAGACGGCAGAAGGAGAAACCGCAAATGGCAGACAGAAAGACAGCAGACATTCGGCATACACACGGCAGACAGACAAACCTAAATAATAAATATTTCTCAACTATGTTGGAAACTGTTAAAAAATAATTTTATATTTAGCGCTTCCCTTTTTTATATAAACTAAAATTTATCTCATTAATATTTCTTTATAACTGTTCTTCACTCTATTAACTCACCTGTATAAAAGCCGTTTCATATTTTAACTTTTTTATGATACGTCGTTTCAAATATTTCTTAAATTCAACATCTATTTAATAAATAATACCATGTATGTCATGAAATCTGTAATCAATAATCAATTCCAAAAATTTAATACATCTGTACATCAATGATAAAGGCAATCAACTCTTATACAGTATATTTTATTCAATAGACGATTTTAAATTAAATTCAATGTTCTAAATTCCAAGGTTTCAAGTTCAAAATTCTAATTTCAGTTTTTAAAATTATTTTATGATAAATTATTGATTTTACTAATGGATATATATATTAAGCATTAAAAAATACAGCTGTTTTCATAAATGCTACAAAAGTGAGAACGGAAATCACTTAAGCAAAATCGGAAATCAGCATTCGATATATTTTTTAAAGATTAGAACTCAATGAAAATTCTAATTAAAAAAATACCGTAGCACGATTCTTCTTAAAATATTTCTTCTATGTAAGAAGGATTTTGTAAAGCTCCAATGTCATCAAATTATTTATCAATATATTTACATGGATTAGATATATTTCAAAAGTCCCTAAAAGATGTATCAGGAAAACTATTGTTAAATAAAGTGGATAACTATTTTTTTAATTGTTTTAAATGAGGTACAATTTTTGTATAATAGAAAAGAAATTATCGCATATATACTAATATAGCAGGTAAATTATTAAAAAAAATTCATGGGATGGTTTCTAGTCAAATGTGTTCGTATTCTTTAGCATATATTTTAATGTATCATTCTCCTAGTTAACCAATGAATATTATCTAAACTCTAACGTGTCATACAGATCACGGTTAATTACCCTTCTCGTCAATTATGGGGCAGTTTATATCATGTTGTAAGCGACATTCGACACGTTATAAAGACTGATGGCCAGCGCTATCCGTAAATGAGAAAAACGAAAAACTTTTTTATATTTCTAAATTAATTATTATTCCTCATTCCTCATTTCTATATTAATAATATAACATTATTTTTATACGAAATAATGTATGTGATGAAATCAGCAATCATTAATTCATTACTATAAAAAAAATATTATTAATTTTTAGATACATTATACTAAAATTAAATTATTTATGATAACAATTATTACTTAATAATAATTTTATTATTTTTAAAACAAAAAAAAGAAAAATTAAAGATTTCTCAAAAAGTGAGGATTTGTAAGTTCTTAAAAGTGCAAATTTCTATATTTTAAAAATTGACACAACCGTAATTTAAAAAAAGTGAATGTTTAGACTACTTATTAGCAATCGTGAATTGCTTCATTTAGCAATGCATAAGAAATTGAGCAGATCAACGTTTATTTCGTAATGCTTCAGTTTTAATCTAAATAATAGTCACATTAAATTAAAAATATATACTTACCATTTCTACTATTTATTAAAAAAAAATTTCGACTCTATCGCTCATGTATTAAAATTTGGAATAACATTTTTATAAAAGTATAGAATTATATTAACTATTATATCTATCTATATAGTTATTTATAACAGTTAAATTTACTTCGATTCGGGCTTATGTTAGGTTCATTTCTGGTTCATGGTGTTTGATTCAATACACAAGACAGAAATGACGTGTATCAAATACAGATTACCTCGAAGTATTCTTTTAACGAAAACAATTACATTTTTAATGTTTAAATATAAAGTATTTTTGTATTTTAATGCAACAATAATTCACTTTATCTGTATCATTGGGTAAAAATGCACAAATTCAGTAAAACGTAATTCAGATTTTTTTTAAATGCACAATTTATGTATCGTATAGAAAATGGAAATTGGATTAATTTTAATTAAAATTGCTTTCAACTTTGATACAAATTACAAACATTAATAAGGCAATATAATTACTTAATAATTTGTAATCGTTAGAGATTAGTAAGAGTTTTATTGATTTTATAACATTATTGGGAGATATATTATTATATATTAAAAAACAATAAATGATTTTCTCTCGAACTGAAATGTTATCACACCCATTAAGACAAAATGATAATGCCGGTTAATGAAACACATCTTATAATTAGCATAAATTATGTCTTTCTGTAATACTAAATATCTTTATTTTAAATGATGCAATTGAATAATTATTTTTTGAGATCATGGCCAATTAAAAGCATTTTATAATTTTTGCAGAAGATGAAAAAAAAACCGCTTTTAAGAGTGCATTCATTTGTATAAAATACTGATTAAATAAATTTCAACAAATTAAAGTACACAATTTAAGTATAATTCTAATTCTAAACATTGCTCACAAACTAGTTTTTGCTAATGTATGAATATGTTTTTTTTCTTCGTATTGCTTTTACCTTCAAGTAATATGCTTAATTGAAAATCAATTGTAACGAGCATACATTGAAAGAGCATTTATTTTATTAAGCACCGTAAGTTCATATAGTTTTATTAGCAAAAGATTCAATATATTTTTGGAATGCATTTACAGCAATTTCGTATCTGATGTAATGTGTCATTAAATGTATTAATATTGCAAAACCTATTCCATAATATTTTATAAGTATATCTTTTAAGATACAACTGTCATATAGAAGAAAATGTATATCTCATATCACCATAAAAATATTCATGTACAAGATCATTTTACAGGTCAATCTAAAATAATTTTTGAACATAAAATTAAATTATCACGCTAATCAAACTTAAAAATTGTAGGAACGGGAAATAAAATTTTCAGGAAGAGAAAACATTAAACATGAATAATACAAATCAATGGTATTTTAATAATAAAATTGCAGACACATTTCCTAAATTTGATTATCGAATGGTGACTTTTCTTGGAATTTTTCCAGAACATTTTCCCATCATATGCGATTAAACGCATTATTATTTCAAATATACGAAGATATTTCTTAGTTTTTCTTTAAATATATCTTTTCTAAATCCAAAATCTTCATAATTTTATTAAAGTGCATTTTTTATAAGTCAATTTAAAACAAATCAAATAAGAACACACAATTATACTTATTGAAGTTCACAAATGGACGAATATGATATAATTTAAACACTTAAAAATGTGCAAAAAACCCTATGCAATTTTATTTAATATGTAGCCGAAACATTTCTGGAATTGAATAATCAAAAAATATGTTTTAATGGAATGAATTCAGAATAATGTATCCTCATTAGTAATACACTTTCTTTATTCACAATAAATTTTCAATTTTATTAATATTAATAAAGCTTTACAGACAAAATATTTTCCTAAAAAATGAAACATATTTCTCAAAATTGCAGAATTATGGAATTATTTTTTCCTTTTTTAAGCACATTTAAAAATGATTCTTCCGTACTTTATAATTTAGTTGTATTACTTTCATTATTGGTGATAGATTATCATCTTCATTGCATTTTTTTCGTATAAAGTACATCAAGTACATCACATTATTTTTTCAATGCTTGTCTATATTAAATAAATTTAGCAGACGTACATATCCTAAAAAAATATTTATGTAATTTATTATTAGCTGAAGGATTATTACTTGAAAAAATTCATTTTAATATGTTTTATTAAATTTTAATTATTCATTTGTAAATAGTAATGTGTGTTCCAAAGTTGCATCTAAACCAATTTCTAGTTATGTATATTTAAAAAATTAAAATCTAAATGTATATATATATATATATATATATATATATAACTATTAAATGAACGTTACAACCACCAACAAAACAGATCTTCCCAACAAATTGAACAATACCTAACTACTAAACATAGTATTTAAAAAAAAAAAAGTAGAGAGAGCAGAAATTAAATAATGGAAATAAATTTGTGGAATTTAGACAGAATCTTCAGGCCCCAAATGCCTAAATTTCATATATATATATATATATATATATATATATATATATATATATATATATATATATATATATATATATATATATATATACTGTCAGTTAAATCAAACTGAATCCACCATACTATTTTACCATGAAATAGACGGAGAAAAAAACTGTACATGGGTTTACACATAGATATAAACATAGAGATATATTAACCTTTAAACATAACAAGCACGAAAAAGCATCCACTAAGCATAGTCACTTTCCACACATCCAGAAACCTGCAACGCAATTCTCCGTTAAATAAAGTTAATCACACTACTTTTTGCATCCTTGTATGTGATCAATAGAAATGCATATATACTACAAATCATGCTAAAAATTAATTCCGTTAGAAAACGTATAACATAATTGAAAATTAACTTTTAGCAATTTTCGTCCATAGACGGAAATGTACTAAGACTCTTTTGTACAGTCCTGTCTATATCTACAGATTTTGATACACATCACATATTAATCTAAAATGTATTTCAGGTAAAAAATTCATAACACAATTAAAAGTGCACTTTCAGCAATTACCAGCAATAAACGGCATGATATATATAATTATTTGCGTACCTCATTATATGAATGCATTTAAATTCCACAAACCTCTTAGTATACTACTAATATAGTACAGCAGGAAAATGCAAAAGCAGTAATAATTCCGTGTTCTCCGTGTTGCCGTGTAATCTATTGTGGAGCCTTGTAAAATATCAATAGAATTTATGCACACCACGTAATATAGTTAATTTTAACAACGCATACCACAAAGGCAAATGCTCTTTCCAGCAATTATCGCACATAGACAGTATTATATTGTGTATCCTTGTAAATAAACGATGAAATTGCATATTACAATTAAAAACGCACTTCTAATAATTATTCCTCAAATACTATACTGTAACTGAATTTTTCGTGCTCTTATAAGTTAAATATAAATGCTATGCACAACATATTTTGTTGTAAGCATCTTCTTCTGCGTCTCAATGATACATCACAATGTCCTTGTGTTTGACATAGTTAATTCCTTTCTAACGATTTTTCCTCATTAATCCGTAACTTAATACAATAATTTTGAATGCTCCTGTAAACGAACTATAAGGCTACATAATTTCAAAACCGATCATGCTACAGTAAACCTCAATAACATGTATAGATGACATAGCAATCCGAGAATATTTAGGGCACTTAGAACACGATAGCCGTACAGACAGACAGACACACCGAAGTCATTAACGCTTTTCAACTCTGTTGGACAGTGTTCAATATATTATGTTGATACACATATGTTGATAACTGCATGTGTGTGTACCTGTGTTTGAGGGTATACAAATAGAGACACCGTAGTCTAAAAAATTTCAAAAAATACTATGTTTCTAATTAACAATTATTTTATTAAACGTACATAACATAAATTCGAAATTGATGTATTTTGATTAAAACAAATAAGCATTTAAAATTACTCTTATAGCACACGTATTTAAAATAAAATACCAAATGGTCTGAAGCTACATTGAACATAATACAGTTCCATTTTCATAAATCAGATTATTTTAGCTTCTATAGCTGCAACTTCAAATCATAAAAATATTCTTAAAACGGTATTTTAATTTTAGAATCACTTCATGTTGATGTATATTTCAAATTTATAAATTTTATTTTTATATTAATTTAATATAAGCAAGTAACAACAAGTATAACACTGCTACTTATAAAGATATTATTTCTAAAATTAATGTAGACTATCATATGGAATGTATATTGTATTCTGCTTTTAGAATAACCTTATTTTCTAAAATGTTCATAACTCTAACAAAATATATATTCTACAAACTATTTTAATTTTAATTTTGATTTTATAATATAACGAAATATTATTTAAATCCAAAATTAAACACATGTACGTAACATTAATTTAAGTATAATAATAACTTAGCTTCAATACGCATGTAAGTATACACTCGCATATATATATACATATATATATATGTATATATATATATATATATATATATATTACAAAATTTAAATTTTTTCCGCAATTATTCTATAAAATTTGTCCATTCAATAATATTCGGTATATAACCCAGCTTATTAAAATAATTCTCATTCTTAAAATAGCCTTTTACTATCCATATGTAAAGCCAATTATTCCTAATCCACTTAATAATATTTATTCGAATGTAGTTATTCTAAAAATGGCGATAGCTTTTTTAATTTATTCATTAAATAGAACATCTTTATTTTAATCCATTATTAAAATTCATTAGTATTATTCCCGTGTGGTCAAATTGCTATAACTTCTTTATTTAAATGCTAAAATATCGTATCTCTTAAAATATTCCGCTCAAAAAACCTTATTTCATAAAGTTATCCTATTATTAAATATCAAATGTCTATTAAAATATTTCCGAAAAACTTTAATTCTTTCTTTTTTTCCCTTTTATAAAGATTCATTTTCTTTTCTTCTTATTATTTTTATTACGTATTAAATTCGAAGTTTAGCTACAGCCTCAAAAACAGATAAGCTGGTTTGTTGATATGACAGGCATCTGGTACGAGATTATGGAATATTCTGGATGGGCGTAGAAAGTTTTTGCATTTTACAACAAAATAAATCCACCGGAAATATTGATAAAGTTCCAAAAGAGACCTTTTGATTCGATAGAAGTGGGTCACGTGACGTATTCTGTATTATTACGCAAGCTAGTTTAAAAACACGATCATCCTGATTCGGAGAGGATTTTTCGACGCTGGTGTTTGCTAAAAGAATCGGGACGGATTCTAGAAAATAATGGAACGTTGTATTTTTTTTCGTTTAGCGTTGGCTAATGAGCATTTTCCCTGAAGAGATGTCTTAAACTGGAAATAAAAGGTTCTTCGACAAAAATATGGACTGACATTTCTTGTTGTTGATGATACCACCCGGCCGCCTGATGCGAACTAAAAGGGAAACCAATAACATAGATAACCCTATTTATCACGAGCACGACTGCCTTCTTCCCGGATTTGAACTTGGAAACACGACATATATATATATATATATATTGGAATAACACATTTATCCTATCACTATTATTCTTTAGGAAACGAATTGAATTATTTTTATTTAAAAATATTTTTTTAAAATAATTTTTCGAAATAAAATAAAATTTTAATATTAAATACAGAAAATAATTGGTTTCTTGAAAATATCGTATGACATTAGTACATTTTTAAAAAAGCGATTTTTCTAAGAATAAAAGCAATTGGCATGATGAATAATTGAAGATATAATATTTCTCAAATGACATTAAATTTCGATTTTTATTACAAAAGAATGAAAATAAAATTGACTGTTTTCTTTTAATTACCTAATTAATTCAGTACTTTACACATTGTAGAAGATGAATTAATTATCCAACTGTTTTGTCTCATTCTTTAACGATTCTTAAATTTGACTATAATGATTTTCAAAATCAATAACATTGTTTTCAATCATTATAAAGATAGGAAAATGAAGTAATTGTCTTTGTTTAAAAAAAAATGTATTTTTTATAATTTTACGAAAGAATACATTGATCGAAATATTTTTCCTCAGCAGTTACAATCGTTTCCTATTTATCTTTTGTAATTCAAGTCGGTTGAATTATTTATATTTTTAGTTTATCGATACTTGAAATATCATTTTTGGATGCTATGTACTGAAATTTCTATACTTCAAATCATGTTGAATTGAACTAAATAGAGGTTTGCTTTGGCGAATTCTTAGAATGTCGAGTTTGTAGCCAAATGACTTCAGTTTTAGAACACAGTCGTAGAAATGTTTCCCATTATAATCATATAAAGTAGTTTAAAAATATAAAGTAGTTTTGCATCGTTGCTAGTTGGCAAATTGCTATGGTGATTAAAGATGCCCGCTTTCCGGTAATAATGAAAAATAATGAATATTAATTCTTGAAAAAAAATAACCATAATCCTCTGAGCCTAGCAGAACGTCAAGTTGATTTTGAACGGATTATATAATTAGACAGAGTTCTTACAATTTCACGGGAAATACCAGTATTTTCTTAATAAAAAAAGTTGACTTACATATACGTAATCGCGCCAATGCATAAGGCGAGTTTTTCTCCAATTAAATACTAGAAATTATTTGCCCTAAAGTTAGGGAAATTCCCTGGCGCGTAGGAACCCTGTTATATGAACAATTTATGTCTTCAAAATATGTTTGGTTTTCCATTTGAGTTTTAGTACGTTTAACTTTACAAGCAAAGTTGCAAAATTATAAACCTTGTCATTGAGAAATATCACTTTTTTAAGAGTTCACGCTAACGGTGACTGTTTTTGAGGTCAACCATGTACTTTTATAGATTATGATATTCGAATTCCATTGTTTGGTGCAAATTCAACGACTCGTAATTCCCAAACGTCCTTTATATCCCACCAATTACAGAGCAACAATACAACAATGGCTGGACAATTTAACAATCGTTTTGTACTTTTATGACAATCGAGATAAGTCAGCCTCCAGTCACAATATAGGCCCTCAAACGGTCTACAATTGCACATTTTGTAAATTCATGTAGCAACAGCATCAAAGTGAGCGTTTATTTTTGCATTAAAATGTACAGAAGTGGAAGAAAATGTTACAATTCGTATTTATTTTAAGCTGTACATATTTCGATAAATAATAACACCTCATTAAGTTAGTAGGAAGTTGTGGAAATTGTTGTCATTTCTAAATGAATATTTGTTAATCAATATTATTGACAAAGAAACTATGTAATTTGTTTCATTTTTTATTTGAATATGGATGCCGTCTTTTGGGTCAGTAGAGAGTTGCATAGAACGACTCATATTGTTTTATATTTCAATAATAAAAACTGTCAATAATAAAAACTTTGAGAATTTTTTATGAAACGTATTTTTCGAAAATAATTCGAAGAACCTACACTGAGACTCTTTCTATACACTCGTACAGAGACTCGTTCGGAAATTTTGTTTGAATATTCATACTCTACCTTTTAGTAAAGACAAAATTTCATTAATCATTTCTACATAAAGATAGAATTTCTTATTTTTAAAAGTTATAATAATAAATGCTGTCAAATCGATTTTTGCGTTTTTTTCAGATGTGTTATTTTTTTCTATATTCATTATGGAATTCACAAAATTCACAAAAAACTAACTTTTAAACACACAATATCCAAATATAGCATCATGAAAATGAACATAAATGTGTTTCGAGACTAACTTGGTCTCATATCATCAGTGTCAATAAAAACCAAAACGACATCCCCCCAAACACATGAAACTAAATGTCAAAAACCCAAATGACAGCAAACAACACACGAAAAGATCATCATGCACGAGCAACCAATGAGATTAAGCCGGAAATGACGCATTGTGACACAGTAGATCAACATAAAAAGGTGAGATGTATGTTACACTCGAAAGATTTTTGACTAGGGAGTTTCTAAATTTATGAATACAAACTGCTTCAAAAAATTCTAAATCCGAAGGAGTATTGCATTCCTTAATAATACTGGCCGAATAAAAGTTAAAATTGTGTCCCGCACCCCAACAATGACAAACAATGGAGGAATAATTACAAAAATACTCTATTGCTTGTCATTGATGTGTTTTTTATGGACATTGATGATGTGAGTCCAAGTTACTCACGAAACATTGGTGCTTCATGATGCTTCATTTGAATATTGTGTGTTTAAACATTGGTTATTTGTGTATAATATTAATTTATGTCAAATAATTGTAAATGTCATTTTCAGTCATCTAAAATATCAAATAACCAATAATGAATAAATAAAGTGTAAAAACTTTCATCGGAAAATTACGTAATTTTATTGTATATATTCTTTATATTAAATATTATAGCTAGTAAGTGTTGGTTAGTGGTAATATTTTCCTCACGAGGGGTAATGAGACCGGGATCTCTATTTAAAGTGTAATCCGACAAATTACACACATGCATGCCTATGTTCGTATTCCTTACAGGTAACTTTTTTCCAGTAGCCAGTGTCCTAAACACTATATAAGTAGATGGACTTTTTAATCTTAAATATAAATTTATTATCATCACGCAATTTACATAAGGATTGTAAAAAAAATCCCAAAAGTATAAGACCCCTATTTCTGCGATTTCGAGTAACCTGTGATTTTTCCCAGGAACCCAAGAGAGGAAGGGCCGGACGAGGCTCAAATTTAACAATACATTTTTTGATTGTCATATTTCTATACATATAACAATATCTGGTTTCAATTAAAACAAATCTCTAAAAAAATTTGTTTTTCGAAAACGTCCACTCCTATTATTATTATTAGTTTTTTAATCAGAAATAAAATTTGAAAGATACCAATCCAAAAGTTTGCTGTTAGTGACTCTTACAAGAAATGAATATAATTTAATTCATAGAACAATTGTTTAGGATGATAACTAGATTTATTTTCATTATTTCGCAGAGAAAGTATTTTCGCAAGTAATTATAATTATAATAAAAAAAATTACATAATTTTTTTTAAACGGGTATTTATAGTTTTAAAAATCTAAAACAATGTAAGTTTTAAAATACGTTTCATATTGAAACAGTGGAAAAAATATTTTCAACTTAGTTTCTTTCTGCAGTTGCATTATAAGAAATGTAAATAAATAATTATTGTGTAGAATTCTGTAAAATCTACAAAAACTGAAGAAACATCCTTTTTATAGTACTATCCAAATTATTAAATAGTTCATACTGTAATCTAAAATGCAGAAGGCCTAAACAACATAAACCATAAAACGAACTTAATCACAGCTTGCTTTACTGTTTTCTGAAATATACTGAAAGAGGCTGTGTAATTAATCTGCTACAGTTCAAGAGAGCCAATTAGTTTGATAGGATTTCCTATTAACTGTTCTTTACAGTCAGTATTGATTCTAACAAATGTAGCTGTATTGATTCTGGTGAATTACAGTCGAGTGAAGATCTATTTGGTTCCGAAATACCGCCTATTGTGAATTTGACAATTTCATGTTAACATAATGACAAATATTTCATTTTTAGACAATTTTTAGAAATCAACCTAGTAATATACATTCGCGTTAAATGGGACAGATGTTTGAGGATAATACCTTTATATTAAAATAACGTATTTAATTATTTTAAGTAGATAATTAAAATAAAGAAAAATGTATTAGTGTGGTATAATATAAATGGCTCGCGATATAAAGTATTTAAGAAATTGTTCTGTTCAAAAAAGGTAGACATTATTGAAAATAAGTGCATATTTAAAAATTTAAAAATATAACCAGTTGCTACAATTCATATGTTACACAGGTTGTTTAATTAATACTTTTAAGTTCTTCATAATGTTTCATACATAAATCTTGTATTAAATAAAGTGTCAAATCATTTTATAAATATTTTAATGATTATTTAAAAATTTCAGAGATTTGAGCGATTAATTTTGCATGCCAATTGAAATATTTTAAAGAAAATGATCAATATAATTTTAAGAAATATATATAGCGCATAAATAGATGCAATCATTTCGTCATACAAAATTATATACTTATTTGTACATGTTATGCTATTACTACAATTTCATTGCGCGCATTATTTCAGAAGAAGACTTTCTTTTTGTCTATAAAGCTGCATTTCTTGTAATAACTTACGATAATAATAATAAAAAAAACCTTTCAATATTTTTGTATAGCTTTTTGTTTATGAATCTCTATGCTAAAAAGTAATTTGAATCAGATACTTTGTGATTGCATCTAGTTTTGTTATAGCAAGACGTTAATAAATGTAGTAGAAAATGGGGCACAGTGGACCACCATTTTCAATTGTGTTTATTTTAGATTGTTAGGTGCGTTCGTAATTATATAAATACGTAGCACCTATTGTCGTCGCCGTCCGTCTGTCTGTCTGTCCGTCCGTCCGTCCGTCTGTCCGCATATAACAACGCAAAAACTACTCAACCGAATGGTTTGCAATTTAAAATATATTATCTTTGCAGAATTTTGTCGAGACATTTCAAATTTTATTAAAGTCGAATCAAAGCTTTAGGAGATATTAATAAAAATATTTATTAAGAAATTTGAATTTTTTTTTTAATCGGTGCATTTGTTGTGCTTCCGAGGTATAATTGTCAAGCGATCGACATACTAATTTTATTACAGAAATTAATCTGCAGACGATATAATTCATTTCACAGAATTAAAAATCAGAAAATATCTGAATATTTATGTAACTAGTTATAGTACCAACGCACCTCATTTGTCACGTTTGACGTACAATTTCCAACTTGTTTTAACTTCATATTAGTACTTATAAATGTCAGCATAGTGATGAATATTTTCATCCTTAAAATATACAGACAAAACAAAATTACTACATTTAGAAATTTGTTGTTTTAGTTACAAATGTAAAATTTTGTTTCTTTATAAATGTGGATTTTCCGTTAATAAAGGCTAGGACTACAGAAGAAAAAAAAAACAGTCAAAGGTTTAAAAATTACACTCATTTACTGATAACTCTATGGAAAATATTTTTCTTTATATATAAAAATATATTTTAGTACATTTTCTTATTCCAAGTTTACAGGGAGGAAATTGCATCACCTAAAAAATAGGCCCAGTGGAGAACACTTTTACACTGTTACAGCATTGCTAATAAGCAGCAATAGTTCCTCATTTTATTGATAAATATACCTTTTGTTAATAAAATGTTCTAGTATATTTTGTTCGGAAATATATAAATAAAAAACATTTTTGTGTTTTACAAAAGTTTAAAAATTAAATGATATCGCTACTAATTCATATTAAACAGATAAAACATTATTACCTTACCATTGGGTTACCTTAGGAACACTCGGCACCTTTGGTTCACTCACCGTCTTGCTAAAAGCGTATGTCTTCATTGAGGGCTTTTAAAAGGAAATTGATCCGCATTATCAATGTCGTATAACGAAAACTCTGAAAAATTTGCACAGTCACCCTGCTCAGACAGCGCTGGTTTTGAATCCGCTAATAAGGTAAAGCTAGGAGAGTCTGAGAACAATTCAAAAGATTAACAATAAAAAATCTAAATATTAATTTTTTTGCTAAACTATCCATGAATAATTTTGACTTCATTTGATTTTTATGCATTTCCATTGCTAATTTTACTTACCCATCATACGTAGTATAGGTAAGTCTTGTAATCGTTTTGAAAATCGAAAAAATTTTTTTGACGGATTTACACGTTTCAGACACTGGAGATTCCGAAAAACATATTTTTAGAAAAAAAAAAATTTGCCGTCCGTCTGTGTGTCTGTGTGTCTGTGTGTGTGTGTGTGTCTGTAAACGCTCTATCTCCTGAAAAAATTGAGATAGAGACTTGTAATTTGGTATGTACTTAGTATGTAATAATGGGAAGAAGCCTATTTCATTTCAATAACCTCGATTAACCGGAACAATTTTTTTCGGACTCTCGAAATATTCGTTCTGATGAAAGGTATATAAAATTTTTCGAAATTGTTTATTTTAAGAACTGAGTATAAAAGACAATAAAAAAACATAAATTTTGAATAAAGCATGAAGTCGATCGGATAATTAGTTGCCGAGATATTTGGAATCCTATTTTCCACACTCTTCGATTTTTCATGACCCTGTATTACATCCAAATTTCACTTCAAAGATATATTTTAATTGGAAATTTGACGCTTAATCAGATGCAATAAACTGCTAGTTAATAGGATTATTATTTTTGGAGTTATAAGGAAAAACCTCTTTCAAGCAATTCAGTAATCGAGCCTTTAAAGTTTGTGACGTCATCAAGCCACGATTTTATTTGAATTGCAATGCATTTTATAAGTAGTTTACACATTTTTATTTTAATATTTTACTTTATGCATATCCATGATGGGTAAGTATTACGGTGGCCCCCAACGACTAGTTTTGTAATGTTGTAATTAATTAGAACAATTGTAATAAAACCAATAAAGTTATTTTGTGCAATCTGTCCTTACAGGTTTGATGTGATTGTGCACATGGGTAGGAGAGATTGTTACTAATAATAACTACAATTAAATTATTGACAATAATAATTACACTTAAATGACATTATTGTAACGCTTTTGTGAACAAATATTATTGTATTAGGAGTTAATATTTCGACCTAATGTTTAAAGAATCAAAAAAAGGAAATAATTTTAAAAACGATTAAAAAATTTTAATTAAAGGGGAAAAATTTAAACAATCCGAAAAAGCAAGTCCAGATAAGATTACAAAATAGCATTAAGTTACTTGATAACACGTTTAACTTAAAATTAGTCCATTTTTCATTTTTCATTTTTTAGGCAAATTTACCAATAAGCTGCGTAATCTCTCCTAGCTCGGAAACTAATGGTAACAATGCGCCATCTCTCCTAAATAGCAGATGTGCAAACTCTCCAATTTTGGTAGCAGAGATTGCGAGGCCTTTTATATAAACATGACCGCTACTAAATCGAACCGTTGATGTTCACATTGTTAATCCAGATTAATAGCTTATGAGAAATCGCTTAAGTTTAAAATATTTTGTACTACTGACATGGTATAGAAATTCTGATTAATAGTTATGAAAATTCAAGCACTTACTTTGGGAAAACAAAACAAAATAGCAATGCTTTATCTTAGACACTCAAAACAATCAACGTGCACTTTCAAGTAGACACTCCACTACTGCTGTTGTACAAATACCTGGAGTCGCTGCGCGCTCACTCTACTCCTTCCCCCCGAACCTCTATGTCTCTCTCTATCTCTCCTACCCATGTGCGCCAACCCTGTAAAGACATATTACGCAAAATAACTTTCTTTGTTTTATTACAACTGTTCTATTAATTTACAACATATCAACAAAATAGCAATGGAAATGCATAAAAAACAAATAAATTAAAAATTATTCAGGGATAGTTTATTAAAAAATTAATATTTAGATTTTTTATTGTTATTCTTTTGAATTGTGCGCAGATTCTCCTAGCGTTACCTTACCATAATCTCCTATAGTTTGAAAACGACTTCTAGTTAATCGGCATTTTTTATCAATTGTATATATATTTTTTTCTTTCCAACACATCTATTTTCAAACACAATGATTATTCTTCGTCTTCGTGTAAAATTTTATACACATTTTATAAGCTGCGAATAATAATATTAAAAATAAAATAAGCTCTGACATCTGAATTCTTCTCCATGGAAGAGGCATTTGGAAAACGCACAGTACATAATTACTCAAAATATACTTAATAACAAGTTGCTAAGCTCAAAACAAAACAGCAAACATGTTAATATTATTAAACAAATGACTCGAAAACATATATTTGTACAATAACAAAGACTTAAGTATTTAAATAAGAAGAATATTTAGTTATAAAGTAAAAATATGCCTGTGAATAAAGCAGACGTCATATCGACGCGGGTTACGGTCTAAGCAACCCATTTCCTTATTTTCGCAAATTAATAACTTCTAAACGTCCATAATTTTAATTTTAAAATCATGGAATAGGGTAAAGAATTGTATAGGATAAACTAATTTCCAAAAGTAGTATTTATAAAAAAATCTATCGCTTTCATTTTCAGCGCGATTTCAAAATATAAACTGGTTTGCACTTAAAACAATAAATAGTTCAGCGATGTTTCCAGTTAATATATTATAACAAAATTAACTCTTCTTCAATAAATAAATAAATAATATAATATAAATAAGAATTCACATTTAACATGCGAATAATAATATTAAAACGTATAATTGAACTACGTATTTAAACATTGAAAAAATCCGAATGAAAAGACCTTATGCAGGCAGCGAAATATTAGCCAATTTTTTCGGCTATTAATCTGTGACATGAGGCTAATGGGAAAGTATCGCTTTTAACAAATTTCAAATCTTTATTTGAATACATAATTAAGATAGAAATTCTTTTTGGTGTTGTTAAGGAGCAATTTTAAAAATATTTAAAATGTAAAAAGTCTGTTAGTTTTCAATAAAATGAATAGTTCTTGCCTACGTTTTGTGTTCCGGGTACTATGTTGTTTATCTCAAGAACCCCCGGGACTATATCCTGGTAAAAAGTCTTTTAACACTCTGAGCGTCTGAGAACTGTCCTGCATTTTCATAAAAATGTTCGTAAATCTAATATTAATTTAAATTTTCTTTCCTTGTTTGCTTCTAAAATACACTTCATATCTCTTTATTTTATATATATCGTAAAATACAATTATTTTAGAAATATATTTTTATACAGCTGATTTAAGTTGTTTTGGGGAAACGGGAAAATATATACCGGTAAACAGCTTAGAGGGAGACAATGCGCTGTAAAAATAGCTCTGAACATTTTCTAGGAAATTGTGTTTTTAATGCGCTTTACGTGTTTTTATGGAATTTGCTTATTTCATGAGACTGATATTTCCACTAGATTCAATAAAATCTATACTCATTTCTATCAATTTCTGAAATATTTATTAATTTATTTGAGACGTATGTTTCGCCGTATTCTCGTGGTTCAGTGGTTTATTAATTATTTTGAAATTCGCAACGCTAATCATAACTTAATAACTGGCCCTCACTCATAAATAATGCGGACATTATTTCTCTACATTTATTGGAAGACTGGAAGATATATACAGGATGGATATCTACATTATTTAGAAGTAAAATTCGAACATATTTTTTCTGTCATTTTCGTCAGCATTCTTACGCAACAACCGCTCAAAAGTCCAGGTGGAAAAGCAACCCCAACATAAACAATAGCCATAGTCATTCATTTACCGATTCTTCGGCATTAAGAACATAACAATTATCTACAACGTATTCAGAAAATCGCTTTCATCTTTTTTTTATCTTTTTTTTAATATACACTATATTGCCAAAGGTGACCGGTCACTTGCGATTTTAGACGTTTTGTTAACTATCTAGAAAACTACATGAAGAATTAACTTAAAACTGCAGGTGTGTAAACAGTATAGAATGGGTTATATATTTCCGTGAAGATTTTTTCACGCAACCCCATAGGGGACTGTCAACAAATTGAAAAAGAACGAATATCTTTTGGATAACCCTGTAAAAACTAATGTAGCAAAGCCGTTAAAACTCGAGATTATTAATAAGTTGCTTATTGTAATATACTGTGTTCATTGTTATGAGGATAGCATGTATACTCGTAGAGAAATTAAGGTTTTTATAAAAACAGTCCCAAATTTCGCGTAGTTTTTTGCTTATAATTTTCAGAGTTCTTAATATAAAAAAAAGTTCTTTTAAAAAAATATGACAAACAACATTGTACATAATACTCTGCCATCAAAATTAAAAAAGAATAAAAATTGGATGAAAAATGAGCAGGTTTACTAAAATATGTTTCACAGCGCATGCGCAAACGCAATCAAAATATAATATGCATAATGTATTAGCTAAGTATATAGAGCAACTTTTGTGAAAGTTTCAAAATCACAGCTTGAAAATTCTGAAAATTATCGTCGATAAAATAAGCTCGAAATCCGTTGTACCAAAAAGAAGCAAACATATGAGGGGTTGTATCCAAATATACGTGGTACGTGCAATATTGTGTACGCTATCTAGGCACCAATCAACAGATATTTGATACAACCCCTCATCTTTTTCTTCTTTTTGGGAGCAACGGATTTCGAGCTTATTCTATCGACGATAATTTTCAGAATTTTCAAGCTATGATTTTGAGACTTTCACAAACGTTGCTCTATATACTAAGCTAATACATTATGCATATTATATTTTGATTGCATTCGCGCATGCGCGGTGAAACATTTTTTTAGTAAACCTGCTCATTTTTACTCCAATTTTTATTATTTTTTAATTCGGATTGCAGAGTATTGTGTGCAATGTCCTTTGTCATATTTTCTGAAAAGAACTTTTTTTTATATTAAAAATTCTGCAAATTATAAGCAAAAAACTAGGCGAAATTTGGGAATATTTTTATAAAAACCTTAATTTCTCTACGAGTATACATGCTATCCTCATTAAAAATGAACACAGTATATTACAATAAGCCACTTATTAAATATCTCGAGTTTGACCTTTGCTACATTAGTTTTTACAGGGTTATCCAAAAGATATTCGTTCTTTTTCAATTTGTTGACAGTCCCGTATGGAGTTTAGTGAAAAAATCTTCGCGGAAATATATAACCTTTACTATACTGTTTACACACGTGCAGTTTCAGGTTAATTCCTCATGTATTTTTCTAGATAGTTAACAAAACGTCTAAAATCGCAAGTGACCGGTCACATTTGGCAATATAGTGTATATATTGAAATTTAGCTGAAAATTGTTGTTTTTGGTATCTTACTTTTTTAATTTGTTGTTAAATATTGCTTTTCATCTCTCAAATATTACTCTCCAACGCGGTTATAATATTTTTTATGATTTCACTTTTCCATAATTTTAAGATTTTTTTTAAATTTAAGAGTTATCGATGATCTTAACATTTCCGACTTTTTTTTTCTACTGTCAAATCTAGCAATAGAAAATTTCTTAATTTCCCTGAAAAAGAAAACAATTACGGACTTATTTTTAAAGATTTTCTTCTACGAAAACATATATTAATGTTCAAAGAAAAAATTGAATTAAATTTAATATATTTTTAGTATTTCTGTTTTATATTGTAATATCATTATCAAAACTAACTAAAGTACATGTTTTAACATAGAGATAAGCAGAACCTACTTAACCTTCGAAAGCAAGATAAATTTTGACTTATGAATATTTATATGAATTATATTTCTCAACGTATTGATTTTAACTACACATATTAATAAAATGCATTCTTTTTAAAACTTTAATTAACTGAGAGATTAAGTCTACTCATTTAAAAAGAATTTAGATAAAAAATCATTAATATTCATAGAATTTAAATCATTCTATGAAATAAAATTATTCTTTTTAAAAACTGTAAAATCAGAAAAAAAATAATGAAATAATTTTTGGGGGATTTTGCAGAATAAAGTTTTAAATCTGTTCGTATGTTTCCATTTTTTCACCTGCATAGTATGCATATTTAAAGATATATGAACTTATACTAAATAAATTGCAATTGCATAATAAAAAACAAACAATTTTCACAATTAAAGATTTTTTAGTCATTCAGTATTTTTCCTACTGACTTATTATTTAAATACGAAGCTCTTTATGATTGAAAATAAATCATATTAATAATTAAATCGGTATTTTGCCAAAATATAACATATGTTTTATTTAAATACTTAAGAATCTATAAACAGAAAATTAGATTACATTTCGATAATTTTTTAGAATAATTTTCTTTCCGGCGTAGACCTTTCATCATTCCACAGAATAGCAGCAGCTGTCTGGAATAACCAAAGTACAATATTTTAATTGATTATCATATTAGGATGCTCGTAGGTTAAACCTCGATGAGATGTCTCCCTTAGGCTTTCAGTCATATAACACAATACTTATAAATTCTTGAAATTTCAATAATGATCAGGATTTAAAAAGTGCACATATTTCATCTTCACATATCACATTTACCTCTCTGCCCACTTTCGCAACAGAAAACTGCTTTCCTTCAGCAAGATTTCTGATCTTATTCCATCAGTGAAGTATTATCAGCTACCTACTTAGTCCCTGCCTAAATACGCGTGAGGAACTTCCAAGCCTATGCAACCTTGTTTAATTTTTGTAATTAATGAATCGATGTTCTTGTAGGCTCTTTGTGTGTCTCAGCCTTTGCTCTGTTGTTGGAGAAGTCTGCTTAAAGAGCCCTTACAAGTGGGGAAACATCGCGAATGAGGCTATAAACCTCGACTTAAAAATAAATGTACAACGTTAAATTAGCACAAATTAAAATAATTTATACTGGCAAACAGCTGTTTCAAAGCCCTTAAGCTACACCTTCAGCGCCAATTCAAAAGGTAAAACGAATTAAAAACTCCTAAGCCATGTCAGCTTGCCTGCCATCTCTCGCCCGCGCCCAGATGAAATGGCGCCGAACTTTTCAAAACAACAGCGGAGACGAGGAAACACATATGACAGAGAGACGAATAGGAACACTCCGCCCGACCGGGAAAGTTTAAGTGTGAAGGCGAATAAAGGAGGGGGGACGAAGAGAATGAATTAAGTGAAACGCAGCCAGACGTTTGAAACGCTTTGTACGGCGGAGAAAAAAAAACAGAGAGGGGGGGAACAATGAGGATGAATTAAATGATGATCTCATCTGGGCGCGGGCGAGAGATAGCAGGCAACCTGGCATGGCTTAGGAGTTTTTATTCGTTTTACCTTTTGAATTGGCGCTGAAGATGGAGCTTAAAGGCTTTGAAACAGCTGTTTGCCAGTATAAATGATTTTAATTTGTGCTAATTTAACGTTGTACATTTATTTTTAATATAACGGCACAAAGTTTTAATCCACCTTTTAGATATAAACCTCGACGTCTTGGATAATCTTCGATGATCCGCCTCTTTAGAATTTCAAAGTCATATAACATCATAATTATAAATTAAGCAGAGATTTATTATGTAATTTTCATGAGAAAAAGGTTTGCAGTAGTTTGAGGTTAGACTTGTTTTCTATTTATCTTTGATAATTTTTGTACCTACATGCATGAGACAAAAAAACTCACTCCTCCAATTTTTACGATGCGTTTCCATTATTTTGAGCGATTTTCATAATTTGGCCTGAAAAAGCTAAATCTCTTGTCTTTTGTATAACTGCGCTTTGCATAACTTTGCTGACAACATAAAAAGATTCACTAATTTTTTACGCGATATGCGAAGTAAGGATCTTTAATCGTAAGCATAAGGCTAAAAATCTTAATACACTTTAAACTCTAAAACGGTTTCTGCATTTTCTTTAGACACATGTTAAAGTGTTCCCACATTATTTAAAAGAACTCATGTACATTTATAATTGATTATCATGTAGAATAGATATATGCATATAGGTGACTAATCAGCAGCATTATTATTTTTCCGTAACCTGTTTGACAGCCTAATTCAAAATATAAATCTTTAAATGTGAATGCAATTCTTTAAATTTTACTATTTCGCCATTCTAAGTAAGATGATAGGCAATATTTTGTATATTTATTCATCCACAATATATTTTTAAAAATATTTTCTTCGGCCTATTTAGATAAATGAACGTGAGTAAATATTGGATGTTCCGGAAATTTCTGCGGTTTTCAAAAAGCGAAGAGCGGTTTCGTCTAGTTAGTTTGCTACTGCTGATAAGGAGTGACCTTGATTGACCCAGATATATACATTCGGTCTCTTCTGCTTCTGCTGCATAATTCCAGTTTGTGTTGTGGCATAAATTTTGTTTCACTGCTAATAATGGTGAACCAAAAAGTTCACTTTTTTTATATTATGCCCTTTTATTTCAAGAAGATGAAAATGCTTTTTAGACAGTTTTGTACAAATTTGTAATGTATATGAACGTAGTGCTCTATTAGATTATTCAGTTCGACGGTGGTTTGAGACGTGAGCACGGAAATTTCAGTTTCGAAAATGATGTCCGCCCTGGACAACCATCATCTGCAAAGCAGTAAATAAAAGAAGCTATCAAATGATCATGCACTGTATTTTTTGTAATATGTAGTCTATGTGATAGCTCTTGAACTGTGTAACGTGGAATTTGAGTGATAGATTCTTAGTAAAGGGTTTGATTGTCATCCAGAGAGCGCATCATCATCGAGGCTGAAATTTTCGCTCGTAAACTACCTTCGAAATGTGTCATCTGAAACAGCACTTAGTCTATTTACAGCACAAATGTTACAAGCAATCCGATTAGCATTTTTACCTTTCTTGAAATAAAAGAGCATAATAGGACAAAAAGTAACTTTTTGGTCCTCCCTGCTTAGTACTGCACTGAAACAAACAAAAATTATGCCAGAACACAAGCGAGAGTTATGCAGTGCAAAGCAAAAAAGATCGAATGTATATGGGTCCCCGAAATGAAAGTGGCACTACAGTCGGTTTGAGAAATGGTTTAATGGAATTAATATAAGAAATTAAGAAATACAGACGTAACAGATAGGCTAGACAAAGTCACCTGGTAGGTTGAAACGAGTGTCCCAGCGGTCAACGAGACGATGTAAACCCTGGGTGAAGAAGCTCCGCGGTTGGTTGTGGAACAAATTTTCAACGGCAGCTTGGACCTCATTATCGTCGGCAAATCAACGTCTCTTCAGAGCTTTCTTGAGTGGACCGAAGATGTGGTAGTCACACGGTGAGAGGTATGGGCTGTAAGGGAGATTTACTACTTCTTCCACTACAAAATTCCCTACACCATTGGAATACCGATCTGCATGACATACACTCCGTGCCATACACATTTTGCATTCGACGATAGATTTCACTAGCACTCACATTTTCCACTGTTAAAAATTATACGACCGCGCGTTGACACCGTTTGGAGGCATCCATGATGCAAACGATGCTTTTTAACGTGCTCCCACGCTATCACACACGCATCTGGCAGGATCTGACGATATCACATTCATTCCCAGCACTCTACGCCTCTATAGGAGCAGGGGCAGTCATATTTCTCTTCAAATTGCGGAGTTATTACAGCAATGCCACTTTCATTTGGGCGACCCTTATACATATCTTGCTCATTCAAGGACACTCCTTATCAGGAGTAGCAAGATAACCAGACGAAATCGTTCTTCGCTTTGAAAAACCGCAGAACATTCCGGATGACACAATATAATAAAGATGGAATTGCGCACAATACGAGCGCCCATGCAGAAATTAAAAACAATAAATCTGTTTTATTGTAATTCTAACGCTAAAGTTTATAATAAAATTATCGAATTTCCATCCGGTATTTGAAAAGTTTCAGAACGAGATATTCATATTTATGCCAAATGGAATGATTTATTCCAATCGTTAAAAAGAAAATTTAGGTTGATTAATGATACTCGTAAGAATGTTAAAACTATTAATTAATGCAATCAGTGAATTTTGTCCTTATAAATTGAATGATTTGACATTAAAAATCAGCTGGGATAAAGAAGGATTAAAAAGATAATTTGATATCTGAGGATTACTTAATTTTACATACGAAACGAATTAGTCGTTTAACTATAGACTTTATTTCAATCATATTGCATCAGAATTTAGATAAAAAGCAATTAGAAAGAATAATTAGTTCCAGAGAGGATTTTTGATTTATCTCCTATCATAAATGATACTAGAATAATTTTATTATGATGTTTATTAATGTTCAGTAGCGTTACTTATTCTTATTTCGTATTGCTTTGCATATTAAGCATTCGTGTGCATTCATTAGCTATAAAGAGAATTTATCGATTACTTCGCTCTTTGAGTTGGTGATATAAGTTATTATATAAGAGATAAACCAAAAAAGTTATATTTAAATACCATACTGTGGCTCCGCTTACAAAGAATGTAAGTTTTGTAACTCGGAATGTAAATTTTACATATACGTGGTTTCTACATTTTGTTGCACGATTTATCTAACTAATATAGCAACTCTCATCAAAATCCGTTCAGTAGAACTTAAAAAAAATTAAATATTTCATAATCGGGTTCGCCGAATTATAGGACGTTTTCCCATAGCTCTACAACTGAGCAACGTAGAACTAAGTATTATGCAATAAAACCTTCTTCCCAAAATTACCTAACTGACAATGTACGTACCACAAAAATCTGTTTAACCGAACGTGATTTATAAGTATTCGGAATGAAATTCCCATTTGCATTTTATACATGTAATAGATATACTGGTAACAGCTGTTTAAAAAGTTAATCTTTGATAATCGAATTCACCTAATTATATATATAGAAAACTTTTTTCTAATGTTGGAACATTAAATTCACCTTCTTATACAAATTAAAAACATGAAAACATTTAAAATGATTAACAATTTATAACTTATTACTAAAATAGGAGAAAAATTAAATACGGGTTTTAAAACAGTAAAACCTCCTATAGATAAAAGTATATTCCAAATAATTTTCAAAATTAATTTTTCAGGAGTGGAATTCGCCCGAAACTAATGAGTATCAAACAAATGAATTTTTCATTGCTAAACTGAGCGTTAATCCGACAGAGTGAAAAATGTCCCAAGCCGGAAACCGAACCTGAGGCTCTACCACTGAGCTACAAGAAACGATATGCCAACTTTGCATCTCTCACTCTTATATATGTCGGTATTTTTTTCTCATTTTCGCCCTCTTGAGGATGACCATGTACTGGTCGAAAGCACTCGGAACTTCGACGAAAATTTTAACATCTATAGGAGGGTTTTAATGTTTTAAAACCTTGATTAAGGTTTGAAGGGACCGTGACCTGTTAGGAAGCTCGTGGTGTATTGTGTGAGGTGATACATCTTGAGTGAGGTTGTGATTATTAGGTCAAACGCCTGGCGTTTTCAGTGGGATCGAAGTACTCCTGCCATTCCGAGATGATCCTGAGTTTATGACCCTCTTGATGAACGGCTGGGGCACTGGGAGGGAGATTGAATTCAATATTTAGTATGAATGGGTTAGATGTTCTGTGCACTTGGATGGCTTCTGTCCAGACGGCTATCGCTAAAAATGGGGACCTTTTCTCCAGGTTGATTCTCTAGCTAATTTAGGGCGGAGAAGAATGCTTATAGCTCTGCCTGGAAGACAGAATTATTGTCACCAAGCTTGCGGGCCCACTGGTGTGTCACAGCACTGCTTTTCTTGGCGCACAAGGCTGTCCTCACGCCAGTGTCAGTGCGGGACTTGTCAGTGAAGATTGAGTTGCAATGGTAGGGGTGTAGCCGATATGTTGTATGTTGACTTTAAAGTGCGATCTCTCTTCTACAACAACGATCTAACAGCCGTGGACTTGGTGTTCAATGGTGACGTTGGTAAAGAGGGTGTGGTCCTCACGATGTTGTAGGATGGATGTTTGGTGTATTCGTATTTTAAAGTTGTTCCTATTGGTGGAATGCCGGTTACTGTTGTTAGTGCATCAGTGGATATTGCTTGGTACACACGTGAAAGCTGTAGTAAGAAAATCCTTTGAAATGAAGTTAATTTTGTGCTTGCCTGTTTTGTAAGTTTATCCCCCCCCCCCTGATGCATATTTCTTATGTTATAATGCGTTATATTATAGTTAAATACCACGTTTTAAAAGAATATTGCTTACGCTTCCGAGTTTGGATCTTAATTTACGAGAGTTATGATGATATGAGATGAGTTTTAATCTTAAGAAATTTGTGTATGGGATCCAGTTAATGTTGGAGTCTATTATAATGTCAAGAATTTTGAGTTGTTGTACGTGAAGTATTCTAACGCCGTAAATCCTCATAACTGGTGGTCTGTCGGGTTCTAGACGGCGTGTATTATTAAATAGCAAAGCCTGGGACTTCATCGGTGATTGTATGAGATGCACTGTATGCAGAAGCTGAAAGAAGGTGCACAGAACTGTTCAAAATGTTTCTTCCAGATTTATTCAATTAAAGTAATGTTCTATATTTGTAAAACAATTTTATTTTAGTATTTAGTTTTATATTTTATGTTACATTATAAATAATCTTTCGGTGACAGTTTTATGTTTGAATTGAAAATCAATATTTTATTTATTTGTTTATTTTTATTTACTCTGATGCTTATTTTCACAATCAACTTCATGAAATATCTTTTAAAAAATTATTAATAACGCATAAATAAAAGTATACATTATTAAAATTGTAATTCAAATGATAATTATTCGTAATTAATATATTTCAATTCAGTTTTATTTACCGCAAATAAGTTTTCTCAAATTCAAAAACAAGAAATATTAAAACAAAATTAGGCCAGTTGTTTGAAAAAATATGCAAAATGCATCCTCGGTAGAAATTCATTGTAAGAGAAAATGAATTTCTATATTGAACCTTTTTTTGTGTATATCGTGAAAGTCAAATAAATATTTTAATGCAAAATAATAGTAATTTAAATTAAAAAGACTTCATAAAATACCCCATGTTTCAAATAATTAAAAAAAACGAAATTTTTGGAATGTTATTTTTAAATATTTGTAATAAAAATCTTATTAAAATTATGTTTTATAAATTTATAAAAAAAATTGTTAATATTTCAAATTTGTGAATTTTGTTTTTGTAAACACATTGTCAGACATTTTTCTTTCGTATCCTTGTAACTTTGTGAATAATTGAAGATATGAAAGCACAATTACATATTTTATGAGGTTTAAATAATTTATTTGAAAGAAAAAACTGGAAAAACGGAAGGTAACGTAAAGCATTTTCAATTGAAAATTACTGCTTATACGTAAATGCGAGAGGAAGCGCGTACACGTACTGGAGATTAATATAAAAGAAATATATTCACATAATATGTAATAAAACATTTTTCATGTTTTTTCACATATATTTTTTATTTCTTGCATAAAGATACTTTGAAGAAATGACAAAGAGGAATAATGGATAGTGGAATAAAATTCTAATTTCCGAGGAATTTTTGCTATACAGTTCAGGAATTTAAATAAATTCTATCTATAAGTAAGAGGGATTGGAATGAAATTCTACTTTTTACAGTAATAGAATAGAGTAAATATGAGGTGAGTCCACACACTAAGAACTATTGCGAACGGGATACGCACAGGTCACACCATTATAATGACGACATTTTCAAATAGTTCACTGCCCCCTGAATACTAGGCCTGAGCGGTGACGCAAAAATGGCGGCTGTTATAAGCGGGTTTTTTAAGCGTTTGTACAATCTCCTGAATTTAAACACTAGTAATTTCTAAAAGTTTTCTTTGACTTATAGGATATCAGAAAAATAAAGCAAATAAAACTTTTATAAGTTATAGGTATTCAAATTTGACGGTCAGTACGAACGCTGAAACAAAATTTGACTGCGACAGCCGCCATTTTTGTGTCGGAGGCCTAATATTCAGGGAGCACATATTGGTTATTGAACGTCTAATCTAACAGTTGTGTGAATGATATTGTTCTATGAAACTGTCTAGCCTTGTTGTGTTTGTTTAAAAAAGGACACTAATATCATAAATCACGCCGCCTCTGAAATGTGCTCGATGATATGATTTTGTGCGCAAAAAATGTTCGTGCGGCGGAAATTTACTGGCACGTTGTTGAAAGTTATGGATAAATATTATGCATGATGGAATGGGAGGAAATGGTGTCAGTTATTTAAGGAGTAACTGTTATTTAGTTAGTTAAGGTATGGAGTAACAGTTATTTAAGGCAACTACCATCTCACGATGGTAGTTGCCCGACTTATAGATCCGCACTTGGAAGGGCCCGGTCTTCATTGAGCAAACATTAATAGTTAGTGATGCAAAAGCGCTTCAAAATGTATATAACTTTCTTCAATTGTATTTCATTACAGAAACGTGTTCGTATTTCTATAAATAGTATCTGTTATCATCTGTTATGGACGGATTTCATAGATCTCGTACTTTGTGTTATCCATTATTTTCTACTAGTCTTCAGAGTATAATTCATTTTCACCTTTATGTTTGTGTTCGCATCTGCAGCTGTGTTTTTGTCATTGTTTGAATTTCATGTGCCTAGTGTCGCTTCATCTTGTGTTCTCCACTCCTTGTTCTCTCAGTTGTAGTCATATTCATCTTTTTTTCGCTATGATATAGTATTTTAAGTTTTATATATGCTTAATTCACGCCAGTCTCCTTATATTTTGAAAACCATTTATAGTGCATAATCTTCAAGTGTTAGAAAGTGCCGGCTGTCCCTTGCGTTATCATTATTGTTTTCATCATTCTCTGCCAAGTGTTTATCCATTGTTCACCATCCCGCCTGTCGCGCTTACCAGTAGGTTTTGAAAATTTCTTTTTTTTTCTTTTCCTTTTTTTAATTACCTCAATAAAGGGGACCGGGAGAAATATCTATGCTCTACAGACTTGGTTCCTAGTCTGAGAAGTCCCTTTCGGGCAGTAAAATAAAGGAATGTAAAAAAAGCATTAGCATACATTTTACGTTTTAACATCCAGCATACATTTCCAATCTAGCTCCCAGATATTACCATTTTTTTCTCCGTCTAAAGGGATTTTTAGGTGGTCAGCGTCTACAGAGTGGTCAACAAAAACGACGATGTGCAGGATTGACTGAACGGGTTGGTGGCGTGTTCCTTCGACAAAGGAATACAAAAGCTGAGGCCATGATACCACAAATACCTTAAAAAATGGAGACTACTAGAAAAGTGGTATAACATATGGGGTAACATTTGGCAATAAAGATATTTACATAAAATCTTTCTATTTTATTTTACACCCAATTCGTTCTTAGTCTGTGGACACGCGCCTCACACTTAAAAAATAATATTTATCGATGCCAAAAACCGAATCGAATGAAATAATGATGGACAGTTGTTTCAAAGCGTGCATTCTATCTCAATACGAAAATATCATAAAGTGTTATAGGTAAATTTTTTATACATATTCAGAAAGATTAAACTTTTAAATATCTTGTGATAAAAATAAAATATTTATTGAGAGTTTAATAAACTTATATTATGTTTAGCATTAATTTATATATATGTTATTTAACACTAAGCTTTTACTTCCATCCCTTTCAGACCCTGCCCTTTTACTTTCGCACACCATAAAAAATTCAAATGCTTTTCCAGCTTGATTAAATGAATGTTAAATTTTTGAGAAAAATGAAAACAATACATTTGATAAAAGGTCGCTGATAGCCAAATAAAAAACATTCAAAATGTTAAAAAAAAAAAAAAAAAAAAAAAAAAAAAAAAAAAAAAAAAAGATTAAATTACAAAACAAAGCCACCAAACATTTTTTCTGTATTTGGAAAGCAAATGTACAAATAAAATTCCGATAAAATTTATATGTATCATAGTCATACTTTTTTTCTGCAACAACGGATAAAGAAAAATGAAGTTTACTACTTCATATAAATAATTTTTTTTTATAAAATATTCTCATGAAAATATTTTAAATACATTTTATGAAAACCTTGAAGTCTTCTTCTGCAATAATCTAATTATGCATTATCTCGTATTGATAATTATATGTTTTCTCATTTTTTTTCTTCGGTAAAAATTTAATTATACTTCAGTTTGAGTAAGTAAAAAATTATACAAAACACTGGTAACACGTTAAGTAGGTTAAAAGTGAAAATATATAATTTTATACATTAACTAGATTAAATATATCTAATTTTTTTTTATTTATAGGCATTCTTATAACTAAAATTTACATTTTCTTTAATTTATTATTTTTTTGGATATTATGATCTCATTACACAAACGTACGTAGTTACATTTGGTGGAGAAAGTTAATATAGTTTAATTAAACTTTTAAGAAATAGTTAAAGAAAAAAGTTATACGACTCAATGGTTTGTATTATTTCTAACAATTATGGTTTTATATAAATATAGGTTTATGTTTATAAGTTTTAAAATAAAAAAAATAGTTATTTGAAAAAAAAAAAAAACATTAAAAGTGTTGAAGAGATAATTGCACGATTTATTAATGCAACCACCTTATTAATTACTCCCATAAATTCTTATGCATAGATAAGACGATTAAAATATTCATAGTCTTCTATAAGTTAAATTTTTAACTTCTCTAGAGCAGATTAGTTGGTCAAACATAAAGTTAACAAAATTAAATATTAAAAATGTTAACCCAATTAAAAATTAAATTAACTATTACCAGTGCGCTGTGTGATTTCGTTGTAACCATTGACCCCTTAGAGAATAATCACTCTTATCTAATGTTTAAATAGAAAATTTAGTCATTAAAATAATATGACAATATTTCTAAAGAAAGGTGAAGTCTTCATACGTAAATTAAACAACTACTTATTTACATTATATTTACAAAAATGTAAAGAAAGAAAAAAAAAAGAATAGTCAGAACATATCTGACTCGATTTGCTAACATAATTTATCCAACAATATTGGAATTAGCACTCTTATCCTTGCAAAGGATATTTATATATAATTTCTTAACATTTAAATTGAATTTTGACAACATCATTTGTTTAAAATAAAAATTATGACTTCCATTTGTAATTAAGGTCACACTACCAGCTTATCTCCTAATATCTTTGAGATAATCAAATAAACTTGGGATCGACTTTGGAAAGATTCATATTTACCTCTTCGCATTGATTGAAGAAGGTTTTCCTTTGTACAAGCAGGGCCTGATTACCAACGGGGCACACTTCCACCAGTAAAAAAGAATAGAATTTTTTCGCTTATTCATGGCAGTAATTTTGCATGATAATAAGAGGAATTTTGCATTTAATAAGTCGAAATTTTTTATTAAATTTTACTGGTGGAAGTGTGCCCCGCCGGTAATCAGGCCCTGTGTACAAGAGCTCTCTTTCGTTTAGCCAACTCGCACTTCACATAGTTAAATGTTCATTTCAGAAAACTTAAATTAAATTTACCACTCCACATACTTTTGCGTATTCGCTGTTCACTTACAATCGAATCACCACTGAATAAAAATCATCGCATCATTTTTAGACAACCTCCTACTTTGACTTCTAAGCACGAGATGCTCTCAGCTCTGATACTTTTTCAAGACTCTCTTTTCATCACAACGGTAGGCAGTCCTTCGTTCTACCCAAAATTTGCATGTTAGTACTTCAAGTCCAGCCCATGTCCAACCTTCTTTTTTTTTCATTCGCTAGTTGACCTCCCGACTTATCTGAAATGTTAAATAATCATTTCAGAAAACTTAAATTAAATTCACCACTCCACATACTTTTGCGCATTCGCTGTTCACTTACAATCGAATCACCACTGAATAAAAATCATCGCATCATTTTTAGACAACCTCCTACTTTGACTTCTAAGCACGAGATGCTCTCAGCTCTGATACTTTTTCAAAACTCTCTTCTCATCACAACGGTAGGCAGTCCTTCGTTCTACCCAAAATTTGCATGTTAGTACTTCAAGTCCAGCCCACGTCCAACCTTCTTTTTTTTTTCATTCGCTAGTTGACCTCCCGACTTATCTGAAATGTTAAATAATCATTTCAGAAAACTTAAATTAAATTCACCACTCCATACACTTTTGCGCATTCGCTGTTCACTTACAATCGAATCACCACTGAATAAAAACCATCGCATCATTTTTAGACAACCTCCTACTTTGACTTCTAAGCACGAGATGCTCTCAGCTCTGATACTTTTTCAAAACTCTCTTTTCATCACAACGGTAGGCAGTCCTTCGTTCTACCCAAAATTTGCATGATAGTACTTCAAGTCCAACCTACGTCCAGCCTCCTTTTTTTTTCATTCGCTAGTTGACCTCCCGTCTTATCTGAAATTTACATAACAGAGGGTAAGTTCAACCTCCTCTTTCCCTGCCTCACCAATGGCTATGAATCAGTTTTTTTTTGTATCGTGTTGCCTTTCTCGGAACTCGGTGTGTGCTCTTTGATTTTGTCTCCCAGACCGACTTAAATCAAAATCCTTCTTACTTGACTTTTATGCCTAGTAATTGTAGACAGTGAGTTATTAAAAAGAAGCCAGTATACAAACTGGAATACAACAGTAAAAACACGTGTTGTCAAATTTAACGCTTAATATGCATTAAAAAAATATTAAATTTTATTATTTTAATATTTATCATATTTATTACCTTAGTCTCTTAAAGAAGAAAAGAAGCTAAAAGAATTATTATGAATGCACAAAAAAGTGATATAATACGGAGACAATTTTTATTTTTAATGGTAGCTATTTTCTTATTTGGAAAACATTTACTCGTATTAAAATAAAGCGTGAATTGTTGTACACATTTCAAGAATTTTGATACTTATAAGTTATTTAACTGTCGGCAATAATAACAAAGAAAAAAAAATAATTATGTAAAAACTAATGGAAAATTTTTACATTAGTTGTGTCGTCCAACGAAAAATATAGTATGCTGTAGTAGTTACATTAATTAAATGAAGTATCAGAAGAATGATAGTAAAGAAGTTAGCAGATAAATTATTTTATGTGCTGTCGCCTTTTTTTAAATTCGTAATTAAATAAGAAAAAAATATAGGAGAAATGAGGAATGGTTTATTTGTTTTAGATGCTAAGCGCTTACACGCAGGAAAAAAACAACAGCGAAAAATCATGCAGCCAGCATAGATTATAAAAAACTTTCGAACATTAATAGAACGTTATTAAGAAATTTAATTTTTTCATACTATGAAATAAGAAATCTAAATAAGCAATTAAAAAAATGCATAACTCAGTAAAAATCCCTTTTCAGTAATTAATGCCCGTATTCGAAGTCTTTCGTACAGCCCTGTATATATATTATCTACAAAATTTGTAAACAACACGCAATACACAAAATTTACACAAAAAAAAAGTTGTATATCACAGCGGAAAGAGCACTTCTAGCAATTACTGATCAAAGTCAGTCCTTTAGTCGAATTCTCTTGTGCGTCTCTGTACCTGAACAATAAATCCTACGCACTCCATATTCTATAGAAAATAAGTTATATTGGACGTTAGTGATCCTGTTCAAAATGCACCGCAAACGATTTTTCCCCATTGATCATAATGTGCAGGAACTATTTTGTACGTACCTGTAATTGAACTATTATTGCTACTACTAATTGTATAATCTGGTAAAAGTATTCTGTAGTCCACCTCAGTAATTCGTATTAATTTCACTATGTGTGAAATATCATAACATCAATAAAATGCGCCGCAAATGATTTTTCCCCGTAGACCATAATGTAATGAAAGTCTTTTGTGTGACCATGTAAATTAACTATTAATACTACACTATTTATTTTCAATACCGCACATTCTATAGTAAATTCAAGAATGTGTAAAATTTCATGGCAATCCGAGTATATTTATACGAGTTAGAGCACGGTCAGCCGTACAGACGGTCAAACTGACAGACGGACAAACAAACCGAATTCATAAGCACGTTTCAACTATATTGGCGTGTATATTCGAATTATTTAAAGTATAGTAAAATTGTCTTACAAAGTGTTTTTAACAAATTATTTTTAAAATAGCTGAGAGTACGTTATTGTAGTATTGCTATTTTTTAAAGCATTCTAGTGAAATCCTAAAATAGCACTGCCTGACTGACATAACTTAAAAAAAAATTATAAGCAACAACTTTTCTAATTCAACACTTTTTAATTTCAGATGCTATGAATGGGCATGCCCTTAATAATACAATAATGAAAACATATGATGATCACGTATTACACAGGTTAGTATTTTGACTTTTTTCAGCATAAAATAATCTACAAAAATTAATTAAGTTTAAATGAATGAACAACTTATATACCATTATAACTTAATAAACAACTACATGTCTTAAAAGAATATTCATTATGGAAATCTAAAGTTTATATAATTAAGAAAAGATTTTTAGTAAAATGTGATATTAAAATTAGTTCCCTGCACGCTCCATTTAAATTTTCGGGAATTAAAAAATCGTTGGGAGATATTTTGTTACATTTTAAAGCCATTGTGACCAATATTTTTTTGTATTAACTTTATTTTAAATGGTGAAAGCTTTGAGTACGTAAAGAGCGTTTCTATTTTCAGGAGAAAAATTTAAAAATAAATATTTGAAATATATAATTTTAATTCTCAGTAATAAATAAAAGGTTTCACAATTATAATTACATCCGCAAAATTGGATAAAGCTACACATATTCTATAAGAATGTGTAGATATTAAACTATATATTTACAGCACACTTTATCTATAAATTTACAAAAGCCGTGGGGTATATTTTGCGATACCTCAAATTTAATGACCGTTATATTTTTATTGTATTCACCATTAAGTTTTCCAATGGATATATTTTTAATGCAGATAATATTTTACCATTTGCAAGGACAAAATAAATCAGATTTAAAATACAAAATTGTTTTATTCCCAACTGAGAGAATATTAAAGAAAGATTTTCTATAAAAACAGTTACTTTTATTTAAAAATAAAGTACTATAAACTACTATAAATCACATTTTTATGACTTTTCAAATCTCTTAAACAATTTCGTCTAAAATCCCAAAACAATTATGTCCTATTAAAATCTTCCTATATTGTTTTTTTTTTTACCATACCATTATTCTTAAAATCCGCTTTTAGTATTCTGGAGTAGTGCTCTATAAAAAGCCCTTTCTTCAGAGAGTTCATGATGCTGAGTTCTTTTCTTTTCATAAAAAATACATGTGATCTCTTTTAAGGAAAATAAAGACGTTTATAATCGAGATACGTGAGTAGACATAAAACATTTCTCATTGAATCTAGCGAAAACGACTATTTCATCAACAAAGAAATAAAATTCTGACTGGAATATCATTAATTAAATCAATTTTAGTCGAACTTAAATATTTTCGGCACATGGCTTGCTTACTTTAGGACAGTGAAATAATAATTATATTAACAATTCAGATTGAGAAAGAATCTATGCTCTTCCAGATTTAAAGATATTTAGGAAAAAAAATGCGCACAAATACCAAGTAAAAAACACTTCTTATTAGACTTTATTTGCAGATATATAACAAAATAGCAGTTACAAAAATATACAATTATATATAGAATTAAAGGAATCAGAGCATAAAAGTGTATCGTGAACCATTCTTTATTTAAGTACAACACAGATGAAAGATTGTAAAGAAAAAAATAATCCTAAAATTATACAATTTCAGATTATTTTAAACAGATTTTTGCACAAAAGGCATTTGGCTTGCTTATTTTACATCAGTAAAATAATAATAACAATAGCAAATCAGATTGAGAAGGAATCTAAGCTCTTCCTGATTGAATGATGTTTGTGAAACAAAAAGGGGCTAAAATACCAAAAAAATATATTTAGAAATTTCGCTTTTAGAAAATAGGTTTATTTGTATGAAAGTACTTTTTTGTATCAAAAGATGAAAATCCAATTCTATGATAATGTCATAATATTATTTAGAATTATTATAACGTGATAATTTAGATACGTAAAGTAATCTGCTAATCTGTTGAATCTACTTAAAACATAGGTATATCATTGTTTTAGTTAGTTATCAATTATATAAAGTATTTATGATATTAGATTTTATATAAAAACCGAGTACTGCAATTAATAATTGGAAATAACGTTACGCAAATTTTCAAAAACATCTATTTGCTACTGTGAATATCGACTTTTGTCATTGCTATTACAAATATTAAATGGACACATTACAGAGACAACTTGATCTGCCTACGAAAAAACATTATGTGTACATTAAGAGGAATATTTTGCTGGAAAGAGAAGTTTATTTTTCCGAAATTTTAGAAAGTATATAAAAGTCGAATTATGAAACACGTAATATTTTATGTACTTTATAGCATTTATTTTCTAATTCATCCTTCTCTAAATAGAATTACTTTTCTCAATAGAATATACTTTACCTTTTTAAATATAATCATATACACTAAAATATACTCATTGTACTTCACAACTAGAAATGAATGCATACGCTATATTCGTGATATTATATGTTTCCAAAATTTTGCATTCTAATAACTAACCACAAAAGATGCAAAAATAGATTGATTCCTGAGATGAATTTCAAATATAAATTGGAAATAAATATTTTCATTATTATTAAACTCTAATAAAATTCAAATTAAAGATCAATAGTATCCCCATAACTCCACGACTATTCGGACGATTAAACGATAATAAGAAAGATTATCCGTTGAGACGTATCGTTGCAAAATTGTTCGAGCCCAACATACTTTTTGGAAAAGGCATTTGTGGGTTTTCTAAACCTTCTTCTTCCACCGTCCGAGTATAGTTTAACATCTACAGAAGATTTTTTAAGATAATCAACGATATAAAAATCGATAAAGGAAGCATTTTGGTAATTTTGTGTATAGTGTCCCTCTTCCCATTTTTAGATATTAATGAGGTTATGGAGTCAATTTAGAAAATAATCGATAAAGAGCAAACACTTAATCGTGAAAGGAAAACTACAGTTATTTCTGACCGAAATTTGATCACTGAAAACAACACATTTTTATTCAACAATAAAATTTACAACCAACTAAGAGGAGCACCAATGGGCTCCCCCATTTCCGGAATTTTCACAGAGTTCAAACTGCGGCCTTTTGAAGAGTTAATATTGAAGAGTAATGATTTTACTCTCTCGGTGTCGGTATGTTGATGGGATCACGGATTACAGGAACTTTATAAATTTCCCGAAATGATAAACGACAGGGATTCATATATTAAGTTAACTATATATATTTAAAAAAATAACGAATTAAATTTTTTGGATGTGAGATTAATCAAAAATATGTCTAATCTGACTTTAGAACGTGCAGTATGCAGGAAAATGAATAAGTCAAATAATACCATTTCATACGACAGCAGTTTAACTTTTAATTATAAACTCGCAGCTTATAATTTTTACTTAAGAAGGACTTTTAAAGTCTGTTCAACTAATCATTTACAAATAGAACTTCATACTATAAGAACTATCTCTACAGAAAATGGCTTGCCACTTTATCTTATTAATAGGTTATATAACTCTTTTCGAAATAATTAACAAACTACCAATAATAACTTAACAAGGAAGAAATACTGCAGAATGAATTACATACCGGACATTAAAAAAAACTGTGACACGCTATTTTTCCATTTGAAATAAATTTGATAGTTGCCCCCTCCCCAATTAAGGTGAAGAATTAACTGTCTGCAAAGATTGACACTGCCCCACGCAATGAAATGTCCTGAGAGTACATCATTCCATTTGATACTGAAAAAGATGAGCAGCTCGAATATATCGGGATGACGACTAGAAAGTTGAAAGATCGTATAAAAGAACACAAAAAGTGACCTAAAATTCAATAGACCATCTGCCGCTCTGTCGAGACTTTGCCAGAAGGAGAACATTAAAATGGATCTTAATAATGCCAGAATTATATGCCCTCTAAAGAATCATTATGAACTAACAATAAGTGAATCCATAGAAATAGTAAACAAGAATGAGGAATCGTGTAATGACGTATTATCTTATAATATTCCAAATATATGGATTGGTTTAATCAGAAAGCAATAAAGTGTAATAAATTTCCCTTCTTCTGCCCCCACCTCTTTCCTGTTTACTGGTATCGGCCATTAGAATCCGGATGAACGTTTTTGACTCTCCCTGATGTTCTGAGTTTTGAAGCGTGCCGTTTACGAGTGAGGTCGAGGCACAAGCCACCTTAATAACATCTTTTTAGATCTCGAATCTTGGTGAATATTTGGGTACGTTGCCGCAAGTGCTCGATGATTTTAGTGTAATTTTGAACATGTATTAAAATATTTTAGTTATGTTTTAGGTAGTTGATCACATTATCTGTGTATTTTTATATTATTTTACAATTGTTTATTGTTTGAATTTTAGTAGTCTGAACTAGTTTATTTTATATAAATAATTAATGCTATATTTTGTTTAAAATTATAGATTATTACACAGACGGAATTTTTGTTGTTTGCTTTAAAATTTCCACATATTCAAAAAAAAAAAAAATACTACTTTTAGCAGTGTGTATTGCAAATAATAGACTGGTAAAAACCCTCTGCTTTCATCATCAGAGCGAATTAAGGTTCACTGCTGTAAAATTTTGCTTCGAATTATTAAAATGTGACATTTTAAAGAGTTAAAGAAACATATTATGTAGATTTTTTAAAAATAATTTTTAGATAGCATTACACACTACCTTATTACATGTATCTGGACATTTTTTGTGTTTTAAACATTTAGGAAATCTAGAGAAATGCTTGGATACTTTTGTAAATATTTTTTATTGTAAATACTTCTTACCTATTTTTTCATAGTAAAGATTTAGTTAGGAAGGAAACTAGAGAACCAGCAACAAATTCAATAAAAATAAATTACCTGCGATCACTCTGTATGAGCTTCAAACAAAGTGTAACTGTAACAAATGATTATTTAGACCCTGTACGACCGGTTTAAGAATAGAACGTAAGATGTTCGATTAGATTGAGGTTAAGTGATTGATTAGACCATTCCAAAACTATAATTGTCTTAGCAGTAAACGAATTTGTCACCATTTTGGAGGCGGCCACCGAACATGGACTCACAATGAGTAAGGACACCATAAGACGTCGTCTGGATGCAGCTGGGTTGTGTGCACGGGCCGCTGAAAAAAAAAAAAACCCTCTCATCTGGAAAAAGAATAGGAAATTCCGATTGAAATTCGCTGAGAAGCACGAAACGCGGACAACCAAAGATTGGAAGAAGGTCCTTTTGAGAGAAAAATCCAAATTCAATTTGTTTGGAAGTAATCGCCGACATTATATTCGTCGTCCAAAAGCCATCTGAATGGATTCCCGGTACCAACGTCCAACAGTGAAACACGGAAACGGATCAGTTAGGGTCTGAGGAGCTTTCCACCATGTTGACGTAGTCCCCTTCGTACACATCGATGAGTTTCTGGATCAAAATGTATATAAAAAAAATTAAAAGGTCATTTTCTGCCTTATGCTCGTTCAAAGTTGCCTCGTGTATGAATGTTGCAGCAGGATAATGATCCAAAGCACACCTGCAAAATGGTGACAAATTGGTTTGCAGCTAAGAAAATTAAGGTTTTGGACTAGCCGAATGAATCATCTGACCTCAATCCAATTGAAAATCTTTGGGAACACATTGGAAGAAAAGTCGGGACACGGAAGCATTCTCCAATGGTAGAACTCCTTTAGGATCTTCAATCGGAATGGACGAAATTCCTTAGATCATCCTTAGAAATCCTTGTTAATTCCATTCGCAGACGATGTGGCGCAGTCCTCAAAGCAAGCTAATATGCAACTAAATACTAAATATTGCTGTATTTAGTTACAGTAAGACGCTTAATTTCAATAAAAGTTAAGAAAAACTGAATCCTCTCAAAACTTTTGCTAAAGTAATTTTGCGAATTTTCGAATTATTTTTAATTTATGGATATGTCTCAATTGATCTAATATTGCATTTTGTAGATCTTTCAAAGGGGTACAAATTACTAATTTACATCGTTAAGAATTTTTGTTCACAGAACAAGTAAGGACTGGAAAACTTATCGTCTCAAAACTTTTGCCAGCTACTGTATATATATTTCTTCCTGTATCTTGTTAATAGTTATTTTTGATGCAATATCTTTCAAAAAATGAATACTAAAAAAATATTGAAAAGAAGTTTAACCTTGATTGAAAATTTAGTTTTTTATAATAAATCATATTCTACATCATTAAACTGTTCCAGTTCTCATGCCAATAAATAATATTTGACCATGAATATCCATACTGATAAGAATTATATCCATGAATTACATAGACAATTTACGTAGTGACTGCTTACAGTGATACTAGTTTTAAAATTATGAGTTTTAAAGTGTTGAACTCGTAAACTACGCGATATATTGGAAAATTGTCAATTACAAAATTGCAGAGCAGCATAAATGAAAAGACAATTCGGGTAAGTAAATGCTAAGAATAGACTACATAAAATAAGGTAGGTGACCCAAAGGTGGCTATAGTGAAGCTTTCAGGATTTTTTTAATTTTCTGGTTGGATGTGTGTGGCTGAATTTTTAATTGTAAAATGTTACACTTATCTCTAACATATAACAAATATACTTTTCTCTGTAAAATAAAATTTAATTACTTTAATAATACAATTTCAAAATTGTAGCTTGTGTGCCACCTTTGGCGCATAGTGTTACAAAGGTGGCCAATATATTGAAATCAGTTTTAAAATGTGAAAAAAAAAATACTCGGCAAACTATTTTGCTTACTAATATGCTCTGATGATCCTTTTTTTCTTTTGATACCTTTCGAAATTTTCTTCTTAATCTTCTTAACCTAGGACATGAAAGAGCTTGATGCACTTTTTGTGCACGGTATTTGAGTGATTCTTTTCTGGGAGTTACTGACTTCTTTTGAGTGATATCTGGTGTTAACAATAAATGGTAATAAGTTATATCAGTTATTTATGTAGAAAAAATTTGAAAATCACTTTTACTACTTTGATTTTTACATGTGTTTTCTAAGGTTGCCACTTTCAGAACATGCATATATCAAACTATTGCATTGTAATACTATTAATCTGATATATTTATTAGAATTGATGTAAACGTGGTTAAAGAGAAGGAAATAAGCTTTCACAAGACGTATTATACGTCAATGTTCTATTAATATATCAAATATTAAGTCACTCCATAAAATGTCTGAGGATCAAGGTGATCTCTTTAAACCCAACCACATGCACTGAACTGACACTGCAGAAGCACCATTTTGTGATTAAAAATTAAATTAATTCTACTTTTGATTGGCGGGATTCCTTAGGGACACTCGGCACCTCTGGTTCACCCACCTTATTCGTTTTTTGTTCTCCTTTTCTAACACTGTAACATAATACGAAAAGTAATATGAAGAGAAAATAATAGATAGATTTCGTTCAGAAATTGACTGTTTAACTAAGCAATTACCCAGAAATAAAATGTAGTAAGGAACTGACATTTCATTAATCGTAGAACCTATTTAATTAGAAGCATTTTCAAATGAATTACTGTCAGAATTGACGTGGTAAACAAAACTTTCAAATAATAAGCCTTGTTTTGTGCAAAAGCTAATTTCATTAGCTCATGAATAATATTTCTACAGTAACATAGAGGCAGTTATCTTTTAGATAAATCTTCTTCTTCTGGAAATAATTGAATCTAAATCTCTTTTCAAGGAAGTCACTGCCTAAATCTTTATTTGAACCGTTGAGAATTAGTAAGTAATAAATTCAGGTTTTTAGAAGATTGGTATTGCATTATGAGAACATTCTATGTTTATAATACTGATGTATATCCGTCTTAAAATGACGAGAATGTTTCACTATATAGAGTTTGGTAATTTCACGATTGTATCTTAGAACAACAATTAAAGACAATATTGTAAAACAAAAAAATATTTAATTAATAAAGTTATAGACACTCTATAATTTAAGTTATATTAGTCTATCTTTTGCATTAATATAATACAAACGGTGATGTTTTCATTGCAAAATCCAATTTTATTAAATTCTAGTGTTCCATTTATGCAACAACCAGCACTTTAAGTATACATGTATAGACAAATGTGTTTTAAAATAAAAGTCTGTGAAATCATCTTATTCCAAATCATATTACATGTTTAAAAATTTAGTTCTAAAAGAAAATTGTGATTTTTGTTACATGTTAAGATATTTGGAATTCATTTTCATTTCATTTTATTACTGTAAATACAGATATGCGATTATATCTAATAATGTTATAATTCTTTTAAAAATTCAAATGAAAATATCTTATTATTTAGCATAATTACGTACTTTTTACAAAATTTAACTCAATTTTACTAAGATTTAATGTATCTCATGTCTCATTCGTTAACTCTCTACGGACTTTCATGATCTTTCAAAACTTTGTAAACAATAGATAAAGATAATCTGATAACGTAGACTGATAGAATTTTCTCATGGAAGCATTCTAATCTGAAAATTATCTTATAATTAATGAACTTTCAAGCTATCGAAGCTAATGGAAACACATCATGAAATATCTGGTGTTTCGTTTGATAAAGCACACCAGCAAAAGTCATGTAGTTTTTTTTTTTTTGTGGGGGAGGGGGGGGTGGACCAAATGCTGTTGTCATGTACGTTTGCACTGTCGGGTAGAAATATCAGGTATCGATACTTTTTATGTTCTTGACGATACTAATGCATATTTATTTTAATTTCTGAAATATAAGATGGAGAAATCAGGACTTTTATTCTTATATCTTAATTAAATAAATTCATAAAAAATAATAAGTTTCGATTTATCAACAGATGAGACATCTGAATATCCAATCAATTTAAATTTTTCCCTTAAATATTAAGCCCCTAAATATTAATCATGTTCTAATGTCTTATATTTCTAATATTAATCCACTTTATCCATTGTTATGCATCTATGAATGACATCATCTTGATACTATATTGGGTAGATGTGCCAGGGCACCCTTAAATAATTTCTTTAAAAAATATTTTTTAATTAATAGTTATAATTAGTATATTCCTGTTTTTTTAATATTATATTAATCTATGAACAACATGTAACCATTCTCATAGTCACATTTTCCAATGTGAATCAAAATTTAATTGTAAATAACACAAATAAATCAAAACAACCAAAATTCCAGTAATGAATACCCTTTGTTCCAATAATGGACACTCTCCAGTAATGTTCCATGTTCCAGTAATGGACACCATACAAAAAGTAATAGATAATTGTTTTTATGATTGTATTTATATTCAGAACTTAACGAAAGCTTACTAATGAAACAAAATAGCCATTTTCGAATAAATTTAACAATTAGGATATCCATAATATAATTAATAAAATATTTATGAGAATAATTCATTTTTTCAAAATATTGTCATTATCACAGATCGATTTTTTAATTATTTTAGATAGAATATTTAAAATATTAAATTTCAATGTATTACATTTTAAAATTTATTGAGACAATGGGAGGTTTAGAAGTGATAGTAAAAAATGTTTTGGAGTACTACTGCATTGAAATCGTACTTCGCATTATCATTTACAGTTACACTTTTTGAATCTACTTGATATATTACTCGTAGTAATTAATATTGATATGAAATAAATGATATTGCTTGTTGAATGTTTTAAATACTGAATAAAACGGTATCAGAATAAAGCTGCCCAATTGATATTTGAGGCGCCACCTGATCTGCCGGTTTGCTAATTTCATTACAACTATAAATTTAATAAATATTATATATTTTTAATGTACAGATTTATTTTGTCAGAGATGAACATTCAAACATTTAAGACAATTTTAAAACTTGTGTGACTTAAAAAAAGTCTTTATTTAAATGGAGAGGCCGTGAGCCCCACGTGATCTTCCTTTCTCTATACCCTTAAACATTACTGTTTGCTTCTGAGTGGTTGCCAGACTATAAAATATGCAAGTCACGGTTTTTAAAAACGTTTTATTTCATTGGAATGTTAAACAAATTTATTAATTACATGAAATTAATTAAAACCAGATATTTATATGAAAATATGTTATTACATTCTGGTAAGTGCAATTTAAAAAATAAATTAGAATACTTAGCTGTTCAGTTAAATGAAAATATTTTAAGCACTATTAATATTACTGAAATTGAACTTTTAGAAATGCCCACATGGGGATATCCATTACTGGAAATCAACTAATTTAGCATTCTAGTAATGGAAACGGGTCCTAAAATCTTTAAAATAAAGAACATTTCCTAAATGACCATTAGTATATAAAATTCAAAGTTTTTTATTACTGTCATACAACTTTTGCTAAAAGTAAAAAAAAGATATAAATAAATTAATTGAAGCCAGCTCTTAGGATGTTAATTAAGATTTAAAATAAAAAACAGTGAAACTGTGAAATATTATTTTCTGCCTCCTGATTGATTTCCTTAAAAGTGTCAACAGTAACGTAGATTGTAAAACATGCAAGGAGGAGTTATGAATAAAATAATAAAAATTAACCTTTACTGGTTATTTTGCTATAAACCAAAAACTTTGAAGGGTGTCCATTACTGGCACATCTACTCTATATAGTATATATTATGAATAGTGTGGTTTATCATATTAGCATATGAGGCACTAAAATTTTGAAACTATGATTATTTACCTATTCAACAAAAGCAGAGATTAGGATGATTATGATCAAACTGGTGCTTTATCTTAATTAAAAAATGTCTGAAGCATAGTCTTCTTAAAGGTTTATAATGTGAAAATTTATTTTATTTATACCATTCCATTATTATTAAATTTTGACCCGAATGACTTGCTTTTGTGTCTATGTTTTTGTCATTTAGATATTTATAGAGGGAATTTTAGCTACGGAGACTGTTGTCTCGAATGAAAATTTATTTCATAATCGTTGAAAACTTGCAAATCTATTTACAAATGGCTTCTTTTTACGTGTATCTTCTTAATCTTTGTTTCAAAAACCATACACAAGATGACAGTTTCGTTGCATATGCTCCACATGATGACAAGTACACAAGCATAGGGTCATACCGAACCAAAATATACAAGTACAATCAAGCTTTATTGTCTGAACATCTTGTTTGAGCGAATCTATAATGGTAAATAGGATATCTACACTATGTGTGTGCAATGGAGTCGCCGGGAGTCGAACTTGGTTGCTCTACCCAGATTGATGAACAGTCTTACGCACACGAACACGGAAAGGCGACCCCGGTGTTTTCGTGTAAATAAAACAGGTATCGTGAAGAAAAAATAAGATTCATTGTTATGAAGTACTTTCAAACTCAATTGTCATTTTAAAAGTAACCGTTTTTCAAGCTTATTTTTAAAAGGAGGCTTATGAAAACGATATGTAGAGAAAATATTGCTTAAGAAAAATTACAATAGAATGATTTTTTACTGAAGTTTATTTTATTATTATTATAATGACAACAGCATTCATACCTAATCATAATTTATTTAAAATTAATGATTATTAAATTTACTATAACGTGCAACATGGACTTTACTATCAATAGGAGCTTTTTAAAAATGTCACATACATTATGATGCGCATTGTTTAATGGGCAGTACAGACAATTTAACAGGCAATCTCATTTTCATTTTCATGATAATGAAACAAACAAGTATAACATATTTATTAATAATACTTTATTGTATTTGAATTAAGAAATATAATTAATTAAACATACGATTATCTGATCAAACTATCACAGTTATTTCATATATAACGATACTTATTTCCCTGACATATCATCAGTTTACCATACCTATCAATATCAAAATATTGTATATAAATTAAACAATATATATATACGTATATTACAGGTATGCGTTTTTCTTGTATGCATACAGGATCTAATGACTAAATATAACAATTTATATATAAATATTCACTACATTAAAATAATTGAATAAAATTTTGTGTTTCGATATTTGGCAAAAAGCATGAGTTCACAAAGGTACGGTAAATTAGATAATGTTTTATTTTAATTTAAAAAGTAGCAGAAAATATATCATTTAAAAAATATATTTAAAAAATCCCTAAGATTATTAGCAGTTAAAATGTTTTTTTTTTTTTTTTTTTTTTTTTTTTTGCAAAACATATAGCTAAAACTAGGACCACGATAATTTATTTCATGTTTTAACAAACGTAAATAAAAATAAAATTTTGCTTTATTTTATTGTTGAAAATTTCAAATAAAAGCAATTCTCCATAACCTAACAAGAAAATATTACTTATATAATAATTTTTAAAAGAGTAAAATTAAAATATATAAAAATGCGAGGTAATAAAACTTTATGAAATAAAGATTTTGAATTGCTTTCAAGGAGCGTATGGAGAACAATTCCCCAGTTTACTCGTTCTTCTGCTAGATTGTAGTAATTAATCCATTAATGAAAGATAATTCATTTATTTCATTTATTTTCACAAAGATTGCATTACACTAAAATCGAAAGAAAAATATATTTTTAAAACTGTACAAGAATAAAGGTTTAGCAGTTTACTTCATTTATTAGTCAGTTCTTTTGGAAAATTTCCTTTATTTTCAGGCTGATTTATTGAATATTTAAGATCCTGAATTTCATTAACAATACCAAAACGCTGCAAAAATACCTTGAAAAAAAAGCACATTTTAAATTAGTGTAATGTTCAATTTTTTCTTTTAATAACTTATATAAAGCAATTTTATACAAAAAACTTTTATTTTATAAAATAAATGCAAGTTTTATTTATTTGAAGGTATGAAATATTACACTAAATATTCCAAATATTGAAATAATCATTGTGGAATTTGTATCATAAAAATACCAATTTATTCCTAACAAATATGACGATAATTATTTAGTTTCCAAACGTTACTGAGGTGCCATTTGCATAAATTCTTATCTGTTTTGTAGATTGAGAGTTATAAACAACTGCGTACTGCAATCCAAGATAACGTACGTAATATTGAATCAATTCAAACCAAATTGAGGCATGGTATTGATCTTGCAAAGTACTTGAATTAGTTTATTTGTCAAATATGCAACTACTATAGTTTGACTATAGGGACACACAAAATAATTTCGTTACATTTGACCTGTGTAGAAAAAATATTTCATGGTAAATTTTAAGGGCATTACGTTATGCAAGGCCTTCCAGCAAATAATGGGATGTTTTCCCTTATTTTTTATAAGTGCAATAGATGAGTTCGTTAACAAAGAAGTTTCAGCAATTCATTAGAAAACAACGGCTCTTTGAAAATCCGAATAATATTATTGTCACAGTGTCTATATTTAATGAATTATTAATGCTTGTTGTAATTCTTCGATTTCAATTTCTTTTAAGTTATTCACTTTGCTAGGTGAGATATGTTAAAAATATTCGATAGTCTTCATTAAATTGCTTCACTCCAACTTGACAGAACTAGTCAAAATGTTGTGTATAGTGTTTGTAAAAAATTACTACTTAAGATAAAAAAATATATATATATTTAAAATCTAATTGAGAATCTAAATTTCTCCTTTCTTTGAAAGCAAAGTAATATTAAAGAATAAAGTTTAGGAAAATGCAAGTTAAATTTCAGTATAAAATTTATAAGAAAAACTCATTTAACTTGTCACTGTTTTGACTTTACAATAAAGTAACAATTATTCACAAAATAATTTTCTTTTATTTTTTGCATCCTTCTGTTCAAATCATTAATCAATATTATTTATACTATAACTGTAATAGGGATCCGCAAATAGCAATAAATAGGTCAACAAAAATTCAGAGATATTACATAAGCTTCACAAATCACAGTCTCATTTGAACTTGTACCTAAAAATGAATTTTTGATGTTTCACAATAAATTTATTCTAATTAAATAATTCACTCTAATGTAAAGTACCACGATTATATATTCTTGCGCGAAGAAATATACTGATATATTGTTCCTCGAAAATTAAAAAAATAATAATATATAGGGTGATTCATAAAAGATGGGCAGAACTTTAAGGGGTTATAGTACACTTAAAGACAAATAATATTAAATAGGAGACTAAGGGTCCCAGACGTATTCCCAAGGAGATAGGGGGCATTAAAGTTTAGGGTCCGAAATTTCAAATGATTATAAAACATGGAAAAATTGGTCGATTCGTTTGCGGTTTTTGCAAAAAATTTTCTTTATGCCAGTATTTTCTTGAAATAAAATTTTAAAGTTCAATTTCAAAAAATGCCGATAGGGGGCGCTTTAGACTTTGGAGTAACAAACAACTATTTTTTAACGTTATTTTTTGTATTTCTTTAAATGATTTCGAAAGCTTAGACTTAAACTTAAATTTTGATCTAAAAATCTGAGTCCTAACGAGTAGTTAAGTAGCGTAAACTGAAATTTGAAATTTGAAACCCTTCTCCCCCCAGAACAAAAATCAGTTATTCCCGATCTTTGTGTCGTAGATTAGGCTCTAACTACTGCCGCGTTTTGCTAAAATTATTCTTTATGTCAGTATTTTCTTGAAAATAAATTTTAAAGAAAATTTTCAAAAAATTCCGATAGAGGGCGCTTTAGACTTTGGAGTAACGAACAACTATTTTATACCGTTATTTTTTGTGTCTCATTAAATGCTTTCTAAAGCTTAGACTTAAACTTAAATTTTCAGCTCAAAATCTGAATCGCTGAGCGTGGTTCAGTAGCGAGGGGAGGGGGTTCAAATTTCAACTTCTGAACATAGTTCAGTTTGCACTACTTAACCATGCCCAACGATTCTGTGCTGTGATACGAGGCAAAAATACAACTTTCGTCAAGGACTGCATAGTCGGAATTCACTCATAAAGGCACTGGCACAGTTGGAAACGTCGCTCATGCAAACGTTAAAGCTCCATTCCTGACGCTAGTCACCGGGTGAAGAAGGAAACAGAAAGTATGCAAATGTCAAATGGGGAAGAAGAAGAACACGTATGCAAAATTTCGACACGATTCAGGCATAAAAACCACTGAACGGTGAGTCAAGTGTAAGTCGCTGTAGTAATGAATCGGAAGATGGTGCCCTTCACGAATAAGGAAAAGGCTGAGATGCATTTAATTTACGGAGCGGCAGATGGAAATGGTGCAGAGGCACAACGAATGTACGGAGAGCGATTTCCTAACAGGCGGTTGCCTAACCGCAAAACTTTCGAGCGCTTGCACAGACAGTTGTGTGAGACGGGATCATTTCTCGCTTCCCGGTCGAATGCAGGTCGTGCAAAAAAGGACGAATCAGTAGTTGTTGCAGAAGCCATTCTGGATGTAGTAGCGGCGCAGCCAAGTACAAGTACACGAACAGTGGCTAGCCAGGTGGATACCTCACAGTCCACGACTTGGAGGGTACTGAAGGATGAACATTTGCTCCCGTTTCATGTGCAACGAGTCCAGAAACTGTCTCCAGGGGATTATCCAAATCGTATTGAATTCGCCCGCTGGTTTCTGCAGCAGAACGCGCTAAATCCACATTTTGGACGAACTGTGCTTTTCACCGATGAATGTACCTTCACACGTGAAGGTACATTTAACACACACAATGCACATATATGGGCGGATGTCAATCCACATGCTACGTATCCACATGCTCATCAGAGACGCTTTTCCATCAATGTTTGGGCAGGAATCCTCGGAGACACCTAATCGGACCGTACCTTCTTCCTGAACGCCTCAACGGTAAAACATACCTCACATTTCTGCAACATGTGCTGCCAGACCTGTTAAACGTTGTTCCTCCACGCATCCGGCGGGTCATGTGGTTCCAGCACGATGGAGCGCCAGCCCATTACGTACGAGACGTCCGCAACTATCTGGACATCACATTTCCGAACAGATGGATTGGTCGAGGTGGTCCTGTTGCTTGGCCTGCTCGCTCGCCAGATCTTTCATTCCTCGATTTCTTTTTTTGGGGACGATTGAAGGCTCTTATGTATGAGACACCCATTGAATCCCCCGAGGAACTGGTCGCCAGACTTTCCGCCGCTGTAGGGGAAGTGCTCGAAAAGCCTGATGTTTTCGCGAATGTTCGCCGTTCCATTCGTCGCCGTTGTTCTGCGTGCATAACCTCTGGTGGTCACAATTTTGAACATTTATTGTGATTACATGTTAATAAATATGCTTTGGTAACATAATCCTAATTTGTGTCTTTTTACCTCGTATCACAGCACACAATGTGTGGACATGGTAAACTGAACTGTGCTCAGGAGTAGAAATTTCAAACCCCTCTCCCCAGAAACTTAACCACGTCTAACGATTCAGATTTTGGGCTGAAAATTTAAGTCTAAGCTTTAGAAAGCATTTAATGAGACACAAAAAATAACGGTATAAAATAATTGTTCGTTACTCCAAAGTCTAAAGCGCCCTCTATCGGAATTTTTTGAAAATTTTCTTTAAAATTTATTTTCAAGAAAATACTGACATAAAGAATAATTTTAGCAAAACGCGGCAGTAGTTAGAGCCTAATCTACGACACAAAGATCGGGAATAACTGATTTTTGTTCTGGGGGGAGAAGGGTTTCAAATTTCAAATTTCAGTTTACGCTACTTAACTACTCGTTAGGACTCAGATTTTTAGATCAAAATTTAAGTTTATGTCTAAGCTTTCGAAATCATTTAAAGAAATACAAAAAATAACGTTAAAAAATAGTTGTTTGTTACTCCAAAGTCTAAAGCGCCCCCTATCGGCATTTTTTGAAATTGAACTTTAAAATTTTATTTCAAGAAAATACTGGCATAAAGAAAATTTTTTGCAAAAACCGCAAACGAATCGACCAATTTTTCCATGTTTTATAATCATTTGAAATTTCGGACCCTAAACTTTAATGCCCCCTATCTCCTTGGGAATACGTCTGGGACCCTTAGTCTCCTATTTAATATTATTTGTCTTTAAGTGTACTATAACCCCTTAAAGTTCTGCCCATCTTTTATGAATCACCCTGTATAATATTCATAATATAGAGACTGATTCATTAAAAATATCGTATGAGGAAGTATATTTTTCCTTGCATTAAACCATAAAGTTTTGTAATTTAAGTTTTTAATAATTGTAAAATATGGCATAGGTAATTTTGCACGTAGAGCAAGTATTTTTCTTTCAATGAAACATTTCTTAAGCACATATCGAGTACTAAATTTAAAGTTGCGGTACCACTGTATGATATATGGTCTTTTTTAAAATGGTAACAAAAACAGTTCTTTTTTGTGACAATCAATGAAAGAAAAAACTAAAAAAATGGGTTCTCTAATTTAAAGAACAAATTCTAGATATACTGTTGATTGCTGCTAGATTTGTTACAACGGAAGATTACGGGGCTAACCCTCCAAATATTTTCAAGAAAGTAAATTAAAGCGCTCCATTATCAGTGAGGCAATTTAGAACCCCATTCCAAAAAGATATTCTAATTTTGTATGGAAAATTCATCAATAAATAAGGATTTTTGTACGTATTAAATACGTACTTAAAATAGGTGGATTGAACATTGTGCAGTTATATTAAAATGAATGATCAACGTAAAATAACTCATATAAAAATAAATTGCTATAATAACTGTGATTGCTGGTCTAGAAATCACGATTTTAATTTTTCAGAAGGTTCAATAATTCAGAAATGCTCATCGATTTACGAATTTGATTTTTGGGAAGCTTATGTTATATGGAAGAAATCAGGCAACTTAGTTAATGATATGTCCAGTACACCAACATTTTTAAATGTCTGGCTACTTTTCACTTAATTTATTCTCTTCGATTCCCCCTCCTCCCCTTTTCTCTCCTCCGTACTTAAACTCGTCCAGTCTGGCCGAATGCTTCTATTGGTCTCCTACGTCACACGTGATTCCTGACTCCGCTGTTTTCTTTAAAAAAAAAACTCGCCGCCATTCTATCTTGGTCGCGTGCGTAGACGCAAGCACACCTACATTGCTTAAACTTTGGATCAGTATTTAATCGTTTAAACCTCGCACTGATGATGAAGCTTTAAGGGCTCCAAAACAGCTGTTTTTTCATTGTATGTATTTTTATTTGTGCTATCTATTTTACGTTGATCATTTATTTTAAAAAACTACGTACTATCCAGCCAACGCTGTATATTGGGTGACAAAAGAATCACAAACGGAAATGCATTGCGCCCCATTTAAAGTACTACCTAGTCATTATTCAGCATTTGGCTTCCTAAAGAAAGTGTTAGGAAGACGTCATTCATAAAGTTTTAATAGATGTCATAAAGCATCCGAAATTTACATGTACTAAGAAACATTGTACTAGCATGGTAATTTTGAGCCAGAGCTATAGCAAAGAATCAACACTATACACTATAGTCAATTTGTTGCAAAGCATTCTGAATGTTGGCATAGAAATATACAGTGTACGCGAGTTTTATAAAATGCAATCGACCTTCTGTATTATTTAGAAAAAAAAACATAGAAAGCACATGTAGATTTTAAATATTTTTTGAAGAAATAATAATAATATTTTTCCGGGTTAAATTGTTTTAAAAATATGTAGGTATTTTTTTACATTTAATGCAGTACACTATTTTATGCAATACTCTGATACATTTATATTTCATTGGAATATTTTCAAGTATTGATTTATTTTATACATTCAACTATTCCGAAAAGTTAGATAACTGTGTGTTTTATTCCAATTTATATTCGTATTATAACTTACATTATTAATATAAAATACCATATTCAATCATTCTTTCATATTGATTTGATTTTTTAAAATTGAAGTCAAATTCATAAGTTTTTCATTTCTGCGAAGAATATATGAAATAACTAGAAGTTTTTTCTTTAAATAATTGTAGTGGCCTATGTTAAATTCAGAATTTCAGGAATTTGACGTTAAGTATTTCACTTTCTTTATAAATGACACATATTGTGATAAATGGGAAATGTTGTGACTGACATTGTCATTTTTCGTCATTCGATAAAGATTTCGTCTATGTCACGATTGACATTTCATTAGAAAAGAACGTCGACAAATGTATGTCTCCTCTGAGTTTATTTATTTATTTATTTATGTATATATTTTTGATAATACGAATAGAGAAAAATATGTTATTACATATTTCTTAAATAATGTTTAAAATATCACGTAGTGCGATATAAAAACATTTTATACTAACAAAATTAAATGCATTTTTTAACAAAATTATATGCATTTCTCGTTGATAGGAAATAATAAAATAAAGACATTTTCTTATCGACATCAAATATCTTTCCACGCATTGTTTTACTTATAGCAACCAACCCCTAAACCATTTTTTCTAATCGATTCCTTCTGCAAATTGATTTTTTTTCGCATCTTTCTGTATAAATCGTTTATTATGCTGACGTGTTTTAGCTTTCGTCCGTGTAAATTTCCGACATACTTCATCTTCACACAAATGTGATTACGTTCGTGATATTTAGTGTAATGATTTTACAGAGTTGTTTTATCTGTTAAAGAAAAAAATATGTAGTAAATAAGTTAGTTAATTCTTTTTTTAAGTATCATTGTTAATATCAAACATACTTTGTCTACAAAGGAATGTGATTAAGTTCGGGATATTAAGTACAATTCTTTAGCGAAGTTTTTTTCTTTGAAGAAAATTATTGGGTGTACATATTTGTTTAAACCTTATTGAAAATTTTATCCAAAAAGAAATGTGATTATGTTTTTTAGTTTATTATTTTAACGGATTTTTTTTTCTTGTGACGTTAATTACTGTATAGTAACTAGAATATCAGTTATATTTTATTTTTATGAAGTGCTATGTAATAAAAAATCAGATCAAAAATAGTCAAGTCAAAAAGAGCCATGTTCTTTTTAAATTATCTATTGGACAAAGAAAAGAAATATGGAATATTGAAATCCAAAATAATGCCAAGTTCCTTTATGAATTGAACTCCGAAACCCTTATTTCATAAGCCGGTGCAAAACATGCATTGTATGAAATTATTCAGGTTCAAACTTATAATGTTTTTTTTTCCACTACTTGAAACTGAATTTTATGGTGACCTTATCTTCTATAATGGAATTCGCTGCTTAATGACTTATTCCAAAGCAATTTAAAAGAAGAATTTACTTCGTAACTTTTGAACGGTACCGATATTAATTTTTTTCCAAATTGTGAATTGGGATTATATTTTCGCATGGGAAGGGGATACACATATGCAGTATTTACAATACCCTATTGAGTTTATCAGATATTCTATGCTTTCAAAGACACTGCAATATTGTGCGCTATCTGGAGTGTGTTGGAGGATCATTCCCGAAGCTTTAGTTTCCAGTGTGTTTTGCTGTCCTTAGAAGTGCTTACTAAACACGTGCCTACTTAATGATTTCACAACTTTGCCGGTGACAATATTGCGAAAGAATAATTGGTCAAAACAAATACATACAAAGAAACAACATACAAAAAAACATATAAAGTTCAAACCTAAGTAATTTCTTTCAATACATTTTCTGCAGCTGTTTATAAATAAGAGATTCGGAATTCAATTTAAAAAATGACTTTTATTTTAGATTTCATTTTTATTTTACTTTTTTGTTTCGAGATCATTTTAAAAGAAGTTGGATGCAAAATCCAACATTCACATGAATGTTTTGTTCTTTTTTCAGTACTTGTTTTCGTTTGTTATTATTTTTAGTTAAAAAACTTTTAGGTATTTCCTTATACTTCGCAGCAATAAACCAATAAACATTAATTATTTTTATCCTTTTCGTTTGCATTCAAAGAAACGTCTGTGTTATAATATTCGAGTAGTAATTAAAGACTTTAAAATCGCCTACTATTTCGTGGTGTACTAAAATGGTACATAGGAATATACATTAGAAAATTGCCTTTGTTTTGTTTTGTTTTCTAGAGTGGCTAAGTCTTAATACTTTTTTAAAAATTTAAAGGTATATTTTACCCGTAAATAAATCGGGGATATTTTTTAATATTATCAATTAACTTTTCTTGGTCTCTTGATGCCTATTCATTTTTCATTATCGGGGTTCCTTCGAATCTTTTTCATAATTGGCCTTCAAAATATATCTTTCAAAATAAATAATAAAAAAACAGTATTTATGTACGTAATTGCAAGAAAGGTATGATATTCCTGAAATGAGAAACATGTGTTAATCAAAAATTGAATTCGCAACTCTTGGATAAATTTGTACTTTTAAACCCCCAAATCAAATTCGGTTTACAGAAACTTAATACGGAATGTTGCATAATCAAGATTTCCGGTATATTTTGATAAGAATACTCTTCTATAATGAAAATTATAACTATTTCATTGATAAAAAATACTGCCAGAAGAGCATAATTTCAGTTCCACTAATTTTTATAATTCGTATACCTTAAGACGCGACAATTCTGCATGCTATTAAGAATGCATGCAATCTGGTGATTAATATAAAAATGACATTTCGTCGTTTCTAAAACTTATTTCTTGTACACGTAAGATAGCATTTAATATTATATAAAGGACGCTCTACGCTTTTGTATTAGACATTTTGACATTAACCCTCATATTTGTCAAGACACTATCAATAACTTTCCCAATTTCGCCACAAGGGTCGCGGCTATTGGTTGAATTACATCAATCGTAGTCATCGTACTACTCCATTATCCTACTTACGTAGATGTAGCTCTGTTTGTTCGCAAGTATTGTAAAGATAAAGGGAATTTCTAGGCACTCTTGAAGTATAAAGAATATAATTTTTAAATGTTAGATAAATAGAATAATTTCAAATTTTATAAAGTGAACTTCTAAACGACTTCTTGATTTTGAATCTTTACTTTTAAATACATTGAAAATTTTAGCTAAACATATTCTACATGTTCTAAATTACAAGGCATTGCACGATAGCACTGGACGATAGCAAAACAGTGTTACCAAAAAAAAAAAAAAAGAATTCAAACTTTCGAATTTTATGAGGACAGTAATAAGATTTTTTCCATTTCCTCCTTCTGTTGCATGAAAAACGCTCTTTATTCGTTACATTTCAATTTTCTATCAACACCTAAATTAGTTGATCACTTTTTATGATGTAGTTTGTTATCAGGCAGTGAATATGTTGCAAAACAGCGTTTCTTAATTATTATTCTATATAGTTCAAATATGTACAATTTAAATGTGAGAAAAATAGAATACTGCATAGTAATAATCTTATTTTATTAGATAACAACAACCCAGCTTAAAATTCGAAATTTTTCATTCCTAATTACATCCTCCTTTGATTAAAGGTTTTGTTTTTCTGCTAGTTATCGGTTGCTAAATTTTGCGATTTTTAAACATAGACACCTACGAAAGATAAATGTATGTTATTAAGGATGCCGAGTAGTAGAGACATGTGACGTAGTGACGTATGATGGCCAGTAGTGACGTATGGCAATCATATTACGTCAGCGAAATCGTAGTCGCAAATCTCAATTATCTTCTGGGACACAGGAGATCGATAATGGCTCGAATGACTTCTTGTAAATAATGTACGGTGTGTCATATGAACTTGTCTTATGCACCGTCACGCAATATGACATCACATGTAATATAATATAACATCAAATGTAAAATGTTAATATTTAAAACAATTTGAATGTTATGTTTTAAGGATTTATAATTTTCTCTGTTGAATTTCTTTGTCTTTTAAACAGAATTTTCAATTTGTCACATGAAATTCTAGTATTTGTAATATCGCGTGAAAAATAATATCAGTATTTTATATCTTAGTACATCATGTGAAACTAGAAAAAATCTGTACAACGATGAAAGCAATAAATAGTTTAGCATTTAATATAACTTTATGTGTTACTTTATTTTAATATGGATGTATTTAACTATATAGATATATACGAGCAGGGAAGACCGAGCTATGCTCGGTGAAAATTAGCTTTCAGTTCAAATATCCTGACGCATGACCAAAATGACCCACTAATCAAATTTTCTCAAACATGTGACCTAGCCCAAGTCTTCTCGTGCCCTAAAACCATGGGATGCAAAATTTAGTGTAAATAGTCTGAGCCGTTTTTAAGATAAAATAGTTTGACCCTTAATGACCCATGACAAAAATGACCCACTAACCGAATTTCTCGAACACATGACCTAGCCCAACAGTCTTCTCGTGCCCGAAAACCATAGGATGCAAAATTTAGTGTAAATAGTCTGAGCCATTCTTTACATAAAATTACCTTGACCCATAGTGACCCAAAAATTACCCACTAATCGAATTTTCTCAGACATGTGACCTAGCCTAATGATTTTGTCGCGCCCGAAACTCGTAGGATACAAAATTTAATGAAAATCGTTTGAGCCGTTTTTTAGATAAAATTAACTTGACCCGGGTTGACTCAAAAATGAGCAACTAATCAAAAGTTCTCGAACATGTGACTCAGCCCAATAGTCTTCTCGTGCCCGAAAATGGTAAGATACAAAATTTAGTCAAAATCGTTTGAACCGTTTTTTAGATACAATAAGCTTGACCCTGACCCTTGATGATCCAAAATGACACACTAATCGAATTTTCTCGAACATGTGACCTAGCCCAATGGTTTTCTGGTGACCCAAAACGCTAGGATACAAAATTTCGTCAAAATCGTTAGAGACGTTTTTAAGATAAAATTTGCATATATATATATATATATATATATATATATAACCACACACAAGATTTTCTCATATTAGAATATATGAATATACATATTTACAAATCGTATTAAAGCAACCGCTTCATACAACATCCATTTCGAGAATGATATCTTGTATTTTCATGCATGCAACAGCTTATAAAATGCATCTGTTCAGTGGCGCCATCTCAAATTACAAATTACTATTAATCTTTCATTGAGATATGACACCCCTCCCCTCGTAGTCCAAACGAAGCAATGGTTTAATCTATCGATTACTTCCTTGAATACGTTGACAATTATTTTTATCAGTCTTTACAGATACTCTTTTCTGTAAGTCCACATCATTGTTTATAACGGAATTTTCTTTTACATTCTTATCTATAGAATCATAACAATCTTTATTCACAACTGTACCTGTTACAATATCATGTGAAAACTGAGATGTGTTAAATTTTTCAGCATTCTTGAAATTCATTTGTTCGTTATTATTTACATTATATCCAGAAAACTTGTTTCTATTAGACCTACCATACTTGTCGCACGCGACCCTTGTTTTATTTAGCACACTGACCCGTTTCTTTAATTTTCTCTGACATTTCATCACTTACTCCTTTGTTATGTATCAACTGATTAACATGACGTTTACACATTATTCCGTCACATCTATTTACTAAAACCCATCTGCTGTCCAATCATTTTAAAATTTTTCTCTTAATCCATTTCTCCCCTTTTCCAAAGTTTTTAACAAAAACTGATTCATGAAGATTGTATTTATGTAAGGTTGCTGTATTTTAGGTTTGGATGGTAATACCAAGTGTAGAGCTGTTCGAACCGACCTTCCAAACATTAATTCTGTGGGAGTCTTAGCAGTCACAGAATGGGGGGTGGAATGATATTCCAACAAAAATCGTGAAATTGACAAATTTACATGACACTTATCTAGCGTCTTAAGACTATTTTTCAAAGTTTGCACATAACTTTCTGCTTATCCATTCGAGAATATATGGTATGGCGAAATAGTTATATGCTCAATTCCTTTCGGTTTAAGAAATTCTTGAAAATCATGTCTTGTGAACGCACGTCCATTACAACTGACTAATTCAACGGGCAAACCAAATGTATCAAAAATGTTATGTAGTACGCTAACAGTTGATTTACTATCAGCACTGTGTACCACATGTACCTCTAACTATTTAGTATAAGAATCGACCACTATTTATAAAAAATCTTTCAAAAGGACCGGCAAAATTTATATGTATTCTTTCCCAAGGTAATTCTGATTCCCATTTTAAAGGATTCATTATAGGAATATCCCTAACAAACATTTGGCATATAGTAAAATAATTTACCATTCGTCCAATTTCTTTATGCATATTAGGCCACAAGATTACACCTCGAGATTTAGCTTTCATGCTGGATATACCCTGATGAACCGAAAGTAATACTTTTAACATATATTCGCGTCCTTCTACTGGTATTATTACTCTATATTTCCCCGTAATAAACAATTTTCTAATCACGAAATTTCCTCGCGTCTACAAAAAGTTTTTTCAGACTTAGATTCAAGCTTTAAATCCTATTTCAGTTGCTGAATTTCGTCAGTTAAAAATACTACTTTTTTTTTTTTTTTTTTTTTTTTTTTTTTTTTTTTTTTTTTTTTTACATCAAATTCAATTTACGAAATTACTACATTTTTGTATTATTCTTAATTCCGCTATTATTTTTGCAAGTTACATTTTAAACATTTTAATACTGCACTAGAATGCTTTAGGTTAATTACACATGATAGTAAGATCTTATATGAAACATTTCTATTTTTTTCTATTTTATATAGAACTAGCAAGCTACGCCCGCTACGCTGGTCAATTTCTCTTAACGAACCTTTAATCAAACAAAATATTGACATTTCATAATTCACTTTTATATTTTAACAGAATAATAAGGATTCTATAATTTGTGACTCGTGCTACAGCCAATATACACGTCAGGACACGTCGCCCTTATCATTATCTTTTTACGCGTGAAGGTTTCGCTATGGTACTCTATGGTGAAATTTGGTAATTTTAGAAATTCAATAGTTGAAAAATCGCAGAATCATTAGATCATTTTTCTTTAGAATTTGTTCTTAGAGCGCATTTAGATCTTATAAATAACAATCATGCCGAACTTCAAGTTTCTAGCTCCTTCAGCATCGCAAAAATCGCAATTTTAGAAAGTTTTTCGCTTCTGCACCCCCCTCGGGGTAGTGGCACCGACATAAAATATAGCCTATGTTGGAGCAGGGATTGTCACCATCCATTTGCCACCATCACTTTTGAAATCGCTTTAGTAGTTCCAGAGATTCCATAGAAATTGTAATTTAGAAAGTTTTTAGAAAATTTGTTGCTTATTTCAGCCTTTTAAATTTCGAATTTTTTTAGACTTTGTTCTCATAGAGCATTTAAATCTTGTAAGTAACGACCATACAAAATGTCAAGTTCCTAACTCCTTCAGTATTGAAAATATCATAATTTTGGAACGTTTTTCGCTCCTGCACCCTCTGCGGGTAGTAGCACTGACATAAAATTTAGCATATGTTGGAGCAGGGACTGTCACCATCCATTTGCCACCATCACTTTTGAAATTGGTTCTGTAGTTTCAGAGATTCCATAGAAATTGTAATTTAGAATGTTTTTAGAACGCTTCTTCCTCATCTCACCCTTTTAAATTTCGAATGTTTTTATAATTTGTTCTTAGAGAGCATTTACATGTTATAAGTAACTACCATACCAAATTTGATGCTTCTATCTCCTTCAGTATACAAAAAATCGAAATTTTAGAACGTTTTTCGCTCCTGCACCCCCCTGGGGGTGGTGGCACCGACATAAAATATAGCCTATGTTGGAGCAGGGATTGTCACCATTAATTTGCCACCATCACTTTTAAAATCGCTTCAGTGGTTCCAGGGATTACCCTCTACAAACAAACAAACAATCTTTACTACTTTATATATTAGTATAGATAAGGGGGAATTAGCCCCTTGTTCCCCCCTTCATACTTAACCAATCAATCCCGAAAACTAATCAGGGATGCGCCTTAACACAGTGAACCTATAAATGAAATTTGAAGGAAAACGGAATAATTCTGCATGAAAAACCCATTAATATAAATTAAGGGGGGGATTAGCCCCCCCTCGTTCCCCCCTTTATACTCAGCCAATCAATCCCGAAAACTAATCAGGGAAGCGCCTTAACTCAGTGAACCTATAAACAAATTTTGAAGCAAATAGGATAATTCTGCATGAAAAACCCATTTATATAAATTAAGGGGGATTATCCCCCCGTTCTCCCCCCTTTATACTTAACCAATCAATCCCGAAAACTAATCATGCAAGCGCCTTAACACAGTGAACCTATAAACAAAATTTGAAGGAAAACGGAATAATTCTGCATGAAAAACCCATTTATATAAATTAAGAGGGGGATTATCCCCCCGTTCCCCCCTTTATACTTAACCAATCAATCACGAAAAGTAATCAGGGAAGCGTCTTAACCCAATGAACCTATAAACAAAATTTGAAGGAAAACGGAATAATTCTGCATGAAAAACCCATTTATATAAATTAAGGGGGGGAGGAATTAGCCCCCGATCCCCCCTTTATACTTAACTAATCAATCCCGAAAACTAATCAGGGAAGCGCCTTAACTCAGTGAACCTATGAACAAATTTTGAAGCAAATAGAATAATTCTGCATGAAAAACCCATTTATATAAATTAAGGGGGATTATCCCCCCGTTCTCCCCCCTTTATACTTAACCAATCAATCCCGAAAACTAATCATGCAAGCGCCTTAACACAGTGAACCTATAAACAAAATTTGAAGGAAAACGGAATAATTCTGCATGAAAAACCCATTTATATAAATTAAGAGGGGGATTATCCCCCCGTTCCCCCCTTTATACTTAACCAATCAATCCCGAAAAGTAATCAGGGAAGCGTCTTAACCCAATGAACCTATAAACAAAATTTGAAGGAAAACGGAATAATTCTGCATGAAAAACCCATTTATATAAATTAAGGGGGGGGTTTAGCCCTCCGATCAACCCCCCCCCCTTTATACCTAACTAATCAATCCCGAAAACTAATCAGGGAAGCGCCTTAACTCAGTGAACCTATAAACAAAATTTGAAGGAAAACGGAATAATTCTGCATGAAAAACCCATTTATATAAATTAAGGGGGGGAGGAATTAGCCCCCGATCCCCCCTTTAAACTTAACTAATCAATCCCGAAAACTAATCAGGGAAGCGCCTTAACTCAGTGAACCTATAAACAGAATTTGAAGGAAAACGGAATAATTCTGCATGAAAAACCCATTAATATAAATTAAGGGGGGGGGATCCTCGTTCCCCCCTTTATACTCAGCCAATCAATCCCGAAAACTAATCAGGGAAGCGCCTTAACTCAGTGAACCTATGAACAAAATTTGAAGGGAAACGCAATAATTCTGCATGAAAAACCCATTTATATAAATTAAGGGGGGGGGATTAGACCCTTGTTCCCCCTTTATACTTGACCAATCAATCCCGAAAACTAATCAGGGAAGCGCCTTAACTCAGTGAACCTATAAACAAACTTTGAAGGAAAACGGAATAATTCTGCATGAAAAACCAATTTATATAAATTAAGGGGGGGGGAGGAATTAGCCCCTTGTTACCCCCCTTTTATACTTAACCAATCAATCCCGAAAACTAATCAGGGAAGCGCCTTAACACAGTGAACCTATAAACAAAATTTGAAGGAAAATGGAATAATTCTGCATGAAAAACCCATTTATATAAATTAAGGGGGGGAGGAATTAGCCCCCGATCCCCCCTTTATACTTAACTAATCAATCCCGAAAACTAATCAGGGAAGCGCCTTAACTCAGTGAACCTATAAACAAAATTTGAAGGAAAACGGAATAATTCTGCATGAAAAACCCATTTATATAAATTAAGGGGGGGAGGAATTAGCCCCCGATCCCCCCTTTATACTTAACTAATCAATCCCGAAAACTAATCAGGGAAGCGCCTTAACTCAGTGAACATATAAACAGAATTTGAAGGAAAACGGAATAATTCTGCATGAAAAACCCATTAATATAAATTAAGGGGGGGATCCTCGTTCCCCCCTTTATACTCAGCCAATCAATCCCGAAAACTAATCAGGGAAGCGCCTTAACTCAGTGAACCTATGAACAAAATTTGAAGGAAAACGGAATAATTCTGCATGAAAAACCCATTTATATAAATTAAGGGGGGGAGGAATTAGCCCCCGATCCCCCCTTTATACTTAACTAATCAATCCCGAAAACTAATCAGGGAAGCGCCTTAACTCAGTGAACCTATAAACAGAATTTGAAGGAAAACGGAATAATTCTGCATGAAAAACCCATTAATATAAATTAAGGGGGGATCCTCGTTCCCCCCTTTATACTCAGCCAATCAATCCCGAAAACTAATCAGGGAAGCGCCTTAACTCAGTGAACCTATGAACAAAATTTGAAGGGAAACGCAATAATTCTGCATGAAAAACCCATTTATATAAATTAAGGGGGGGGGGGATTAGACCCTTGTTCCCCCCTTTATACTTGACCAATCTATCCCGAAAACTAATCAGGGAAGCGCCTTAACTCAGTGAACCTATAAACAAACTTTGAAGGAAAACGGAATAATTCTGCATGAAAAACCAATTTATATAAATTAAGGGGGGGGAGGAATTAGCCCCTTGTTACCCCCATTTTATACTTAACCAATCAATCCCGAAAACTAATCAGGGAAGCGCCTTAACACAGTGAACCTATAAACAAAATTTGAAGGAAAACGGTTATTTCTATGAATAGTTATCGCATTACGTACGTACATACATACATACAGAACCGGCTGCCAAGCACTCAGGGCTTGACAGCCAGTGTGATAACTGAAAAATCGCAATTTTAGAACGTTTTTTGCTCCTGCACCCCCTGGGATTAGTGGCACCGACATAAAATATAGCCTATGTTGGAGCAGGGGTTGTCACCATCAATTTGCCACCATCACTTTTGAAATCGGTTCGGTAGTTCCAGAGATTACCCCCTACAAACAAACAAACAAGAATTACTCCTTTATAATATTAGTATAGATGTAAGAGAGTATAAAAGTATTTTAATTCTCCAAGAGTGAATTAAATATATATATATATATATATATATATATATATTAAATATTCATTTGGAAATGCGTTTCTATTTGTAAAAATACAAATAAATAAATAATATTTAACAAACATTCCATGTAGTAAAATGTTCACTTTTTCACAGTGTAAAATGTTTAAAGCTTAAAGATCACCAAACAAAGGGAATTCATAATCATTTTTCGAATAAAATAAAATAAAATAATCATAAATCTTTCTTTATAACACAGTCTCAGTGTAATGAAAAAATGAAGACAATTCAATAAAATCTTTATCTGAGATTCCGAATACATTTTTTTAAAAGATTTGTATTGTTTCTAAACCTTAAGAATCGTTTAAAATCATAAAACCGTGATGTATGTAAAGAAATTAATAATCAATTTCAAAAACTAAAGAAAATTGACAATTTGTGCAACAGCCGTAAAGACAATCGTCTCCAAATCCATATAATTTATTCAGTAGACGCGTTAAAGTGTGAAGTCAAGACTAATTTCAGTTGCTAAAAGTTTATTATGATAAAGAAAAAATATGTATTTCATAATTCACTGATTTATGGAGTTTAAAAAATGGATATTTTTATTTAAAAGCATTGTATTATCATAATGGAAATAAATAAATTAATAAATAAAGCTATAATAACAGTATAAAATAAGGAAAAACAATTTTTAAGCAATAATTATAAAATAGGAAATGTGAAGCTACATCATTTTGAATTTTTTTAAAATATTACATAGCAAGGAAATTCCTAATTAAAATAATTATTACATTATGCATATTAAAAGTATATTTTGTTTTAAATGAAGAACATTTTCTAAAGTTCTATTGTTATAAGTATATTTACTAACATTTCTGTTGTTAATAGATCTATCTATATTATGAAGCAAAAACAAGTCCGTCAGTAATACTGACGTCATAATCACCCAGTGGGAACAATGGAAACAATCAATTTTCATCTTTTTTTCACAAATTTAATTACATATAAATATCGAATAGTTTAAATGTGCATCGAATATAGAATAAATGTACTTTTAAATGCAATTTGTTTGAAAACTGTATCTCAATGTACTTATTTTGTATGCATATGAAAATAATTTATACGGAGGAATTCTTTTAAAAAATCTATCTATATGGCGTGCCGGTTTGGATAGATTAACCCGTCTGATCTTAAAACAATATAAAACATTCAACGAATTTTCGGCCAATATTACATCACGAAATAAACACTTCATCAAAAATAAAAAAATAAAAAACGTATAATATACATTAAATACAAATTTAACAAATATGTAAGTAATCGAACTACGTGCTTAATCAGCGAAATAATGAGAATAAATAAGGATGATGTAAGTAGTAAACTCTTTAGAGATCCCTTCGGTTATTACCCTCGAGCATGCGGCTAAACAGATCTCAAATGTTTATTTGAATACATAATTCTTATTTTTATATAAAAATGCTTTTTGGGGTTCTTCAAGATTTATCTAAAATATATTTATATTAAATGTATAAAATCGATTGCAGTTAAAAAATAATAATGATTTTCAACTTATGTTCTATACACCGGACATCCCAAGTAGTCCGAATTGGAATTTTTGGTTTTAATAATTTACTAAAATATATAGCAGGCAAACTACTCATTTGTAAGGTGAAATAGTGTTGTTGGACAGAAAAATGCACATTCAGTACAGTGGGAAAATATGAATATGATACAAATATGCTCGTATATATATATATATATATATATAATTACAGAGACTAATGTCGAATGATTTGGCTGTAAATCATTCTATATGCCTTCACGCATTTTGTCACCATAAGGTAAAGCCAGGAGAGATGGCGCGGTCGGAGAGATTGCGCACAAAGAGGTTCGGGGGGAAGGAGTAGAGTGAGGGAGCAGCGACTCCAGGAAGTTGTACAACAGCAGTAGTGAAGTGTCTACTTGAAAGTGCACGTTGATTGTTTTGAGCGTCTAAGATAAAGCATTTCTATTTTGTTTTGTTTTCCCAAAGTAAGTGCTTCAATTTTCATAGCTATTCATCAGAATTTATATACAATGTCAGTAGAACAAAATATTTTAAACTTAAACGATTTCTCATAAGCTACTAATCTAGACTAACAGCGTGAACATCAACGGTTCGTTTTAGCAGCGGCCACATTTAAATAAAAGGCCTCGCAATCTCTCCTACCGAAATTGGAGAGTTTGTGCATCTGCTACTCAGGAGAGATGGCGCATTGTTCCCATTAGTTTCCATGTTAGGAGAGATTACGCAGCTTATTGGTAAATTGGCATAAAAAATGAAAAAATGAAAATGGACTAATTTTAAGTTAAACTTTTTTTCAAATAACTTAATGTTATTTTGTAATCTTATCTGTAATTGCTTTTTCTGATTCTTTAATTTTTTCCCCTTTAATTACATTTTTAATCGTTTTTTAAATTATTTATTTTTCTGATTCCTTAATCATTAGGTTGACCATTTTATTAAGCTCCGTTGGAACTTCAACTTTTTCCATATTAAGAGATATTATTGTACCAAAATCGCTACAAGAAATTAGTTATTATGATCTCTTAAAGAGTGCAAAAGAACATTTTTCACCGTGTTCTAGTGAAATTGTTGAACGATTTAAGTTTCAAAAGAGATTACGGAAGCAAGGGGAAAGCATAGCGAATTTTCTGAGAGATCTACGTCATTTATCAGAACACTGTAATTTCGGAAACACGTTAAGTGATCGCCTACGAGATCAGCTGGTGTTTGGAATTCAAGATGAGAAAATACAACAAAAATTGTTAAATACTATAAATCTAACATTTCAAACAGCAGTAAAAATTGCGGAATCGTTTGATTCAGCCGAAGCTGGTGTTAAATCGTTGCAGATTAATGGAGGAACAACTGTAAATAATTTTTAAGATGCCAGACACGGAGAAAACGAAAGTACACCAGTACCCGCCGAAACCGAAAGAAGTGGTGTACGTGCCTGGAAACCAGAACAGTTATAAAGAGAAACATTGGTATCGGTGTGCTAGGAATCACAAACCTGTTGTGTGTCCAATTAAATCATATGAGTGCCATTTTGTAACAAAGTTGGACACTTAAAAATTTGTTGCCAGAACCGGAACTTCTCTACAATGAATAAAAAACTGAAAAATAACAGTAAAATTAAAACGGTTCAAGAATATTCTTTAAATTTTATGAGGGACGAGTGCAATAATGTATTTTGAAAAAAAAATGTGTTAAAATTAATGGGATTAATATTAATTTCGAAATTGATTCCGGAGCAGCTCATACTATCGTAAGTAAAAATATTGCCGATAAATTATTTTCAGGTAAGCCTCCTTTGGTTAAATCTAATATTAAGCTGCAAACTTATACTGGGATTCTTTAACTGTATTAGGGGAATTAAATAAATGTTTTTTATTGATGATAAGTGTATACCTAATTTTAAAATGTTAGTTATTAAAGAGGAAGGTCCGAGTTTAATTGGTAAAACTTGGTTGAAAGCAACAAAAATATTTTGGCCTAATGTAAAAAGTATTTCGAAGAATGATTTAATTTAAAAAAATCCTAATGTTTTTGTTGACAGGAATGGTACGATCAAAGGTCTTCCCATTTCAATAAATTTGAAAAATGGTTCAAAACCAGCTTTCCTAAAATCTCGAACTGCTCCTTTTTCTTTGAGAATAGCAACTGATTTGGAATTGGAGCGAATAACAAATGAGGGTATTTTAAAACCTGTTGATTATTCTGAATGGGCTAGTCCTATAGTAATTGTTCCAAAACCAAATGGTACTGCTAGAATTTGTGGTGATTATACAGCAACAATTAATGCTAATACTGAAAATGATAACTATCCTCTTCCAAGAATGGAAGAATTATTTGCTAAATTAGCAGGTGGTAAATTCTTTACTGTTTTTGATTTAAAAGATGCTTACTTACAACAACCTGTTGATGTTGAAGGTAGTAACATTTTAACATACTCATAAAGGTTTATTTAAAGTTTTAAGACTAGCTTTTGGTGTAAAGTGTGCACCAGGCATTTTTCAAAGAAAAAATTAAAATATATTAAAAAAGTTTGATTATATTGGTGTATTTTTAGATGATGTAATTATAAGTGCTAGATCTGAGTCAGAAGATTCTGAAACAGTTGAATGTATTATGAAATGCTTTTCTGAGCATGATATAAGATTAAATAATAGAAAATTAAAATTTATGGTCTCGGAAGTTAGTTATTTAGGACATAAAATTTTACAGGGAGGCATTAAGCCTATTCCAGAAAAAAGTTAATGCAATTTTGAATGCTCCTTTTCCTACTAATTTTTCCCAATTACGTTCAGTTTTGGAATTAATTTCTTATTATAGAAATTTCTTGCCTAATATTTCAGCTGTGTTAGAACCTTTTCATAGATTATTAGATAATAATGTAAAGTGGACATGGTCCGAAAAGCATGAAAAAAGTTAAACAAATTTTATGTAAATCACCAGTTTTAGAATTGTATGATATAAACAAAGCTGTTGTGTTAAACTGTGATGCATCTGAATATGGTATTGGTTGTGTGTTAAGTCATATTTTTGAAAGTAAAGAAAAACCAATAACTTTTGCATCTATAACGATGAATAAAACTGAAAGAAATTATGCCATGAATGATAAAGAAGCTTTATCTGTAATTTTTTGTGTAACTAAATTTCATCAATATTTAGCGGATAAACAGTTTAAAATCATAACTGATCACAAACCTTTAATTCGATTGTTTTATCCTGTAAAAAATACCTGATACATTATTACCCAGAATGCTGAAATGGTCGTTAATGTTAGCAGGATATGACTATACAATTGAGTATCGCGAAGGTAAAAATAATAAAAATGCTGATGCATTAAATGGATTACCACTTCCAGAAACTGTAAAAGTTGTAAATAGTCCATCAGAAATAATGTTTGTTTCTAATAGTAATGATTGGCCTGTTACTTCTAAAACTACTGCAAAGTGGACATCTGAAAATCCAGTAACAAAACAAATTTTAGACTGGGCGTTATATGGATGGCAAAAAAAGTTAAATCAGAGGAATATAAACCATACTTTCGTAGACGTGAGGAAATTTAGTGTTTAGAAAATTGTTTATTATGGGGACATAGATTAATTATACCAGATGAAGGTCGCGAATAAATGTTACAATTATTACATTCGGTTCATCAGGGTATATCTAGCATGAAAGATAAAGCTCGAGGTGTGATCTGGTGACCTAATGTGGACAAAGAAATTGAACAAATGGTAAATTCTTGTAGTAGATGCCAAATGATTGCAAGAGATCATCCTAACATGAAACCTTTAAAATGGGAATCGGAATTTGCTTGGGAAAGAATTCACATAGATTTTGCCGGTCCTGTTGAGGGTAATTTTTTTAATAGTGGTCGATTCTTATACTAAATGGTTAGAGGTACAGGTGGTACCCAGTGCTGATAGCAAATCAACTATTAGAGTACTACGTAGAATTTTTGCTACATTTGGGTTGCCTGTTGAATTGGTCAGTGATAATGAACGTGCGTTTACAAGTGATGAATTTCAAGAATTTCTTAAATCAAATGGAATTATACATACACCTATTCCTTCATATCATCCATCGTCTAATGGACAGGCAGAAAGGTATGTTCAAACTGTTAAAAATTCTCTTAAAAAGCTAGATAAAGATGACAAATTTGTGAATTTCACGATTTTTATTGGAAAATCATCCAACCCCACATTCTATCACTGTTAAGATTTCCGAAGAATTAATGTTTAGAAGGTCAGTTCGAACAGCTGTACACTTGGTAGTACCATGCAAACCTAAAATACAGCAACCCTTGTATAAATACAATCTTCAGGAATCAGTGTTTGTTAAAAACTTTGGAAAAGGGGAGAAATGGATTAAGGGTAAAATTATAAAACTATTGGGGAACAGATGGATTTTAGTAAGTAGAGATGACGGAATAATGTGTAAACGTCATGTTAATCAGTTGAGACACAACAGAGAAATAAGTGATGAAACATGAGAGAAAATTAAAACGGGTCAGTTTAATAAACGAAACAATGATTTTGATAGTTATGATAGAGATAATAGAAACAAGTTTTCTGGAGATTATGTAAATAATAAAAAGCAAATTAATGCAGAGAATACTGAAAAATTTAATAATCTCAGTTTTCACAAGATATTGTAACAGGTACAGTTGTGAATAATAATTGTGATGATACTCTAGATAAAAATCTATAGGACAATTCCGTGATAAACAATTATCTGGACTTACAGAAGAGTGCACCTATAAAGACTGATAAAAAGGACAATCAACCTGTTCGAAAGAGCGACAGACAGATTAAACCAGTGGTTCGTTTGAACTACGAGGGGAGGGGTGTCATATCTCAATCATTACTATTAGTTTGTAATCAGAGATGGCGCTACAAGTCCAGCATTTTATTTATCTCTTGCAAGAGTCCTAATACGATACGGAGTGACACAACTGAGAATGGATGTTATATAAGCAGCGGTTGTCTTTACCGCAATTGTGCATAATGTATAATAAATCTATATAGTTAAATATATATATCTCCTTGATTAATCCAATAATGAACTCACAAAATTATAGCCATAATAAATAATAATAATAATAATAATAATAATAATATTAATAATAATAATAATAACAGCAAATTCTTGATAGAATTCAATATTTGGATTAAAAAAGAGTCGAAAAATGCAATAAGTAAAAAAGGGAAAAAAATCAGTAAACAAGTGAGTAAGTGTGAGCGAAGATCACTCAAAGGGTTTTATTTAATATTCCTTTCTAAACACTTTATCCTTTCCTTAATAAATTCAAATAAATTTCATTTAGTAACAAAAAAAAAAGTCATGTTTTTTATAAAGTAAAAATTTACCGGTCTATTTTTTCGTTTTTTTTTTTTTTCGAATATTTAAACTAGCCGCGGACGAAGCCCGCTATTATATTCTGTCATAACAATATCCGTCATGCGGACTAAATGCGATATTTAAAAAAATAATTTCAAAATTAAACAAATTGTACACATTAAAACTGTTAAAATATGCGAATATTTCGATAATCGGATTTTTATCACGATTCAATATGTTTCTCAAACTCATATACTTAATATTCTCTATTACTCATATTGATACCCGCTTTGTATTATTCTCAAACATCTGAAAATTTCGTTAAACTTCCAATATGACGTCATATTTTCTTTTTAATTCTCTAATGACGTGATATTAATCTGCATTGTGTACATACACATCTTCATACTCCTTGTATTATTGATAAATCATAGACATTTTCCGTTTCATTACCACTATGATGTCAATCAATTTTATTTCATATTTATCTTTTTTTCAATTGGTGAAACTTTTTATTTCATTTACATTTTTCACGTGGAAATCGTCTGATAGAAAATTAATTATTGTGGAAAGAATTTCATCGTGGATTTTTAATTTTTGGCGTCTGCTATAACGAAAAATGTTTAAATTTAATAGGATAAAGCTGTTAGAATTTTGGTTTTTTATCTCTATTTATTAAAATAATACGAATTTTTCAAATTTTAATATTTTGGGCTCTTTATAGCTAATATTCTGCTATATACGCAAGGTTTCAACTCTGTAAGTTATATAGTTTTTGAGAATGACTTTGTGACAGACAGACAACGGAACGGGTGTAATAGGGTTTCTTGAGATGAACAAAACCCTTAAAATATGATGGTCAGAGGAGTCACACTGTAAAATATTTTTATTAGACTGAAGCCTTACAGAAAAACGCAAAAATGTTTGTTGTAGTTTGGACATCATTCTTTATGTTCAAGTATCTGATAAGGGCATCATTACGAAAAGCGTGTTGTGGAATTTTGTAAGTAATTTCTTTCTCACTTTTTCATAGAATGCAAGGGTTATAATATTGATGAAAAATGAAATACGTAAAATGAGGAAAAATTACAGGTGAAAAAAAAAATTTGGTCAAAAAAGTCACACTGCAAAATATTTTTTATATACTGAAGCCGTAGAGTAGAACAGAAACATTTTGCCGCAGTTTAGACATCATTGGTTATGTTCAAGTATCTGACGAGTGTGTGAAAACCGCGCTCTGCTGGTTTGAAATTTATTTCTTGATGATTATGAAATGAAGATACCCAGCCGTCTAATTCTTCACAGAAAACAAAGACACATATTTCTTAATCTACGAAAATACAATGCAACTAAGAACAAAAATAGCATCTTCTGAGTTACGCAATATTCCGAAAAACGTTCTGTATTATTATATAACTCAAAAACCTATGTATTTTCGAGATTTAAAGATGTATTTATAAAAATAAAGTACATGGTGAATATAATTAAAGTTGCAATTGCAAAAGGCTGTGACAAAAGGACCAGTCGTCAGAATGACCTGATATTTCATCTGAGTATACGTGAAGCAAAGGGAATTAATTTCTTTTGCAAAACAAAAATATTTCAAAAGTTAACCGATAGATTGCGCTGAACTCGTCATAAAATTCTAATTAGAAGACGTCACATGTTGTTGTGGCACTATTTTTGAGTCATCGGGCCAGAACCGTTTCTTAAACACATTAATGTCAGGAATTTCTTCAATACATTGCCCCACAGTCACTGTTCTTGTAAAAAAAATTCACAAGCAGAGTCCGATTCTTCAATGAAAAAGTCACGGCAACCTTCTCAGACGCAGAATCAAAAGAATTGCATGTTCCAAGCCTTTTTATCACAAGTATGAGCATTCAAGCGGTGAGCATGTCAAATCTATTAATTGGCATCTTATGACGAGTAGAACGGCATCTATCGTCAACTTTTGAGCTTTTTTTTTCTTTCGAAAAACAAATTCCCGTTGCTTCAAGTATAATCAGATGAAATAACAGGTCATTCTGACCAGTGGTTCTTTTTTTACAGCCTTTTAAAAGTGAAACTTTAAATACAATCCCCCAGTATCTTATTTTTTGCTATCACAAATTTTCAGAACGTTTCCGAGTAGTTTTTATAGTGTGTTAATCAGTTTTCTGAAACCGAAATATCCTTTTTTTAGGTTGCTATTAATAACCTTTTCAGCTACATACGTTAATTTGTACATCCACGTGTAATAAAATAATATTAATTTTAATGTTAATGGAAAAGGGAATGCTATTAATTTATCATATATTTCTGTAAAACATGTTTGTTGGACATTAAAATTTTATTGGAGCATAAATCGCATGAGTAAAATCAACACTTCGAGTTGAGAAAAATACTATAAACACTGTAGAACACTATATTAATACACTATTAAGAAAACTTTCTTTTTATAAATGCTTCTTTAAATCTTAAAAAATATATAAAATATATTACACATTTAAAGATAATAACGCAAAAAATTATAAAGCAAAAGAATTACGATAATTGTATTAAAATACACTTGATCACGTACAACAGTTATTTTACGAGATTGATACTTTTAGAAAGAATAAAATAAAAAATAGAAATTCGAGTTCCTTTTCAAAATTTTATTCAAATTTATAAACAGTTATATACAAAATTATTTATAAATATATATATAGTTTATGTATGAACTAAAAATATGAAGTAAAGATAACGCGAAATGTTTTTTTAGAAAAAAAAACAGCAGTTAATAAGCTAAATATATAAAATAAGTTTATATAAATTCCGTTTAAGTAAATACCATAGTAAAATTCACTTATTATTATTCACTTATAAATTCACTTATTACGATTATGTGTAAATTTTTTTTACAGATTCAATATGTAATGAAAATAAATAATCGTACTGCTAATAAATACTACATTTTTGTCTGAATGAAAATGTTAAAAAAAATAAAACATCTCACAAATAAAACATCAGTACACATTTTCATTCTAATGTGTTTTAATAAAAAATGACCATTTAAAATATTTATTTTTAAAGCGATTGAATCGTTTATTTGTAAAGTATTATTATATAATGCAACACAACATATATATTAACGAGATAAGTGAGAATCTTTCGAAATGATTTTTGATAAATACTTCATAAATATATTAAATCCTATTAATGAACTGTCTGTTTTTCTAAGCACATATTCAATAAGCTCTTTTAAAACGTTTTGAAAATATATTGGTTTCCGAAGTTTCTTTATGATAAAGAACTCTTTTTAGAGTAATGTGCAAATCAGAAGAGGTTATTAATTATTTTCTTTCCTGTTTATATAAAATCTTCTTAGAATAAGCTACATCTGTACTTTTTTGCTGTACTACATCTCGGCTTATTGGTGGCAAGTGGATATTTTGCAATAATTCTTTTCATTCTAAAATTATTAGTTCGTTAAATTTTGTTCGTTAAAATAGTTCGTAAAATTATTATTCTAAAATTAGTAGTTAGTAAGTTATAATAAAACAGGAATGTAAAATTAATTTTAAAAAGTTTCTCTATCTTTTTATTGCTTGGGAAAAATTGAGAATGGAAAAATATTTAAAATTTATATGTAAACAGCTTTCTTTAAATGTGTTTTTTAAACTGTGACAATAAAATTTACACAAAAACATCATGAACAATATATTTGTGGAAAACTAGAGGGAGGGGCGGATTATAATGAATATAAACAAACAAGTAATATATATTTTTTTTTAAGTCAATTCCTACTTAAGTCAAACAGAATTTTTTTTCCAGCGATCTACACGTTTCGCCACTGACGGTATTTATTCCTAAATATATATCCTGCTAAGTATCTTATATAAGAGGAATTTTTTAAATGTATTAACAACTAAATAAAAAATAAATATGTAAAATACCAAAAATTAATAGATCGAAAAGTATTTCTCTCAAAATTGTTAGACAAACTGCGTTACAAAATTAAAAAATTGTATTTTTCTTAATATAAATTTCAAATATAATGATTATGCCGTTTTTCAAATATTGAATTTCAAAAATTACCAAACTTCATAATGGAGTACCATAGCGATACCTTCACGCGTACAAAAATAATGGGGCTGTTCACGGACGAAGATCAGGTGGCACGCAGGCGAAGGAGACTATAAATATGGAGTGAGTCTATACTTTTGAACAGAAATGAAATATAAAACTAAAATTAATTAATTAAATTTAATTAATAAATTAATATTTAAAAAAACTGCATTAACATCAAGTGCCATCCACTACAAGTTTAAAAAAATGTATTTCAAATTGAGTGGATGAATAAAAAGTATTTTATTAACGATTGAAAATTTGTACAAGCTATATAAGTATATAGAGGGTGTGAGCTAATAGTAGGAATTGAAAAAAAATATCTGTATGTTTAAATGACAAACGAAACCCATTGGTTTACAATCGATTATCAAAATTTTGAATTCTTTTTTTATGAATTTCCCATAAAAAGGCTTATGGATGTGAAATCTACTTCATATATATTATAAATAAATCATATGACAGTTAAAAATATCGTACAACAAGAAACTGCTAACATAACACATTTTATTATGCGAAGAAAAAATGAAATTTGATAAATTAAAAATACTTTTAAGTTACGTCACTCGGTGTGTGATAGATTCGCAGTCCTGTTTCAACAAAATGTGCACGCGACCAAAGTCACCATACTATTGTAACAAGAGACTTGCCGACTCAAGGAAATATAGCAATGGAGTACTTTCTTCCCCTAATTGATTGCGAAACACAACAATAAATACATATCGTGTTTCTCTCAGATCTGGCGTGTCCTTTCGAGTGTTAATAATACAAAAACGTTTAAAATTAGTAATTATTAAAAATGTTGTTTAAGCTTTCGTCTATAAAATGCATAAAAACATCATGTATCCATAATTGTGTTGTATACATATCATGTTAAGGATAATAAAAATACGTTTTACAAAAGGCCAACGTTTATTATCATTCTTAATTTAAAAGTGCATAAAACCTTTACACGATTCACACACTTTAATAAGAAAATATGATTACTTAAACGTTTGTAATCTTTAAATGTAAGTTAAGATTTAATTGATTCTATGAATTTTTGTGAGACAGCTTAATTTTCATTTCAAACATAATGGATAATTTTCTTTCTAATTGAATAAAAGACATCGCTTACATTAGGATAAAACGCTAATAACGTTTAATGGATAAAATTTTCTAGTAATTGAACATAAATTATGTCTTCCGTAAGAATAAAGGTCTTTACTTTAAATGATGTTTTTGAGTAATACATTTTCCCAACTAAAGCTAAATCATGAAGATCAATAAATTTTAGAAATTAAGAAATACAAAAGGAGCATTGAGTGATATAAAAATTTAATTTAATAAATTTAAACTTATTGTAGTATTCAGTTATAAACAATTATAATTAAAGAAAATACACAGCATTACAAATTAATTTTTTATAATGGACTTTTACATTTTCTAAAATGTTCTTCAGTCTTAAAGTAAAAACTGTAATTTAATTTCAGTTGTGAGGAGTATTAATTAAATCTACAAAAAATAACTTTTCAAAAGTAAAAAAACAGCCAAGCTTAGAAAAAAAAGAAAGTTGTGGCTAAAAAATGGTGTGATATCAAATTTCCAAGCTTTTATTATAGTACTTATTTAACTTTTTTCCATTAAAGAAGTTATCTTAAATATAAGTCGAGTGCTACGTATATGTTAATAGAAATCGTTTTCTCCTGTACTAAATACATCCTAACGTGTTTCTGAAAATTAATTTTTTTTTTCAAATTATGCATGATGGGCTTGGCGGCCATCTTTCCATATTATACACAAAATTCTAAGCACCCATATCCGTAGATAAAATCCGAAGTTCAAAATTGTAACTTAAGCAAATATTTTAATCGTTTCGTTTTCGTTTTCGGTTATAAAAATATTAGTCTTCCTCAATTTATCTGTTCGTAGTTAAAATCTGAAGTTCGACATTGTTGTTCTAAAATGTTCTTCAGTCTTAAAGTAAAAACTGTAAATTAATTTCAGTTGTGAGGAGTATTAATTAAATCTACAAAAAATAACTTTTCAAAAGTAAAAAAACAGCCAAGCTTAGAAAAAAAAGAAAGTTGTGGCTAAAAAATGGTGTGATATCAAATTTCCAAGCTTTTATTATAGTACTTATTTAACTTTTTTCCATTAAAGAAGTTATCTTAAATATAAGTCGAGTGCTACGTATATGTTAATAGAAATCGTTTTCTCCTGTACTAAATACATCCTAACGTGTTTCTGAAAATTAATTTTTTTTTTTCAAATTATGCATGATGGGCTTGGCGGCCATCTTTCCATATTATACACAAAATTCTAAGCACCCATATCCGTAGATAAAATCCGAAGTTCAAAATTGTAACTTAAGCAAATATTTTAATCGTTTCGTTTTCGTTTTCGGTTATAAAAATATTAGTCTTCCTCAATTTATCTGTTCGTAGTTAAAATCTGAAGTTCGACATTGTTGTTCTAAAATGTTCTTCAGTCTTAAAGTAAAAACTGTAAATTAATTTCAGTTGTGAGGAGTATTAATTAAATCTACAAAAAATAACTTTTCAAAAGTAAAAAAACAGCCAAGCTTAGAAAAAAAAGAAAGTTGTGGCTAAAAAATGGTGTGATATCAAATTTCCAAGCTTTTATTATAGTACTTATTTAACTTTTTTCCATTAAAGAAGTTATCTTAAATATAAGTCGAGTGCTACGTATATGTTAATAGAAATCGTTTTCTCCTGTACTAAATACATCCTAACGTGTTTCTGAAAATTAATTTTTTTTTTCAAATTATGCATGATGGGCTTGGCGGCCATCTTTCCATATTATACACAAAATTCTAAGCACCCATATCCGTAGATAAAATCCGAAGTTCAAAATTGTAACTTAAGCAAATATTTTAATCGTTTCGTTTTCGTTTTCGGTTATAAAAATATTAGTCTTCCTCAATTTATCTGTTCGTAGTTAAAATCTGAAGTTCGACATTGTTGTTCTAAAATGTTCTTCAGTCTTAAAGTAAAAACTGTAAATTAATTTCAGTTGTGAGGAGTATTAATTAAATCTACAAAAAATAACTTTTCAAAAGTAAAAAAACAGCCAAGCTTAGAAAAAAAAGAAAGTTGTGGCTAAAAAATGGTGTGATATCAAATTTCCAAGCTTTTATTATAGTACTTATTTAACTTTTTTCCATTAAAGAAGTTATCTTAAATATAAGTCGAGTGCTACGTATATGTTAATAGAAATCGTTTTCTCCTGTACTAAATACATCCTAACGTGTTTCTGAAAATTAATTTGTTTTTTCAAATTATGCATGATGGGCTTGGCGGCCATCTTTCCATATTATACACAAAATTCTAAGCACCCATATCCGTAGATAAAATCCGAAGTTCAAAATTGTAACTTAAGCAAATATTTTAATCGTTTCGTTTTCGTTTTCGGTTATAAAAATATTAGTCTTCCTCAATTTATCTGTTCGTAGTTAAAATATGAAGTTCGACATTGTTGTTCTAAAATGTTCTTCAGTCTTAAAGTAAAAACTGTAAATTAATTTCAGTTGTGAGGAGTATTAATTAAATCTACAAAAAATAACTTTTCAAAAGTAAAAAAACAGCCAAGCTTAGAAAAAAAAGAAAGTTGTGGCTAAAAAATGGTGTGATATCAAATTTCCAAGCTTTTATTATAGTACTTATTTAACTTTTTTCCATTAAAGAAGTTATCTTAAATATAAGTCGAGTGCTACGTATATGTTAATAGAAATCGTTTTCTCCTGTACTAAATACATCCTAACGTGTTTCTGAAAATTAATTTTTTTTTTTTTCAAATTATGCATGATGGGCTTGGCGGCCATCTTTCCATATTATACACAAAATTCTAAGCACCCATATCCGTAGATAAAATCCGAAGTTCAAAATTGTAACTTAAGCAAATATTTTAATCGTTTCGTTTTCGTTTTCGGTTATAAAAATATTAGTCTTCCTCAATTTATCTGTTCGTAGTTAAAATCTGAAGTTCGACATTGTTGTTCTAAAATGTTCTTCCGTCTTAAAGTAAAAACTGTAAATTAATTTCAGTTGTGAGGAGTATTAATTAAATATAGAAAACAAAAACAAAAAAAGAACTTTGAAGAGATATTAATAAAATAGGAAATTTCTCAAAGTATTGAGAAAAAAATGTCCTTAGTATAATAAAGATGAAACATGAAATGTCTAGAAAGTATTCATGTATATTTTGAGCAATCATGTAAATTATTCCTTTAGAATAAAAATGTATGTGTTTTTTTAATCATATGTAAACATATTTCAGGATGCTTCGCGTTTACATTTTTAGAGAATAAGGCGAAAAGTTATTAAATAAAAGAATGAGAATAAATGGAATAAAATTACACTTTATCACGAAAAAATATTTACTTTACTATACTTATATTTTTAGAAAGAATAAAAGAAAAGGGAAGTTCAGTTTTCTAACAAAATACAATTATTTACATTTATGAAATTTTATATAAAATCATGCATCAACTATACGAATGTTTGAAGTTTATTTTTAAAAGGAAAAATGCAAAACATTAAAAAACAAATAAAAATAAAATAATTTTACAAACATTTTACAATTGTATGATTAATTTTACAAATAATCAAACACACTGTATCACGTCAAATGCTTACTTTACGAGATTTATACTTTTAGAAAGAATAAAAGAAATATTTCTTTTAAAAATTTCCTACATAATTATAAACAATTATAAACAAAATTATTTACAAAAAATATATAAAAAATATTATGTATGAACTAAAAATATGAAATAAAAAGAACTAGAAATGTTTTTAGACAAAAAACAGGTTATAAGCTTAAAATATAAAATAAGTTTACATGAAAACCATTTAACTAAATACCGCAGTAAAATTAAATTAAAAAAACCCTTATTTTTAAAGATTCTTTGTACGATTTTTTTACATATTCAATATGTAACAATAATAAATATTTATACTGTTATTAAACGGCATTTTTGTGTGAATAACACTGTTTAAATTAAAATTAACATCATATTAACATTACACATTTTCAGTCTAATGTGTTTTAATACAAAATACAAATTTAAAATATTTACTTTTAAAGTGGTTGTATAGTTTTTTGCCGCATAAAAAATAGCACTAGGTGGTTTTATGCTCTATAATGTTCATAAATAAATAAATTTATTTTAGATAACGAAAATTAATTTGCCAGTAGCATTAGATATACGTGAACAGTTTTTTCATTGGCGTTGCAGCGTTTCAATTCACAACGCATCTAGGTTTACAAATCAGTAATTTATCTAATACCGCTAGTAAAAATAGATGTAAGACTGGGCAACATACGCTACATAATATAGAAAATAAAGTATGGTGTATTTTATGTCAGATGATGGCTTAAATACTGATAGACAAAAGATTTTGGTGCGGACACTCTGCTAACTGAAACAAATACAGCCATTGAGAAACATTTTTTCTTCGATCAAAAAATTCCATATCGTTCAGCATATTTATGTGAATACCGTATCAATATACTGTCTATATCTTTCCAATTATTGATTTTTTATTTCTATTGTGATTGTTGGATAAACCTGTTTATTTATTTAAGAACAATGTTCACACGTTCAGTACTAAGGCACAAAAAATATCATAGAACGTACGTTTCTTGAAGAAAATTATCTAAACGAACTTTATGCATTCGTATAATGTTATGGAATTCATAATAAATTCTATTTAAAAAATCATATTTATTATACATTCATATTTTTTTTATTAATTTGTAAAAAAAATATTTTAGTCTTATAATAAAGAATAACCCGAGTTTCTTAATTTTGTTTATGCCGATTTTAACACTTAGAAACATTCCTCTTTCTACAGTAAAATAACATGAAAATAAGCTTCATGAAAAATATCTAATGGCAAAATGTTCACATTAGCTGTTCAAGGGATGAAAGAGATTCTTTTTTAATGGTACAACAGTAATTAAAAGAAGTATTAGAACCATTTTAAGAAAAGAAAAAAAAAAGCCAAAAATTTATTTTGTCTTCTCACCTATTTTATAGCGCAGTTAAACAAGAAAACAAAGATATAAAAGAAATAAACAGTGATTTATTTTTTTAACTTAACTATTTTAATTGCTTACAGATCATACGTTAAACGACATTAAAAGAATTTATTTAAAGAACAAAGTTTGCGATACAAAGTATGTTTTACAAATAAGACTTTCCATTTTTTAACATTATGGTTTGTAATTTGTAATTGTATGGCTGACTTAATATTAAGGAAATAAGTTTTATTTTGTGAACAACGCCATTTTAAATAGATAATTAAGTAACATTTGTCAGTTTTTTAACACGTAAAAATATTAATAAATCACCATTACTATAAAAAATGACCTAAAGTAAATGGCCATCATGTTATACACACGTCACCATTTTGTTTATTTACCGCATGGGCAAACGAAATAAATACATAAATAAAAAATAAATTATTTTAAATCTAATCTATAAAAAATATTTATGCCTTAACATGAATATTTGAGAGGGAATTTTTATTAGAAAGTGCATATTAAAATTATTTTTTCACTCTATATCTAATTAAACGTTAACGAAATCATACAGAAACATTTTCTAAAATTTTATAGCAATCAGAACCTATCCTTTTTGTCATTTTACTTTAACGCCATTCTAACCGGTGGAAGTTTCTAGAGCATAGACAACATTCATTTAAATACTAACGTATAAAGGCAAACAGGGTAAGAAAACAGACAGTGATATATCTGCCGAACAAAGACCGTATTTCAATGTAGCTATTAAGAATATATCGTTCGAACACGTTATCAAATGCAACATATGGCTATAATTTACATGATTAAGAGCTTGTACGAGAGTAACAAATTTGTTTAACATTGCATCATTTTTATCGACGAAAACTTTAATACTTACGCGCTTAGTATTTATCACTTTTTTAACAATATTGACAAAATGACAAAACTCTTATGGTCGCTAATAATTTTATGATGTATTTCATAAATATTATGTTATTTCTAGTATGAGCTTATAGTACTTAATACCGGTTTTAATCTTATAAATAAGATATTGCTTCATAATACTTCACGATATTAAATATTTTGCATTTGAAAAGTAATATGTTTGAGATTTATCTTAAAACAAAGAAGTTTATAATGGAGATATTTAAGTAAACTTAAAGCATTTTCAAAACAGTAAAAATAACTGTTTCAGTAAAAATGTAAAAAAAAACCTGAAAGAATTTTTATTTACTAACTCAGCCTTGACAGTAAATTTTATATTCGTTATTAGATGCTTTAAAAAATGTCAGTAGGCTTTCTTATCAATAAAATTAAAGCTACAGAAACATTCATACATAATTTAATGTACTATTAAAGCGGTATATCAATGAATGTCGCCTCAAGGCAGGTACTTCAAATAAGAAGGTTTAATTACAAAAACATATAATTATTTAAATGTAGCACAAACAAGGGTTTAAATATAAAAGAATCGAAATATTGTTTTGTTTTCATAATCATTTAGATTTCTAGACAGATCTTTTCTGCTTGTTTTACACTACACATGTAATTGAAAAAGAAGTTTTCTGAAATACAAAATGACTATACACGCTATCTAGCTACCTAATTCAAAGATCGTTTTTTTAAATAAAAATGAAACGAATAAGAAGAAGTTATTCTTAACAAATACTTTTCGAACATATATATTTTTTTTTGTGCAGTGTTATTTTTCACTTCGTAAGAAATTCCATTGCTGGAAAATTTCATCAAAATATTACTTAGAATCAATAACAAGTGAGAGTTTAGACACATAATGAAACTTTTTACCTTGTATATTATTTTTTCTTCACAAGATATATTATTGCTTTAGGCTGTTACGATTTATGAAAATATGTGTGGTATTATATTTTCTAAAAACTATCGGAAATATTAACGGGAAACTACACGAAACGCAAATTATCATATACATTGTATTTTTACATCGTATATCAAAAGGATTTCTTACTATTAAATAGTTTTCGTATTTTTAACTGTATGCGGATAAATGCATAGTAAATATGCTTTAAACGTGTATTAAAGTAATAAATGTAATTGATAAATGTATTTATAAAGGAATCTAAAAGGCGTCGTAAAGATACATAAAAAGCATATTATGGTGTTTCATAATATTTATTATGATTTCGTAGAATATTATAACCATTGAAATATTATCATGCACACCCTGATATGCTAATTAATATGCTAATAATATGCTAGTAATGGATCCTTATTTTAGCAATGAAAGAACAGATATTAGGCTTTTTATTATATAAAAGTAACTATTGCAATTGAAAACGTATCATACTGGAAGTCGGATGTAGTATAATAATAAAATGTATGCAATTAATAAAATAGTTTTAACTAAATTTATTTGACCAAAACACATGCGAATAATGCAGCTGTTACAACCTTTGTTTTTCACCAACTACGGAGTTTATAAATTGTTCATTTTCTTTTACTTAATAGTTAAATTATTTTTTTGTGATCTTGGGTAATGAAAAAGGGTGATATTGGATATTGAGTACATTGTTAGACAATTAAATAATGACACTGTAAACATAACAATATTCATAGACTGTAAGTAGGCATTAATAAATAGCTCACCAGGTATCAACAGATACACTTCCGTGTGAAGAAATCTTGTTTGCTATCTTGAATATCAAAATAAATCTTAAATATAACCAGTATTAAATTATTATTATATTCATAAAATAACTTAAGAAATCGTCAAATTAAAAATCATGTCACCAACTGTGTCATCATGGTACAGAAAGCTAAGCGCTATAAAACAATAAAACTAAATAGACTAACCTGAATTATTAGTTGGAGACAAAGAATTCCGGCAGGGTCATTTACTTAGCGTCATAGTTAGTGGGTTTAAAACAGTTTATTGAACAAATATAATGTTTAAACGTAATGCACAAATATAATGTACAAACATAACGTTTGCGGACATAATGTCTTTGGAACATCAAGTATAAGATCATGAACTATAGCAATCTCTAATTACAGTGGCTCACTAATTCTTCCAACTGGTATAAGTCCCTAATTCTGTTAAAAGCATCATACGAAAATTTTACTGGTAGCAATCGATCGACAATAATATCTACTACTAAATATTAGCCATGCATTTGGGATTTGGGGACAGTCTACATTTTAAATATTGCACTCATTTTCATTTTACAAATGGTAACACCCACATTTGACAAAGTATTTTGATATTTTGTATGAAATTAATCCGGTAAAATATGTAGTTTATGCATTTTTCTGACGTCATCGTAGAGCACAAAAGAGTCGAAAGTCGAGGATGCTAATATTAAATCTATATGGGAAACTTTAATACATTATTTATCCAATAATCTTCCTATTGAAATGTTTATACATTAATAATATACAATTGTAATGTGACCGTCGACTACATTCTGGTCTCAAGACGTAGTATTATATGCTACGAGATTAAGAAAGTAACAAAACGGCCATTATATTGTGATCCAACGGGGACGCCAGTAGATAAAAATCGCGGGCAATTTAATCTAACGTACCTTGCACTTCACAATTAGAAAATTTAAAATATTAAGAATAAACATTTTTCAAATATCTAGCATATAAATCAATTCAAAGTTGCTGTAAAAAAATTATCTAACATCTAATAATGACTGAGTAAAGCATCTAACATTCCTCAACATTCTAAATATATGCACATGCACATCTCCTCAAAAACTAAATGTAACGCAGCTGCGGGAGTTTCATTCAATGTTTTTACAAACTGTCAAAATTACAAATATTGCCATTTGCGGTACTCAAATGGGATAAACCTGATGCTAATCTCAGTCAGATATAACGGTCGCTGAAAGACAGTCTAAATTAAGCACGGCAACTCTGGTTCCAAAGGGCAATCCTAAAGTTTTCCATTTGGAATGTGAATGTGAATGCAAGTGTATAAGACATCGAAGATTAAACAACTGAGCTTTTACAGCTTTTCCAGCATTTTCAATTATTATCGGATATCGCACGAAGCAAATTAGGTAAGACATCTTCTCTTGATGTTTCCACTCCCATATCTGTACTTTCTGAAAGTTTTTAATTGGAGTCTGTTTAGATTTTAACAGCCTCCATATCTGACAGAATAAGGGTATTGTGGCCACAGCTTCCTCTGCAATATTGGTTTGTAGAAATAATTATTCGATGTAGTAATAAAATATATTTTTAATTAACTAATTCAATTAAGTAAAATTATAAATAAAATAAGAAAGAATTAAAAAGTCTAAATCATGGAAATTGGCAGTTCGCAACACTGATGTAAAATAGATTTAAATATTCTAGAGCAAACAAAGATTAGAAAATGATTAATAAATAAAATTCAATAAATGTTAATGTACTAGATTAATTTTAACACAATTATTTCAATTGGCTTCAGCCAAGCGATCCCAGGTTCGAATCCTGGCACGGACATTTTTCGTCCAGTTGGAAAATTACTACTCGTATGAAATGTTAATGTGTTAGAATTAGTGCCAAAAATATCTATATGGACAAATATAGAATTCAATTAGATTTTCTCAATTCACACAAATTAGATCAATTTCGTTTTAAAATATTTGAATTAATAATTATCATTGAATTATACCTTTCAATACAGTTTTTCAGTTTGGTAGTCATTTATAAGATACTGAATCGAATTCCCATACCAATGTCGCTGTTTGCTTTCTAAAAACATATGTAATATAAAAATAGAAAGTATACATTATATATCTAATAATGTAAAATAAAAATTACGTAATAATATTATTTGACAACACAATTTAGCAATACAGTGATTCTTTAACTGAGTATTCCAGTTTATGTAATATGTCACGAAGTTAAAAAACAAACTATGCATTATTATATGTTGGTATAATTTAAATACCATACAACAATATCTGATTTTTAAAAAGAATGTGGTTTTCTCTTTTTTTTTTAGAATTATTAAAATTTCGAAGTCAATCTTCTTTAAGAAATAACTATTAACTAATTTGCTGAATAAATTTTATTTAACAAAGCAAACTAATTTTCATTAATGCCAGAAATTGAGTAATTAGAAGTATTTTCAAAGGAATTAGTTTCAGAATTGATACAGTAAAGAAGAATCACAAATAATAAGTCTTCTTTATCTAAGTCAGATAAAATCTTTATTTGGATAATAATTGAAGCTAAAATCCTTTCCAAAGAGGTCACGGAGTAAATCTTATAGTGAACTGATAACATTTTAGTGAAGAATAAATCTTAGTGTCAAGAGAATTGGTATTTTATTAAGAGAAAATCTTTATACTTTCAAACTTTATATTTTCATAATTATCTGTTCTCATAGCAAATCCTTTTGGGCCTTTATGTTTGGGTCTTTGCGTGTTTAGATAATTTGTTACTACTTTTATTTTTGGAATAATTTCTGTATTTTCCATGCTTATATCTTACATGAAGAATACGATTAATCATTATAAAAAAAATAGGTATTGATAAAAACATATTGAATGTGATTATATACCAAGTAGATTATTTAATGTAGCTTTAATACAAATATACTGAAATGCGTTTATATTAAAATTTGAAATTTAAAAAAACATCGAATAAAATTCTCAAGCTCACAGCCAGAGTTTATGCGTTATGGGAACATAAGTGTTCACTCTTTGTAAATTCCTTACTTAAAAGTTATATTAAATAAAACTATCACTTGTAAGTTTAGTGTAGTTGAATATACAGTACAGAAGAATTGCATTTTCTACGAAAAATAAGTAGCAATTTTTTTTAATAAATAAAGTTGTCAAAATTAAGACAATTTTAGGAAGCATATACATATTTTTATAATCTAAATCGTCGTTTATAAATAATTTTTTTTCTAATAAATAAGAAAATTTGAATGTGAAATTTAAAAAAAAGGTACAGAAATGATAAAAATCTAAAATCGTTTTACATTTTCAATCGCAGTATATTTTAAGAACTTGGTTCATTTGTTTTTCATTTTCTGTCTGAAACGCATTTTCATGTTGTTGTTAACAAACAAACTCCAAGTCACAGTTTGTAAATAACTATATTTATATTCCTAATTATATTTTTAATTACTTTTTTAAACCGTTATTTATATGTGATAAACAGTAACAACGTATTTCCCCATTGTAAAATATGATGAACAAGTATATTATGTTAATTCAGACAAAATGCTATTGCAAAGTGCTCGATTCTTTTCAGACTGCAATTGATCATAAACGAAGTGACTTAGGAATAATATAGTAAGTTGTAATTTTCCAACTGGACAGAAAATGTCCGGGCCAGGATTCGAACCTGGAATCTCTTGGCTGAAACCGCCATGTTTTACCAACTGAGACAACCCTGTTTAATCTGAAAGACCTAATTCATCCAGTTAGACTTAACTGGTTTAAGGTTAACTGTATGAATAGTTAAAGGTTAACTGTATGAATAGTTAAAGGTTAACTGTATGAATAGTTAAAGGTTAACTGGTTAAGGGTTAAGGTTAACAAGAGATGAGTTGTAATTCATTTCAAAATTCTAATGCCGGTCATCTCCAGCAGAGGATATGTACCAATGGCGACGGTAGTCTAATATCGCTGAAATAAAATTAGACAGGTGTAAAATTAAGTTTCAAGAAAATAAAAAGCATGATGTTAATTTAAATAATAGAATTTGAACTTTTCAATGTATATTTTAAAAAATCGTATCCTAATTGAACAAATAAAATCACTAATAATAAGGTAAAGCTAGGAGAGTCTGCGCACAATTCAAAAGAATAACAATAAAAAAATCTAAATATTAATTTTTTGCTAAACTATCCATGAATATTTTTTAATTCATTTGTTTTTATGCATTTCCACTGCTATTTTGTTGTTATGTTTCAATTTAATAGAACAGGTGTAATAAAACCAAGAAATTTATTTTGCGCAATCTGTCCTTACAGGGTTGGTGTGATTGCGCACATGGGTAGGAGAGATTGTTACTAATAATAACTACAATTACATTGTTAACAATAATAATTACACTTAAATGAAATTGCTGTAAGGTTTTTGTGAACAAATTTTATTGTATTGCGAGAAATATTTCAACCTAATGCTTAAAGAATCAGAAAAAAGAAATAATTTTAAAAACGATTAAAACATTTTTCGTAAAGGAAAAAAATAAAGAATCAGAAAATGCAAGTCCTTATAAGATTACAAAAAAAATTATGTAACTTGATATCACGTTTAACTTAATATTAGTCCATTTTCATTTTTCGTTTTTTATGCAAATTTACCAATAAGCTGCGTAATCTCTCCTAGCATGGAAACTAATGGGAACAATGCGCCATCTCTCCTAAGTAGCAGATGCGCAAACTCTCCAATTTCGGTAGGAGAGACTGCACGGCCTTTTATTTAAACATGGCCGCTACTAAAACGAATCGTTAATGTTCACATTGTTAGTCTCGATTAGTAGCTTATAAGAAATCGTTTATGTTTAAAATATTTTGTACTACTGACATTGTATAGAAATTCTGATGAATAGCTATGAAAATTCAAGCACTTACTTTAGGAAAACAGAACAAAATAGCAATGCTTTATCTTAGACTCTTTTGTCAAAAACAATTAACTTGCACTTTCAAGTAGACACATCACTACTGCTGTTGTACAACTACCTGTAGTCGCTGCGCGCTCACTCTACTCCTCTCCCCGAACCTCTATGTGCGCAATCTCTATGACCGCGTCATCTCTCCTGACTTTACATTATAGAAAACGTGAAATTTATAAAAATAGTATTTTCTTTGCGTTGCATTAGCAAATTTGAATCTGTTATTTAGCATTTAAATGGCTTTAAATACATTGTATTAAAATTCCCAGCTTTTATCACATAATAAGATCACATTAAGTATTTTAGATACTAAATTTAACAAATTTTTTAAAAACATAAACAAATTTATTATATTTAATACTTGGAAATTTTCCAGAGAAAATTTCTCACGCCTTGCATTCATAATATTCAAATTTTAATTGCTTAATAGGCGTATAGGCAACATAGTGAAAAAGTACCCAAGCCGGGACTCGAACCCTGGTCATCCGATTAGCGCACTGACGTTCTACCAACTGAACCATTTAGGAACGATACTCAGCCTGGAACTTTTTCACCATAACATGTTGGCAAGGCTACAAACGCAGCACATGATGGAATATTTTTCGCTAAACTGATGACCCGGGTTCGAGTCCCGGCTTGGGTACTTTTTCACTATGTTGCCTATACGCCTATTAAGCAATTAAAATTTGAACAAATTTATTATTTTACTATTACGTCCGTGCATATAAGTTATGATAATTTACACACAAAGTGAACTATGTACTTTCAAATGACTTTCGTGTAATAATATCTCCGGATAAATATGCTCTTTGGTAATATATTAATGTATTATGATTCCATTTAATTCATTAAGTCTGTTTACATTACAACACATAAATTCAGAGCAAAACTTTATTAATTTCAAGTATATCATTTATGTTCATTAATCTTCGCGTATGTTCTGAATTCCATTCGATATTAAAAGTTATAAATGATTGAGAATTGCTCAAATAAAGTTTGGTGCAGAATTAAGGTAAAAAAGAATAATACGGTGAATACATTAAACGCATTATATGTTCAGAAACAATCTATATGTAAATTACAAATACATATACATTGTTTGGTATAGATGTAAATTGATTTGCATGAGAAAAAGAAAAAAACGATTCTTTTGGAGTGAAACATAGTGTAAGACCTGGTCTTATTTCTATTAAACATGGTATGAAATCATATTTTGATAAGAAAAATTATTGATTAAGCTAAAACCAGGAGAGATGATGCGGTCAGAGCGATTGCGCACATAGAAGTTCGAGGGGGGAGGAGTAGAGTGAGCGCACAGTGACTCCAAGTAGTTGTACAACAGCAGTAGTGGTGTGTCTACTTGAACGTTCACGTTGATTGTTTTGAGCGTCTAAGATAAAGCATTGCTATTTTGTTTTGTTTTCCTAAAGTAAGTGCTTGAATTTTCATAGCTATTCACCAGAATTTCTATACAATGTCAGTAGTACAAAATATTTTTAACTTAAACGATTTCTCAAAAGCTACTAATCTAGGCTAACAATGTGAACATCAATGGTTCGTTTTAGAAGCGGCCATGTTTAAATAAAAGGCCGCGCAATATCTGCTAACAAAATTGGAGAGTTTGCGCATCTGCCATTTAGGAGAGATGGCGCATTGTTCCCATTAGTTTCCATGCTAGGAGAGATTACTCAGCTTATTGGTAAATTTGCATAAAAAATTTAAAACGAAAATGGTCCAATTTTAAGTTAAACGGGTTATCAAGTAACTTAATGTTATTTTGTAATGTTATCTGGACTTGCTTTTTCTGATTCTTTACTTTTTTCCCCTCTTTAATTAAATTTTTTAATCGTTTTTAAACATATTTCCTTTTTCTGATTCTTTAATCATTAGGTTGAAATATTCACTCCTAATACAATAATATTTGTTCACAAAAACCTTACAACAATGTCATTTAAGTGTAATTATTATTGTTAACAATTTAATTGTAGTTATTATTAGTTACAATCTCTCCTACCCATGTGCGCAATCACACCAACCCTGTAAGGACAGATTGCGCAAAATAACTTTCTTGATTTTATTACAACTGTTCTATTAAATTGCAACATAACAACAAAATAGCAATGGAAATGCATAAAAAACAAATGAAGTCAAAATTATTCATGTATAGTTTAGCAAAAAATTAATATTTAGAATTTTTATTGTTATTCTTTTGAATTGTGCGCAGACTCTCCTAGCTTTACGTTAAGAGTTTTTACAGGTGAAAATGTTTTTAAAAAATAACAAATCTATTTACACGCAATGTCTATACAAAATATATTAAATTTTGTGTTGATAAAAAAATATTTTGTTCACTTTCCGCTGTATCAAACTTTGCATTGTTGTACAGCGGAATACAAAAAGTATTTAACCAAAAAAAAGAAACGAAATGTTGAATTTTTAGAGAATTTGACATTCAATGGCAGTTGTGGGGTTTGACAGGCATTTGCGATTATTTGATTAAGGTAAAGCCAGGAGAGATGGCGCGTTTGGAGAGATTGCTCACATAGAGGTTCGGGGGGAAGTAGAGTGAGCGCGGAGCGACTCCAGGTAGTTGCACGATAATGTAATAATATACAGTAAAGTATTAAGAAAACACCAACACCTTCCTTTTCTGAGATTATAGCAGATAATCTACGTTGATTTGAATTATCTATTGCTGTTTTCTAGCCGCACTTTTCTCGAACCACATTTGTTTTGCAATATTTCACATAAGGTAAAGCCAGGAGAGATGACGCGGTTGGAGAGTTTGCGCACATAGAGGTTTGGGGGGAAGAAGTAGAGTGAGCACGCAGCGACTCCAGGCAGTTGTACAACAGCAGTAGTGGAGTGTGTACTTGAAAGTGCAAGTTGATTATTTTGATTGTCTAAGATAAAGCATTGCTATTTTGTTTTGTTTTCCTAAAGTAAGTGCTTGAATTTTCATAGCTATTCATCGGAATTTCTATACAATGTCAGTAGTACAAGATATTTTTAACTTAAACGATTTCACATAAGCTACTAATAGAGACTAATAATGTGAACATCAACGGTTCGTTTAATTAGTGGCCATGTTTAAATAAAAAGCCGTGCAATCTCTCCTACCGAAATTGGAGAGTTTGTGCATCTGCTACTTAGGAGAGATTATTTCCTTTTATATATTCTTTAATCATTAGGTTGAAATATTCACTCCAAATACAATAATATTTCTTCACAAAAACCTTACAACAATGTAATTTAAGTGTAATTATTATTGTTAACAATTTAATCGTAATTATTGTTAGTAACAATCTCTCCTACACATGCGCAATCACACCAACTATGCAAGGACAGATTGCGCAAAATAACGTTCTTCGTTTTATTACAACTGTTCTATTAAATTGCAACGTAACAGCAAAATAGCAATGGAAATGCATAAAAAACAAATGAAGTAAAATTATTCATAGATATTTTGGCAAAAAATTAATATTTATATATTTTTTTTGTTATTCTTTTGAATTGTGCGCAGACTCTCCTAGCTTTACCTTATGCTTTGCGTTAAATTCATCTCCATAAATGTTATAAAAAATAGTTCTTTGGAATGAAGCAACAAAAACAATATTATATATAATAATAATATTGAAAATGGTAAATTCATTGATTACAGATGGAATATCTGTTGTTACAAACGCACGGTGCTACAATTCTAGATGTGGGCATATGAAATATACCTGTATGCCCGTCTTCATTGAATCTGCTCAGTCTCACATCTTTTGAAAAACAGGATGTTTTTACATTTAACCAATCTGTACATATATATCTTTTTGGTAACACTCATATTTGTACACAATGTATATTTTTTCTTTATTTTATTTCATAAATATTCAGCTTTAAATAAAATATAAAATATACCAATGCTGCGCAGGTTTCCTGGTAGAAATCTGTGCTATAAAAATAACGTATAATATGTTTATTTATGTTCAAAAACCGTATTAAGTTATGTTTTACCTGTTTTAGGTTATTCTATCATCAGATACATACATAAATGTTTTGGATATATAGTTGACACTCACTTATTCGATCCATATAATACCAGCGGTGTGAAGGACTATAAACACTGTTTGTACTGGTGTCAAACGACATATATAAAAAAATCTATTAATTTTTATTTTATTGAAAAAATTTAGACTGAAACAATCACAAGTTATTTTAAATACTTTTAAGACCTATTTATACACTTATTATATTTAAAAAGTGCAAGTAAAATAAACATTACTCAAAATTTAAAATGTGTCATTTGACAGCGGTAGATATAGTGTTAAATTTCCAGATTACTGAAAGGTTGCAAAACAATATATGTAAATAACCAAATGTGGAGCATTATTAAATGATTTTATCAAAAATAATATTAAATAAACTTTAAATTTAAATATGAGGATAAAATATTACTTTTTTAATAATATTAAAAGCAAAATTTTGAAATACATATCTCACGTTCCATTTCAGAGACATGCATTGACAAACAAGTTGATCTCACTCCATTCTGACAAGATACTGATCAATAATAAATGTAGAATTTGTTGATTAATAATAATAAAGTAGTTGAATTGAAAAATTCACTTAAAAATTATTTTCTGAAAATATTTAATTCGAAATTTAATTCGAAATATATATATATAATGTTTCATAATCAATAAAATTAAACAAGGAGGCAAATTTATTATTATACCATATTTGTCACGGATATGATATTTGAAAATATGAATTGCTAATGTCTACCAATGTAACTTATCATTAAGTAGTAAAAATATATTTTACAAATTCTGAAAGATTAGAAGAAACGACGGCACAGATAGCGTACATTTAAAAATGCGAAAGATTTTTAAACGACTGACAGTTATTTTTCCATTGCAATGCGTGTAATTCAAAATTAAAAGCCTCTCCAATTTTTGCATCATATTGGATATAAATTTAAACATCTGATAGTAAATTATACCTCAATATTAAGGAGCAACGGATTGTAATTATTACTAAAATATATAATGTAAGCAATATAAAGTAAAATTATTTTTTTTAAGGATCTATATTAACTGATATTTATAATGGAATCCAACTTGGTTAAAAAAAAAGTTTAGTCTCTAAAAAGTCACTTTAATATACAACTTCTAAAACATTTTTGGGAAAATATATAGTGTTCAATACATTATATAAAATTATTTTAATAAAAATACAAATAAAGATATATTCTCAGAACCAAATAACACTATAATATAAATGTATACTATGAATAAATAAATAAGTGAAATATTTTTGCTTTTTAATTTTATGTCTTAGTTACCAAAATATCACTTAGGTAATTAATAAATGCAAAACCAAAGTTACAGAATAAAGGCGATTAGAGAACTATTTTTCTCTCCGTATTGGCAAACAAACAAGTATTATTAATTTCCCCACAGCAGCAGTAGAGATGTACTTGTATAAAAGAAAAATACTTTAAGTGATTCAATTTGTAAATTAATTTTATTCTCATTTCTCTATTGTTAAAAAAATCCTTCTTTGTAATTTTCTTTAACTGAATCTTTCTGAAAGTGTATTATTTTATATATAATTTTGAATCATAAACGATTCCGATTTTTTATATTAATGAAAATTCGTAAAACTTTAAATTTACATCGCGGAATTTATTTTCAATGTCACAGTAGAATAATATGTTCTTCATGATGTACCTTCAAAAATAACAAATGCCCTTTGCGCTATACTTTATGAAAAGCAAGTATAAGCAAGTGTAGTATTTATCCGCGAAGTTAAAACAAATTTTATTACCAAGGATAGCATTTTAATAAACAAAATCCAATATTGATTTGTTTATTTATCTTGTAATAAGAATTATATATCGAAAATATGTCAAAATTTAGAAAATTAATATATTTTTAAAGAATCACATTATATTAACAATTTACATTAATATGCATGCTTTAATAATAAACACCAAATAAGTTAAATTTTCGTATTCAAAATTTTAAAAAGTAACCAATTTACAATAAACGTCAAAAAATAGCATACTGATATTTGAAATCCGCAATAATCATTGTTTTGCGTTAAAATTAACACAAAATCTTAAATAATATTTAGTTAAAATACTTTTATTTAGGATTGTACAATAAATCACTCTTACATCCTTTATTACAAAAAATAATTCACGTATTCACGTTCGTACTTTTTTCTCCAAACTTTCAGTTATTGTGCAATTGCATTAATTTATTTTTCATTAAGGTTTAGTTAATGTAAATATCTTTATTATAAACCTAATTCAATTTACAAAATAATATATTGTGGCCTCCCAAATATTTCTTCTACATCAATCAAATCGTATGCAAGTAAAATTAAATGACACTATAACTAGTCATTCTTAAAATATAGCTATCGAGGAAATCGTGAAAAACAGAACATAAAAGCTGCACGTTTTGAGTGGTTTACATACAAACCTAATAAAGATCTATTTACGTCAAGGTCTAACATAATATGAAGTTTGATGAAAATCTGTACATTAGTTTTTGAGATATAGCTATTGAAGTAATCCGGAACTATGCAGCATAGCAGTGCCACCTGTTGGGAAATTTACACCAAAACCTATACGGCGTCTATTTGTGTGAAGGCTAACAGATTATGACGTTTAATGAAGTTCCGTGTATTAGTCCTTGAGAATAGCTATCACAAAAATCGTGAAAAATGCAGCATAACAGCGCCTCATGTGGAACGATTTAGACCTAAACCTAATCAGCAACAACTTATGTCTACGTAAAACTGAATCTGTAATTTGATTAACTTCCGCGCATAAGTTCTTAAGATGGAGCACCCAAAATCGTTTTGTCACATACAGGCAAACAGACAGACAGACAGACTCGCAGAGAGATATTATCTAAAAACAATCAAATCGTGTTCAGGACCTTCTGAAACTTATAAATCTGTCAATAACCGGAAGTCGAAAATTTTCACGAACAAGAAAAACTTTCAAAATTCAAAACTCAAAATTCAAAATTCAAAATTCAAAACTTTCTCATTGTAAAGATAGAGTAAAGTATAAAAATGAATGAAATCGATGTATGAATAATTGAATTTTCATGACAAAGCATTTTTATGACATTTCCTTTTCAAAATACATTTCCAATTATTATGATTCTTCAAAACTCATAAAACCGTAATACTTTTTAAACGATTGATTATCCATTTCACAACACAAAAGATTTGTTCAGTCACCGTAAAAACAATCATCTCCATTCTTGGATGTTTCATACAGAAAAAGCGTTAAGCCGTGATGTCAAAATTAATTGCACTACCCTAAATAATTATTCTGAAACGAAAATCTGTTCTCCCAAATTTCATTGATTTAGAGGTTTGGAAAAAAAAATTATTTCTCTGAAAAAGCGCACTTTTTATATAATGGAAACATAGCGAGATTTTGTATTAACCATTTTTAAAAATAATGTTTCACAAAATTAATCAAAGTGCGTAAATATATATATTCGCGAAACTTGAAATATTCACATACTGTCGCTATTAATAAAAAAAAAAAGATGCTTAGATGTGTGAGTGCGTGTGTGTGTGTGTCCGATAACTAGAAAAATCTACTGCACGTACAGGTCTGAAAATTTTCGTTAGAATAGTTCAAAGCAGGCCTTGATGTACCTAAGGGGCAGATTTTTTATTTTTTGTTAATTAACCGATATATTAATGAAAATTCATAATGAATGTCACAAGATGGCAAGAAAACTCCCAGTCCGGCGGCATGATAGCCATTCCGAAAAATACGAAGCAGTGAAGATCGGAAAGTGCAAAAGCAGCATCTCCTCCCCCACGTTTTCTAAACGCGCAAGGATCGAACCGTACAAAATACGGACAAACTATGAACATATTCCTAATTTTTTTTTACTTTTTCCTTTCAAACGCCTTAATTCCCATAAAACAATATAAAATTTAACCTTTTCAAAAACCTTTTTGAAAATCGTTTAATTTCTTGCTTTTTTCTCTATTTTTTTAAGTTTGCATCGGGCTAAATTTTACAGATACGGAAAAACAAAAAAAAAATCCATTTAATTCAATTGCATTCTTCTTTATGAAGGTGTAATTCGTTTTCAAAAATACGAATATTAACTCTATCAGGGAAATGAACTGAAGTCATTTCGCACTTCCCGGAGACACTCTATTTCTGTACGCTAGAAGTAACTAAATGTCTATATTTTAACAATATCTTTTTACACATTCTTTGTACACGTGATTTACATCCGGTATAAAAATCTCTAAATTTTCGGTTAATTATATGTATTTAAAATTAAATAAAAAACGCAAAATTTTGCTCATAACGTGAATAAGTGAGCGCTATTTGCTCATGTTTTTACAACTGAATATCTATTTTTGAATATCTATCTTTCACGAAATTTATACGCAGGCTTCCGAAATATTACATTTATAACTCATAAAAAATTTAAAGCAATCGGACGATATGAACGGATTAAAATTAAACGGATCATCGCGAAAAGAATTAAGAAGAAAAAATAGCATTTTTGCCACTAAATACCAATATCTGTGTTCACGATATTTTTATACATTCTTTTAAACCATAATATTTATGAATCATACAAATTTCAAAGATTTTGGACAATAAATTCTTTTTTATTAGTAGTAAATGACCCGATGTAAAAAAAAATCCCCATACTTTAAAATTCTGAATTCGCTATATTTTGTTGCAATAAGGAAAACCATATAACACCCACTTAAAAAGCGCAAATTTTACTTTAAAACGACGCATCCCGTTTAAAAAATATATAAATATTGCGGTAGGCCCGACACGAGGTTCGTTTTGTAGGATTAAAAAAAAAACAAGTTGGAAATTGTACGTCAAACGTTACAAACGAGGTGCGTTCGTACGCACGTTTTAGAATTAAATTCATGATATCCCGTGCGTAGAACGGGTTAAACAGCTAGTTAAGTATATATTTTATGACAATCTTCATACAAATATCTTAACTAGTTATATAAATATTCAGATATATATGTATCAGCTAGTTATATAAATATTCAGATATATATGTATCAGCTAGTTATATAAATATTCAGATCTTGATGATTTTTAATTCTGTGAAATGAATTATATAGTCTGCAGATTAATTTCTGTCATAAAATAAGTATCTCGGTCGCTTGACGATTTAACATCCATCGGAGGCTCCTATAACAAAAAAGCACCGATTTAAAAAAAAAAAAAATCAAATTTCTTAATAAATATTTTTATTAATATCTCCTAAAGTTTTGATTCGATTTTAATAAAATTTGAAATGTCTCGACAGAATTCTGCAAAGATAATATATTTTAAATTGCAAACCATTTGGTTGGGTAGTTTTTGCGTTGTTATATGCGGACAGACAGACAGACGGACAGACAGACAGACAGACAGACGGACGGACAGACGGACGGACCAAACGACGACTATAGGTGCTACGTATTTATATAATTACGAACGCACCTAAAAAGAATGAATTCTTATAAAAATCTAAAGGCGCAATATTTTAGATTTATTTAAGGCCCGTGCAACGACGTCCGGGTCAACTACTTATTATATACTTCTTTGGAAATAAAGATACCGAATTATGTCAAATTTTCTAAATTGAGATAAATATAATTTGAGTGAGATAAATATATACGAAAATACCCATCTACTTAAATTATTCTTTTTTAAATTTTATAAAAAAAATCCTTCCGGCCTATACCGGGAGGAAAACGTACCTTTCCTATATCTTAGTTTTAAAATTTTAGCTAATGTTACTTGAAAGCAGCAAGCTAAAATTCAAAGAACCCGATTACAGATGATTCATTAATATTGAATTTGAAGAAGAATTTCTCTAAATTAGTCAACTATAGCCAAGTTGGCTTCATTTATAGAGACTTATTTTAGGAAGTGCTGTTAATCAAAACCCGTCATGGCATAGAACGAACTGTGTTTACAAAACCAATAGGCAATCAATTCATTATCCCACATAATTACAAGCACCTTTTTCAAACAAAGTTTTTGTATTTAGGCATTTTATTAAGAGGGCCTTTACAATCTGTACTCCAGATCAGTTAACCATTGAAATAAATAAAATACAAGAAATAGCAGGACACAACGGATATAAAGAGAGCACTTTTAATAAAGTAATTACGAGCATATAAAAGAAGGAGAAGAAAAAAATTCAATAAAGAAAATTCAAAGTTATAAACTTTGCAATATTTCCCTGGGTTTTTTGAAAGATTGAAAAGTAAACGTTTCAAATTGAATATATGCCTTATCCCAAAACCATACATAAAATTAAAAATGGTAGTTTGTAAGAAAATAGACCCATTAGAGCCATATCAACAATCAGGTGTTTATGAAACCTCTTTCACCTGAGCAGATGGAACATTAGAATATTATATAGGAATGCCAACTAGAAAGTTTAAAACGGGATTAAAAGAGCATATGGCAGATATCAAATATGACAAAAGTACTACAGCATCGGCAAGACTACATAAAACCGTAACTTTAAAAATTGATTTTAAAAATAGTAAAATATTTTTCCATCATATTATCCCCATCATATTATTCCCATCTATTATCTGTGAATCGATAGAAATCTATATGCGTAACGAGAACATTTGCAACGAATCTGCTTCATTTGATTTACCTAAAATTTGGCACGAGGCATTTCCAGTTTAAAAAAGCAATACAAAAATATTAATTTTCACGTTTTACAGTGGACCATTTTTACCACCTGCTTTTCTTTATATATATGATCTCGTGATTTATGTTTTTCAATTTTGTTTTAAAAAAATTGAGAGAATAGTTTGATTATTGTTGTAGTTTCTTGATAATAACGCTGTTTGAACGTTGAAACATATGTCAATGTTTTCATAAAAAGGTTTTTATAGGCCTTTTTGTGTTCTGTTTGTATCACTTAAGCATTTTATCAATATTTTAAAGATCATATATATATTTATATATACAACTCAACATTTGAACGGGGGGGTGGTTTTGGTGTCTGGGGGTTATGATGGGGGTTATGAAAATATACCGAAAGGTTTTGGAATTGCTTTCCTACGAACGGCTGCAATAGGTCGCTTTTTACTTTTTGTATTGAAAGCTACCTAAAAGTATTCAAGAAAATCTTTTAAAGTATTAGGTAATGTGTTATGAAAATTGTCAAATTCAAATAAAACTGAGAGGTTATCAAAATATTTTAATACTTATATCTTCAAAACATAAATATTATAGCTTTTTTTTTACATGCTGTGTACATATGTTAATTTCGGCTTGAAAGATGCACGTCATAATGTAGGTAACCTGATGAAATTTTCCCGATACATATTCCACGAATAATATATATTTTAATGGTATAATTTCCATAACAGTTTTTCAAATGAATTACTAAGAATTTTTTATGAATTAGTTTTTATTACGGTTTTACACAAGATATTTTTTTCTTATTAAAGTTATGTTCATTTTTTTAAGGATATTATTTCCCAAACATTATGCAAAAGGCTCTTTAAAAACTTGCCCATGTGTATGCCTCATGTGTTTTATGCTCATGTGTTTTATTATTTGTTTTTCTTTCTTTTTTCTCTTGCATAATATTTCTGTAGTATTCAACAGGTCGAATTATAATAGATTTTAGTTTAACTTTTCCAGCTGTTGTTCTTTTCTTTCTTGTAAATTTCAAGATTATTTTTTATTAACTGGGATACATTGTACAGTTTGTGTTTTAATGAGCAATGTAAAAAATTAAAAATATAAATAATTAGTTAATTATAAACAGATAAATAAAAATAAACACACAGCCTAAGAGAGGATGAATAAAGCTGAGTGTATACCAAAGAAAATAGGATCGTAGTAAATAAGTAATAAATTCTACCTATTTTTATAACTTCGTTTAACAAAAACGACATATACAAATATTTTTCATTAGCTCTTATAATAAAAGAAAATCCTCCATCTTCATGACTTAAGTATAATACTATTATTATTATATCTAGCCAATCCTAATAAATGTCTAAAACCAAAAATAATAATGGTATAGTTTCAATTGATAAGCTAGAAAATGGACTTGAAAATATATCTTACAAAATGTATGATTTGAATTTACAAAAGAATGAGAATGCATTGATACTGAAAAGGACTATAAGAAACGGAACGAAAAAATATGTTATGACATTAGTATCTATTTCTAAAGTTACATTTTCATAATAAAAGTCATTTCAATTGTATGTTATTTAAAGGAAGTATCTGTAGAACAGGTTCTGGTTGAAATAGACATACACAGTTTCAGAAAATACAGTGTTTTCTCAACTGTTAGTCTTATAACAAAGAAATAAAACAATTATTTTTACAAATTGTTATTCAAGAATGTTATTGAGCTTACTAAATTTCAATGCTGGTAATTCAGTGTAATTCTAGGCAACACCAGTTGCTAATATGCTATTTTACCAAGTTTTATCTGAGAGAATTTTTACAAGACGAATATTTGCTTTTCAATTTTAAGTTTCACATTCTATTTTAATCTAATCTTAATTTTATCAAATAGATTTAAACGAAACCCGCATTAACGAAATTTTAGATGCGAAAAAGAAAGTAAATTGATTGCGTTATGTAAAAAAAAAAAAAATTAAAGATACGACAAAACTCATAAATTACATATTCAATTGAGAAATTAAACTGCAACAATGTAAAGGTCAAGCTTTAGTAATTTATATACCCACATGTAGAATTTAATTAAGAATTAAATATCAAATTATTCGATGCAAGAAAAAAACATATTAATTTCAAAATTAAACATAAATTAATTTTCTAAGACATTTTAAAAATTATTTTTATGAGAACATTTACATGCATTTTTATTCCATAAAACGTAATTCTAGGATAATATTATTATCTAACAATTAAAATTATCTTTATCTTTTATCTTTTTTTAAATTTTCTTTTTCATCATCCTATATCATATTTTCTAAGTTATCCTTTAAACATTTACTTTCAATGAGCTATGTTAATAACGGAGTAGCGTAGTGATTAGAATTTAAAACAACTATATTATTTAAGTATATTTATTTATGATAATTAGGATGGTTGTAATTATTGAAGCATTTATAATAGAATTGTTCAAAAACTGTAATAAGCATAATCTCCTTTAATACTTTAATATGAAAAGTTCTTTGTTTTTTTTCATTCCATTTTATTTTAGTTTCAGAATAAAATGTCAAATTATTTTATGTAAAAATTTAAAAAAAAATCACAAATATGAAAAGACCCTAAAGTTTTAAAGAATTTAGGTACAGTTATCTTCAAATTTGTTAAATAATTTAATATAAGAAGAAAATAGTTCCAATAACTAATCACAGATGGATATAAACCTGCAAAATTATCGAAAAATTTCAATCAAAAACTTTAGATAAGCAAAAACTTGATCAACGATGGTGGCATTTTATTCAACATTTATAATATCTGTTTCGGCTACGTCTGCCTTTTGTTTTGATTTTTCATAATTTTTGACTCTGTGACACAGAGAGACTGCCTTCTCTCAGAAAACATTAAATTCAGAAATTATAACTGAATTCAGAGTTAGTGTGAAACATGCAGAAAAATATCTGATTAAGGATGAATGAGAACTAATTTTTATGACGAGGATTGATTTTTATTAAAACAGTTTAAAACGCCTTAAAAGATGAATAACATAATTAACGAAATATACGGGTCTTACAGTGTTTAATTAAGTGTTCAAACATGTTTATGGTCTTAAACAATAAGCGTGCTATTTTATTAATCAGAGGACATTTTACGATTTTTATCAAACTGAATTAAGCTGCTATTGTTTTTATAGAATTTGAAGTAGGTATCAGCATTATAAAATAATCCAGTTGAAAAAACTCAAATGTAATAAAACTTCTTGTAATTTGTAATATGTAATGTTATGGAAGAGCTTATGTTTTAACTTTTAGAACTCATTAAAAAAATCAAGATAATGTATACAGCAATTTCGTTTATTATTTCACTAGTAATACTTTTTATTTTTAGTAACGTTATTTATTTTACAGGATACATTTTAATAAAAACACAATTTTGGTGAAATTAAAAATTTCCAATAGCCATAATGGAAAATATCTGGAATATTAAAGTTTTTCCTATATCTCAGCAACATGGTACATTGTAACAATTACACCATTAATCGTAGATAGAATAAAGGTAACTTTTTCCTATCTATAAAAAATGAGGGATGTTTAAAAATAATTTTCATGTTTTCTTACATATAAAAAATTCACTTTTATATTTAAAAAATAAGTTTTACTAAAAGGAACCTCTTAAGTATAATTACTTTGCACGATGGAAAGAACTATGAAATTCCATTTAACGAAATCAAGGAATTAAAAGAAACAGTTTGCTTTAAAAAAATTCTTTTTATCAGTATCTTACTTTATCTATCTATAAAAATAAATGTATGTGCATATAGTATTTTTACAATTTCACAATTTTTGACCAATTTGCATAAAATGTGAGACACATCCGTTTTAAAAACCGGCAAAAAATAGTGGATCCATTAAAATTTTGTCAAACCATTATGTTATCCATTTATTCATATAACTGTCATAATTTACCTTGAGACAAATATTTTTTCTTCCAAATGCAATTATTTTCATTCATGTTCAAAAAAAAAATGCATTTGTACCAAATTCAGTCACGTAGCATTTTCAACTTATTTATTAAGTTCCAATCTTAAATTAAAGTAAACTTATAAACATGTACTTTCGCTTTATAGACCACTACAAATTCAAAAAAACTCGCTATATTTTAGTATGCAAAATTGATGTTATTTACAGTATATAATGTACATCTATTTCCCATAAAACTAAAAAATAGTTATTATAAGTGTATTAAAATGGTGTAGTATCTTCATTTAAATGTGTTTGGATTTAAAACATCTACTACAATACAGACATTTGAATTTCAAGGGAAAAAATATTTTAATAATTGTCTTATAAATGATGTCTCACTTTCTATGGTGAAAACATAAAGTATGTCGAAATTAGGATCGCTTAAAGAAAATGGAGTGTTTTATATGCAATCATTTTATATTTAATTTTAATGTATGAAAATGATAGTTTCCATTTGAAAATTATCTCTTATCATCAGTGGAGTTCACTTGCACTTTTGAAATTAACGTACATAATATATAAAGTAAAGATTCTTATATTTGCTTGTTTCAGCGCGAAAAGAAAAAGTGTATTATATTTATAAATAAGAGCGATTTTAGAATTATTGTGTCAAAATAATGTATTTTTTTCTGATCATGCTTTTAATGATTTAAGGTCAAAATTGCACAGAACTCATTTAATGGGATCGCCGTATTTTTACGATATTATATTTTTGCTTATGTTAACAGGTTGGCCCCAATAGAAGGGTGAGTAGCGCGGATCTATTTTTATACATACGAAAAAAATGTCTTTTTTATTATCTTACAGATTTATATGTATTTAATTGTGTTATTATGTTATTATTTTGTGAAATAAAAACTTTCTTAAGTGTTTATTCCTGTTAATATTAACTCCAAAGTGCATGATCGGTCGAAAATACCGACATGTGCTTTACTTTAAATAACACACGTAATGGATTGCAAACTCTAGTAACATCATATACATAACTTTTCGTTGTTTATTTGCTTAGTCCCCTCTCTTATTTTCCTACTCTCCTTCAGAACGCAATGCAAGAAGTTAGATGATGAGAAAGTTATTTATTCCGAATGCAATGCAAGGTTTTGTCTTTCTAGGTATTTGTCATGTAATAGCGTTTGATGACTAAGTGTATCGTTTTGATATGGTAAATATTTATGATTGATAACCCTAATAAAGTAATCAGAATTAAAAATAAATATGAAAATCACAAAACAAACTCTAAAACTGACATATTTAACAAACGTAATAGCAGAAATAATTTTAGGAGAAGTAAATGTAATTGCAATAAAATCTAATAATAGTTCGAGTGTAATTATTTAGGAACAATGACATTTTTCCATTAAAAAATAGTTTAATTTTGTTTGGCGCATTAAAAAAATATGCTGTTCAACAAAATTAAATTAATTTTAACTGCAATTATTCAAAACATGTACCAAACAACTCTGCTATTACGTTCCAAAATTCCTGTTTTTCCTCAATTTACAAAACATTTTTTAGGTATCTTCCAATTCGCTATATTCACAATGCAGTCCAATCTTCGATTTTATGTCATCGTCATTTTCAGATTCCTGAAATTTACGTAATGTATACCAGTGAAGAGTAAAGGAAGATGGTCAATAATAAAAAGAAACACTTCCGATACGCAACAAACGAAAAACTTCATCAAAATGACGATACGAAGACGATCCAATGTATCTAAATTATTTTGAACGCTGATACATGCAGTGGAATCAAGGAAGGGAGCAAAGAATAGTTTTGTTTTCCTGAATATTAAAAATTCCGCATAGAAACAAATTATAGCCTACTATCTGGGACTAATCCACGCCTTAAAGTATTATTATAGAAAGAACATCGTGTATAGAGACAATTGAGTCTGGTGAATTGAGTCTTGAGACCACTTCCATCAAAATATTAGTACTTTATACACTTCATTCAGTGACGTATGCAGACTTTTTTTTTATTCGTACATTTTTTTTTAATTCAGGCGTTTTTTGCAGTTCCGAGACTATATTAAGGATTTCCATGGAGTAATTTTGCACATTCAGAATATTAACAAAAGCAGAATATAAAAACTTCCAACTGCCCTTGAATCCTTTCCTGCAAGGCCAACTCCTAAATTCATAACTGCCTTCAACATAATTAATGGATATAGGTTAAATGATCAACGCGCACCTCTTTTTGTGACAAGAAATCGTAAGCCAGGGTATTCCAGCCTGAGACCTATTTTCTAAACAAAATATGAAAGAAATTATGTATTTTAACCAAACTATTATGTGCGAGAGTTTCTAATATCAGTTTTGGTATTACTTTAATTTTTATAGTTATTACATTACTGGCAACATATTAATCAGGAATCCCATTTTTTGAATACAATTTCTCTTCAGAGCTCTTTTTTAACCATTTCTTAATCTTCTGCATGGGAATAGTCTTCATTATTTCACACTTCAGTTAATAAGCAGTTAATAAGTTATATTGTGACTTTGTGTCATACCCACCAGTGTCGCTATGAGGTAATTGAGACATACTCCCATGTAAAATTTAAAACACTGTTTATTGAAACTCAAATAGAGAAGGACTGCATTCGAGCTTCTAAATTTAGCCTACACTCATCTGGCTTAAATTCATTTTAATCTTCAAATCAACTTCTAAAATATAAAAAATGCAAAATTGCTAAATTTAAACCTAGCATAAGTATGGTAGGCTAACATCTGAAACACAAGATCAATGAACGTTTTTGATGTCGTTTCTGTTGCTGAAAACAATTTAATAGCTCTCAACCTCACAATTTGCGTAAAATATCACTAAATACAAGCAAACCCATGGCAGCCGTGAAACTTTATTAAACAATGGCGAAATACTTAGCATTTCCAGACTGCATAAAAAATAATTACCAAAATGGCGTATTCTAGTAGATAAATCTACACTGTTAAAAATAAATCCGTTAATTCACGGTAAAACTACTGGCAGCAAAGTTGCCGGACTTTTTCCGCTCCGTTAGTACATTTTCCGTTTTGAAAGATAAAGAAAAGGAAAACTCCGTTTGAAGAATCGGTAAGTTTCCGTTATAAATAAACTCGGTTTAAAAAAAAATGTCATCTCTATTTGTGCTGTCATCTGTTGATTATTAAAAGAGTATTTAATATTTGATATAATGCTAGAAAATTTTCTGACCGACCTGGGGACGTTAGTGGCTTGAGCCGAGTGCTTTACCGCAGGACCAGCGGTCCTTGCTAAAGTAAGAGTAGGAAACGATGATACGGGATTTCTTCAAATCGCAGCTTGGGACTTAAACAATTTGGGGTTTAGAAAACTGGTAATTTTGAAGTTAATTGAGGGGATATTTCGTAATGAGATGATGGTTGAAAACTATAGTATTAATAGAGGATAAAAACATGAATTATATATATTCTTAATTTGATTGTTATATGTAAAATATAAATATTATATTTTGAATTAAATTCGATATTTTTTTTTTTGCTTTTTTTGCGAAAATCGATTTTTAATCAACTATTATGCATTTTTTAAATGTGTTCGTTTAGAATATATTTTCAGGGTGAGTTTTTTTTATAATTTTAAAAATAAATTGCGAATAATTTTGAAGGAATGAGTTTAATTCGAAAGTATTATTTTTGTTTGTTGCTTTTTTAAATAAAATCGATTTTTTTTCACTTAACTTAGCTATTTTACATATACATTAATCTGTTTGTTTAGAATATTTTTTTATGTGCGAATACTTTTTATAACTTTAAAAAATTAATTGCAAATAATATTAAAAGAATGGAAAAAGTTAATTTTTGGTTTTTTAAATTCGAAAGCACTATTTTCTTGTTGTTTTAAATAAACTCGAAATTTAAATTGATTGAATTTTTAGTATTTCTATGCAGCGACTGTCAGTTTTTGAAACATTGAAAATAAACATGCAGCAGATAACGCAATATCTCCGGTGGCTGCTTTCTTCACCGTCCGTTCCGTTGTTTTCAGGAAATATGAGGAAATTTTCTGCTTTTAACTGAAAATGCCCTTTTGTCGTGAAAAGGGACTTTTTCTGTGAAATTCAGGAAAAAAATACCCGTGAATTTCAGATTATTTTTAACAGTGTAGCCTTCAAATATCTCACTACACGTAGCGCGCTTCATATCTCGAAAGGCTCTAGAGCTCTCGGACTAGACTCAATATGAAACGATACCGAATTCCAATACTACATATATACACCGCAGATTGAACATCATGCAATAATTAGCATACAAATATAGCGAAAACCACGAACCGTTGATTTCGAGAGCCACAAACGCACTTGAACTCACTCAATTAAAGAAAAATGAAGAACAGAGATCGCTTCCAGGAACACAGGTTAACATCGGACAAAACTTTTGCACTTAAAAACTAGAATATCTTTAGAAGAGAGCAACTAGACCTTTTCAATTTCACTTCAGCTTTATAATTTAAATTGCGACCCATTTTTACTTTCTTCTATCTTTATAAGAAGAAAGTTTTGGATTCATGAAAATTTTCCAATTCCGGTTTTCGACGGATTTATACATTTTAGAAGGTCCTGAACACGATTTGACTGTTTTTAGAAAATGTCTGTCAGTGACTCTGTCTGTCTGTCTGTATGTGACAAAAATTTTGTGGGCGCTATCTCAAGAACTAATGCACTAAATTTAATAAAATTTTATATTCAGTTAGTCCCTGATATAAACTGGTTCTGATTAGTTTTTAGTAAAAACAGCCCGATAGGTGACGCTGTTAGGCTGCATTTTTGAGATTTCAGCAATAGCTATATCTCACGATCTAATGCTCTTATTTTCCTAAAACTTCAGATTTAGTTATACCTTAACATAAATAGATGCTGATTACGTTTTGGTGTAGATATCCTAACAGGTGGCACTGCTATAGCACTTTTTTCATGATTTTTACGACAGCTATATCTCAAGAACTAATCCACGGAATTTCATCAAACTTCAGATTCTGTTAGACGTTGACATAAGTAGATGCTGATTACGTTTTGGTGTATATAGCCCAACAGGTAACGCTGTTGTGCTACTTTTTTATTATCATCACGATAACCATATCCCAAGAACTAATGTATGTATTTTCATCAAACTTCATATTCAGTTAGACGTTGACATAACTTGTAGATGATTAGGTTTTGATTTAAATTTCCCAACAGATGGCGCTGCTATGCTACATTTTGCAGGATTTATACGATTTTAGCAATAGTCATATCTCAAGAACTAATGTACGTAATTTAATAAAACTTTAGATTCAGTTAGATCTTGATATAAATTGGTGCTGATTCTTTTTAGTGTATGCGAAACCTGTGTGATATAGAAAAAATTTTGGGATAAGCACATCCGACTAGTATAGTACGTTTTACATAAAAGAAGATAAGGCGTAACAGATCAAATAGATCCAGAAGGTTTATTTTCTCTGATAATAACAGTTTTAATAAACGGAAATGCATACGATTGACAATAACATAACCTTTAATACAGGTAACGAGTAACTGGAGAATCTTTATTGAAAAGGTAGTGGTGTTAAATGCAGCATATTGATATAGCATCAAAGACCTGAAAGACAAAGACACTATGCGCGAGCTTGAGGATTAATGATTTGTTTACACATATTATGCAAAAAATCTTAACAACTTAAATTATTATTTATCCAATTTATTGACTTTTACTACGTTTTAATCAACACATCATGATAAAGAAATTTTATAATGTAACGAAAATATATGAATTTATTTTTCTAAAATTATTCAATGTAACAAACAATAGCTTATTTGATATTTTAATACTTACGAAAAGAATTGTGTTACAAAAAAGTGCATTATTTATTATCTGCTTCGTTCATTATATTTTAAATTGTTAAAAAAAACTATGAAATAGAAATCTATCCCGAGTTTAACATTTCATTTAAACACCATATATTGAAAAAATATCTTGAAAATAAACATATTCGTCATTAGTAATTGGACTCAAGAAGTAGCTAATTAATTTTTAAATATCAAATGTTATTCTTGTTTTTAATTGCATAATATGCTTTAGAAAAACCAATACAAGCATAAAACATTGTTTAAAAATGAAATTTTTATAGAGATATTTTAATTTACATAGAAAAAAAATAATACATTTAAAACTTAATAAACATAAAAAACGTCATTAAAGACTTCCATAATGTAATATTTTTTTTTTTTTTTTTTTTTTTTTTTTTTTTTTTTTTTTTTTTTTTTTAAAGAAATAATTTTATTCAGTAAAATTCTAAATAGTATGTTATCTTAATTAATTTTTTTAATTGGATTATAAAACACTGTTAAAACATTATGATAATTTCATACTACAAAAAATTAATTACGAAAAGCGCATGTTGAAGAAATTTTACTTTTTTCTCTCGTGATAGCATTAGGCTAAATTTTTATGATGACTTTAAATACTGTTTGAATTTTTTAACTTCCTTCGTCTATTTATTTCCAATTATTTCAGGCAGCATAAAAAAGTATAATAATTATAATGATGTGAATATATAACTTCTTAATGTTAAATCAAATCCCAATTTTCTCATTCACAATATTTATATTAATAATGTTTTCTATCCTTCTGGTGTTAATAATCTAAACATAATAAAGTGATTTTAACCTATTTAAAATATTATTTCGGGAAAAATGTAATTTTTTATTTTTATTTTCGAAGAGACTATGAAAAGTAACTGATACCTTTTTAACAGCCTATTTCGAAATTTGTGATTATTCCATCGAGTAGTTTTGCTGTATACCTGAAAAACCATAAGCACACGTATGTAATGGATCATATAGCCAGTGGAAAATAATCCTAAAAAGTATAGAAGAAAGTATCAGCTATCTTAATTATATGGTAGAATATTTAAACAATTTAGTTAGGAGTTTTGTAACACTGATAATTCTTTTTACTGAAAAGTATTTATAAACATTTTATTTACTAATATATTTCAATGTGCGATTTAACTTTTATGACGCTTTTTTAAATTAGTACACTTTTATAATTGAATTTCTTTAAAATTAGTCATAGAAACGCCGAGAAAATTTATACTTAGTCTAATTTAATAGATTAGAATCGTGTTCATGTGTCACAATCCTCTTTTTGTATGTTGTCCTTTAAATTTTTTTTAATCCAAAGTGTCAGATAGTCATTTTTATAGAACAATTTGAAGAATAGGACTTTGAAATAGGCCATCATAATATGAACTCTTCTTGAAAATGCAGGAAGCTTTGTCTGGAAGTTCTGTGCTAAAGGTTGACGGAACTGCGCAATGACCAAGGAGATATATGAGATGAACAATCCCATTCCATGTTAAAATACAGCTTCAACACCTTCATATCCAGACCATTGGAGCGAAGAAGTATACCGACAAGCCCAGTTAGAAGATCCTCACATCAAACCTGTAAAAGAATTAAATGAAATTTTAAGCACAAGGTCTATCTTGTTGGACATTTCTACTTTCAGTCTAAATACTTAATGTTATTGGGCACTATGGGGGACTCACTCTATATTACAAATGGTGTGCTGCATCCAAAAATAAAGTCCGATGATCTGTGAACCAATTTACTGCTACGGTCTAGGATTCCAGATCTGTTAAAGGAACTGCATGATAGTCCAACCGGAGGTCACGTCAGAATGTTGAAGACACTACAGAAAGCTTTGTATACCAGAGCAAAGAAAGGTGAAATGTTGAGAAAAGGTACTTATCTTTTGATGCTTGTGCATCTTGTAAGGACCTAATGACACGTTGTCGTTAGTAGCTTGCCTTGTTGAATGCAGGAGCGTCATTCGTTCGCATGTTTCTTTTCCATAGATGTCCGGAGACAACGCATACACACTCAAGTGATGGGATATTTATTAAAGTGTACCGAAGCTTATCCTGTTCACAAACAAGAATCTTCACAAAAGAGAGGCTGTTAGTGCAACAATATATGTCGAGAGTTTGCATGATGTTACCAATTTATTTTGACGAGGAGCGAATTTTACCTCTGCTGTATTCAAAGAATTATGCCAACATACCAGGATACAAACATTCCAAACAACACTTTTACATTCACACAATCGACAACCTAAAGGATAGGTTTTACCACACCATCTTAAAACAACCTTTCACTTGTGGTATCCAGAAACCAACAGAGAATTGGAACCAGACACTACATATACGGTGTTTACATGCCGTAGTACTATTCATGAGGCTATCGACTATACTCCTTCACAGCTGTTTTTCAGAGTTAAACTACGACTTGATATCATGTTTGATCGCACTTCATATGTATCTTTATCTTCAGAGGACTACATACAGAATTAACAGGCACAATTTTAGGCAATTAAAAATTTTGCACGTCAGTTCCATTACGTGCAAATTTGCACCATCGTGCTAATGACAATGGAGAAAATGAAGACAGCGAATCACAAATTTAGCAAAGGTGATAAAGTTTGCTTTGTTACTCAGTTTCAGATACATGACACTCTGCTAAAATACAATAAAACTGGGGTGGTCCATGCAATGTATTAAAAAAGCTGAATGACGACGTGGTTTGAATTAGTAAATCACCTTCCACAAAACCGAAGGTAGAGCATCATCATAGGCTAGTCTTATACTAATGTGTAAATTAATTTATTTAGACTATGGTATCTTTGAAATATGTTTTTATAAATAATATAAAAATCCTACATTATAAACAAAACAACATACTTCTTGTGAATAACAGTATACTTCCTGTAAATAGTCGTTTTCTATATTTGTTATATGTTGAGTAATTTCCATGGATTAGTGTAGCTAATGTCGTTGTCTTTCTGTCCAGTGTTTGAACTTTCCAGGACTTACAGTTTTTGGAAAGGGTACAATGACAGCAAACTTCCAATTTCGATTGAGTGTATTTATTTGTTCGAATCGCGTAGGAAGGATTTTATTTTTCGGAACATGAAATTACGATTTGTTGTGCGAAGTTGTAACTCCACCTGTTTCGTTATGACTGGCAGTCGCCAGCATCCGTATAGACTTTGGATGTATTTTACGTTACTGATAGAGTATATAAAAATAAGTTACTAATGATATGTGACGAAAAAAATGAATTTTATAAACTGTTTGAATCGGTAGTAATACGTTCATCGAGACTTTGAGTGTGTTTTGGAAAATTACTATTTTTAGTTTTAGTTTTGTAGCTGATGTACAGGTATTTGATACATTTGATGTATGATTTTGACAATAATCCAATCATTGCTAATGCCCCACGCTATCTCATTGTTACTGTGTATCTACATGTCTAACACATTCGGATGTTAGACTTTATTTATCTTTGTAAATTCGTGATTTTCCTGGAACACTCGTAAAATAAATATAGCTTGACGTCTGAAATAAGTAAATTTACGTAAAAATGTGCTACAGTGTACTATATTGTACATTCTATACAGTATAGCAAATATATATAATATAATAAGTAATGTATATAGTTATAAAATAATTCTGAGGTCTTTACTTTCAAATCTTTCAACAATGAGGATATTTTTACTTTCAAACCTGTTCATCTATACCATTTGTGAACCCAACTATATATTTCCCAAAGTAAAGATTGCGATAAAATTTGATTGAGGTGCATATCTTGGTACCTTTCACCTTCCTGCAAAGTTATGTTAAAGCTTCCTGCAAAATAGTTTCTAAGATAAGTATGTGGCACTTCCTGAGGGTTTCCCGTAAGACAAACATAGATTAGAAGGACTTTTCAAACAAATAATCACTATCCGGTTTTCAAATTATTTCTTCCTTGCATCATGTGTGCGAGAAAAGACAGCCAGCATTTGCAAGAAAACTTTCATTTTCAAGCGCAGAAGTCTCATATATAGTAATAATATTTAAAATATTATTATCAAATTCTCTAAATAACAAATCCCTATTTTAAAAAATCTTAGCATAATATTTATTGAAAGCTTTAACAAGAGTTATACATCATTAAATATTTTTTTCAGAATTCACTTTTGTTAGTACAGAAAGAAAATACGATCATCATGCCTAATGATCCATTAAAAGAAAAAAATACACAAAAAGGCATTTCAGCGACAAAAATGCATAATCAAATGTTTAACTTTGTTTATAGATTAATAAAGCACACAATTTCCTTAGCAAGAAAAAAAAATACGTTCTTTATCTTTCGTAATTTTTCTCTTTTTCGTACAAGATGGGAATACATAGCAGAAAAAAAGTAAAAAACACTGACGAATTCGACAACGGAAAAATTCTTTTCTGATTCACTTGATTATTCATTGTACATATTTTTTAGACTATTATCTAATAATGTGTTATTTCTCTTGTTTTATATTTTTTAAAGTAATAATATTAAAAAGAATAAATAAAAAATCCGAAATTAGAATAACATTGAGAATTAGATATAAAAAATTTATTACGTTATATATATATATATATATATATAATGTATATCTAATATAAATATTTATATATATGTATGTGTGCAGGGGGATTCAGAACTCATGATAAAAACTTTAAAGCGTGATAAAGAACAATAGCAGAAATAATTTCCAGGGTGGTAATTCATGTATTCAATCAAAAATACAGGGAGTGTCATTCTAATCCGAACCTGACATTTTGTACAAATCTTCAAAGATAAGGAAGGTATTTCAGTACAATTTTCAACAAGTTTGCATTTCTTTGTATAAAATATAACGGATTGATGATATATAGTAGAAAGGACACTGTCAACATCCATAAATATTTGTAATAGAAGCTAAATATTTCATATTATCAATATAGTTGCACACTGTCTTACAGATCGAAATGCTGTACATTTTTAGCACTTATAGTGATTTCATTGCATTCCACACAAAGCAATGTAAAACTGATGAAAATCCTGGCAGAACATCTTCATTACTGTTAAAATTATGAAGAAGTGATTTTGTAATTTTTATTGATTAACCATTTCCAGTATTTAATGATTTAACCATTTCCCATATTTAATTATTTAACCATTTCCACTAAAAGTTATTGTTTCCAAATTGCAATGATCATTTTGCTACTACTTATTCTAAATCAAAATCTTTCTGGCAGATTCCTATTACAAATATTGCAGAAATTTACTGTGAAGACTTTTTTTAATTAGTCGTAGCCAAAGCTTAATTCTGAAATAGAGGTAGCGACAAGCGTTGTCGAGTCACATTCGACAGCTGAATGGAAAGGGCTGAAGTGAATATGACCTTGATTTCCTGTACAAAAATATCTTGTTGAGTGTTTTGAACTAATAACGCTAAGCGGTTCATTTGTATCCACCACTTAAATTAACCACTATGAGTTCTTATTCGCATTGTATATATATATATATATATATATATATGTGTGTGTGTGTGTGTGTGTGTGTGTGTGTGAGAGAGAGAGAGAGAGAGAGAAAGAGAGATAGTATACACAAGGTGAGGCCTATTGTTATTGAAAAATAAATTTCTTATAAAATAAAAATATAGCCCATTATATTCTCCCCAATATATTTTCAAAATTGAACAGAGCATTTATTAAACAAATAGTATATTTTGCTACAACTGATTTTCGGAAATGTAGAGTATTTTTATAGTGTATTAATCAGTTTTCTCAAATGAGATGCAATATATTCTCAGTTAGATACTTTCAGCTGTATAGTTGAATATATAAATTCAAGAGTAACAAAATAATATTAATTTTAATATTAATGTTAATGCTGTTGATTTATCATGTTTCTCTGTAAAACATGTTTCTTGCACGTGAAAATGTTTACTTGAGCTCTGATAACATTAAAAAAAATTGTATTCCGGGTTAAGAAAACTTATTGATATGCTATAAATATAAACGAAAGCATTCCAGAAAATCAGTGGCAGCAAAAGAAAATTTATTTTTCTACATGCTTCTATAAATCTCGAAAATATATTGGTTTCTAAAATTTCTAAAGAAGCAAAAGGCATTTTGGTATCCTGAATAATTCGGAAGAGGTTATAGTATATTTTTGTTCGTGGTTTTGTTATATTTTCCTAGTTTGAGATACATTTATCCTTTTTTATTAGGGTTTCGTTCATCCCCCGAAACCCTATTACACCCGTTACGTTGTCTGTCCGTTACAGAGCCGGATCTCTGAAACTATGTAACTTATACAAGCATGAAATTTCGTGTACTTATAGCTGAATATGTACTATGAGGCTCAAAATCATAAAATTAGAAAAAAATCGCATTATTTTAATATAAAGAGATAAAAAAAAACCAAAAATCCAATAGCATTTTCCTGTTAAATTTAAGCCTTTTTCGTTATAGCAGTTGCAACAGTTAAAAATCCACAATAAAATTCTGTCTACAATAATTAATTTTCTATTGAATAATTTCCACGTGAAAAAATTAAATGAAATAAAAATTTTCACCAATTGAAAAAAAAGATTAATATGACATCATATTGGTAATAAAACGGAAAATTTCAAACATTTCTCATTACTACAAGGAGAATGAGAATGTGCAAATACAGAAAACAGCTTAATCTGACGTCATATTGGAAGTTTAACGGATTTTTTAAATATTTGAGAATAATACAAAGAGAGTATCAATATGAGTAAGACAATAGTGACTATATGAGTTTGAGGAACATATTGAATTATGATAAAAGCCCGATTATGGAAATATTGGCATATTTTAACATTTTGAAGTTTTCTATACAACATGTTTAATTTTGAGGTTGATTTTTTTTAATATCGCATTTAGTCCACATGACAGATATTATTATGACAGAGTATAATAATAGCGGGCTTCGCCTGCTATCGGGCCGGTTCATATATTCGAAAAACGAGAAAAATAGACAGGTACATTTTTACTTTATAAAAAACATGATTTTTATTTTTTTGAAAATGAAATTTATTTGGATTTATTAAAGAAAGGATAAAGGATCTTGAAAGGAATATTAAACGAAACCCTTTGTGCGATCTTTGATCACACTTACCCACTTGTTACACATTACGAATAGTACGCTTTCTATTTCTATAATTATTTCAAAATAGAATTTGTTTATAGTTTATATCCAATATATGTCTAGAATGTTTATTATCAAAACAGGTTCATAAATAAACCTTAGAAATCTTGTTTTTTCCTTTTCCTTTTGGTTTGTTAAGAAAATGAAATTAATGGAAAATGGTCCATTAAAAGAGAATATTATTTAATCACAAATACATTTTTGTCATATATAAAAATGTCAGCCATTTGGGAAATTGATTTTCTTCAAACATATATAAATACAATAATTTGGTTTACTTTTGTATAGCGAAACACAAACTGTAATTACTTTTTAGTTTTAACACTATTCCTTATCGTTAAGAAAAATTAAAAATCTAAACTCTCAGATTAGTCTACTTGTAAATTTTATTAAAGTTTTTAAGAATAATTTGAAGAGGTATGTTTCTAAACATAAATAGTTCTGGGATCGCACGTGAAATTCATTACTCTGATAATTAATTTTTTTTATAACATTTCCTTTTAAGCAAATAAATGTATTTTAATTTAATAAATAAAATTATATTAATATTGTACAATAGAAAACACAATTACTAGTAGAATGTACTGCTAAGTAAATGATTTAAACAGTTCATCTGAAAATTAAATTACTTGTTGCCACAAAGTTAATTTATTTTCTTGTGGAAATGTATATTTAAAAAAAAATATATTAATGATACAAAATAATTAATTATATAAAAATTATTAAGTAATAATAATTAATAAAATTATTGTATTTATAAAAGTATCTTTTAAATGATTATAAAAATCTTCAAACTGTAGTGGCGTTGATTTGTTAAAGAACCTTAAAAGTGCAGGATTACAGGGTAAAATCTTATACATTATTATTCCTTGCATTTGAAGCCAGGATTTACAAGATATTTTAATGAAATTTGTGTAACTATCCTGCAGTTATTCTTGTACAACAATATCATTATAAAAATAGTGTTTTTTTAATATTATATTTTTATTATCAATTCTTTTCTGGAAAATGTCAGGTCATCATATCGTGCGTGTGGTAAGACCGCATTGCTATCTCAATCATACAGGCAATTGGAAAATTCTTTAGTTTATTCTGAGAAAGAAAAAAAACATTCATTTTCAACTAGACTAACACTCTTTTAATCATAAGTCTAATGATTTTGTTATTTATAGACAAAATGAGTAATTATCTTTATTCATATTTTAGAATTATAGGAAACATGTTTACCTGTTTGATCATATTTGGAAAATAATCATAATTTTTTTCCATGTTTGATTATCTTTCTATCAAACATTGTTTATGGATCTTTAAGCATTGTCACATATCCGATTATATCAGATGTAATATATACTGTCTTACTCCAAGAAAAAATAATTGGAATCCAAGCAGTAAAAATTTCTGTTTAAATGCTTGAATCGAAAATCATTTTTAAGAATGCTACGTGGAATATTATGAAAAGTTTCAGTAACGTTAAATGCGATCACATTTAAGAGTTTTTAAAACTAGCAAATATAAAATATGTTAAAACAATTTTTCCATTATAGAAAATGCACAACTGTCAGTAATGAGATACCGTAATGGATGTTTCTTCTTCTTACAAAGAGCTAATCTAAAACCATATATAAGTACTCAAATATAGTAAAAACTATATTCTTCACTCTACTTTACGGTTTTAGCCCACTTTTCCCTACTTGGAAGAGTGAGTCAATTTTTCCTTTTCAGATTTTATAAAAAAAAATAGCTAAAAATCGATTTTTCTTAAAATATTTACAACTTAAGTTCAATTATATAGTAAAACAATATTATTATTTTTCCTTGATTTTATTGTTCGAAACATTTTCACGCAATTGAAATCTCTTCAATTTCCAGCTGGATGGAATCTAGGTGCCATAGTTCAAGACCTAGGATAATTTTCGTTTCTACTTAAGAATATTATTACCGCAAAAACAGCATAATAAAGTCGTGAAAACATAATTTTTGAAATAGTCCTTTATTCCTAATCACTTATATGAAAATATTTTGTTTTGAAAACTTTTAAAAAGCATTTCATTAATATAGCACACCTCCCCCCCCCCCCCTCACAGACTCTCCTAAAACTTATTGATTTTCTTTTTTAAGATTTACTTTTAGACTTTTTTTCATTTAATATATTTATTTTTAATGTAGATTAACTGTAAAAGTTCGGGATATTTAGATATAAAATTTTCAGTCCATACTTATTAAATTAACGAAATATACTAAAAAAATCAATAAAGTTATTCATGAACAAGAAATTGCTAGAAAAAGGAAAATTCCGTATCCATATTTTACATTAAGAATGTTTCTGTGAAATAATAATAATACTAATAAAAATATGTTAACTTTTATATTAAAAAAATATAAAAACTCTTTTCGCTTGCAATATAAATCTTCCAAATGTATTTCGCAAATTTCATGAAAAATTATATAAATGTTTTGTTAACAGATACGAAAAAAACGTTCTTTTTGTCAAATATAATTTTAAAGAATTAATTTTATTTCCGTATATAACTGCAAAGATTAAAGACATGAATAAAATTCATGCATATTTATTAATAAGTAATTTACACAGCTTAATGCTTTATTTTATTAGTAATGATTCTCTGTTTTTTCACAAAAATAAAATATTAAGTAAAATTATCACCTTTTTTAAGAAGGTAATTTATTAGCTGTTCTTAGCATATTAAAAATGTATTTTTTAATCCCATTTAAGAAATTGTTTTTGTAAGTAGATTTTACGTAAACATTCTATTGGAGAAATAGCGAATTTATTTCAGTAAGTTTATCACATATAAAAAAATGAAAAATAAATTAATTAATAAAATTATTCGTAATAAAAAGTGAACAGTATTATGAATTAAAAGAATATTATTTTCAATACTATTTTGCATTGAATGTTGATATTTTTCACTTCAGAATGTTTTTAGTAATATAACTCAGAAAAATTAAATTTATTTAGAGTTAGCAAAATATGTTATCATGGTTACTTTTATTTTTAATTTAAAATTAGAAAAATTTCCATCAATGAAAGTAAAAATCTCTTTATCTCACTCTCTTTTATAATACAATAGGTTGATTGCACCAATAGAGTCATTTCATATGATGTCAGAAATTGACCATTGGATGTCAATCAATCGTCGTAGAGTAGTTGTGATTGGTATCTGAGAGGACTGTAGGCGAGGCTGAAGGTCAAACGGGCAGTTGTGATTGGTGGAAGGAAAGGTCATCAGCTGATTGCAACGTTCCTATAGTTGTTCAAATAAGAAAATTTTTGTTTTCGAAAGATTCTCTCGCCTAATATTCTTATAGCATATCTATGTTCAAATAATACTTTTATTAATTTTTTATGTAGATTTCAAGTATGTTAGGTCATTGTGCCTAAATGAGACATGATGCTCAATAGTTTTTACCCATTTAGGGTATATTTGACATTTTATTATATAAATATATATTTTATTAAACAGAAAAGGATAGAACTTGGTGCCTTTAGCTCAAAACTATTTTGTTGTGTAGAAAATGAATCATTATATGTAATACAGGCATTCAATATATGATTATCAAACTTAGATCCTTTTGATTGCATTTATAGAAGTTAAACCCTAATGGAGGCGTCGAAGGTGCTTCAACAATTCATTTTATGCAAGTGAGCCCATCTTAAAACATTCATGTAATTGCTATTAATTTTTATAAGAATAAGCAGTTGCAATAGATAAAACTAATAGTTGAAGCACTTGACATTGAACTACTTAATATATTAATAATTTAATTTAATAATAACTTAAATTTTAGAAAAGTAACTTTAAGATACAGAATATTGAATACATTATAATTAAATAATGAATATTTCAACATGCAAACTTCTTTTAACTCTTTAAATCCCAACGAAATAGCCCAAAATGTTGGTTTTTTCGTTCCCCTCTTTTGCACTAGGTAAGTAATGGAAATTACCCTACTGCCTGCTCAACTTTATTAAAATTTCGACAGGTGTTACACCCCTCTATTTATCATTGTACCAGTTACTGAAAAAAATCTTGTTTTTCTTTCTGTACTGTCCAGAAATATCAACACATTACCCCATTCATCACTGAGAGAGACCACCTCCTTGACATTTCCCCGACATATTTAAGGGGAAGGAAAATCCTTTCAGCTCTCCTGGGCTACTGTGGGTTTCACAGCATTAGGATGAATACGGCTGTTGCGGGATTTAAAAGGTTAAATTTGACCCTCCATAAAAAATATGCAAATTAATGAGCAATACAACATAAATTTTACCAAAGTAATATTTATTACTGTATATTTTAAGCAAACATGTTGATTTTCAGTTTGCTTTTTGTCTTTCGTGTAGGTCGTAATATTTTCTTTTTGTTTCTGGAAGGTATATATCTAGATCAGTGGTTCCCAAACTTTTTTAACCACGCCCGATCTAAGCGTCTCTGAAATTCTGACATCCCCCCTTTCTACATGACATAATTTTTCTGCATCGACCAGCGGGACCGGGTGGAATTGGTCGTTTAATACATCAGACGACCGCGACGGCTTCAAGATCATTATAACTCTTATATTTGTCTGAATTAATGTTCTCATTGATAACAGTCTTCCCGCCCTCTTAGAAGCCCCAGATCATGATTAAATAAAAGAACGTAAGACGGAAATTGGAATCATTTTCCAAATGAATTTTTTCTCTATCGCCACTTAAACTAATATAGATTTTTTTTATTTATCCATAACCACCACTTTAATTCAATCATCAACAGACTAGTCCCAGTATTTTGTTACCAATCATAGTCTGTCTCGTCCAAGCCATTCTGCCAGCTATGGGTTTTGCCTTGGCTTTGCAGTAACGATATACAGCTTTACTTAATCTATTGCCTAACATTCTGCTTTATATGTTAGCCATGGAGGATTTCTAACATTTAATATTCATATTATTAGATGTTTTCCATCTATTATTTTTGATAATTTTTGAAAGGCACGATCCTGACATGTAACTCGTAGTCTAGCAATACTGAGGCAATTTTGCACACTTTTAAGCTCTATAAACTTTCTTGTAATTTTCGAAACTGTAGATTGTGAGCATGAAAATGCGTTTTCACTGCGACATTCTTTGTTTTAGTACCTTAGTGAGCACCTTTCTGTATTTCAAATGTATTGAAATCTCTCTAGTTTTTGTTACAGATGACATTTTATCCACTGGTTTAAAATAAGCAAATACAAAAAATAAAACAAAAAAAGGCTTAATGTAGTTTTTTTTTTTATCTATGATCGTTCATAATGTCATTTTTAACATAATAATTCTCTGCACTACTTATTTTCACAGACATTAATTTATTTTCCAAGATATAAACAGGTATTGTACATGTCCAAAAGTCTTAATCTTGCGTGATTTTAAAGATGTTTTTTAAGACTTTTGGGCATGTACAATACCTGTTTACATCTTGGAAAATAAAATAATGTCTGTGAAAATAGGTAGAGCAGAGAATTATTAGGCTTAATGTATTTATATCCACTGCAAGTGAAAGTATGTAAGACAATTGCGTAACACTAAGCTGATCACCAGACATGGAAATTTCCATAAACAAGCGAGTAATTCCAAACGTCTTTCCCCAAATTAATATGATTCTAAAATAAAAATTTAAAAAATCGATTTTTAAGCTTTATTGAGTGCTTAATTTATAATTTCCGTTATGTTTGCGTATATCAACAATGTTCATGATCGCTCATTATACAGAAAATGTTTACAGCTTTTGAGCTATAATAAATAAAACTAAACATGCGGCGCTACCACCCATTATGGATTTTGACCCACAGTGCCAGTCTTTTTTCTTGTCCATTTGCCCTGATGAGCCATGCAGAATTTGTACCAGCCAGGTGGTCAGACTAACGATGGACCCTTAGTGTTTAGTTCCCAAGCAAGCTCGGTATTCCTTTTATCGACTAGGAAGTCATGAAAGTTGAGTGAACCTTGGAAAATCTGCAGCCCGCAGTCGATTTTGAGTCCCGTTGTATGGTAGACAACCGCACTGATCCCTACTCTACATTTATAATAAAATGTCTATATTTCTTACTTAGTTGCATAATATATAGTGCTGATTTTATACATTTTTCCCGCGGTAGTACATACGTTATCTTCAATAGAGAACATATTATTCTGAAATCCAAGTTTATTTACGCGAGTTAGTGCAGACACACAGACGAACCAAAGTCACAAACAGTTTTCATCACTATTGGAAAGTGTTAAAAACGAAAGTTTCTCTAATAGATCATATGTGATAAGTGAAATGTAAATAGTACTACAGATAAATTCGCCAACAAAACATTTTGGAAACCAATTGTATTTTCGGTCATCAGTTTTCCAAAAAAGCACATCTTCAAAGTCATTTCTATGAAGAGGAAAGTTATACTCGTGGACACAGAAATCAAAGATATGTCCAAATTGCTTTTTTTATTCTTTTGAACATATCTAATACCATGCTAGTTTATAACATTAACTATAAAAAATATTACATTCAAAGTTTACAGATAAAATTACATACAAAATACATTCAAAGATTTTGGTGTACACAAACACGACCAAGGTTATTGGCCAATCAGTGTGACATAATGAAACCAGAATCTATTTTTTTAATTTTAAACATTAAAAAGTAACAGTTATTCACACAAGGTATTTTACTACAACAAATGATTTCATTATATATTAATTCATTTTTTCATTTAGTATTTTAATTGCCCAACAAAACATCAGAAATGCGAAAGATTTTGCATCATTTTATTTCTTAAAGTACACAGTTTAAACTTTATTTTATTTATTTTCTCTACAACGTTTAAACATGTGTTTACTTTAAATGGAAATTTTTTATACTCTGAAAAAATCCAGTATATCCCTGACAAATGATTAAAATAAAATAAGCTCTTCCTTTTCAAATTCATGCAAAATGAACTCAAGCATGAAATAACATGGCAATCATAAAGATTGAAACTTTTAATTAATGCTGGACCCGTATGCTGATTTTAAATCAAAATTTTGAATTTATCTCGAGAATTAAACTAAATCCTCAAAGAAAAGTCTTCGCATCTGAATTATCTTTAAGTCACTGAGAATTTAAAATTGAAATGGAAATGATTGCAGTTTTCATTCTACAAAATGTTTTTAAAGCGAAATGTAATTTTTATAATAAAGAGTATATGTCAAATGTGATGCTCTAAATGGAAATGTATTAAATCGCGTAAGCCATTAAAATATTTAAATATCCGAATTTATTTATCAATGATTTTAATACAATTTTTAAAAATAGTATTATAACATGTTGCCTATGCATCGTTTTTGTCAAAATAATATTAATTATCTCAATTAATTTAAATATAGTTTGAGATGAAAAATATCTCAAAAACATTATTTCTATAATTTAATGTTTTGGATTTTTGTTTCATTTCTTAATTCTTAATATTTAAAAACATGAAAGGACATCATGAGTATGAAAGTTTTTCCGGCATTTTGTACCAAAACAAAAATTGTAATAATGCATGTCAAGACAAAACATAGCTATGACATCAAATTTTGCATCGTACGTTTTTTTTTATTATTTAATATGGATTTCTTGAATTATGTTTTTCGGATGAGAGTTAGATTTGCACAGACACTCGTTTAAACTTGAATTATACCCAGAAGAAGTCTGAACATGGATTCAAGCTTGACATTTATTTAGTTGCACTTTTATGCAATAATAACAATAATAAAGAATGCAATACTCCAAAATTTTACGAATGGTTAATAGTGAAAAACAAGATAATGTAAGAAAGCAACAGTCTCACCATGCGCCTTACTAAACATGATCTTATTATTGCAATAATGATAATGATCACTATTTACTTCTATATATATAAACACTATTTCCTTCCGCGTTATTATTTTTTTTATCTTGTCTGTTATTATTTCTGTTTCGCTTTTGTTTGGTCCTGAACTATTACCACCTACAAACATGTATCGAAAGCATCAAATTTACAAAATAAAAATAATCGTTATTATTGCCTATTTTCAACTTAATGGGTCATGTTTTGCGTAAGAATGTCTTAAATTTTTCTAGAATAATAATTTTGCTAGAATAATAGTTTCTATTTAAAGTGAAAATCCATTTTCCATAGTAATTTTTTTTTTATTTGACATATAAAATCTCTCTTATTTTTGTAGATAACTGTCTGATGTATCAGACCCTTGTAAATACAGATTTGTGTATTAATCACTTTTTACCCTTTTTAGCAATTTACAACAAATTTAAAAAGTGTAATATCTTCGGACTGTTTGCCTGTCTATCCGGAAACCAGCTCGTCTGTTCTCCTTCAGACAATATATCTGCCATTTCTCAAACTCACTTTATAAATAATTCGGGAATATAGACTTGGATTGTCACAAAATTCCTTTTAATGTACACTACAATATGTTCCTTATAGAAAATAAATTGTGTGCTATCTGTAGTTTCTTTGCAGCGACACTGAAAAGAAGTTGGTTAAATTGCGGTTTACATGTGATAACTGGTTACATTTATTGAGACATTTTATTGCTGTTATACGACTTGAAATACTACGAAAGTTATGTGCATTGTTGACGTGACCTAAAAGATGTTTCTTATATAAAACACTGTGCGTAGCATTTATTTTTCATTTGCTACACAAATGTCTGTATTCCGTAAATGTTTTGAATATGCTTTAGGAAATTGATCTTCCATTCTCAAGATTCGAAACAACATTTTCTATGCTGAAAATAAGTCATGTAATATTTCATGTACTTTAATAGGGCTGCATAAATAAAATTAGATAAATTATCGCCTATAATATCAAAATGCAAGATGAAAATGTTTAGTGTTTTACGCTTTCAAGCTAATCTAAATTTTTGGATATTATGCATTGTGTATAATGTCTGTACACAATGCATACCTTGTTCTATACCTTAAATACCTTGTACATTCTGCTACATATTCAGTTTTATTTTATATTTTACTTTGAGTTTTCTCTTTACTCTTTATATTTCTATCACTTTGTTCTCTTAATTGTTGGATATATTCTTCATTCATAAAGATTTGAACACCTGGAAATGCTTTAGATCTCTTTGATGGAATTGTGTTTACCCGTGGAGACGTACACGTAAAGGTGGCACACCTATATTCAATTTGAAACACTAAACATAACCATAAGGACCATAGAAATTTAAGGCAACTTGTTTAAACCATAAATCAGAAATTTATTTAAATTTACTTAGTAGGATAGGTGTCCCTAGTCCCACTTACCGCATAATGAGAGGTCCCATTTACATCATAATGACGGGTCCCACTTACCCCTAGTAGGCTAAAATTACGGAGCAATTAACCCTCCTCTTAAGCACGTCTTAGTAACAGGTTTTGTAAAAATTCAAATTACGGTATTTATTTTAGGTTAAACTTTGCATAAAATTTAATATACATTAAAAGATAATGAAGACTAACCTGGAAACACATCTTTGGAAAATGTAGCTGGGACTTTTTAAACAAACTATTCTGGAAATCTATTTTACATTTGTTCTATGACACGAAAAATATATGAAACAAAGCTCAAATATATGCAAAAGCCATCAGTGTGACGAAATGTAATATGATCAATGCAAAAAAGTGTGAAATATCCTGTACATATTTTAGTTTTACCCCCAACCAACCCTATGTGGTGTGGACGTAACATAAAAAAATTCCTTTACAGTGCAGTATAAAATATATGGAAACACTGTTGGTTATAGATAATAATTGCCAGTAGAATGTTTCAAGTTGTGTTTGTTATGTATGTTTTTTTGAAAAGAAATAAATCTCAGTACATAATGTGCTTCATATTAAAATCTGCTGAACATCTCTCCTACATACCACAAATGCGTGAGCATTTATATATATTGAGATAAACACGGATGCAATTTTTTTTCACGCCCTAGGTTCCTTGTGCGCATAAAAAGAAATCAGTATCAAAACAAATAATACAAGATATGTAAGGGAAACAACAATTTTAGTTTGTACAGAAAATAATATTTTTAAGAGAAATATATATATAAATATATTTGACTTGACAGAGAAATAATTGTCTAATTAACGAATATTTAGATATTCTAATCTTAATTAATGTACAACGAAACGAAAGAAATACAACACTGAACATAATTCACATTCTTGTATACGTATTTGAGAAAATAAATCCTATGTATATAAAAGTTTGGATAATTCAATCAAAAATTATTTAACCAATGTTCAGATTGCTTATTTGAAAAAAACATTACATATTTCTTTTAAATTATAAATTCCATTAAACCTTTTACAAATGCAGCTAAAGTTTCACAGACATTAATTTGAGCAAATAGAAGATTAGAGAAAAGAAGATGATAAAACTCGCTGGAGACATTTAAAATCATATAGGAATATATGAAAAATTATTTTTTGTAGAATAACTTGATTAATTAAATCTCATTAGTCACTTTCACAAAAACATTTTTAATCAAAAAATCTTACTTTATTATTTTTTATTAATATATCGTGTAAAATAACTATATAATTTTACATATTTATCGCTACTATATTTTAAAGGACTAAACTTGATCTATTTTTAATTATATTTATGAGAAATATGTTCATATACAAATAATATGACTTGAGATTTGACTGTCTTACATGAAATACCTTTACAATAATGCAAATAAAAATATAAAAAAACATTTTTTTAGGAATTTACTTATGAATTTTGATTAAGACTATATATATATATATATAAACTAGATATATAGATATATTAATTATATGGCATGTCTTGCAGAAATTAATTTTAAATAAAAATAAACTTTGACATATTTGTATGTCAAAGTAGTAATAATTAAAGTATATAAGTACTGATTAAAAATATATAGAAAACTCCATATATTGAACGTCAAATTCACCTTTTTAACTTGTAATAGCAGAACGCAAATACATTGATATAATTTAATTGTTACTGCAATAGCTGCAATAGCTGCAAATAGAAAAGCACAGTTTTAAAACATTAAAACTATTTATGATGTTAGAAAGGTATGCCAAAATTCCTTCAATCTTTCGTCTAAACATTAGCCATCATTAGAGGATAAAACGAGTCGAAAATCACAGTTGTGAAGAAGTACACTGGACCGGTAGTTAACGGGCGAAACCAACAAGCTGTGAAATGTCGGGAGTGAAGAAAAATGAGGCGATACTATTGAAAACTGGTGGAAGAGGATCAAAGAAAATCACTAACACCGGTGATAGCGAGTAAATTATACCGGAATCTGATACGATAATACATCATTACATGTATTATTGCTTCTTTTCAAAATTTGCAGAAAATCTCTGATTATGCAATTTTTATAGTGTGAACCATGCGCAATTGTTTTAGCATTATTGAAACATACATCAATGTTCTTAACTTGATTTAACCGGGATAGAGTAATGGATATTTTCCCTTTTTCTTATGTCAGCATTATGTTCTTTAATCCTTTCCTTTAAGTTGCGAGTTGTCATGCCCACATATGAATATGTTTTAGAACTGCTATTAACTTTCAAAAGGATGATATGAAGGCAAGATTTATCTCGTTTATAAATAGGATCTATCATTATACGAGGTATATCCACAAAGTAAGTTCCGTTTGGTTCCATAAAAAAAACGTGTAGAGATACAAAAAAATATTTATTGTACAAAAATCTACAACTGTGAAACTACTTTTCTACATAGCTTCCGAAATTTTGAAGGCACTAGTCGTAGCGTGCCACAAGGTTTTGTATGCCTTCTTCATAGAAGGTTGCAGCCTGTGTTTTCAATCATGTGGTTACATGTTCTTTCAGCTCGTCATCATCGGTGAAGTGTTGACCACCAAGGAAAGATTTGAGGTGTAAGAAGAGATGGAAGTCGCCAGTTCATCAGTAACCAAAGACGGGCGTCCACTTCGTTCTTCATCGTGCCCTTGATCACGTCCTTCATTAAACTGTCTGACCCATCTTCTAACCATTGAATCACTCATAGAATTTTGTCCGTAAACCTTGCAGATTTGCCGATAAATTTCATTTGGTTTAACTTTCTTTGCATTGAGAAAACGAATCACAGATCTGATTTTACAAGCGGCGGCATTTTCAATTAAGGCTGACATTCTAAAGAAGCACTACAAGTAACACGTCGGCAGCAGCGATCTGAAAATGGCGTACATTTCTTCTCCTCCAGTTAGAGTAACTGCCGCGCATGCTCGGAACTGCGATCGCAGCGTCGCTGCGGATAGAAATAGAAACGGAACTTACTTTGTGGATATACCTCGTATTTGTACTAGATATTTTTAATTTATTGGTCGTTTTGCAATGAGAGTTACAGTATATTTATTTAATGCGGATTTAATTATTTCAAAAAGTTGTGGGATATAATCAATACTGTAGAATTTTCGAAGCTTGCATATCTTTACTAACTATAGCAGATTGTTTAGTCGATGTTAACAATAACAATCTGTATACGCATAAATTAACTTGCTGACTTATGTAACTATAATGCATGTACCTATGTAACTCAGCAAGTTAATTTATGAGTATAAACATATAATGGTCTACAACAAATTTTGAAAATAGGCAATAATATATGTAATGATGTATTACCATATCAAATTCCGCATATTTGGTATAATTTACTTGGCATCACCGATGTGTTTGGTTTGGGTTTACGCCCATCGCCTCATTTGCCTTCACTCCTTCCATAGTTTGTTGGTTTCGCCCGTTTGTTACCGATCCAGTGTACCTCTTCAAAACTGCGATGTTTTATTCGTTTTATCCCCTGATGATGACTAACATTTAGCCGAAAGCGCTAAGGAATTTTGATTTCTGTTTTTAACATCATAAATGGTTTTAATGTTTTAAAACTGTGTGTTTGTAATTGCATCTATTACAGAAACAATTAAATTATAATAATGCATTTACGTTGTGTTGTTTCATAAGTAACAAGTTTTAAAATAATCATTCAAATTTGTATAACCATATATGGATGCGTACATTGATGTTATTTTCAATAAAATGAAGCTCAGGCTCAGTTTTTGCTGTGTTGAGGATTGTCTCATGTATCTTCTTAGGTACATTTTACATTTCATAATGTTTGATCGTAAACTCCTCTACGTGCAGGTAAATCATTAAAAAAATGAAAGGTGATTAATTCCTTGGTAGATGGCATTCTTTAGGTTTATTTTACGGATAAATACTATGAGAGCTAATTGTTGTGTTTTTTTGCAGGTCAATGGAATAGTATGAGATATTGGTACCGTTGACGTTTATATATTGAAATTCAGCCGCTACTACATTATGTTTCAAGCCAACTGAATTCGTACCTTGCACGAATCTGAAAAACAATATTTATAGTCAATTGACATCTCTACCTGTGGTGTTCTGATCTTATGTTTCTGACAAGTTTTCAAATGAAGTCCTGATAACCATCTATTTTCAAACAATAATCTGAGTGTTATATTTTTAGTAGACATCTGTGTATTCCTGGACGTAGGAGATCAGCGCACTAAATCAACGCAACTGCTGAGTCATAGCATCTTACGCATTTTCTAATTTTTATACTTTGTTGTTACAAATTAGTCATGAAACGCTTGTGCTCTTGATTTTACATTTAAGCCTTTGAATTCTGAAATCTAAAATATCTGTAGCATTCAAAATATGGCGAGTGACCGAACGTTGAAATAGTCTGCAAGATTAATAAGGGGAAGATTATTTTGATTCCTTACTTCTACCTGAATACTTGTCAGCAGCATAATAAGACGGAGAAGTAGAACGTCCCTAAGATAACTACTAGTAGTACAAAAGGCTCCACATTCGTTCATTTGAATAATCCCCTGTTCTGCTACAATAGTTGGATATTTACGAAGGGAAGAAAATGAAACAGGCTTTCGGGCGGGCTGCCAGTAATTTGCTTGGCCGGGCGTCTTGTTTGGTTTAGTATTGAAAAGTTTAATAAACATATTACTGCTTTTAAAATCTCAGCTTCACAAAAACAGCCATAGAACATCGATTAGATAGAGAACTATAATAATATAGTACCTATGGAAATGTATACAACAAACTCTTATATTATGATAATAACAACAACATTAATTCTTAATTTTCGCAAAATCTTTTCTACACTAGCTAATCTAAAGATTGTATATTTGTATGTAGCAATTTTAAATGCCTTTATTCTAAAAATCAATGATCACTCACATTGTCTCTGATCATTCTTAATCTTAGAAACGTGTGTTTAAAAATCTTAAAGAAAATATTTTATATCTTTACATTTATGTATTTCTATATTGTTTGCATAAAGAAAGTACTAAAACACTTTAAATATGCTTCTATATATTTCATACTATGAACTCTCTTGGTGCATGTGTATTAGGTATTGTTCCAAAAATATTGCTTCTTTATTTGGAGCACTATTTTTTGTTTTTACATTAAATGGTCTTTAAAAACAGGGAATACTGCGATCTAATATGAATGCAATAAATATATGATTGCGCACTAACGCAATGGAACAAGCATTGTTTGAGTAAACATGTAATTTATATATATATATTATGTTTAAAAAATTTCTTATGCATTTTATCACTTAAAATAAGTAAAAATTTTGTTCAAACTGATGCTGAAATATTCTGTCAACTATACGCTGACAATAGTACACAATATATTTATTTTCAGAATATAACATAAAATGTCTAATTTATGTATATATACTGACAAACAAAATATATTCCTAATTTTTATCGTATTTATTTACAATTCTATTCCATGAATAGTTTTAAAATACAATTGTTTTGATTGCACAATTTTATATTTTTTCACGTGACACTCAATTTTTCTCAATAATTGACAAATAATTTAGCCCAATATTGATGGATGCGAATCAATATATATATTTAAATCATAAACATAAAAAGTTTATTAGAATAAAATACTTTATTTCTCTGAATATACGTATGCGAAATAATAATTGCAATTAAAATAGGGATAAGTAAAATAATAACAAAGAAATCATCTGAGAAAGAATGCTTTCTAAATTATAATCATAGTGTAATTCCTTAGTTCATTTAATATATTTTCTACAATCCTAGGATTTCTGCAAATATAAGTTGCTCATAATAATTTTGCCCTTGCCTCAAGTGTAATATACGTTTCTAATGGAATAATTTAGTCATTATTCTCCAATTACACAAGTTGAAGCTGGTGTATTGTTCCTAAAAATAGCAATAATCAATAAAATGATTAAAAGATTTATGTTCTTCTGTCTTGTTAATAAATATTTTGCAAATGATTACTTTATTTATAATGCTGTGAAATGGTTAAATCTTAATACAATAAGGAATGAAGCTTTCTTCTTATAATATTCTTTTGTAAACTACGAATGCTTATATGATTATGCAAAATGATATGATCATGTGAATTTTAATATGCTTCAAATAAGAATATTTTCACTAGTTATAATTTAATTTTTATACGTACGTCATGCTTTTCATATCGCAAAAGTTATTACTACAAATATCTGCTGCATGAGAAATCTCAAATGAGCTTAAAAAAAATACTATTGTTTCTTAATCTAAGAAAATGTTCTGGACGAACAAGAATGTACAAAAACCTCTTCCAAATTACCATCGATTACAGAAAGCATTTTTTTATTTTTAGAAAATAGAAACACTAATATATAGTTGATATTAAGAGAAATATTTATAAAAATAAAGTTTCTTTTGCAACCATGAATTTTCGAAAACGTTTTCGAGTGGTTTTTATAGTGCATTAATCATTTTTCTGAAACAGGAATATCATTCTTTAGGTTTTTACCAATTCTCAATTAAACATTTTCAGCTGCGTAACTGAACTTATGCATGCAAGGATATCAAATTAATATTAATTCTAATGGTTAATGCTGTTAATTTATTATATTTCCATGTACAAAATATTTGTTCAGCTTAAAAAAGTTTACTTCAGAATTGATAGCATCTTAAAAACCAATATTTCGGTTTGAGAAAAAATATTAATACACTATTACCTACTCGAAAACGTTTCGAAAAATTTAGTGGTAGCAAAAAATATTGATTTTATTAATATTTTTTTAAACCTCGAAAATATATTGGTTTCTGAGGTTTCTAAACATAAAGAACGCCGTTTGGATTCGTGACTAACTCGCAGGAGACGACATATTTTGATATTTTGATATAAAAGTATATATATGATATATAAGGTTTTATAAAGATTCCTTTAAATCTCGATAATATACAGGTTTCTGAGGTTTCGAAAAATAAAAAAAAACATTTTGGTAATCGATGATAATTCTGAAAACGTTTTTGTACATTATCGTTCGTGGATAAATTATATCTATATTCATATACATTTTCGTTCGTGGTTATTTTATATGTTCCTAGATTTTTTTTTTGTTACAGTGAGTGCGTTATTAATTTAATTTTGTAATGCATAATATTTTATTGCCGGTCTGTAGATATAAAAAACTGTTATTTATATTGTACTCCCCCCTCATCCTCCAGTCTTTACACTTGTACATGACCAATACAGTTGTTCATGAATTCATACGTTTAAGCTAAAATATATTTAAGCAGTCGTTTCTAAAAAACCGCCACATTTTATCTAGCGAGTACAAAACATAAACATTTTTATGTACTGCCTTTATTCTTACTAGGGAATCAAACCTGGGTTTCCCGTGGCAGAGAATATAGGTAAAAACCATTTATTATTTTTTTAATTGAAAACTATAATAGATTTTTTACATTTAATATTTTTTAGATTGCCCCCTGGCAACACGAAGAGCATTTTTATATGAAATATGTCAATCATTTATTCAAATAAAATTTTGAAATTTATTAAAAGAGGTATTTTGGTATTGGCTTCGTGCCAGAAGTTAATAGTCGAAGAAATCACTAAAAATTTCATTATCTACAGCAGTTATTATTTTTTTATTCTGATAATTTCAACGGTTTGATGAACACTAAAATGGTTACGGAAGATTGAATTATAATTAAATGACAAATGGCGACCGGCTGTAATCGGGTTTCGATTCATTTTCATTTCACTGAGGGTTTTTAAGGCCGAATCAACTGCTGTCGAAAGAGCTAACAACTGTTTTCGTGATTGATTAAATAAGATCAATTAAACATTTGAAAATCAACTTGTGTAAAATGGATAAGTATAGAATGTCGCTGCATCAGGGAATTTTATAACGATGTTATATAAAATTGGGTACTTATCCGTTATCCCGTCGAACGCTATCCAAAAAAGAAAAAAAAATCTGTCGCCAAAATATAGGATTTAACGCCAAAAGTGCGTAACTGTGTCGTCACATTCAATTGATATCAGATGCGTTACACATGTTTGTTATGTCATTCAGAGATTTTTATTCGAGATTTATCTGTATTTTTAATGATAGTTTACCCATTCATTAGTTATTTCATTAATATAAATAATAATAACGACCTTAAACGTCGCGTAATGATACTAAAATAGAAAAATCGTTGAAAAAATCTAGCTATGCATAGTTACGCACAACAGATCCGTTTCAACTGATGTCATAAACACTTATCCATCAGCAGAGGGGGATAAGGGGATAATTAAAAAAATATTGCAAATAAATAAATATTTAAGATTACTTTTTTTTTCTCTTTTAATTAATGTAGGAAACATTGTATTGTTTAAAGTTACTTATAGTTTTTTTTTTTTTTTTTTTTTTTTTTTTTTTTAGAAAGTTGTCAACGATACAATGGAGAAGTACCGAAAATTGTTTTCAGTAAGACGTTTTAAATGCATCGTTTCAAATATGACGTAATTTTCAAAGTTTTCTTCCTATTATTAAACGTAAACATATTTAATTGAAAGAAAATATTATTATTTACTCGCAAGCAAATTTTTTATTACGTAATTATCTACAATTACTGCATTTAGCACGTGATCATTTAATTATTATTTTTTTAATTTTATAATCTGTTTTGATAGTCAAGTGTAAATACATTTTTTAATTGAAAGGGAATATTATTATGTGCGCTATTTTACAAATTGGCAACAATTCAAATAATGGGCTTTTTGAAATATGAAATAAATCTCTATGAAAATAATGAAAATTTGAATAAAAAATTGAAATATAACCTCAAAAAATACTCAAATTAAACAAAATTATTGACCTCTGCACACCAAAAGCTTGTCAACTATATCCTTTTAAATTTTAGTTAAATTCCTATGCATAGTTTTCGTTCCTATAAAACTTTTTTATGAGAAATATTTTTACAAACTTTGATATTAAATATATCTTTAAATAATTATTCGTTTTAAAAACTGTCTGCATCAGCGTGTTTATCTAACATTTCTTTATAAATCTACTAATTTCCATATTTTCATATGCAATAGTTTTCTGAATATTAGTTCAGAAAAACCTCAAGACAAAAAATCATCAATGACAGTGGCTGCGACGGCGGTGGTTACATTATTTTAATATAGAGAGATGTTTCTGGTTTGTCTATATTATCATTAATTGAGAAACTTTAATTTTTCAAATGGTATCAACTAAGTTTGATATTTTTGTTCAGTTCCTTGTAGCACCCCGGAAACATACACGGTTTATGTACTTTTCATTAAAGTTTCACACAGTTCTACAAAAATGTGTTAGGGGTTTATCGATACATTTATTAAAATATAATTAAGATCGTGCACGGAAAAATACTCCGATTATTTAGTTTTTTAATCGGAAAATCTTTAAAGAAGATATGCATGTAATCAATAATAGGACTTGCCTGTAATGAATGTCATAAATCATGATTTTTTAGTATGTATTTAATTGTATGCATAGTCCTCTAGTATGCAGTATGTAGTACTTTAATCATGCAAATATGTTCTTGAATTAAAAAAAAAAAAAAAAAACTAAAATTATATTTGTATCCCTTCATTCTATCTTCTTAAAAAGGGAAAATTTCTTTCAAATGATTTTTCTAAAAACGTATAAATTAAAATTTGTTACATGAATTACAAATTACCATTCTCAAATTTTCATCCCTCTAAGAATATTTAAGATAATGCATAAAATATATACTTTTGGGGCAGATGTGGTCCAAGCAAAAAAAAATACAATATCCTAATGAAATATTGCTACACGTTAAATAATATTGTATAGAGTTTTTAACATGTAGATGACACCAGGAGAATAATTTGTTTACAGCATTATTTAATGTACGTTATTCTTAGTCGTTATATACTTATATATTTCTTATACGATTGTTTGTCACATAATTAAGAGCACCTGATAACTTTTTTTTTCAAGTGTTATAAATATGTACTTATTTGAATTACACTTATACATTTGCTAACGGAAACGAAGAAAAAACACCAGTATCCATTTATTTTTTATTTTTTATTTTTCAAGTGGATATATTAATCAAATTCTTGCTTTTTAACGTTGCTCCCTGTTATGTAAACACTTCACGTCTACTTTTGTAATTACGCGTACGGTTACTAAAAGATTTATTTAGTACGGATATTGACTTTCAAAATTTTTTCCTCAAACCTTTTCAAATTATTTCCGAATAAATACGTACATATAAGTTTCTTAAAAGAACTAATTGATAAATAAATATCAATTAACTCAAATAATAAATTAAAGATGTTTTTTTATATTTATGATTGTATATTTTCTTAATATTTCTAATGAAAATAAAAATTGCTGCTATTATTTTAATGAACTCTTAATAACTTGAAATGTTTCAGAAGTTAAAATATACCTCACATTTTCTTTAAATATTAATTTGTGATTTTGTTTATTTTAAAATGAAAGGAAGTCATATTTCCTTACTTTTAAACTATCCAAAGTTAACAATAGTTTAAAGAAAAAATATTCTGGAAAAAATTAATCTGTTTCTTTTAAATATTCTTTGAACATGTTTTATATTTATACTGTAATTTGATTACATTTATTTATATATTTACGTAGAGTACCTGGTATATAATAGCTGAAAAACACATTCATATATTTTCTTTAAAGAAAAAGATAAAACATTATATTTATTTTGCATTATCCTCTTCACTCCCAGGACGTCTTCTCATTTCAGCAATCAGCGACCAGGACGTACGCTGCGTACGTCCTCTCATTTCAGTAATCAGCGACCAGGACCGTACGTCTTCTCATTTCAGTAATCAGTGAACATTACGTACACCAATACGTTCACTATACATCTTACGTCATTATAAGAAAGAATAAAAGAAAATAAATAGAAATAAAATAAATTCCTAAGTTTTATGCTAGTGGTCAGGGAAAAATAGAGTATAAAAAAGTGACAAACACTAATATATTCTTATAGAAAAATTCATGTTGATTATTCGATCAAATAATCAAGATGAATTTTTCTATAAGAATATACTGGTGTATATCACTTTTTTTGACTGTATTTTTCCCTGACCATTAGCCACCCTGATATACTGTATGTATGTATATCAGTGTATGTATATAATGTGCAAGTTTTATATATTATTTTATACGTATTATCATAACGTTGTAATCCTTTCACGACCTTACATCCATTACTATTAAATCACAGAAGTTATTAAATGATTCATGACACAAACATTTTGCACCGCACAGCCTGGTATATAGCCCTTCACCAGCGAAATTAAGCCTGGGAGTGAAGTGGTTAATCTCTATTATTTAGAGGTTTTTTTTCTTATAAATGAAGTAGTTCGTGGGATTAATTCGCGTTTCAGTAAAATATGCTATTCTTAATCATGTAACTTAAAATATCTTTTATTAAATTTTAATTATATAATTATCATTATATTAATGTAATACAAATTAAAAACGAAATAAGATCTTTATCTTCCTTACTTAGTTCCATTTTGTTTTTAATTAATATTTAATAGATCGAAAGATTAAAAGAACCTATTTAAAAAAGTTTAAATGTGTATTGTAATGGAATTATTCAATTAAACATCCTGAATTCTAACTAATGCATCTTATTCGAATACTTTTAATGATGAAAGCACAGTTTAATGAAAATCGTCTTTAATTTGAATATTTTTACACATTTTACAATTTATATGCGAATGAGAAAATAAAGAGTAATTAAATTTAAGCAGAATGATTAAAATTTAAAGTAGTTACATTTTTCTTAGAAGACAAGGAACCAGAAAATTTTTAATGCAATAAAAAAGTATTTTATTAAAAAGTAATACATCAGTTTTCCGGTGGAAATTTATTTTTTTCAATTGTCGAATATTTTGGAATAGAAAAACAACCAGTCTTTTGTGTCTAATTTAAAAAACAAATAAAGATAAAAACATGAAATTCAGAACAACTGTGCTTTAAACAGTTACTTATCGAATTTCACTAAATTTTTACATCAAGCATGATTTACAATAATAAAAATGTATTTTTACAAAAGTCCAGTGCTTGATAAAGAAATAAATAGCAGTGTTTTTGTGAAAAAAAAATTAAATAAACATATTTTAATAAGACATGTGTTCTTCCCTACTTGTATTGAATTTGTGGCATCGACTTTCTATACTGTCAATTAAGATGTCGGACACAGGAAAGGGCAATAACTCCATATATGGAGCAACGTTTGTTCCAGATCATTTAACAACTTTGGATGAGGACTTACTGGAGCCACCTGTCTGCTGAGTTAGTCCCAAAGATGCTCTATAGGATCAGAGTCCGAAGATTGTGCTGGCTATTCCATTTGCTCTAATCCTTTCTTCGGGATATTCATCGACGACTCTAGCTCGATTCAATCGCGCACTATCAACCATTCCGATTAATTCATTACCGATACACATCATACGCTGTGACAAACAGAGCAAGGATCTAATCCCGAAATTTCACAGCAGTCAGAATTCTTCCATCGCACACATGGAAGTTACTGTGATTAAAAGAGAGATTCCAGCCCAAACCATGATTTCACCTCCTCTATAACTGTTTCTTTCAACAATGCTACATCGGTAGGATCTGATGCCCTGTTCTCTCCAGATCAGCACACGAACTGAATCACTCTCCAAAGCAAACCGGGACTCATCTGTGAACAGTACGGAAGCCCATTGTTGTGTGTTCCAGGTCGTTACCTGGAACACACAACAATGGGCTTTCTTGACCAACATAAACGGGCACTTCTGTGTTGCCGATTAAGAGGGCCACACACAACGGGTCGTCTTGCATAGAGTGCTTAATTGTGTAGACGTCTTGGTATCGTAATCGCAGGTATTGTCATCCCTGTTGCTTTACGATGATCTGAAATGAGCTGAGCCACAGTAGTGATGCTCTCCTTAGAGCCAAAAGAGCTAGAAAGTGATCTTGTACTGGGGTTATAACCTATGAGCAATCTGGAACAAGTCTTTTGGATACTGAAATTTTGGATTCGAATTGATGTCACAGCCTTTGGACCACACTACGATACACAGTATGACGTGTAACAGCACCAACTTGTGAGAGTCTCATTTCCATCCATCCGATTGCCCGCTATCTTAACGAATCAAATAAACGGCATCTCGTAGACACGGACAAGACTATTTTAGTACCCACAATTCCAGATCATCAACAATAAAAAAAAATTACACAAATTCCGAAAGTGGAATATTTGCAGTTTTTTCTGACAAACAGGATTAACGTATCCAATACATTAAAATAATTGAGATGGGTATAATTTTTTAATAAGATTTTATTGATGTTACTTATGATCATTTATGTAAACCATATATTTTACCATTATTTTCATTCTTTTAATAGTGAGTGTCAAAAAACTGGTTGTACCTTATCTTTTGGAAGCCAGTGTATAATTGAAGATTCAACCCATTGTTTCTGAGTTATGCATTACAGTCGTAGTATGAAGATATTCTTATTTTAGTTAAAGTTAAGTTTGCATCGAGAGTTACGATCCAATCTACTAGCGAATCGGGTGTCGATTGAAAAGGCTAAGATATAATCCGAAAATTGTTTTCCCAGATTGACAAAAATCAGATATTTCAGTTAAATTCATTTTCTGTACTCGATGCATTTTAAAAGCTTCTTGAAGCTAAAAAAAATCTTTAATTAAATATAATAATGTTTTTAAAATACTTTCTCTATTTTATTGAATTTTATTGAATTAAAACTGAAAACGAACTGAAGATTTACGAATTTCTATAATACTAACTGATTTTAAAATGTATTTCCATACCAATTGTCAATAAACAATATATAACTTCCAGAGCTCAATCATGACTGCGTGGATGTGAATAACAAGGGAAAAGAGCAATTAATCTCTCTTTGAGTGCGTGCATCTGCTTTTATGGGTAAGTGCGTAAGAACACACAGAAAAGAAAAAAGGCAGAGCAATAGTTGAGTAAATCAGTGCTCTTGCCGGGACTCTTTAATGATGTATGGGAAACATAATGTAATAAGGTATAAAACTAAGCACTAAAATCCCCGTAACGTGTTCCTTTGAATGTGAAAACGACACATAGGACAGAAGAAAAAATATTTTAAAATAAAATGCATTTTTATCCGAAAATGCTAAGATACCAGAATGCAATTAAAATTTGAGGTAGGAAAAATAATAAAAGGACTAGCTGGCTTCGCCCGCCAGCGGGCCCCTAATTTACATCGGTGCCTCGGAACTTTTGTATTCTCCGGCTCGCCTCCCCCTCGAACCGAACGAACCTCCGACCCGGGTCCCCGCTGCCTTCGGCACCGTACACCGGTCGTGCTACGCACGCACCGGATAATCCCATAATTTGCATAATCCCTTAATTTGCACATCGAATAGTATAAACCTCTAACTGAACTAATCTCCGACCCTGGTCCCCGCTGCCTTCGGCACCGGATAATCCCTTAAATTGCACATAGAATAGTATAAACCTGTCACTGAACGAACCTCCGGCTTATAGTACTTCGAAAATATTTTATATTTAACTTTCAATTTGCAAAAAAATTGTTATTTTTTACCTTTTATATTTTATTATTGTTATGTAATTATATTCAAAGTTTCAAATCTAATAAACAGGCGCCTCCTGCGGTGGGGGTTGGAACGGATGGGTGCTATCGGTGTCGGGTAGCGTTTATTTTTCCCCTCGTGGACTTATTGTTCCTGTACCTCACGGGTGGCTGTCCACGAGTGGGTGATTTCGGTCCCCGCTGCCTGCGGCACCGTATAGCAGTCGTTCCGACCCTGTATTCTCCGGCTCGCATCCCCCTCGAACCGAACGAACCTCCGACCCGGGTCCCCGCTGCCTTCGGCACCGGATAATCACTTAAATTGCACATCGAATAGTATAAACCTCTAACTGAACGAACCTCCGGCTCGTGTCCCCGCTGCCTGCGGCACCGTATAGCAGTCGTGCTGCGCACACGCTGCAGTATACGTTAGTTCCATCTTCCACCACCAGGTGGCGCAAACTGATTATACGATCATGTCTGAAATCGTTAAGGTTTTCGATGTCGAGTCCAATGAGCCATACCCCGTCGTAATCCGGACCATAGAAACAGAGATAATAAAACGCCCCCTGGTGGTGAAAAACGAACTAAAGCCGATAAGCTCTAATATCCTCTATCGATGTCGAGTCAATTGAGCCAAACCGCGTCGTGATGTGACCCACAGAACCCGAGTTGGCTGAAAAATCCTTTAATTACAACTTCCACCACCAGGGGGCGCAATGTGTTCTATACGAACATGACCGAAATCTGTAAAGCTGTCGAAATCCAGTCGAAAGAGCCACACCCCGTCGTAATCGGGCCCCTAGAACCCGATAAAAGAAAAAATCCGGAAAGCGGGGGGGGGGGCGATGACACTGCTTTTCCTCAAACAACTTATTTAGACTACCTGAGTTCTAGTTCAAAGACAGTCAGCTGTAGAAAAACTTAAAACTGAAAAAAAAAAATCGATAACGGGCGAAGCCCGCTTTACCCTATCATAATATCCGGTTGCCACTCTAAAACAAAAACTTAAGATATACGTTAGTTCCACCTTCCGCCACCAGGTGGCGCAAATAGAAAAAATAAACCTCGAATAAGATAAACCTCGAACTGAACGAACCTCTAGAACCCCACAGTTAAGATAAAAAAACTTGAAGGGGGGGGGGGGGAGGACACTGCTTTTCCTTAAACAACTGAATTAGACTGCCGGAAAAAAAAAATCTGATGTCAAACAACTTATTTAGACTACCGGACTTCTTGTTCAAAGACAGGGACCTGTAGGAAAACTTAAAACTGAAAAAAAAAAAAAAAAAAAAAAAAAAAAAAAAAATCGATAACGGGCGAAGCCCGCTTTTCCCTATCATAATATCTGGTTGCCACTCTAAAACAAAAACTTAAGATACTCGTTATGGCAGTTTTTAGACGCGGCCTACTTCTTAAAATCGTAATATCTAGCTGTCACTGTAATAGAAATCTTTCTTTTGCTTTAATTATACAAATAACGATGATTAATTACACAATAAAATAATATATCGGCTCCTAATGAAGATATGAGAATAATTTTTAGATATTCTGAAAGCAGAATCCATTTTGAGTCGCCCTGTCAAAGTTTAGAATTAATGCGCCCCTTAGATTCGGAAATGCCCCCCCCCCCCTCTGAAAGAACGCAGTTGAAAGTCACGTGACTATTTTATCTCTTTCAGAAATGACTTATCCACAGACGATTCGTCTGCGTTGAATGTTGAAATAAAAAAGAAGCTGTCTCTCCGGAATAGAAATAAATTCATTTGCCGTGTCATTAATGAGTTTTTATTTATATCTTCAAAAATTACTGGTCGATTTTTACGAATTTTTTTTTGTTGAATTCGCGGTTTTTTTATACACGTGTTAGCAAATTTTCGCGAATGTAGAGTCATTATTTCCACTTGTTTCAAAAAGGAGTGGGGCGATTTGATCTCGTATCTGTCGACACTGCATTCTTTACGGCAACCTTTTTTCACGTCTGGGGTCGATGTTGGATGTCTGGTCAGTTTTTGGCCGAAATAAAGAAAAGTTACGGTCCGAATTTCAAAAAATTTGACGTTTTGGAACGACAAAAATCGGCCGCGTGCGTACCCCGATTTTCGGATCGATACCTCCGGTACATTTTTTTAAATTCGATGATGCGTTAAAAAGCGACGATTTGGATTTCTGCGATTATCAAAACGGAAATTTTTTTCGATTCTTTTTCCAGTTCGGTTTCGGTCGGTAATTAAAACACTTTCGCTCATTAATAACGCCCCGGGTCCGGGTCGGAGGCCCGACCCGATCGAAACTTGAGCGTCGCGCCTTTTTTGCGAATTTTTCGGTACGCGTCCGACGTCGGTGCGTCGATTAGTCCAGGAGCCTTTGCGGGTACAAAGGCGGAGTGCACAGACAGAAACACACACACACACACACACACACACACACACACACACACACACACACACACACACACACACACACACACACAGACGTTTACCGCGCTTAATATTAGGGATATTTTAATGTGAAAAAAAGTATGTTATATGGAAAAAATGTAGTATTTTTAAAAAATATTATATTGACTCTCTAGCACAAAAAAAAGACCCATGAGACTTGGAGGACCCAAGAACTACAAGCTCAAAATATGCAATCCTTCAGATTGCAATATTGAAGTCATCATATATAAGTAACGACTTAATAAATGTACTTCTATTTAGTCTAGAATATTTTCACTTCACTAACTAACTATTTTATCTTCATTCACTATAATTATCTCTGAAATGAATAAAAAGCTTTCCACCTATACTAATACAATAAACACGTAATAACAAGAATAAATATTAATTGCCGGAACGTCAGTTGAGGCTGACCGTGGAGACCCGAAAAGTTTTTGATTTCCGTCTGTTTGTCTGTTTCACTGTTGTTCTGTTGTTTGTCTGTTTGTTCGCGATAACTGCCACAAAAATTATCCGATTAGGTTGATTTTTGGTAAGCATGTTTGCGAGGTACCCGGAATTAGCTGTATAGTTTTTAGTTACATTTGGTTCAATCGTTAGAAAAATACAGAAAATTTTGTTTTAAGTCATAATGCTTTTCAATGGGAAGTCAGACGATTTTTTAAGTTTAACATTTACCGAAAAGAAAATTACACATTGGTATAATTGTAAATGTTAAATTATAGTTGCTAAATTTACGAAATAGAGATCTTAATTTAATTCGATCGTTTTGAAAATTTGACAATATATTTATTAGAATTTCGAAATTAATTATACAAATTATTGTGAAATTTTATGCATTAATGTGAAAGAGATGAAAAATTTTAATTTCTCATTTTTTACAAAAACTTCCAATGCATTTCTTTTTTTTTCTTTCATTAAATGATTGGCAAGCAATAATATTTCAAAGATATCAACAAAAGTAAATTCAAGTGAATCGTGTTATTTTGCCGCGAAATTTTGTTAACAAAATAGCTAATTTTTGGGTGGTTTAATATGCTTTTTCTAATGAAATAGATGATAATTTATTTTAACAACTAAAGAAAGATGACCAAATCGGCTTTCCAAATGAAAAATATAAAAACATTGAATGTGTAAATGGAATAATAAGTCTCATAATAGGAATTTGCACTTGAAATATTAAATACACGAAATTTTATTCAATTTCAGCAACATATGATGTTTAGTGGTTGTAAAATAACTATTCTTTTAAGTATAGGATAAAATCTCCTGTACAAAGAGATAATTAATCTAACAATAGTATGCATTCAGATACATACTCGAATAACGAAATAGCACAATTATTGGAAATTTATAATATAAAATTAAACTGAGAACGGGGGGTTCAGGGGGCGGAGTCCCCTTGAAGGAATGTAATCTTATTCGCAAGTCGCTACAGCTAAACTATCTGGCATATCTCTTTGTAAAACTGGAAGTTTATGTTACGATGCTGATCGTATTGTAGTCTGTCATTTTCTTCACCCCAAAAAAGTTTCGCATGTAAAATATGTTACAAATTAGATGACTTTAACACAGAAGTCGTCTGTCACACAATTCAAGAAGTTGGTGCGAGCGGATATTAATAAACCCATGACAATTTAAAATAAATTTTGGAATAAAAATATGACTGATAATGATGTTTAAAGTTTGTGTAGACGATTTTAATCGATTTGGACTACAAATAGAAAAACAAAAAGAATGACCGAAAAATCGCGGTTGAAAAATTGCGATGGAGAGAGACGACATCGTAGCTGTACGTATCAATTTTCTTATAAAAATGAATAACATGAAGAAAGAGTCTCCACTGTGTTCAGTCATGTATCTAGACGGTAGTTGGGGGAATCAAAACACTCAAAAAATTCAAGCGGCCTTAATGTTTCGACAAGGAAAGTTTCGCGACTGTTTATCTGGCATGCCGGATCAGCACAGTGTGTTTTTATCAATGTTGCCGATTTAATTTTCCATTCAAGCTCTAGAAAATAATACCATCAATCAAATTCCAGGAAATACAAATGAATAGCGATGTATTTAGAAAATGCTTTACAGAGCTATTGGGAAAACGCAAAGAACCCAGCGTCATAGTAATGGATAATGCTAGCTATCATTCGAACCATTTAAGGAATTTCCAATCCACAAAGACACAAAAATCTGATATTATAGCTTGATTAAAAGGAGAAACAATTGCACGATCATTTCAATGCTGTTAGCTAATTGTTAAAGATTGTTAAACTATATAAACCAAATATAAAATTTATGAATTCGATGATCTTGCGTATGAAATGGGGCATGAAAATAACCAGTTTATCGATAATGTGAATATAGCGAAATTAAAATTTATTTCATCATAACTTACGTTGACTTGACTACTTCCAAATAACTTATTGTTTTACGCTAATATTAAAATTTTGTGAATAAATATCAACTCATTTTTATGTATTGTAATCTAATTATAGGCATTTTTCATTTTTTTTTCTTAAACAAGTTTCAAATACAATACACGATATTGCTATTGACACACAAATCAGAAAAAAATTCTTTAAGAAGATTAAACTTGAAAGGACGACATTTTATTGAATCAAGATTTTTTTATGTTAAAGTACTGAAAAGAAATGTTGCTTTCTAGTATGTGCAAGTATCAAAATTGAAATATATTTCTAATATTTTATTGTACTATTTGAATATTAATTATTCATGGATAAAAATGAAATGTTTCTTCCATACCATTAATTAAATTCAAATTATTGATCAATTTTCCTTATAATGTATTTCAAACACAATAAAGATGCTGTTGACGTTTAAGCAAAGTCAGAAAAAATATTTTTTATCATATTTTGAACAGAAAAACGACAAAATCATTTATGATCAAGGGTTATTCAAGCTGAAGTGAGGGAGTAATAAATTGAGAAAAAAAGTTAAGTATTTTCAAACATCAAAGTGTGTACCTGCAAGTGACATATCTTTCAGTATGATCTGTACGCCTAAAGAACTTTTTATTAATGAAATAACTTTATTATATTTTCATTTTTTATTTTATTATTACGATACAGAAAATATCAAAAACATTCCCCGAATATTCTTGATTAAATGAAGATTTATTCGTTTCAAAATTAATGTCTTATAAGGTTGACATTTTTATCTATGTATCTGTATTAAATTATTATAAGATTGAATTTTTTAAGTAACATAGGATCACTGCAAAATACACTTTTTAATGACTGCGCTTTGAATTATTTTTTATATCATTGTGAGAAATTTCTCTTAATATTTCATTCTTGAAGTTTTAATATAATTTAATTATTTTTGAATAAATCAATATTTAATTTATATTACAAACTTACTAATTTTATAAAAGGTATTTCGTTAGGATTGAGATACAATATACACAAAATTATTACGAAACTATCAAATGCATACATATTTTCTTAAATATAGAAATATAACGTAAAGAGCTGTAATAAACTGTTCATATTTTATATAAAACTAACTACTTAAATAATTACTTTTCACTTATTCTGATTCAACATTGATAATCATGCTCTTAATTGTTTTAAAAATGCGAAAGCGTGTTTCTATGTTTGTCTGAGTATCACATTAAAAATAACGGAATAAATATTGTTGACACTTTCAATTTTTATTTTAAACCAGAATTAGTTAATTTCTTTTTTTTTCTTCAAATCGTAACTTATAGTTAAAAAAACTAAATTTCGAATCTTCGACTCCATAAAAGGTCAAAGAACCCAGCGTCATAGTAATGGGCAATGTTTGCTATCATTCGAACTATTTAAGGAATTTTCCAGCCACAAAGACGCAAAATCTGATATCGTTACTACCATGTCAAACTATCGAAAGTTAAAAAATGAATTTTCCATTACTTTTAAAAATGTGGCGATTGACACGACTAAATTTTATTAGAATTCTTCGCCAAGTAAGAATGCTAATGAAATTTCTGTGAAGAAAAGGATTGGCAGTTTGACCTTCTTATAGTTTGATGGATGCCGAATTCATACCGGAAATTTTGGGAGAAAAATTTTTACTTTAAGTAATCACGAAATGTCCGTCATTAAATAAAGCAAAAATTTCTACTTGAAAGTTCTAGTATCAACGCAAAATCCCTTCTAAAGAATATTATTAAAATTTCGTGGTGGCAATCGGCCCATTTTTAAAAGTAATGAAAAATGCATTTTTGAACATTCGATAGTTTGACATGGTAGTGACGATATTATAGCTTAGTTGGAAAGAGAAACAATGGCACGATCCTTAAAACGCTGTTAGTGAATTTTTAAAGATTGTTAAAATACACAAAGGAAATATAAAATTTATTAATTCCATGATCTTGCGTATGAAATGGGGCATGACAACAATCAGTTTATCGAGAATGTGAATATAGAGAAATTAAAATTTATTTCATCATAACTTACATTGACATGACTAGTTCCAAATAACATATTGTTTTATGTTAATATTAAAATTTTGCGAATAAATATCATCTCATTTTTATGTATTGTAATCTAATTATATGCATTGCTCATTTATCCTTTAAACTAACTTCAAATACAATACACAATATTGCTATTGACACACAATTCAGAAAAAAATTCTGTAACAAGATTAAACTTGACAGGACGAAATTTTATTGAATCAAGAATTTTTTATGTTGAAGTACTGAAGAGAAATGTTGCTTTCTAGTATGTGCAAGTATCAAAATTGAAGTATATTTCTAATATTTTATTGTATTATGTGAATATTAATTATTCAGGGATAAAAATCAAATGTTTCTTCCATACCATTAATTAATTTCAAATTATTGTTCAACTTTCATTATAATGGATTTCAAACACAATAAAGATGCTGTTGACATTTAAGAAAAGTCAGAAAAAATATTTTTTATCATATTTTAAACAGAAAAACGACAAATTCATTTATGATCAAGGGTTATTCATGCTGAAGTGAGGGAGTAATAAATTGAGAAAAAAAGTTAAGTATTTTCAAACATCAAAGTGAGTACCTGCAAGTGACATATCTTTCAGTATGATCTGTACGCCTAAAGAACTTTTTATTAATGAAATAACTTTATTATATTTTCATTTTATATTTTATTATTACGACACAGAAAATATCAAAAACATTCTCCGAATATTCTTTATTAAATGAAGATTTGTTCTCATCGAAATTAATGTCTTATAAGGTTGACAGTTTTATCTATGCCTCAGTATTAATTTATTATAAGATTGAATTTTTTAAGTAACATAAGATCACTGCAAAATACACTTTTTAATGACTGCGCTTTGAATTATTTTTTATATCATTGTGAGAAATTTCTCCTAATATTTTATTCTTGAAGTTTTAATATAATTTAATTTTTTTTTAAATAAATCAAAATTTCCTTTATATTACAAATTTACTAATTATATAAAAGGCTTTACTTTATATTTCGTTATGATTGAGTTTCAATATACACAAAATTATTACGAAACTATCAAATATAGAAAATATAGAAAATATAGAAAATATAAAAAATGTGGAAAATATTAAAAATATTAAAATATAGAAATATAACGTAATGAGTTCTAATACGCTGTCAATATTTTATATAAAAACAACTACTTAAATAATTACTTTTGACTTATTCTGATTCACCATTAATAATCATGCTCTGAATTGTTTTAAAAATGCGAAAGCATATTTGTATGTTTGTCTGAGCAACACATTAAAAATAACGGAACAAATATTGGTGACACTTTCAATTTTTATTAGAAACCAGAATTAGATAAATACTTTTTTTCTTCAAATCGTAACTTTTAGTTAAAAAACTAAGTTTCGAATGTTTGAGTCCATAAAAGCTTGATTACTTTGTAGATAAAAAATAAACTAATTTTATTCATAGTGGATAAATATATAACATATACAATTACACATCAGCTGTAATATAAATTTAAACGTCATTAAATAAAACGAAATAAAAGAGTATTAAAAAAATATTTATGTTATACGAATGATTTCAACTAATGATAATGACGTCATACCTGAACACAACTTCAATATTTTTAAGATACATGAAACATGAATATCAGTACATACAGAACATGAAGTCATGGTTAACAGAAAACATATTGTACATTCATAAAAACCAGGAAGACTGAATCTAAAGTTTTAATTCAATCCTGTACTAGCGTCATTTAAAAAAAGTGTATATTTACATTTATGACACTATGATATTTTTACAATTTCGTTAAAGTAACGTGAAATTTCCCCGAGTTTTCATTCCACTAGTACTGGAATTAAATCTTGAAGATTTAATATACCTGACCGATGTATCTTTAAACAGTGTTAATTTAATAGGAATTCAAATGCAGTACTGCTTTTTATTTTAAGTGGGAAAAATATTGATATTTTTTAAAACTGTTTGCATTACACGTTTTTATTTATGACAGAGTTTTTAGCGATACATTATAGTAGAACTTTAATTTAAATATGTTTTATTAACAAATATTCAATTTTTATAGAACAAAATGAAGATTTAAATTAGATAAAAGTCTTTTTCAACTTCAAGATGTAATCAAATGGTTTTGGATGTTACTGCGACACGTTGATTTTTTTTTTTACTGCATTTAAAAAAGCAATGCCAAGAAATAGTGTCAAACGTATGTGTTTTTTATAATTTTTAATTTTAGCTCGCGTGATATTTATATTAGCTCGCGTCGTATTTTAACTTCGCTATCACGTGACATGGTTTTTCAATATTTTATAGTATTACACGTTTTTATTTATGACAGAGTTTTTAGCGATACATTATAGTAGAACTTTCATTTAAATCTGGAGGCACGGCAGTGCCTCCGCCAAGTCGAGAGAGGACAGCCGTAAGCATACTTTTCTGGAAGCAACTCAGGGCACTTTTGACCCCCCCATATCTCCGCGCTGGAGTATCCCAAAAAGTTTAAACTTCAATTATAGAGAGTATTTGGCCCACAGGACCAAAATTTAAATTACAACTTTCTGTCTTTTCTAGTTCAGGCGATATATGAACTCAAACATTCGATTTTTTGTCACTTCTTACTCACTCGTTCACGCGTCATCAAAAAGATTGGGTAGATCCCGTAGCCCCAGAAACTTGACATTTGGAAAAAAGGTAGTGTTTAGGATACAAAGAAAGGAAAAATTATAAAATCCAGAAAATTCGAAAAAAAAAACATTCGAAAATTCAACAAATTCCATCAAAATTGAAAATTGAAAATAATACGATCTTGTAGTCTTGGAAACTTAAGATTTGGTGTGAAGGTAGTGTTTAACATCCAGAAAAAGAAAACATCAAAAACACCAAAAAAATCGAAAGCAAAATTGAAAAAATCGAAGAAATTGAAAAAAACCGAAAATTTGAAGACAATCCGATTTTGTTGCGCTAGAAAATTCAAATTAGGAATAAAGGTAGTATTTAGAATACAGAAAAAGAAAAATTAAAAAAATCCAGAAAATTAAAAAAAAATAATAAAAAAATTCGAAAAAAATTGAAAAAATGAAAATAATTTGATACGATAACGCTCGTACTTATAAATTAATTTGGATGAAACTAATTGTGTGTATTAAGCTCACCAATGCCTCGACCGAGTTCGTTGGCCAGCTTGGTCCGCCATCTTGTTTCAAGATAGCGGCCACGGAAAATTTTAAAACTAAAATAAATATACAAAAAAGTTAAAAAATCAAGTTTATTTTTTAGTTAGGTGTTAGGACTTGATACAAGGATTCCAGAGCATTTTTTGTTTTACCTCTATCTTAAAAATTGGCTGAGATAGAGCAGTTTGAAATTCTAGGGTGGCTGACATTTTGAAACAAAACAGCACATTACAAAAAACCAACGATAAATTTATGGTCAATAATGGTCAAGCAGGTGCAATCCCGAATGAATACTCCGTGTTATTATAACTGTAACTTTGACTTCGAAATTTTGATACGTTGCATTTTCTATTTGTTGATGTTTTTGAACTATGATTTACGCTAAGTGAAATGTTGTTGTTGAAGAGGGATTTTCCATGTAAATCCGAAACGTCCAATTTTAATATGTTTTTAATGTTTTATGAAAGTGTATTGTAATGTCTGTAATTTTAATGATTTTAATATAAATTTATAAGTTTTAGTGAACGCGATTTCTCGCAAATTATTTTCTTTCATTGTTGTAATCATTTTCCCAATCATACGCATAAAACTATATATTCATATCCATTAGCGCCAAATTCTCGCCAAACTTGGCGAGAATTTGGATTTCATCCATCTCCATGGATTTCATCCATTTTGAATTTCGATTCCATCAAAATCGAAATCCCGCCAAATTTGGCGACAAAAATAAGTCTTCATAAATGAAGCCAACTTGGCTATAGCTCAATAATTTGGCGAATTTCTTATTAAAATTCAGTGTAAACGAATCTTTTGTAAACGGTTTTTTTGCATTTTAACTTGCTGTTTTCGAGTAACATTAGCTAAAATTTTAAAACGAAGATATAGGAAAGCTACATTTTCCTGCAGGTACAGGCCGGAGGACTTTTTTATGAGTTGTCGGATGCAATCTATGTTTTGCATTAAATAAAGTAAAACATTGAAAAACAAATCCCACAGGATGGGGATAGTTTGTTTTAGATAGATTTTAAGATAATTGTCCTATTAGCTAGTACACCTTCCGTTATTGTTTTGTGTTATTTTCCGCGGATTATGCTTTTCTTTTCTTTTGTTTACGAATTTTGTAATAGAAAAGTTCCGCTATAGACTGGCTACGTTATAGACCTTTTTTTTATAGACAGGTTCATTTTCTTTCACAGGCTTTACTCTATTTAATTTATATATGAAATATTTGTTGTTAAAAGATGTTGGTCGCACAAAAATGTTCACATCTCTCCCTCCCTCCCGACATTGCTTGTTGGTTATGGCTTGATAGTCCTTTCTAAATAAAATCATGGTGATTCTAAGATTCTCTTGATTTATCTCTAAATTGAACATAAACGATCCTAAGAAAACGGATCAATGAATTACTATATGGGCATGAGGAAATTTAGTCGCAGAAAAATGGAGCATATAGCTAACATTAAGTCTAATAGGAAAACCACAGCCTTGGCAAGATCTGGAGGCATGGCAGTGCCTCCGCCAAGTCGAGAGAGGACAGCCGTAAGCATACTTTTCTGGAAGCAACTCAGGGCACTTTTGACCCCCCCCCCATATCTCCGTGCTGGAGTATCCCAAAAAATTGAAACTTTGTTCTTCTAGAGTATTTGGCACACAGAACCAAAATTTAAAATTACAACTTTCTGTCTTTTCTAGTTCAGACGATATATGAACTCAAACATTCGATTTTTTGTCACTCACTCACTCACTCGTTCACGCGTCATCAAAAAGATTAGGTTGATCCCGTAGCCCTAGAAACTTGACATTTGGAAAAAAGGTAGTGTTTAGGATACAAAGAAAGGAAAAATTATAAAATCCGGAAAATTCGAAAAAAAAAACATTCGAAAATTCAACAAATTCCATCAAAATTGAAAATTGAAAATAAGACGATCTTTTAGTCTGAGAAACTTAAGATTTGGTGTGAAGGTAGTGTTTAGTATCCAGAAAAAGAAAACATCAAAAACACCAAAAAAATCGAAAGCAAAATTGAAAAAATCGAAAAATCGAAAAATTTCAAATAATCCGATTTTGTTGCGCTAGAAACTTGGAATTCGGAATAAAGGCAATATTTAGGATGCAAAATAAGAAAAAATTAAAAAATCCAGAAAATTCGAAAAAAAATTCGAAAAATTCGTAAAAAATTGAAAAAATTAAAATAATTTGATTTTTTAGCCTTAGAAACTTAAAATTCGCAGTAAACATACTGTTTAGGATTCAGAATAAGTTAAAATAAAAAACGCACTAAAATTCGAAAATAAAATCCAAAAGTCGGAAAAATCAAAAAATAAGGAAAATTTGAAAATAATTCGATTTCATAGCGCTAGAAACTTGAAATTTGGAATAAAGGTAATATTTAAGATACTAAATAAGGAAAAATTAAAAAATATGCATAATTAAAAAAATACCCATAAATTAGTGCAGACGATATATGAACTCAAAGTTTCGATTTTTTGTCACTCACTCACTCTTGCGTCATCAAAAAGATTGGGTAGATCCCGCAGCCACAGAAACTTAAAATTTGGAATAAAGCTAGTGTTTCGGATACAAAGAAAGGAAAAATTATAAAATCCGGAAAATTAAAAAAAAAAAAAAAAAAAACATTCGAAAATTCAAAAAATTCGAACAAAATTGAAAATTGAAAATAACACGATCTTGTAGTCTTAAAAACTTAAAATTAGGTGTGAAGTAGTGTTTAGAATTCAGAAAAAGAAAACTTCAAAACACAAAAAAAAAATTAAAAATTAAATCGAAAAATCGAAAAAAATGGAAAATTTTCAAATAATCAAATTTTGTTGCGCTAGAAACTTGGAATTCGGAATAAAGGTAGTATTTAGGATGCAAAATAAGGAAAAATTAAAAAATCCAGAAAATTCGAAAAAAAAAATCAAAAATTCGAAAAATTGGAAAAAAATTAAAAAAAATTAAAATAATTTGATCTTTCGGCCTTAGAAATTTAAAATTCGCAGTAAAGATAGTGTTTAGGATTCAGAATAAGTTAAAATAAAAACGCAACAAAATTCGAAAATAAAATCAAGAAATCGAAAGAAATCGAAAAATAAGGAAATTTTGAAAATAATTCGATTTCATAGCGCTAGAAACTTGAAATTTGGAATAAAGGTAATATTTAAGATACTAAATAAGGAAACATTAAAAAATATGGATAGTTAAAAAAAATCGAAAATTTCAAAAAAGAAAAAAAGAAAAAAAGAAAAATAAGAAAAAGAGAGAAAATGAAAATAATATGATCTCGTAGTCTTAGAAACTGAAAATTTTGTGTAAAGGTAGTGTTTAGGATTCAGAAAAAGAAAAAATTAAAAACACAACAAAAATTGAAAAAAAAAAATCGAAAAAAAAACGAAAATTTGAAAATAATTCGATTTTGTAAAGCTAGAAACTTAAAATTTGGAATAAAGGTAGTATTTAGGATACAAAAAAAGAAATAAATAAAAAATCTGTAAAATTCGAAAAAAAATTCGAAAATCCGAAAAATTGAAAAAAAATCGATTTTGTAGCTTTAGAACTTAAAATTCGGCGTAAACTTATTGTTTAGGATACAGAAAAAGGAAAAATTAAAACACAATAAATTCGAAAATAGAATAAAAAAACTCGAAAAAGATCGGAAATTTCAAAATAATTCGATTTTGTAGCGCTAGAAACTTGAAATTTGTAATAAAGGATACAAAATAAGAAAAAATTAAAAAATCCAGAAAATTATAAAAAAAATTCGAAAATATCAAAAATTGAAAATAATTTTATCTTGTAGTCTTAGAAACTTAAAACTTGGTGTAAAAGTAGTATTTACTATTCAATAAAAGGAACAATTAAAATATTCGTTAAATTCGAAAATAAAATCGAAAAATCGAAATATCTTTAAGAAATCGAAAATTCGAAAACAATTTGATTTTGTACTGCTAGAAACATTAGTTTTAAGATAATTGTCCTATTAGCTAGTACAACGCCCCTAATTGTTTTATGTTATTTCCCCCGTATTATGGTTTTCTTTTCTTTCGTTTACGAATTTCGTTATAGAGAAGTTCCGCTATAGATTGGCTACGATATAGGCGATTTCTTTATAGACAGGTTTGTTTTCTTTCACAGGTTGTAATCTATGTACTTCACATATGAAATATGGATTGTTAAATGTTGTCATCCCCACAAAAATTTTCACAGCTCCCCCTACCCTCCCGACATTACTGGCTGGTTATGGCTTGATAGTCCTTTCTAAATAAAATCATGGTAACTCTAAGATTCACTTGATGTATCTCTAAATTGAACCTAAATGATCCTAAGAAGACAGATGAAATAATTACTATATTGGCATGACAATCAGGTAACTTAGAATTAAAATCGAAAAATCAATAAATTTATAAAAAGTCGAAAATTTGAAAATAATTCGATTTTGTAGTCCTAGAAGTTTGACATTTGGCAGAAAGGCAGGGTTTAGTACACAAAGTAAGGAAAAATTAAAAAATCTGTAAATAATAAAAAAAAGACTAAAAAAACGAAAAAAAAAACATCGAATAAAGGAATATAATTTGGTTTATTGGAAATTTCCGGAAAATTTAATTTTGGCTTTCTTTTCACACTAAAAAGTTCTTTTATGTTAAATATCAAGTATCTAGGGCTGCGAGTAACATCTCAGATGGATAGCACCTATCCTGGAAGCAATTGAGAGTACTTTTGACACCCCCCCTCCCATAACTTAGTGCTTGGCTAGGAACCTGAAATCTCTTTTTATCTACAGTACTTTGCAAACGAAACTAAAGCTTCAAATTTTTGATACCTGTAAATAATAGGGACAGAGTGTGCGCTTAGCGAAAATCAGTGGATGATCTCAAGAAAAGGAGGATTACTTACAAAAAGAAGTGAAATCTCATCAAAAAGTCACCTGTAAAAAATGCAGCCAAGTCTCGTAACTCATTTACCGTAAAAAGTACTGAGATCGTATAAAGCCAAGTTTAACTATCTTATTAACTCTGAAATTTTCATTCGCAAATCACTCCTAGTCTCTACATCTTTAGTTAATTATTATTTTGTGACTTGGCAATTACGCATCACAGGGAAGTTATTACACCTTACTATGTTATGGAATAGGATGGGATAATTTAATTAAGGCAAATTATATACGCACAGGGAAGTTATTACACTTTAATATGTTATAGTATTATTTGATTAAGACTAACTATATACATCACATTCTCGTGCTACGTAATTGCCAAGTCACAAAATAATAATTAACTAAAGATGCAGAGACTAGGAGTGATTTGCGAATGAAAATTTCAGAGTTAATAAGATAGTTAAACTTGGCTTTATACGATCTCAGTACTTTTTACGGTAAATGAGTTACGAGACTTGGCTGCATTTTTTACAGGTGACTTTTTGATGAGATACGTTTTACAAACAAATATTCAATTTTTATACTGCTTGGTGTAGAAACTTATTGAATTGTTGATTTTATTTTATTATTGTAATTTATTTTTATGATATGGCAACTTTATATTTTATCGTTTTAATTTTAAAGAAAAAGTTGATGTTCTAGAAGTTTTTTAGATGTAGTTGAAATATGAAGACATGGTGTTTTTTAGAGAGATGGTTTTGGATTAGTTTTTGTCGAAATAAATGTTTACTTTTGTAAAAACTAGATATCTTTATTAATTCTTCAAACAGACAGAAACATTGGGTAGATATTTGGACCTGAGTATGATTATTTTAGTTGTTTATTAATAGAGTTAGAGTTGAACTTTATTTTTTTCTGCAACAGTATGAACGCCTATTGGTAAATTGACCAATTAAGTCGTTTGACAAAAGACAATTCATAAAGTCGACTTATATTGTTATTGATGAATGATAAAATGATTTACTTTGGTATTGGAAATATCTTTTGCATAAACTTGTTATTATTTCATAAGTTATCGAATAAGAATGTCTAAATTTTAAATTTTACTCCAAGCAAATTGTGATTAGAGAAATACATACATTTACAGGATAAAAGTAGAAACGACATCAACATACATTTTAAAAAATTTATAAGAATCTTCTTAAGAAATAATTGAAATGTAGTTGGCCAAAATTTTTCAATGAACGTTTTTTGAAACATCACAATCTTGTAGAAAGCTATATATGCCCTGTTTGTAAACCTCAAATATAAAAATAATTCTAAAAGTCCTTCATTAAAGTAAGCTTCCAGTTACTGCATCTGTTACAGCTAGAAAACTATGTAACACTCTTTTGGAATGAAAACTCCATGAATTTCAGTCGCTATTATTTTTACAATGTATTTTCTTTTAGATTCTGTCTCCTCTTAAACATTCTCTGCTAAAGTATGATAAATTTTCTGAATTTAATAAAAAAAGCTTACATGATGGGATTAAATTTTACTCCAAGCAAATTATGATTAGAGAAATACATACATTTACAGGATAAAAGTAGGAACGACATCAACATACATTTTTAAAAATGTATAAGAAACTTCTTAAGAAATAATTGAAATGTAGTTGGCCAAAATGTTTCAATGAACGTTTTTCGAAACATCACAATCTTGTAGAAAGCTATATATGCCCTGTTTGTAAACCTCAAATATAAAATTAATTCTAAAAGTACTTCATTAAAGTAAGCTTCCAGTTACTGCATCTGTTACAGCTAGAAAACTATGTAACACTCTTTTGGAAAGAAAATTCCATGAATATCAGTCGCTATAATTTTTATAATGTATTTTCTTTTAGGTTTTGTCTGCTCTTAGATATTCCCAGCTAAAATATGATAAATTTTCTGAATTTAATAAAAAAAACTTACATGTTGGGATTCAGTTATGGATACTTCACCTAGTTTATTCAACTATCAATAAGGAACTTATAAAACTATTAAAACCTGTAGCTAAAGATAAATAATTATCTGTTTTAGTATACAGTAACCAATTATGACATCATGTTCGCAAGAAGATATTATCGAAGAGTTAATCGATTTTTTCTTCAACGGCATATAATGATAGATATTTTTTCTAACCACCAGAACTGTTAATATCTTTTTTTTTTAAATTTCTGTTCCGATCGGGCAGTTAAAATTAGGATTTTCGCTTTTTAATGGTATAAACTTTCATCTGTACATTGGTTTTTATACATTCAAATATTTCTTTTGTTAGAGATTTTAGAAAAGTGGCTAAATTTGAACGTTCTCCAGACAAAAGGAGTAAGCATAAATATTTTTTTTATCTGGAATTTAAAAGAACTAAAAACCTATAATGGCTGTTCTAGTATTTTTACGTTTAATTTGGCGACACAAATATCATTCTAAATGGATTTGAGAATTTTCAGGATTAGTTTACCACATAAGCTTCTAAATAATGATCTATAGTAGCAAAATTCAATTGGTAACCATTCTCAGAAGTACGAAAATGCAAACATGGCAAATTAGCCGAATAGAAATAAATGAGTTTTTAAAATGTACTAACACAGGATGAAATAGGAGGTAAAAATATATTATATTTCTATAACTACATATATAGGGGAGAGTAGGGTAAAACAGAGTAAGCGTGTCAAATCAGCCACACTGTTTTCTCGCTGATGGTTGCTGTCCTGAGGACAGAACCCGTCTTACCAACAGTGTGTCATCGGCTTTTGACGTCAGTTAATACCTGTGTCTGTGCAGTGTTATTGAAAATAAATTAACCTCAAATGTTTTAAGTTTTCGCCTTCAATTTTCTGTTTAAATAAATGCAGCCTGTTGGATCGATTTAGGTAATTAAACCACTCTTTGCTATAGCTTTCACACGATACTTTAATGCCAAGTAGAAGTGTGAGCTTCCAGCTATCCAGGAGAACGACGATGTTGAATAGCTGTCAACTATTGGGGTAATTCAGGGTACCCATAGTTTTGGATTGAATTGCTGCTTCACTCAACAGGTGGTGAAGGATAGAAACAATGTTCAGTTTGAAAATAGTGGCCACGTGAGAAGTGCAGTGGATAAGTGAAATAAGAGTTGAGAAATCCATTAGATGAAAACATTAAAAATTGCTTGAAAAAAAACCTGAAAAAAAGTTACTGAAATTTAAAGACATACCCGTTTCAAAGCATACACGTTCCACCGACAGGGTGAGGTAGTTGGAGTATCAGCTAAGGGAGCGCACGCGCGTTAGTTGCCTCTCAGACGTTGAAGTAAGTAGATCGCTAGTGGAGTGAGTGCGCGTCATTGACCCCCGTATAGAAATGGTTGAGTGGAAAAAGCAACGTCATTTGGAGCAGCGTTGTCCCATGAAGTTCTGTGTGAAACTTAAGAAAACCGCGACAGAGAATTTTCATATGATTCAAGAGGCCTACCAAGAAGAATCCTCTCATCTCCAAAACCCAAGAAGGCTAGCATGAGCAAGTCACGCATGCAAAGCATGCTTATTGTTATTTTCGATACTAAAGGACTGATCCACAAATAGTTTTTTTTCTGTCAGACAGAGTGTCACAGGCCAGTTTTACGCTGGAGTGTTCCACCATTTGAAGGATCAAGTCCACCGTGTCCACCCAGACATCAGAGACGATTGGATTGTTCACCACGACAGTGCGCCTTCTCACACATCGCTCGCCACCGCAAACGTTTTGGCAAAGTTTAACGTGGCAATACTACTGCAAGCACCTTACAACCCCTGACACCTGACAACCCTACAACCTGAAAGAGAATCGATTCGACACGATTCCAGAATCCAGGCAGCTTCGACGAGGTACCACAGCCTTGCGTGCGAAGACTTCCAGGGAACCTATGAAAAATGGAAGAAACGCTGACAGCGGTTTGTTGATTACGACACTGTACGTCTTAAAATTTGATTGAAAATTTATTACAATAAAGCTTTTTGTTTTTGGAAGTGTAAAAATATTATTTCTGATTAGTACCCGGTTTTACCCTACCACCAAAATTCGGAGCTGTTTCAGATAGTACCAGAAAATGCATTTTACGAAGCAGAGAAGCAATTTTCTTGTGGCAACAAGTGTGGTTTTTCAGTATCCAGATGTCTCCAATCTCCTTGGTGGAGTGATCCTATTTTTTCGCTCTTCTAGACTTTTGTCAACAAATGGAAACCTTTAGGTACCCTATTTTGCACTACATAATCTGTGAATTTTATGAAATTTCTTATCTTTCCAGTACTAAAATAGGCATCTATAAATTTTAGTAACAAAATTTCAAAAAATTCAAAGTAAAGAATTCTTTCGAAAAGGAAATGGCATGTCAAAATCGTATCCAAGAATACCACTATATCGTAGTTCACGATCACTGAAAACACTCCAGATAATATAACATAAAAATGTGTTATAACTCACTAACTACTGAGAATCTCGAGGAATCAGTAATTTACGTTATTGAAGTAAATATATTTAACTTTATACCAAGAGCACGCCTCAGGTTCAGAAATTATTCCAACTTTTAATACGTGTCACAGCAAAATGACTCTGGGTTTGAAATAAGCACTGAGAAGCTGCATTGTTAAACCGCTTACGTTAACGAGAATCGGCTAATGCACCCGTTTCAACTTTCACCCCCGTATTTATACTTGTTAGGTGACCACAGTAAGCTAATTAGCATATAATCGAACCAAAATAACCATGAAGCTTTGATTTATGAGGAATTTTTAAAGTTGCGAAAGTCAGATGAAAAACATAAAGGTGTCACTTTTCCGCACAAATTTTAGATGCAGGACAATATGTTCACAAACAAGGTTAACTTCATATGTGAGCATCCAGATACTGCCATAAATATAGCAGTTTTATATATGAATTAACAATTTTAATATATAATTTGCTACTTTTACCCCTAACTTCTAATTATTTATTTTATTTACCGTATTTTTAAACAATTCTTCAAAACGTAATAAACAGTTACATTTAGTCACTTTTTAAAAAAGTATTACACTTAAAAATTAGAATTTTATCGAAATGAAAAATATGCTAGAATAAAAAAATACGCTTTAAAAAAAAAAAGAAACAAATATACTGGGAAGAAAAGTCTTATTTTACATCGAATTATTTTAATTTACTTCTAGTGTGATATATATATATATATTTTGTTGTTTGATTAAATTTAAATATTAGTAATCCTGGTGACACATTTAGAAATACTAAGCATTTTCAATAATCATATATGTATTTAAATAGATAATATTTTTCAGTACGTAAAATACTATTCAACACATACTTAAATAAAAATTTCATTCCATATTAAAAACAGTTTATTTAGGTGATTAAATAAACGCATGAAGTTCATGAATATTTATTACACTTTCATTTCTTACAATTATACTTTTACTTTTAAAAATATAAAATTTTCATAATTTTTTTTTAAAGCGGATTATATTTCTGAAAAAAGGTTCTGTGACAATTAGAATTGATATTTTTCCGTCCGTTTACCAAATTAGTTTAATATAAGATTACAAAATTAAACAAAAAACTTAAAAATAGGGATTTCTTAATATGAATATGTATGAACGATTTAAGAACAAAGCTAGAATATCTCAGAAAAAGTCTTAATAGTTATTTATGGTAATTAGATAAATAATTCGCAAAAAGAAAAAAAAAGAAAAACATTTTAAGTAACACAAAGAAGATCGAGAGTATTCTACGTATTTTAGAAATATATATGTGTGTTACATAAAATAATTCTAATTCAAAATTAAAATATATAAATGTCTTTCTCAAAGTTAAAATTAGGGTACAAATAAAGATATCAGATATTTAGAAAACATTAATATTGTTTAGTACTTTGATTTCTGTTTCATGTAAATTATATCATTACTTATATTGTCACAGAAATTGTTTTAACTATTTCAATGTGCTTGAATAATTATATTTTGTTCAGATTTGGATTCCGTCTGTACACTTGAAAAATGCTCCCATTCGACCATAAAAAATTTATTGTTTTGATCGGTACAATTCGTGTCATGCCAAAATATTTTTCTTTCCTTAATGGAGCATACACTTTATTAGGATTCCATAATAATAACTTCATTTCTTCATTGATCCCAGGCAAAGAGTGAAACTTGACCGAAAATAAATTTCCTATACAAATAGATGCAATACATTATGTATTCACTAACAAAATAAACCAGCAAATAAATCAGTAACTGTCTTTACTGATTTAGCAACTCCGAATTGAAAAAAAGAATTATTTTTTCTACCAAAAACTGTTTTTTATCTAATAACTGGTTGGCGCAGCTTGCCCCCCAATGGGAACTTGCGCCATTAAACCTTATACAACCAACCAACCAACCAACCTAATAACTGAATTTATCAGAAACACTCTTTATAATTAAATCTCAATTCAGTGTTTTTTTTTAATTATTATTCAATGTTTTTAAAATTTACTACAATCAATAAACGTAAACTGTTTAAGCTGTAAGTGAGTGGAAATTAAGTTCAATATATTCCGAACAAAATATGTATTTGAGATGCATAGATGTGAATTAGAGCTTGAAATTAGATTGCAATAGTAAGATTTAATTAATGCCATGCTCGTTCGAGTATTTTGTGATGAAAATATTAATTTCTTTATAAGAGGAAACATGTATTACATAACAAAAAACTATTTAAATTTAAAGATAATTGGATTTTACTATGTTAAAATTACTGTGAAAGATATTTTTTCCCCTTTCCCTTCGGAAAAGTGTCCTTCAAAATATGTTTATTTATTTATTCGATCACAGATATCGAAATTTTATTTCGGTTATTCACTCCATATTTTTTTCCTAGTGATAACAATATAATTTAAATGTTGTAGAGGACTTTGAATTGTAAACCTTCTTTTGGTGTGGTAATTACCATTCTATTATTATCCCCGAAAATATCATAATTTAGCAGTTTTCATAGTTTGGCAATAAACATGGTTATGTTTAAATATGTAATTTGAAAAAGAATGTAGATATACTTTTCTCTATAAAGGTATATCACTATAAATGTTCTTTTTAATTTTAAATATATATATATTTTTTCATTTGTTGTAATATAAAAAAAAAATTATATTCATAAACCTACATGTGTATATTCTTAAACAGTCTAAGCTTTTACTTTTTGACCAATCTATGCGTACACGTGTGCTTGTGATTGACACATTTGCCCATAAGATAGGTCTGTAATGAGTAGTTTAAAGACCACATTTTAAGTTCTTTAATGTTTACCTAATGTTTATCTATCGTAATATAGCATCATAGAATTCCTAAATTATCATTTCCATACTAAAATTATATTACATTTCTGTTTCGGGTATGATATTCATGTTACACCCATAAGTAAAAGCTACCTATTGCAGCCTTTCGGAAGCAAGCAAATCCAGAAATCTTCGGAATATTTTCACCGATCATAACCCCCAAACCCCTTAAACACCTTCATATATATATATATATAATTATAATATCTATGAATTTCAAAAACATATCAAGTTCTAATATCATTCTACTAAAATCTACAAAGAGATAATTAATGATAGTGTGTGATCAGAATACCACATAGCTAATAATTAACTTGTGCAATCATAAAATTACCATAGCATGTGCTTCAATGGTAATTAGCCAAATTTACTCATACCTGAAGAACATTTAAAAAGAAAGAGAGAGAAAGGGGAAAAAAATTATAAATTGGAGTTGCTATTAAGTAAACACAAATGGATTAACAAATTAATTATGAACATTATTCAGTGGAAAAACTGGACCACAAGAGAACCAATCAAGAATTGGATATGAAAAAACATATGTGGATGTACTCGTCAGCTTGGCTGCACCCACATGTGTTTTAAAAATAATTCAGTATTTCATAATTCTACTGGCATGATGCTAAGAACAGTAGAATCAGACAAGTATACTGAATTATTACCAGACAACAATTGGAAAAAATTAAAATTGGAAATATGTAAAATGTAAATAAAAAACCATTGAAATATATAATATATCACTTACAACGATTATCCTAAAATCTTTATAAATCACCACACTGAATTACCACCAGATATCATTTTTGAAATAACATTGTAAATTAGAACCCTTAAATTGTAGAAAAAAATGTTTTACTCACAAGAATGATCCAGAATCCTCAAAATATAGCAACTTCTGCATAATGATCAATTCCACATGGCACGTATCAAACATGTTGACATTCGAGTCGAGTTGAGAGAAATGATTTGAAAGACAAGTTGAGAGCTCTTTTTTTTTTTTTTTTTTTTTTTTTTTTTTTTTTTTTTTTTTTTTTTAACACAACTCGATCAATGACACCCCAACACAAAATAATTCAAAAACACACAAAACTATTCTGTTGATAATACTCTTATAACAAAATTATATCCGTGAATATATAATTACTCCATCTAATTTTAATTCCTGAAAGTAAAATTAATATACAAGCGATAGCTCCCTCTATAGTTAAATTAAAAATAATATCAATAATATCATCAACTAACTAAAACGTAAAGTGTCGCCATCTGTTGGTATTATAATTATTCATAATTAATATTTAGTTACATATCCATATTATTATTAACAAAATCACTTCATTAGATTTAATCAATATATAAATTTTAATAAACAATACTTCCTTGTAGTTTTTACATTAAATTCGAATAAAATCCTTCAATATGAATAAATATACACAGAATTTATTCATCCTGCACAGCATTTCAGATATTCTTAACAAGAGTATATTTTGTAAAAGAGATATTATTTTAAAACAAAGTGCTATGCTGCCAGCTGTGTTAAACCACTGATATATATTATAAACTTATAATTAAATTATTAATTTTTTATTGTTACTTCTACTTAAATATATTTTAGACTTGTTGTTAAATAATTAATGTATTGTTTATACTTATACTTAATTATATTTTAGATTTCGTAGATTAATTTAATATCAAATTAAATAATTATTATTATTACTACTGTGCTTCAATCAAATTTATGCTATGCAGTAATTAAAAATACTTATAAATTTAATTTCATAAAATAAAAAACTATATATATATTTATACACTTTGCAAATATATATGTTTGTGAGTTATAATAACCAATGTTATCCATGTATAATTTTATGTGTTATTGTATAAGTTAAATTATAAATGTATGAAAACTGCTCATCAAAGACACCCTAAACATATGTGATCGGCAACGCACAATCACATACTATACAGAGTGTATATAATGTTCAATCAAATTTTAAATTTCCTAATATGTTATAATTGTATTATTGTATGTTATAATTGTAATATTATATCTATTGTTATATGTTATCGCACATTAAAACAAAAATTTTATTACATACAGTGTTAATAATTAAATGATATAATAAATGTTATTTAAAAGAGTTGATAATTGAATTTATCATAAAAATTGGATAACCATATAATTTTGCTTGATCTCGAATAAATCTAATATTTTTGTTTTTATTTATATCTGAGCATAAGTATTTTATACGATGTAGATAATTGATAATTATATTTTTATATACAGATTTATGTAAACATGAAGCATAATTGGTAAAAATATTTACTTTAAATGGAAAATCAAATCTCTTATCATAAATATCAAAAATTAATTTATAATTATTATTAATATTGATTTTTAAGTCAAGAAAGTTAATATTATTATTAATTAAATCATTTTCGCTTAATTTAAGTTGAGTAGGATAAAAATTGAGTGGTGATGTGCAATTTTTTTCATTGAAATAAAATATGATAATGTCATCAATATAGCGATAAAATACATAATCATTGTTCGTACTAATATTTCTTTCATAATAATATAAGTAAAGGTCAGAGAGAATACTAGATGCTGTTCCGCCCTGTGGAATTCCCTGGCATTGTTTATAAATAATATTGTCATATATTATGTAATTATTATGCAATGTAAAATTATATATATATATATATATATATATGATGGAACTAAGTGGTGTATCAGGCTCGCAGATGTCTCGACGAAGTTGGTTGGCCAGCTTGTTTCAAAATGGTGGCCACTAAAATATTTAAAACTACAAATATATACAAAAAAATTAGAAATACAAATTTTTATTTAAGTTTTAGCACTTAATACAAGGATTACGAAGCATTTTTTCTTTTGCCTCTATCTTAAAAAATGGCTTAGATATAGCAGTTTGAAATTCTAGGATGGCTGACATTTTGAAACAAGACAGCAGATTACAAAAAAATCAGGGATTAATTTATGAGTTTTAAAGACCTTAATTTCTCGCAAATGAATATATATCATTGTTGGAAACATTTTTGGCGAAGTATCACCAAATTTGATGACCAAAAATAAGTCTTTGTAAATGGTGCCAACCTGGCTATAGCTGACTAATTTGCAAATTTCTTATTCATATTCATAACTTTTAAAATGAAGATTTAGGAAAGCTATTCCTCCCGGTACAGACCGGAGGGTCATATTTGTACATGAAACTAATGTTTTAGAAATTAGGTGCTGCTTTATTACAATAGATAAATTTTAGGTCAGCATAAAAGTACTTAATTTAAACATTTAGGCTATAACGTACCAGTTTTTTTATGTATAAAAGTGTGAGAAATGCCCCCATATATTTGAAATTTTGTGTAATCATAGACTTTTTACCAAATCTAGCTTTAAAATCTTCAAACAACATCTCTTAAATCTGGATGTTTTGAAATATGACTTTTTGACAAATACTCAAAAGCATGATTTCTACATTGAATTTTTAATAACATTATTTGCTTTTAGTAATATTAGCCTTATTTAACAGCATAATTTCTGTAAATTAAAAAGCCGAATATTTACGGAAAAACTGGTTTTCACAATTCAATTCTTTGTTTTCCTGGGCTCCGTGCTCAGACGGCTTCTAAAATCAAACTGTATTTCATACACATTTATCTTTGAGAAAATTCTAAATGAAAATATTATTTCAATCAGCGTTGACTTTTACAGATTAGAAAAGCATTCTTTAGATTGAGAAGTTTAATTTCGTATATTTTTAAATGAATACAACATATGTATTTTTTATTTTACATTTTTGTTTGTTACATATAATGAAATTGGGCAAATATTTTATATCTGATATAAAGTTTCTAATCAATAATTTATGTATTTTTTTATAATATTGACTGAATATTGATATGATTATGCCATCTACAAGCGTTCAAAGGTTTTGACAACTGACTTTTTAAGGAACGGGCATTCGGCGCCCTATGATATCGACAGTATGGGAATGACGGAAGATATGTCGTAGTAGGGCACACTGGTTTACAAATAAAAAGGCCGTGGTTCTAGTGCATGCCGCTACGCCATTAATTAGTCGTACAAAGGACACCCAAAGAATATGATGATCGATATGTGACTAGAAGACACCGAAGAAATTAACAGTGATTGTCTGGTGACTGTCTGGCGACCGGTGATTGTCTGGTCCAAACAAAAACAATCGGAGAGGGGAATATATAAAGAACTGGAAAATTAGATTAAGAACGTTCATCTTTTAAGCTCAGATTTCTTTGTTAGATTTTCAACAGCTTGTTCAAAACATCTAATTCTCGAGTTATTTAGAAAACATACAATTAACACGACTGTTCTATTTTTATAAATTTTCTTTTTTACTCTCAGATATTCCTCCATCATTTTAATGTAATCATTCTGAAAATAACACACTTGCAATTCCATTTTATTTATCTTTTAGAAAGATCCATATCCAAATATAAGCACTGTATTACACAATGCATGCGAATAAATTTGATATTAGAAGATAATAAGTAATGTAAAGGTTAATTTGATTCCCAGGCATCAGAAAATTATTATTTTTTATAGTACATAATATTCAAGTATTCACTTTTTATTCATTTTTAATATTAAAATAATTCTTAAAGGAAGAGATGATCTATTGTTTCAACAGAAAAGGCTGTAAAAAATATTATGATTTACATAAATATTTGTTAATTATAATGCATTGCTTAGTTTGGTATTCAGATATTTTTCCTTCCAATATACTCATGCACTGTTTTATGACAGTCTTAGATTTTTTTCTCACATTTATACAAGAAATTAAAAAGCAGAAAATAATTAGAACACACTAGAGACATTCTGAGTTGCATATGGAATCGCAAAAATTTAATTATGAAGATAACTAGATTATATTAATCTCGTTAATACGTTTTAATCAGTAAGTATTCGCTGTAATTAACACATACGCTTCTTTCCTTTTTTTCATTTATTTAACTTCTAATTTATCTATAGAAAAACTATTTTCTTATAATTGGTGTGTTCTGAGAAAACATTAAGTATTTTCAATTAACTTATTTATACATTTTACCAATTTTTTCAGACATCATTTATAAAGAAGCATGGTTAAAAATTTCCATTAAAAACGTCCTTCATTTAAAAAAATTAAAAACAGTCTCTAATAAAAACTTCCGCCACCTAACAAAAGCGCTTTCACCCCCCGCCCGGGCATCATCAGTTATGATCTCTAACCAACTTCCTCTACATTATATACATGACTGGTGGCTGAAGAGCTCCCCCCTATCGGATTTCAATATTTTCTCTCTCTCTCTCCCTCTCTTCCAACATTTTTCTCCAGCGGCAATCGAGTAATGAGTGTACCATGTCATTGCACGCGGCTTTGGATGCATTTATTTCTATTGATTCTCGTAATAACGCGTTATGTAAGTTTTCGTAGTTAGCTATTTTATTTATTTGTAGGGTATCAAGTTTTATTGGAGTTTTAACGTTTAATCTTGCAAGCGCTGTTGACTGTTTATTTAGTTTTATATCTCGGATATGTTCTTTCTTTCTTTCTTCTATTCTTTCTTTCTTTCCTCTTCGTCATTCCTATGTAAGTAACTTTTTCATTTCTACTGTTTAGACAATTTATTTTGTATATTCCTGCTATTTGTATTTCTTCATATTTTTCTATTTCATTTCTTATTGATTTGAAGAGAGATGGATTGGGGGTTAGTGGGACTATTTTTACATCAGTCATGGATATAATGGAGAGGGAGTTGGTTAGAGATCACAACTGATGATGCCCTGGCGGGGGGTGAAAGCGCTTTTGTTAGGTGGTGGAAGTTTTTATTAGAGACTGTTTTTAATTTTTTTTAAAATGAAGGACGTTTTTAATGGAAATTTTTAACCATGCTTCTTTATAAATAATGTCTGAAAAAAATTGGTAAAATGTATAAATAAGTATATGTACAGACATTAACACGTGAACACCTATTTTTAATTTTCAATTAAATTTATAAACACATTTTTATAAATAAAAGCAATTAGTGATCTTATATATATTTATATATATTAATAAAGGATACGTATACAAATATGTCAGGTGCAATTATGTAAAAAAAAAATTACTTAAATTAAACATCTTCTACAGTAAATATATCATAAATTTCTCAGTTTTGGCCAATTGTATCTGGCCCAAAATAACCGGACACATTCGATTTTATACATTTTGTCGAATATCTAAAAATATACTTCTCGGATTGTTCTGTAACTTTACGAATGTAAATAACATGTTTGGTCTCATCTTTTTCAATTAAGATTTTATTACGAGGGCAATTTTTGGACGCGCAAAAAACAGACGAAAAATTAATAATTGAGATCACCAATTAAAATAAAATGCACGAAATGATATGTCACTACAGCACAATATTACGTGGATAGTGTACATAATTTTGTTCATTTGTGGAAAATAATAGGTATATTTATTGAAATATAATGATTTATTTAAAATAAGCAAGGAATTTTGTTTGGATTTAATTACATTTTTTGCATGCGTTTTTAATAAAATGTAAATTAGAACAACAAAGTACTATCAGAATATAAATAAGTTGTACGAAATATTTTCAACTTGTCATGCGCAAAATATACCAAAGATAATTTTTTCAGGATTTAAATGTAAACCCTGTCTTGCAAGTAATATAAAACAAAGTCGAATATCTCAGAAATTCATAAAGTAATCGGTGATATAGTGAGCTGAATATCGGTTGCCTTTGAAAAGTAGCCGAATGATAAGGGATTTTCCACAAATGGTCTTTTTTTGTAACCGACTTCCAACAAAAGAGTTAGCATTAATAAATGTTGTTGCAAAATGAGAAAGAATCAGCAGATGCCTCTAAGCGCGTAGAACATTATTGACTGACTGACTGCTTTACTGTTTACGGTTGTACATAATTTGTTTTCGTGTAGTCGTTCTGTATCGTCATTATAAGTGTCTCTCTCCAAAAATAATCTTTAAGGTAAAGCCATGAGAGATGGCACGGTCGGAGAGATTGCACATATAGGGGTTCGGGGGTAAGGATTAGAGAGAGCGCGCAGCGACTCCAGGTAGTTGTACAACAGCAGTAGTGGAGTGTCTACTTGAAAGTTTACGTTGATTGTTTTGAGCGTCTAAGATGAAGCATTGCTATTTTGTTTTGTTTTCCCAAAGTAAGTGCTTGAATTTTCATAGCTATTCATCCGAATTTTATACGATGTCAGCAGTACAAAATATTTTAAACTTAAACGATTTCTCATAAGCTACTAATCTGGACTAACAATGTGAACATCAACGGTTCGTTTTAGTAGCGGCCATTTTTAAATAAAAGGCCGCGCAATCTCTCTTACCAAAATTGGAGAGTTTGCGCATCTGCTACTTAGGAGAGATGGCGCATTGTTCCCATTAGTTTCCATGCTAGGAGAGATTACGCAGCTTATTGGTAAATTTGCATAAAAAATGAAAAATGAAAATGGACTAATTTTAAGTTAAACGTGTTATCAAATAATTTAGTGTTATTTTGCAATCTTATCTAGACCTGCTTTTTCAGATTCTATAATTTTTTTTCTTTAATTAAAACTTTTTGATCGTTTTTAAAATTATTTCCTTTTTCTGATTCTTTAATCATTAGGTTGAAATATTTACTCCTAAAACAATATTCGTTCACAAAAACCTTACAACAATGTCATTTAAGTGTTCATCATTATTATTGTTAAGAATTTAATTGTAGTTATTATTAGTAACAATCTCTCCTACCCATGTGCGCAATCACACCAACCCAGTAAGGACAGATTGCGCAAAATAACTTTCTTGGTTTTATTACAACTGCTCTATTACATTGCAACATAACAACAAAATGACAATGGAAATGCATAAAAAACAAATGAAGTCAAAATTATTCATGGATAGTTTAGCAAAAAATTAATATTTAGATTTTTTATTGTTATTCTTTTGAATTGTGCGCAGACCCTCCTAGCTTTACCTTATTAGATAAAGATGTTTCTACATTTAAAAAAGCTAATAGAACAAGAACCAGAAATTTAGGTGAGATCAAACCTTTTATTAACTTTTTATTGTCTTGTATGATTTAATAATGTACGAACTCTGTTTTAAATGTCAATGATTAATTTTGGAAGGGGTGCTTCGATTTTGATAATTCTGTTTTTGCTGGTATACACTGGTTCAGATGGTTTTCCAAAATGAACTAAAGCATCAACAAAAAGTACAAAAATAAATATATATATCAATTAAAAATGACAGTCTGTGGTAAATATCTTATCATACAGCAACTTTTAGAAAGGAATTGGAATTAAGGTCATTTTGTTGGCAACATCTTTGTAAATTTTTAAAATATTCGACTGATTTTTTATATCTGTTTCTCTATGTAGAGTTGATTACCAAACCACAAAAAAAATCCTTAGGTATTGATCTCGCATGCGCAGTTAAAAATTATTTCATACAAATGTTCATATTCCATCAAATATTTAATATTATATTAATGAAATTGTACTATGTGCTTTCTACTGTAATTTGTCAAAATTTCTGAAAGTTGCATTAAATTTGGTTAAAAACCGTGCATGCTATAAACAAAAGACAGGGGAAAATTTCTTGAATTTTTGAAAGAAATTTTATTTCTCCAAAGATATGTGAACTAGTTTTAAAAAAATGAACACAAATATAGTACAATATCCAAATAGTTATATGCTTGGGCTACAGATCATTCCAAGCATATTGTTTTACAAGGTAATCGAAAATATAATTTCTTTACTTCAATTTTTAATTTGCCCCTTAATTTCTCCTGTGATCAAATTTTCACAGAAAATATAAGTTTAAACATTTTTTTTTATATTCCTGCTGTTCCAAAATGTTGCGTAGAGAATTACTCTAGATATTTACAAAACATCAAAAGTCGAAAGTTCTCGGCGATTTTTGGCCATATAATGTATAAATGGTGCATTAGATTATCATGAGAATGATTTTTTTTAACAATAAAATACTTACTTGATATTATGTATATCAAACCGCAATTTTGAAGTTAATTACTAGGATATATATATATATATATATATATATATATATATATATATATATATATATATATATATATATTAGGATGGTTCACAAATCTATGGCAAAATTTCTTTTTTTCTCATACAGGCCGACAATCCTTCATTTGCTTTTTACATCTGCATTATTCTGGCAAAGTATCAAACTCCTACTCCAAATAAAAGACTGTGGTCAATGACTTTCGATTATTCACTTTTGGAGATATTTTGGCTGTTGTAGTTGAATTTGATAAAAGTTGAGGTAAAAACCAAATATTTTTAATATATCTTTTATTTATATATTTACAATATTAGTAAACGTTAGCAAAATAGTTAACATTATATATATTTTTTTATATTTACTTTTTGAAACATTATTAACAATTGATTTTTTAGTTGTCTTGCTAGTGATGGTTTTTCTTTTTGCTTCGACAACTTGCAAGAGAGACTGCTTATCAACGTCATCATTTGTTAAAAGTTTCTTGAATTATTGAAACAGCAAAACATGAACATCCCTCACAGTGCTATTGTTCACCAACCTTAGTTCTTTGAGATAATTTTTATCATTTTTATAGCTAATATTGTCTTTCCATGCTTCAAGTGAATGTTGTAGAAAGTTGTAGAAAGGGTAACTAATATTCAAAAGAGAAAGAGGCTTAAAGGTTCTTTTTGTTGAAAAATATCCCAGGCTTGCATCATCTTTCAATATTTTTGATTGCCTTAATACCCTTTTTAAGCATTTTGCATTGTTTATACCTGCGATAGTTTTTGCCTTGTCTTTTGTTGGTACTCTGTCTGAAAAAAAGGCAAGACCAACAAATTCATCTCAAAGGTAGAACATGTGATTTTCTAGGCATTTCGTTGCTTCTGCTTCAATATCACAATCGTGTCATATCTCCCATAATGTAACGTCGACTACAGAAGCTTTAGCATCAAGGGGAGATTCTATCCCTGCTTTGCTGTAGAGATGAACATTAAACTCAGAAACAATTTGAGCAGCACTTCTTTTCTCTTAGTTAGATGGAAAACGTCTGGTTGATCTCAGATTAAATGATTTTGAGATCGTAGAGGAAGTTACCATCCACGTGCATGATAAATAACACCTGGTGCTTTCCAATGGATTTTCTCAGGTGGATTACCCAGAACAACAAGTGCCAAGTCAATTATCTCTATATAATAATCATTAATGACCATAGATTTTAAACGGATAAACGATAGATCCATTCTTTAAAATCTTTATTTCTTTTTTGAGTTCTATCTCCGGAAAATACTTTTGTTCAATTCCTTACCAAACATTTTAAAATCTGTTAAAGAATGCCATTTCTGGGGGGAACTGGACGGTTCAAGGCACAAGCTAAAAACCTTTGTCAAGATTATTTAAGTAACATAGTGACGACAGGCTAGCGCAGTAGTTCATGACTAAGTTTTTCCTAAACGAATGCATGCTACTTTTACACAAGCAGTTTTTATAATCGTAGTGTCAAAACGTATGGCTTGAATGTTTTTTTCTACATCCAACTTGTGCATGTGTAATATGGCAAAAACAGAATTCAATACATTTTCTGATGTTCAACCAACACACAACTTTGTCAAACCCTAGTGATTTTCAATACCAGCTCCCAAAATAAACAATGAGAATCGGTCAACCTTTTCTAGTCGTAAACCTTCGGCTCAATTTTTGCTGTCCCAATGGAAGACTAGAAGGCTATTTCATTTAAAATCTCGAATAGCCGACTCAACATATTCTTTCTAGTATTCTTTCTATATCGTCGTATGGTTCTTCTTGAAAGAGGAAGTGCAATGTGTCTTCAGAAAAGTCACAGTTAATAAGAGTTTAAAAATTATTTGAAATTGTCAGATTTTTAGCATAAAATATTTTAAAAGTAGAGACAGTGGATTTTTTCAATAAACTTCGTCATCATCAGGAAAAGCAACATCATCACCATCACCACCATCACCACCAATGATGTGTACTGGTGGCATTTGGAATAACATTTGTTTTTTTCTATTAAGGACATGCAGCTACTTATCTTTTGAAGCAATGAGGAATTCGCCGAGATTGATTTGAACCAATTCGACATAGAGATGGTGTCTGTTTTCCTCAAATGTAGAGTAGCTGTCAATGGGCATGTGAGAACGTAATGTAGCGAATCCCCTCTTGCGCCACAAGTGCATCTTGAAGACAAAACTTTATTAAATTTAATTAAATAAGCCGGGAAAGGGCCATGATTGATAGCGAATATATATAGGTATCGATGACTTAGAAGATAGTCTTCTGAAACTTTTGTCTTCAATGCATAGGTATATCGCCCAGTGGGACATAAATCCCAATCCCGTTGCCCTGAGTTATGTAAAGTTTGCTTTAACATTCTCTTAAGATATGAGGAGAGGATGGATATGGTATAAATGTTTCTGGTATTAATGAATTTCGGTCAGTTGCTTCCTTTGCTAACCGATCCACTAATTCATTACCTGTTATGCCTGAATGTACTTTGTACCATTGTAGATAAATTTTTTGTGTTGCTCCTTGCAGAGATTGGATTATTTGGCTGATTATTATATTTTTTGTAGATATATCTTTTAGTGCTGATATTGTAGATTGGCTATCTGATTTTATAACTATTGTGCGATATTTTGATTGTTTTGACCATTGTATTGAGTCCAAGATCGCCAGCTGTTCCGCTTGATACGCTGAGTTTTCGTTCTGTATTCTTTGCTGATATGTATATATTATTTCTTCTTTAAATACACAGTAGGCATAACCCGCGCCGATTTCAGTTTTGGAGCCATCCGTGTATATTTACACATCTGTCTCTATTTTATTTTGTGGATCAAATTTTATATTAAGATATTCTTTTGAGGTATCAATATATTTTTTGTATGCTTTGTTTTGAAATGTATCAGAGTGATGTGGGTGTGATGGCACTCCCAGTCTCAGTATCATTCCTTGGTCTGCAATCTGTTTCAGTTTTAAAGGTAGTGGAGGAATTCCTGTCTGGACATTTAGAGCGGATGTAGGATAATTTTTATATGCTCCAGAAATTAGTAGCAGACAAAGACGCTGAATAGATAAGAGCAGGCGAAAGCCATGTGACTTTTGCAATCTTCGAAACCATGTAGCTGCTGCATATGAAACTTTCTTTTCTAGAATGGAAGTGTACCAAGTTTTTATGATTTTTTTGGAAATGCCACTTATGGTTGATGCGAATTTTAACAAGTTTTGTATTGTTGCTGACATTTCATCCCGTTTGATTCTAAGATGTGGCAAAAATGATAGGGTTGAGTCTAAATGTATTCCTAGATATGGCATAGTATCTTCAGTTTTAAGATTATGTGAATCAAGTTTGAAGATTGGACGCCGTTTTAAATACTTTGGACGTCTGAGATTCAGACATTGGCACCTGTGATAAGATATTTTCAGATCTGAAGTTTGAGCCCAATCGCTAATTACTTGAAGAGCTTCATTTCCTCTCCTTTCTAGTTCGGCTCTAGTTCTTGCCTCAATGATTAACATTAAATCATCTACGCATATGCTATGACTCTTATATTTTTATTGCTGAGAATATCGATTAATTGCTGCATAAACACTTTCCACAGGAAAGGACCATAGCACGAGCCTTGTGGCCAGCCTTTGGAGAACCAATGTATTTCATCCATTAGCCAGTTGGGATATGCTCCTCTTTTAGTTAGGAAGGACCTTGTTGTGTTAATATAGGGCTGTTCAATATTTAGTTGTTGAAGTAAGATTAATGTCTGCTCCCACGGAAGATTATCAAATACATTTTTAAAATCTATTGACAACAGGGATATATACGAGTTGTTTTGTTTAATTATTTCTATATGTGAGAATAGTGTTTGAATTGTTGTTTCTGTTGATCTCCCTTCCGTGTATCCATGTTGATTTTCAAAGAGTATTCTATTTCTGTGTAAAGAGAAGTTTATCCTTCGCAGTAAGAGTTTTTCATATATCTTTCCGAAAACTGGGAGCAAAGTTATTGGCCTGTAGGAATCAATCTCTGTAGGGGGTTTGCCCGATTTCAAAAAATACACCAATTATTCCTATTTTCCAAACATCTGGAAAATAGTTCAGTTTCAGTAGTGTTATGTACATTTGAAGTAGGAGATCTTTTTTAATTTTGAAAATATTTCTTACTATGCGATGATATCATCTATTCCCGGCGCTTTGTTAGCATCAAAAGAGTAGATGACGTCTCTCAATTCTTGAATAGAGAACGGCGGTACAGTGTCCGTTGACTGTGGATACAGATTAACTTTTGGATTAGCTGATGGACCAAAAATTCCTTTTGTGAGATCTGTGAATAGTTGCTTTTTAGTTTGGGTTATGGTGTCTGAAGAAGATAACGCATACGATTCTTTATGATAGAAATTTCGAAAAAGGTGGTCATATATTCTTTTATATCTATGATGCTTAATGTTTTAATAAAGATTTAGGGTTTAATATTCTTAATACTATTGTAACGTAGGATACAAACAGGTAATGTTATGTTAGACGAATTTAGTGTATTATGTTAATCTTGAGGTAAATATCTCCAGAAAAGCTCTAGATATATGAATTAAAATCGTGTTTTTAATTAATAAATGTTGCTTACATTTTATGTTAAGAACAATGGATACATAAAGTCAATAAACATTAATAGTTTAATTTGAACATTTCAAAATTAATGAAAAAAGACAATGTGCAGATCCACGGCTAACAGCTGAAAATAAAAAAGGTACCTCCTGTCTCCGAATATTTCTATTAAGTGACAAATGCTATTATATTTTAAAACGTTATAGCACATAATTATATTGTAACGTATAGTACCAAAGAGACAGATAAATAGATATATATTTATAGCTATAAATAAATATATATGTATACATGAAGTAACAAAAATCTATAAACAATATCTATGTTTTTACGGCGAGGTATTCGTTTATGCCTGCGGTCTTCCTGTGCATTACTTGTGAGCTTTTTTTGCAGTTTCACCTTTAAAAAAAAATTATCTTTTAATTCTAATATCATAAGTTTATAGGAGGGTTTATTTTCGCAGTGTCTCTGCACTTCACATATATCATTGAACTCACCATAACCGTTTGAGATAATTTTCCTTCTCTCAAAGAGTACTCTTGTTTCAGCCATTATTTTAAGTTAGTCAAACCTGAAAGGAAAAGGAAATATGCTGGTTATTAGGAATAATCTACACATGAAATTTTAAAGGGCATTATTTCAAAATGTAATTCGGCAAAAAAATGTATATATATATCCAGAAATATAAAGTATTATATGTGTACAAATATTTTGATGATAAAAACATTAATTACGTCTTACTTACATGTAATTTAAAAATCATAATTTAACTATGTAACAGTTTTTTCAATGAAAACATCAGAATTTTAGATTTTATTCATAATGAAGAAAGGAAACATTTATACAACTAGTTTATTAATTAGCATTCATTGATATCTAAAACTGATCAAAACAATTCGTGTCATTTACACTCGTATCGTCCCTTCGGGTATATAAATTACAGAATATATTTAATGTAAACTTATTTATATATTTTTTTCATTTTATTGTTTGTGAGTTCAAAATAAATAAATATATTAGAGATATGAGATTTTATATATTTTTTAATTTATTAGATTTTTTTTCTAAAAATATGACCTTAATTGTAAATGAAAAATATAACAAAAATATTTTGATTATTAAATTAAATGTTGAAATGTGCATTCTTATTGAAAATCCTTCCTCTTCAAATCGCAGAAAATGTCCCAACTTCCTTCATTAGTACGAAATATTATACATTTTTAATACGGTTTATAATGCAAATGAAATAAAAATTCAAGTACTACTAATTAAATACAATATCCCAAAGAGATTTGCAGTGTTTAATTAACAGCTGCTCACTACTTTAATAAATACGGGAATATAAAATCAGAATATATGGTTATACAGCATCGTTAACAGAAATAATATTTGATGGAAGGAAAATGATTGCGCATAGATTAAATAATTAAATTGGCATTTATTCATTTCGGAGGTTACTTCAAGAAGGACGTAAGATATCATCTCTCTAGAGGTAATCGAAACTGCTAATCATAATAGTAATGAGACTAATAGGAAAATAATTTATATAAGATTTATTGGTGTTATGTATTTAATTACTTCACGGTTAAGTTACGACCTACGAAATATTTTGTTCGAAAAAAAAAAAATAAAGATGCGTTTCATTTAATCGTAACAAAGAGTATGGTTGATAGTTATGCATACATCAGATGTACGTTAGACCAGAGCGATAATGATCTCATATATAATAATAAATATTGAGAAAAATCAACGTTCATTGCTTGTATATAATGAGACTTTCATATAATATTAAATTGGTGGAAGCATGTATTTGACAATATCAATTGAATCTATAATTATAAAAATATAAAGTATTACAATAATTATTTTTTTAAATATTATACACTTCTGAATCGAACAAAACAAACCGTATGAAAAAATTCAAATTTAAACCAAACCAGTTTATAATAAAATGTTTAGGTACATTAAAACAAGCTCAGTTTGATTTTAAACTTTGCACATATTTTTCTCAAATCATGTTTTTGATACTTGTGTGCACTGTATAGAACGCATTGTTGGCAAAAAAATAATTCCTTCTCGGTATATATATATATATATATATATATATATATATATATATATATATATATATATATATATATATATATATATATATATAAATCATACCTACATAATATTCACCGACACTTTTGTGAAATAATGCAAGCTTTATTTGTTGCATTTAGAATGTATTTTTTAAATACTATACACCTTATAAAGCACATTCTAATTGCAAAAAATAAAATTTACCTCAATAATCGATTGCCAGTATGATCCTGTTATACATCTCTGTGCAGAAGAATCATCTTTCCGTATACCATTTATTCTTTATTGCGTGCTCACGTAGCAAAATACTATGTGCGAAAAACACACGTAATGTTATCCAGTTGTGTAATTGTAATATTTTAATGCAGTTTGTTTTGTTGGATTCAGAATTATACAAATTAAAAACATATATATATATAAAATGAGACTGTGAAAAAAAATGTGCATTTTTATTCATGCAAAGACTTGCAAGCAGACTCACCAATGGGAACATTCTTTATAAAATGTTTGTTTGAAATTGAAGTGTTTGTATTTTTTTTATGAGATATCTTTGTTCGATGTCTAGGTATCTTTAGTTTAACCGATTTCAGCTGTAGTTTTTATTTCTAAGGAAATTTTCAATTTTGGAACAATTGCAAATTTAGAATTTTATGTAATGAATTATCTTAAAACGTCATTTTACCTCTGAAAGAACTTCAAAATGGATTTTGTTTAGCAAGCAATTATTCTGTAAAGCGTAGCATCGCCATCTATAATTTATCATGAAGTAACATGAACCATAAAAAGAGATACAATATACATTTATATATATATATATATATATCACATTTTCTATTTGTTGCTTTCACATTTTTTATTTGTTTTTTGAAAACTGATTCTTAAGAAAATTAACTATTAATGAAGACAGTTCCTAAATATGTAATAAATATCATAGATACAGTTCTTAAATATTGTCTGGTAATATTAAGTTTCTTGCTTTTTCACAAATATGGTGATTTTAAACAGCAAGCAAAAAATTTTCAGGGATGATAATGGCCATCTAGGCAAACAGATTTGTACAAGAAACCTGGATCGTAATCTACTAATTTGTTAAAAAATACTTTGCATCTCACTCCAAGTTGAACTTGGATTTTTCTTTTATAAATTAACTATAATGACATTTTCAAACTTCTTACTTTGGTTTCTAATAAATATGATGATTTGATGAGAAGTGATAAAATATTTTTAAATCACACACAAAGGGAGATATAAAGTTCAATTTCGGCTTGTAGTCAGATGCCCTGTATTTTTGGTGGAATAAGTGTGTTCGATGCTGGTTTCCTGTACAAAAAAGTGTTTGTCTTTACCACATTATCTTGCCTGTAAGTCTCTTCTAAAATTTTAGGAACACAATGTGTATTTACAAAATCAGAAAACTCTATAGACCACTGTAATACATTTAAAACCTAAATTGCGAAATAAAAGGAGTGGGAAAGTTGCCAGAATTTGAAAAGATTGATTTTTTTAGTATTTTTTTTATAAATACAAACTATATGATTGTAAAAAATTCCAGCACTTCTCTATTATCCTGCCGACCACTTTTTATAACAAAAAACTATCGCCAAACTGTAAGATTAAACGCCAAAAATGCAGTCCCATTTACTTGATGTATGAAGCATTATACGTGTTTGTTATGTGATCAAGTGGTTTTTAATTCGACATTTGCATGTATTTTTCATTATGTTTTACTGATTTATTAGTTATTTCATTAATTAAAATAACAATTGTGTTCTTTAATTCTTATATTTTATTTATTTATTTATTTTGATATTCCAATGACAACGTTCCATCATTTATTTGCTTTTACAGTTTGGCGATGTTTTTTTGTTATGAAAAGTGGTCGATGGGTTAACAGAGAAGCACCAAAATTCCTTCTAATTCCGTCAAAAAAATCTCTTTGATTTGAAAATATTTGGTAAAAAAAAAAAGAAAATTATTTGAAGTCACAGAAAAAATTATTTAGTTTTATTAATTAAGCTTAACTTCACAGGATAATTTATTAAAGTTTTATTAAGTAAACAAAAGTTTAAATAGTTTCAAGTGGCAATAATTTCAGCTTTTTGAAAACTTTTAGTTTAATTTTTGAGAAATATTGAATCCCTTTCAGTATTGATCTCAATATCAAAACACTAATTATACATCCTAATTAATATCCATCAAAAATTAACAGGATTAATTATACACAATTTTAAGTTCATCTAAGGGCAATCGTCTCACGTATCCGGGGGAGGCATTCCTCTTAAAAAGCATAAAATTGTCCTCATATAATTTTACATATGTTCTATTCATTAATTGTTTGAAAATGAAAAATTTCTCTCCCCTCCCCTTCCGCCCCTCCCTCTTTAAAGAAAAATGAAATGTCCCTTCAGAGTTGCAAAATCCCAGAGAAAAATTTCTCATTTTCAACACCGAAGTAATACTCACCTTGTAGAATCCACAAGTTGAAATTCAAATATAGTTGATTCATACAAGTAAAATTTAGAATCTAAATGTCACAAATTTAGTAAAACAAATGTAAACAGGAAAAGTACTTATGAACATATAACTTGGCAAAATATTTCAAAGTGGCGGAATAAAATAATGTTGGAGTTAAGTGAAGGTTTGTTGTGGTTTGATTAAAAGAAAATAAAAGAAACACTTTGAATTTATTGCAGAAAAATATTATCCAAACTGCGCATTAAAATCTAAACTAGAGAATTGTTAATCATCTGAGCTACATTTATAAAGACAATGTTATGCGTTTTAAAGCGAATCATATAGAAGTTTCAATTAAATTGTACTTAGGCGGTTAAAGACAAGGATACGTGTTAGCCAGATTTGGCAAGCAAGCCTGATTTGCTTAAAAGCACTCATCATACCTATAGATGTCAGGCTATTAAACTACTTTTTAGAAATTAGATGAAATGCAGCCTTAAAAGTACAAGCATAATGCGAATGACAATTGACAATATATGAAGTATAGTCACCGTTCAAGATATATTTCCTATATTCAGATGTCCATAAATATTTTATGCCAAAAAAATGCTCACCTATGTACACACAGTTACAAGCCGAGCACATTATATTAAATATATTTGTGTGAGCATACATATATTCACAGATACTGCTAAAAATGCCATCATGGTGTACACTTAAAAAATGATTTAGTGAAAAGGAAACTAAAAAAAAAAAATGAAAAATAATTGTAACGTTTCCCATCAAAATATGTTGAAACCTGGAAAGAAAACTTCTCCTAAGCTACGATATTTTAGTATGTCAGTTAATACTGTTGCGAAACCGACAGTGGAAGTTTAACTGTTTCAGGAGCAAAGTACTTCTAGTTGTAAAATCCTGAAATGTTTGAAAGACACCTGAATTTACAAACACATTTATTTGAAAATAACTAAAAGCCTTTCTTCACGTAAATTTATAAGAGGAAAATTTTCATTCCGAAGTTGTGAAGCCAATGTGGCATTTAGTGATTCAAGTTAAGTATTTCGAAAATGAACCACAATGGGAAGCGTGAAAACTCACAAATAGTTAATCATTTTTAAATGTACAAATAAGTTACTTACCCAGTATTTTTATTCATTTAATATATTCTTGTGTTTAGAATTGTAAAAAAAGTATAAAGATTGAATTATAAAAATCAAAGACTACACTAAATATTTTATTTTCAATTATTTCATAAGACAAATGAATAGCATTAAAGTGACTATCATATAAATATAATATGCAATGTAAATAATGAAAAAAAGGAATAATTAAGGAAAATTTAGTAATTTATTTATTTTATGAATTTTGAAACCCCTGAAATTCAGGCTATAAGGAATATCCCCCACTAAAATTGAAATTCTATTTCAAACCCTGATACTGATCAATTCAGGTATATTATTTTTCTTGTATACCTTTAACATTTCAGAATTGAACTTTTATTAACAGTCAATCTGACACGTATAAAATATTGAAAGATTGATTTTTTAAAGCAACTTACTATATGTTTAACGTTTCAATTTATATTCAGATGAGTTCCGGTATTATTTTCCAATTCCATTCTTCCAATTTAAAATTATACGAAAAGCGGATCGATGGTGATAGAGTTAGTAATAAATGTTTTTGTATTAAATTAAAACGAAAATGCTTTTCTTTCAAATTATTTTTAAATATCTGGCCTGGAAAAAATATTATATATTCATTTCTAGCCTGAAAATAAAATTTAAACAAATTTAAATCAAATTTATATAGTATAAAGAGACTGCTAAATATACCGGATGATCCAAAAGTCAGGACGAACTTTAAAAATGAATAATTCGAAAACGAATCAAGATACAAAGATACGGTTTGCACCAAACGGATGGAAAAGAAACCGGGTTTTGTGTGGCAACGAAAAAAATACTTCTGCTGGCGAACCCGCAGATGGCGCTATAGTGTTTTATTGCACCAAAAGATGATTTACAAATGAAAAAATTTTGACAATTTACAAGTCAGCTTAATTACAGTTAATTAGTACTACAGTAAATGTTCAATATACTGTCCATCATTCAGAAGTACTGCAGTGAAATGAGACACCACACCGTGCACAGCATTTACTAGCATTTCTTGCGTTATGGCAGACACATTTTGGCGGGTGGCATCTTTCAGTTCTGCTAGTGATGTCGGTTGGTCGCGGTACACTTTTGACTTCAAGAATCCCCACAGCCAAAAGTCACAGGGTGTCAGATTGGGAGATCTTGGAGACCATGCGTGATTAAAGTAGCGACTGATAATGCGATCCTCTCCAAATGTTGAGCGTAGTAGGCGTTGCACAGGCATAGCAATATGAGGTGGTGCTCCACCTTTCATAAAGGTGACTGTTTGCCTGTCGCGCTTGCAGTTCAGGAATAATGTTGTTCTGTAACAGTGCTACATATCGCTGACCAGTGACAGAAACTGTCTTGAAACCGGTCTGTATGACTTCCGCGAAAAAATGGACTAATTATGAAATCAGCAGTGAAGCCACACCAGACTTTCACTTTAGGCTGTTGCAAGGATACCTCAACAAATGCATGTGGATTTTCTGTGGTCCACACTCGACAATTGTGGGTGTTAACAGCGCCAGAGAGAGTGAAACTCGCTTCATCTGCCCAAAGCACAGTGTGAAGCTAGTCGTGCTGCTCTTCATCTTATTGAATACCAAATTCGCAAAATCTCGGCGAGAGTCGAAGTCGAGAGGTTTCAGTTCTTGGTTATGTTGCAACTTGTAGGGATACCGTTGCAAAGTTATTCGCAGTGCTCTCCAGACACTTCCGTATGACACTCCTGTCTGCTTCGAAACTTCTCGAGCACTGCACTCCCCCATGTGCAGCAACCGCCGACATGGATTGGACCATCGGCTCTACTGTCGTGGCAACAGCAGCGGCTGTTGAAGAACGTCCACTTCTTTGACGTGACGCCAAAGAACATGTAGCTTCAAATTTCTTCATCCTTTTGTTCAATGCAGAAGACGTTATTTGTCCTTTGTATCTCGCATACCCTTCATGTAGCCATATGCTCGCAATGCCGCAATGACACTTTCCGAATTCTTATAATACAGTTTAACTAAGAGGGCTTTTTCAATTATGGACAGCATTTCGAAGCATACAAGCTTCGACTACCATTACTTGCTGCAATTGCTCCTTTTTATATCGTTTGTTTGTTGTTTGCATAATCCTACATCCGAAATCCGACAGCGCCATCTGTTGGTCGCCAACAGAGCTAACCGTATCTTTGTATCTTGATTCGTTTTCGAATTATTCATTTTTAAACTTCGTCCTGACTTTTGGATCTATTTAGCTAAATCTATTACTCCTTCTGGAACAATTCCCTATTTGGAATTTATTTGGAGTTTATTTAGACATCAGATTGAAGAATAATCTAATCTTGAAAATAAAAGAAAAGCGAGACTATTTATTTATCCGTCTTTATTATGCTTATTATGGAAATGAAAAATAAAAGCTTCCGTTCAAGTATTCACCAAAATGATTATTACGAAAAATTTTGCATAACTGTGGTCGCAGTAGTTCTTCATCTGAACTTCGGACTGCAAACCAAAGCACATATTTTATTGAGGCTTGTGAAGTGGAACCCAAGTTCGAATGCTTCGCGCACAAATGAAAAATGATTATGTGCATTTTTCACCTTGAGAAGAATGTAGATGTGCCGTAGCTTTCATCTCGATCAGACGGGTCGAGCGATTGTCCCTTTATTAATTTCATGCCGGTTGGAGAGCCACACATTTAACTAATATTTAAGCCCGACAGACGGTCGGATCAATTCCAAATGTATATCAGTTTAAATTAATATTGTAAATATTTTATATTATAATCAAGATATTAAAAGTATAACGTAAATCACTTTGAAAACTGTCTGGACTATCACTCATTGATCCTAGACACCAGCCAAAATCCTACATAACTGACTTCATTTATCATTCTCAAGTATTTTTATTGGTGAAAGATCTATAATTCAGTCAGCAGCAATTTGACACTACTTAATAGAACGTAGTTTGACGCTTAATTAACTTCCTTTTGTATCTAATTCATGTATATTTGTAACCATATCGCTACCAAAACTTCTAATTTTTGACTTCAAACTTGGCTGTGGACCGATTACGGAAGATTAGGAAGATTTTATTTGATGCAAAATAGGGGACTATTTTTTCTATCCGAATCAGTCATCGAAGTTTTTTTCCAGGTTAATGGTTACATGATTGCAACTGGTATATAAAATGAAAAGACAGTGAAAATAACGTTATTTTAATTTTATTCAAATAATTCAGCTTTAAAAACCCACTTTTTTATGATTCACATTTCTTTTAAATATGGAAGTTAAACACTGTTCTTTGTGTGCAAATAATTTATTTCTTTTCCACTGTATTTACTCTACTGGAGTCCAGAGATAGAAAACAGCAGTAGACCTGCCAGAAGGTGACGTATATTTTGAAATATAATGTAACCTAGAGTAAGATTTTATTTAAACTACCAGAACCATACATAGCACCAAGCGGAGAGACCTGTAGTTCAAGGACTGACAAACAAAAATGAATAACCCGAACATTATTTTAATACAATGGTCAAACTCTGCAATGATTGCACTGCTCTCTTTTTTAGTAGAGTGGTGACTATAAAGCATTTTAATTTCTATTTGTCATAACGGCCAAATTTCGCTACCAAACTAACGCTTAAGATAATATAATAGCGCAATGGCATTCGCATTATATTCAGTAATGTGGAAGGATTTCCAGGTGAAGGTCCATATAATTTTAAAATACATATTCGAATTCACCATTTCGTTTGATTCAAGGGTCATTTAGAAAATGGACCAGCGCAGCGGGTATAGCCTGGTAGTATATTAATAAAGTATGCTTTTAGTTCCTCGTGATAGGAATGATTTTTATGCAAAGGGTGTTATGTCGTTATGAAAGTTTGAAATTAATCCTTGAATGATTAAATTACAAACAAAAAATGTAATACCGAGCAAAATATAAACTTTTTAAGTTAAAAACAAAACATTTTTCCTTACAATACCTGAATTATTTTTATACCTTTCTATACAAGAAAATTTTTAAAAGTGTAATAATTACTTGTGTTACAAAGCTTCAACTTTATCAAACTTTTTCTTTTAGATTCAGGGATTTTCCACAAGACTAAGTTTATTTAACTAGTTTAAATTACTTGAGTGTACTCCTTTCTGTCCCATTGTATTTTTCTATTTTCCATTTTGAACTTGAAACAATAGCTTTCTAATTAGCTTTCACAACAACATTTGGATGAAATTAAAAAAAAATAGTTTTAATTATAAATAAATTATTGTTTGTTTTTTGAAAGTTTGGATACATAGCGTTTTAAATCAGAAATTCAACAAGTGTTATTTACTCTAGTGCTACATTTTTTAACTGTTAACTTTTGAAACTCAATATTTTTTTTGATTTATCAATAACATGATTTCCATTATATTTGAGGAACAAAGAATAATTGTGCAGACATCATTAAAATAAATTAAGTTAAAGTAGTAATTTTTGAAAAAATGTTTTAGTCTAGAATTTAAGTACATGTTAAAAATTAATTAAACTTCTGTTGCATAATTCCCTGAGTCAATCTAATATTTTTAATATTCATCGGATCACGCAATACCTGTTTTATTTAATAAGTGTAACTTATTTAGTTACTTTTATTTAAATTTACTAACATCATTCTATTCATTTAAAATGTTTCTTTAGAAAATTTCCAGCTTAAAGAAAAGTTTATTATTTTGCCATGCCTCTCTCTATATTAACGCTTTATACCCAGCAAAATAATATGAATAGTTTTTAATTTTCATACCCTTCTTTAAAGCATAAACACAAATTACACTAAAACTGACTAACAAACTAAAATTCGGACGCATTATCACAGATAAGTGTAATATGTTTAGAGTACATTTTGAAGATTTAGTGCTTTCTTTCAATTTTAAGGAATGTATTTTCCCATGCTTAATGAGTTTTTTGAAGCTTGATATTTTAATGTCTGTTTTAATTGAGAAATTTAATGTAGATTAAATCTGAATTTTTGATTCTAGTATTAATGAGCGTGGATATGTTTTCCGGTGTGTTACATGAATATTGAGTTTGTCTTACATGTTAAACTTTAAAAATTGTTATATGTTAAAATTTATAACATGTTAAAATCATAAAACATGTGAAACATGTTAAATTTTAAAACATTTTAAAGTGAGAAAATATGTGAAAACATGTTAAAATTTATAACATGTTAAAATGAGAAAACATGTGAAAACATGTTAAAATTTAAAATACGTGTATATTATTTACGAAATTGCAGACGACAGGTTAAAAAATATTAGAATCATTAAACGTGACGGAAGAAATAATCTGTTAAAATTAATGAATCATTTTATACAGATCTTGTTATTTTTCACAATTATGAACGACATGTTATAAAGTAATAGAATCATTTGATATGGCACAATAAAAAATATGATAAAATTGATGAATATTTTCATGGACAAAATCATCAAAATGCACATTCAAATTTGGCCAAATATTAACAATTTATCTTTGTCCAAATATGATACATTATTTAGACCTTTTACAATGAGAAATGCAATAAGACTTTTTTAGAAATGCAATAAGACTTTTTTAGAAATGCAATTCAATAACCTAGATATTAGATAATTTTTATCATAAAAGAAAATACTCCACTAAACTAGTATACTCAAAATCAACGACACATTCCCATTTTATTGCAGAGGAAGTATGTTTGATATTTACAATGCCGAGTGCAGAGATTTTGTTGGTTGATTGTATAAAATTTAATAACACAAAGTCTACATTTGGTTATTCTGCGCCAATCAAGAGTTAAAAAAAATAAATAACCGAGTGCAGAGAAGTAGAACGAAGTCTTCATAAAATGTGATTTAAACAAAACGATATGAAAAAATTATCGTAAATATATTGAGTTTCAGATTAAAAAAAAATAAAAAAGTTATTATTTTGATACTATAAGCGTAAATATGAATAATAAGCCATACATGCGGAATAAATAATCTATTTTACAATTTTCTTCAATTAATGTTAAAACTACAACCAGAAATGCATATAAATATTCTGATCAATGCGTTAGTTACATTTTTAAACACAGCTAAACTAGCTTGCATTATATTTTAAAACCCTTTTATTATAACATATTTTCCTTAAAAACATCGTATTATATATAGATTTTTTTTTTCTGGAAGACTCTAGAAGAGTCATTTGTCTCGTTTTTCTTTTAATGAAATAGCCATAGTGGAATACGGGAAAACTTCACCAAATGATGAAAAGTGACAAATTTCTGTCGAAACATTTTCCATTTATCACACGTATGTGTCATTTATAAAGAAAGGGGAGCACTTAACGTCGATTTCCTAGAATTGAAAAACATCGTTTTCCTAAAAGAAATCAATGATCGTACGCCACTACAATTATTGAAGCAACAAATTTGCCATTGTTTCATATATTTCTCCTGTAAGAAAAAAATCTAATGGTTTTTAATTATACTTGAAAAATAATCTAAAACAAAAGCAAATAAGCGGTAAATAGATACAATATATTGATAACATAAAAAACATTGTCATCATACATATTTTTTTCTTGTTCAATTTTTTCTACTTAACTTATATTTGTAGAATGTCTATATAAACCATAAAAAAAGTCCGATAAGTTAAAAAAGCATAATAAATACTAATTCATTTGTATTGTGCTTATCCAATTGCAATATTATTTGAGAATATAAAATATAGCTATGAAATTTGAAATGTGCATTTTTTTTGGTTTACGTAAATGAAATAAAAATTAAATTATCTTTTTTAAAACAAATTTTTAAATGTTCGTGGAATTTCTTTTAGTAAAGAATTTTTAAAAAGTTTTTTATATATAATAAAATGTCTTAATTTTAATACATTAAATTATTTTATATATATCTGATACTAAAAAAATAATAATAACAATACTTTAAGTTTACATTACATACAAAATTACAAGACTATGCTAACGCTAACTGTGAACTATTAACTCTGAACTAGTTTTTTTAAGTACAGAATATTTCTACTGTTTTAACTATTTTGCGATAAAATAAAATTTATCTTCATTATTTATTTAACTGAAAGGAAAATAATTTATTATTTAGGAAATTATTATTACTAGAGCATAAAACCCGGGCTTCCCGGGATAGAGAATATAGGTGAAAACCATTTATTACATTATCTTGTCTCCCATATGCCTTTTTTTTTATCTTAGATAACGTTCGCGTGCTAATTTTAATTCTCCGCACCCAATTCACTGTTGTAACCTACTGAAACTTATAGTCATGCAGTTTGCATGATATCCACTTTACATGCTGATCATTATTGCGTTAAAACTCTTAACTACGCTCATTTTAAGCTTATATTGTTATGTTTCTAACAATAGACACGCTGTCTATCTTAATAATTTTCTCACCAATTTATGTTCGGTTGGCTATTTTCTATATAACCATGATAGCCAATATCGCAATCTAGCGCTGAAAAATACACTCATGTCCAAAATTAAGGTCACAAACATACAATCTGTGTAAACTGATGGACTGTTCACTGTGTTGCCACGAAATTTGGCATAGAGGTATATTAGAATGGGAGAAAGAATATAGTAACATAACAATATGGAAAATATTTTAATTGTGAATTAAAATACAGGGTATATTAAAAAGTGTTAAATCATGAATCAGAGATAAAGCATTTATCTCAGGAAAAGTATGTCTGATTTGGAGTGTGACCAATGTGCACTGCTATACAAGCTCAAAACGAGCTCGCATACTGTTTATGAGAGTGTCAATAAATGTTTGTGGCAACAAAGCCATTTCTTCCAAAAGCGCGGCTTTTAACTCCTGGTGGGTCATGGCAGAGGAGTTACGCTGTGCAATGGTTATTCCTAGAACATCCTAGTGTCGCCAGGAATGCCAGCCAAGATCGACACAGAGCAACTACACTTGCACAGAATAGCTATTTGGCGTTAAACGCACGACGACATAGACTGGCAACTACTCCTCAGCTTGCTGGTGACCTTACTGCTGCGTCTGGAATAAGAATTTCCAGGCAAACATAATATAGACGACTAACAGAGAGGGCACTTTACGTCTGGCACCCAGTCGTATGTATCCCTTTCACTGCATCGAACAGGAGAGCCCAGTTGTTGTGGAGCCGAAGACATCAGTCTTGGACACAACAAGAGTAGGAGCGTGTTCTTTTCAGTGGTGAGTCCGGAATCACCACGGAAAGTGATTCTAATCGAATGTTCCTCTGGAGAGAACCTGGATCTCGCTATCATCCCTCCTACGCAAAATAAATCGACAGATTTGGTGGCAAAGGAATCCTTGTCTGAGACGACTTAATGTTGGGCTGCCGTACCCCACTGAAAGTCTTCGATTCGGGTACTGTCAATGCACATCGCTATAGGGGTGAGGTCCTTTAAGCCTATGTGAGGTTGTTCCGGGGTGCTGTAGGCCCAGACTTCATTTTTATGGACAATAATGCGAGGTCACACAGTGCTCACATTGTTCATGATTTTCCTGAAGAGGATAATATTCGCCGTATGAATTGGCCCTCGAGATCTCTGGACCTCAATCCTATTGAACATGTCTGGGATGGTCTGGGAAGAGCCATTGCACAGCGTAATCCCACTAATAGGACTCTCCAGGAGTTAAAAGCCGCTCTTTTGGAAGAATGGGCTTTGTTGCCACAAACATTTATTCACACCCTCATAAATAGTATGAAAACTCGTTGTGAGGCTTGTATAGCAGTGCACGGTGGTCACACTCCATATTAGACATACTTTTCCCGAGATAAATGCTTTATCTTTGATTCATGATTTAACACTTTTTGATATACCCTGTATTTTAATTCACAATTAAAATCCTTTCCATATTGTTATGGTGCTATATTCTTTCTCCTATTGTAATATACCTCTGTGCGAAATTTCGTGACTACACAGGGAATAGTTCATCAGTTTTCACAGATTTTATGTTTGTGACCTTAATTTTGGACATGAGTGTAATTTGTAGAGTATTTGGACAATCTCTGTCTGTTTCTTTAAGTGTAATGACTTGAGAACTTGCCATCTCCTTAGCATTATATTTTTATATGCCTGCGATATGTGTATTGTGTACCTGGATTGTCATAATAAAGTATTTCATTTCGTAGCTATGGACGTTGGCTAGCCACTATCCTTCCTGCTGTCTTTTGTTGTTTTATTTTCTAAGCACTGTCTAACGTAAACGGTTTCCTAGTGATTAAGCTAATTCTACCATGTGGCGAGCAGCCACACCACAATCTCTTTTCTGTGACATTGGAGAATGTTACACATTCTTTTGAAATAATTTTCCCTTTAAATTGAGATTGGTTTAATGATTATAATTGTTTTTTTAAAAGAAAAACTGTTCCTAAAAATTCATCATTTTTTTCTTTCAGTTTAGAAGAACATTTTGTTGTTTGTGGTTAAAAATTTTGATTATGCTGCAGTGTTTTAAGATCGTATGAAACTGTTTGAAACATAAAAGAATAATTTTTAGTTTTAAACATTCGTATTTTCTTAGGAAATACGGTGTAAGTTCATATATAATGTAGAATTGAATTCCGTTGAGTGAGAAGTTGCTACGATGCATTTATGTTATATTTCAAAAGATAAAACAGGTTTGACCATTAATCACCCTGGCCAATGGGATGCGTGTGGTCGCAGAAAATAACCTCCCTTCTTTACCTTTCATTTAAACTCAGATTTGTTTTTATAAATCTATAAACAAAAAGCTAATAATATGTCTATGCTATATTGTTCAGCTAAATCATTTTAATAATAAAATAAATGGCACATGAAAAACACAAATTATCGCACTTTGCCAATTATTTTTAATGTAATTCTCAAAGGAATGTCATAATGTTTTATTGTTTTTTTTAATATAAGTACCAATTATAATTTATAGTATGAAAATAAAAATTGTTTTCCCTTTCAACTTTTTAAATTTCCTTCTATATTTTTCAATTAAAATTGAGTAGAATAAGAATAAAAACTAAATGGATATATAAAGACAATAATCCTGCCTTACTACATTTTTTTAGATAATTTTTTCTTATGAAAGTACTGAAAAATAACAGTATCTCAATCATAAAAATTAGAAAACTTAAACTAAAATTATCGTTTTTGTATAGAAAACAAGTTCATACTGTAAACCATTGCACTATCAAAGTATAGTATTTTTGTAGCAAAATGACCAATTAAACTTCATTTGTTTTACAATTGAGTAACATATACTTTTTGCCGCAAAACATTCTTTTTTCCTTTTTTTTTCAAATAATGAGTGAAAAACATACAAAAAATATAATAAAACTAAAAACAAATCTTTAAAACTTAAATTTTTATGTATTTTCTTATTTCTGTTCCATTTAATTTTGATTTTTGTGATAAAAAGTTACCACACAAATATTTTATGTTTAGAATACAAAGCATAATCGTATATATTATTTCTCCTGTCAACATCCCTTTTTCTAAGAAAATACGAAACGTAGAACGACGAATGAGATACCATATGAAAGGATTTTGAACAGGCTTCTGACATAGTACACTTACATTTTCCTAAAACATGTTTTTTGATTAAATTTTTTTGATAATTAAAAATTAAATCGGCATTGATTTCATGAAAGAAATGAAAGGTTTTCCTCAAATTACTGTTGCCACAAAAATAAAATACCACATTATATGATGCTCAGCAATGATTATAAAAAAAACACCGCATGTGTTTATTTTATTTTTTTTGATTAAAAAGCGAAGTTGAAATTTAAACGTTTAGATTTATATTTCTATGTCCCATGTTTTTCCCGAAGAGGATGACGTCATCCTCTAATGCAGTTAAATTAAGATTGTTATTTTTTTTTTCTCGCGCCTGCCTTTTTACTCTAACTTTGACGGAATAAATCAGATGATATTCTGGCTTTACTAAAAACTAAATGTGTTTTGCAGATATTTTTATCCTCACATTTTCTTTAGAAGTTTAAACCTGCATTTACTAAATATTACATATTGATAAAAAACATTAGATTGTAGTGCGAAATCCTCGCACGGGTGACGGGTCCACTGGTATTTTATACTTTTCAAATAAATAAAATTTTCATTTTCCTTTATTTAATAATAATGTAGATTTTTTATAAATTTTCCTTTTATACATTACTTCAGCAAACAATTTTAAACTTCATTATAATTTAAAACACATTTTCTTCTTCCGCATTTCCATTTATCACATCTGAAGACGGTGCTCGCATCTTTTTAATGTAAAATAACCACTTAATGAAATTCCCGATTTCTAAAACTCATTAATCTGTCTGAAAATTTTGCACTTTTTCCAAACAACAAAGTAATATATTAAGTAAAATTTTAAACTTTTATTTTTACCAGTATAAAGTAAAGAATTAACGTTTCCTTTTATTAGAGAATGCAAACTTTCTGTGAGTAGATATACATAATTTATTTTTGTTAAATGCTACTGTCTCTGCTTTTTTAAGCTACATCAACATAATTATTAAATACTCTTAATACAAAAACAAGAATTATTTTTTAAGTAGTTACGCAAGAAATTAGGGATGTGTTAACTAAGTTTGTGATGCAAAAAAAAAAAAAAAAAAAATCTGCATTATGAGATATCAACGGATTAATAAAAAAAAAATCTTTTCGCTAACTACATGTAGCATAAGATATATATAAACTGCAATTAATCTTGTTTTACGATAAGTATACGATGCGAGATTTTCACATCTGTTTTGTTTAAATATAGATTCAATTATTTATTATTCATTTATTCCTTTAGGTTGAATTCGTAAGGAGGATTACATGCTAGAGCTGAGGGTTATATAAATTGTGTTATTAAACATTCTATGTTATTAATAAAATGTAGGATTTTTTATAGCATGTAGAATTCTGGAAAAAATCTATTAGCGGCTCAATACTGTATAGTTTATTAACGTGTCACCAAAATACTGTCAGTATATGAAAACATAAAGCTGGTAGAGATTTAACTTCATAAAAAATGTGATATTTGTTTGTTGTTAAATTTTGTTCAACAAGAAGAAAATGATTACCTTAAAAAATAGCAAATAATGTCAAAATTATTTAAAATAATTGTTTAACAGACATTTCAGTGGGGAAAAAATGGTGACCTTGTATTAAACAGCATACAATCAAGTTTTAAATCTTGTATTTGTTACTTTATAAAAAACAAATATTCACGTATTAAAATTTTAAAAATTAAACTTAAGAGTATTTCAAATTAATAAAACTATATTATTATTCTGACATTCAGTATCTAAAAACCGTAAAATTATCATGGAAATAATGTTGAATGTGTGTAGTACATTAAACATCTTAAAATAATGAGGAATTATGTTATAAACCATAGATATGAATGTTGTAGTAAAAGACTTACACTATCATTACTGAAAACCCGTTGATAACAAAATACGTCACTTACATATAGATAGAGAGAGAGGGTAGGAGGGTGAATGTAATACAGAAAGGGAGACCATAAAAGAAGAGTTAATGTTAATGTTCAGTCAAAAATTAAATATTAATGATTAAAATGAAATAATTGATATACTTATAGGGAATGTCGTAATTATTGTATGCAGTAATTAAGAATAATATAGTACATTTTTTTATGAATCAGGTGGCGTAGCGCTGCCTTAATATGAGGAAGAAATTTGTTAAACTGGATCAATTCTTGATTAGGTTTTACCCATCATTCCGTTTGGCTGTTGCAATGGGAAGTAACCTTTTGTAATTTCTGTTGATGTTGGGTTATTGCTCAACCACTTCCATTACTGATTATAAGTTGACTTTCCGTGCCCTTTGTTGTTGTCGACGGGTCTAGTCTCCTATCAGGAGTATCTTCCATATTCCTAACCTCCAAGTATTGCTTTACCCACCTTCATAATGGAGGCTTCAGACTTCCGCTTATATTTCGCAATCCCTTTATACGTCATTTTAGGTACTTTCGTGTGATTAACGGAAAACACTGCTTGGAATCGCTTCAGGAGTTTTGCATCCATTGTAATAATTATAGTTTAATTGTCATCTACTATGCAATGTAAATACTCCACCTAAGAGCAAAGAATAATGATTAAAGCACATTATGGCAGATGGGACTGTGGTGGTTTCTAATCAAATGACGACTGTCGCTTTCTTGAACAGACTGTATATACTATGTATATATGTATGTGTGTGTGTGTAAACATGACTTACACATCATGTTGTAGTAAAATGATATATTGGAACTTTATTATTCTATTTATTAAAAGCAACATATAAAAGTTTCCTTGATCAAAGATTTTCATCATTACTTCTCCCGGCCTCATGAACATTAAAGAATATTTAAGTCTAAAAAAGGATCAGTTAAATAATGGCCAATATTCATCAAAATTACTCGACTGTGATATTTGGAATAATTTAAATTACCCATTCTTTGGAGAAGAAGTAAAAATATATTTTATTTCACCATGACATTCCTATTTAGAGCTAAAGTTTTGATTTAAAAAAAAAACATTTATTACTGAGGTATAATTTCAAATTTGACGTGACGGACATAATAACAATTTTATGAATGTATTATCTCAGAAAGAAATTTCTTGACCAAGGAACCTACAATTAAGCCCTTAATTAAACTATATATGCGAGTTCACCATTAATTAAACATTGGGTTCTCTGCTGTAGAAATTAAATTTCCAAATCGAGTTCCTCTGTCTTTAAATAGCTAAATACATTTATTTGAACGTAAAACACGTTAAATTTACTTTCCTGTTATTTAATAACTTTAAATGACCATGGATATACATAAACTATTCTTGCGTTAGTTTAATAAATATTATTACCATAGTTTTACGCTAAAATTAAAAACAAAGATGGAGAACATTTAATTTTATCAATTTTGTTCCAAAAATAGAAAACTATTTCATACAAATTACTTCTAGTATAACGTCTCTTATAAAATAACATTTACACAGAAAATTACTATGTAAAGAAAAAAAAAACATGAATTAAACTCTATTCCCGGAAAAACAACAAAAAATACTTGTTTATACACTTTTTCTGAAAATTAAATATGTATTGTATGCGTGAAATTGGAATTCTTCTATTATTTGCTTAAAAATATTTTAAATCCGTTTGTTACCATTATAATACATTAATACATACATTGTGAATATACATTATTGTGTACAAAATGGGATTCGTTACAGATTTTGGTTAATGGAATTTTAAAGTATTATTTAAGTATCTCATTAAATCGATTTTAAAGTTATTTTTAATCAAATTGGGACATTGTGCGAATCATTTTCCGTTTTGCTTTCCTGACTTTTTCAATATTATCACTCTATTACAGAATCACCACCGGTCAGGATATCTTTCAAAGGAAATTACCAGTATTTTCTTATAGAAAAATTCGCCTTATTTTATCTCACGATGAAAGAATGCAAATTTTTCTAAATTTCCAAACTGAATGTCTTTGAATTACATACGTGTTCTGTAAAAAGTACAATAAATAAATGCTTGAAGTTATGTTTCCATTTCATTCAAATCTGAAAATAAATGAACGATGAAAAAAAATTGAAAAATAAACATAAATTTCTAATAAATCAAATAAGAATAACGCAAGCCTTCTTTTTTCAAATGAACCCTATTCAGCAACTTTGAGCGTATTAATCGTTTAAACTTATCCTACAAAACCGAACTGGATTTATGTAAAATAGAGTAGAAACGAAAATCGTTCAACCAATAAAAACAAGAATGTTTCTTCAGTTTGTTAGAAACATTACCAAAAAGACAATTTGTTACAAGGGAATATATGTTGCAAAAGAAAATTAATATAAGGTAAAAAAAATAATAACAATAACAAGAGGTATGACAAAGACGTTTGTCATATATCTTGCTTTCAGTTCAAATCCCCACCCCCCCCCCCAAAATTTTAACAAGTTAACATAAGCTTTTCCATTCCTCTTCCAACATCTAGCATGCATGTATTGATTTCATGCTTCTCCTCCCCCCCCCAAAAAAATAGAGATAAAAAAAATAAATTCACAAATATTCATTCATCCCCCCCCCAAATAAATAAATAATTATAAATAATTAAAAATAATAAACAAATATAGTTTATAGATTTTAAATGTCTGTAATTCCCCCCCCCCCCCCCCAAAAAAAAAAAAAAAAAAAAAAAAAAAAAAAAAAATTCAATATGTTAACTAAAACCTATTTCTGATTTAATTTAGATAACGAATCTACTTTCTTCATTCTAAAATGCAAGTCACTCGCATACATCAGAAACTTCTCAATCCTTAACTTTGCGGTTATACTAAAAATAAGTTACAAATGTTCACATATTTCTAATTCAACCGTTTTCTTGTCATGAAATCAAAAGTGCATCTGTCTTAAAAATTAGACAAAATATATATTCAGCTGTGCTCTACTTATTAAAGTAATGTAACGTATAACCGATATTCTTTATGCAAGCATTAGCACTTCTCATCCGCTCTCAAAAGAATTAATTAAAATATCTCTCGCCCACATGTAAACGGTAATATGCAAGTTCATGTTTTTCACACCCTGTTATTAGATTCGAGTCATAAGTAACCGTTAATTGCAGCTGTCTTTTAGCAAAATCAAACGCCATTCCCAAAATTATTTTCTTGTCTTTTTCCTTGTTTCGTCTCCATGCAAGAATTCCTGCAACCCCCACCGCTCTCAAAAGAATGCTTAATCATAAGCAGAATCCAGCATTTATCGTTTTTTCCCATACGCTTCCGACATTATCTCCAAAAACTCTCTCGCCAAGTACTGGCGATTTTATCATCCTTTCCGCGCCAACACCCGTACATGTAACTTTAAAAACTTTATCACTTCGGCCGTTTGACTTGACCAGAAGAGTTGTAGAAAACTTGTCATCGTTTTTTGTAGGTACCTCCCCTTTGCTTCTTTAACTATCGATAATGCCTCTTTATGAAATAAACAGATGTTGCATCTAACTATGTGCTTCTTCTTTCTCCTGGATTTACTACGTATTTTTTATCTATAACAGAACCCGTTTGCTATGCTCCGTTATACTAATAAGCACTGACGGCATGGTAAATAACAGCAAAAGTACCATGTTATAAAACTTGGTGCTTCCGCCGGTTTCGCTCGAACTTAGAGACTTAATTTTTCTTCCAATAAGGGGAGGTACCGAGGTACTATAATTAAATGAGGCATACGTTCTTTTCAACTGCAACCATGTGGAACTTTGCAATACAACTTCTCTGAACTACCCCTGGAAGTTTAGCTCTGCAACAGCTTCACCGATTCCAGACTGCGCGCCCGCCCCCCATCTCTTCGCAGCGCGCTGATACTGCCTCCGGCCTCGCTTATGTTTGAATCGTCATCACCCCTCCCACACCTGCTTCTCATTGTGTTGTTGATACCTGGAGCGCTTCACCCCGCTGAAAGTCATCACAGTCGCCCCCTCATCTCTGCTGACAACCTGCTCTTTCTGGAAGTGCTGCCTCCCGCATCCCCTTCGCCGGATTCAAGGTACTCAGACGCTGGTGTTTTGCTTTATTCCTGGAATTCTCTCGCCGATCCTCATCTAAAAGTGTTCTCATCTAGAAGTGTCTGTGAAATATTAGTCCTGTGCGATATTATTTTATCAAAGTGAAATCATCAACAGTGTTACTATAAGTGATCCATGTGCATTTTCAATCCAAGTATTTTTTTTTCAACAGTGTTACTAAAAGTAATCCCTGTGTTGCGTGTGAATTTTAAATCCAAAGGAATCCCTTCAAAAGTTGGGTTTCAGAAAATTGCTATTTCTTCAAAAAACTACAGTGGTGTTTCTTTCAATTAACATAAAATATCGGTAGTGTGACCAATATTTTAGTGCATTCGTCTGGCGCATGTGCATTTTGTGCTACTGTGGTGATCGTAATTTTCCGGTGTGTGTCAAGTACGTGAATAGTATACTTTCCGGAAGATCAGTGCTACTGAGTTCGTGATTCTTTTTTTAACGATGCTGTGTTTCAATAATCCTAAAGTGCAGTTTTAAATTTAAAACAAAAAAAAATGTAGTGTTTTTTTAAAAAAAAACCTACATATGTGTCTAGTAATAACATAATATGACTGATTTTAAATAACATCATCAGTAGTTCTTTTTCTCTGCAAGTTAAAAAAAAAAAGTGATTTTACATGGTATTCCTTTTTTAAAAAAAAATTATCTGCCTGATAATGAAAGTTTTTTTTTTTTTAGTTTTATTTTAAATTAATATGTATGAAGGATGAATCGAATGTTAGTATATTGTAACTTTCTCTCACTCACAGTAAAAATTTGTTTTCTTTAAAAAAAAAAAAAAAAAAAAAAAGCTTTGGCTTTGATTAAAATGTACATTTCAACCTTCATACTTCTCTTGTAATTTAATTAATTTTTCTCTCAGTCAGTAGTAAATTTTATTTGGTTAAATTATTGCATTACCATTCTTAAAAGAATATATTCAATAACAGAGTTTTAGTTATGTTCTTTTTGTGTTTGCCCTCTATCAAAACCTTCTTAATTAAATATGCAGGTTGAAATTTAAGTTAATTTAATTTTTGAACTTTCACATCAAATAATATAAATATATGATTATTTTATCTTGCATTTTTTTTTAGTTGTTGTAAAATATGATATTTTTATGAATATTTAAGGCAAGACTGTTTTTTTAAGGTGTTTTAGATACAAATATTAATCTGAGTTTTTAATTTTTAGTAAACCAGTTAAAAAAAAAATAACTTAAATTGTCTTGCAATATTGGTTTCATTTTTTTTAAATGAATAAAATAAATGTTAAGTTTCATTCTTAACAATTTAAATAATTTGCATAAATTTTTACTTTTTATACTTGTGTTGATAAATCCCAGGTAAGATCTATTCACAGTATCTTATGCTATACAAATTGATTTTAAAGTTATAAAAAAAGGATATATATATTTTTTCCTCTATTTTTCTCTCATTCATCGCTGTTTCTTTTTAAAAATGAATTAAAAATGAGCGTTAGGGATCTATACGCTAAAAAGAAACAGTGATCAGTCATTATTATTTATTATGATATAAATGCAGTTTACATTTTTTTCTTTCATGTTATATTTATTATCTGCTAGTGTATATTGATATTTTTAGTTATTTTATTGTGCATGCAGTGTTTCCTTGAATTTCATTAGTTTAGTTAACTGTATTTTTGGCCACCATGGCTTCTCGGCAAATACCAATTAACCTGCCGAACTTCGACGGTGATCATGAATCACTCAAATTCTTTTTCGACCAAGTACGGTCTGTTAGTCAAATAAATAAATACAGCCCGCAAGCAACAATTGCTTTACTTAAAAGTAAACTAACTGGTCCCGCATTAAAATATTTAACACAGAACCCTGATTTAATAATCTCAAATGACATAAATGTCATTGAAAGAGAATTTTCTATTTTTTTTCCCCTCCTAGCAAATCACAGGTAGCAGTCGAACTTGCAAACTTAACGCTCTTACCCGCAGAAACCATTAAAAACTTTGCCCATAGGCTTAATGTTCTGGCTGCAACAGTTTATTCGGACATTCAAGACGCCAATGCGCGTGACAAAATTAAGTACATGAAATTCCTGGAAACCATTCCTTCCAATTTAAGAATTAAAATTCAAGAGGAAGGAATTACAGAATACCAACCCGCAGTTTTGAGAGCCCAGGCGCTACAAGATATTTTGTACGGAGAGAAAATTTTGCATGCTTTCCCCACCCCTTCCCCGGCTGATTCAACATTTGCTGATCAACTAAAACAACTGACTGAAAAAATAAATGCCCTCTCTGTAAATGCCCAAACACAACCAGAAATTAAAGAAGACGCGGCAACTTACAAAACTAAATTTGCTGGCATGCACAACAAACGGAAATTTCAAAATCGCAATTTTAACAAACGCCACTCTCCACATAAATCGTGCAACAAATTTAACCGCACTACTTGCCAGCTATGTTTCAAAAGTGGTCACGAAGCGCAAGCCTGTTTCAAATGGAAACGCTTAAATACACAAAGACGAGGACAATTTCACAACAACAACAACCGACAACAGGAAAACTAAGTCAGAGGTGTAATTTTGCTGATGGCTTTGCACCTCACCCCACTACTGATTACACATCAGCCAGTTTTTTCCCAGATCCGTCCTTACCAAAAATTTCACTTACCAGTCTAGTAAACTCTGTAAGCACACAAACATGTGATATTGTAAAAATTTCTAAGCATGAAACGACACAAACAAACACAGAACAATATGATGACACTATTACAAAAATTATTTACAATGTCATTAAAGACTCGACATCACTCCCCCTTGTAAAGGCCTCAATTGCAAAAAAAGATATTACTCTACTTTGCGATACAGGAAGTACTATTTCGTTACTCTCACAGTCTTTATTTGATGAATTGAAAACAATTTTACAATATAAGAGATTATCAACTGGCGTTGTCATCAAAACAGTCAATTCTGATGTAGATTTTTCCGCATGTATTAGAACCTCCATTAAATTACAGCACAAAAACTTCAACCACCACTTCTATGTAGTAGACATACCAGATTCATCTAGTTTCCAAGGTATTATTGGCTATGATTTCATCAAACGATTTAATATTGTTGTAAATACAGTCAAAAATCTTATTCATATTGACAACACTTTATCGATTCCTTTGGTAAACAAACAAACTACTCCATCTTCTGAGATAAATCAATGTAGTGCACAACCCACCTCCTTCAAAAATCAAATTGTAGCTTTGACTCGTAGAGTTTCCTTAAACCCTCAGGAACAAAAATGGATTTCAGTTTTCACAGATACTATTAGCACAGACAAAGAGTATTTATTTCAATACAATTCACCCGTTGACAACTTAATAGGATTTGATGCTATAATAAAATCAAAAACTCCAAAGCGAAAAAGAAAAATTCCACAACAATATACATTTTTCCTGATCTCGGTTAAAAACAATTCTGATAATCCCATTCACCTTCAAAAAAAAGCTAAAATAGGTCAACTTTTTGAGGTCGAGGAAATAATTGAGTACTCCCCAGATAAAATTAGTCAAGATGACTCAGATCAACAATTTTTAAATCTCATTCAAGCTTCTAAAGACATTCTCAAAAACAGAAAAGAAGACTTATCTGCAACTGATTTCAATCTTGAACACTTACCATCCAATGAGGCTGAAATTCTAAAAGAAATGTTACTCAAATATTACCCTGTATTTTCAAAATCTCTAAATACACTTGGGCATACAGATAAAATTATTCCAGATTTGAAATTTATTAATGACTATCCTATAAAAACACTTCCTTTTCCAATACCTCAGGCATTACAAAAAGATGCATTAGATCAAATTAATCAATTACTTGAAGCTGGAATTATACAGACATTGCTCGGAATGGGCTTGCCTTATGTTACTTGTTAGAAAAAAACCAGATGGTACTGGTAAACAAAAATTTCGCCTCGCACTTGACCTTCGAATGTTAAACACTGTAATACAAGGCTCATCTTACCCACTACCAAAAATTCAAAACATCATCGCTAATCTCTCTTCTTAAACATTCTTTACAACACTCGACTTTCATCAAGCATACCATCAAATTAACTTACCAGAAAAATTTCACAATCAACTAACTTTTACCACCATGTTTGGATCTTTTTTCTACCGCAGACTTGTCTTTGGTTTAAAGACAAGTGCCTCAATCTTTCAAGCTCTAATGGACTCTCTAATTGACGAATTACACCTACAAGGTGTTTTCACTTATCAAGATGACTTTATCATTGGTGCGAATTCTTTTGATGAAATGTGTTCTAAACTCGACAAAATTTTTAACCTCCTTTCCAAGTATAATCTCACTCTTTCACATAATAAATGCAACTTTCATCAAACAAAAGTCAACTACTTAGGTTTTCAAATAGAAAATCATTGTATTTCACCAATCCATTCTAACATTGTAAAAATAACTTCATTTCCTACATCAACTACAAAACGACAACTAAAAAGGCTTAATGGTTTGATAACTTTCTATAAATCCTTAATTCCAACATTTAACAAACTAGTGCAACCACTTATTGATTTAACTACTCCTAAAACTAAATTCATCTGGACAGAAAATCATCAGGACATACTTAAAACAATACAGAAAATTTTCTTCGGTTCACCCATGGTTAGGTTACCAGATTGGAACAAGAATTTTTATTTGAATACAGATGCATCTAACATTGCCATCTCTGGCGTTTTACTGCAAGAACATAATGGAAATCTTCTACCAGTAGCATACTTTTCTAAATCCTTAAATTCCTCTGAAAAAAAATATCCTGCTTTAAAACTAGAAGTCATGGCAATTTACAAATCTGTTATTGCATTCAAATATTACTTATACAACAGAAAATTCCTAATCTTGTCAGATAGCAAACCTCTAAAAAATACAAAAAGACTACAAACCCAGCAGACATAACCAGCCGTTGGCTAATTGACCTTTCAGAATATTCGTATGATTTTGAACACATTCCAGGATCTTCAAATGTTTTAGCAGATTATTTCTCTCGCTGTAATCTTGACAAAAACCAAGAAAATTTACTAACCAATCCTAACATTATCCATGATCCTCAATCACTTCCAATAGTCGATCATGAAACACCTGATATTTGTAACTCTGTTAATAACAACAATTGTCAAGTAAATTTTCTCATCTCAGGTGAACGAACAAAACGAGACCCATTATTGGAGATATCAAATCAAACTTTTTGCATTGAACAACAAAAAGACCCTACCTTAGCTAGTATTTATGATCATATATTACAAAATGGACCTTCTTCAAAATTCCCGAATTACTTCATACATCCTGATTCTAAAATATTAATGTTCAAAAAAGAAGATATCATAAATAATACTTTCTCATATCACATTGTAGTCCCTGATTCACTTAAAAGTAAAGTTTTAACTATATCCCATCTGTCACACTTTGGTATGGCCAAAACTTATGAATTTCTTTCATCCAAATATTTTTGGAAAGGCATCTATGTAGATACACTCAACTTTGTAGCTTCATGTGTCAAATGTTTACAGGCCAAACACCATAACACTCCACCCGCACCTCTTCAACCTACATACACACCAAGATATCGTGGTCATACAGTCAGTACAGATTTACTTGGTCCTTTCTCAAACAATAAACATGTTTTAACTGTAACCGATCACTTCTCAAGACACATTGAACTCTATCCTCTTACTGATACTTCTGCACCCAAAGTTGTAAAATGCTTATTTAGTTATATAACTACCTATGGGAGACCCGTCTGTATTTTGTCAGATTTAGGCCCACAATATACTTCTCATATCTATAATGCATTTAATGATACTCTTGGTATAAAAATACATCACAGTTCGGTCTCGCACCCACAATCGAACAGTATAGCTGAACGGATTAACAAATCTATTAAATATTCTGTTACCACATTACTACAAGAAGGACACTCTTTTGAAAATGCTCTGTTTATTCATAAGTCACTTTATAATGGTTCGACACACTCTTCTACACTATTTTCACCTAACTTACTTCATTTTGGTCGTGAACTTTCATTAATTTTTGACACATATGATCATAGTACCAACCAAGCATTTCTAGATAAACATGTTGAAGTTTATAAATTACTAGATGACTTAAACAAAATATATGACAAAGCATATAACAACATTAAGACTGCTCAAGATAGACGTTACAAAATTCACAGTCGAAAAGCTAAATTAAGAAATATATGTTTAAAAGATATTGTTTATTTAAAATCAGTCGACAAATTTAAACCTAAATATACCGGTCCCTATATTGTAACATTTAAACACTCTCCTGTTTCATTTTCAATTAAAAGATTATATGCTCATGATGATACTGCATTTAGGGTACATATTGATAGACTTCTTCTAGCACCACCTCGATATGGACATTTATGTGATCCTGCAAGTCATGTTATAGATAATAATTCTTCTAACGCCATTCTCGCCCCTCGCTACAATTTAAGAAAAAGATAATTTGTAACATTTAAAAAAAAAAAAAAAAACTTTTAAATTTTTATATGATCTGATACTAAGTGTTTTATCCCTGGCCAGGATTCTACGTATACTGTGCATAACTTGTCTTCACCTGACCTCACGGCTGGTCCAGGTCTTCTTGTGAAGACCACTTTTACACAATATTTTGTATCGGGTCACACCATTCTTTTAATTTTTCATTCAATTTTATAAACAGTAGATAAATATAATCTTTTCACATTTTTTTTTTCTCTCACACTTTAAACTTTCATTCATACTGAATACAACATTGCAAATATTTTAAATAAATACGATCTTTTAAATAAATATAAAAAAAAAGTTCTCTTAAACAAACTTAAAGCATTTGCTTACATGACTTGTACAGTTTCACTTCATCATACCCGATTATGACATATTTTAGGTCTCTCAACACTCTAGGACTGTCAATACATTAGGATTTGCATAAGATACACTTGTATCTTGTTTTTTTTATTTTTTTAATAATTCTTTCCCTTCAGGCTAGTGGTACCGTTCTAAATTTTTGCCCTTAGGTTACCACACCTCACCAGATTGTGTTTAGAGAGACAATTGTGATTTAGTTTACTAATTCACAATATTCCCTTTTCCCAAAAGTACATGTGTTCCCGAATCGTGCTCCTGTGTGGGGATCAGTGCGATCTTCATTGGGGAGCAGGGAGTTCATGTTGTAATGATGTGGACTCTCATCACTGCCCTCCTCATCTAAGTCGTAAGGCCCTAAGCCTGAGACATCACACTTGTCATGCATTGACAAGATTAAGGGCGGTCCCTTTTTATGGGCGTGCCACATGCACCTCTTTTTTTACCGTCCTGTGCTTGCACGAATTTTTAAACCTTTTTCAAACAACTTTTCATTACACTACACTTGAGTTAATCCATTTTCACTTTTTCATATAATTCAAGTTAATTTTTAAGGATATATGTTTATGTTATGTGTTATTTGTGTTTATTTTTTTTAATTGTTTTCATTTGTGTTTCATATTATACTTAAGTAGTAATTATAGTATTTAAGTGCAACAAATTGAGAAAATGAGTACTGTTTTGTGCTCAGTTATCATTAGACATGTCTAGTTAAATAGTAACTTTTTTAAAGCTGGTACCAGAAAGAAAAAGAACAAAACAGAAAATAAAAGGACGAAGATATAAAAAAAAAATCTTCGAAGGTAGTGCACTATGTTTTATATTTTATTGCCTGATGTTACGGACTAATGAGGTAACAAAATCCTTTATACTGTTGCAACTCATATAATTTTACAAGTATTTTGTTTTATGTTATGTATGTATTGTTTTCAGCTTGGGGAGAGTATATTTGTATTATATATATTTTTTAAAACTGTACTGTAAACAGTACAGCTTTTCTGGTCATTGGGGTGATATATATGACAAAGACGTTTGTCATATATCTTGCTTTCAGTTCAAATCCCCCCCACCAAAATTTTAACAAGTTAACATAAGCTTTTCCATTTCTCTTCCAACATCTAGCATGCATGTATTGATTTCATGCTTCTCCTCCCCCCCCCCCCAAAAAAAAAAATAGAGATAAAAAAAATAAATTCATAAATATTCATTCATCCCCCCCAAATAAATAAATAATTATAAATAATTAAAAATAATAAACAAATATAGTTTATAGATTTTAAATGTCTGTAATTCCCCCCCCCCAAAAAAAAAAAAAATTCAATATGTTAACTAAAACCTATTTCTGATTTAATTTAGATAACGAATCTACTTTCTTCATTCTAAAATGCAAGTCACTCGCATACATCAGAAACTTCTCAATCCTTAACTTTGCGGTTATACTAAAATAAGTTACAAATGTTCACATATTTCTAATTCAACCGTTTTCTTGTCATGAAATCAAAAGTGCATCTGTCTTAAAAATTAGACAAAATATATATGCAGCTGTGCTCTACTTATTAAAGTAATGTAACGTATAACCGATATTCTTTATGCAAGCATTAGCACTTCTCATCCGCTCTCAAAAGAATTAATTAAAATATCTCTCGCCCACATGTAAACGGTAATATGCAAGTTCATGTTTTTCACACCCTGTTATTAGATTCGAGTCATAAGTAACCGTTAATTGCAGCTGTCTTTTAGCAAAATCAAACGCCATTCCCAAAATTATTTTCTTGTCTTTTTCCTTGTTTCGTCTCCATGCAAGAATTCCTGCAACCCCCACCGCTCTCAAAAGAATGCTTAATCATAAGCAGAATCCAGCATTTATCGTTTTTCCCATACGCTTCCGACATTATCTCCAAAAACTCTCTCGCCAAGTACTGGCGATTTTATCATCCTTTCCGCGCCAACACCCGTACATGTAACTTTAAAAACTTTATCACTTCGGCCGTTTGACTTGACCAGAAGAGTTGTAGAAAACTTGTCATCGTTTTTTGTAGGTACCTCCCCTTTGCTTCTTTAACTATCGATAATGCCTCTTTATGAAATAAACAGATGTTGCATCTAACTATGTGCTTCTTCTTTCTCCTGGATTTACTACGTATTTTTTATCTGTAACAGAACCCGTTTGCTATGCTCCGTTATACTAATAAGCACTGACGGCATGGTAAATAACAGCAAAAGTAGCATGTTATAAGAGGTGTGTCTGTTTTGGGCGTTTATTAAATGAGCAGTATATCACCAAAGATATTTTTAAAAACAAAACAAATTCTAAAGCATATATAAATATTCTTTCTATGCATTCATTGCCAGAAGCACCTCTCTTTGAATCAGCATAATACAGTTTTATTAGTATAATATCGCAATACATATTTAATCATCATCAAAATCATGGTTTAAAGCAAATATCCTTTCTTTGGTAGGCTGGTCGTAGCAGAACCTGGACTTATAACCTGTAGAAAATATGTGGATAATTTTTATGCAGAAATCAAATTTTATTCCAAAAAAGACAACTTAAATATTATTATTAAAATATCCTGAAAATATCCTGAAGAAAAAAAAATTGCAAAATAAACATAAAATTCTAATAAATCAAATAAGAATAATGCAAGCCTTCTTTTTTCAAATGAACCCTATTCAGCAACTTTGAGCGTATTAATCATTTAAACTTCTCCTACAAAACCGAACTCGATTTATGTAAAATAGAGTAGAAACGAAAAATCGTTCAACTAATAAAAACAAGAATGTTTCTTCAGTTTGTTAGAAACGTTACCAAGAAGACAATTTGTTACAAGGGAATTTATGTTGCAAAAGGAAATTAATATAAGGTAAAAAAATAATAACAATAACAAGAGGTGTGTCTATTTTGGGCGGTTATTAAATGAGCAGTATAATACCAAAGATATTTTTAAAAACAAAACAAATTCAAAAGCATATATAAATATTATTTCTAAGCATTCATTGACAGTAGCACCTCTCTTTGAATCAGCAGAATACATTTTTATTAGCATAATATCGCAGTACATATTTAATCATCATCAAAATCATGGTTTAAAGCAAATATCCTTTCTTTGGTAGGCTGTTCGTAGCAGAACCTGGACTTATAACCTGTAGAAAATATGTGAATAATTTTTATGAAGAAATCAAATTTTATTCCAAAAAAGACAAATTAAATATTATTATTGAAATATCCTGAAAATATCCTGAAGTTTTTTTATTCCTGAAGTCACCCTTAAACAGTTCTCAAATGCTATATAATTTTCATAATGATAAGCTTAATTAAAAGTAATCATTTAATTATCTTAATTACAAGCTTTTTCTAGTTGAATTGTTCGAATTTCCTGTAAGCTGTCCAATATATTTACTATGCAAATGTAACTGAAAGAACATACATAATAGGAAACTACATATATTAATTTCTGCGGATGGTTTAAACATATATTTTAACTGCATTTAATTACCTATAAATAATATAGATTGCACCAGAATATGTAGTACTTTAGATATAGCAATTTATAATTTATCCGTATTTTTCATAGACCACACGCACACACAAACATATATATGTAAAAAGTGTAGTTAATAGGCATTATATATTCTAATTTCGGGCCCGGCTCAGTTCAAGTCTGCCAAGAAAATCGAAGACCAGAGTGGGTCTTGCCCTAGAATAATGAGAGTAAAAATGGCAGACCTGGTCTAAGTTTGCCGAAAGAAATTACACCAGCACTTAAGGTGCAAGAAAAAAAAATTTATTCAATTTTTAAAACGGCAGAACTAAAAATATTGCTATATCATTTTTTTTCCTCGAACAGCAAAAAAGAAAAAAGTAAAAGGGTAACGTAAGTTAAAAATAAAATCACTTACATGTCACTTTCGACGGAACCCAGTTAACGTTGTCATATTTACAAGGTTTTTAGCTATAATATAACTACAACCTTTTTAGCGATAATATAACTACAAGCTTTATAGCGATAAAAATAATAAAATATTAACCCAACGCGAAAACCAATCATCAACCTAGATAATGATCGTAAGTTTCTCATTTTCTTATTCCTTATAAGAATATCGGATACTTTGAAATTATTAATATATTTTTTGATTTTATAAACCAATCACAAAGGTTTTCGCCATACGGGAAGATAAAATATATCATTGAATGACTAAGGTATTAAATATATATCTCATAATGAACAGTGCCCTCATTTTACAAAATGAAACTTTTGTAAAATTCGCCCAAAATTAAAAAAAAATCGCTTTATAAATTCCGAATAGATTTTATTGAAAAGAGCACAAAATTTGCTATATTGGTATACAAGATTGATTTTCGACTGCATGCATAAAACTGTCTCGTATTTAGAAAGTTAAGTAAATACACGATATAATCCTTTCAAGAAACAACAGAATAAGAATACCAAAATCTACGACATAATTGCATTCAGAGCTGAACTTGTCTTTCCGGAGCCAAATTTACAAACTTCTATGTGCCACAGATTTCACTAGTCATCGTCAACAGACATACGCACAAACACAAACATTTTTTATTTGTAAATATAGATGAATAAAAAAAGGAAAGAATGAACTTTTAGTTCCAAGGATGCTAAAATGTCATTATAGTTAATGTATCATAACTCAAAAATGTTTTGTTTTATTATTAGCGCTTAAATTAATTTTAGTTAGATAGAGCTCAAAATCTGGAATAATTTTGAACTTCAAATTATACATCTATAAAATTTAGAAATTAGCTACTTGTGAGCAATGAGATAGAGCATCCTGTATATATGTGAGAAAACAAAACACATAAAGACACGCACGCACGTTACAATTAACTAGTATTAATGAAATATAAAGTTAGTTACCGTTTTCTAGATATTTATGTTTCTTAAATTAAAGTAAGCATTAAAATTAAAAATATAGAATTATCAATAATTAATCTTTTCTTAAACTTTCTATTTATTTGTTATCCTTTTTATACATTTCACTCTTATAAAAGCATTTACTTCTAAATTCAATAGTATGCGAAGGTGCACTTAAGAAAATCCATGTTTGTAAAATTTCGATTAATCAAGCTGGAGAATTTTCACCAATACAAAAGAATAGTGTAACAGCATAACGAAAAAAAGTTTTCTTTTCTGTAAATGAAACATTTTTTTACTTTAAAGAATATTACTATGTTGTATTTTATTTTAAAAGTGTTATCTTTACTTTTTTTTACAAAAATCGATGAAATATCAGTGCACAAAATTTTAATGGAATAAAAGTAAAACATTTTCACTTTTAAATGAAATAAGGGTGAGTGGAATATTTGGAGAAAGTTTTTTTTTTAAATTTTAAACAAAGTTCAAGAATAAAGAATTGAAAAATTGAATTGCAGTGATGTTCATTATTTAATAATTTTTTAACTCAAAATATGTTAAATAAAGCACTTAATAAACAAATAATATTTTTTTTGTTTATTTTACTAAAATAATAGAGTTTTAGATAGTTTTTATCTACTTTTAAAACTCTTTGAGCGTTAGACGCGTGTTTTTTTCGTTATTAGAAGTATGCTAAAATGATGTAGACAAAACTATAGTACTTTGAACGCAATTCTTTTTTTAACTGTATATAGAAAGAAGGGATATAAAAGATATTATAACATCCAACTGTGATTACGAAATAAATATTTCCTGGGATTTACAAGCATACATATGAAAATACAGGAAAACCCTCAAACGCTCAAAGGCTTAATAAAAGTCTTTTTAATTTTCTCTTATGAAAACATACTATATCAATGTATAAAAAAAATTAGTTTTTATTACATGTGACAGAAATAAAGTATGTTCTATATTTATTAAAATATTTTATAAATTATTTCTTATAAAAAAAAGTACTACCTTAATACGTGAAGAACTCACATTAAACATTTCTATAAAAAAATATATATATTTTAATTTTTAAATAAGAACATCACAAATATAAATTTTTAGTTTATTAAAAAAATTATCAAATCATCTAAATAAAGCACATTTACTCTTATTCTATAATTAAAATTTTCAGTAGAGCTGAAATTACGCTGAAAATTAATGACTATAACAAAGGATGTGAATTATGACTTATGTACAAATCCCGAACTCAGTCAATCCAGCGTAATTGTAGCTCTGCTAAAAAATTTAATTAGATATATATTCACCGATACTAGGATTAAATTTGTCCATGCACGCCACTGAAGATGTGTGCTCAGGATTGATTTTACATCCTGTACTGCAAAGTTGTAGCCTTGATAACATATAATAGTGAGAAATGTTAGATTGGATTAACCGAATAACTCAAATGGTAGAGCAGTTGTCCGTGATACCAAGGGTTCCGGGTTCGATCCGCGTTCTGGACATTTTTTCAGTCTGTTTGTGATGTAGTAAGTGATAATTCACATTTTTTATAGTATTTTTCTTTTACTAGAAACAATTAAATAACCTCAAAATATATGAAAATATATTAATTTACGTCCATTCCATAAAATACATTAATTATTTAACTGGAAATTTTCTTGCATGTTGCTTCGGAATATTTATAAAAATTGCTGTATAATAATAAAATTTTTATGCATTGTTTCTCCTATTTTTTATTAATGTACTCGTATGTATGATATTGTAATAATTGTTTCCATTACACTTGAAATGCGTCATATCATATTAACTAAACTTTTTAGATGTTATCACTATTTTTGAGTTGTAATAAATGTATACTCCGAAGCATCTTTTGATAAATTAATTAAAATTTTTATTTTGGTATTTCCACTGTCGGGAGTTCTGATTTTTATTATATTATTTATTATTATAGACGATTGAGAGTTTGGCTCTATATGATGGAACTAATCATTTTGTAGTCATGACATGACGTACATACTGAAGAAGTTGGCGATGATGTAACAATGGCCTTATTGGAATTTGTATTCACTAAAGCGTTTCTAAAGTATGAAACAGCTATTTTTTTATGAAACAACGATTGAACATAATTACAGTTATACAAAATGCATTTATGTAATATTTAAATTTAAATAAATACAAAGAGTTGTTCCACAATGAAACGTCAATTTTAAATTAATATACATATAGCTGTTGCATATTTTAAAATTAATATTTATAAAGAATTTTTATAGGCATAATTTTTGAATTAACGAAATTGTTTAGTTTTTTATTATAAATTTCATTTATTTTCTTCGTTCATATCGAACAATCATGTAACTATATACAAGATAAAATATTTAACATAAAGCTGAATTCCATACATTTAATAATGTTAATATATTATATGTTACAGTTTTCTAAAATTATTTTAGTAATTTAAGTGGTGAAGCGTAAGCAGAGTTAACTGTTAACATAATTACCCATGATTGTAATTACACTGAAGTCATTTTGAAATATCTGATGTGGTTACGGTGATTATTCTTTTTAGTCATTTGGAATAATATTTAAACAATCTAAATAATTAACTCAAGAGTTACAACAGGTAATTGAGCTGCCAGTCATTTTGTATTTAGTTGATTGTAATTTCAGCTTTGAAGTAAATGAATTTTTGGAGCAGTTGAACATTCACAATTGCATATAGATGATATATTTAATTTTCCTGATATACATTAATGGAAGTATTCGGAATAATATGTTATTTAGGTAGAACAGTCTTAAGAAAATATTAATTTCAGAAATATTACTTCTTTATAAGAATTTGGATTCGCATAAAATCGTTAATAACCTTTTATCTATCCATTATATTTTATTATGCTTCTTTTTAAAATACATTTTTAGATCAAAAATTTGGTATGAGATATGGAATAGAAATATAACAATTTTTAAGTTAAAAATACAATTTCTCACAAAGTATTTTCATACTTTTTATCTCACATTTAAATCTAATGAAGGTTTAATATTTGAAAGCTTTGTTTTAAGAACAACATTAATTTTTCTACATTAACTATACTAAACGATTAATCAATATTATATTGATATATAAGGATAATTTACTTAAAACTAGATATCTTACTAGACATTTATTCAGCTAAACGGAACATGTAAAATTGTTGCTAAAAAAAAAAAAAAAAAAAAAAGTGTAAAATAGCTGTTATATTATTGGCTTCAGTTCAACATTTTGTAATCTCAAAATAACAAGAATTGTTTAAAGCTTTTGTTTAACGGATTTTATATTATTTTATATACGTTGTGATGTGCTAACTTGAACAGTATATCGGTTCTCCAACACAGTTCGTTGAATAAAAAGTTAATTGTTGGAGAACCGAATCATTTGTCATTTATAATCAAAAAAGAAAAAATTACCTTATGCCTAAAAATAATTAAAAGAGCCGATTATTTAATTTCAACTTTCTAACATTCTATCTTTTGATATCTGCGTGAAGAAATACGTTTTACAGGACATAAAGTAAAATATAAAATCAGTTTACAGTACTGTCAATATGAAATATTGACATTTGATGAAAATGTAACGAAAACCACACATTCCCCTATATTTTAAAGTTTTCATAATTTGGAATTGAGGAAAAAGAGAGGGTGATGTTCAATTATTTTTTTAGACCTGAAAGTTAATTCACTGTATATTAATTTCAAAATCCATGAGATCTGTTAGGACCGAAATCACTACATTGCACGTACGTGTGTATCTAAAAGAAACAGGTATGCGCCTTTGCACAGTATGTAAGATAATGCAAAATCTGTGAATTTTTCTTTATACGAATAACAAATTGCATCATCTTCATTAACGCTGCGATAACTATACCTAACGTCTATAACCGCGGCGGATTAACTAGTCGTTTCCTCCTCCCCTAGGATTCGATGATCGGATGCCACGGGAAAGCAAGGATCGTCGGGGGAGCTCGGCATTATGGCCTAGGACCCGGTTCCCCTCACGGGGTTCTGGCGACTAAGCCGTCGAGTGTTCTCTAGTGATTCATCTGGTGCCTTCCTGGAGGTATCCTCTGATTATGGGATCCTCCGCGTATCGTAACTGCCTTTGTCATCACCTCATGGGTTCAATCGGAGCGATACGCAGCGATAACGGTGCTCAGACTGGTCGCAGCGCATACGGGAGGCCTCTCCCGGTCGGGCGCGTTACATGTCCCTAAGGACACGGGCACCCCTCATGCACCTGGCGGCGCAGCTCAGTTTTTATACCTAACATCTATGTGCTTCATGCCTTGAAAATTCGAAAAAACACGAAATCGCTTACATTTATTAATTCATCTAATTTGGTCTATTTTAAACCAAAGGCACAATGGTCGAAAATCAAATTTCTGATTGAGGATAAAAATCAAGTTTCACTCCAATTTTTTATTCGGGAATCAAGCTGTTTGACGATTGGGTGTTCGACAACCGAGGTTCTAATGTAGGTGCTAATAATGCATGGCAATTGGAAAAAATGTGTAATCTTCTGATTTCACAGAAGATTATCGTTCAATCTTCTTACTTAACCTTCAATTGTGACACAATAAAAATACTATACGTATTTCATTAGTACAAATACAAATTTACATGAAATTACTCGGATTTGTTTTCAGAGTTATAAACTATTTTATGAAGGTCCAATTACAGTGGTTCTATTTAATTAGTATTTGATACGTATAATGAGTACTAGCTGTTACCCGTGACATCGTTCACGTAACATTTAAATAAAATTAATGCATTAATTAAGCAACATATACAATTAGGAAACTCTTTATTACATTTTACAATCGAAAATACTTTTGATAATCCCAATTTGCATATTTTAATTTTTATATATAGGATCCTTTAAATTTCTCTCATGAGATTGAAATTTCACACACTTTCTCTAAGATTAAGTGAGGAATAAATTTATTTGTTTCTATTTATTACGTTTATGGAAATTGATTTAATTTATGTTTTCGTGGTGAAGAATATTGTTATATTAATAAATATTTTTGAGGAATTTTTTTAATAAGCTGTCATTTTAGAAATTACTTTGATTTGATTAGAATAATTTAAAATTCAACATACAACATTATGTTTATATTCCAAAACAATTTACATCTTTAAAAAATTGAAGATAATTGTATTTCAAAAATAAATTAAAACGTGTTAGAGCATAAAAACAAAAAACAAAAAACAAAAAAAATAAGTTGAAAAAATACCATTAACACTCATATATTTAATGTATTTTTTTCACAGTTCCACACTTTGAACATCTGTAGATTTATCAATAACATCAAAATGTTTATCACGCTCCGAAGACTTTCAAAGCCTAAATGCTTATTTGATAAGCAACAGAGATCGCGAAGGTCGAAAAACGTGTGAACATAAAATTGAAGGTACTACTGTTACTGGAAAATTGCTATTTGGAAGTGTTGAAGCGTTTCATGGCCCGAGTACGCAGAGTTTGTCCTTGGAACCGATAGCAGATTCAGATTTCAGATTCAACCAAGCAGGGAGGCCAACCATATGGTTTTAGCCCCTGCAAGCCCTGCTTGGCAAGTTTATTTTAAAAAAAAATCATATTTGACAAAGCAGCCCAGCTTAATTTGCAGAAAAGTCATACTCAAAAAGTCATACTCAAAAGTCATATTCAGCAGAAAAGTCACAATTAATAAGAGTTTAAAAATTATTTGAAATTGTCGGATGTTTAGCGTAAAATATTTTTAAAGTAGAGACAGTGGATTTTTTCAATAAACTTCTTCATCATCAGGAAAAGCATCATCATCATCATCACCACCAATGATGTGTACTGGTGGCATTTGGAATAACAATTGGTTTTTTTCTATTAAGGACATGCAGCTAATTATCTTTTGAAGCAATGGGGAATTCGCCGAGATTGATTTGAACCAATTCGACAGAGAGATGGTGTCTGTTTTCCTCAAATGTAGAGTAGCTGTCAATGGGCATGTGAGAACGTAATGTAGCGAATCCCCTCTTGCGCCACAAGTGCATCTTGAAGACAAAACTTTATTAAATTTAATTAAATAAGCCGAGAAAAGGCCATGATTGATAGCGAATATATATAGGTATCGATGACTTAGAAGATAGTCTTCTGAAACTTTTGGCTTCAATGCATAGGTATATCGCCCAGTGGGACATAAATCCCAATAACGTTGCCCTGAGTTATGTAAAGTTTGCTTTAAAATTCTCTTAAGATATGAGGATGGATATGGTATAAATGTTTCTGGTATTAATGAATTTGGGTCAGTTGCTTCCTTTGCTAACCGATCCACTAATTCATTACCTGTTATGCCTGAATGTCCTTTGACCCATTGTAGATAAATTTTTTGTGTTGCTCCTTGCAGAGATTGGCTGATTATTATATTTTTTGTAGATATATCTTTTAGTGCTGATACTGTAGATTGGTTATCTGATTCTATAACTGTTGTGCGATATTTTGATTGTTTTGACCATTGTATTGAGTCCACAACGCACCCGCACATACGTTGATATTTGTGCGGGATTTTCTGGTTTTCTAAACTGGTCGCCGTGCTCAACCATCCTCCTTACTCCCAAGATTTGTCCTCCTGTTAATATTCCCTGTTTCAAAAAACCTTCAGAAGAAAGTAAATATTTATATTTCGCATTGATGGACTGTATTTTCCAACTAGAAAATGATATATCAACAACAGATGAATAAATAATGGGACGAAAAATGAGATTTTTTCTGTCCTCACGGCCATAACAGTTGAGGCCAAAATGTTGAAGATGTACAAGTAGATTAAAAAAATTGATAATTCTCTCAAAACAAAATTGCTAATAAACATACACCAGAATATCATAATTACACAAAATGTGCATTAAACAGAACATGAAAATGCTCGAAAACAATGCATCATAGATCAACTAGGTGCTCAACCTCGTTCGTATGTAATCATTGAGAAATTGAAAGTAAAGTGTAAACAGAAAAGAATAGATATCGCAATCAAACAGACAAATCTGAAGATCGATATATAGAAACAACGGTCAAATATTTTCGTTTCAGCTACAATTGAAATAACTTAAATTCAAAAATTGTTATGATCGGTCGCAATTTTTTAATTATTATTCTTAACTTAGCAATTTTTATTTTTACTTGAAACTTTTCTCTCTGTAAATTGTTATGTTTAACATTTCAGTAGTAATATTTTTCTTAATCTTCCAAAGGGACATATTTGATAGATATTATTTCTTTTTTCTCTCAATAGATAGTTGAATATGTCTTCTTTTTGTTTGATTTGAATTTAAAATGACTAATCGTAACAGTATGTGTTGCAGTTCTGTTCTAACATGTAAACTTAAAACATCATGTAATTTGAAAATTCATTAAATTTTCTTATTAAATTTTCTTATGTTAAATAGTGCATTTTATCATTTTAAACTTTCTTCTGCCTAAAGCTTTATTTACTTCTAGATTATAAATTATCGTAGTTTTTAATGGAATGATTCTCAGCACTTTATTTTAAAATTCCTCTTTTACCGTCTTCATCCTACTTTTAACAGTTTGACTAAATTAGTAAAATAAAACAAATGGAAATTGAAAGAACTCATAAATATCACGTTTTCTACTTCATTAAATAATTTATCCTCCTATTCTTCTAAAAGGAATTCTTAATTAAAAGATTATTAATCAAATCTATAAAAATTTTAAATTATATGCGTCTTATTTTCTAAGGAATTTTTGAAAGGTGCTTTTAACTTACATTAATTAGTGACTAAGAAGAAAAACTGTCTCTGTGTCATGCTGCAAATTAAGTAAAAGATAAAAAAAACTACGTACTTTTAAAGAATTTTAATGTAAAATGCTATATTAATTAAAAGATAATGAATTTATTTCATTATTCAGAATTAATATTATCTCATTACAAATTAACGCTTGAATTATATAATACACAAAGTGAATTCAGTAACATTCAAACATATATTTTAATTTAAAAAATGCAAGTTATATTGTAAACAAAATAGAAAATTACGCTAATTAAATTCTAAAAATAATTATCTGATAATCAAATGAAATGTTAAATTATTATTAAAAATGAATAACTTGTTCTTTAAATATTAAAAGCAAAATTTCCAATCCCGCTTTCTTTAACATTCTACATATCTTAATTTGTTAATTTTTATTCTTAACATTATTAATAAATGTATTGACATTACTAATTAATGTATGAAATATAACGTTTTTAGTTTAAACGATCATTTTAAGCAATTTCTCTAAGTATTCAATATGCGATTTGGATTAATAGGTAAAAATTTACAAATGTTTAGAGAATTAAAAGACATTTCTAAACTATATTATAAAATTTTATTTATATAAGCCCCAACAGACATGTCTTTTAAAACAATAAAATTTTGTAAATATATCTATTATTTACGACGTAGTTTTTTAAATTTTAAAATAGTTCCGTTAATAGTTTATGAGTAGATTACTTGTGATCTTTTCAAAAAAAAAATTTACATATTACACAAAAACTGCAAAAATCATAGTATTTGGATGGTAGAAGACTATGTTAAATAATGTTGTTAACATAAAAAAAAAATGTTTGTGTCAAATTTTGATTATGTGAATAAAGAATGTCAAACCTTTAATTAATGAAATATCTTTAATTTTATGAATATTTTAAAATGCAGTCTACCCCTTTTTAAGACATTTATGGAAAGTTTGAAAATTTTGCTGGTTTTATGTATAATAATAAAAAAAATAATAATGCAGTGAAACTATACATTTTCAGATATCATCGCCAAGTACTGGGGTGAACTTTTTACTAACATAAGAAATTTATACTCAATGAAAACGTACTATCCATAAATCCACAGTGCAAAGGTTTATTAACATTAGGTAAAAAAAAAATTGTAATGAGATATTTTGCCAAGGGTGGTAACAAATAAGATGCAACAATGTCGTTGTGTTTTCATGTTTCATACGTCGCAATAAATAGAAACCTTTTTTACCTTTTCTTGAATTTCAAGATCACTAAATATGCTTACAAAATGTTACGAAGTCCACATACGCCACGACGTTAAGAAAAATGTTTTTAAAAAACTACACGTTTAATTAAATAATTATATTCAAATTGTTTACATATTTTAAAAATAAGTTAGACAGCCTATATTTGAAAATAACACGTAAACTAACAGAAAAAAGTACTTTCCTTGTGTAACAAATTTTGTATTTTTTTTTTTTTTGTAAATACCACAGTAAACTGTCAAATAACGAATGTTAATGTACATATAATTCAGAAATAGTCAAATAAACCATGTTACAAATTTAGCGCCCCTTTAAATAGCGCCAAGCTACGCTCATTAAAGCGCGGTAATTAGTGAATACCTGATTATAAGATTTTTATTACATAAAACAATTAGAGACAGAATGGAATATCCTTTACTGAAACTTCTGCCAATTTTCAGTATTATTGTACATAATATATGCTTTGGGCTTTAAGAGCCTTATCCAGCCGTAGATAAAAAAGAATGAGTCAAAATACCTTTGTATTTCTATGCAAATTGCCATACTTTAATTCATGCATCGAATGATACCTGATAATTGCGAATTTTGTATTTAACAAACTGATTTATAGTCCATCGAAATATTAAAGCAGTATTTGAATACTTCTTGGATGTTTAAAGTTTAATATTTTTATTCGTTCATTTTATGATCTATGACACAGTTTTAAATTTAAAAATAAAATTAGAATATTTTAAACTAGAAATAAGAATTCTTAAGTTATCAATTAAATATACCTTTCAAACTAAGTTTACTAACGGTGAATATTTTTAAACCTTTTAAAAATTAAAAGCATTAAACAAATTTGTATTTATGAATCTATCTATCTATCTATCTATCTATATGTATGTGTGTATCTTAAATATGTGATACTGTCATCAGGATCCACTAATTTAATAATTGACTCACTAATACTAAATTGTTAGGCCATTATTTAACGCTCACCATTGTTGTAATAATTGTTATATCAATTTTGTAATATATTTTTTAATTTTTTGTAATCACTGTTATAATCGATTTGGTATCAATATTTGGAACACTGTTGCAATTGTATGGATCATGAAAAAAATTTCAATCCAAAGCAGAAAACAGTCTTGCTGCCGGATTATAAATGTAACCGTGAAAGACCGAAATTGGAGAATGTCGACTTTCACCGGTGAATGTCAACAAACACCAAATACGTCGGTGAAAGATCGAATATTTCATTACATTCTTGTACATTCGGACCCTCACCGGTGTATGTCGACAATCACAGATATGCTCTGGTGGAGGTCGAAAAGAGAGGATTTGAATCACATAATTTAGTAAGTTTTTTATTACTATTATTTTATTTGCTCATTTAGAACGTACTGTATAATTAAGTAAGTTATTAACTTCTATTATTTTCCTTTCTGATTTTGAATGTACTGTATAAGTAAGTAAGTTTTTAACTTCTATTGTTTTCCTTTGTCATTTTGAATGTAGTGTGTGTTTTAAGTTCTTAGTCATTCCTCTCAGAAAGAGAGGCGAAAAATTTATCGTGATTGAATTACGGAGAAAAAAATATAAATCTCGGACATGTTCAACATTCACCATTAGTGCATGGTGAATGTCGACATTTACCGGTGTAAGTCAGAAATAAGGGTATTTAGCAAATATTTCGGACATACACCAAGCGACTATGTGTTTGTTGACATTCACCGGTGAAAGTCGACATTCTCCAGATTTCGGTGTTTCACCGTAACATAAATATCATAATAAGACACGTGAAATATCACTTGCTTTGTAAGTAATATTATACAGGGTGTTTCTAAACTCATGGTACAAAATTTAAGGGTAGGTAGAGTACACAGTAACAATAATTTATTGTATAGGAATGTATGGGACCAAGTGACGCATGAAGGTAAAAACACCAGGGGGGCAATTAGGCCCTTTTTTAATTTTCAAAATTTCTCATTCATACCAGAAAATTTGTATGCTATCCTTTTGTTGACATTTCATAATTACATAATAATAAATTCTTCTTTGAAAATTTTTGGTATGAAATCGAATTTTTTTAATTGAAAATAGAAATAGAAATAGAAGTTTTTTGAAATAGAAATGGAGTTTTTGGTTGATTCCACTGGCGGTAGAGGGCAGTAAGTGACTAGTCGCCGTTCAATACCATGCATTCAAGTAGAATAAATCGTCATTTTTAATTGTGCTATCGTTCGTCATGGAAGACTTTACATATGCCGAAAAAGCCGACATGAATTTTAATGTATGGTCGTGCAAATGGCAACGCCAGGGCTGCCCTACGAATGTATCAGGAGCAGTTTCCTCGCAGAAGAATGCCTGATCATAGAATGTTTCAGCGCTAACACCGTCAGCTTTCTGAAACAGGTTTTTTACATGTCACCAGACAGGAAACTGGGCGAGAAAGAGTTGTATGCAGTGCAAGCCTGGAAGAATCTTTGGGCAACCAATAATCCACATGCAACGCGACCACATGCTTATCAATAACGATTTCCTGTGAATTTGTGGGCGGGTATTGTTAATAATTATTTGATTGGCCAATACCTACTACCAAAGAGGCTGGGTGGTCGCTGTTACCTTATTTTTTTAAATAGGTTTTACCAGAACTGCTGCAAGATGTTCCGATCGTCATTCGTAACCGGATGTGGTTTCAACATGATGGAATACCCGCTCACTTCACCACTGATGTGCGCAGTTACCTGAATGCCACATTTGGGACGCGATGGATTAGGCGTGGTGGACCAGTTCTTTGGTCACCGCGATCTCCCGATTTATCAAGCCTTGATTTATTTTTATGGGGACATCTGAAGAGTCTTGTTTATGAGACTCCAGTTGACTCAGACGAAATTCTAGTATTCCGAATTCGTATATCCGAAGCTGCTGCACGTGTGCGGGAATTGCCTGACATCTTTAGAAGTGTACGTCAATCGTTCCATCGACGCTGCGAAGCATGTATCACAGTCGGTGGGCGCAATTTTGAACACTTATTGTAATATTATTGCATGCATTATTATTTACTTGTAAACTTCATTGTAAATAAACATTTTATCTTTTTTATTCATGTATTTCGTTTGATTAGTTTGCCAGTTTTGCGCTTTTTTTTAATTCAAAAATTTTGATTTTATACCAAAATTTTTCAAAGAAGAATTTTATTGTTAAGTAATTATGAAATGTCAATAAAAGGATAGCATAAAAATTTTCTGGTATGAATGAGAAATTTTGAAAATTAAAAAAGGGGCCTAATTGCCCCCCTGGTGTTTTTACCTTAATGCGTCTCATAGTCCCATACATTCCTATACAATAAATGATTGTTACTGTGTGCTCTACCTACCTTTAAAGTTTGTACCATGAGTTTAGAAACACCCTGTATATTTCAATTTGTATGGATAATTTAAATGATAACAAAATATTTTCTACAATTATAATAAATCTAGTGTTTAGTATTTCAATAAATGTGATCTATTTGAAATAGTCATAGAATATAAGATAAATGGACCTATATTTTATACTGTTATTAACAAGTCATTATTAAAAAAATATGCATTGTATGTGTCAATAACTTTTAATAATATATCTCAATCGAAAAAGTCAGCTTTGGAATAAAGCAACCATTATTTTTTTCGAACAAATGTACCAATTATTACCTAAAAAATCTCTTGATATAGGCAGAGTTATTGTGATAACTGTGCTTTAATTAGTTTCGTTTTTCGTCAGTTTGATAATGAGAATAAAATACGATGAAAGAGTTTATGTAGCTGTAAAGATACAAGATAGCAAATCTCACGTTTTTTCTTACAATCATTTTAATGAGTAAAATATAATAAAAAAACCTAGTCATAATTTTATGTTAAATAAAAAAATAAGTTTAGAACATTAAAATTTTTAAAAATGTTATGCCTAGTGCTGTTATTATCCACTATAAAAGATTGTATTGTAATATTAACTTTCGCAAACCTTTTTTATATTTTAAATATTTTAAAGAGTAAATAGGTATTTACTGACTTATTACATAGAGAAGCCAATTTAATTTTTTATGATGTCATATTTCCTGATTATCTGAAATTCTGCATCAAAGTGAAAAATCTTGATAGCAATTCATAAAAGAAACATTTACGTTGTCTGAAAAAAATATATATATATTAAATTAAACGAAAATTTCTCTCTGATACAGACATAATTATTGTGATAACTGTGCTTTAATTAGTTTCATTTTTCGTCGGTTTGATAAGAAGAACTTTAAAATACGATGAAAGAGTTTATGTAGATATTTTTATGTAGCTATAAAGATACAAGTTAGCAAATATCGCGTTTTTTTTGTTTAGAATAATTTTAATGACTGAAATATTATGAAAGGAGCCTAGTCTTTCATAATTTTATTTTAAGAAAAAAAAAAGTTTAGAACTTTAAAATTTTTGACAATGTTATGTCTAGTGCTGTTATTATTCACTATATAAAAGATTGTATTGTAACATTAACTTTCGCAAACATTTTTTGATATTTTAAATGTTTTAAAGGGTGAATAGGAATTTATTGACTTATTACATGGAGAAGACCATTTTATTTTTTATGATGTTATATTTCCTGATTATCTGAAATTGCACATCGAAGTGAAAAATTTTGATAGCAATTCATAAAAGAAACATTTACGTCGTCTGAAAAAATATATATATGTATTAATTTAAACGAAAATCTCTCTCTGACACAGGCATAGTTATTGTGATAACTGTGCTTTAAGTAGTTTCATTTTTCGTCAGTTTGATAAGGAGAACCCTGAAATATTATGAAAGAGTTTATGTAGCTCTTTTTATGTATATGTAAAGGTACAAGATAGCAAATATTGCGTTTTTTCTTTACAGTAATTTTACTGAGTGAAATATAATGAAAGGAAGCCAGTCTTTCATAATTTTATGTTAAGAACAAAAATAAGTTTAGAACTTTAAAATTCTTGAAACTGTTATGCCTAGTGCTGTTATTATTCACTATATAAAACATTGTATTGTAATATTAACTTTCACAAACATTTTTTTAATATTTTAAATGTTTTAAAGGGTGAATAGGTATTTATTGACTTATGGCACGGGGAAGCCAATTTCATATTTTATGATGCTATATTTCCAGATTATGTAAAATTCTGCATCGAAGGGGAGAAATCTTGATAGAAATTCATAAAAGAAACACTTACTTTGTCTGAAAAAATGTGTGTTAATTTAAACGAAACAAACTAGAGCGTCCATTGCTGTCATTTCGACACAAAACAGAATTTAGACTTATCTTTCTATCACATTTTAAAAGTTATACTCTTCAAACTTTATGACTTTTAATCATTTTACGCAATAAGCACACTGTCGAAATTTGTATTATGTGATTCGATTAAAATAAAATTACAGCCAAATTCACTTAAATTAATTCTGTCGAAATCACAGCAGTGGCTGTGTTAGGATGATGGAATTGGCGGCCGTGCTAGAGTTAAAAATAAATATTTTGCTCATTCTATCCATTAATCACTTACTAATTTAAAAATTTAGATGCGATATGCAAAAATTTTTAAAAAAAGGAATTCCAGTTTCACGTCGTCATATTAAAAATAATTTCTCCTTTTCCATTTTTAGAAACTAAAGACTTTTCATAGGTTTTAAATTTTATCAGTGTTATGATTATATATTATAAAATACTGTGTGTCAATATCGAAGTCGTCGTAAAGACGCTGGCTACAATGTCGTTATAACTGTATCATATTTAGAACAATGAAGTTAATGAAGCGCGAAACCGCTTTTGTTATAATATACAATTCACTGTGGACCCGTTTAGGGATCTTAGGGTGTAGTTAAGTGTATGTAGAAATACAATTACAAACACATGGACACAAGTAGAGATATACGTACACCAGGATTACCAGGTTGGCCTTTTTTTAATTTCCGAATTTTGAATTCACACCAGAAATTAATAAATGTAATTTTTTTCCCCCGAAGTGTGTTCAGGAAACATTCTTTTTGACTTTTTAAAACAAAAATTCTACAATACTTTCAAATTATCAATCAAATTTATGATGCGATATTGGCATGATTTACATATTATTTCTTTATTTTTGAGCAGACCTTGAGAAGGCATTTTCTGAATAACTGAAAGATTGTTTTAGGGGAAATTTTCAATTACCATTATATGATTTTGAATAATAAAAAAAAAGTTTCTCACTATTCTGTACCTTGTCTACGCCGAACATTTACAGAAATTCTATATACACAATTTTATACACAATATAAAATAATGGTGTAGATCTTTAAAAATTCCAAAATTATATATTTTTTTATTCTTTTAGTTTAGGAATAAGTTGCGGCATTTCCATCAATAAATCTTGGACAAATATATAGAGGATTTTCCAAAAATGTTTAATATTTGCCACAGTATTTCTTCTGAATGAGTATAACTTTATGTTACAGTACAGTTTTCTAAATGAAAATACATTAAATTTGCTAAAATAACGCTAAATTTGTCATAATTAAAAAATATGAATCTTACTTATACTTTGAAAATCATTTATTATCTCATTTGTATCAAGTCATTTTGGTTATACGTAAAACAGTTTATAAAATATAATAATAAATATATAAAAATATTCACAAATAACGATTAAATTTATAGGTATTTTTCAAAATTTTTCATTTTTCCAAATATTTTTATTTATTTATTGAAAAAAAATTTAGTTTGAGAAAAGAAAATAGTAAAAATTATAGAGAATGCTTTTATAACTCAGGTAGCGCACTTTTGTTTTTATAATGTTGAAAAAAAAAACAAAAAAAAAATACAATTCGTTGAAAACACGTTGTTCGTCGACGTAATAATTTCAAAAATGTGTCTCGTCGATTCCACAAATTTTCAACTATATATTTATCAGCCTCTTCAACGCAATAAAAAACGTCGTGGAAAAGGAGTTCCAAGTAGCAAAAATCCGTACTACTTTTTTTTTTTTACAACGGGATTTTAGTATGATAAAAACGTTTAAAAAAGAAGAAAAGTTGATATTTTAAACAGTAAATAAAAAATCAGATTTTTCCCGAATTTCTTTTTTGTTTTTATTTAATTTGCTAATCGTAAATAGTAAGTTGTTCCTCTTTTTAAAATTTTTTTCAAAAAATAAATTATCATTTTATAAATATATTTTATTTTCATTAAAAACTTATGAATTTACTTTTATTAATTTTTTTTTCAGTAAATATGACAAATATATTTTAAAAACAACTTTAAATATACATATTTAACCGTATTACATTTTTAAACATTCATTGTTTCCAGTACACATTATGAAAAAAAATCTTTAAAACATCTTTTAAATATTAGTTCCACTCGTCATTACTAGGCAGTGTTAAATTATAAATATAACATCTTACTTTTAAAAAAAATATATATAGTAAAGTGTACGAAATATTATCATATTTTTTTATAAGCTTTCTTAAATGTTTTCCTCAACTGCCAATTGTGTTTATGTTAACACCAAGTACATTTTAATCTTGCAGATTGACCTAAAAATTTCAACATAAATTAATACTTTTAGACAACTGGAGATTAGCATTTAATCATAAAAGAAGACTTTTAAAATAAGCATGTGTATTTCAAAAAATTGCTTGAAAAATTAATATTAAAAATATTTTAAATATAAATACATCATACAACATATGCTCTTTTTAAAAATATTTATGCCATTTTGCGTAAAAGCAATATTTTGAGTTTTTGATGTTCAATGTTTTTCCACATCGATTATTCTCATACGTTTATATGTATTTTTACATACTGTCACTCTTTGACTAAAAAAAGTACCCTGCATATTAAATATGTATCTTTAAAAGCAGAAAAAGTCATGAGAATGTTAAATTTAATAAGTTGCTTAGTGTAAACAATAAGTAAATAATAGTATAAACAACAAATGTAAACAATTTTGTAAACAATAATATAAATAAAATACTTTATTTCTTACTTTTATAATACCTTATGTAATACCAATTTCTCATGTATTAAATTTTTTTGGCACATTTATAAAAAAATATTGCACTTTCAACGAAAGAAATTTAAGAAAATTGACATAAAAAATAAAGGAGATTTTGCAGTTTCACACACCGTATGAACCTTGTGAATATAATTTTTTTCCAGAGGCAGACCTGCTACATTCGCTTGGGATACGTCATTGCAACATTCACTGCCATAAGTTATAATATTTCAATTACATACTTATATCTCAAATCTTATATAATCAGTGCTCTATAGTAAACGAAGTAGATGGAATAAAGTTCAAAATCACTGGCACTGTAAAATCAATTGTTATTTGGTCATAGATTTTCAGGCTATTTCATTCGAAATCATTCAAATTTTATTTTTTGATAATCCATTTTTTAACACAAATTTACAATCCTTGTTACAGAGGATATAGACAAATACCGAATCTCGTGGCGAAACTGGTTATGCAAGATTATTAATTTTTTCATACATTATTAAATTGTTTGTTATTTTTATTTTACAATTTAGTTTGTATAAAACGAAGATGTAATATTCAAGAAGAAGTTATTGTCTAAATTCATTACAGGCTTCCTAATCAATGATCAAACTCCAGATAATGCCGCTTCAAACCTTTCTGGAACTCTAAAAAATGCGTTATTGAAAAATTGAGGAGTTGGTGAATTCACTTTGTAAATGGTTTGTGAATTCACTTTTCTCATTCTTGTTTCTAATATTTTAAACTATTAAACAATCTCATTTTATGATCGCCGGGATTCCCGTGACAGAGTGTATAAGCAGAGAAAATAATCTTTGGTATAGGTGTCCATTTTTCGCGATGGCAGTGCCCAGTGTTTAATTCATATACTTTTCTCCGTAAGGGATTTCTTTGACTCCGGGGAGGACATTGTAGAGTTCCGGGGAAAAATTGCACTTTTTAACCATCAAAAATGTAAAATTTCAAATCTTCAGAGGGGGACATTTCAATGCTTCGTAGGGAATGTCCCTCCCCCCCCTGGATTACTCATTATATTCAACACTGGCTGTACCGGGTTCCACCCATGGTGACAACACCACACACGCATAGCGTTTAGCTCACTGCTGTATTTGCGCCGTCCTGCATATCGTTTCTAACAAGGCTTTCACCTTGTGTAATGAAGAATGTATGTGAAAAATTTATAAGAAGAAACATGTATCAACGAGAAAATTTGTCTCAAGTCTTGTATATGTTCAGATAATATACAAAATGGATCACTCGAGACAACAGCCATAGCATCTAGAGATCTCGAATGTCATGATCGTTGTAATGCTTTATTTAGATGTACTTACGATGTAATAGTTTCGCATTTGATAACGTATTTTTTATTTTAAATTGGAATTCTTGTTTCTCATTTTCACTGCAGATAAAACGGTCGTACGACAATTAGTACAAAACAGTGATATAATGATTTCCTACCATATTTTGAATTATGATGCAAATTAAAGTGCCTGTTTTTTTATAGGTAAATAACTAAAGCTAATTTAATCCTTTTCTGCAGCATACTGTGTAGAGTTTTAATACGTATATCAAACTTTTTGAACTTTCAATTTAAGAAGATAAAGAAAAGTTAATGTAATTCTAACAAATTAAGTTATAGTAAACATCATTTCTATTTTTAAAACTTATACATGTTAATATAAAAAAAAATGTTTCACTCTGTAGATATTGATACTTATTTTTTTATTTAATTAAAACTATTATTATGTAATATGTACTTTAAACAAGATAAAAATTGATTTAACAAAAGACATTGTTAATGCTTTGAAAAAAAAAATGTATTTTCTACACTGATTTGAAAATAATTTTATTTAGAATGTATATTTTTAGAACATCTCAAGTAACAAAAACCTATTGAAGATTCAAAGGTACTCTTTTTTTCTTGAAATCACATTTCTTTTGAAAACTTAAAAAGTCATTTGGAGTCATAAGTATCACTTCAGAGTTTTAAACAATTTTGATCAAGACTTTGGAAATTTTATTTAAAAGGAAAATAAAAAAATAGCAGAAAGGATGTAACAGACAATTTTTAAAAAATGAAAGATTTTGCTTTGCATATACATTTTTAAAAGATAAGGGTAGAAATATAAGAGTAGATAGTAAACGATAAAGATAGTAACTGTATTTTAGATTAGTTATTCATAAAAACATATAAAATATATTTAAAATTACTATGGTTTAATTTAATTACGGTTTTGTCAAATGTCTAATGTCTTCCTTTAAAAATAAAAATAAAAATAAAACCCTTTATTTTTATCCATTTTTAAAACGTCCTCCTTTATATGTTTAAATTATAATTAAAAGGGTTATTTATTTCATAATTTGAAAAAAGAATAATGTGGTTTTATAAATTTTTAAAGGACTGTATAAGCAAGGTAGAGCAAGATACTGAAATAAGGAGTGGTTGCTATTGCACAACTGTCTTTTATTTTTGCGATTGCACAAGAAGTCTTACTAGTCATTAGTTTTGCTCAATGTGCACAAATGGACACCATTGTCCCACGGATAATATCATATGTGAAAAGTTTGTCTAATAAAAAACTAAAAATTATAATTGCTTGTGATAATCTTAAATTGTTGACAGAAAAAGTAGAATCTCATGAAAAATAATCAGTTTTTCAATAGCGCAAAAATTCAGGGAGATACAACTGTCCGATGGGATGTCATTATATGTGAAAAGTTTGTGCAATAAAAAAATAATAAATAAAACTGCTTGTGATAATATTAAATAGTTGGCAAAAAAGTACAATCTCTAAAAAAATAATACGTTTTTGAATACCGTAAAAATTGTATTATTACATCCAGACAAGCTACATCGGGGAATTGGTATGAAAAGTTTGTTGATTTTATACATGCACTGTTAAAAATAGCTGTTACATTACAGTACTTTCCCGCATAATTTACTGTGAATTACTGTATTTCTGTAAATATTGCATTTGCCCGTTAAATATCAGTCTTTGGCAATAACAATCCGTTATTCACCGTAACTGATAATTTTTTCAGTATCATCCTCGCTTTAACAGTCATTTACGGTGAAGAGAAAATGAACACATCCTTTTTACGGCCAAAAACGGGCTATTCTAGTAAATCACTGTTATTCACGTCCGCAAACCGTGATCGAACAGCGGATCACGGTCCAGGGGAATTGGCGCAGCCGCTTATACAACACAACACGTTGTTTGTTGTTGATCTTGATACTTGATGTGAAGTTTCGTTCGCATAGGAATAAGGTATGTTGCTGCTATGTTTCTTTGCCTATTTTTAGTAGTTACAATTTTTATATATCTTTTGAGTGTGTCACTTAACAGATTGCGTTAAAAAATATGTTTGTCATCTCCAAACACATGCGAATGTATTGTAACTTTTAAGTTTAATTAAAACTGTACTACTTGTTTTACCTCGTGGTAATGCTGATCCTGAGAGGGGTTTTTCTATAAACAGTTGTATGCTATAAGGTCGTTTCAATGAACATACGATAAAAAAATTGAGATTTGGAAAAGATGCTGTTAAAAATTATAGAGGTGTGAGTAAAGCACCTATTTCAACTTCCTTGTTAAATGATATTAAGAATTTACATAAAGCTTCTCAGCAGTATACATGGAAAAACAAAGTCAAAAGAAAAAAAGCTCAGAGATTGAAATGAAGAAAGCCCAGATTTTAAAGAAGAAAATTAAATGTGAAACTAAATGAAATCAAAGGCTAAGATGCTTTACACTCACGCAGAAAAAAAAAATTAATCTGTTTAAAAAACGAAAAAATTCGCCAAATTTAGGGTTTTTTTTCCTTTAATGGCAACCTAGCCATTGTATTAAGTTATTCGTTTGGAAGGTCTTGAAAAACGCGCCAACCAAAAAGCTGAAAAACACCAGCTATATTACAGGATTATTTAAAATCTGGCATTATTTTTATTTGTCTGCACAAATGCCACAAAGTATAATTTTTCATGTTGACACTTATTCAGATGATTACTCCAAAACATAGCTGATGAAAAATAAGCTTTATTGAAAAAATATTCAGCAATAAGGCCAAAATCTTTTTACAACAAATCATACTTCTCAAGCAAAATATTTTTATCACTTCAACAATGCAGAAGTTTCTGATACATCCTCAAAATTTTCTAAATGTAAAAGCATGACAAAGGTAAAGCTATTGATAAAATTTGGAAATACCGGATTTATTCAGGTATTTATTTATCTGGTTATCTAACCTTATTAATTTAAAAATGAATTTTAATATCAAAGTTTATGTAGGGTAGACAGTGTTCGAAATTTGCAGTCGTTAGTCGTCAAATGCAACTAACTATTACATTATAGCATTTGACGACTACAAAATTATTCCTGGATGTGAAATTTGACGCCTAGCTTTTTTAACACTTAGTTTTTGCCAATCACCAGCTTTTGAAAATTTGGTCTCACACCAAACATAAACTCTAATGTGAGACAGTTAGACAGTGAATTTTAGCAGAGTGTACAAATCCAAATGAATTTATTAATTTATGCAAACTTCTAAACTTTATAGTGAACCTGCCATTTAGCACTGCTGAATGTGAAAAGGGATTTAGTCAGTTTAATTTAATAAAAAACTAGCTGACCCCTGCCGGCGTTGCCCGGGCCCGTGATAATAAATGAATAAATAATAATAATAATAAATAAAAGAAAAATCAAGTTTTTATTATTTTACATCTTTAACCCGATTTTGTATGAAATTATATTTTAAGATGCAAAATTCGTGAAAAGATATTGATATTTAGTGATAAAAGCACTCATTTTCTTGTTGTTGTTTTTTTTTTTAATGCAGTATCGTTTCATAGTTTTAAAATAAAAAGTTATTTTTGTTCTAACTCTTTAAAATCTTTATGGGTGATAAATAAAACGGTTTTACAGCCCGTGTACAAATTTCAGGAAAAAATATTGTTATCCAGTTGTAAAAGAGATGCTTTCTTCTTGCTTTTTTGTTTGTTTGTTTTCTCGTCGGCTCCTTTAACATAGCAATAAAAAATAGTCCTCATCGTACGAACTCTTTGACATTTCAGTCGGTTATAAATACAACTATCTCCAAGCTCTCTTTAAAATTTTGTGAAATATATGCATATTTAGTAGTGAAAACATGAGTTCTTAAAAAAAAAAAAAGCTTTAGCTTTTAACCTCAGAGCAAAAATATATTTCCATCCGTTTTCAATCAACCCTTTTCCATCCCCCTAGGCTAAACAGGTTAATCAATCAGTCTTATCGTTTTTGAGGGGAGAATCCTTCAAAAAAAGTTGACGCATCCGTAAAGAGACGATATTCTTGTGAAATTTTGACAAAATGCGCTTTCTGTTTTAAATATATAGATGATACACGTAACCATTTATCCACTGTTACTGTTAATGATTTATTAATGGCAAAACTGTACGTACCTAATTTAATAGATTTTTATCCAGATAAAGCTATAAATCCCTGTGAAATGATGCAGCTGAAGGACAGTTAGACGTCCTGATTTTAGTATCTAATTTATTAAAATTAGTGGGTATTGTTTGAGATTCGGCCAAACAATACCATGTTGTAGAAAAATTATTCTCCAGTCAGACAACACACGAAGTTACGAATCATAGTAAAGGCGAATTCGTGTCAAAAACCAATAAAGCGAACACCAATAATGATCTAGAAAATGAAAATCGTTGGTTTAAAAATTCTCTAAAATGTCGCAGGAACGATAAAATGTTGTCACAATATATGGCTCTTCATTTTTATCGCCGACTCAAGCTAGATCATTTAGAAATGAGTGGCCAGAAAATGCAAGTCCTCATAAATGACATTATTCAAGTCTACCCAGGGTACGGAAATGAGGGGCTAAAGCTTTTGGATTTTCAAAGACCAACGGCAAAGTCTGAAAACATCGAGGGTGCATTACCAAAAGTCCCTCAAAATTTAAATTCTTTTCAGTTAGAAGGTGAAGTGCCTTACATTGACGATGTTTCAGACCCTGACTAGGATCCCTTTTGGTAAACATTAAATTATTTTTAATTAATAATATTTTTTTTTTTTTTTTTTTTTGTAAATATTAACTTTTTTTGTGTAATTATTTATATATTTTTTGTATGCAATTTCCCTTTTTTCTGAATCGCCGTCTCATTTATTGGCATTTATTATATTTATCTATCCTTTTACTTTTACTTTTTTTTTTTTTTGAATTTTTTTTTTTTTTTTTTTTTGGCAGTTGTGAGCGAGATTATAAGTTAACATTGTTTTGAATTTAGTGTAATCAAGATTGACAAAAGATTTCTGGTAAGTTTTTTTTCTCTTTTTTATTGTCCAAAATGTTTTTAAAACGGGGGTTCAGTGGGGCAGAGCCCCCCTGACAATAACAAAAATTCATCTCAAAAATCACATTTCTTTAGCTTTTTAATCGTTAGTTTATTTAGAATGTTGCTAAAATTTGCATAATTGGATCGTGATAAATTTTTCAAGATGGCGGAAAAACTTCGTTTTAAAATCTTTGTTATTTATAAATCCATGTTTTTGCATCATTTTCTACTTTTAAAAATGTTGCAAAATCATTGATTTATAAATAACATACAGATTTATGATGTTTTACTGCAATCTTTGAAAATTTTTTCATGTCGCCAAAACGGCATTTTGGCACAATTTTTTCTGCCAAGCAGCACAGGATACAGAACTCTTCCTACAAAATTCACTATTGCAGAAAAATTAAAATGTCATTTAATGTAACACCGCACTTCATTCATCATATAGAAACTCTTAAGAATGATTTTTGTTCAGTATTATACCTTTACTATAAATAATATTTGCAATGTCAACAAACTTAGATACTTTTGAGGTAAATATATTCAATATTTGATACTGTAATTTTGAGTAAAAAAAATTCTAAACAATAAAATTTCTTGTACAGTAAGTAAAAAAAAGAGGATTAATTTTCATCTAAGTCATATGTGAAACATTATTTTACAATATTGTTATGTCTGTGCATTTTTTAAGCACTCTTTTTTAAAATACTCAAAAAAATACCAAATGACAAAATACATAATTGCGTAAAAATGAAAATTTACTTAAAATTTTAATCTGTGCTTCATTTATCCTTCAGAAACTCTAAAAATGATTTTTGTTCAGTATTAATAGCTTTACTATAAATAATTGCTATGTACAGCAATATTAGGCCCTTTTGAGGTAACCCTTTTGAGGCCCTTTTGATACTTTAATTGTGAGTAAAAAAAAAAGTTTTAAATAATTTCTTGTTAAGCAAATATATATTTTTTTAATCATACCAAATATTAGAAAACAAGAAATATAATAATTTAAATAATGAATTTTTTCGAACTTATATATAAATATAAAACTATTTAAATCTACAAACCACGGTAATATGTGGCCGTTAACTTAACAGAAGTGGATTGGATACTAAACATAGTCTCTACCGGCCACTGCATACTAATGCAAATATGGAAATTTAACCTTTAATTGACATTAATTCAAATAAATATTGCCTGGTATATATATATATAGATATATTGTATCATTTTAGGTGGAACCACTCTACTCTTTCCATGAACATCGTAGCATCGCTGAACATCAATTGAAGACTAAAATCTCCGGATTGGGGTGGGCTGGAAATCTGTTCTACATGTCTATCTCTTCCTTATGAAATTTTGTTTAATTTGAGTACTCATACCAGGGGTTGATACAGACAAAATTTGGGGCCTATTTAGGGGCCCTTCACAAAAATCAATTTAATAAAATGGGCACCTTCACAAAAATCAATCTGATAAAATGGCCCCCTCCACAAAATTCTTTTTACTAAAATAGGCCTTTTCACAAAATTTTATTCCATAAAAACTTACTATTTATTATTTAATTATTATTTTGTGATGTTTTAAAATGTGTAATTTGTAAACAAACAACTTCACCAGAGAGAAAAACTTCAGCAAAAGGATTTTAAAAAGTTTTTGTTATTAAATGCTTGGCTCGAATTTGAGTAACTGGATTTCAACTTTCGTTACAAAATGTTATTTTTAACAAAAATATAATAAATTTCACAAAAATAACCTTTATTTTTCACAAAATGGGCCTCAAGGAAAAAAAACCTGCATCGACGCTGCATACATCTCATTCGGTTCAGGAGTTATGACTCAAAAACCATCCTCTACTTTAGATTCTCATATCTCTAACGAATTAGACTTTTGTCAAGTGAACCAGCCCCTCCCATGTAGAAATCTACAATTTTTTGTGCATTCTTGCCTTAATATAGATAGCTTGTACTTTAATGAACAATTTAAGATCTTTTTTATGTAATTATGTCAATTACTTAATGAGTTATTCACATTTTAGCATATGCTGTTTTAGTTTCTGTTTTATACCATTTTCTAAATTTTGAAAAATTCCATGTTCTTTGCATATATTTTTAATACTTTTAACTTATTGAAAACTATGTAAAACATAAAAAAATTAATGAGGATTAATTTAGTTATAATTGTTTTTAAGTTTTTATTAAGTTTTGTACATGTATTGATTATAGGTGCAGATTCACGGCCGCCAGTCGCCACGTGGCGACTAAATTTTTTGCTGTGGCCACTAACTTTCGGTGTTTAAGTCGCCATGTGATTAAATATATTCGAATAGCAATGTTATTCGTAACAGTTTGAATCTGATAATTTTATTTTATTTTACATAGACTGTGATTTAAATATATATATTTATATATATATAAACAAATGTTTGAAGTGTGTTTTTATTTTTATAGTGCAAAATATTCTCACAAATTCAGATTTTCTTTCATATGTACTTTTGTCTGGCAAAATCAAAATAAGAAATATTGTTTTTCTGATATTCCCCGCTATCATGATTGCTTAGCTTATCTACATATTGTTTTTTAAACCGTATCTTGCCCAACTTTATCTTCTGACTGTACATGATTTAAGATTTAATTAATATTCAAATTTTGTTGTACACGTGTTTATATTAAATAAATTACTTTACACTTTGAATTAATTATTATTATTATTATTATTATTATTTAGTTTTTTACCCTATATAAACACTATTGTTTTTATGCATTTGTTTTACAATTGTGGCCACTGGATTTTTTGGGTTTAGGAGCCAGTGACTCCTTCCAAATGTTGGGAATCTGCACCTATAGTATTGATGCAATTTTCAAAACTTCATTTTTTCCTCATGTTTTTCCAGTGGTGTTTTTATTTAACATCCTCCTTTTGTGCACCCACTTTTTAATATGTTTTCATACTTTTAACAACTTTAAACATTAATGGCATCTTAGCTTATAATACGTACATGGTTTTAGTATTCATTATTTTTAGTTTTGATGGGTTTTAATATGTATAAGTTATATTTTTGTTTTTATTCTAAATTGCAAATGGCGCCCCATAGACTTAACGTTATATTGTTTACGTTAAATTTTCGTTGTTTTTATAATCTTTAATATAATCTTTTTTTAGTATATATATATTTTAATTTAGTTAGCGTAACCTTTTACTCATCTTACTTGTCTAAAATTTTAATTAATGGAACCATTTTAATATTTTAAATAAATTATTTTTTGAGTATCGCTTTGTAAAGTTGTTTACATTCACTTAACATTGATTTCGATGTTTTTTAATAAATTAATTAAAAATTCAAATTTTTAATTTTTTGGTTATTTTAGGAATTTAAATCATGCTTGAATTAAACTTTTATTTACTTTGGATTTTTTAAAAAAAATTAATATTTTCTATTTTCAATTGTTAATTAAAATTTGTTTTGATAATTCAAAAAGGGCAACTTAGTTCATTTCTGCAATAACCAGGAGTCGAGGCAGGTTTTTTTTCTTGGGGCCCATTTTGTGAAAAGTAAAGGTTATTTTTGTGAAATTTATTATATTTTTCTGAAAAATAACATTTTGTAACGAAATTTGAAATCCAGTTATATACTCAAATTTGAACCAAGCATTTATAAACAAAAACTTTTTAAAATCCTTTTACTGAAGTTTTCTTCTCTGGGGAACTTGTTTGTTTACAAATTACACATTTTAAAACATCACAAAATAATAAAAAAATATTAAATGCTAAGTTTTTAGGAACTGAATTTTGTGAAAGGACCTATTTTAGTAAAAGGAATTTTGTGAAGAGGTCCATTTTATCAGATTGATTTTTGTGAAGGGGCCCATTTTATTAAATTGATTTTTGTGACGGGGCCTTAAAAAGGCCCCAAATTTTGCCTGGATCGACCCCTGATAACATATATCTCCAGTCAGATAGTTTAGTTGTTTTTTGCGGCAAATATTAATAAATATTCTATTTAAAAGAACCCGATATGTATCCAAGCACTTTTGACAGATAGAGGAAAACTTTTAAGAATCTTTCCTGACCAATGGTATTCCATCTTTTCATTATTTGGGTTTTAAAGCTGATTTTTAATTGGCCATTGATAGTAATGATTTATAATATGAGTTTTAGTACAATTAGCGCTTGGACAATGGAAAATTGGGATGTATATGGTAGACATGGTAAAAAAGAGAATGTTATTTATGAGTCACAAGTGAAGTTACAGTTTAAATAGATCTTAATTTCTTTTGTTTATTGTTTATCCTGTATTAAATGTCAATTTTATGTAAAGTTATGGGCACATAATTCAATTATCTTTTATACTGGTTTGTAAGCATTCATATAGAGTATTAATATCCTTGATATAATTTACAGTTATAATACCTTTAAATTCAATTTAATTTTAATTTGCTTTTAACTAAACTCATTGTATAATTATTGCTTTCCTCCCAGCATATAAACAAACATTTTACAGGGCTTGAAATTCAATTTTAACAAGGAGGGGAGCCCCCCTACCAACATTTTTAAATGGAGGGGAGTTGTAATGTTTGGGAGGGAGAAAAAAAATCTTTAAACCCCACTATTATTTTACGTTCTATTTAAAGAATTACATTAATGCAGACATGACAAAATACCATTGAAAAAATTAAGTCAACGGAGAATGATTATGTAAAATGTTTATTTTTATTATAAAAAAGGGAAGAAAGTTAAGTTTTATATATGCAGTGTATTTTTCAAGTTCCATTAAATGTGTTAAGGACCCTTAACAATTAGGTTGTTAAATAAATTTCTGAATTTAAATTTTATTTGATTGAGATTCACCTATCGATCGCAGAAAAGAAGCAAAGTTTGTCGATCTGTCACCAAAAAATGCAAAGTTCCTGGATCAGTCGTGGGAAAAAAAGCAAATTTTGTCGATCGATTGTGGAATAAACGCAAAGTTCGTCGATCTGTCCCCAAAAAACGCAATGTTCGTCGATCTGTCGCAGAAAAAACGCAAAGTTTGTTGATCAGTCATTTAAAAAACGCAAAGTTTGTTGATCAGTCATTTTAAAAACGCAAAGTTCGTTGATCAGTCATTTAAAAAACGAAAAGTTCGTTGATCAGTCATTTAAAAAACGCAAAGTTCGTTGATCAGTCATTTAAAAAACGCAAAGTTCGTTGATCAGTTGTTTAAAAAACGAAAAGTTCTTCGATCTGTCCCAAAAAAACATAAGGTTCGTCGATCAGTCGCTTAAAAAATGCAATGTTCGTCGATCTGTCGCAGAAAAAACGCAATGTTCGTCGATCTGTCGCAGAAAAAACGCAAAGTTCGTTGATTCGTAATTTAAAAAATGCAAAGTTCGTCGACCAGTCGCTTAAAAAGCAAAAAGTTCGTCGACCAGTCGCTTAAAAAGCGAAAAATTCGTCGACCAGTCGCTTAAAAAGCGAAAAGTTCGTCGATCTGTCACCAAAAAAAGCAAAGTTCGTCGATCAGTCGCAGAAAAAAAGCAAATTTCGTCGATCGATTGCGGAATAAACGCAAAGTTCGTCGATCTGTCCCTAAAAAACGCAAGGTTCATCGATCAGTCGCTTAAAAAACACAATGTTCGTCGATCTGTCGCAGAAAAAACGCAAAGTTCGCTGATCAGTCATTTTAAAAATGTAAAGTTCGTCGACCAGTCGCTTAAAAAGCGAAAAGTTCGTCGACCAGTCGCTTAAAAAGCGAAAAATTCGTCGACCAGTCGCTTAAAAAGCGAAAAGTTCGTCGATCTGTCACCAAAAAAAGCAAAGTTCGTCGATCAGTCGCAGAAAAAAAGCAAATTTCGTCGATCGATTGCGGAATAAACGCAAAGTTCCTCGGTCTGTCCCCAAAAAACGCAAGGTTCATCGATCAGTCGCTTAAAAAACACAATGTTCGTCGATCTGTCGCAGAAAAAAACGCAAAGTTCGTTGATCAGTCATTTAAAAAATGCAAAGTTCATCGACCAGTCGCTTAAAAAGCGAAAAGTTCGTCGATCAGTCGCTTCAAAATACTTAAGTTCGTCGATCAGTTGTGAAAAAAAATGCAAAGTTCGTCGATCTGTGGTTGAAAAAACACAAAGTTCATGGATCTGTCGCGGAAAAAATGCAAAGTTTGTCGATCTGTCGCGGAAAAAACCACAAAGTTCGTCGATCTGTCATGAAATTCGTTAATCGATAGTCGATAAATCACGAAATTCAACAATTAATAGCAGAAAACTCGCAAAATTCATTCAGGGGGGGGGGGGGGTGCGAATATTGTCGAATGGCTTCGAGAAAAAAGAATCTCAATTCGTCAAATGGTTTCAGGGGAAAAATCGTGAAATTTGCCAAATGGTATCGATATTCGACGAGCGACAGCAGGAAAAAAAATCTGTTTCCATTCAATCATCACAGTTGGTGAGTGTGGCTATTAAGTTTGGCCAGTGGTAATAATAAAGTCAGTCGCCAAATTTTCAGTATTACTCGCCGGATAGCGAGTGCTAATTTTGTCCTATATTACTTTACAGCTCTATATACTTTATATTTGGCATAATAGTGTTTAAGATACTAAGACAAACTAAAAACTTTGAAAAATTCCAACAAATCAAAAACTTTAATTTTTCTTTTTTTTTTTTTATGACCAGATCAGTTGATGGAAAATATCTCAAAATTTGCCAATCAGTTGAGGGTAAAAAGGCATGATTATGGCGGAAAAAATTTCGAAATTCCTTGATTGGTACGACAAATTATCGGAAAAATTGCTAGTTAATTGAGGAGAAAATCTAAAAAATGTTGCGAAATTCGTCAATTGAATGCAAGGAAAAATCACGAAATTCTTAAATCAGTCGCATGGAAAAAATACAAAAATTGTCGATTTATCGTGAGAGAAAATCACGAAATTTGTCAGTTGATTGTGGGGAAAAATCATGAAATCCTTTAGCCAGTTGCAAAAAAAAAAATGCAAATTTCGTCGATCTGTCGCAGAAAAAATGCAAAGTTCGTTGATCAGTCGTTTAAAAAACACAAAGTTCGTTGATCAGTCATTTAAAAAAAATGAAAAGTTCGTTGATCAGTCATTTAAAAAACAAAAAGTTCGTCGACCAGTCGTTTAAAAAACGAAAAGTTTGTCGATCAGTAGCTTAAAAAACAAAAAGTTAGTCGATCAGTCGTGAAAAAAAATGCAAAGTTCGTCGATCTGTGGTTGAAAAAACGAAAGTTTGTGGATCTGTCGCAGAAAAAATGCAAAGTTTGTCGATCTGTCGCGGAAAAACCCCACAAAGTTCGTCGATCTGTCGTGGAAAAAACGCAAAGTTCGTTGATCTGTCACCAAAAATTCAAAGTTCGTTGATCTGTCACCAAAAAATGCAAAGTTCGTCGATCTGTCACCAAAAAATGCAAAGTTCGTCGATCAGTCCCGGGAAAAAAGCAAATTTCGTCGATCGATTGCGGAATAAACGCAAAGTTCGTCGATCTGTCCCCAAAAAACGCAAAGTTCGTCGATCAGTCGCTTAAAAAGTGAAAAGTTCGTCGACCAGTCGCTTAAAAAGTGAAAAGTTCTCGATCTTTCGCGGAAAAAACGCAAAGTTCGTTGATCTGTCGCGAGAAAAAACGCAAACTTTGTCGATCAGTCGCGGAAAAAACGCAAAGTTTTTCAATCGGTTTCGGGGGAAAAAATCACGAAATTTATCGTTCGGTTGCAAGTAAATTAAATAACGTAAATTTCTATGAAAATGCTGAAATTTTTTGGGCGGGAGTCTTCTGCTCACTATCTTTTTTTGGGTGGGATTTCAAAATTTTCGCAGCGAATCCTGCAATCCCGCCCAGAAATTCAAGCCCTGATTTTATCTAGTCATTTTATGAATGTTAGATTAACACACTTATTAAGATCATTTAGCTCTCTATTTAATTATTCAAATTTTCGTATTCAACAACTCTCCAATTCCATCATTAATCTTCCAATCAAATGGCATAAATGTCATTCGATTGGTCTTTTCCTTAGTGCGGTTTAGTCTTGCTCTCCCTCCCGACCTTCTATTTCATACTCATTCAAGTGTCCTCTAACTGTATTAACAACTTGAATCAGAGAGTAATATAGGGGCATTAAAAAAGAAATTTCAATTGAACTGCTTTGAAGTGTTTTGTTTGTCTTAATATATTGCAAGATGGTGTGCCAAATGACGGTTAGTAGGATGCAGTTTCAAAATTAAAAATCTTTCAGTATGAACTTCTAGTCTTAGGCCAATTTCTGCAGTTTCCTTATTTAAATTGATATTATACAAACATTCATAAATTAACAGATAACCATTGTGCAATGCGTTTGTGGCATCTACTTTTGCAGACGATCTGGTACCACATAAAGATTTAATACTTAATGTATCACCACCACTACAAGATTCCAAGAGTTCCTGTGAAATTTGCCATCTGTGAGTAGATGCCAAAAAAAATTGTCTATGTTCAGAATAAAGCATTAGCTCCAACAAGATTCAGTGAACATGAAGATGGTACGAAATCTACTAAGGGCGATGATACTTTAATTCTGTCTTGTAATCCAGAACCCATCAAAAACATCACATGTGGAAAATGTAGCCAAGTCTCGTGATTCTTTTAGAAGTTTCAGATTCCTAGACAAGCACTAATTTATGGGGAATGGGGGATACCATAAGTGCAAGCAAGAAAGGTGCTATCGATCTGAAGTATTACTTTATATAAGTAAAAATTAACTTTTTTACTCATTGGCCACTGGCCAGTACATGGATTTTTTTTACTCGCCAGATTTCATAAGCACTGGCCAATAACAAATTTACAAATACTTGATAAAAAATACTTGACAAATAAAGTGCGCAATTCATCGAACGTCAGTGGAAAGAAAGTGTACAATTTGTGGAACGCTCAAGGAAAAAATCGTGAAATTCGTTAATCGATAGTCGATAAATCACAAAATTCAACAATTAATAGCAGAAAACTCGCAAAATTCATCAAATGGTCTCGGGGGGGAGGGGGGAGGGGGTTGCGAATATCGTCGAATGGCTTCGAGAAAAAAGAATCACAATTCGTCAAATGGTTTCAGGGGAAAAATCGTGAAATTCGCCAAATGGTTTCGATATTCGACGAGCGACAGCGGGAAAAAAATCTGTTTCCATTCAATCATCACAGTTGGTGAGTGTGGCTATTAAGTTTGGCCAGTGGTGGTAATAAAGTCAGTCGCCAAATTTTCAGTATTACTCGCCAAATGGCGAGTGCTAATTTTGTCCTATATTACTTTACAGTTCTAGATACTTTATATTTGGCATAATAGTGTTTAAGATACTAAGACAAAACTAAAAACTTTGGAAAATTCCAACAAATCAAAAACTTTAATTTTTTTTTTATTTTTATGACCAGGTTTTTTAAATTTTCCTTTCTTTTGATCCTCTAAACTACCCTTAAATTCTTCTGCCAGTTGCGGGAAAAAATGTGGAATTCATTGACCATTCGTGGAAAATATACTGCAATTTTTGCTAATCAGTCACAAGAAAAAGCCACAATTTGTCTATCAGTTGATGGAAAATATCTCAAAATTTGCCAATCAGTTGAGGGTAAAAAGGCCTGATTGTGGCGAAAAAAATTCCAAAATTCCTCGATTGGTACGACAAAATATCGGAAAAATTGCTAGTTAATTGAGGAGAAAATCTAAAAAATGTTGCGAAATTCGTCCATTGAATGCAAGGAAAAATCACGAAATTTTTAAATCAGTCGCATGGAAAAAATATAAAAATTGTCGATTTATCGTGAGAGAAAATCACGAAATTTGTCAGTTGATTGTGGGAAAAAATAATGAAATCCTTTAGCCAGTTGCAAAAAAAAAAAAAAAAAAAAATGCAAAATTTGTTGATCAGTTGCAGAAAAAAAAAATGCAAAATTTGTCGATCAGTTAAAGAAAAAAATGCAAAATTTGTCGATCAGTTAAAGAAAAAATGCAAAATTTGTCGATCAGTTAAAAGAACTTTTGGTCTAGTGTCAACACTATTTTCTTCACATACTTTGCAGATCTTGGTAATCAAATCAAAAATTTTAAATTCATGGTGCAGTGTAGTTGCCTACAACAAATGTTACTTATAACCTGTTAGATAACATGTATTCAGTAATGAATGAGCTCAAATGAAATTTCTTACCACTCATTGACACTAGTGGGCTATTGAGTTCTGTCATATATGCTAATTAATCCATTTTGTTCTGGCTTTAAAGATAAGAAAAACAGTAAAGGGTTTATAAAGCACAAAAAATTTTTCTTCATGAATTTTATTTTGTAGACATTCTATGCACGTGTTATTGAGGAGTTTAATATCTGTTATAATTTGATAATTACGAGATTAGTTGTTCATTCGATTATGGCTTGATGTATTTACAGTAATGTTATTTTTTAAAAGATGTGATACCATTAATATTTTTTTCTTTATTTTCAGAGCTTTTTTGGACATCAATCCTGAAAAAAGTTCAAAAGCAAAGAAAAATCCAGAATCATGTAATATAAATAAAGTCAGGAAGTTGATGTCAAAATTAGCAGCATTTAGATGGCATATTTTTTAAAACCTGTCGTATCTTATGTAAAATATGTACAAAATAAATAATTTCAGAGTTCCTGAATTAAAATTTTTATTTTTGTCTGTAATTTTTTTTTAATTATTTAAAAAAAGGCTTGTTTTTAATATGTGTGATGACATATTTTAAAGATTTTTCTTGAACAGTTCTTAGAAGATTATTCCTTGTTATATTAAAATTTTTCCTGAAAGTAAGATTTAGAGTTTTTTTAGTTTTGGAAAATTGATGAAATTGTTCATTGTTTCAGGGTGTTCTGGACATTTATAAATTAGTCATAGAACAAAAGGCAGGATGTTACTGAAATTGATGATTCAGCATTCTATCCTGTCCTTCCCAAAACACGAAAATCTGTATAGTACTTCCCAGTATGTAAACATTCATTATTTAACCACAGTAGCTGACCCGAGTTAAATCGGGGGTAATAACACTGTTTCTTTATCTAAAAGGCCGTTGAAGTGGTTAAGTTATTTGCATTTTTACATATAGTTTATTTTGGCTGTAGTATTTTCAACCAAGAATTTTTTTTTCTCTGATGATCTTGAACAATTTCACATTTTTACAAATAAATCCATGTTTTACACTATCTTCAAGTAAAATGTTTAACACAAAACTGAAGTGTTTTTGTGATTTTTTAAAAAGGCAAATATTGTACTCTCTATTCCTGCATTTAGCTAAAACGACATTAATCTCACTTGGGTTTGGGTAGAACCCAGGCATCAAAATGCAAAAAAATGTGCAAGCAGATAAATACCAAAGTGATTCTCAAAAAACTTAAAACGAAAGTTATATTGAAAGAAATAGAAATAATTTTAACATTTTGATATTCATTAAATTATGTCTTTGATACATTATTATGCAAAAGTTTATTACAATCACCTTCCTCATTACATTAAAAAAAAATCATGAATAAGTTCATTTGTTGTTACGAATACATAATCGTAAATATTCAGAGTATGATATTAAATAAGAGAAGTACTAAAAAATTTGTTTTTTTTTTCTATATTTTTCAAAGGTGTGCATTGTTGAGCTAAAAGTTATACTTGATATTGAGTTATGGTTTGGACAAATTTAGCCTGTGATTTGTCACAAATTTGATAAGTGTTTGTTACTCTGCCTGGTTAATAATGCTTAAGTGTCTGTTAATTTTTATTTTACTTAGATGTTGGCAAAAATTACTACACTTGTATATGAAGTTTTACGTAATTTTTTTTTTCGGAAATATGAAACAATCACGTTTAGTAAAACTTATACACATGTCATTTTTCAATGCTAAATATAATTTTATTTTGTAAGCTGTATAGTGTTGTAAATAGAAAAAGTATGTAATATTGAGAAAGTTGCTAATTGTTTTTAAAAATTATATGCAAACCACCATATATATGTAGTGGTAGAATAATCTTAGAAATATTATCAAGTTTTAAATATACAGGCTGTCTAAAAAAAGCTATACAGTTTATTTTTGTATCTATATGAGATGGATAAATAATGTAATCTGCAAAAATGTGGATTGGTTTTAATCATCTCCAAACATCATGAAGTTGCAGAGAGTCAAAAATTGTGACTTGCTTCACTTTGCATGCAATTTGAAAAGTGAAATCTGTTCAAGCTTGGCAAATGTTTACAAACTAAGATTTAATGTGCCATCAATTACATCAACACATTATTATTAATCAATACATTTAAATATCAGATTTGTAGACATTATTCTCCAATAATGATTAGATTTCACGTTTCGAATTGCATGGCAAAGTGAGATAATTCCTGGTTTTTGGAGGTATTGAAGCCACCTGTTTGGTTACAAAGAATGTATAAAAACTAATTTTGGAAATATCTCCATGGAGATGAAAAGTATAGAATTGAAATTTTGTACCTTATGGACAGTTTTGCAATTTATACTATTTATCTCTTATACAGAAATAAAATGTTGCATTTCTTGACATCCTATGTATAAATATACAGTTACTGTTGGAAGTAATCATGCGAATTCTTGAAATAACTATTTCATGGTCATTTACAGTTCTGATAACTACTGCAATTTACAGCGATATATGTAAATGAGTAGAAAATTATGGGTATTTATGCTTATTTACAATCTTGATATTACAGTCATATACGATAATTTATAATCTACAGGGTGTCCCAAAAGTCTCCGTACAACTTCAGAAATTTATTTTTAAAAACATAATAGGCCTACAGCAAAAATAATTACAACAGTGCATAGAGTAACTTAAAAAGTTTTTTTTTTTTTACAGCCTTAGTAGACTTCAAGATGAGATACTTGTGTACCACGAAGAATATCAAGACGATATTTCAATTCAATCCACAAACGTTTTTCATGCTAACATCAACAGTAGCTACTGCAGTTTGGATCTTTTGTTTCAATTCCATGAGACTGTTAACTTTTATTCATTAAACATTTCTTCATTCATTCATCAAACATCTTCAATTCAACATTTTATTTCATCAAACAGTTGTAACTACTGTTGATGTTAGCATGCTGAAACGCACGTGAAGGGAATTGGAATATCAACTTGATATTCTTCGGGCAACGAAAGGATCTCATGTACAAGTATACTAAGGTAGTAGAAAAAACTTTTTAAGTTACTCTGTGTACTGTTGTAAATATTTTTGCGGTAGGCCTATTATTTTTTTTAATCAATTTTTGAAGTTGTACGGAGGCTTTTGGGACACCCTGTATATTACTGTGATTTACGGTCAGACACATTCTTGAAAGTAACGGTTATTTACGGTCAGATATATTCTTGAAAGTAACGGCTATTTACGGTCAGATACATTCTTGAAAGTAACGGTTATTTACGGTCAGATGCATTCTTGAAAATAACGGTTATTTACGGTCAGATACGTTCTTGAAAGTAACGGTTATTTACGGTCAGATACGTTCTTGAAAGTTACTGTGGTTTACGGTCAGATACGTTCTTGAAATTTACTGCTATTTACGGTCTAATACAGTCTAAATAGATTACGGTACAAACTGTAATATTACAGGAAAATCTTGGAGTCTGTGCTGCCAAGCTTTTCCCGTAATCCAACGGTGAAATTTTTATCAGTGTGGAAGTAAAATAATTTTGAACAGTGTTGAATTAAGACATTTTTCTTCCGGAGGGAGATAGATACAATTGTCCCATGGGATGTCCTTATATGTGAAAAGTTTGTGTAATAAAAAAAAATATAAATAAAATTGAATTTCTTGTGATAGTGTTAAATAGTTGGCAGAAAGGTAGGATCTCTTGAAAAATAATGACTTTTTGAATAGCGCAAAAAATCTATTATTCAAAAAGCTACATCAGGGGATTCATCCAAATCGTATGAAAATTTAGTTGATTTTATGTATGAAAGTAAGATAGTTTTCACCTGTATTGAATTAAGACATTTTTCTTTGGGAGGAAGATACAATTGTCATGGGATGTCATTATATTTTTAAAGTTTGTGTAATAAAAAAATATAAAAAAAAATAAATTTCGTGTGATATTGTTAAATAGTTGACAGAAAAGCAGAATCTATTGAAAAATAATCAATTTTTGAATAGCACAGAAATTCTATTATTACATACAAGCAAGCTACATCAGGGGATTCATCCAAATCGTATGTAAATTTTGTTGATTTTATACATGAAAGTAAGATAGTTTTCACCTGTGTTGAACTAATGCATTTTTCTTCGGAAGGGAGTTACAATGATAGGTTGATAATGTACGATTTCAACAATATTTTTTGCATTTTGTTTGGATTTATATAACTTACACAAGCTCAAAGTTCGCATTATTCGTAGTTTTTGATAAAAAATACAGAATTACTCCTAATTTTACCTTAATTTTTAATATATTTTTTAATATTTTACTATGAGCGCAGCTTTTCGACACTTTTACTTTTACATATAATGTACATTTTGATGTATTTTATAAAATATGTAAAGAAGAAAGTGTTGCACGATGCGCTCATATAAATAATTGAGGTAAAATTAGGAGAAAGTGCGTATTTTTCATCCAAAACTACGCAATAATACGAGCTTTGAGCTTGTATAAGTCATATAAATGCGAACAAAATGCAAAAACTTTTGTTATAATCGTGCAGGATAAGACTTCTAATATTAAAAAGTGAACTAATTAAGTCAGTAAAACAAAATCGAGTTTAGTCTTATTTCATGGGCCAAAAACACGGCTTATGGACCCTGATCCTTTGTTTTTAAAAATACCTCTCACTTTAAACAGCATTTCCGTATATGTTTTAAAACTAATTTTTGATAAAATGTGAATTGTAATCTATAAATATTTCCTCTTAACATTCTGCTAAATCTCATAACAGATTTCATCAAAAAACGCCATTCCACCGGATATCCTTTTATTGGATGTGTTTTTAGTAAACTAGTAGTGTTTTCTTAAATGTTCAGGAATTGACAATTAAAAAAAGAGATTTAGTCAAGTAATATATGGCAATATAACTCACTAGGCGTTAATAATTAAATTAGATTGATTAAAGTAGTATTTTTTTTAAATATTCGTGAAGGCATTGCTAATTACCAGCATGCAGCTCTATTACTAATACAATATTACTTGATGCCATGTTAAATATTATACGCTTTTCTAAAACAGAACACCATTCTTTTATCTAGAGCTGGGATTCCCAAACTATGATACGCGTACCAGCACTGGTACGCGAAACTCTGGCTACTGGTACGTGGAATTAAATACAGCACATTATGAAATCCAAAAAATCTTGAATGTATCACCCTGGAAAAAAAAAATATCGAATGCGTGTCCTGTTTTCACAGTTTTTGTCTATATTAGCATTACGTTTGTTACTTGGTGGAACGCGTAACTATAAACTTTGATTTAGTGTTACGTCGATCAAAATATTTGGGAACCCCTGATCTAGAGCACCAAAGAATGTGTTCCAAAATATTATATCTCACAACGAGTTAATTTACTTCTAGATTTAAAATTTTAGCTTTTTATTCTAAAATTTACAACATTCTATGTTTTAAAGTTCCTAGAAAGGAAAAAAATGCGTAAAACAATATAATTGGGTAAGTTTGGATCGTAGAAGAATGGAAATCTTACTATTTTACTTATAAAATAGAAATGAAATAAATATATAATTGAATAATGAAATAAAAATACTTTATTTCGAAATTAAATTTAAATTGCACTGATTAAAATGCACATATTTATTACCGTAGGAATTAATTATTGGATAATGATATGAAAAAACGCCCTGTATATATATATATGTCTCTGTGTGTGTGTGTGTGTGTGAATAAGTGTTCGATTACATGCGTATTAATTCTTTATCAAAAAATTATAAATCTCTCATATATTAAAAACTTCCCAACTAGTCAATCTATTAAAAATTCAAAGAAATGTTGAATGAAATCCCTAGTAATGTAATTAGATTTTTATTCATATTTCGACGCTTTTATAGATTAGCACAAAGAGACTCATAACCGCAGCATTAAACTATAATTGATTCATGAACATATATCATGATTTCTTTCAATTTAACGAAATATCTGCATTCCTGTATCCTGCTATTCTTACACTCTCAGAAATAAAACACTCAATTTTGACGATTCCGCAATCCTCAGTCCGCATTTCGTTATTTTTGACAATCATTTCGTCACAGAGGTACGTGGTTTTTGATGAAACGCGAATCCTCAAATATCTTGACAAATTTGTTTCCTTGCTGTTAAAAATAAAACTCTCACTTTTGACGATTCCGCAATTCTTCAGCTATATTTCATCATTTATGACAATCATTTCGTCTCAAAATTAAGTGATTTTTAATGAAATGGAAAATCTCAAATATTTGACAAAAATGTTTCCCCGTTCCCGGCCAGATTATTTTTGTTGTTACAAAAATCGTTCAAAAAAGAAAAAAAAAATACACGAAAGTACCAAATTTACAATATATTAATGAAAACAGAAACAAAAATATTTCATCCTTGGAGGCCGCTATAGCATGAAATTACTAAATTTCTACTTTATTTTTCATATTTGATAAGTTGCGTCTATTCTTTTTGTAACTTTAACATTTTTGTAGCGATTTTATGCATTTCTATTGCCTATTCAAAGAAAAAAATTTCTAAAGTTACAGAATTTCGTTAAAAACGGTTAAAATAGTAAAATGCGAACATCATTCGACCGAAAGCAACAACCATTTTCCCAATGGTTTAAAAAAAATCAAAATTTTAGGAGCTCTGTTTTATTTAAGAAATACATTCATAAAACAATAAAATCTAAAATATACATAACTGATCTCTTTCCCCTCTATAAACAGTAACGTGTTAAAAGCTTATCTAAAATTGTTAAAGTCTTCTCTAATACACACTTTAAAATATATTATTTCTGACCAACAAATTAACTAGACCATATTGTAATTATTCATTGAACAAAAGAAATTTCTCTAATAAATTATATTAATCAAGCCGTACTCTAATTATTTATTAACCATATAAAAACAAAAATAATAATAATAATCTAACCTTAATAATTAAAACATGCAGAAATTATAACAGCACCGAAAAAATACTTCTCAAAATATAAACACACATCGACATCCCATAGATACATTTTAAATAAAATTCATTTGAGGTTATGGTGGCGTAGGACGCAGAACAGCGGTCTCCCACACCGAAGATAGCGCGTTCGAACCCAATTGAAGACTTGAGAAAAGTTTCTTACTTTTTAACCCTGTCAATTACAGATGTTTCAAATATTGTCACTAGATGGCGGCAATACCAATCATTTTTGCACTTTCTTTCGAACAAGCAATTTGACGAAATCAATTTCCTGAGTTGTTTCAGGAAAGAAATTTACTCGATTTGACGAAATATTTACTCGGATCATTTCCCAGGAAACAGTTTCGTCAAAAACGAAGAAAATTTCGTGATATTTGAGTATCCATTTCTAACAGTGTCGGGAACAAGGAAATAATTTTTATACTTCACCACAAATCGTATAAGCAATTGATATTTTTTTTCATCAAATTTAAAACTTTAATTCGCAGTTGAATTTGAATTATCACCTGCGAATAATGAGTATTTGAAATAGGATAATGTATTGTGTGTCAATTAATGCCAATTGTGTACAAAAGGTTTTGGATACATGATTTTGTAAATAAAAATGATGAAATTTTAATTTTAATATATTTAGTTCCTTTATAGATGTAAAACAGCAATTTTTATGCGATCTGAAAACCATAATTATTATGTTTTTATTTAAATGTGTTACATGTTTTTATAATTAAAAAAAAATCAGGCAAGAGAATGAGCAAATATTATTCTAATTTTGCAAATATTTTTTTTTTCAATTTTTTAAATGTGCAGTAAATGAAATATCAAATGTTAAGATATTTGAAAAATATTCCTAAAAACATTTCTAAGTAACATTCTTGTAATCAAAAACAATTTGAAATGAAATACTTTATTCACACAACTTGAAAAATTCATTTTTAAATGTGTTTCAAAATGACATTTTGATCATTAAGAGACATGTCTTCGTGATACAAACATATCTTCCAGTGTTTTACTTATTTTTGTTTTTGTTGTTTGAAATGCTCTAAACATTTCTCCAGAAATTTCGTGATTACGTAGACGAAGATGAAAAGAACGAAACATACATTAATTAGCTACATCTTGTGTCCTATTACTAATGAGTAAATAACTAAATTAATTTTTTCTTTTCTTAATTAACGAAATTTCAAGGAAGAGATGTAGTTGTGTTTTATTTTTATATATTCTGAACTTATTTTCTCAGAGCAGAAATGTAACATTAGTTATTTCTTTTTAGCCAAATGCTGTGATTAATAAAAAGTATATTTGCTATCCTTAGAAATAGTAATTGATTGCGCCAATGTAGCCTTGCAATTTCTTTCAAATAATGTAATTAACAAATACATACTCTGATAAAATTGTTTATGTACTGTAGAATTGCTACGTAATAATAATTCTGTACAATTGATTGGAAATATTTTTGTTTGAACTGTCATCAGGAATTTTTGTTGCTGTTGTTAAATGTAAAATAAAATAAAGATTTGAAATAATTTATCATTTGTATTAAAAACTGTATAAAACTACATATTATTTATAAAATCGTATCAGAAAAACATTAATTAATATTTTTATTTTACAAACTGAAACATTAATCATCGATTTAAAATTTAAGTAGCTCTATTTATAAAACATGCAAAAGTAGTGGTACTACTGAATAATTTAAAAAATCCATGAAGATACTAACACTTTAGATACTTTTAGATACTAACAAATAAACATAAGCAAAAAATGAAATATTTTTTAAATGCACTTAATAACAAATGCTATAAAATTGTTTAAATGAAAATATTCTTCTTCTAAAAATTAGGTTAGATGAAGAAAAATTAGAGACTGAAATAAAAACGAAATACTGTCTTTGTAATATTGAAGAAGAAAGTTTAATTTTGGAAACTTCAGTTCTATTGTCAAATTTCTCTTCTTCGAATAAAATTCGAAAACTACATTCAATGGAGTCTTTTAAAACTGGGGATGAAACATCTTTGCGTAAATTAGAATAAAAGAGATTGTGAATGAAAAGATTTGTTTTAAAATGCTTATTTAGTTTATTTAAAATAAAAAGACGATGTTTTAAAATATAAAGAAACGATCAAATGATAGCATTTATTTAACTAAAGAGTTTTCCATGAATAGGAAACGTGTATTTTATTTAACCAAAATATCGAAACCGAATGTTTAATTTTATAAACTTCTCTTCAATTTTAGAATTTAGCTTCTTTAAATAAGATATGGCAAATGTGTTATTTTACATTTATTGAAAACCTATCAATTAGAGAATGAAATATATTTGGATTTTGAATCGTGAAATATTTGGATGGGTTAATTTTGTCACAAATGTATTGCTTCATTTTGTGTTTAATAATTAAATAAATATATAAGTATTTAAAACACAGGGTTATTACAAAAAGTCATCGGGTTTACGAAGCGTTTATTTCAGAACATAATTGGGTTACACCAATGGGTTATACATGAAAATAAAACGAAAATATACAAGATTGACATCCATACTACAGATGTTCAATATGTGCTCCTTGAGGGATACGGCAGATGCCAAGGTGATAATCGTAACCTTTTTCTCAAAATTTCCCACACACTTGGCTGTGGAATGGAAAGTTCGCGGCTAGCGCGATTTGTTGATTTCTTGGGACTACGGATGAAACTCTCTCTAACTCGGTTCAATGTTTCTTAAGTAACGCTTAGTCGTCAGGAACTTTTGCCTTTACATAAACAACCGGTTCCTTTGAACTGTCGATACCACAGCAGAATGCTTTGTTGGATTGGTGGTTTGCATTTGTATGCCTTCCGAAATGCTCTCTGAACTGTTATAAACGATTCACACTTTCCAAATTCTAATACACAAAACGTTTTCTGCTGTCTAGTCGACATTTTGAATATGACGTTCTCGCAGCAACCATGGCAACCACAGGCACATGACACATACGCAGCGAGAAACTGTAGTTAACACCCTCTCGTTTGAGTAGTCATGGACACATATACGTTTCCTAGTTCACACGTAATAACGTATCAAAACCCGATGATTCAATTGTAATAGCCCTGTATAACTAACCGTTTTATAAGCATTCAATTTTTATTTCGAAATATCACACTTAATTTCGCGACTGCACTCCATAATTTAAAAAACAATCGGGGCCGTACATCAATTTAGCTTGGACAGCGAATCCAGATATGCAAAATTCACCACATTTTTACGCTTGATAGAAGGCGTGAGCTAGTGAATTTATTTAAAAAAAATTATTTGTGCTCTGTTTCTTTTTAATGGTGTGACAACGGGAAAGAAAATAAAATATTATTTCAAGTTTGAGGATTTTTAAAGTGATATATCAACGTATAATCATTATTTGATCAATATGAATCTATTAATAGTTTATTTAAGCGTGTTCTTTAAAATAATATTACTCGCTTTATTTTTGTGTTTATATTTTCTATGTTATACTGTTGATATTTTGCAGCTTCACAGACATTTGGCTTTTTTATCTGGCTAGCATGGTAGCGCATAACTAAATTCATTCTTGTTGTAACTCCAATATAACTGTAACCATAAAGAATATTTAGCGATATATCAGCTGTGGCGGGCTAACAGAAAATACTTAAAATTTAACTTATTAAATTATAATTAAGTTCTAAAAATAATACGATGTTGCATATTCTTAGGAAACACACTTTATATAAAAATTTTTATAATTTTGGCACATCAGGAAGTGATTTAAAAATCGATTACATAATTTCTACTTTATATACATAAAAGCAATTTGAGTTAAATAAAAGAGTGGAAAATAGATTTTATTAATATAAGGAAAATGTTTAAGGATCATAAGTAGCCATAGATATTGATGTTATATTATGCAGTAAGGAAAAACGTAAGTAAAATTCGAAAGAAATCATAATTTACTTTATAATACACAGTTAAAAACTGTCCAATCATTCGACCTTTTTTATAGAAATAACCGTAATTTAACTCTATTCTGACCACATTATTACCCAAATTATGATCAAAATAGAGTTGAATTACAATTAAGTATTTTTCTTTTTAAACGGTCGAATGACTAGACCGTTTGTTGCGAATTTTTAGCAGTGTATTTGAATTATAAATCTGTTTGCATAAATGGTGTGAATTTACAATCTCCTATATTACTGTTACAGTCACATATCATTTAGTGTCCTTTTTAGACAAAATTTTATAATCTCAACTGCTATATCCACATATATTTGTTAAAGAATAAATGAACAGCATTCAAATGGCACAAATGAAATGAAATACATGTGAAAATGGCAGACTGCCGTTTCAGTATTTCTAAAGCTCCATCATCAGTGCCAAGGTTAAAAATAAATGTAAGTGTTTAAAACATGTTAGTATGCAATCGTCTCCGCTCGCGGCCAAGGTGAAACTGCGATGAGTGTTGAAAAACTAACAGCGGAGGAGAGAATTCTCGCATGACGGAGGAGACAAATGAGAAGATCTTAAACAGTCTGTACGAGTTTAAGCAGATGAGGGGAAAAGGTTGGAGTGAAGACAGTAAATTAAATGAAAGGTAGCTAGACGTTTGATTTAGGTGTTCTGGACATATCATTAACTAAGTTGTTTGAATTCTTCCATATATAATAAGCGTCCCAAAAACCAATATCGTAAATCGATGAGCATTTCTGAATTATTGAAACTTCGGAAAAATGAAAATTGTGACTGTTAGTCCAGCAATAGCTGTCAGCCATTAGCAAAAGTATTTCATTTTTGTTATTTTAACGTTGTTCATTTATTCTTTAATATAAAGGCACAAAGTTAAATCCTCCCATTTTAAATATACCAGTTGTTTTATTCAAATTTTGTCTTGCAAAGCTTACTCGAAATACTAATATGCATTGCTACTTGTTAAGAATTTATCCAAGTGAATTTAGAGTTTGTGAAATTTGAACATTGAAACGTTTAAAATTATTAATAGGATCATATCATTTCATCGAAAAATTATTACTTATCAATAAGTATTTTAAATACATTTTCCCTTTTCTATTATTTCGATTGTTCTAAATAGCAGTCAATATTTTTTTTAAAAACTTTAATACATTTTACGATGCCTTCCAAAACCTGAAATTGCATACTTGTAGAAAACTTTACAACAAATGGCCAGAAAAATTCCCCCATTCATATTACATAAGGATAGTTCGACCATGTAAATTATATTAATGACTGAAATATATCTGTTTATATTTATTAAGCTTTAATAATACCATACTTAACAAATAATATTTTTTCAGAAATAATTTAGCCCAAAGTATATATTAACCTAAAATATTTGGGTTTTTAGAAACTGTTACATAAAACAAACGTGCAACGTGATACATAATTTATCGTTCATGTTACGTATAAATAATGTTTATTTTTAGAAACATCATGTATCTTTGGTAGTTAAATCGAAAGTAACTCTTATATTTCTCTGTGCTTGTTCGTTTTTGAGCAATTTACGTATCTTTAACCTTATCTTTCAAAACCAATGAAAAATTGTATTTCATTGGCTTTGATTAAACAAAGTACGGATTAATATGTTCTTAGGACAAAGAAACTTTGAACATTCATATAAATCAATTCATTATAACTGGGTTAATTTTTGACGTAAAAGAACGGGAACATTTTACTAGTTAAATTATTGAGAATGTTTTTCTAATGAAAGTAGCGAGGGACAAAATAAATATTCAAATTTTGTAATATTTACAAAAAGAATTAGTTTCAAGTAATATGTTTTTGATATGGTGATGAACCACACAATATTTCAAGTTGAATTACACATCTAACGCTAACAGCATAGTAATTAGATATTGAATTATCTATACTCTTTATGTAACACTGTGAATCTTCTTTTGGAAGTTAATAATTAGTTGCGTAATTTAATACTATTAGTTTTTTCAGAAATGTTTATTGACATATTTTTAAATTAAGCAAAACATATTTGTTATTAATTTATAAACATGAATTCTTTCGGAAAACAATTATGAGGATGTTTCAGTGCTTTGTAAAATACACATGTAAAATAACATATATAATTTAAAAAATGATACAGAATTTTGCTATCTTTATCATGGTTGCAGACGCTTTATATTGCAGTATATCAAATATGCTGCATCATCTCCAATGAGCCGTACAATATAATCATTTCACTGAAATTCATAGTTGTGACTCAGCAGATTTTTAACTTTTCTATTGAGGTTGCAGTCTAGATTTTGAAGACTTTGTGACTTCAGGGGTTACTTTGTGACACATGGTCTAGTTTTCGTATTTCGAACCTCCCGCCCTTCTCACGATTGCAGGAAAGCGAAAAGCAGTGACACCTTATAGTACGGTGTGCCGTGTCTCCTAACGACCATTATCCGAAGCTCCAAAATCTCGCATGATCTCTCTGGCTGGTGTATTGTTCAAACTTTATTCTGCGTTGTTGTCTTGGAAACTGGACACTGTGTACTGAAGCCTAGTACCTATGTGAATCAGCTAAAACAGGTAAATATTCTTTGTTGTTAATATATCTGTTAGACTGCACTAATATAACCTTTGTCAAGTGATATTTATGTGAGATAAGATAACATAAACAAAATATAGACATTTGATGCGATTATTTCGTGGCACATCGACACTGTCACAAAGCAATTCTCTCTTAACGAACGTCCAAAAATGTCAGCTACGGTTGGGCCAAGACCGATCATTGACATGTACTATACTAACTGGGAAAAGAAGATGGAGGGTGTCTCGCCTGAGAACCAATGGGATTACGACGAGACGAATTTGGTAGACGATTCTGGAAGTAAAAATGTGCTCACTCGAAGAAGAGCAACATATTCTAAAATGTTTCAAAACGAGTCTAAGGCTTATCCTTCAATCATCGTATGCGGAAGTGCTACGAAGAACTAGCATCAATTTACGTTAACTACAAATCTGATAAATTTGTTTTACTTGGACCGAGAACGGACAGTAGGGGGGTGGGGGTGGGGGGCAACATGCAATTGAACAACATCAGGTTGGTTCAAAACTAAGTTTTTGAGGACTGGTTTATATCCCTTATGCTTCCTATTCCGAAAAGGAAAGGCCGTCCAAAGGCATTCCTCGGGCCCCAAATGAAATTTTGAATAAAATGAACGACATTTCATTCACCATCGACCAACCAACGCTAGTGGTCAACCAAGGGTTATTTGCAATTAAAGACATAGATTAAGCTAACAAAAATTTGTAAGCATTTTTAAAAAAAGTTTTAACAAACGCTTTATTGGGTAACTTTGTGAAATTGTGACTTTTTCTCTAAAATTTCAAAGCTAAAACACAATTGTCACAATGTAACCCCGACGACTGGGTAATTTTGTGCTATCTTTAAACCTAAATTTCTCAATTTAAATATTTAGATTGCCACAATTCGTTGTTATGTAGGAAAATCATATAAAAAAGTTGAGCAACAGTCAGTTTTTGGTTACTTATAAAACAGACAAGCTGGTATGAGAAAAAACCCAAAATGTGTTACAAAGAACGGTATTAAAAGACAGGTCGGTTTCTGTATGCTATCACATACGTTATAAAAATTTCGCTTCCATTCTAAACACCATATAATTCATATAAGTAGAACATAGTATACTGAATAAACATTTAAACGTATTAGAAAAGAAAATCTGTAAACATTTTCTTTAATCCAATAAGAAAATATCAAACATCCGATTTATTAATGATTTACATTATATTTACAAACGAATTTCTCTTTGGAATTTGTAAACCAAAAATTGTGTCAAAATATTGATTTTCAAAATTATTAATGTTAATTTACTACACAAATATTTTTCCACGCAGTAAATTATTTATATTAATTTCACAAACAATTCCTAACGAAAAGTAGTAGCATACTTGTACTGGAGAGTTCATAAAGATATTATTAAATTAGATAATCAGATTTTGTAATGCTTTTTTCACAGCGATATCTATTTATTGGCATTAAAAATTACGAAAAATTAAAAGCCACTATCGTACTCAAAATCTCAATTGAAATTCATGAAATTGTTTGAGTAGTCAGGATTTATATCGTAATAAAACTTAAGCAATTTGCATTCGTGTTAGATGCTAAATATTTTTTCACTCTTTCCTAAACCTCAAATTCTTGTAAACGAAATCTGTTATTCTACATATGATCAAAATTCAACCTTCATAACTTAAAAAAACATCAGCTTAAGAAAGAATACGAAAGCAAACTGATAATTTATTTAATCATGTTTCATAAAGACATTGGCAAAAGTTCTTTAATGTTTAGTGAAAAGGCAATAAATCAAAGTCTAACAGAGACAAAGATTTAAAAAAAAAATAGTTCTTTTAAGAACACAAAATCATCATTTTGTCCAAATATGATTTTGGCGTGATTCAAAATTGTGTCATTATGCCAAATAAGACTAGGGCACATTTCTATACGAAAGAGATAGTCTTTGTACATCAAGACGAAATCAAACAAACTTCTTCGGTGTCAAGAGTTCCAGATTTTTTTCTATAACATTGAGTAAATAGGTCCAGAAACAGGACGGTAAAGCTACAAGAGTTAAACTTGGAAAATGGATGGGTAAATGTAAGAAACAAATTGATACAAAAAGTGTTCAAAGAACTTGTGCGTCAGTATCAGAATTCAGGTTTGTGGTTAAAAAATCATCATTTGCGAGACGTCACTAACATTAATCCAAAGAATTAGTGATGTATATTAAAAAAAACCCGAGCATAGTCTCAATGAGTTGTAGTTTGTTTCCATTGTACCCAATATTTTGTGCAGATTTTTATTTGTAACACGTTTAGTATTAGTTAGCTAGTATAAGTATAGCCATCTGACTTAATGTGTTGTAATTAAAATATGTTAAAAACAGAGCATGCAGCATTATAATTTTCAAACGCATAATCATCTTGTTTTTAATGATCTAACGGTAACATATAAATGCGTCAAAAATGCATAGTTAAAAGTCTTACATTTAAAAATAAAATTTCCAAAATGAGAAAATTTATAAAACTATGTTATTTAAAATATTTATTTAAGCAAAATTATTACTAAAACACTCATGTATTATTTTTATATGTATTAGCCTGTAACATTTTTATAATATACTATGTATAAATTTAAAAAGATAAATTTAAAAACTAACAAATCTTTTCACATTAAATGGTAAACATTAATGAAATTTTATCCAAACTGTCTAAGAAAACTTAGTTCTGTTATCGTAAATGCTGAATTAAATTATAATTTACGTGTATTTTGAATTACGTTGCCCATACAATATTTAAAGAGAATTACTTTTGTTAAAAAAATTTTTGAGACAGAAAAAAAATATAACAGAAATATATCTGGAATGAATGTACAAAGTCAATTTCACGTTTCAAAATAATTAATTTTCACTACTTCTAATTTTATATACTATATCGTGATTTAATCCCCCTTTTTTGCGTAGGAAAATTTTCATTTTAATATTAACATTTCCATTTATTTAACAATATATTTTCAACAATATAATAATTAACAATATAGCACTGCAGAACAAGACCCACGATAAAATGTAAAATGTTATAATTTAAGCTAATAATATTATTTGATTTTGAAAACAGTACTTGGATCAAAAAAATTTCTAATATTTGAAAAAAGTACTTGTTTCACAAATAACGAGTATAAATAAGTTTGATAATACAAGGTAATATAAAAGCATTTTTTATGTTGCTATTCTAAACCAAGAGTGTTTTATGAGTATGCCACTTTATATAATAATATATTTTCATTTTTTTTATATTCTTCGTCTTAGAAGATTTTTTCAAAAAAATATATAAAACATAAAATGTAATAATTCATTCACTAGTTTTAATGGAAATTGTCCAAAATATTTCATTTTTTAACGTTTTAAAATTGACTCTTTTAAGAACTTATATTAAAGCAAGAGAAGTACTGTCACGGCCAACGATAAAGTGTTAACTGCTATAATTTAAGCTTCTAATATTTTTTGATTTTGAAAACAGTATTTAGATCGAAATAACTTTTCTAATATTTGTAAAAAAATACTTGTTTCACAAATAACGAGTATAAATAAGTTTGATAATACAAGGAAATAAAAAAGCATTTTTTATGTTCCTATTTTAAACCAAGAGTGTTTTATCAATATGCCACTTTATTTAATAATATATTTTCATTTTTTTATTTATATCATTATATTCTTCGTCTCAGAAATTTTTTTCAAAATATATATGAAACATAAAATGTAATAATTCATTCACTAGTTTTAATGGATATTGTCCAAAATATTTAATTTTTTAACCTTTTAAAATTGATTCTTTTAAGAACTTATATTAAAGCAAGAGAAATACTGTCATGGCCCACGATAAAGTGTTAACTGTTATAATTTAAGCTTCTAATATTTTTTGATTTTGAAAACAGTATTTGGATCGAAATAACTTTTCCAATATTTGTAAAAAATACCTGTTTCACAAGTAACGAGTATAAATAAGTCTGATAATACAAGGAAATATAAAAGCATTTTTTATGTTGCTATTTTAAACCAAGAGTGTTTTATCAGCATGCCACTTTATTTAATAATATTTTTTCAATTTTTATATTTATATCATTATATTCTTCGTCTAAAAGGATTTTTTCAAAAAAAGTATGTGAAACATAAAAAGTAATAATTCATTCACTAGTTATAATGGAAATTGTCCAAAATATTTAATTTTTTAACCTTTAAAAAATGACTCTTTTAAAAACTTATATTAAATTGTGACAACTACTGTCACGACCCACGATAAAATGTTAAATGTTATAATTTAAGTTTATAATATTATTTTTTTTTTAAACAGCACTTGGATCGAAATAACTTTTCTAATATTTGTAAAAAAAATACTTGTTTCACAAGTAACGAATATAAATAAGTTTGATAATCCAAGGAAATATAAAAGTATTTTCTATGTTGCTATTTTAAACCAAGAGTGTTTTATCAGTATGCCCCTTTATTTAATAATATATTTTCATTTTTTTTTATATTCTTCGTCTTAAAAGATTTTTTCAACAAACATATGAAGCATAAAATGTAATAATTCATTCACTAGTTTTAATGGAAATTGTCCAAAATATTAAATTTTTTTAACGTTTTAAAATTGACTCTTTTAAGAACTTATATTAAAGCAAGAGAAGTACTGTCATGGCCCACGATAAAGTGTTAACTGTTATAATTTAAGCTTCTAATATTTTTTGATTTTGAAAACAGTACTTGGATCGAAATAACTTTTCTAATATTTGTAAAAAAATACTTGTTTCACAAATAACGAGTATAAATAAGTTTGATAATACAAGGAAATATAAAAGCATTTTTTATGTCGCTATTCTAAACCAAGAGTAGTTTTATCAGTATGCCACTTTATTTAATAATATTTTTTTTTCATTTTTTTTAGATTCTTAGTCTTAGAAGATATTTTCAACAAGCATATGAAACATAAAATGTAATAATTCATTCACTAGTTTTAATGGAAATTGTCCAACATATTAATTTTTTTTAACGTTTTAAAAGTGATTCTTTTAAGAACTTATATTAAAGCAAGAGAAATACTGTCATGGCCCACGATAAAGTGTTAACTGTTATAATTTAAGCTTCTAATATTTTTTGATTTTGAAAACAGTACTTGGATCGAAATAACTTTTCTAATATTTGTAAAAAAATACTTGTTTCACAAGTAACGAGTATAAATAAGTTTGATAATACAAGGAAATATAAAAGTATTTTCTATGTTGCTATTTTAAACCAAGAGTGTTTTATCAGTATTCCCCTTTATTTAATAATATATTTTCATTTTTTTTTATATTCTTCGTCTTAAAAGATTTTTTCAACAAACATATGAAACATCAAATGTAATAATTCATTCACTAGTTTTAATGGAAATTGTCCAACATATTAAATTTTTTTAACGTTTTAAAATCGACTCTTTTAAGGACTTATTTTAAAGCAAGAGAAGTACTGTCATGGCCCACGATAAAGTGTTAACTGTTATAATTTAAGCTTCTAATATTTTTTTGATTTTGAAAACAGTATTTGGATCGAAATAACTTTTCTAATATTTGTAAAAAAAATACCTGTTTCACAAGTAACGAGTACAAATAAGTTTGATAATACAAGGAAATATAAAAGCATTTTTTTATGTTGCTATTTTAAACCAATAGTGTTTTATCAGCATGCCACTTTATTTAATAATATATTTTCAATTTTTATATTTATATCATCATATTCTTCGTCTAAAAAGATTTTTTCAAAAAAGTATGTAAAACATTCATTCACTAGTTATAAAGGAAATTGTCCAAAATATCTAATTTGTTAATCTTTTAAAATTGACTCTTTTAAAAAATTATATTAAAGCGTGACAACTACTTTCATGACCCACGATAAAATATTAACTGTTATATTTTAAGCTTCTATTATTTTGTTTTGAAAGAAGTATTTAGTTCAAAATAATTTATCCAATATTTGTAAAAAATACCTGTTTCACAAATAACGAGTACAAGGAAGTTTCATAATACAAGGAATTGTACAGGATTTTTATATGGTGCTATTCTTACAAAAAAGCGATTTTATCAACATGCCACTTTACTTAATAAAATATCTCACACATTTTTTATATCATTATACTCTTCTTTTTTGAAGATGTTTTCAAAATAATATATTATACATAAAATGTAATAATTTAATAACTAGTTTTAATGGAAATTGCCCAAAATATTTCATTTAAACCTTTTAAAATTGATTCTTTTAAGAGCTTTTATTAAACCGTTTACGCTAGTGTTACGACCCACAATAAAATGTTAGCAGTTATTTATATTTTAAGCTTTTTTTTTTTTTTTTTTTTTTTTTTTTTTGAAAACTTAGTAATATCAAAATAATTGTTTCACGAATAACGCGTACAAAGAAGTTTTTCAATATAAGGAAATAGCACTGAGAAAAATGACACTTTCAAATCTGAGTAAATCGATGTTTTCATTTTCTTATGAAACTTTTTGTTTCAAATATGACGACCCAATACTTTCAATTCCGAAATACCGCAAATACTCAGTTTCAAACAAAATTACTTTTTATTTGAACCTTTTATTGAAACATGGACATACTCAAAAATGAGCACATAGAGGTCAGTTCATACTCATTTTTGAAACACGGACCTACTCAAAAATGATTAAGGTCAGTTCATAGTCATTTTTGGAACATGGACATATTCAAAAATGATTAAATAGAAGGTAATTCATACTCATTTTTGAAACATGGACATGCTCAGATATGAGCACATGGTGTTTTATTCTTGAGTCTGTGCGTGTTTTCAGAAATGAGTATATACATGTTTCAAATTTGAGTAATTTTGATTAAGAGCCATTTTGACTATGCGACATACTCACATTTGAGTATTTTTTGTTCAGTTTTGAAAATGTCATTTTTAGAGTGAGGCAAGCTTTTCTTTTGGTGCTATTCAAAACAAAGAGTGCTTTATATGATTCTCGTAGAAAGGTAATCGCTGGTTAAAATTATTTGCAGAACTTGCTATTTTATTTGGTATGACGAACCATTTACTTTTAATCGTTTAGAAAAGAAATATCCTATCTTTTTCATTCACTAAGCATCAAAAAGCATTTTTTTCTAAAATATGTAATTATATAAACAGTTTTTACATTAAAAATATACATTAATCCTTTGATTACGGGTTTGCGACATATATTGCCTCAACGACTATTTTTTTTTTTTAGAGTCTGTTTGATATAGTGTTTGAAAAATAAAATTCCATACTCTCATACTAGGATAATTTCAATAAAAATCAACCATAAAGGCATTTTTTGTAATTTGTTGTACGAGTGAATATAAAAATAGTCGCCAGTTCTAGCCCGCAATCAAAAGGTTAAGCGAACACAGATAAAAACACTAAATAAACAGCTATAAATAATATCATAACAGTTGATATTAAATAAAAAGAACAAAATAACGTAAAATGTACTTTTTTAAATACAATTTCTAATTTGGGTGTCAACATTAAATTAATATTACTTAATTCTAGAGGAAATAATAAAAACAAGAATCTAATTCAAAACGAAAACATTTTTTTCTGTTTTTAAATAGAAATATATTTATTTAGAATACTTGCAGAAAATTGTTGCATATTCATTAATGATATTTATACCATATAATATAGTTCTTTATAATTTATTCTTACCATTCACAGCCAGGTTTCTATTTCTAATTCCGTAATTCCACCGGAAGGTTTATGATATGTGACTACATCGCGAATTCAATACCTGTGACTTTTAGTAATTTATACTAATATCAGCATTGTTTGCTCTGGACTTTGAAAGTATATCAGAGAAGTTAATTTATTTCCTAAAAGGAAAAATGTATTTCAATGATAAAAAAAATATAATTGTTAAAGTAAACAATTTATAATACATTAATAGAGGGGAGGATCGAAATTATTTCATTCAAAACTATTTCAAGTTTCTTGTGGAAAATTAATTTGATATTTTATCTTTTTAATTAGTACCTACAAATGTATAAATATCGATAAAAATTAATGAATAATAAATAATAATTGACGAAAGCATTTATCAAATACAATAGAAATGTAAGACCATAAATTCATAATAAGTGTGTGTTCCATAGAGAGCAAGGACATTCATACATGTTGATTCTAGTATGTCTACCACTCATGCTTTCAAATTAAAGTCTTCATTAGAAAAACTTACTATTGACAAATATGCAGTCTTTAAAACATTTTACGACAGAAATATCAATTACATGAGCGTATTCCCTGAGAAAGGAGTTTCGTGATCAAGAAATCTATAATTAAATCCTTAATTAAACCTTGCATGCGAGATCAGCACTAATTGAAATTCAGCTTTTATATAGTAAAAATTTAATTTCTCGCTTGAAATATAATCTCCTCTTATTTAAATAGCGAAATACACTTGTTTGAATGAAAAGCACATTACATTTACTTTCCTCTTATTTAATAAATTGCATTTTTCGTAGAAATCCTCTATAGGGATAATTTCGGTATAAAACTTTCATGTTCGTAATTTGAAAATCTTTATCAGTTTCTACAAATGACATGATATAATTTTCGTTGCTGTTCCAATTAAGCGATGTTTTCTCCTATAATGAAACTTTGTATTTCATTTATCACATTTTTTTACTTCATAATATATTTTAAAAACTATATTTAAACTAACCCGTGTTATTGCACGTATTTCGTGCAAGTATTATGTGTATTAACAAGTAAGATTCTGCTATATATTCTAACCACTTAAAATACCCCTCTATAGGTAAATGTAAGCATGTTAAGAAAATAGAAACGATTGTCAGATGTTTAATAATCTCAATTTATAAATCCTAAATTAAGCATAAATATCATACGTTGATTGCTGCAGCATACACTGATAAGCCCTTCTTAGCATCTTCCGCAGCCTTATTGATGGGTTTTTCCTTATAAACGTGCGAGAAGCGTATGTAAAAAAAACTAGCTTAGTTAATATACCAGGATATAGATTCTAGAATTAGATAGTATACCGATATTACCCCAAATTAAAAAAAAGTATAAATATATACTCAGCACTGCTGTTTGACGTTGAAGTTTTAAGTCAAAATATTTTGAACAAATTTGTAAATGTAACGTAAACGTACCTGAATTAAAAAGCTGTAGATCAGATGATTTTGTAACAATGTGCTACTACAATTGATGCTTCTGCTCACACACTTGTAAAAAATACCAGTTATTTTTACTTATAGAGTTTTGCCGTTGATATCTAAAAGTTTATCAAACTGACAAAATTACAGATATGATATACATATATGGTATAAACTAAATAATTCTAACATTGTAAAGTTTTAAAATATAAAAAAGCAATTGATATTCAAGTTACCACACCATATAATAATTTATCGGATAGGGATGAATTTTTAACATATAAGGTTTTAGCTTAATAAATATTATTATCATTAAATTAAAAGCAAATAAAATATAGAAAGGATAAATTATTATTTAAGTTTAGTACAAATATACTACTTGGGATTATGTGGTTCCAAAAATTCACAATTTCACTATCAATATGCTAATTAAATTTTCCAGCAGATATTTTCAAGTATACTTAATTAGATCGTATACCGAAATTATACCACATTAAAAAAGTTACAAACTCTACGTCAAACGTGCACATGAGGTGTGTTCGTACAATAACCTCTTTTATAAATATTCTGAACTTGGTGCAATAGGCTGTTGCACTCTTATGCAAAAATGCATGAATGCAAAATTTATTTTATGTGCAGATTTTCATATTATAGATATTAATTTTATTTTATGAAATTAAGTTTTAATATACTTTTACAAACAATTAATTAGAATTTTGTTACATAAAAAATATACTATGCGCAAATATCCAATACAAGACGGTGTAAAAAATCATCATTCTTATTTCAGTAAAATCAATTATGTCGTCTGTTATTATGATATGATTAATTTCCGTAATAAAATAAGGACATTTTAAGTTGGCAGCATTTTATCTGTTTGTTGACATTTACTGAAAAGTCCAATGGGAAACGTATGTCTAGCTTTGAAAATTTTAGAACTTGATATCTGCATTTAGACTATTTTTCCATTTAATATCTATTTATCCGGAAACATCTATCCAAAAAAATGACGGTAGATTATATGATTGCTATAATTAAACAATTTTGGTATACAAATTCCGTTTTTAAATTCAGTAAAATGGATGTAATATGACTCCATCTTAAATATGACATAATCACCATGGCAACCTATAATGATTCCCTATCATGGAATACAAAAGAATTAATTACGTGTGATAGGATTTAAAAGAATGAAGAAAACTTTTATTAATATATTTTTATGTTTTGATTCGACTTTCATAAAATTTGAAATGACTCTACAAAATTCTGCAACGATTATATATATTAAATTTCAAACGATTCAGTTGGATAGTTTTTTGTACTGTTATATGCGGATAGACTTGTGGACCAAACGGTGACTATATGTAGGTGCTACGTATATATATAATAGGACATATCGAAAAAATCCAAATTTTTTAGATCTTTTAGCGGTAGTGCGGGAAAGTTGTGAACTCCCTTTATTAAAAAGTGTGCGGAATCTTAAAACTGTGGGTTGATATCTTCTGTCGCCTCAGTGGGCCTAAAGTTATAAAAAATGGATTAAAAATCAAAAATTAATAAATAATCACATATTTCGCTCATCGGTTTGAGGTAGTGGTTACAAGTTACTCTTTTGTAACAACAAAAACCATAGAAAATTGTAGAATTATAGGTTGATATCTTCTGTCGCCTCATCGGCATCGAATTTTTTAAATTTTGATGCAGTTTGGTAGTTTTCTGCATTACTGTTTACTGCTTGCAAAATGCACAATCGAGACAGACTGGGTTTGTCGATCTGCCAAAATAGTGGAACACCCTTATTTTCACGCCGAGAAACAACAACAGCCATAAAAAAATTTAGGTTAATATCATATAAAATAATTACATCAATCAGCTAATTTTTAATCAATTAAAATAATATAATAATTTTAATATCTTAATATCTTCTGCTGCTTCATCGACACCAAATTTGGGAAAATGAAGGCAAAATTTTAAATAAGTACACGTCACACTTACCTCATTTTAATGCAAACACAAAATTTATTTTACCTTTCGAACATACAAATGACAAAATCATTACTGGCTTGTAATCATATTTGGTTTCAAATTTTGACATGTGTTTTCTGGATTCTAGTATCGCTCTAATAAATCTATCCCTGTTCTGCGGCCCAACTGTTTTTCCGGAGGCTGCAGTGACTAGTTTCACAATCCGCTCTACCGCTTGTGTGTGTGAAGCAAATTTAATAAAGTCCCAGCAATACATTGGCATACTGCCCTGTATCATCTTCAGAAATTCTCGAGAACAGATCTCGGTGAGAACAGGAGGTGATATCACATAACAAGCTCGCCAGTCAATGAGATCTACATAGTCTGTAGCTCCAAAGTTAACAGCAGGAATAACTAATTTGCGAACACAATTTCCGTCTGGGCTAATTTGTCTTGCCTTGATAATCCGCCTGTCTGCAAGGGTCCTAATACGACAGCTATCATCAGATAACATGGCCAAAAGCATGTTTACTTGAGCCGCAAAATAAGCGTTGCGAAAAATAACTGGGTCGATTATGTCTCAATACTTTTTTGGCAATTACCGAGATGAGCTGATCAAATACCACAGGTGTCTCGCACCATCCTTTATGGAATGACGAATCTTAATTCGGAATCATGATTGTGCGTAGACTCTTAGAATGAATACAACAAAATGTTAGCAACTCATTTGATGGGTCTGATGTTGATATATATAACCTCAGTATTCGATTGGAAGTTGTTAGCCAGCGGGACAAATTCAACGTTCCCGGTTCCCGGTCGGAAATGTAGATCTGAACAATAAACGCCAGAACTAATGGTGGTACAAATGTCTAATAAGTATTTCTGATCTGAACTGAGGATGGTAGGATCAATGTCTGGCAACTTGCATTCAATGCTATTAAAAGCAACAATTGAAAGCTTTTCGTATCCTTTAAGGTTTTGTCCAATGCCTCCGGTGTAATATGTGGAGCCAGATGACTTGCCGTCTATGGATTCAAACAGGTGAACAGGTGTTGTAATGGCAATTCATTGAAATAAAGTAAGCAGATAGTCCATTGTACTAGTCTCTGAAGTTTCAATTCAAGCCTGCGAATTACGCAATTAGACATTCCTGTGTTCACTACAGTGCCGTCACACCCGAGAACGATAAGGTTGCTAAAATCATCCAATAAAGCTCTTGTTACGTATTCGTAAATGCTATTAGATATATCAACACTAGATCCGCTTTCAAGTGTAACATGTCCCATATACGTAGAACCAGGCTCCGATACAATACAGCAATGCGCTTCTACAATTGTATTTTAGAACTGCTTGTCCTCGAGTGTTTCTGATGTTAAGGTTTTGTCATGTCGTCCATCAAAATAAAAGCCAGATGGAGTGGAACGATTTTCATTTGATTTTGAGACCAATTTTATGTAAATTCTCAAATTTTCCCTCCATATTTTTTTTTTGCCTGTGACGAGGCCTGTATCTGATTCCGATATTAAACCCAAATCTTGCGTAACACGGAATGCAATAGCAGCCGTTGTTCTGTTAGAGACACCATACCTTTTACTGACAAGAACTGTGTTGTCCAGTTTTAAACGCATCTGAACACTCCTTGTGAGTTCCCACATTGCCTTCACTATTTTGGCAGACCGCCAAACCCAGTCTGTCTCGATTGTGTATTGTGCAAGCAGTAAACAATTATGCAGAAAACTACCAAAATGCGTCAAAATTTCCAAAATTCGATGCCGATGAGGCGACAGAAGACATTAATCTATAATTCTACAATTTTCTATGGTTGTTGTTGTTACAAAATAGTAACTTGTAAGCACTACCTCAAACCGATGAGCGAAATCTGTGATTATTTATTAATTTTTGATTTTTAATCTTTTTTAGTCCATTTTGTATAATTTTAGGCCCACTGAGGCGACAGAAGATATCAACCCACAGTTTTAAGATTTCGCACGTTTTTTAATAAAGGCAGTTCACAACTTTTCCGCACTACCGCAAAAAGATCTAAGAAATTTGGATTTTTTCGATACGTCCTAATATATAATTACGAACGCACCTAAAAAATATATAAATATATACTAAGCACTGCTATTCGACGTTAAACTTTTAAGTGAAAATATTTTGAACAAATGAGTGAATGTAACGTAAACGTACTTGAATTAGAAGGCTGCAGATTAGGTGGTTTTGTAAGAATGTGCTACTGCAGTTCATGCTTCTGCTTACACATTTGTAAAAAATACCAGTTTTGTTTACTTATAGAGTTTAACCATCGGTATCTAAAAGTTTTTCAAACTGAAGAAACATTATCAATTGTGTTGATAATTCAATTTTCAGTATGTTTGAGATATTTTAAAGGGCTTTCTGCTCCTCTCAAACCGCAATTTGAATTCCAGGTATGAATGAAGAGTTTGTGAAAAAAGTATAGATCTGTCATTGTTCTTTTGCAGACACATAGAGAAGCAAAAAAAGAATAAATAAATCAAAATTTGTTATCACGTTAACAACCGAATTCTTCAACCAATACGAACATAATTGGGAAAGTGTATCTATATTAACAGTATTTTGGATTAGTTTGTTATGCAAACATGTTGCTTTTATAGTCAGTTTACATGGACAAACAAAAGTAAAATGTGCAAAACTTGTCATCTCGATAATGTCAGAAATACTGTACAAATTCGAACCTAATTGCACCAGAGTAAATTAGTTAATCAATTATTAGTTCTTAGAATTCGTTTAAAGCGACACACAAAACTAAAATTTACAAAACGTGTTATCACGATAACGTCCTAATCCGAAATAGTGACGATTTCAAATCTAACTGAGACATTGTATTGATCTTACAGGTAACTTTGGTGCGTTTGCTAATCAAGTATGTAGCTGTTATATTTCGTTTGCAGAAACAAACAAAATTTCCAAAGTCTAATTTAATGGTTTGGGATGGAACGTTGTTAGAGCATAGAAAATAATTTGCATCCAAAAGGCCATTTTTAAGCTGTTATTTTGACAATTTTATAACATTTTGATAAAATTGACTCATATCCATTGATTTACATTTGGTAAGTTTAAAATTTCCTTGCAAAATGACTTTTTTAACAAAATAGCAAATTTAGAAGGAGTGAGATTATATTCAATTTTTGGAGTGATGAACCTGAAATAACAAAGAAACTCCGTGTTCTTTCCGTGTTATTTCAGATTCATCATATAAGAATGATATAGTTATAGCTCGGATGGATGAAAATTAGCGCTGCAATTCGCAGTCTTGTCCAACAAATAAGAGTGAAATATGACAGCCAGGATATCGTTGGGATAACTCAGTAGGAAGAGCTTTGGCACGGCAAGCCAAAGTACGCAGGTTCAAGTCCTGGTACCGGCATTTTTCGCTCTGTTAGAATAAATCTCAACTATGATATTTCAACATTTGAATATAATTTATCTAATTGAAAATACTTTCCTCTGTTCATTAGGAGTGAGATAAATCCATATTAAATCTAACACATATACCTTAAATAAAAACAAGTTGGAAATTGTACGTCAAACGTGACAAACGAGGTACGTTCGTACTATAGGTAGTTATATAAATATTCAGATCTTGATGATTTTTATATCTGTGAAATGAATTATATCGTCTGCAGATTAATTTCTGTCATAAAATAAGTATCTCGGTCGCTTGACGATTCAACCTCGGAAGCTCCTATAACAAGAAAGCACCGATTTTAAAAAAAATCAGATTTCTTAATAAATGTTTTTATTAATATCTCCTAAAGTTTTGATTCGATTTTTATAAAATTTGAAATGTCTCGACAAAATTCTTCACAGATAATATATCTTAAATTTCAAACCATTCGGTTGGGTAGTTTTTGCGTTGTTATATGCGGACGGACGGACAGACAGACGGGCGGACCAAGCGATGACAATAGGTGCTATGTATTTATATAATTACGAACGCACCTATAAAGGAAACACTTTTCTCTGCCGACTGAGCCAGAAAGACTAGTTGAGTTATCAACACACTATTCATTAATTATACATTTTATAATTAAGTAATTTTCTATTTAGCTAACAAAATTTTCATTTTCTTAAAGACTGAATATGAAATCCAAATTTCCAATTGCCTTATTTTTGATAGACATGTTCAAAGAAGTGGAGGCAGAAGTTTTTAGATTACAAAATTTTGTGTTTTTACCACCAAAGCAGCGTATTCTACTCTACAAAAAGCCGAGAAAATCTGAAACATTACTGAACACCTCGCTCAGATGCTATAAGTACTATAGACAGAGATATTAAATGAAAGATTCTTTATACTTCGATTATATTTATTTTAATTTTATCTAGCTTCACATGTTTTAAATACGTTTTTGTTTCCTATTTTATTGGAATTTCATAATTGGTTTTATTCATTATGATGTTATGTAACTTTTCTGTGACAAATGTGTGAAGTATTACTATATGATTTCTCAAAATTGAAGTTTCGGTCATTTATTGTTCGGATCTGTTAGCTTTTAATTTCAAGTTTGGTATTCTATATATTAATTAGTTACATGCATTTTTCAAATTAAAGATTTGATCAGATTTAATAAATGAATTTGTTCGTTGTTTTTGATTTCAAAGACATTATACATATATATATATATAATTCTACTTCAGTATTTGTGGTTGTGAATTGTATATTTCCACTAACAATGATGAGGAAAATCGACAACTATAAAACCGATTACAGAGATTGTTGTTCAACCAGTATTTTTTATACAGGGGTTCCTAAAATATATGTCAAAAATGCAAAGGTAGGTAGAGGGGACCTAGTTAAGAAGATTTCGTACAGGAATATGGGTTCGGAAATGCAGCGTTCAGGCAGTAGAGGGCGCTGTTGAGTTCGTCGGATGAAATCACTTCGTCGGCTTGAATCGTCATTGCCCGCAGAGATTTTGAGTAATATGCATCGTTACACCAATGCGGAGCTTACTGACATGCATTTCATGTATGGGTTTGCGCAAAGAAATGCTTCACACTCAATGTACGTCCTAAAGCTCTTGAACTTGATGAAGGACTATCCTCTACTGTTCAAATTACTGCTTCTTCCACTCCAGGAATTCTGTGATATCTTTCTCTGCCCTTATCACGCCGGAAAGCAGAGAACGGTCCTTTCGTTCATAACACCCCATGAAGACGCTCAAATGTTCGGCGATCTAGCAGATTCCTATCCGGGAATCATTCCATAAACATCCTTTGAGCAGCTGCTAAATTTCCTTGCGCAGCCCCATACATGAAACACATGTCGCAAGCTCCGCATTGGTGTGACAATGCATGTTGCTTGAAATCCGTGCGGGAAATGACGATTCAAGGTAGCGAAACGCTTTCATCCGGCGAACTCAACAACGCCCTCTACTGCCTTAACGCTGGATTTCCGCACCCATATTCCTATACGAAATCTTCTTATCTAGGTCCCCTCTACCTACCTTTACATTTTTGACATATATTTTAGGACCACCCTGTATGTTTAAAATATTTCCTTTCCAAATTTGTACACAGCTCACTGCATCGTAATATGTAAAATGTTACATTCAAAACAGATTAAGATTTCATCTAAATAAAACATTTTAGCATTAAAAATAAAACGTAATCTAACGTAATAAACGTTTTCTACTTGTTCCTGGAGATGTTTGCTAGCGGTTTTCGTATCAAGCACCTTGATCTGTAAAATGATAAGATTTATCTATAAAATCTTGAATAGAAGATTTCTTCGGGATTTTACAATATATATCTATAAGACAGCAATACCCGCAATTTGCATGCATCTTAAAATGACCCTATTCTTATTTAAATATTGAAGTAACTAAAATTTACTACATATGTTTATTTTCTTAAAATAATGTAACCATTTTTTATTTACAAACTTTTAAATAGCAATTAATTTATCTTGTCTGGAATATTTTATTTGTATTTTATGTTTTACTTTTTTTATCGCTCTTCTATTTGTAAATGGAATGGTTAGCGAAAGTGCACTTATGAAAGTTTATGCTGTTGAGATTTCCATTAAGTATGCTGTGGAAGTTTAGAAAATACAAAAGAATATTAAGTAACCACATAATTCCAAAACATTTTTCAACGCAAATACAATAAAAGGTTTTGTTTATGAAGCTTATTATATGGTTCAACTTATAAGTAATTTTAAAAATGCATTTCTTTACTTTGTTTTAAACATTGATTAACTATCGGTGAAGAAAATTTTAATGGAAAAAAGGAAAAGAACGTGAACTTTTAATGAATAAAATGGGAGTGCAATAGTCTCATCTAAAGCTTTTTCAATATTAAAAATGAATTTGTAATGTTGAATTGCAGAGATATTTTATTTAAAAAAGTTTTCTTGTAATGAAGAAAAATGCTACTTAGTGATTTTTTTAGGTGTTTGTTTTTCCGTTTTACCCAAACGTTCCTAATTTCGTTATTAACCGAGGACGTCAGAAAATACACTGTGTACATTACATAAAAAAGCACTTAATTTCTAATGAAAATATATCACCTTTGTATCTTAAAAATATTGCTATTAAAAAAGTTATTTCCAAAAAGAACAGAAATCACTTGGAATTGTAGAGTTATTTGCGACAGAAATAATGCATGTTCTGCTTTTAATAACTGATTTATTTTTAATATCCGTTAAGAAAATAATCATAATATGTGAAAATTCATATTAAAGTTAATTAAAAATTACAAATAAATATATTTCAAAAATAAAATTCTAAGGACAACACAGTTGTTTAATTTTTTTCAATAATATAAATCTTTCTGAGTGTAATACACATTGCGTTGATATTTTCATAAAAATTTCAAATTTATTTAAAAATCTATTACAATAGATTATTTTAAGTTTATTATTTAACCCATTCGCGTCCAACCATGAGTACACTCGTGGTTTTTTAATGTAAAATTACGAATTCGTACCGGAAATTTCGAAAGAAGAATTTTTATTTTATGTAATCACTTTTTAGAAATGTCTGTAATTAAATAAAATAAATATTGCTATTAGTATTTTCTGGTATGAATTCGCACTTTCCAAATAAAATAAATTCCGGTAATTTTAACACGGCAGTGAACGTGTTAAGTATTTAGCTTATATTCAGTAATATGTTTGCTTGAAATGTTCGGAGACATGACAGCATAATAATTTAATTTTTATAAAAGAATGCGCATACTTGTTACAAAATAATTATTGGCGATATTAGACATGGTATGTGGAATACCATGTTTATTTTTTTCTTATGTATTTTCATCTATTATACATTTTGTGTTTTATATTTTATGATGTACAAACATAGAAAAAATATGTATATATACTAGATATGCAAACATATACACAATTACATGAATATGTATATGTAACATATGTAAATTTCCGTGTGTTAAGTGCATACATTTTTATCTCTACATATAAATCAACAAAAATAACTGAAATAAGTGTCAGTAAGATATGGTGTCACTAAATATTAGTAAGTGTTTTTTTAACGACGATTTCATTTTTTAACATATCAGTGTAATATCCATTTTGTCAGGTAAGATAAAAATGCTAAGTGTTCATATTCATATGGTTAACAAAAATTTGTTGCATGTATGTGTTGCAATGTCAAGTAATTACAAATAACTGTCTTTGGCTTAGTTTAAGTTTTAGAATTGTTTTTAGAGTAAAGTGTCAGTTAATATTTTATGAATTTAAAGCCAAACGTAATGGGAGTCCCAACAGTCCCTGTCAGGACTCCCAGTACATTTTGGTTTATATTTTGGCCTATATATTCGGCCCATATTTTCAGTTAGTTCAAAAAATAACTACTCATGTGATTTCTTTACCAATAAGTTTGATTGTGTTTAAAATAATAAAAGTGTAATTAAGTATTGATAGTTTATTAGAGTTCCTTTACCTGCGGTTTATTCTCTCGAACTGTTTCAAATAACACACCTGATTTCATTACCAAATGTTTGTTTGAGTGAATTATGTTGGGTGATATGTCGCACAAAAAGCTCAAATGGAAGAGTATTTCCAATTAAAGTCGAAACGTTCTGACTTCGAGTCTAGGCCTGGACACATTTTCAATCATTTGGAAAATTTTACAACTCGTATGATTCATTTACCTAACAGTATGATTATGTTAAAATAATAAAATATCATTAGATACTTCAGAAATTAGATATCTCAATCGGATCATGCAGGATAGAGAGATTAAGTTTATTAGAAAGGCAGAAATTATTTTGAAATTATATATTTTTTAATTTTAGAAATAGGAAAGCTGGATTTTGGAAACAATGCTAAAATTAATAAATCAAATGCTAAAATTAGAAACAAAAGACAATTGCGTTAAACGTGATGAATGGGAAATTTTAGTTTAGATAGAGCGGTATAAAGGATAGAAGCTTTGTCGCCTCTGTTAATCGCAGTGGTTATAAAATGCTGCAGAGAATTTAAGAGAAATCAGAACAAAACTAGTATATGGCGCGGTTTTTATACGTATATAAACAGCCCATTTTTGTGCTAGAAGGATGACAATAGCAGGAATGAGTTGTTACAGGTAGAGAAATCTTGAAATAGACACATGCAGCGAAGCTTTTACAGTAGGAGTGACTGTGATGGCGTTCGACCATCACGTGTGCCATTTTCGTATAGTGGAGTATATAATCTCAGGTTCGAAAACATTTTTTCACTGGCAGAAAAGGTCGATTTTTTAAAAATAAATTAATTCTATTCCGTGCTCGACAAAATCTTTATTTTTCAGCCAAAGTTGAAGTAATAAAATACAGATGAGCTACGAGTCAAAGGATTAGCAGCAAAAATATTTAAAAGGACATAATTGCTTTTCATTTAATCGGCACTAAGGAAAGCGCATGACCTCATATCACCGTAACAGTTACATAACTAACTAAATTTTTATCTAAACAATATCGCCAACACAAATACTGGCGAAAAAAATAGTTTCCCAACTAAACGTACGGGTAACAGACGTTAGATAGAAAATAAATGGAAAATTTTAAATTGAGTGCGCAGAAAGCAGTGACGCAGCCAGGATGGGGGTTCAGAGGTTCAACATACCATTATTTTAGTATTGTAAGCACCGCCTCATTCAATTCCAGCAATTTTTCTATTAAATAAGCTTAAAAAAAATCTTAGAAAAAAGTGGTATCCAGTGTCTCAAAACCCCTACCCTGGCTGCGCCACTGGCAGAAAGTGAAAACAAACATCGCCCTTGGCGAAACGAACATGCCAAGTACGACAACCCTATAAGGAGCCACCTAGTCTAGCGACACCTCTGTGCTATTACTTAAAATACCGTTTTTATTTAAATAAAAACAGATAACCGAAATAAAAAATGAATATCAAAGGGGAAGAAGTATAAAATTTAATTGTTAAACTGTAACGGAAAAAAATAGAAAAGAAATGATATTTTTAAAGTAGTATATTAATTATGTCTTATTAGTAGGTTTTATTTATTACAAATTTAGGAAGACGCACTCAATAAAGAAATAAAAATAAATGCTTTTTTCTGTTATTTTTTTAAATACAGTTTAAATGGGGAAATATTAATTTTGAAACATTTTAAAATGAAAAAGGAAATAAAATATGTGATTCCATCACAGTGACAATGATATGCAGGAAAGAGAGTGAAATAGTATTATCTGTATCATAAGGTATTTGCATATTCTTGGGGACCGAGTTCATAATAATAAAGATGGTTTGACTATTATAAATAGAGGTGACAATAAAGGTGAGTGTGTCATCAACATAGCCAGCCCAGAACGGGTAAGAGGATTCATTAAAGAGAAATCTTGAAATAGACTCATGAAGCGAAGCTTTTTCAGTACAAGAGACAATGATATGCAGGAAAGAGTGTGAAATAGTATTATCTCTATCATAAGGTATTTGCATATTGTTGGGGATCGAGTTCATAATGATAAAGATGGTTTGACTATTATAAATAGAGGTGACAATAAAGGTGAGTGTGTTATCAACATAGCCAGCCCAGAATGGGTAAAAGAATTCACTAAAGATAATAGTACATGCATCAAAATAGTGCATGTAAATGTCTCCGGGAATTGGAGACAGACAGAAACCAATGGTTAAGCCGACAAACATTTTGTAAAAGTTGCCTTGCTATGAAAAAGGGGTTTGGGACAGACATGTGCAAGTAAGGAATAATAATATTTTTTTTTATTTTCCAAATATGTAAAATGGAATTCACGAAGTCTCTTCTCTAGAGAAGAGATGGTAATTGTAGGATTATTGTTTAGTAAACATCAATTGTAGAAACACAATTTCCGTGTCCACTGCCGATCGATGATTGGTATTGTTACGATTTCTGATTGGATGTAAAAGGAAATTCTTCTTAAGGCACTTCCGGTATCTGAGAGGATTATGAAGATATAAGAAGATATTATTATATATATTATTAGATTACATAGAAATATTAGAGTACATAGAAATTCGATTATATAGAAAATAATTATGTTATATAATTTATTATATTATATCATATATTAATATAAGATTAATTATAATATATATATATATATATATATATATATATATATATATTAAATATATATAATATTTTATATTATATACTAGGGGCCTACCCCCTGCGAGCTACGCTCGCCAACCCCCGTTCAGACTTCGAGGCCTCTAAAAACATGACAGAGTGCTTTATTTTAAAAATATTGGTAAATCTGTAATTGGGTTGCCATGCTTTTAACATTTTAATGGGACATTTTTCGATTATCATGGCCTCATACACAGCTGTTGCGGCAACTGACGACTGTTTTCGGGATTGATAAGTAAAATCAATTACTACTTGAAAACCAGCTTGTCTAAAATGGTTAGGTTTAAATTGTGACTACCTCTCGGACTTTTATAACAACAATCTCTATTCTATTCTTCCTTTGCGTTTAAGGATGAGAAAATTTCCATCTGCTTGTGAATAACATTAAGAACCACGGTATTGAAAAGTGCTATGTTATAGACATTTTCAGTAACAGGTTTTATTTTTCTCTCTATTTTAGTGCACCATCATGCATATTTTCATGTTATTTTAAATATGTAAATTATTTTTTTAATTAATATGTATATACGAATTTTCTAATAATTATTTATCATACAAAATTAATTAAATATTTTGTGCATGCATGCCTGCATTTATTCGGCATCAATTGATGAGATATTTAAACAAATTTGCTATCCGCGGTAATTTTACACCATGTTCTGTCACTTGAATATTGTCCATAAGAAAATCGGGTACTTTTCCATTATAGGATACTTTGCTTTTAGGCTTGGCGTAATTCGAGCTTCAAAAAGGGATAGATTCGTTAATATACATAGATTTGTTGCCAAAAGTTATGAAAATAAACCCAATGAACTTTTGGTACTTTTCTATTATAGGGGTCTTGACGCTTTTTTAAAAAGCTTGGCGGAAAAAACCAAGCAGGATATTTTATTCTTCCGTTCAGTTGGGCAATTATTATTTTATATATTAGTTTCAAATATCCGAATTAATGATTTTATAAATTCGTTTAGTTAAATTTTACAAAAAAATAACAAAATGATATCAATAAATAATAATTACTATTAATTCCTTTTCTTCCCTTTCTTTTGCGTTTTCCTAAATGACGTCATTTGGACGAATTTATTCAAAACATTTTCAGTTTATAAATTAAATTAAATGCTGACAGACGATTGAATCCTGACGATAGAAATGTGATTTTTTTTCAAATTTTCCTGAAAAACATAATTTAATCACAATCTTGTCTTCATTATCGATTGAAATAAAAGATAAATTCAATTTCAATTTGAAAATGACGAATAAAAAGAAATCAATAATCCTTATCGGGATCCTTTTCAATTTTTTTCCCTTTTTTGTCACAAAAAAAACTGAGTAATTAGTTGCCATCATTACAGAAATGTCATTAAAATTAGAAAAAAATTAATATCTCGAAAACTAATTCCAATTTCAAAATTCTATTACCAGTTTTGACATCCGCGGATTTTTATGAACAATTGGTATTAATTTCACCATCAAGCGTTTCATATTTTATTAAAAATAGCCTTCAAACATAATCAGTCGTTTAATCAGTCGTTTCATAAAATCGTTTCATAAATTCGTTTCATAAAATCGTTTCACAAATTCGTTTCATTAGGATTTTATATATATAGGGTAGATATATAATATTATATATGAATATTATATATTATTATTATATATTATTATATATTATATGTTATTTTATATATTATATTATATTATATTATTTATTATATTATACTTAGAAATTAATTAGATTATATATAATTTCATACATTATATGTAGACATTTTAATTACACTGCTCGCACAAACGTGGCATAGAATGTAAGTTCATCTGTATTAATTAAAATTAATTCAGTGGACTATAACAATTATGTTAATGAAGTTAAAACATATTTCATTTCCTTCTATACTAGGAAAATGTTTCTGCATTTGTTGGACTGTATATGTATGTTATGCTATTATTGCAAACACACAGAAACTGAATATTAATACAAATATCTGATTTAAGTTTAATTTGGTCGAAAACAGTTTTTAAACAATGAAATTTGCTTAACGATTTCTTATATTAAAAAAAAAAAAAAAACCTTCAGCCCGGACGGCAGTAAAACAATTTATTTGCTACGTATTTCTACTAATCTTTATTTACTACGAATTTTCTGTTATTTGCAACAGATTTTGTCCGTAAGTTTATAATAAGTAAAAATTATTTTAAAATAAACAGGCGTTTAATGAGTACTGACATTCTGGCTGACATTTTTTTTTTTTTTTTTTTTTTTTTTTTTAATGTGTATAAATGATGCAAAATAATGAATATTTCATTTTATGAAAACATTTAATCTCAGAACAGTATAAAATGTTTAAGAATTTTTTAAAACCTTTTATGAAATAGAAGCATTTATGTGCTACGTAAAATGTTTGAAGAAGACTCGGTTTGCATTAAATGAGAAAAATAATATTGAAGACGGTTACCTTTGATAAATGAGCAATATGTCTATAAACTTACATTGTTGACGTTTAACGATCTCCTTTTAACAACTAACTACATTATTGTAGAAGACTTTATAATTTTGTAATCTCTAAGAAGTATTTTTTTAGCATGTTTGGCTACCGGGGCCTTTTGAGATTAAATGTATATAGCTATGCCCCTTAGATCTACCATAACTAAATCATACAAGTTAATGGTTGATGAGAATAATCAGGAATATTCCTGATTGAATTACTCAGGAATAATGTATATGAGTTGCGAAACTTACGGTAGATATTTATGTAATCTAAAATGAAAATATACTACATATATAAACAACGGAGCTATTACATACAATGAAATAAAAGTTTAAAACATTGAAATTTACCAAATAATATAAATTTTCCATTGCCACCAACAATACACATATTGCTGAAACATCGACATGCATTAAAAGTTCTCCCAAAGTTCAATAAATGAGATGATTCAGATTTATTTTTTTTTGTTAATCTTTCAATCTTTGTATATTTTTTGAAAAGATGCAGATTCCATGGAGGATGTACACACAATGTTTTTTGAGCTCCCCAGATTGTAAACAGGAAAACAGTGCTCTAAAAAGTTTTTGTGCAGGTTTATTTAAATAGTGTAGCTTTTTGCTACTCGAGTTACTTCAAAAATATTGTAATTTTGTCATAAACAGCAGCATGTTTAAACGACACTTTTAATGTAAATTAAAAATGCATATGTTGTTACAGTAGAAAAAGAAGAATGCGTATTTACTATAAACATATACGTGCTCCATTTTTCTAAAGTTACTATTTATATTGTATTAAAATATGTAAATTTGCGTAAGAAACCAAATAGTCTTATTTTTATTGTTTATTAAATTTTCTTTTTCCGTGCATAGAATCTTATCACAGTGCAACACAGTGTTAAAATGTTAAGCATGAAACCTGATTTTGCACGGTTAACAATGGTAGTATCATAGGTTTGAAGATAATCAGATTATATTAGTAATTCCATACTGAAACTTATGTACTGTTTATGAAATTATTCGTGTCGTTAGATAAACGAATAGTAACTGTTAACATATTTATCATGATTAAAATTACATAGAAATCATGTTAAATAATGAACTGCCGTTATGGTTATTATTCTTTCAAACCATTTGTAATAAGACTGAAAGTATGTAAACAATTAACTAACATAATCTAGAGTTCGGTTAAATGAGCCGTCACTCAGACGTATAATAATGTATATTTCGTTGATTGCACAAACACGCCACCTAGAAGTAAATGGATTGTTGCCACATTTGAAAACTATACATTTACTTAAAGATAATAGATTTCAATTGTCTGATACAAAGTAATGAAAATACTTTAAATAGGAATGTATCATACGGAAGTTACATAGAATTTCATTTAGTAAAATATATCTGAACATGCAAAATTTTTCTAAAAATATAAATATAAATAGATCAATAAGTATTTGAAAAAATGTTTTTCTGCGAAAATTTAAATGCATTTCGCTAATGTTGTATTTTAAATAATTTAACTATGGTTGAACATTTTAACAGTTTTAGCTATTGTTTTACGAATAAAACTTTAAAACTAAAAATATCTTTCTGATAAAGCCCACATGATGACCTCAATAGTGCAATGTTCCGATATAATTAGACAGAATAAATAAAATGGAGAATGTATTAAAACGATAGATGCAGTGCATTATGTATGTATTTAGATAGTACAATGTGCAGTACACTAAATGAATATTTTTTTCTAACACAGTTACTATATTTTATTAAAACAAAATAAAATAAAATAAAAAAGTACACAGATTAAGGCGACATAGAGTTATGTAAAAGTAACGAAAGTACCACAAAAATAGTTTTTGTAAATTTCTTTCCAAAAAGTGACTATTTCTGAATTTGTGTTGAAATTATCTGAGGGAATAAAAAAATGCACCAGTTTGATGTACAGTCGGTCAAATGAAAAGGGAACGATCCATTAAATTTTAAATACGAAATTGTCTCAGAAAAAAAAGGAAAATTCTCATTCAACTTAAAATTAGGTTTTTTTTTTTTTTTTTTTTTTTTTTTTTTTTTCCTGTTAAAAATATATGTTTTATACTAAAGATGTACCAAACTCTTAACTTTTCAATACGAACACCTAATTTTGACTTTACAGTAAATTTTAACTTACAACACAAACATAAGTCATTCGGTTTCCGGGTAGTTTAGAGAAAAAACAAAGGTTTGGAACACTTAAAGATAAATTAATTTGTAATAGTTGCAAAATAGATGTTTTTTTTAAATATAACTCAAACACAACTAAACTGAATAAGATTTAATTTTAGATTCGCATATTTTAGTCTTGCAGAAACAAATTTCCGTTTAAAAAAATCATAAGTTACAATTCATAATGTTCCCGTAAATGTATTTAGAAGAAATGCTTTTTTAAGTTATTTTCGAAAAGAATGTGAATTGTACCTTATAAGTATTTTAACAGAAATCATTTTTACAAGATTCAAATATACGAATGCAAAATTATATCTTACTCCAAAAAGTACATTTTGAGTTACGCTTAAAAAACAACCCACATTGCAATCTGTTTACTACGATTTAAAATGAATTTAACATTACGAGCTCCAAAGTTTAAGACTTCAAAAATTTTAAACAGCCTGACAACATGTCTTACGGATTTGTGTCCTAAGGTACAAATTATCAACAAAACAAAATATGAAAATGTCAGAGTTTGGTACATTCTTAGCATAAACACTATCATTTAAGCTTATATTTTTAACATAAATTGAACAGAAAACAGCATAATTTGCAGTCAATTAGCTATTTCTGTTTTTTTCTGTGACAATTTGAAGATAAAAATATATAGAGTCTTGGGGGGGGGGGGGGGTTGGTCGACTTTTATTTGTGAATATTATTATATTAAATTTTGATATCTTTTCTGCTAATTAAATAGCTTATTCTATTTATCTCGGCAAAATTATAGTGTTTAACCCCTTGGGGACGAGCGACACGTATATGTGACGCATAAGAGTTCTCGATTATTCCCACCACTTATTTTTTATTGTAAGCTTTGCTTTATGTAATCGAAGCATTTCTGCGATTTAATTCGGCAAAAATTTTTGTTTTAAAAAACCGGTGGTAAAATATTAAAAATTCTGTAAAGTAGCGAAGGGGTTAAACAATTATGTGTATATTATCCCGGGAACACACACCCGGGGTATGTCATATGAAAGTTTCATACGATTTTTATTTTGCGAGCAATACACACTATTAATTACAAATAGACGGTTAAAACTCTAAAATACGTAAAATATGCTAAAAACAGTGTATGATGGGAAATGAAAATATAAAAACATTTAAAATGGTGTTAAAATTCACAACAATTTCCGCACAAATCACTTGGCCCTCATCAGAGGCGAACTGGCGAAGAATCAAAATTCCATGATGATGGCCAAGTGCTTTGTGCAAAAGCTGGAGAATTTTAACATATTTTTAAAATGTTTTTATATTATTATTTTCCATTATACACTGATTTTAGCATATTGTACGTTTTTAGAGGTTTAACCTCTACTTGTAAATTATTCACAGTGTAAAGTCCACTCTGAAAATTTTTGATGCAATTAATTATTGTCGTTTCATTTAACCGCAGACAAGTGTTACAAATTTTAAATAAAATAAGTTGAATATTGTTTTTCGTAAAATAATGGGGATCAATGTATATACCATATGCATCCAAATTATGTGAAACTAGCCGGTCTGCGGCCGTCTAGCGAGTCGCTTCTGAGTGGGGCCCAAATACATTCTTCAGCGTACTGCCTTGACTTCCGTTGGAGCCTAGAAATTTATTTTACATGCAAACAGAGAAATTTAAATAAAATATTTTATTTTAAACTATACGAAAATAACTAAATAAATAAAATATATATATATATATATATATATAAGCACGTAAATAAATATTTCGTGACATTAATAATATTTTTCCATAATCCCTCTGACAAAATACTACTGGCCCTGTGCGTATTTATCTAAGATGAGCGGATAGCTTTCGATGAAATAAATAAATTTGGAATTGCCTAAAATAAATGACGATCATTGTAAGTGGGTACTGTCAGGCCCATAAATCATTAATGAGGTGAATAAAAATAACGGGATCCTGTGTATTTCTCAGCCATATATCGTTAATACAGCGATCACTATAACGTGGTTCAGTTATTTTGCGAGCATAAATCATTAAAATGAAATAATTTTAACAGGATCCATTCGGTTGCACGCTTGTAATCTGATTTTCACAAAATTTATTTTGAAAAAAGATGGAAGTGTAATATTTTGTTTAAAATTTTAAATACGATCGTTAAAAGTCGAAAATCGAAAAAAAAAATTATTCCTTAAATTAAATAAATTAAAAAATATATTCCTTGGAAAAAATGTCACACAAAATATATAATAATAAATCAGCAGTAGTTTTCTTTTTCGTCTAATCTTACGCAATCGGGTTGACAGCCGATGTTGCCTACAAACTCGCTAGCTCGAAATCGCCGAAATACATGATTAACTATTTTTTTTGTAGATTTGTAAAGCGGTGTTTCACATTCTTACTTAAAAATGCTGCTGAGGTATGGCGAACATTAGAAATTACCTAAAATTTTCGACCCCCATTTAGCTCCTTTAATGGGTGAATTATTAAAATCGCTGAAATATATGTTTAATTATCTTTATAGAAGATTTGTTATCCTGATTTTCCCGCTCTCAACCAAAACTACTGATGATATATGGAGAAAAGGTGAAATCATCGAAAATTATCGCCCCCCCCCTATTTAACCTCCTCAGTAGTTGAATTTCTAAAATCGCCCAAAATACATGTTTAACTATTGTTTAGCAGATTTGTCATCCCGAAATTCACGGTGCTACCTATAACTTCTATTAGGAAATGACAAAATGACATAAAACATTCGACCCACTGTTTAACCCCCCTTAGTGCCGAATTTCTAAAATCACTGAAATACTTGTTTAACTATTTTTTTAAGGAGATTTGTTATCCTGAATTTCACGCTTTTTTCTAAAACTGCTGATGAAATATGGTAAAAAGGTGAAATCACCCAAAAATTTCGACCCTTCATTTAACCCCCTTTGTAGTTGAATTTCTAAAATCGCCTAAAATGCATGTTTAACTATTTTTTAGTAGATTTGTTATCCCGAAATTCACGCTTCTAATTATAACTTCTACTGAGATATGGCAGAATGATGTAAAACATTCGACCCACATTTACGGCTGAATTTCTAAAATCGCTGAAATACGTGTTTAACTATTTTTTAGTAGATTTCTTATCCTGAGTTTCATGATACTACCTATAAATTCTACAAAGATATGGCAACATGACCTAAAATATTTGCCCTCCTATTTAACCTTGTTATCAGCCCCTTAGTTGCTGAATTTCTAAAATTTCTGAAATACATGTTCATCTATATTTTTTGTAGATTTGTTATCGCGAATTCCGAGCTCCTAACTAAAAATGCTTCTGAGATATGGCGAACAAGCAAAATTACCTAAAACTTTCGACCCCCCATTTAACCCCCTTAATAGATGAATTTCTAATATCTCTGAAAAATGTATTTATTTATTTTTTTAATAGATTTGTTATCCTGAATTTCACATTCCTACCTAAAACTGCTGCTAATATATGGCGAAAACGCGAAATCACTAAAACCTTTCGACACCCCATTTAACCCTCTTAGTGGTTCAATTTCTAAAATCGCTGAAATACATGTTTAATTATTTTTGCAGTAGATTTGTTATCTTGAAATTTTTTTTCACTTTAAAAAAAAAAATAATTGCCTTAATAACAAAATAAAACGAATTATTTAATACATTAGAAATAATCTTATGTCGATATACTTTTTCTTATCATTTTGTATTTTGTAATAGAATTCAATAATTGACAACTATAACCAAATTAACTAAGCGCGGAAATAATAAATTGAAGGTTTTTGTAACTTTAATTCATCTACTAAAGTTTTGCCTCTTGTCTAAATTTTATTATATATGTTTGTTAATTGATTCAATTTATACTTAAACAATTAATATTTTTGATCCATGGCATAGCATTATTGAAAAATTTTAATATTATTGTATTCTTTAAAAAGTAAATTAATGAAAACATGACTACGCAATAAAATATCAAACTTTCATGTTATATGTTTCAATTTTTTTAACTTGAATATCAGAAAAAAGATAATTTTTGACAATAAAATAAAACAATTTATGATCCAATAGTCCAGTAAATAACTGTTCATTTCACTTTCAAAACATATATTTATTAAAACATTTTTCTATATAATAATCAGCTTTTAAATGACGTTCAGGCTAATAGATTCGACAATACATATGCTTCTGTAACATAAATAGTTTACAGTGTTTTATGTTACATATGCTCCCACCATTCTTTTTGATTGTAAAACAAACAAAAAAACAGTCATTTGAAAATGCTTATGTAATTATATTATTATACACCCAAAATTTAAAACTGTAATTAAACATTTGCCTTTCCTCAGTTTAGGAAATATGAAAGTAAATAGAATATTAGATTAACATGATACAATTTATAATATTTTCTAGGATGCGTTTACAGAAAGTCATATACATTATTAACAAAAAACAAAAAATAAATGTCCTGCATGTATCAACAAATGCATACAAAATTTAATTACCACAAACTGATGAGTATATTAATAATTGAATTAAAACCGAATAACTAGCACTTAAATTTTGTTTAGGAAGACGAACTAAAGTTATTGAAATTGAGTTAAATTTGGCATACTTTTCTTATATGTAAATGTTATAAAACTTTAGTGTTTTATCTACGTCAATGGTGATATTTACTTTACAGTTTTATTAATAGAGCAGGTTGTTCTAAAATTATTGTCGGGATTTTCTTACCTCCTAACATTTGATTTAAGAGCATGACGTAAAATATGATTACACATATTCGCAAAATACAACTCAAAAAGGTCTTTTTAATAATGAAAACAGAATAGAGTATTCTCTGACAATTCTTCTTAGCAGAATTGCTTTGTGGAAGACTGAAGCTTGAGAATTCAAAAAAGCAGAATATAAAGCATTAAGCGTATTGTAGTTCTTCTAAACAAAACCCATCACCACTACACAACGTCGTCATTTAATTAATAACTTTATGAGACATTTGATAAAATTTTAATATTAATTAATATTTTATTAATATTTGATTAATAACGTTTATATACGATTTATAACGATTATAACGATTTATAACGTCATATTTGATTAATAACGTTTAAAGTTGCGACTTTACGCATATGTAATAATATATTTGTCATGCTCTTCAATCAAAAGTTATAAATTAAGGAAACCCCGAGAATTATTTATAGACCACCTGTATAATCCCATAAATGTGAAAATTTGCAATTGATATGCAATTATGAAATTAATACATGATTTTTAAAAAAATATTCTAATATTTTTATAAAATTGTCTGTCAAGGATAACATTGTTAGTGATCACATCGACTTTCACGATAGCAGATGGGTACATAAGCACACGTTTTCGGCCTCCGAATAGGGTCAAACATTTGTTTTCTATTTTCTGCTATGCTCTGAGTATTTTAATATAAAACTAGTCGTTGGGGTCCGCCGTAATACTTACCCATCATGGATATGCATAATGTAAAATATTAAAATAAAAAATGTGTAAACTACTTATAAAATGCATTGCAATTCAAATAAAATCGAGGCTTGATTACGTCATAAACTTTAAAGGCTCGATTACTGAATTTCTTGAAAGAAACCTCCTTATAACTTCAAAAATAATAATCCTATTAACTAGCGGTTTATTGCATCTGATTAAGCGTCAAATTTCCAATTAAAATATATCTTTGAATTGAAATTTGAAATGAAATACAGGGTCATGAAAAATCGAAGAGTGTGGAAAAAAAATACGATTCCAAATATCTCGGCAACTAATTATACGATCGACTTCATGCTTTATGCAAAATTTATGTTTTTTTATTGTCTTTTATATTCATTTCTTAAAATAAACAATTTCAAAAATTTTTAATGCCTTTAATCAGAACGAATATTTCGAGAGCCCGAAAAAAATAGTTCCGGTTAATCGAGGTTATTGAAATGAAATAGGCTTCTTCCCATTATTACATACTAAGTACATACCAAATTGCAAGTCTCTATCTCAATTTTTTCGGGAGCGTTTACAGACACACAGACACACAGACGGACGGCAAAGATTTTTTTCTAAAAATATGTTTTTCGGAATATCCAGTGTCTGAAACGTGTAAATCCGTCAAAAAAAAAATTTCGATTTTCAAAACGATTACAAGACTTACCCTATACTACGTATGATGGGTAAGTAATAAGATCTATATTTACAGCTTCTATTATTGAGTTTTATTCCAAGAGTTTTTAAATAGATTATCGATGAGTACATATATTTAGCGAACCAACTATTTCAATGATACAATAAGATTTTTTATGTTAATATTTTTATAACCGAAGTAAGAATATTATTTATTCGTTGATTTTACACCGATAAATTGACACAAAATATTACTGAAAAAAAATTCTGAAGAAAAATATTTTAAATAGGTAATAATTTCTTGTTCACATACGGGGATTTAAAATTACTATCTCACTAAAATATCCATATAATTATCAATTACTTAGATTTGGAAAATCCGTAATCTTATATCCTTAAATTAGTTAATAATTTACAGATTGTCAAATTTTCGTTTATTTAAAAATTGATTACTTTTTGGCCACGTAATGTTTGAAACATTTTGTACTTTTCTGATAGAAACAAAATTTATTTTACAGAGAAATCAGCACTGAATCTCTCATTTTTGATATAGTTTTAAAGCAAAGGCAACTAGCTGTATAAACATTCGAAGTCTCAAACGAATGAAGAAGATATTTTTTTTATGAGGGAAATAAAGTGCGTCTAAATTAATTAAAAGTTTATAAAATGAAGGATGTAGGTTATATAATGAAGGTCATCGAGCAAGAAATATAGAGCATTTTGAACCGTGAAAAATGCAGTATATAAATCACTTATTTATAAAATTGGAACATAAATATTGTAAAAAAATAGGAAATTTTAATTTTTACATTGATAATGTATATCTCTCTCTTATGAATTCTCTGAAACATTTTTTTTATATAATTTGTTTATCTAATAATTATTATATGTTCAGAGTAATTCATAATGAAATCAAATTATAGTAAGTATAAGTTCGAGAATGAACGATGATTATCATCAATTATATAAAATCGTGAGACACTTTTCTATAGTTCATAGAAAGTTTCTTTTAAAATAAGAATATATCGATATTTTGAAAATAGTGATAAATAAACTGTACATTATTCAACGAGTAAACTACGCAAATCATTTTACATACGTGTGCAATAAAAATATTACACTTATTGTGAAAATATATTTGCCACGTTAATTACAATGCATTCATAAGCCAGATTTTTTGTGCGTATTATTCCCTTTAACACATTTAACAGCTACAAAATATATTTTTGAGATAGTCTTCAACATATGTTGTACTTAAAAACCTATGTATGGTGAATATAATATATGGGGTAGATAATAATAGGGCATAATAGGGCATAGGGGCGAATGGAAAAAGTGGATTTTGTCATACACCAGATAAGCATTCAGTACCCAAGCATATATATTGAACAATTTTGTTTCCATTAGTTGGTTGAAAATTAAGAAATAAGCATGTCTAAGTCTAACTGTAAGGATTTTTTATAAAAATAAATACTGTTTTTGATAAAGAATTAACTTTGTTTTTTCACACTATTACATGTAATTATGAAGCTTTTACTCCATGCTATCCATGTGCAAAATTCGTTTTGTGTTGTTGCAAAAAGTAAGCCTAAATGTAGTTCAAAATGTCATGAGTAGCTATGGGGCAAGTCAGACTGGTGATTCCCAAAGAGATTACATATAAACAATATTATGTTACTACACCTAAAATTTATGTTACATTTTGTTAAAAAAAAAAATTAGTGTACCTTTTTCTTGTACACCTGTTAAAATTAATTACATTTTATCCAATTAATTTTCAATAGAAGCATTACAAGGTTTTAGAGACTTCAACCAAATTTCCTTTCCAGTCAATATTTTAGTGCGTTTTACAAAAAATTATAAAAATTAAATTTAAAGTGTGATTTTGTTCATTTAATTTATAATACTGCTGATATAACTCTACAATTCGCATACTTAAGAAACATTTATATTTATGTGTCCCAATAGACACCGGAGTAGGGTTCTAATGGTATGAAATTTTATTTAACAAATTAAATGTACAATATTAAACATTTGGAGCAAACCCTTCAATCATTCGACCATTTTTATAGAAAACGGTTACATAATCGTAATTTAACTCTATTCTGACCTTAATATGGGCAATCATATGGTAAGAAAGCGGTTGTGTAACCGTTTACTATATAACGGTCGAGTGACTGGACAGTTTGCTGCAATTTTTTTACAGTGTATTTCTATTTTAATACTCAACCTATGACTACATTTTTTTTATCTATTAAGAGAAAACTGTTTAATATTTCTTTATAATAATTAATATACTGCGCTGCACCGTATTTATGTAATGAACCGTATTTCAAATCTACTTTGCTTTAAAAAAATTATTGTATCCTATTTTCAAAAGCAAATGAAAATTTTCCAAAGGAAGCATGTATTAAACATATGGCTCAGAAAAAAAACATATATTGCTAATTGTGCTTTTAACTAATTTCATTTTTCGTCAGATCATTAATGAGAAAAATCTAAAATATGTTTTTTCTGCTATTTTGTACACGATCAGTAAGTAGCAAAGAATCAAAATTGCTTATCACGCAAATTTATTTTCTTGAAAATAACTTTACTGAATAAAATATAATGAAAATGACTTTAGTATTTTATATACTATGTGAAACAACATAATAATTTCCTGTAAAATATTTTAAGCATTTAAAATCAAAAGTTTTATTTATTTTTCTTTTTAAATAGCTGACATTTAGCTTTTTGTTTTTAGAAAAATTTGTGACACTTGAAATTTTTTACGGAAATTCAACGCAGAAAATATACATTTTGGATTGATGTTTACAGCTATACAATTATTATTCCATTTAATATTTATTAAAAATCGTATACCATTTGGTTTCTGTTTTTAAGAATAAAATCTTACAAGCAAATCAAAAAATGCTTTTAAGTTTCATTCAAAATAAAAAAAATATTACGATATAAAGAATATATTATTGTTGCTTATTTTCTTGGAAAGTTTACAATTGTTCTGAAAGCTGTTTAATAAAGATCCGTTTTAAAATACCTTTGTGATATATTTTTTTTAAATATGGTTTTAAAATTTATCAGCGTCCTATATCTACTTAAAAACAAAAAAAAATTGTAATGCACAATACTATTAAAGTCAATATTTTCAATATGATATTTGTCTGATTTTCTTAAACTGAACACATTTTTTTTCTTATGTTATTTATGGAAATAATCTCCAGCAGTACAATATAAGTAGGATTTTACAGAATTACTAGAAACAAACTATTGGAGTAAATTTAATTAACATAACATGGTATGTAAATAATACAAAAGATGTTTCTTTCCATTCAAAACTCTGTTTTGGCATATTTACCCAGAAGTTTCTTATACGTTATTTTACGTAAAATAATGCAGATTTTGTAAAGTTAAGCATCATAAATTTTTTATTGCTTTTACAATGCGACATACTGTATGCATATGTAAGACATAATAACGTCACCATAATAACGTACAAGACACATCACATGTTCTTTATTTTTGATAATTTTTTTATGCTACTTACGAGATGGCAGTATCTGTCATGTTCATTAATTTAAATTTCAGACGACTAGCTGTAAACTGTATTTGTTGTAGCTCTATTTTATACAATGTAAACACGAAGCATAATGTTATTTGAGAGTTAATTAAATCTTAGTATTGATTGTTCATATGTTACTAAGTGCATCTTTTGCACCTTAAAGTGATAATGTAAATTTTTTATTCTAATTTGTTTTAAAGATGTGTATTGTTTTTCTGGTGCACTTTTCTGTGTGCTCTACAGTTGTATAGTGAGGTTTTTTTTATATTGAAAATATTTTTTCTTAATAGAAAATCTGTTGTTAATCACCTATAAATTATTCTACAAATGTTTGAACAAGGAAAGCAAAATTATCCAGCTAAACATATAATTCCATTATAAATTGTTTTGCCCATGTCATAAACTTAGTCCCTTTAAATAATGTACATGTAGTTAAACATCTTGCAGTTTTTTAATATATGAATTTACACTTCCATACTTGTACATATTTTATGTTTACGAAAATGAAGGAGAATTTGAAAAAAAATATCTAACATTACAAGCTAAACAATGAAATTGTGTTATGCATTTCCATTTTTAAATCTGATATATATTAATATAAATCATAATGAGTCATTCTGTAAATATTAACACTTATTTCAATACTTAATTGAATCTCTTACACGTTAGAAATACTTCAAGGGGAAAAAATGTATGTTATCAGACTTTTTGTGATTGATTAGCAAAAAGTATTTTGCATTTCCTACGATGATTTAAAAATAACTTTATTTAGAATGTGTATTTTTTCAGTATCTCAAATTACAAAACTTTTTTCAATACTTTAAAAGTATTCATTTAATTTCTTCAAATCTTTTTTTTTTTTTTTTTGGAAACTGGAAAAGGTATTTACAATCAAGAGTGTTGTTTTATCACTTTTTTCTGTTCAGATTGAGTTTAAGACTTTAAATACTTTATTTAAGAATAAACATAAAAGAAATCGTAGCAGATAATTTCAAAATCTAAGATATTACATTTTAGCACTTGTGGGTAAAAAAGGGATAACGAAGTAATTCTCTATCAGAACAGTAAATCTTAAAAGAATTCTGAAAATAATCAACATCATTTCAATTTAATTCATTTAAAGATTTTTCATTAAACTTTCTTCAATATTAATATTTATAAAAATGCTGTCTTTCAAAATGTTAATTTGAATAATGTGTGTCACAAAAAATTATATAAAAATCGAATAAGACATTTTAAGACATACATAATACACATAAAACAAACTGATTTATGAAGTATATAGTAAAAGCTTTGAAATTCCAGTAATACTTATAGAATATAAAATATCTATGTCTTCAAAATTTGAGAAATAAAAAAAAATAGTACATTTATTTCGCCTGTAATATACTTTCAGAAATATTGAGAAAATATAAACCGGGTAAGCAGAAGTTGAAATAAAAACATTACCAAACACATTCGGCAAAATATTAGTATATGTGTATTTTTAATAAACAACGGATATAATTGTTACAGATTGTTAAAGCTTTGTAGAAACTATCTTCCACCGGAATGTTATTATTTCATTATATGCTTAAGGCATCAGTAAATGTGAGTTTGTACAGGTGCTGAAACATCCACACTCGACAGTTTCGAATGCCGTGAAGCGGTTCTAATAGCTTATCCAATCCATATGTAACATTCTGGACCAAGCAGACCAAACCAGGTGAAAAACGAATTGCCAACTTATCCAGAAAACCCAATATACTTGCTAAGAAAATTGGACATGAACTCATTTCCTATGTTGCGAAAATAAATGTCGAGAACGATTCTTGAATGTCACCCTTACAAAAGTAAACAATGCTGCAAACTTATGGTGACCGCAAAAGGCAAGATTTCAAAGTTTGATAGAATCAATGAAGCAGAATGAAGAAGGTGTTTCAAACATGTCACAGTCGAACTGGGCCAATCAGGCAATTAAATTTTTCCAAGACACCCCAAGTCCTCAGCCATTATAGAAAAATGGCAAAGGCACCAATCTATTATGTTTTGAAACTAGATTTGATTATCTAGCATACACCGCTTGCTTCCAAAACCAACCTATAAACGAACCGTTCTACTATCGAGGGTATCTCTTTGGAACATAGCACCGAGCACTTTTGAAATGAATGATAGACTCTCCTGGAAGGTTCTATGTAAACACACAGAATAAGAAAAGCACAGAATTACTTCGTCGCATCAACCTGACCCTTTAAGCATCCAATAATAGCCCCTGGATTTTCAAGATCACAACCAGATGGGTTATTCTGCGTGACAATTTTACAAAAAATAATATGTTTTAAACCCTGAATAAACCTCTTTAAGAAGAATCTGCAAAAATCTTAGAGAATGATTTGCGGCTTATTATTAAAAAAGTTAAAATAAAGTTTCGCTTCTACATAAATGTAAAAGGGTGTCACTTTTGAAAAATATAGGTTTTAGGTAGATTTCGTAAGAAATACTACCTATTACATTAACCCTATGTAGGAATTTCTTGAAAACTTTTGCAGATCTACGTCGATCATGACTCCTTGAACTCAAAACCATCCCAGTTTGAAACTTTATCTATCTATCTATCTATATGACTTTTTAAAGGACACGATAACTTCACTAATTCTGCACAAATGTCTTCCAAACTGATACATAAAATCAAAGAGCATAAAATGTCGGTCACGTTCGTTACTGGGCAAAATTGAACCAAGGGGGGAAGGAATGGGTGGCTTTTTTAGGAACCAGAAAAAAACAATAACTTCTTAATTATGATACGCATCAAATCCATTTAAAGTTATTATTACTTCTAGGAAAAGCGCCGAAATTTTATGTATGACAGATTTTTGATATAATTAAAAATGGGCTCAAGGGGGGGGGCAATAAATTTAAGAAGAAATAAATTCCTAACATTGTCAATTTACAAGATATCAAATACGCTTAAATTTATTACAAATCCTCTTAATAATATCTACAACTTTTATATTGACAAGTTTTTTTTTTTTATAAAACCAACACTTACAGCAAAAAATTAAAAAAAAATTGCCGGCTTCCCCTACAGACATGGGTAGATTTCAAAGAGGGCGGTCCCAACTGCCGCATCATGGCAAAAGTGTAATTTCTTCTGCAATTCCCAATACGCAGGCGCCCCACAATCTGCGTCTTCGAAGTCTACTTGTGCCTGTAAGTCGAGCCGTCAGAGATGTTTTTCTTTTAAATTCAAAGACCTATACTTTGTCTATTAGCAATCTGATTTTACTTTCTATAGTTATTAAAAGAAGGAGAAAGGCATAGAACGATGCAAGATGACTGGCGTTTTTTCGTGGATAAGAACTTGTAATTAATTTCTAAGTTTACTTTTGCATTTATTCATTTGTTTTATATAAATGAAAAAAATATTTGTTAAATTAAATATTGCACTTGAGAATAATAGAAACAGAATTTAAACAAAATAAATACAGTATTAAACAAAATTCAAAGTACAGCATTGTTTAAAAAATCTCAAAAAGCCAAATGTTTGAGTTAATGTATATAATAAACTTGTACTCTTTTTGTAGGTGTAAATTACGCAATATCTTTCCAATTTTAATTTAGACAGGATAATTTGAAAAAAACTGTTATATTTTTAATGTGTATATTTATTTTAATATTCACCGAGTACCGTTAATTATCCGCTATAGCAAGCCATAATTGGTCATGTTGATTATACTGAGAATCAATATTGCACCTATATCCCACCCATAACAAATATTTTCAACGAAATAGCAGTGATCAATAAATATTGCTTTTCCATTGGAAATATTTGGAATGAAATAACACAATTATTGTTGGTTGGAAATGCTTTCTTTAATAAATAAAGATTAATTGCTAAATTAAGTAACCATAAAAATAAAATTTATTACTAATCTCATAATTATTCAAAACAAATTTTAGATAATTCAAAAATAATTTTTATCGTCGTTTCATAAAAACACAATATTTTTAATATTATAAAAATCATTAAAAAATACATAACATTTTCAGTTGTGAAAATATATATAGTTTATTTTAATTAGTATAGTTTATTTACCGCTAAATATCTTACGCATTACAATGGTGCATTTGTGTAGTTTAAGGAATAACTAATAAAAGCAAGATAAATACTGAAAATTTTCCCATCAAGTATGATTTTAACGATATTTTCCTTTTGGAAAACTTTATGGCACATATGTTTTTGTAATAATATTTTTAAAGTTGTAAGCGATTAATTTAACGAAGTTATATATAAATACGATTACCTGCTTTTAATGGAAAAATATATTATTATTTTGGCAATTTCTTCATGGAATTTAAAAATCTCTATCTACCTTAATCTTTCGATTATAACTATATAAAGAATATGCTATATCACTTTGAAGTTATTTTAATGGCACATATTTTTGTTATTTGAATGGACTAGACATAAACTAGACAAACTATATTTTACATTATTTCGACGTGTTTTTAATGACACATATTTCCAAAGATGCTACTTAACGTTATAGGTAATATAATAGTTTAGATGTTAGTTGTTCAGATTATTAGGAGATGAGAACATCTGATGCTAGTAATAAACTCAAGTTTCCCCATTCAACTCTTTAAAGGTTATCATTTATTATCTAGTGTATCCTGAAAAGGTCGTACTATCGTGCAGAATTGAAGCATTTGTAAAATATACATAAGAGAAGGAAAATCCCAAATATCCAAGCTGAATGTATTAAGCATTGCATGGATAGCAATTTACTTTCTTTAACTCCTGCACAAATAAAATAACAATATTTATAATTAAAACTTATTGAAAAATACTATGTGTCCAAGAATTACGTAAGATGTAGTTGACTCAATTATAACAGAACAAATATTTTAGTAATTCTCGGGGATTGTAACGCACATTGGAGTACGAGACAAATTTGTCGCGTTTAAATAAACTTCAATTAAAACAAACATTAACTGAAAAAAATATTTTAATTAACTGGTATTTGGTCAGTTTACACAATACTAAACCTGATTAAATGAATGAAAGAAATATACATTTATAAAAGTTGTAATACACGTCTGAGATAATTAAAAAATATACAGAAATCTGAAATCTTTAAATATTTTCATAACGCTGATTTCGTGAAAAATTCAGAATATTACTAAGAATTATATTCATCTTTTGCCGTACATATGCATCTATTCAAATTTGCCCAAAAAGTTCCTTTACTCTAGTAGAAAATAAATATTTTTATTGGGACCCAATGCTTCTACATTGTTGTGTTACATGCAAATTCTTCCATCAGACTGTCAAATAATATTAAATATTGTTATTTTAAATGATTTAAGATAAAAGACATTATTAGAGAAATATCGAGTTTGTATTCAAAATTTTCAAAGATACCAGTATTTGAAAAAAAAAAAAAAAAAAAAAAAAAAAAGCCAGTATTGGAAAAAATGTCGGTACTACACAAAGTTTGTCAAAGTAATGACAAAATATTTCCATGAACGATGGCGATATATTTCTCTGCTATAATATTGTGACAATGTAAATATCTCTATATTGATACAATAATATATGTGAAAAATTTTCCAATTTCGCGAAACTAAAACCAAATGAAAACCAATACAAATAATATTGGACCAACGTTTTATTTTATAACGAACACATTTAACATTATTATACAAAATCAGAATACGTTCTTTTTCTTCTTATTTTCACTTTCGATATTCTTTAATACAAAAAAATAAAATGAAATAGTGCAATTTGTAAAATACAAAGTTTTTCTTGATTCAAATAGCAACTTTTGGAGTCTGAAAAAGTAAATACAGCAATATTCATGCTAATATGAAATATTCGGTTGCATTTATATGTAAAAAATATGTCTAATCTTATACTATTATATGTAAATGCTCGTAAGAATCTTTGCTCTTAGTCAGGATTTTCTTAAATACATTGAGGGAAAAGAACAACCATTAAAAATGAAAGGATATAAATAATCATAAATAAAAATAAAGAAATTAAAAAAATATAAAATGAAAAATGAAAAGAGAAAACTCAATTCTATATCATCTCAGTTAGCTTGAGCCAAAATCATATTCATATCTAAAGTACCTTGTATGAACATTGCTTAAGATAGTTAAATCTAGTCATTATAGCGAGTAATAAAACTCGTATTACGTATTCATTTCATGTTAAAATGTAATGTTCAATCACATAACTCAGTCAAATTAACTTTAAGTATATAACATTACTGCACTTTGTGCTTACATAATGTATCAATTTCAAAAATTAAAGATGTACGAAAAAAAAAATAAAACAGATAATGTATCAGTTTTATGGTTTTAAGCGTCAAAATATTTAATATTAAGTGAAAAGAAATACAATATATTTTAGCACATTGCATAAAAATATAATATAATTATAAATAGCAGTCATTCAAAACTTAAGAACTACTCATTCTCATACACACCAAAAAAATCACTTGTATAAATAATATATAAGTTCATAAACACACATATATATATATATATATATAAATGCACATATATATGTGTGTATATAAATGCACACGAGCCGGGAAGACCGAGCTATGCTCGGTCAAAATTAAATTTGATTTCAAATATCATGACCCATGACCAAAATTACCCACTAACTGAATTTTCTCGAACAAGTGACTTAGCCCAACTGTCTTCTCGTGCCCGAAAACCATAAGATGCAAAATTTAGTGTAAATAGTCTGAGCCTTTTTTAGATAAATTAGCTTGACTCATAATGACCCAGAAATGACCCACTAATCGAATTTTCTCGGGCATGTGACCTAGCCCAATGATTTTCTAGTGCTCGAAACTCGTAGGATACAAAATTTAATCAAAATCGTTAGAGCCGTTTCTTAGATAAAATTAATTTGACCCGCGTTGACCCAAAAATGACCCACTAATCGAAAGTTCTCGAACATGTGACCTAGCCCAATAGTCTTATCGTGCCCGAAAATGGTCAGATACAAAATTTCGTCTAAATCGTTTGAACCGTTTTTTAGATACAATTAGCTTGACCCTGACCAAAAATGACCCAAAATGACCCACTAATCCAATTTTCTCGAACATGTGACCTAGCCCAATGGTTTTCTGGTACCCCAAAATGGTAGGATACAAAATTTCGTCAAAATCGTTAGAGCCGTTTTTAAGATAAAATTTGCATATATATATATATAACCACACACAAAATTTTCTCGTATTAGAATATAGGAGCATGGAAGACCGAGCTATGATGGGTTAAAATTAGCTTTGAGTTCAAATATCCTTACGTATGACCAAAATGACCCACTAATCAAATTTTCTCGAACACATAACCTAGCCCAACAGTCTTCTCGTGCCCTAAAACAGGGATATATAGGATGCAAAATTTAGTGTAATTAGTATCAGCCGTTTTTAAGATAAAATAGCTTGACCCATAATGACCCATGACCAAAATAACGGACTAATCGAATTTTCTCGAACACGTGACCTAGTCCAACAGTCTTCTCGAGCCCGAAAACCATAGGGTGCAAAATTTAGTGTAAATAGTCTGAGTAGTTTTTTAGATAAAATTAGCTTGACCCACAGTGACCCAAAAATGACCCACTAATCAAATTTTCTCGGACATGTGACCTACCCCAATGATTTTGTCGTACCCGAAACTCGTAGGGTACAAAATTTAATCAAAATCGTTAGAGCCGTTTTTTAGATAAAATTAACTTGACCCGGGTTTACCCAAAAATGACCCATTAATCGAAAGTTCTCGAACTTGTGACCCAGCCGAATAGTCTTCTCGTGCCCGAAAATGGTAAGATGCAAAATTTAGTCAAAATCGTTTGAACCGTTTTTTAGATAGAATTAGCTTGACCTTGACCCTTGATGACCCCAAATGACCCACTAATCAAATTTTCTCGAACACGTGACCTAGCCCAATAGTTTTCTGGTGCCCCAAAACGGTAGGATACTAAATTTCGTCAAACTCGTTAGAGCCGTTTTTAAGATAAAATTTGCATATATATATATATAACCACACACAAGATTTGCTCGTATTAGAATATATTATGATACAATGTATATATATATAAATACATGCTCAATCGATGTATAAATTTATTTCTAAAGAATGATAAATCTAATATGCTCCAAACTTTTTGACACGTCTATCTACTATTATAAATCCAAAGAATTTTTGAATGAAATCCCTAGTATTGAAATTAGGTTTCCATTCATGGTTTGACGTTTTTATTGGATGGCACAAAAAGACTCATAACCGCAGCATTAAACCTGTTATTGATAAACGAACATAAATCACGCTTTTATTCGCTTAAAAGAATGTTCTGCATATCCGTAGCGTCAAATTACAAGGGAATGAGAAAATATATTTTTTCTTTCCTATAAATCGATGAAAGAGAATTATCACATTTCTTTGGAATTTTTTAAACTATAATTTCTACATTTGTGTGCAAATATTTGGTGAGAACTGATAACTGATGATGGCATTTGAAAACAGAGACGTAATTGTTTTTCACATAGAAAGGATTTCCATTACATTAATTACAAAGGAAAAACAAAACAAAATTAGAACTAATATTTAAATTTATTTCAATCGCAAAAGTCCTTAAAACAAACTTTTTTACGTATCTTTAAAACTTTGATAATCGAATATAAACATTAATACTTTTTATTTTTATTTGTGTGCATATATTATAATTATAATTTAAACCGTAAAATACAATTTGAACATGTATTTCATAATTTTGGGAGAAAAAGAAAAGAAAAAAAAAAGAGTCGTATAAAAAAATTTAAAATATGACAAAAAAAGTCTAAATATTCCTAAAACTATTTAACTCACATTTAGCTTCCGATTTACTGCAAGAACCATCATTTGTGCTTTGATTCTTTTAAAACCTAAGCAATTAATGTTGAAAAATATTTTGTTTGAAATACACTGTTAAAAATTTGCAACAAACTGTCCAGTCATTTGACCGTTTTTCTAGAAAACGGTTACATAGCCGTAAATTAACTCTATTCTGATCATATTATTGCCCATATTATGGTCGAGATAGAGTTAAATTACGGTTATTTAATCATTTTCTATAAAAACGGTCAAATGACTGGATAGATTGCTGCAAATTTTTAACAGTGTATATAATATGGTTTGATTAAGCTATCCGAAATAAGAATAAACGTTTATAAATTAAGTTTAAGTATTTTTATTTTACAATTTAGGGAAATACTAATAAGGACGTAATGGATAAAATTGAAATAAAAACAAAATATATATATATATATATATATTGTACGTTTTATTGACTTACATACTTTTTATCTGCTGTTAATACAAATAAGTGCTGCAGATTTTATTAGAACGCTAAGGTAATTTTATAGTGTATTATAATTGTTTTAAGATAAATAAATATATTATACTTGTTACATAAAACATATTCAAAACCTTAAAGAGATTATTCAGAAAGGGATATAACATATAATAGTTGTAAGAGACAAGGTATGCCGCCATTTTAGAACAAGATTGTTTTGTACACTTATGGCTGTTTTTCACTGCTTAAATAATAACTTTAAATATTGTACATTTTGTTTAGAAAAATGTACAAAGAAATTACTCATTACTAAATTTGCGAAAATAAACAGAATATTGAAAGAAAAGGTAATCAATGGTATGCAGGATTTATTTCATTAAACTAAGAAATTGAAAACTTTCAATTCTTACTTTTCAACACTTAAAATGAACGAATGAACATTTTACATTTTAAATGAAATTGGTACTTTCTGTAGTTTTGCTACATTTTAAATACTTAATTAGCTGCCTTATATAGTTAGAGATACTTTAAACAAAATATAGAATAATGTGAATAGACAGTTTTCAATACTTTGGAAAAACTATTTTTGTATTTCCAATGATAGTTAATTTTAACGATATTATGTTTTTACTTAACTTATCATATCCGAAAGAAGTGCTTCAAAATCATTTCATTTTTTGTTCATACATTTGAATCTTTACATCACAAGAGCATGTATCGTAAACGCCTTAACAGATCATTTTAATGTCGGGAAAAAAATCTCGTTTGGATTAAAAAAATAATAATATTTTTTTTTTATACAATTAGTCATTCTGTTGAAGATAGTTCATCTTTTCTTATTATCCTGCATCATCACTATAGCCAACGAAACATAAGCGTTATTGAATATTTAATTATGCATATATGAGCAGAGAATGTAGACATAAGAATTATTTTTGTACAAATTATTAAGAATTATGTGTATTGTACACGTATACGTTTTTATATTGATTGATTAATAACATATTTAACGTTTTCTTATGTTCCTTTATAGAGATATGTTGTAATGAAAAAATGATTTTATTTTTAATGGCCAGTATCAGCTGAACTTACAACAGACGGGAAAGGCGTGCTGAAGTATGCAGCATCCACCAAATCAGACGTAAGGGGGGACAGAGGTCCAACCACTTTGAGTTGCAGGGCTTGTTTGGATCGCCAATCAGTGAAGGGGGATTTTTTAAGCACAACAAGGGAACTTTAAAAAAATGAAGTTTAACTAATATAACTGATCACTATCTAGATGAAATTTAGAATATTACTTTGAGAGCAACTCTTTGAGATCATTAAGGAATTACACCTGATGTATCTGAACTCTGGAATTTTTTACGATTGCGGCTGAGTAGTGATGTGATATCTTTAAACTAACTCTCCGAACGCAGCTGTCGATATACGGATCTTCTTGCTCTGCAGATTTACTAAGTACATTTTGACAATTTTCATAAAAATTATTTTACGATATGTTAAATGTAGTCTGCAAGAAAGTTTAAGTAATAAAGAAAAGAGTCATTCTAGGGAGGAGAAGCCGTCTCTTCTCACTGATGACTGAACCTACAGAGATGACTCACTTTCAACATACTCCAATCTACCTTGTATACATATTGTTCAAAGTGAAAATTTAATTTATTTAGTGAACATGGTAAAAACACAGTGTTACCTGTGTTGATAGGTTTAAGGGTCTCAAAATATTACGGTTCTGTTATAATTATTTAACTAACCTAAATCATAATTAAATTATGATTGAAATAAATAATTAGCACAACAATGAATAATGTAAAAGTAAGAAGTGATTCGAGATAAAGTGTTATGTTAATTAATTGTTTTGATAACAATAGTTTTATTACTGTATTGTGCAGACAGACGATTGTATATCTTTTGTTATAATTGGGTATTTTGTGTAAATAATTTTGTATATTAACTTTGTTATTTATTAAATTAAATTGGATCATCACATAAGCGAATATGCGTTTTAAAAATAAATGCAATTCGAAAAAGTAACATAAGTCAAGGAAAGTATTTGTAGCGTCGTTATTGAGCTGTAATACATGCCTCGCATCTCGTAAGGGATACAGGATTTTCTGGATGATTTCAAGCATGCCTTCGGCTTCCCCGGCAACCACAGAGATGTGAGCAACAAGTTCCTCGACACTGTCAATGGGATCTTATACACCAATGTGTCCATATGTCCCGTAAATGTGATAAAGGCATGAAAGATCCGGCAATCGAGCAGATCAATATGTCGGACCAATACGCCTGACCCACTGTTTATCAAATGTGGCATCTAAGTTGTTACGAACGTTGCGGATGAAATTGGCGGGACCCAATCGTGCTAGAACCACATTGAAGGTTGAATCGGTACAGAAAACTGTTGGTCATCAAAGGTTGTGGGGACACGTGCTCCGGAAATATTAAATAGTTGCTACAGATTAAAAAATACATCTGGTATGGTCCGATGACGTGATCTCCGACAATGCCTGTGAAAACATTTATCAAAAACCACTTCTGTGCTGCAAGACATCGTGATACATGAGTGCTGTCCCCCGCCCACACATGTATATGTATTGCAGACTCCTTCCCTAGTGAAGCACGTGGATCTTGACAGCCCTTCTTAGCTGGTTAAGAAAGTATGTAATTTTGATGACCAGATGTCACTGAGATGAGTGACCAGTTACAAAAAGGAGACATTGCATAATATCATATGATGTCAGGAAACCCCAATCAGCGAAGGTTGAAGAATATATTGGTTTTATCATCCCCTCCGAGGAGAAATCTTTTCTTCTATTTTTGTATTTTTTGTATTTAAATTTTTCTTCTACGCTTTCCATCTTGAACTCATCCTGCCAGGTTTCATGTCCGTTGCTTGTTAGCATAGCGGATCGCAACTATAAATAAAACCACACATTCAGTCCCCAAAGTTGAATAACATATTTCACTCAAAGAGCGTCATGATGCCCACAAAGGCGTTTGCGGAAACGACGACAGAAAAAGCTTTCAGACCGGAGTTAAACTAGACCTTCCCTCAAACAATTCCAGGTCTTTCTTATAGTCGCCACATGGGTGAGCGCTCTCGAAATTTATTCTCATTCATGATATAAACTCCAAACTTTATTTTCCAGGTTTCCCCTTATTTTCTTTCTTTTTTTTTAAATTTTAAGTTGATTTGTTTTGATTTAAATTCTGAATTAATTAAGTAATTAAATAACTATATTTGTAACATTTAATAAACCATAAAATTAGACAATTACTTGCTTTCTTTTTCTGCAGAAATACTCACCCTTTTTATGAATGTTATTGTTTACTGTTTCAATATTTCTATTGATTCATACCTTACATAATGCAGTATGATTGTATTTTAAGTAAAAATTTCGCTAAATGAACTTCTGGTTAAATTTTAATTAGAATGTTTCTCAAATTATTTGAGCCGACCTTAGTCATTTTATTAAGAATTTAAATTTTGGTATTATTCTTTAAATTATAAGATTAACTATTTTTAAGAATTTCAAGTATTTCATTTTTACAACTGCACACACCTTTGTTTTGTTATCATGGTGTCAGATTTTTTTTTTTTGTGCTAGAGGATAATTGGTGATTTCATTGGTGTTTGTATGTAAAGTGTATATATATATATATATATATATATATATATATATATATATATACGTATGGATGCATGCATATCTATATATAATGAGAAATTGTAATATTTACAAATATATTAGTGATAGCTTACTTGTGCCAAGTATGGCATGCTAAAATACAACTATTTGTAATTGTAATTAGTATCAATTTAATATTGTTATATAGATATATATAACTGTATACTTATCTACTAAGTTATGTATGATATGTATGTTTCTATTTAACTCTATAAAATTTCGTCATAGTTACTAAAACAAAAAAAAATTATGTTTGATCTGTTCTTAATTTTTAATATTTATATATATTATATATAATGGTGAGTAGCATTTTATTATTTTATATTTCTTAAGTGTTTAATCAGTCCCTTTACATCAAACATAGCTTTCAAGTTTTAAAAATATGATGATAATTTTGTTTTAGTACTTTTTACATTTACATTCTGTTTAGTCTTTTCAAAAATAAATTTCAATTTCGTATATTTAAAAAAAGTTTGAAATATAACATATACAGTGAAAGATATACAGTCTAGGATACGTGGCATTAGAAATACAGGGTGATTAGAAAATGAGTATACATTTGAAAAATTAATAATTCCCGGAATAATGTAGGTACAGATGTAAAAAATGACACACATGCTTGGAATGACATGGGGTTTTATTGTAACCACACAAAAAATGTTAAAAAAAGGCCAAGGGATGGCACTGAACTGCAAAAAGTCAGTGACTCTGCCTGAGAATCGTGTATAAACGCAGCTGTAATGAGAGTGGAGAGAATCAGATGCACCAGCAATCGCAGCATGTGGACGTTACCAGAAAAGCCAATTTTAGTGAAGATCTACGATCAAAATAGGGAATCTGCCGTGATCGACCGACATCAATAGGCATGCCAAAAGACAACATCCAACGCCAATTTCTCACCATAACTACAGATATGCTGCACAGTGCTGTGCACAACATTGTCCCTCGGCTACAGCTATTGTTGCGGGATGACGGTGGACATGCTGAGCATTCGTTCTGAAGAACACCGTCTTTGCTTTGTCATAATTTGTTATGCTAATTATTGGTTTTCTTATCACACGAAGCTCCATATGTCGGCCATTTTATGAACTTTTTTGTGGATACAATAAAACCCCATGTCATTCCAAGCATGTGTGTCAATTTTTACCTCTCTACCTACATTATTCCGTGAATTATTAATTTTTCAAATGTATACTCATTTTCTGATCACCCTGTATTTTGATAACTAAACACCGCTAGTTTAACATTAAAAACTTTCAGAACTTTTAATACTTCACAAGGTATCTAGATTTTTTTTAAAATTATTTCGATAGAGTGCAGCAAATAACATAATTTAGTTAAGCATTAACACAGATTATTTTTAAATAAAATTTTTCGAACTATATTCCTGAAAATAAATGGTAATACATTATTTTATATAAAAGTCTCAATGTGTGTTTAATTTTTTCTAAAGTTATTCAATTTCATTTAAAATTTCTTCTTAAGGGGCTACTTCACTCAGACGAAAACACCCGCTCGCTAATGTTAATCCTATGGAGGAAATTTTTGAATATATCTCGTTCGCATTTCAATATTTTTAAATGATTTTTTTTGCATTCGATAGCTGAGGTCAATCTCTATGCACACTCCTTTCTACTTTTTCGATTTTGATTACAAGTTTTTTTATTAAGATACTTTCACTTTCGGAACCGGTTTTGAAAGTGAAAGTATCCTCAATAAAAAAAAAAAATGCAACCAAAATCGAAAAAGTAGAAAGGAGCATGCATAGAGATTGACCTCAGCTATCGAATACAAAAAAAAAATCATTTAAAAATATTGAAATGGGAATGAGATATCTTCAAAAATTTCTTCCATAGGATTAACATTAGCGAGCGGGTGTTTTCGTCTGAGTGAAGCAGCCCCTTAAGCAAAAGCTAAATGCAGCAAATTTCAATAAAAAATCTACAATTGTTTCGTATATAAAAACCGAACAAATAAACAATTTAAAAAATATAGGCCACGGATGAAGGAAATATATAAGCTTTCATTTAAAAAAAAAAGAAAAAAAAAGGCATTTGTTATATACGCTGTCGACTTAATTTGAGTACCTACTTAAACACATTGTTTTGACAAAAATGCGTTCACAGTTTTGCAATAATTCTCATTATTTTGGGAAGTATGGGACAGGAATCTATCTATATATTTTTATGAGTTAAATTAACAAAAACAACTTCGAAAGAACATTTATAAAATATCAGACATTCAGAAAATTTTAACAAATGACTGTGCATTTTTTGTGGTCGAAAACTTTTATAACCCTTTAATGTCGTTTCTGCTTGAAAGAATTTGTAATTTTTTTGTCTTCCTTTTTCAAAGATTTCGTCAAATGTATACCTTGAACAGAAGAAGTTGTACTTGTACAGATCATGATTAGTAAGATATACAGCTGTTTTGCTATTAAATTTTGTAAACTCATTATTGACTCTTTCACGCATGATCTAAAGTTACTGCTATACAAACGGTACGGTATTAGGGAGATGCAATACCTTATACAGACCTAGCATTTGACAATGGGTAAATTCAACATCTCTATAAAATAATACAGTGGAACCCCGATTTTACGTTTTTCACGGGACCAGCAGAAAAAGACGTACGAAGCGGGAAAACGTAAAATCGGTGTCAAAAGGAGAAAAACAGTTCAAGAAAAAAAAATTATACAAAAATGAACTTAACAATACCATATTAGTATTTAAAAATATCTGTTTTTTTTTATTAATTTTCTTTTTAAGTGTAATTTCACATATATTATTTTCAATACATGCAAGTTTTTGCAAATATTTTTCTTAATTTCCATATCTATTTAAAATTTCTTCAAAAATTTTAAACTCACAATAGCCTTTGCCGATGAGGGCACAATGTCCTCTGGATCTTCATCAATATAATCCTCACTTCCATATTAAGAAATCAAATTGAAAATAGTCTTAATGTATGTGGTAGCGATAACATCCTTATCGCAATCAATCTACTCATCAACATTGATCTCTGCAAGTATAAATTCATCCTCTTTTGTGTAGTCTTCCATAGAGAGATTATCCGGCGGCGCTTCACCATTAATTTCAGATTTTGAAAATTCTCCCTTCAGAAAAGGAGGATCTGTTTATTCCCAAGTCACATAGCTGAAGTAAACTGGTACAGTTGGGTGGGGAAAATTCTATACGCGCATTCTTTAAATTCAGATTAACAGGAGCGCACTGGTATACGAATAATATTATTTTTCGTTTTTGTAAGCTCATTTTTATATCCAATTTTCTTACAAAATCTTCAAAAAGATTTAGGATAATCCAAGCATTGTTGTTGGCATTGTAACCTGTCGGCAAACTTTTAATGTTTTGAAGCATCGGGGATTCTTGGATTTTCAATCACAATGGGTGTTAACTTCTCAGTTCCGTCTGCATTCGTAAATAACAAAACTGTTAATCGCACTTTTGATAGCTTCCAGCTGTGACACTTTTCTTTTCTCCTTTCACGGTGTATGTTCTATCCGGGAAGAGATTATAAAACTTTCCGGTCTCATCTGCGTTAGAGATGTCTTTTTTTTTGAGTAATTACACACAAGAGAAGACAATAATTCTTTTCCATCCACACCTCAACGACCGCAGTATTTACTCCATCTGCCTCACCACAAATAAACTTGTCAGACAAATTATACCTATTCTTAAATCGGTCGATCCAACCGTTGGATACCGTGAAATTCTGCATTTCAAGTAGAGAAGAAATTTCAAGAACCTTTTCTTAGAAAATTGCGCCATTGATGTTATCTGCACGTGCTTGTTTAACCCCTTGGGGACGAATGCAAAATAAGTAAGCCATTCTACATTTAAACCGAATTACAAGTAAGAGTAATTTTATGTTCTTTAAAAAAACAATTTAGTGGTGAATATTAAGTAATATTATTTGGGGCAATAATTGTAAAGTAATGAATAAAGGATTCCATATTGTAATAATATCGGTACCATAAATTGAAAATGATGTGTATGTCATAGAAATTTACATCTAGCTTTTTACTAACAAAACACAAAGAAAAAAATCTCTGATTGCTCGGCCTACAGACACAGGTAGATTTCGAAGACGCAGACCGTGGGGCACCTGTTTATTGGGAATCAGGGTCTCAGGAGTCTTACTTTTTCCCCGAAGATGCAAGTTAGCATCATGTCACATTTTATTTTATTTCTGATTTCATATAACACACAATAAAATAAAATTTTTACCACTAATAGGTCAGTATCTGCTTGATTTAACATAATTATTTCAATGTTGTACAATTCATATTTAATTATTTTTAAAAAGTTTAAATTTTAAAAATAAGTAAAAAAATTTTTTCGCCTGGTATCCACTGCGCGCAAGGTTGTAGAAAAAATATTGCTTCAAAAATAACAAACAAAGCTGATAATGATGCAAAATTGATGTATCTTGAACTTATACTTCAATTTCAAGCAATTAAAAATGTATTTATTTTTTAATTGACATTTTTTCAACAGAAAAATGAATTTTTTAAACATTTTACAATTTAAATTAAAATTAAAAAGAAATTAAAACTTAAATATCTTGAAATTAAAGTATAAGTTCAAGATACATCCATTTTACATCATTATCAGTTTTGTTTGTTATTTTTGAAGCAATATGTTTTCTATAATCTTGCGCGCAGTGGATACCACTAGAAAAAGTTTTTGAACTTTTTAAAAAATATCTAGACTTTCTTTAAATAATTAAATATGAATTGTACAACATTGAAATAATTATGTTAAATCCAACATATATTGACCTATTATTGGTAAAAAATTCATTTTATTGTGTGTTATATGAAATCAGAAATAAAATAAAATGTGACATGATGCAAACTCGCATTTTCGGAGGAAAAGTAAGACTCCTGAGACCCCTTAATAAAGATAAATGTTTTCTGCAAATTTTACTTGAGCTATTTTACTGCCCTGTAAAATTACACGAGCATATTCACGTTTTTTCGAATTTCCTATAGATCATTTCAATGATTATCTTCATTGCAGACATTTAATACTGCATGATGATATCAAATGTGCTGCGTCATATAATTTCTCCAATGAATCGTATAATGCAATCGCTTGAATAACCCCATCCATAGGCGTGCGTCAGCAGAATTAAAACTTTCTCGTTGAGTTTGCTCTATGAATTTTGAATGCAACATTAAAGGATTGATCAGTGTAATGTATGGTCTCACACGCACTTTACTATGATTAGAATATGCCCATTAAGATAAATATTTACAGAGGAGAGGACCCACGTGCTTCACAGTTATTTTAACATTAATATTTTTTACATACTTTAATGTTATTAAGAGAAAAAAAATCTAACAATATATGCATGCATGTCTGACAGGCTATTTTGGTAAATATGAACAAGTTTTAATTGTTATGCAGTAAAATTAAACTGTATTTATAAATACATCTCAAATACTCTTTTGGCATGGATTAGTAACTTATGCACTAATAAAAATGTTTTTTTATTTGAAATACCATTCGAGTTCATTGCATGCATATGTAAAATATAGTGATTGTCAAAATACGAATTTTTACAAAACTTATGAAACAATTAACGATACAACATAATCTCTAAATATGAAAAAGAGGAAATATAAATATTATTATATTAAATTTTGTTATATAAAATACTGTTTTCCAGAAGTACAAATGAAAAAAAAAATGTTTTTGATCCAATGCATGTGACTAATAGTCAGACAGTTAAGTAATTTTCCATGTAATACTTATAAATACATGATATTTTATTGGGGAATTCCTATTTATTCTACACTTTGTTAGAAGCATGAATTAAAAATCTTCAGGAGAAGGGATGTTGTATTATATCTTCTACTAAAATAAATAATAGTAAACAAGACTATCGGTTTTTTTAAAAATTGAACATTTATGTATCATACATGGTAACTTTCAACGATGGACACCTGCTCTTTTATCTATCACACATTCAAATAATTAATTTCGTATTTTAAATGAAAATCAGCTTACTTATTTAATTGAAATAGAAGGTCTTTTTCACTATCTGCGTATATATTCGATGTTTTAGCAAAATTATTAAAATGACTTATACTAATCAATTATTAGAAACATCTAATAATTAATAATATAATTAAAACTTGCATAAGAGTCGGCTACATATAGAGATCGTGCCACACTTTAAAATTTCCAATTCTAACACCTAATTTTGATATCATGTATGGAGTATACGGTAAATTTAAATTTAAGGATACTAAAGTTGAGGTTTTGTTAAAGGCGAGGTTTGATATAAAATTCACCTTAAGGCTGCTCGTCAGTGAACTTATCGTTTCTCCTCGCTAGTGTTAATCCTATGGGAGTAGGTTGTAGGCTTTTATTTTCCATGTAAAACAAGATTTCATACAAAATCGAGGACGCTCTACAACTTGGTAATTGGCTATTTTCTCGAATCCTGTTCCATTTTCGAAAGATGAATTCTAATCTGCAGCTAACGACTAAAAGTAATTGCCTGGTAGCTCTTTTTTTCTCTGTATAGACACAACGTTCGTGGTTCTAGCTTACTCTGCTCAGGTTTTATTTGAGACGGTACGAAATTTATGAAACGCACTGTATTAGATCGATGCGTAATTTTCTCACATTTCTGGTGCTATGTTTAAGTGCATTATGACAACAAAATATTGGGTAATCGCTAAAAGACAACTCCTGAAAAAACAGACATTCTTGAATAAATGAATCGGAAGTCGTAAGGCGATAATGCCATCTTAGAATAGTTAGCAAGGTCGATCTATACGTGCCACACAAATCAACCAAGAAAAATTTGATCAAACTGATTTCTGCTTGCAATTCGCTGTTGAAGCGCAACAAAATCCATTCATTTTAAAGAGAATTGATGCACAGAATAACAAGAAAAGTATTATACGTCAAGTATAAATTAGGAAACTCTCTGTAACACTTTAAGAATACTGAAAGGAAATTTTACTGTTTAAGAAGGTGAAATAATATATGTAATTAAACAATTAAAAAACTCATAAAACATTCAAAAACCACAATTCAGCTATTACCAGTTATACTCGGAAAGTGACTCCAATTCTTTTGTGCAGCACCGTATATCATTAAGACATTTGTATATATACTAAATAATTGAGTCCAGTTAAAAAACGTGTAACACTACTCAAATTCAAATTCAGAAGTTTCCGAAAATAGATGAAATTGTATCCGAAACTGCTTTCGAATTTGTTTTCGTAGCCCTGCATATGATGTATAGAATATATACGCACCATTTAAACTTAAAAACACAAATAAAAGTTGAAAACGCACTTTCAGGAGTTATCGCTCATAAACAGAACTGTTACCGAACAATTTTATGTGACCCTGAAAAGAATGATAAATGCTGTGAACTCTATATTCCACAGTAAGAATAATGTAATACACCTCGGTAGTGTATAAATATTTCATTACATTAGAAATATTATCATATCACTAAAATGCGCTTTTAACAAATTTTCAGCGTATTTGATTATGTATCTGCACACTTTTGAGTGACGCTGTATGAATCCTTTGGATCCCATATTCTATAGAAAGCATGTCATAGTGAACTTCGCAAATGTATGTCAATAACATTATATTTGAAATAGTGTAACGCCAGTAAAATGCGAATGATTTTTACCGTTATACAATAATATAAGGGAATTATTTTGAGTGTCTGTGTAAACGAACTGTAAATTCTACACACTTCGTTTTTAATAGGTAACGATGATATACATTAATAATGTGGAAATAGAAGAATATTTAGCTGAAATCTCATCGTGTGCACCAAGATAATACTAGATCGCATTTGTATTGAACCACTTGAAGCAAACTTATCTAGATTGGTTGGGCTGTTTTGTCCATCCAAGTTCGACTATCATTTAATTATACCACTTCAAAAGAGCCCAGACAGTAAACATTTTACTTCTATTCAACAGTTGAAAACTCATTTCGATCATTTGTTAACCAGAAACTTCTAAAATTCTATGAGCGGATTATTATGCAACCATTAAAGAGAAGGAAAAATGTAACTTTTTCTATCTTGGTGTACGAGAGAAAGTCATTAAGTAAGTCACAAAAGATAATTAAATAATAACTTATATTCACTTCAAAACTATTTTTATTTTTTCAACATATTCTCCACCAATATTTATGCACTTATATCACCGTTTTATCAGATCCTAAACACCAGCTGTATAACATTCTTTGGGAAGCTGTCTCAGCCACATTAGGACTTAGATTTGAACCTTTCTATCAACGGTGAACATCATTTAGCAACTTCTTCAACATCCATCATACAGCTTCGACTTAGTCCCAAGCAATTTTTATCTGTTTAGTCCACTAAAAAAACATTTTGGAAGCAAGATTATGTTCATAGATGATGAAAAGGTTCAACATGAAGTCCTAATGTGGCTGAGATAGCAACCTAAAGAATGTTTTGCAGCTAGTGTTTTGGGCACTGATAAAACGGTGATATAAGAGCATAAATATTGTGGAGAATATATTGCAAAATAAAAATAGTTTTGTGGTGATTATGAATATGATTGTAAGTTATTATTTAATTATTGTTTGTGAATTACTTAAAGACTTTCCCTCGTATATACAAGGACAGTTTGATAAATTCATGGCTTGACACAGAGATGGAATAAGTATGACCAAATAACAATGCTTTTCTAAAATATGATCTTTTAGATGACATGCTTCCGAATTTCAGACGCGTGTGTCTATTGGTTATTACTGCGATGCAAAGTAAAGTAAAAAAGTTTTGACATTTTCTAAAAATGGAAAAAAATGAAGTTCGAGCTGTCATAAAATACTTTGTTAAAAAAGGTTTAACCTCCATGGACATACAAAAAGTGTTTCATTTTACTTTAATGGATTCTTGTCCTTCCTATTCGATGATTAAAAGTGAGCTGCTGAATTTAAACATGATAGGGAATCAATTCACTATGATGAACGCTCAGGATGACCAAAAACCTTTACGGCCGACGAAATCGTCTCAAAAATTCATAATGCCGTATTTAATGATAGCCGATTGAAGATACGCTAACTTGCTGACATTGCACACATCTCGATAGATCATGCCAATACATTTTACACAATATTTTGGGTATTAAAAAGCTTTCCGTTCGATGCGTGCCGCGTTTGTTGAACGTCGACCAAAAACGCCACAGAATAAACATTTCTCAAGAGTCTTCTTAAGAGTATTGTGTGGCAAGTTGAAAAATAAAATGAAATATTGTCAAAAATCTAGTATTTTCTTTGTCAGGCAGAGAACTTTAACAACCACCCTCGTACAGGGCTGAATTCGCACACAACAGTGTGTCTTAAATGTATTACGTGACAAGGGGACTACATTGAAAAATAATATGAAATTATGTCAAAAATCAATCTTGTGCTTTCACTGTCAGGTCGAGAACTTATCAAACCATAAATAATCCGCCAAAAAAATCCCACGCAAATCTCTACGTTGGGAACTAGTCGAAATGTAAAATATATGTCCAATCAATTTGAGGGAAACCTCATTTGGTAAAATCAATTTTAGGCAAAATAGTAGGGGTTCCACGATCGAACATTATCTGTTTCCAACTATAAAATTTTCAATACTAATGCGTAATTTTGACATCAATATTTGATTCTTTAGTAAATTTTACATTAGGATATCAAACGGAAAGTCATTTGGTCAAGAATTTTAGGAATATGGAGATTTAGAATTTCTCCTAAAGTTAACTCAAAATGTTACATTAATTTTGACCATTACAAAACGGATCAATATATAGGCACTTAGAGGAATATGCTGTAATGTTGAATTAGCATAACTGAAGTTACCAGAAATTGATTTCGTTTAACAACTCCATCTATTACAATTAAAAATTTTAGGAAGTTTAATTTCTAATATGTATATATCTTTTTTAATTAAATTCTCTGTGGAAACAGTTCACAGAGACAGGAACATTAGTCCGCCGACCAAGGCTGTGTCAAGGCCGGTCAAGGCCGAAAAAGGACAACAACGCCGGCTGAAGACCGTTATTTGAGACATCTAGCCAAAAGGGATAGGTCCGCAACAACGACACAACTGTCTCATCACCTGTAGAATGCAACAGGAACATCCTTTTCACGGATACCAGTCATCTAGAGATATAATGCAGGTGACATGTATGCCAGGCGCCCTGCAGTCTGCATCCCTTTAACTGTGAACCTCAAAAAGGCCCGTCAAAAATGGTGCCGGGAACACCTGTATTGGACAGAGGATAGTTGGAAGCGGGATCTCTTCAGTGAGGAGTCGCGATTCAGTTGGGACAGCGACTCGGGACGTGTTCTCATATGGAGAGAACCCGGGAGGCGATATCGGCCCTCTAACATTGTTGAAAATTACCACTATGGTGGAGGTAGTCTGATGGTCTGGGCAGGCATCATGGCAGTCGGGCGTACAGACTTTCATGTGTTCGACAAATGTACTCTGACAGGTCAGCGGTACAGGGACAAATTCCTTCCACCTTATGTGAGACTTTTCCGCAGAACATATGGACCAAATTTCGTTTTATGGACGATAACGCCCGTCCACATAGGTCTCAGTTGGTGGACGAATACTTCGAATCGGAGCATATTCAACGAATGGAGTGGCTTGCGATGTCCCCTGACCTTAATCCCATCGAATACGTATGGGACACCCTTGGAGGATTAATTGCAGCTCGAAGACCAGCTCCAATGACCATCGATGAGCTCAAGGGTGCCTTGGTGCTAGAGTGGGCGCGGTTGCCACAGGGATTTTAAGTACCCTGGTAAACTGTATAAAATGCCAATGTGAGAGTTGTGTAGCTGTTACAGGCGATCATGCACCCCATTAGACATGTTTTTCCCTGACTGAGAGGGTGTCGGTCAGCTACTGTGCTAGACACGTGACCAGTTTCCTTATTTAGGGTGCAGGTTGTGCCCATTTTTTTTCCATATATTGGTCTTATATCGTATGATAGTTTGTCCAAGTTTCATTTTTCTTGTTTTCTTAGTTCTTTTTTCATTGCAAAACAACCATGTGTCCCTTCAATTTTTTTCCCCATTGTTTATATATATATATATATATATATATATATATATATATATATATATATATATATATATATATATATATATATATATATATAACAATATATATATATAAATAAATAAATATATGAATAGATAAATTATATATTATGATTTAACAATAGTTTAACAATTAACAATAATCTTAAACAATTTTAACTTGTTTATGATATTTGAAATAATCGTGTTATTTAAAATTTAATATTGGTTTATCACTAACTTATTTTATTCCATTTACAGCAATCTGTCAAAATGCAACGTTATGCATCGTAAATTTATAAATGTAAAATGGCACTTCAAACGCTTAACAATCTCCAATTCATTTGTTTCAACTTACAGAAACTATGTGCGTTATTTAACTAGTGAAGAGTAAGTGTGACTGGTGACATTAATTGAGTCTGTAGTTAACAGACATAAAACAACAAAATAAATACCAATAATTATCGTTACATAAAGTCATTTCAATGTGTATAATACAGTTACACTGATTGCTCTTTTAATTTGTTTGGAATGAAAGCTATTCAAATAATTTGTTATTTGTAATAACACTATAGTTTAATGAGCTGTCTGTCACACATTTAACAATGCATATTTAGACAATTATATAAACTCGAGTCCATACAGTGAATGACAATTTGCTTTTCGAATATTTGCACAATTGTGTTAAGAAAATTAATTTGTATGCGTCGAAGTAAAATAAACAGTACTAAATATAAAATTATTTACTGTAGTATTGTATGTATGTATAATGTATTGTATGTCTTATATTTAGAAATAATTAATTCTTACACTATTATTTTTGCACATAAGATTATTAAATATTTTAATGTATTAAACAAAGTTTTCGATTCTTAATATAACTGTGGTAATCCAGAATTCTCCATATTACACACCCTATAGTGCAGACGTCCAAGGAAGCCATTTTGTATCCACACTAATCGAAATCCGCAGTAGAATATGTAAGCATTTAAATGGTGTAAAATACAATTGAATAAACTGAATTTCAATTTACATAAATTTTAAAGGGTTCCAACTTTATACTAAAAGGATCAATTTTTTATTTAATTTAGAAATTTTAGTAAATAATAAAGTTATAAAAACATATTCAGAGAATACAATATATGCAAAGAAATCGCCGTTCTTACATAATTTAACTTTAATTAAAGTAATATATAACTTTTATTTGCAACAGTTATACAAACGATATTTACCACTTACTTCCTGAGATGTGACACATACTTGAAAATTTGCTCTGTCATGTTGCATTTTGAAGGAAAAAAGTTCTTTTTTGTATTTAACAGGAGCTACGTCTTAATTTCAGACGCATTAACGAAAGTCCAATGAATTAGTAATGAAATTAGATTTTAAACACAATTTTGCAGCACAAAAAAAATTATTTGACAACTATACGATGAAAAATGATACGTTTTTTTTTTCTCCAAACTGTGTATTCTTCACTTTCTTCCGTCTACCAAGTCTGCTCATTTCATAATATCATGTCTTCCAATTTTTTTCGCCATACAGCATATTTATTTCTTAAAAACCTCATAATTTCAGCTTTCCAGGACTGCCATATTCCGCTCATCCTAAGAGCTTCTAAATAAACATTCTTAGCAAACTATTAGTAGCCGAAAATGTAATCATTTTCATATCCTTCGGAGGAAATGGGATAGCTTTCCTACAGAGGATCTCAAGAAAAATCTAGAGCATGTTAAAACCATATCTCATTATACTTCTCATACACAAATTAAAAATAAAAAGTTAACAAAAGTTCTATTAAAGTTACATACAAAAAAATGCAGAAAATATTGTTAGCATTACAATAACTCATGTTTCTTCTAACCGAATGTGAAATGACAAATTATTTTAATTAAATATATCTAACGAAAACACTTAGGAGATATGCTTTTACGTTTAAAAAATATATTTTACAGAATTGTTCAAAATATGTGTGTTTGTATCAAAATTCAATGCCGTGTTATTCAAGTTATTTCAAGTTATCTGATTCAATTTATGTCAAAATTAAATTATGAAAAGAAAATTCAAATGGAAAATAACATAATAAAAGAGATAATTTTAAACTAAATATATAATACTAAATTCAATTTCATGAAGATATTTTACCATTAAAAACTAATATCTCTTTTTATCTGAAACAATCGCTTAAAGAAAACAAATTTGTGTCCAAGTGTACATTGTTAAATAGAAAAATTTAAGTTATTGTATTATATAAAGAGAGTTACTCATGTTATATTAATGTCAGTTATAACATTCAATCCGAAAACAAAATAAAACCAAATAATATGTAAATCTCAGTGTGTAAAATTACGTATACATTGTGTAACATATAACGCCTTCGAAATTTATGTGTAGGATTAAATTACATTATATCACTTTATAAAATCTTATTTTTATAAACATTATCTTCAGTGAATATAATGTTTCGTACATGTATGTTTCATGCAGGTACAAACTCGTAAAGATACGCAATTATACCACAACTTAAAGCGTTGGACTTTAAATTCCAGATTGAAGAAACAGTGATTATCGAATGAAAAGTAATCGCTATAAATTAGTAGCTTAATAATACGTATTTCTTAACAAATGAATAATTAAATTGTTAAAAATAATTTGACTTTATTGTCATATAATATTATGTAATTTTTATTTTACACTTTTTATTTTCGGTATTTACTCATATATAACGCGCAGCATAAAATTTTATGTGTAAGGAAATCTAGAAATCACAGAAAGACCGTCTGTTGGTATGTACTCGAAGCTTGGAAATGAGTCTCTTTTTATATGATCAATCCACTTTGATAATTAAACAAATGTTTTCGTAAAATAAATAAATTCAAAGATATAATCAACAATACAAACATTTTTAAAAAATACATAAATAATATACTTTTTAAATTAAATGTTGATCAATTTTTTTCATACTGAAATCTTCAGATATCATTATAAATGTGTCTTGATTGTTCGTAAATTAAAATATTTCTGTACACCTTCTGTACTGTGATAATCAATCCTGCAGAATTATACTGTCTGCAGAAATAAGAATTGCTGAAATAATACGTCAAATTAAGAGCCTAAAAACAGCAAAAACAAAATAAAAAGAAAGTATGTTTTAAAAAAATTCAGAAACGGTTACATTTACATAAAAGTCATTTACAGTTGTCCGTTAATTTAAAAATGCAAAGTACAACCGGCCAAAAAAAATGAACACATCATGAAAAAACGGAATCGTCATTCGACTGAAAACTATCTTTTCCTTAAATTTATGATTAAAAGTAAGCTTAAGCTGTTGTCTTCATATTGAAATTTTACAAAAGTATGAAATGTTTCAATAGAAAAACCTAATTTTGAAATCATATTTAGCTTTTTCAGAAAGGTTTTCTTTAGGATACCAAATGAGAAGTCATTCGGACACGTAATTAAGAATTATGAGTGATTAAATTTTTGATATCTTAATGTTATATTAATTACTAATCGATGCAAATATTGTGGGTAGTTTTTAAACAAAACTCACCGACTACTTGAATGAATGAAGTGTAATTTGGGATTCACATATTTGAAGATTATACAGATCGATTTCTGTTCTTTTTTTGTTTTTTTTAATAAATTACATTTCATAGTTTTTTCGAAAAATTATTTCGAAAATATATAATATTAATGAAAATTAATAAGAAAATTAATATTATAGAAAATATATAATATAAATAATTAATAAATGCTAATTTTCAAAACAAATGTTATTTGAAACCTGCAATTTTTTAAAGCAAAATTTGATTTCTAAAAGCTTCGAATATACGAAACTAAAATTACAGCTCATTCCCAGTAGTATCTTTTGAGTTTTGCTTAATAATTCACCTGCATTTCAATTTGTTTCGATGTGATTACACAATTCTGGGTTAACCGACTTTTGGATCTGCAGTAGTAGCTATAGCCGAAATTTCGTTCCAACATTTAGATCTCCGGTTGAACCATAGGTACAAATGTTGCAACGAAGTTTCAGCATCTTATGTTTGCAGCAACTACAGTACCAAAAGATGTTTCATACATGTATAATTAATAAACTACTTGCTAAGATGACTTCCTGTCAAGTGTTCTAAGACAAAATATATCACAATGCCATATGTAATGTCAAAATTAGGTATTCGTATAGAAAGTTTCAGTGTTTTCTAAAATGTCATTATTAAGACAACCCACTACACTTATTTATAAACATAAATTGGAAAAAGGTCATCATTTCCAGTCGAAACGCTATTGCTATTTTTATTTGTTAATATGTTCTCTCTGTCTTTTGCGGCGCTTACAGTATATATTTCAAAAGCAATGTAACAATGTAATTAACGCAAGATGCAGCAATATTACAATCACAAAGTTTTGCATGAATCCATTAAAAGAATATGAATCAAAAATCCAAACGCCTCAGTAGTCACAGTTATTTTACATAAAAAATACACTATGTATACCTATTTATTATTGTTCGTTGATTTCACTTACTGTTAACTTTACATTACAAGACAAAAAATTTTCGTCCACTAGGAGGGAAGTCGTATATTGTATAACCATTTTCGAAGTATTTTCTTTCTTACTGTCATCATCGTACTGTACAATTCATCTTACTGTAAACTTTTCATTTTCGAAATGCGTATAACTATGAGCAGATGGAAAAAATTATTGCATTTGGCAAACAATAAGAACAAAGGAAAATAACGATAAATACGTTTCCTTTCGGATTGCTTTTTTAGGTTATTAAAGTAAATAATAACGTTACATTTTTACAATATAAAAATCTATAGCATAAGTTTTTCAGAAATAGTTTTAACACAATGATATTTTTTGCCTATGTAGGTGTAGTATAATTAGTGCCGCAGCAAATACATTTACATGTCAGCTGATGTGTGAAATTTATTTTGTGTTTATTTTCCGATCGCCGATGCATAGAGAGCGGCCATTAACTGCGCCAATGAAGGAGTTCTTAGACTTACACCATCTTTGATATGGATCAGCTATTGCGGAATAATCTATCGATACTAAAAAGGAAAGATATTTTTTAGTATGTACGTATTTTATGTCTGCGTGTCCAGAGCAATCTATAGAACGTAGAGATCTGCAACTTTTTCAAATAGATGATGACTGGTCCGAATGCACCTGAGGTTCAGATCTTCTATTTTTAAATTAGAGTTTTCGTTATTTTACATTGAACGGAATGGTATGCGTAGTTTCTCAATTTTCCAAGTTCTCCACCGATTTTGAACCGTATAAAACAATCCAAATTCAACCATTTAGCCGAATTTAGAAAATTGTATCCACTTTTGAATAAAGTTTATTCGGAATTCGTACAGCTATTCTTTATATTTTAAACTAGCTGACCCGCCCGGCGTTGACCGAGCCCTTGTAATAAACTTAAATCTCTTAAAAAACGGAACTCTGGCTGCGGTCTACGATGGCTTCGGAACCGTATACCCGGCATGTTCGTACGCTCTAGAAAATCTTTTATTTCCCCCTACCACCGCCAGGGGAGCATTCTGTTCTAAACAAACCTCTTTCCGAACGAACTTCTGAGACAGGTCCCGCTGCCTACGTTACTGTATAGTAGGCGCACTACAAAATTGAGCTGGTTTCGAGAAGATTGGAACATTATTAGCCCAGTTATTGCAATAAGGCACAGTTAGGAAAATAACCTTGAGTGAGATGCCGAGGGGAGGGGATGTTCGAGTGTCCTTCAGAAAATGACTAATTAGGAGACCCACTATGCATGCATAAAAATTCGTTCGTTTTGTTAAGCTAGGAACTTAATTACAAAGTTGGCTTAAACTATTATTTGTAAATAGTGGTAACCGCTACTCATAAATTTAATTTAATGTTATAAAGGGAGACTATTAAGTTAAATATAATGTTTGGAATCACTTGCGTTGAAATCGGAAAGATAGTTGCTGAGATATAGAAACGGGACATAGTTAGAGAAAAACTTTGAAGGAGGGGCCGGGGGGGAGGGTTGTTCAAGTACCCTTCAGCAAATGACTAATTAAGAGGAGCACTATGCATCTTTCGAAATTCGTTCGTTTGCTTAAGCTAGGAAATTAATTACAAATTTGGTTTACCCAATTATTCGGAATTAGTGGTAACCGCTACTCATAAATTTAGTTTAATGTTATAAAGAGTGACTATTAAGTTAATTATAATGTTTGGAATCACTTGCGTTGAAATCGGAAAGATAGTTGCTGAGATATGGAAACGGAGCATAGTTAGAGAAGTTCCCTTCAGCAAATGACTAATTAGTAGGACCACTATGCATCTTTCAAAATTCGTTCGTTTGCTTAAAATTTGAACTTAATTACAAATTTGGCTTAAACTATTATTCGTAAATAGTGGTAACCGCTACTCATAATTTTAGTTTAATGTTATAAAGAGTGACAATTAAGTTAATTATAATGTTTAGAATCACTTGTGTTGAAATCGGAAAGATAGTTGCTGAGATATGGAAACGGAGCAGAGTTAGAGAAAAAACCTTGAAGGACGGGCCGGTGGGGGAGGGGTTGTTCAAGTGCCCTTCGGCAAATGACTAATTAGAAGGACCACTATGCATCTTTCAAAATTCATTCGTTTGCTTAAGCTAGGAACGTAATTACAAATTTGGCTTAAACTATTATTCGGAAATAGTGGTAACCGCTACTCATAAATTTAGTTTAATGTTATAAAGGGTGACTATTAAGTTAATTATAATGTTTGGAACCACTTGCGTTGGAATCGGAAAAATAGTTGCTAAGATATGGAAACGGAGCATAGTTAGAGAAAAAACTTTGAAGGAGGTCCCGGGGGAAGGGGGGATGTTCAAGTGTTCTTCATCAAATGACTAATTAGGAGGACCACTATGCATCTTTCAAAATTCGTTCGTTTCCTTAAGCTTTGCATTTAATTACAAATTTGGCTTAAACTGTTATTCGTTAACAGTGGTAACCACTACTCATAATTTTAGTTTAATGTTATATAGGGTGACTATTAAATTAATTATAATGTTTGAAATCACTTGCGTTGAAATCAGAAAGATAGTTGCTGAGATATGGAAACGGAGCAAAGTTAGAAAAAAAACCTTGAAGGACGGGCCGGGAGGGGAGGGGTTGTTCAAGTGGCCTTCAGCAAATAACTTATTAGGAGGATCACAATACATCTTTAAAGATTGATTCATTTGGTTAAGCTAGGAACTTAATTTGAAATTTGGCTTACACTATTATTCGGAAATTCTGGTAACTGCTTTCTAGAAATACACCTTGAATCTTAAGTGTAATTAAACCCTTGCCCCTCTTCATATCCGCAAATATAAAAAAGAATCTGTTAAATAAAGTTTTTTGTATTAGAAATATCCATCATAATAATAAATGTCATGTAAAAAAAAAAGAAAAAAAAATTAAACCCGACTAATTGTCATGAAGAAGAATGTGCCTGTAAAATATTTCAATCAGTGGACGTATGTGTAATTTGTCATGTACAGATGGCGCGACATTCGCATGGCTCCTCTACGCTGATAGCTTCAATCCATATTGAGACTATTTAGTTAGAAATCCTTATTTATGCATCGCTACTCTGGTTTATTTAATTACTTCTCTGAGGAATGGATGCAACCAACCCAAGAGAATAAAAGCTTAATTTTTGATGAGAGTTCTTTGTGAATATTAATTAATATTTCAGAAAGTAATTGAAATATTAAAATTCTGAAGTAATGGTGCACCAGGAGAGGGTATGGACTATCTAAATCTAAATTTACAGCCTTCTAGGTGGGCTAAATTTTCCTAGCCATCGCCAACAGGCACACACACGGACACACACACAGAGCGAAACTTTCTTTTATTAGTATAGATATTCATTTTGCCATAAAGGAATAGTTTGTTTTTTTATAAACCAAAATATGCAGAAGGTTGTTCTCACTTTATAGAAACGATTTTCGCAATTCATTTCCGAACATATATGCCATAATATTTGCGACAATTCTACTGTATAGCCGTGACTCTTGATTATACCACTGAATCGAAATTTTCATCATCTTAGATTTTTCTCTTAGTACAATCATATCCATTTCCTCCCACACCTCTCGGAAAACTTTCTAAAGTCTTGCAATGTGTTGTTGATAGCGCTTTCTAACACACTTCTTAACAAATACATAGGTGGTGATAAATTAAAATTTATCGAAACACTGGATGAAACATGGCTTTATTTAGATGAGTGTATCAAAAGAAGGTAATTTTTTATCAATTAATGGTAAAAAAGAAAGAAATGGGTTTGTAAATGTAAAGAAAAATTTCCAAAATAATACATGATTGCTGCTGTTATGAAGTTATTTGTTATGAAGTTAAAGGTAAAAAATACAGTAAAACTCAGGTTATTTTACTTTATTATCAGTAAAATACAGGGTGTTTCTAAATGAATATCGGGGTTTTAACGCTTGGTAGTATTTATTACATACAACTTAAAAATATAATTAGTACATAAAATGAAAGAGCAACTCAAACAGTTTTACCTACAAATTTACAAGTGTTCAATGTGAACACCTTTCGTCAGACAGCACGCAGCACACATGAAGTCGATAGCCCATTTCTTCCCAAACGTTAATTTGTGTTTGTGGGGTAATTGTTGCAACAGCTGCCTCAATCCTGTTTCTTAGGTTGGGTAGGTCAGCTAGTAGTAGAGGCACATACACTCGATCATTAATGAACCCAAACAGGTGGAAATCACATGGAGACAGATCGGGTGAGCGTAAAGTGGAGTTTGGGAAGAACTGAGCTATCGACCTGATGTGCGCCGAGCGACGAAAGGTGTTCAGATTGAACACTTGTAAGCTTGTAGGTAAAACTGTTTGAGTTTCTCTTTCATTTTATGTATTAAGTATAATTTAAAATTTTTTTATAATAGATACTACAAAGCGTTAAAACCCCGATAATCATTTAGAAACACACTGTATTTTAGAACCCATTTTTGAAGAAGAAATTCCAGCTTCATATGAAAAATATATTAATTGAGCTTCATATGAACAAAATCTCCCAGACGTTCTTCCATAACTCAACTGACTCATATTTAGCAAAAAAAGAAAGAATCCCAAACGAAAATAAATTGTGTATTAATTGATCATATGCATGTAAAATCACCTGATGCACACACCTCCTCATCAATTTCATTTTCCTGCATTTGGATTGTTTAAATGCATTGAAAAGACTTTGGGAAGATTTTACAATAGGTATCGGGAAAAACTGGCATCACTGCAACAAGAAAATTATATTATCATATCAATTTAGAGCCATAGCTCTAGCGAAACATCAAGGCTATCCAACAACGTCAAACTGTTGTAAAGAATATGTCTTTATGCGTATAACTTAACTTCGAAAATCGTTTCCATAAAGTGCAAACAACCTTCTTTATTTGATAACTTATCCATCCAATCTTATATTTATACCCCTGTGTAGAGAAGACATTCGGGAAATGATCCAGAAATTTATAAGAAATTTGAAGTTTTTAAAAAATAAATTATTGAAAAAGGCCATCGATGTTTTCCCTGAAACTGAAAAAGAAAGAGAGAAAAAATTAAAAAGTGGGCTTCCTAAGTAATCTTTTTTATAGAGCATACCTCTTACATTGACAACGCATTTGAAGGACAGGATGCTTTGGTAGAAGGAGAATCCTTGAAGGCCAAGTACAGGGTGTGGCCCGGGGTAAAGCACTTCCTTCATACACTGTAAAAAGACAAATGTTTCTTAATCTTAGAACGTATGGTATAGAAACAAACGAAAATATACCATAATTTTTTCCGAGTTAACGAATATTTTAAAAAGCGTTCTTTATCTTTAGAAACCTGAGAAACCAAAATGTTTCGATATATAAAGAAGTATTTATAAAAAAACAAAGTTTCTTTAGCTGCTACTGAATCTGTGAAAATTTTCCGAGTAGTTTTTGTAGTGTGTTAATCAGTTTTCTCTACCTAGAATACAGTTAATTCGGATAATATAAGTTCTCAAATAAGCATTTTCATATTCAACAAAGAATGTTTTACGGGCAAACATGATAAATTAACAGCATTAACATTCACATTAAAAATATAATATTATTTTGTTACTCTTGCTTTTATAAAATCAATTACGCAGCTGAAAATCTTTAATTCGGAATTCCCAGCATCCGAAAAACCTGTATTCAAGTTTTAAAAAACTGATAAATTCACTATAAAAAATAACTTTAAAGCGTTTCTGAAAATCAAATATAGCTAAAGAAATTTTATTTTATAAATGTTTCTTTAAATATCAAAAATATATTTGTTCTTCAGTTTTCTAACATATAAAAAAGAATTATTTTCGGAATCGTGTGTAACTCGGGAGTGGTTATATAATATTTTTACGGTTTATATATTTTCGTAAATTATTAATATTTGCCGTTATTTAGAGTGTATCCTCCAAATGTCCCACCTGAAATTTTGAGATTTTACGCTTATCTCGAATTAAGATTTCTATCCCAACCCCAGTCACTTCACAGTAACACCCTCCCGGAGCTTCAGAGATCACTTCCGGAGAAAAATGCGTGAATTCAACACTGATTTTTTCGTATATATATGGTTATTATCCCGATCCGGGGCAAAGACGGGCAGTCACAGTATCGCAAGATAAGATATCACATAATTACAATTTATTTATGTTACAATAATAATTAATAAAGAAATGTATTAGATGAATCTCACAGCATACACACTGTTATTTAAATTTTTCATTTAACATTTTTTCTTAAAAAGAAAACCTGACAAATACTTTCAGTTTTAATAACAATGGCTCAGTTTTATTTAAAAAAAAAACTATTATCTTTGTATATATGAAAAAGAAATTACCTTGTGATGAGTCTTGTTGATCATCAGGTTACCAGATAGAATTTTTTTTACTACCACTGTTTCGGTATATTAGGAAGTTACAATTAGTTTACAACTTTTTCTATCTTAACCAACGAGCAATGATTTATAAATTTCTATTCACTAAATCGATTGTACATGTAATATTTTTAAAAGACAGTTTGTTCTGCAAAAGCGGGTATAAATTTTCTAATAAACAAATTATATCTACTTTAAAGAACATTTAAAATGTAAATTAATAAATTAACTCAACAAAAATGTATGATATTAAATTAAATAGTTTATTAATTCACATACCAACTTTCTGTGAAATATATATATTATCGTTTAAAATATTTATATATAACTCAGTAATATATCTGAAATTCATTAAGCAAAATTAACATATTAAAACAAATTAAACCTATTCTTCGAACATGAAACAACGCACAATTAACATCAGAAATTTACACAAATATAATTAGTTTTCACTAGATTTTCACTTTCCCGATTATATTTTTCGCTTATAATATAAATATAAAATATGGCATTATAACTAAAGAAGAAAACGTGCATATTAATAATTTAATGAATTTTGACCCAAGAAATTTAACTACAATATTAAAATATTATAATATGTATAGCTATTTAAATATGCGTAAAATTCTGTTTTATTTCATTATCCTTTCGTTAACATTCAAAATGCGAAAATCAGCTACAATAACATGCTATTTCAAACTTATGTTTACCGTTTATATGAAATGCACACAAAGCGGCTTCAAAATATTTACATAGTCATTTTGGTTTCTGAAAGGATATAATTTTGACAGGTTTTTGAAATTTATTAACAGTATTACCTTCTCAGTTCAATTTGCATTTCAATAGTTTTATATTGGAACCTATATTTTAATGTACTTGCTTATTTAAATTAAATACCTAATGTGTTAGAAGATTTTAATATATCGCAATAAATTACTTTTATACAAAAAATGCTATGACATTCTACACGTATGTGTTTCAAATTAATAAATATAGCAAGATCGAATATTTGTTCTGCTCATAAACAGTTTAGAAATGGCAATCCCATATGGCAGATAAATACATTTTTGACTGCTAAATAGGCAAATAAAATTGTTAACAGAAATAATCTCCTGTTCTTCCATTGCTTTAATATTGATGTCTTTAGACATAAAATATTTTAACTTATGTATTGTTGTTGCATAATACATTTAACAATGTTTATAGATTTTAAACAAACTGAATTAATACGTAACTCATTAAAAGTTACTAATATCTTAATAGAAAAAAAGGTCTTGTAGGAACATGTTGGACATGGTAAATCCGATAAAAGAAATAAAATTCTCGCAGTGTATAAAGTTGTGAAAAACGTTTCGGAAATGTGCTTTTTCAGATTTGAGAGTTCATAAGGATACTTCTTGTATTATTACTATAAAAATATCTTTGAAGTACAATCCATTACATAGTATTATTAAAAGTTATTGCCAAACAAACGAAATTATTAAATTTAAAATTTCTTTCGTTTGATATGTAGAAACTTGACATCATTTGATTGCAGCCGGTGATCAGGAATGTTTAGGGGGCCAATCCGATATTATCTGTTTTATTTATTTTTATTTTATTTTTATTTTTTTGGCAGTGAGCAGTCATTTCTACAATTCTAAAAATTTGCCGCAAACTGTCCAGTCATTTGACCGTTTTTATAAAAAATGGTTACCTAACCGTAATTTAACTCTATTCCGACCATAATATGGTCAATAATATGCTCAGCATAGAGTTAGATTAATGTTATATAACCGTATTCTATAAAAACGGTCAAATGACTGGACAGTTTGCTGCAAATGTTTAACAGTGTACGTTAACATTTCATCTGTTGAAGTCGTATATTGAAATTGATACGAGGACATATCTCAGTGTTGTATATGATTCCCATCACGTTAAAAGGTTTTCATGTTTTTTTTTTCAAGAAATGTTTTCATTTATTTAAGTCAAAAAGTTGGAAAAAACATATCGGTCACCCAGAAAGTTGTGATAAATAGACTTTTGAAGTGAAAAATAGTGCAATTAAAAAATATTAGAAAAATAATTGGTAAATCTTACAAATGAGAATTTAAAAAGTTTGGATATACAATCAAGAATGAGTTGTTAAATACTTTACAAGTAAAATCAAGAAAACATGCACGATAGCAAATAATGATTGAAATATATGCCTATTGTGTTTATGGGAGGGAAAAGCATCATCCTTGAACACATTTAACTGTTATTTCTGTATTTTATCAACGGTGGTATGGTTGGAAAGGTCTTGCCACAAGTATCAATAAAAATATGGAAATTACCCTCCCAAATCTATCAGTTCACAAGATAGAGAGCAATTTCTTCCGTGACGTCATACAATAAGAAAAATATAAATATGTGCCACATTTTTTAAATGGTGGTATTGCTGAAAATTTCTTACCATGAAGGTAAAAAAAAGTTTCGAAACTAAAATTCCGAATCCAACCTTTCAAAATATAAACGTGAGTTTCTTCTCTGACGTCATACATGAAATATTGACAAAAGTGGTATAGTAGGATAGTTCTTGCGATGAATATTAATTAATTATTGACTAAATAAGAAGACTCTAGCTTCAATTAAAGATTAAACTGTAGCTTTTGATTGAATTTTCTTGTTTCTTTTTTCTTTCTTTATGTATGACGTTACGGACGATATTGGTCTGTATCTCGTATACTTCTGGAATCGGGCAGAGAATTATATTATTTTTCTTGCTCCTAATGACAAGACTTTCCAACTATACGCCCTTTTACAAAATCCAGAACTAATAACTAGAGAATTCAGCGGAGACTTTATTTGTTTGCTTCTAAATGCCAGAAATCCGCAAACAATTCATTTAATAATATCTATGACAGACTGAAAAATTTTATCTGGGCTAAAATCCGTGTTACCTGGACAACAGAAAAGAAAGACTGCGTTTTGTGGAGTGGCGAAATGGAATAGTTATTGTTTAATAGCGATGACATTTAATATGTAAATAAGTCTATATTTTCTGTATATTTATTGCATAATACCTACCATCAAACAGATGATTTACGTTACGACTTGGAAAAGAGTAAAACGATGTAAAAAGTAGACAGGAACAGATTTGTGTGATTACGAGAATTGAATTGCTCCAAAATACATAAATGCACTTGAGACTAAAGATGTCTTCTTTCTATGGTGCTTTTCAGGATAATGTAAAGCAAAGACAGTTTCATATTATGAATATGAAGGTGAATAGAAAATATATATTCATTACCAGGGCTTTACAAATTTGAAAAAATCTGGTAGCCAGGTGAAAATTCTAGTCGCCAGTAAAAAAATTTAACACTCTCCCCGTTATTGATTTTTAAAAAGTACAAACGTTTGCTTAGGAATTAAGTCAGAAAAAATAATAACAAACATAGTTTAGAATTATTAGTTACATAGTTTATAATAGTGCATAATAACTAAGTTTTCTAAGGAAACTTATCAAAGTTATATATTTGTGAAAAAAATAATAATAAAGGAAATATTGTAAACTCTGAATTAACCGACATGTTCGGGAAATGCTGATTGCCGTATGCTTCAAATGTTCAAATAGTTGAGTGCTACAAAATCTATATCGGATGAGAGGGCATCTATAAAATAGCGAAGCCGGAAAACGATTTTATGCCTGTTTAGCCTATCAAAATAAAAAGTCAAATAATTCTGATTTAATTATTTCAAAATTTGCATTTAATGACATTTGCAATAGTTTTGCCAAATTAAAAATAAGTTAATTTTTTCTGTTGTTGTTTGTTTGTGTGTGTGTGTGTGTGTGTGTGTGTGTGTGTGTGAATATAATTTCAAATTTATTTCTTAATATTTTGTAACTTTGCAGCATCTATAATGAGATATCTTACAAGAAATTTAATTAAACGTTGTCATGTTCGCAAACTCGAGGGCTATTAACGCGTAATATTACGAGTTATTACGTAAACGTTTGTTTTCGTAGCTATAAAGGAAAGAAAAAAATATATTTTCCCGTGCTGGATTAAATCGAAATCAGCAGCCGGCTGAGGTTTATTTTCATCCAACGATCTACAATAATAATAATAATAATAATAATAAAAAAAAAAAAAAACTTTTTGAAGTGCAATCAATGATTTTTTATTTCCATTTACTGCAGATAATAATCCAAACAATGTAATTATAAAATACTATTGAGAAACAACTCTGAACCAGACACTTGTCGCCATGACAGAGTGACGACGGCAATGTCCAACGCGTGTGGTGCAAACAGACGCGAGGCGCCAAGCATTTTAAGCCGGGAAAAAATATTAAAAATAATAATACATATTTTTATTAAAATGAATTATTCTTGAAATTTTAATTAAGTTTTATATATTTACTTCGAATGAATTACTTATAATCACTTATATGTTATTATTCTTTTAAAATGAATGTAATAGATTAAAAGTTTTAATTCTGAACACAAAAATCTGATTTGAAACATACAAAAAAGTACGCATTTTTTATCATTGCATCCAATTTTTAGAAGCCACATAAGACTATTTGTTATTGAACCCCCCCCCCCCCCTCTCCTCACATTCTAATCACATGACTATCCGACTAGAGCGGAAAAGAATGGCGTTTTATGTGCATAAAATGGAAAATGCCTTTTTAACTTCGCTTTAGAGAAAATGTCGTTTGTGCTCATTTTTTAGTTCAATTTTTGTAAAAAATAAATAAATAAATGAAACAAAAAAAGTCAGATTAAAAAAGTTAGTCGCCAGATACAAAAATTTGGTCGCCAGTGGCGACCTGGCGACCGCATTTGTCAAGCTCTGTTCATCACTGATACTAAACTATCATCTAAGTTGTTCATAAAACATACAAACGCAAAGTGTATGCAATTAATCTGTCTCCCGTCTTGTCCATCCATACACAATTAAAATGTTATAATATTCTTAATCCAAGAAATTTTAATTTGTTATTATGGTGGATTACAATATGTTTCTCCCAATGTATGAATTAGGAAACAATTTGCAAGGCGTAAGTGTGCTAAGAAAGGCTTAAAAAATTTATCTGGGCAAAAATCCGTGTTACCTGGACAACAGAAATGAAAGACTGCGTTTTGTGGAGTGGCGAAATAGAAAAGTTATTGTTTGATAGCGATGGCATTTAATATGTAAAAAAGTCTATATTTTCTGCATCTTGATTGCATAATACTTACCGTGAAACAGATGATTAACGTTATGACGTGGAAAAAAAGTAAAACGATGTAAAAATTAAATGGGAACATATTTGTGTGATTACGAGAATATAAATGCTCAAAAATACATAAATGCACTTGAGACTAAATATGTCTTCTTTCTATGGTGCTTTTCAGGATAATGTAAAGCAACGAAATTTTTATATTATGAATATGAAGGTAAATAGAATATAACTATTCATTACTGACACTAAACTATCATATAAGTTGATACATAAAATATACAAAAGACTTACTTTTCTAGAAAAAAATATTTACTTCCGATTAAGTGTAGAATTTCGTCTGTTACTTTTAATATTGTAAGATAAAAGAAAAGAAGTCAATAAGAATTTTTTTTCTGGGATGATATCTAAGGAAATAATCTTTCGTATATGCAATTAATCTTTCTGCCGTCTTGTCCATCCATATATACAGAATTAAAATTTATAAAATACTCTTAATCCAAGAAATTTTAATTTTCATTAAGGTGGATTACAATGTATTTCTCCCAATGTATAAATTAGGAAACAATTTGGATTGGGTAAGTGTGCTGACATTCCGGGGGATGGCGTACGAACGACGCAGGATGGAATGGCCGTATTTAAACAGGGTTGTTATAATTAATGTTCACCTATTCAGAAGGTTCTAGAGCCGGTTCTATGGCTCTAAACGAAACAAAATTCACTAGTACGTAGTTGAAGAGATGCGCTCTGCGAAAATCGGAAAAAAAATTAGTTACATTTTTCGTCAGTAGGTGGCGCTGCGCCAATATTTAAGGCGATGTTTGAAGATTCATTATATCAATTTCAGTCAATCCAGACGAAGCACACAAATTTAAAAGTTTCAACAAACTTCGACGAACTGCGAATTGTTATAATTAATGTTCACCTAATCAGACAGCTCTAGAGCATGACCTATGACTCCAAACAATACAGAAAAATGAATATAATTTCATGTGATCTAATCTGCTTCAACAAAAATAAAACATGTCGCTCGGCAGCGAAGAAATAACGAAGAATAACATTACGCATGCTCAATGAATCCTCCACCATTTTCAATAACGCATTCCATTCTCAGAATTGTGCTTTCTACAGCATTGCGTAAACTGTACTGTGAGATTGAGCGAATATGAAGTCGAATACTGTCTTTCAGATCAGAGATTGTCTGACATCTGTCTTTAGATACAGAATCTTTCAAAAATCACCACAACCAAAAATCGCATGGTGTTAGATCAGGCGATCGTGGTGCCGAGACTGTTTGAAAATAACGACTTATGATGCGGTCTTCTGTAAAATGGCTTGTTAAGAAAGTCCGAACTGCTCTAGTAATGTGCGGTGGTGCACCGTCTTGCATAAACACGATATTTTGAAGGCAGCCTCGCTGTTGCAGCTCGGGAATCAGAAAATTTGACAACATATTGAGATTCCTACTCCAATTTACGGAACATGTAATGTGTCCTGTGGATGTTAGTTCCTCAAAAAATATGGCCCTATCATAAAAGTAGCTATGAAACCGCACCACACCGTCACGTTAGCTACATGCAATGGAATTTCTTGGACAACATTAGGATTCTCTTTCGCCCAAATTCGACAGTTGTGTGTGTTCACTTGTCTGTTTAAATAAAAATTCGCTTCATGACTCCATAGAATATTCCAGGGCCAAGATTTGTCCACATTCATTCGTGCAAGAAAGTGTAGTGAAAATGATAGCTGACATTCGGTATCTCCCTGTATTAATTGTTGCAGCCTCTGAATCTTGTATGTATAGTAGCGCAAAATTTGACGCATCACTTTTATCACAGTGGAAATCGGCATATAGACTTCATTCGCAGTAGCTGGCACACTTGCATTACCAAATGATGACTGGCTTGCTAAATCCACAGCAGCAGTAGCAATATCTTCGATGCTAGAAATGTCTACCTTTTTTCGTCCTCTGCCAGGAAGAATGGTGAGTTTTCCTGTATCCTCGAACTTTTTAATCATTTTGTGAACTCCATGATTCGACATTGGTCCACGTCTAACATCTTTTAGTTTCCGGAATTCTCGAAGAGCTGCAGCTGCGTTGCTGTTATTTTGATAAATAACTTTACAATAATGCCTTTTCTTTCAATGTTACCATTCTCCACAAAGCGTAGATTCAAATGGTTTTCAGAAACAATCAACTGTTCCAATGTCAAAGAAATTACAAACACACTTTATCAGCAAGTTTTAAATCGTCAGGTGGTTAGAAGGGAATTTCAAGTTTTCGAAGTTGCGACGTCACTTTGACGTCGTTCGTCGAAAATTTGAATAAAATGTGATCTTTTTCAAGCGTTGGGTGAAATTTTGTGATTTTGTGTGTTTCATCTGGATTGACCGAAATTGATACAACGAATCTGAAAAAGTTTACTTTTACCAATTGTGAAATAAAATTTCCTGTATTTTGTTTTTTACAAAATAAAGGAATCTGCAAATATCACTTTAATATTGGCGCAGCGCTTTTTGACTCGGAAAAATTGGCGCAGCAAAAATTTTAACTATTTTTGTTTTCGATTTTCGTAGAGCGCATCTCTTCATCTACGTACTATTAAAATTTTGTTTCGTTTGGAGCCATAGAACCGGCTCTAGAACCTTCTGAATAGGCGAACTTTAATTATAACAACCCTGTATATATATATATATAAGCATAATCTAGCTAATTATTTATATATATATTAGCATATATATATATATATATATATATATATATATATATATATATATATATATATATATATATATATATATATATATATATATATATATAAAATAAACTTGAGTCATGAAAAACAACACTCATTTGAATCAATATTCACTTTTGCACTATAATAATTATTTAAAAACAGCACGAAATATTTATGCATCATTTAATAAAAAACATTTACTTATGGTGTTTTTAAAAACATACAAAACTGTATTTCACATTTGATAAAACCTAGCGCTTTCGAGCCACCTTAGCTCATCATCATGGTTAAAAAACACTAACACGTAGACACACACAAAACAAATAGTCTAAAACTAGTAAAACCATCATTGTCTGCTGAAGAAAAGGTCAAACCATTACAAACAGGTCACTAGGGGTGTGAAGCATTGGGAGGGATATGCCAATCTTATTCAATCTTGAACTATCTGTAAATGTTTATAACATAATTTAGGGATGTTGTAAGATACCGAATCATTGCATGTTTAACTTTCCTTGTTAAAATTTCTATGGATTCACTTATTATTGCTTGATGAGAGGAGGATGTGGGTTTAATTATTTTACCTTTATCAAAATCTATTTTAATCGACTGCCCTTGCTTTAATCTGGAAAGTGCCGTTTTACTTCTATTGTATTTGATATCTGCAATATGTTATTTTAACCGAATTTTAAATTTTCTTAAAGTCATACCAATGTAGTCTTTAACTTTATAACATTTCATCCTATTTTCAATTATTTCTATAGTAACTGGAATTCTATAAACTCCTGCTAAATCTTCTATCGGTATGGGATCAATCTTCTTATGTAGTAACGCTTTCAATTTAACTGGAGGAGATGCTACCAAATTTATTTCATATTTCTTTGAATTATATTTTAATTTTTCAAAAAGTTTCAGAATATATTGAAATTTGTAAAATTTACTTGGTTTTCCTGTTAATTCTTGCTGATTTTTATCCTGATATTGATATTGATAAATTAACTTATTGACTAACTTCTCTGAAAAACCATTCTCATTTGCTATAACTTTAATTCTGTCAAGTTCTTCATTGATATAACTATCAGTACATACTGAAAATGCTCTACGGATGTAAAACCTATATGCAGCCAGTTTATAACTTAAAGGTGATGAAGCATCTCTGGAAATAGTATTATTGGACCTCATATTTTTCCTATAAACTGTCCGATCTATTGTTAAATTACTGTTTTTTATCAGCTCTACATCAAGAAAAGGTAGACGATTCAGTTTTTCTAACTCCAGGGTAAATTGTATTTTTGTATCAATTTTATTAAGTTTAACCACAAAGTCTTTCAATAAATCCATACTATGCTCTCATATAATAAAAATATCATCTGCATATCTACACCAATATGCAGGTTTTTCACTAAAATCATTCATAACCATATTTTCAATTGGTCTTAATTTAATCTCTGCGCATAAACCCGAAATGGGGAAGCCCATTGGTGCACCATGCTTTTGTTTATAATAAATATTATCAAACTGAAAAACGTTATTGTTTTTGATAAGATTAAACTTTTAAATAAATGTGTTTTAAATGTGTTTTTTGTGCTTATGCTAAAAGAATCATTACTATTAATAGCTTCTTCCAGGAACAAACCCACATCATTCATATCTACAGATGGATTATAACGATACCACATCCAAACTCGCAAAAATGCTGTTCTCAGTAATCTGAAAAAGTTTTACTTGCTAAATAAAATCCATTGTCGATGAAATTACGAACTCAGACTGAGGGAGTATAGTTTTTAATAAGGTGACATATGCCCTTTCTAGATAATATGTTGGTCCTATACATTTAGTTACAATTGGTCGAAGAGGGTTTCCTTCTTTATGATCTTTTAAGCGTCCTATAATCCGTGGAGTGACTGCTGTTTTATTAATCTTAATCATGTGTACCTTTTCTTTTGGCCAACTTCCATTATTTATTATTTCTTGTGTTTTCTTGCGATCAAATCAACTGGATGCTTATTCAGAACATTTACATTTAAATCATTTATACAAATCTTCATTTTCTGTATGTAATCTTCCCTATTCATTATAGCTAATTTATTTGACTTATCTGTCTGCAGTACAATTATATCATTTCTCAGAGAAGTTAGTCAATAAGTTAATTTATCAATATCAATATCAGGATAAAAAACAGCAAGAATTAACAGGAAAACCAACTAAATTTTACAAATTTCAATATATTCCGAAACTTTTTGAAAAATTAAAATATAATTTAAAGAAATATGAAATAAATTTGGTAGCATCCCCTTCAGTTAAATTGAAAGCGTTACTACATAAGAAGATTGATCCCATACCGATAGAAGATTTAGCAGGAATTTATAGAATTCCAGTTACTATAGAAATAATTCAAAATAGTATGAAATGTTATAAAGTTAAAGACTACATTGGTATGACTTTAAGAAAATTTAAAATTCGGTTAAAAGAACATATTGCAGATATCAAATACAATAGAAGTAAAACGGCACTTTCCAGATTAAAGCAAGAGCAGTCGATTAAAATAGATTTTGATAAAGCTAAAATAATTAAACCCACATCCTCCTTTCATCAAGCAATAATAAGTGAATCCATAGAAATTTTAACCAGGAAAGATAAACATGCAATGATTCGGTATCTTACAACATCCCTAAATTATGGTATAAACTTTTACAGATAGTTCAAAATTGAATAAGATCGGCACATCCCTCCCAATGCTTCACACCCCTAGTGACTTGTTTGTAATGATTTGATCTTTTCTTCAGCAGACAATGATGGTTTTACTAGTTTTAGACTGTTTGTTTTGTGTGTGTCTACGTGTTAGTGTTTTCTTAACCCTGATGATAAACTAAGGTGGCTCGAAAGCGCTAGGTTTTATCAAATGTGAAATACAGTTTTGTATGTTTTTAAAAACACCTTAAGTGAATGTTTTTTTATTAAATGATGCATATATATTTTGTGTTGTTTTTAAATAATTATTTTATATATATATATATATATATATATATATATATTAAAATTTAATTATTTATTTATGATTTCGTATATGCATGTTTATTGTTTAATTCGCTTTAAAAATAATATCTGTGCTTATATAATAAGCATGAATTGAGATTTAAAAGTATTTGCGAATGTATTGATTAGAAGCTTTAGAGAAAATAGGATTCTGGAAACATTTTTTATGAGACTGTGTTGACTTAAGATAGAGATGAAATGTCATTTATCGCAAATCCTTTATAAGAACAGTTATTTTTAGCAAAGGCCAGTCTACTAAAAGTTGTTTTATTACGGATTAATGCCGTGAGAATGAACAATGAATCAGAAATATTACATTTAATAATCGTTACTTGAAGCTTTAAAAAGACTTACTTTTCTAAGAAAAAATATTTACTTCTGATTAAGTGTAGGAATTTGTCTGTAACATTTAATATTGTAAGATAAAAGAAACGAAGTCAATAAGGATTGTTTTTTCTGGGATGATATTTAAGGAAAACACATTTTATAAATAAACCCTTATTAAAAGTTTTTCCAAAAGTTATATATTTTTTAAGTATTTTCTATTTTTTAATAAATATTAAGATTATATATTAGAGAAAAATGTCCAGATGAAATAAATATACAGTATTCATTACAGTTTAGAGAAACTGACATTTAGAACAGATTTTGTTTGATAATAACAAAGTATTGACCTTAAATGATGCATGACGTCTTATAATTACTGATTTCAAAATTAAATAATAAATAGTAATTTTTGTTCTTGTAAGTACCTATAAATTTTAATTTACATGTTTATTTTAATCGTAAGTAGAATCACATTATAAACAACTGGAGCTTTTAACTTGAACAGCAGTGGACGAAACTACCGATATCTACTTTTAAACTTTTTCATCTAACAATTTTTCTCTATAAATACAGGGAGTGTCAATAAGAACAAAGATGAAGGTACTAAAATATCAAATTTCAATTTACTCTTAATGTATCTAAAAGTTTTAGTTGCAGTTCCAAGCTTGCTTTAACTGTGATACATTAATTTATTAAAATCACTTAACACACTTAGATTTATTTTGGAAACCTATTATATTTTTTCCGAAAAAACCTAATTTCCCTTACTGTTTTATGTCAGCTGAGTCTATTCAAATTACTGAGTTTGGAGGGTTTGACCCTCGCAAAATATTAATTAAACATATATCGAAGATGTTTAAACGCGTTTTCCGACTAACTATTATTGTACTCTCATCGGTGAAAAGACAGTTTGTAAAGGATTCAATCAAACGTAGTTTGACACTAGCTGTTAGCCAGAATAAGAATACTTGTATATAGATACATAAACTCATTGATGAAGGTTTGCAATGCTACTAGTAAAATAACATTTTTCAGTTGTGAAAATTTACAAATATTTGTTTTTAGATAGGCAAATAGAAGGAATAGGAGACAAATAGGTTTCAAAATATATCATCCAACCAGGGATTTTCAGAATACAGAATATAGGTGAAAACCATTTTTAACACTTTCCAACATAGTTGAAAAGTGTTTATGAATTCGGTTTGTGTGTCTGTCTTTCCGGGCTCTAAGTCACGCAAATATATTAGGTTTATAATGCAACAGATATATGTTATTGAGGTTTACTAAGGCGTCTTCGGTATTGAAAATGAAGTGTGTAGAACTTATAGTTTTTTTACAGGGACACTGAAAAGAAATCCGTTACATTACGGTTTATGGGCAAAAAATACACTATATTGCCAAAGGTGATTGGTCACTTGCGATTTTAGACGTTTTGCTAATTATCTAGAAAAATGCATGAGGAATTAACCTGAAACTGCAGGTGTGTAAACAGTATAGTATAGGTTATATATTTCCGCGAAGATTTTTTCACGAAAACAGATAGGGGACTGTCAACAAATTGAAAAATAACGAATATCTTTTGGATACCCCTGTAAAAACTAATGTAGCAAAGGGGTTCAAACTCTAGATTTTTAATAAGTGGCTAATTGTAATATACTGTGTTCATTTTTATGAGGATAGCATGGAAACTCGTAGAGAAATTAAGGTTTTTATAAAAACCATCCCAAATTTCGCTTAGTTTTTTTGTTCATAATTTGCAGAGTTCTTAATATAAAATAAAATTCTTTTCAGAAAATATGACAAACAACATTGTACATAATACTCTGCATACAGAATTAAAAAGTAATAAAAAATGGATAAAAAATGAGCAGGTTTACTAAAAAATGTTTCACTGCGCATGCGCGAATGCAATCAAAATATAATCTGCATAATATATTAGAAAAGTATATAGAGCAACTTTTGTGAAAGTCTCAAATTCTGAAAATTATCGTCGATAGAATAAGCTCGAAATCCGTAGTTCCCAAAAGGAAGCAAAAATATGAGGGGTTGTATCCAAATATAGTAGTGCGTGAAATATTGTGTACGCTATCTTGGCACTAATCAACAGATATTTGATACAACCCCTCATATTTTTGCTTCTTACCATATACCATATACCATATACCATATATACCATAGTACAATGAATGTTAAAATCGATTTATTTTTTGTATTTTATTACAGCGGCGTTAGATTTCTTTTATAATTTATGTTGTTATTCTGTTTCAAATTAGAATGCTTTATAAATCATATTTTGTATTTTTCTTATCAAAACAACATCATATAGATTGTACATATTCTAGATTTTACATTTTTCTTTTATGTGAAAATCATTGAATAAAATTTATTTTATGATTAAATTTTATAATTATAATCTCTTAATTATGTAGCTTTTTTTAATTAATTTGTTATCTGAAAAGTTGCTCAAAATTAAAACCAGCATTTTATAGGTTTATAAAGATCTTAAAAGTTTTTGGATTATTAAATTTCCTGATAATTTTTTTTTAGATCTATTGAGAAATGTATTGTTCCTGTAAATGCAGAATGTGACTGAAACTAATTCAATATCTACAATGGGCAAAACAACATCTGAAGTTTAATGTCGAGCATAATAGAATTTTTTCTTTACATTTTGAGGCAATTTTGTGCTCAAACATTTATTTTAAAAGGAATACATTTGCAGTTTCTGTACAGACGCATATATATATATATATTATATTATGCATACAAAAATACTTGTACTTAAACACAAACTCTCACTTGGCACAGCTTTTCACCCAATGTGACCTGGTGTCATTAAACCTTATACAACCAATCAACCAACCACACAGTTTCACACTTATTTTATTAGCCAATTTCTCACATTCCATCAATATATATCAATTAAAGAAGCTTCTAATTTCATAAAATATAGCTTATTAATTCATAAAACGTCTATTTATTTATTATTAAGTTAAATCTTTCTATGTTATTTATACGTCTTTTGCCTTTCTCATGTATGTAATATTTAGTCTTAGGATTCAATTCATCCATTATGCCGTTACATAAATGCCAATGATGTAACGTATTATTTGGCTTATAATATTGGAATAATATGATATATACTAAACACTTGCTTAATGACACACTTCACGTAGACGGAAACCACTCAGTTTAACAATTGTATCATGATGTAAGATGATATTACATGCTGTATCGTTCTGACAGTAAAGGATTCCAAATTATAGTGAAAAGCTTTTAACAATAATACACTTCAAGATGTGAAGTAGCGAGGATTGATTCTGTGCAATGCATAAATCATACTTAACTTATAATATGTATGTTCATTCTGTATTCAAAATATATCTATGATTAACAACAATTATTACAAGTTTAAGGAAATAATGTAAGTTGAAAAAGCATTTCATAAATTCGTCTCTAAAAAAGCTATTTGATGCTTCTTTCCTTTTATAGCATACCTCTCGAAATCGTTTTAGGTTAAGAAATTTTAAGCAGTGTTTTTTCATGAAATAGAAAACATTAAATTGAACAAAATCTGATAACTTTGAATTGAAATTTTGCTGTTAATTTGAAAAGTACTGTAGAATTTATATTCAATGTATATTCATGAAAATAAATAAACATAAATCTGTAAACTTCATACATGAAAAATGTATTTTATCGCAGTTACAGAAATAAATATATGAAACTGTGACAAAGGGACTTTTTTATAGGAATGGCATTTTAAAAAAAGTAAATCCAAGAAAGTGTTAAACAATGAGAATTTTTAAAATATTATTAATCCATAAACTTTATTTTTGAGCTACTGGGAACTTCTAGCCTTTACAAGCTGCGCTCGACAATATCCTTCTTGACTCATCTGTATCTAAATATACGTTTAATTTCTCAGTCTATACTAATATTATAAAGAAGTAAAGGTTGTTTGTTTGTTTGTAGGGGGTAATCTCTGGAACTGCCAAACCGATTTCAAAAAAGCGAAAAGTGTTCTAAAAACATTCTAAATTCAATTTCTATAGAATCTTTTGAACTACAGAACTCTTTTCAAAAGTGTTGGTGGCAAATTGATGGAGACAATCTCTGCTCAAATAGGTTACATTTTATGTCGGTACCATTACCCCCAGGCGAGTGCTGGAGCGAAAAACTTTCTAAAATTACGACTTTTGCGATACTGAAGAAGGTAGAAACTTGAAATTTGGAATGGTAGTTACTTGCAAGATGTAAATGCTCTCTAAGAACAAATTTTTAAAAAATTCGAAATTTAAAAGGGAGAAATGAGAGAAAAGCGTTCTAAAAACATTCTAAATTACAATTTCTATGGAATCTCTTGAACTACGGAACCCTTTTCAAAAGTGATGGTGACAAATTGATGGTGACAGTCCCTGCTGTGACATAGGCTATATTTTATGTCGGTGCCACTACCCTCAGGGGGTGCAGGAGCAAAAAAACATTATAAAATTACGATTTTTACGATACTGAAGGAGCTAGAAACTTCAAATTTGGCATAGTAGTTTCAAGATATAAATGCTCTCTAAGAACAAATTGTAAAAAAAATCGAAATTTAAAAGGATGAAATGAATGAAAAGTGTACTAAAAACTTTCTAAATTACAATTTCTATAGAATCTCTTGAACTACCGAACCTTTTTCAAAAGTGACGGTGGAAAATTTGTGGTGACAGCCCCTGCTGTAACATAGGATATATTTATGTCGGTGCCACTAACCCCCGGGTTGCAGGAGCGAAACACGTTCTAAAATTACGATTTTTACGATACTAAAGGAGCTAGAAACTTGAAATTTGGCACGATAGTTACTTACAAGATGTAAATGCTCTCTAAGAATAAATGAAAAATAAAATCGAAATTTAAAAGGCTGAAATGAGCGAAAAGCGTTCTAGAAACATTCTAAATTACAATTTTTATTGAAACTCTGGAACTACCGGAACGATTTTAAAAGTGATGGTGGCAAATTGATGGTGACCGTCCCTGCTGTAATATAAGCTATAGGCTATATTTTATGTCGGTGTGAATATCCCTGAGGGGTATGGTAGCAAAAAATGTTCTAAAATGGAAAATTTAAAATAATGAAGGAAATAGACATTTGAAATTTGGCATGGTAGTTACTTATAAGATGTACACGCTCTGTAAGAACAGTTTAAAAAAATTGTGAAATTTAAAACGGTGAAATGAGCGAAAAGCGTTCTAAAAACATTTTAAATTGTAATTTCTATGGAATCTCTGATACTACCGAACCAGTTTTAAACGTAATGGTTGCAAATTTATGCTGACAGAATCTGCTTTAACATAGGCTATATTTTATATCAGTGTCACTAACCTCAGGTGGTTGCAGAAGCGAAAAACAATCTAAAATTGCAATATTTGTGATACTGAAGAGATTAAAAAATTGAAATTGGGAATGATAGTTACTTATTTGTTATATATAATCTCTCTAATAAGAGTTTCTAAAAAATGTTATAAAATAGTCTAAATTACGATTTCTATGAAATTGTTAAGGACAGAAACTTGAAATTTGACATGGCTGATACTTTTCAAGACGCAATTGCACACCCAGAACAGTTAAAAAATCGAAATTTAAAAGGATGAAAATGGAAAAAACGTTATAAATTACGATTTTTTTTATATTGACAGGATTAGAAACTTCAAATTTGGCATTGAGGTTACGTTTAAGATACAAATGCTCGCTAACAATGATTTGTAAAAAAATTCAAAATTTCAGAGGGCGAAATGAGCGGAAAGCTTTTTTAAAAGCGTTCTAAATTACGATATCTATGGAATTGTTAGGGATAGAAACTCGAAATTTGCCATGCTGTTGCTTTTAAGACATAAATGGTCGCACAGAACAATTAAAAAAAAATCGAAATTTGAAAGAGGGAAATGCGCGAAAAGCGTTCTAAAAACGTTCTAAATTGAGTGAGATTTCTATGAAATTGTTAAGAATAGAAACTTGAAGTTTGCTTGTTGCATTTAAACTGGTCGCACAGAAGAGTTTTTAAAAAAATTAAATTTGAAAGTATGAAAGCGCAAAAAGCGTTCTAAAAACGTTCTAAATTACGATTTATTTGGAACTGTTAATTCTAGAAACTTGAAATTTTGCATGGCTGCTACTCACGTAAATGATCACCTAGAACAATTTACTAAAAATGCGAATTTTAAAGGGACAGGAGCAAAAATAAAAAGTTCTAAAATTGCAATTTATGTGGTACAGCTGGAATATAAGCGTCGTATTTGGCATGGTGATTACTCTTAAAATGCATATGAAGCGACCGGTTTCTAAAAATTCGAAATTTAACAGGCTCAAATGAAGGGGGAAACAATCTAAAAACTATCTAAATTTTGATTTAATTGAATTTATTTGGGTTAGAAACTTGAAATTTAGTATAGAGGAAACTTTTAAGATACATACGCTCGGTGTAATTAGTCGAAATTTAAAGGTGTAAAATGCGCGGAATACGTTATAAATTATGGTTATTTCTAAATCGTTAGGGATGTTGGCGCCACTCTTGGCTTCAAATATCGCTTGGCGATAAATGTAACTCAGAAGTTGTTTTGTTCTTGTTTCGTTCGGTTGTTCCATGGGGAGCTCCGAAAACCAATTCGTCGTAAGTAAATAAAAAAAATGGTTCGTTTGTAAAAGGTTGAAATTTTATTGCTAGTAGATTAATTTACAGTCCACTTAAAATCGTAATCGTCGACATGGTTCCGCTCGCGGAGAATAATCAGCCATCATAGGATTATATTTCGTTTTTGTTTAAAGAAAAAAAAAGAAATCGGAAAAATAACAATGGATATAAAGGTGTTGAATCAAAGGAGGGGCAATATCAAAGCCCAAATCACGAAGTTAACAAATTTTATAGCCGATGAGGCACAAGAAATAGACTCAGTAGACATTCTGAACAAAATTGAGAATTTGAACAAGTTAGAAGATAAATTAGACGACTTGAAAATGGAGTTCTATAAAATTTTGAAAGATGAAGAAATGGATAAATGTGATTCTGAATTTGAAGAAATCGAACAAGATCTCCAAACTCTCAAGGTAAGATTTAAAAGGCTTATTGATAACTCTAAAAGTAAAAATGTTGATAATAATGTTGAAAATAATGGTGTTAAAACAAAAAATTTAAATGTCAAATTACCTGAAATTCCATTGCCGAAATTCGATGGTTCGTATGAAAATTGGAATAATTTTCAGACTCAGTTTAATAGTATAATTGATTCAAACGAATTGTTAACAAATGATCAGAAACTTTTTTATTTGCAATCCTCTCTTGTCGGGACAGCGAAACAAATACAAAGTACTGATGACACATATGAGTCATTATTTGAAGCACTTAAAAAAAGATTTGACAATAAAAGATTAATAGTTAACAGTCATATTAAATCATTATTAATGTTAGATAATATTTGTACTGATTCAGCTGAAAAATTAAGAATGCTGCTTGATTGTATTTTAAAGCATGTAAGAGCTTTAAAGGTTTTAAATGTCGAAATGAACAATTTTAGTGAAAATTTATTGATTAATATTATTTTGACAAAATTGGATCGAACAACATGTAAGGAATTCGAAATGACATTAACAACGACAGATCTACCCAGATGGGATAACTTTATCGAATTCTTGCAAAATCGTGTTCAAATATTAGAAAACCTTCAAGGAACACAAATAAATTCGCAAAAATTTAAAACCCAGAACAAACAAAAAACTTTTATTCTGAATTCTAATTCATGCCCTGTTTGTAAAAAATTACATGCAATTCATCAGTGCCCTGTTTTTCTAAAAATGACTCCAATTCAAAGATTTGATGAAGTAAAAAAGAATAAACTTTGTATAAATTGTTTAAATGATTCGCATATGCTTTCGAAGTGCGGTTCAAAATATAGCTGTCAACGATGTTTTCTCAAACATAACGTGTTATTTCATCGTGATAAAAATAAATCATTTCAAAATAAAACGTCATTAAATAGCCCCGATTCTGAAATTGAAATCTCTTTGGCTCCAGACGGTCGTTCTGGTACAGAAAATGATGAAAAACAAATAAACAGATGTATCGGAAATATCTCAGAGTTTTTCATCACATAATAATGAAAGTAAAAAAGCAGTTCTTTTGTCTACGGCATATATTTATATTTATAGTCCGATACATAAATGTTTCGTGCAGGTCAGAGGGATCCTGGACAGCGGGAGCCAAACTAACTATATTACGCAAGAGATGGCCTCTTATTTGGGCTTGAAAAAAGAAAAAATAAATGTTTCCGTTAGTGGATTAGGTGGAAATGCCTTTAATGTTAAAGGGAAAGATAAGACGATAATTCGTAATAAGAATGCTTCATTCTCTTCACCTAGCGAATTTTTTGTTGTTTCGAAAATTACTGATTGTGTACCTTCGTCAAATATTAAAATTGATAAAGCATTGTTACCAAATAGGGTATTGTTAGCTGATCCTACTTTCGACATACCGGGAAAAATTCATTTAATAATTGGGGCAGAACTCTTTTATGAGATAATAAAAGAAGGAAAAAATCGCATTTCACCAAATTTAATGTTTCAAAATTCGGTATTTGGCCTTATTGCTACTGGAACTGTTAAAATGAAGAGTTCTAATTCATATTGTGGATTGACATTTAAGTATGAAATTGAGAACATTGAATCTAATCTTAAAAAATTTTGGGAAATAGAAAATATTTCATCTGACCGTTTTCTAAGTAAAGAAGAAGAATTCTGTGAATCTCATTTTCAAAACACCCACAAACGAGATAATACCGGACGGTTTATTGTTGAAATGCCGATTCAAACGGATCAATTGAATTCATTGGGAAATTCGAGAAAATTAGCAGAAAGGCGTTTACATCAAACAGTAAAGAGATTGGAAAATAATAGTGCTATGAAAAAACTTTATTGCCAATTTTTAAACGAATATGAAACATTGGAGCATATGGAAAGAACTTCAGTCGAAGATTCTCGCTTAGTAGTTTATTACATGCCTCATTATGGCATTTTTAAACCGTATAAATCCTCTACTAAACTAAGGGTTGTCTTTAATGCCTCTGCACCTACCACAACCGGAAAAAGCTTGAATGATATTTTGCTTTCCGGTGAAGTTAAGGAAGATCTTTTTGATATTTTGTTAAGATTTCGGAAATATAAGATTGCTTTAACTGCGGACATTAAAAAAATGTTTCGGCAGATTTTGATAGATCCTTCGCAAAGGGACCTTCTACGCATTCTTTGGAAGGATTACGAAAATAATTCCACAATTGCCTTTAAATTGAACACGGTCACTTATGGAACTAAATGCGCCCCTTTTTGGCAAAATCTATTCTTTCTGATAGCTAAATGGACGATATCGTGACTGGATCCCCAGATTCAGACTCGGCAATAGTCCTGAAAAATCAATTAATTGACATATTTCTTTCTTGTGGAATGGCTTTGCACAAATGGAATTCAAATTTGAATGAGCTTTTAAATCATGACGAAATCGAAGATGTCTCCTTTTGCACTAAGTCTGACACTTCAGCTAAGACTCTAGGTATGGTTTGGCAATCCAACAAAGACCAATTTGCGTTTAGAGTTTCGGTGAAAGAGCAAGAATCATACACCAAAAGACAGGTTCTTTCTGTCATAGCAAAATTGTATGATCCGCTTGGGCTCATTGGCCCAATTATTTCCAAGTCTAAGTGTTATCTTCAAAAATTATGGTTGTGTAAACTAGGATGGGACGAGAACATTCCGGAACCTCTTGCTAGTGATTGGTGTAACTTCGTAAGCTATAGTAACTTCGTAAAACTATAGAAAATATAACAATTAGTCGATACATTTTAACTCCTTCTACAGAAGCAATATTTGTTATTGGTTTCGCTGACGCTTCCATAACAGCTTATGGTGCTGCAGTTTATATATATTGTTTAAATCCATCCAACTCGACCACATCAAACCTCATTGCAAGCAAATCAAGAGTGTCACCTCTAAAGACCATTTCTGTGCCAAGGTTGGAACTATGTTCCTGTTTGCTTCTTTCTCAACTTGTCGCCAAAATTCTCCCTTCCTTACAACTAGACATTCAAGGAGTAATTTTATTCTCAGACTCAACTATAGCATTGGCATGGATAAAAACCTCTGCTCATCTATTAAAAACTTTCGTAGCAAATAGAGTCTCAAAGATTCAGTCTCTCACTGAACAATTTTTATGGAAACACATTCCTTCTAGTGATAATCCAGCTGATATAATATCTCGTGGAACATTTCCTCAGGAACTCTCAGATATGGAACTGTGGTGGAAAGGTCCATTATTGACTAATAATATCTTGGACTTGACAGAAAAAGAGGAAAAAACTGACTTTCCAAATGATGATGCATATTTAGACGAACTTAAATCGAACAATACTATTAATTTGCATTTAATTAATCAGGACTCTAATGACTTTCTGAACAATTTTCGTGCCTTAAGTAACAGTTATTTTAAGTTAATTTGTATTTTAGTTTATATTTATAGATTTATTTATAATTGCAAGCACAAAGAAAGTATAGTAGGGCCTATTAAAAAGGAGGAATTTTACCGAGCAAAGACTAAATTGGTCAGGTTGGTTCAGGTAATGTATTTCGACAGAGAAATGAAGGCGCTCAAGAAAGGTGAGAAACTAAAGGATAGTCGAGTAAGTAATTTAAATCCTTTTCTTGATAGGGATGAAATTATTAGGGTTGGTGGTCGTTTAGATAAATCAAATTTATCTTATGATAAAAAACATCCGATTCTTTTACCGAAAGATCATAGGCTTACCCTTATAATTTTCCAGTATTTTCACTTAAAAAATTTTTATGTTTGTGCTCAAACCTTGCTTCATTTTGTGAGACAAGAATTCTGGCCTTTAAATGGCAGAAACATCGCTAGAAAAATCGTGCATAATTGCATTGTTTGTTTTAAAAACAAACCTAAAATTGCAGAACAAATCATGGCATCGTTACCTAAAGAAAGGGTAAATATCAACCCCCCTTTTACAAATTCAGGGATTGATTTATGTGGCCCATTTTTTATAAAATACAAAAACCAACGTAAAGGAGTTTTTAGTAAAATTTATGTCGCAATTTTCGTCTGTTTTGCTACTCGTGCAATTCACTTAGAAATAATAACAGATTTAACTTCTGAAGCCTTAATAGCTGCCTTAAAAAGATTTGTAGCTAGGCGCGGAATTTGTGCCACCATCTTTTCCGATAATGCCTCTAATTTTGTTGGTGCGAATTCAGAATTAAAAAAATCATAAAATTGTAAAAAATCAATCCGAGGAATTGGCTGCTTACTTATTGGCTAATTCAATTTCTTGGAAATTCCTTCCTCCTAGATCCCCTAATTTTGGTGGCTTGTGGTAGGCAGGAGTAAAATCCTTTAAGCACTATTTAAAAAGAACTATTGGAGATTCAAAACTAACTTTTGAGGAATTTTTAACTGTCGTTAATCAAATCGAAGGTATTTTAAACAGTAGGTCTCTAACACCTTTATCTTCGGATCCAAATGACTATGAAACGTTAACCCCAGGACATTTTTTAATCGGCCGCCCTATAAATAGCATCTGTGAACCAAACTTGACTGACCTTGCCAATAATAAACTTAGTCATTGGCAGCAAATTACAAATATTAATCAATTAATTTGGAAAAAATGGAGTAGAGATTATTTAAATAATCTTCAACAGCGAACAAAATGGTTATTTGAAAAGGAAAATATTAAAATTGGAAGTATGGTTTTATTAAAGGATAGTAATTTGTCCATGTGCACCTGGTCAGTCGGTCGCATTCAAGGCGTTATTTGTGGGAGCGATGGTAAAATTAGGGTTGTGCTTGTAAAAAACTCCAAATGGTACATTCAAACGAGCAATTTCTGGTGTTAGTATTTTGCCCATAAATGATCCTTTATTATAATGTAAATATTTATTTTTCTTGTATTCTTGTGCATTTATATTTTAAAATTTTTTACAGTAACTTTGTATTTTAATATTATAATTTGATTGAATTGTATATTTGTATTATTGATTGAATTGAAACTTGTATTATAAGTGAAGATTTATTGTTAAAAGGAAAAAATTAATTGTTCACAACGAAGGACATTTAAGATATGTTGCTGAAATAAATATTTCAGTGGTGGCCGGTATGTTGGCGCCACTCTTGGCTTCTAATATCTCTTGGCGATAAATGTAACTCAGAAGTTGTTTTGTTCTTGTTTCGTTCGGTTCTTCCATGGGGAGCTCTGAAAACCAATTCGTCGTAAGTAAATAAAAAAAATGGTTCGTTTGTAAAAGGTTGAAATTTTATTGATAGTAGATTAATTTACAGTCCACTTAAAATCGTAATCGTCGACAAAGGATATAAACTTAAAATTTGACATGCCTGTTATTTTTTAGACGTTAATACTCGCACAGAAAAGTTTTTACAAAATTCGAATTTAAAAAAGGTACAGAATCAAAAAACTTTCTAAAATTGCGATTTTAGGAAATGCTGCTGGTCTAGAAAGTTGAAATTTGGCATGGTTTCTATTTTTAGGATTTCAGTGCCCACTATGAATGTTTTTTTAATCGAAATTTAAAAAAGTGAAATAAGAAAACATTCTAAACTATGACTTATCTGAAATTGCTAGGGATAGAAACTTGAAATTTTATATGGCTGTTACGTTAGGGACACGCATTCTTCCACAGAGCAATTTTTAAAAGTTTAGAATTTTTAATGTGTGGAGGAACAAAAAAGATTTAAAATTTCAATTTCTGTGATATAGTTATTACAGAAATTTCCTTAACTAGAAGATTGGAACTTGGCATGATGCCTACTTTTAAGATGTAAATACTCGCTTAGACCTGTTTCTTCTAAAAATTTCTAAATGAAAAATGAAAAATGAAATGAAAAGGAAACGGTCAAAATACTTTCTAAATTACCATTAATTTGGAATTATTTTTAGCTCCCTATCATTCATTTGAGTCTTATGTTCGCCTAATGCAGTATAAGAATGAAGTTTACTCAAAATATGACTTAATTAGTAATTTTTGAATTATCTGTGGCAGTAAAATTTCCTCTATTGAAAATACACCCACGAATACCACTTGCCATTTTTAAGCAATTATGCGAGCAAAGCCTCGGTTTTTGCTAGTTTTTTAATAAAATAACATAGCTGAAAATGTAGAAACTCAATAGCCATTCAAAGTTTCATTTACGTACTTTTAACTGTGCTTCATTTATCATTAAAAAATACATTAACCGATGAAAAATGCACATATCGATTTAAAAAAGAGGTAATTTTCCCAATCAAATTATTTTCGCATGTAATACTAATTTTAAAGTTTTGTTTATTTGTTAATTTCCACGAGAAAAAGTATATTTTAATTGAAAAAACACTGTTTGGAAATATTATTGTTCGATCTTTTTAAAATCTAGTATTATTTGTGAAAAGGTGGATATTTCAATATATAAATTACATTTCTATTAAAAAAATGAAATTTTGGATAAAACTTTGGATATATTTTTTAAAAACTCCAAAAGCGGGAAATTTTTTTTAAATGATTCGACACTCCAAACTACAATCTAGTCATGTATATGACTGCAAATGAACTTTAAACTGCAAGTTCTTAATTCAATACAACTTGCGTAACAAAATTTCCTTGACCGATTTTAACGTTAAATTGCGATTAAAATAATTTTTAGATATAAAAACTGAATTTTTCAGGTGTGTGTATCATAAATGTATCTATAAAACAACAAGCTTTCATGTTTTTATATACAATAACTTTTGTAAGATATACCAAGAACAAGAAAAGGACAGAAAAGATTGCGCAACGGCAGCGAAGACATTAGTAACTTTTTTAGAATAGAAATATAAATGTTGATATTATTGTTGTAATAGTGTTGTAGTCACTTCATGCTGCTTTACAAATTACAATATTTTCTGAAATGCTTTAATAGTTCTACATTTTTATTGCATATTATTTTCACATTAAATATTATTTCTTATTACAACTGTATTAAAATACTCGATTTTTTGCGGCATAACCACAGTTCGTAATCAAAATAACAGATTTTTTTTTCAGTTTAAGATATTTTTTTAATTTCTAGAGTCATTCTACAGGAAATTTTTTTAACATCGGTTATGCAAAGAAGAGTTGAAATTAAAAACTTTTCTGTTAACATTCAGTAACCAATGCACATAAAGAACCAGCCACAAATTAAACAACAATGTGTATTTCTGATCATCTGTATCATAAAAAGTTGGAACGGATCTGTGATTATCACATATAGGTGCAAAGATAGTGCGCAATTTCGTAAGAACAGAAATAATTATATTGAGTTGAAGGATTATTCAGGGATGTTTTATTAATTACATTTAAAAATGCTCGTAGTAATGAAACGAATAGCCAGATTATTCTAAATAATTTTGTGTTCGTTGAAAGAGAATTTTTTGCTACCGGATATTGTGTTTTGATATTGAATTTTATTCACTTTTGTATATTTCAGGTACATTAAAATAGAATGGAAATTGGACAAAACTGAGAATTGTTTATACTACTTACTCATTGCATTTAAATAATGTGTTAAGGTCCCCAACATTACTCGTGAGGTCTGTAATATTTAATGGAGGAAGATCATTATTTCAAAGACCACTACGTCGTTCTTTTTCTCTCTTCAAAAATAATAATTTTGATATCAACGACGAATCACACACCAGTCGACCAATTGCGTTCCATGAAAAGCGACTGAAGCATCATCTGCACAAAACTGCACATCAAACGACAAGGTATACAATTTGAATAAAAACGCTTATGAGTTCAGCCCATTACTAAAGAAAATATATCAATTTCTTTCAAAAAGTTACTAGTTTTTTTTTCTAATAATAGTCCTATTCAACGAAACTTGAAATGATTGCAGGTCCTATTTTGAGGAACTCTTCAAGAGTAACAGAGATGAATTTAATATTTCAGTTGTGTTTGGACACGCAAATGTTGGATTTAAACTTGCAATTGTGGAGGTCGAAAAAGAACTCCTTAACACTTTAACGGATAAAGCACTTCAATTCCAGAAATGTTGAAATAAATGATTGACACCGGAAATTATAAACAAATTTATTTGTATATAACAAAAAAGCGATATATCACATACATAATAAATGGAAAACATTTCTATTAAAATTCGGCTGTCATTGTGGAATTTCGTAATTAAAGTTTTTTGGTTTCAGAGGGAAACCAATGACAATTAAAGGGTTAAGGGAAAAAATGGTAGACAACCTGGAGTTGGTGGAGTAAATCTGAAAATTATAAAATATAATGGTAAAAGCATTGTAAAAATAATAACCTAATTGTAAAACAGTATCTTGGCAGGAGATACACTACCATAAGAATTAAAGGAAGTCTATTTAATACCAATTTTTTAAAAAGGACCATAAAACTTTGCAGAAACTACAGATTGATATGAGTTCCATCTCCAGCAATAAAAGTAATCGGAATAATTTTAAGGAATAGACTTGGAGACTAGTTTGAAAGTAGAACACTTGTAGAACAAAGTGGCTTTCGAGCAGGTATCTTGCGTCGACAACATGTTTGTCCTAAGACAATTACTGAAAAACAGAGTGACAAAGGCAGAACAACAGAACTTTATTTCTGTATCTGCAAAAAGCTTCTGATCACGCGCCACGAAATTTGCTTTGGAAAGTAGTTAAAATGGAAAAGTCAGTTAAAAAGGTAAAGTTAATTGAAAAGGTCTAGCTGGGTAAATAAAATATCATTAAAGCATTTTATTACAAAAACATGTGTCGAGTTAATGTTGAAATAAGATGTCTGAACCGTTCATCACTAGTAAAGACCTTCTGCAAGGTTGTTACCTGTCACTAACTTTAATTAATATATATATTGATATCTGTCTGAGACAATAGACGAGGAAAAATAGTAAAATGAGTTATGGAACTTAATCATATTAAAGATACTGATACTCTTATTAATCACCGATGATCAAATCTTCATAGCAGAAGAGAAAGATGACACCATGTAAATGTTTTGTAAATTAAAGAACACTTATAGCGAATGGGGATTAAAGATTAATATTAGTAAAAACGAACAACCTTACAACAAGTAAGAAAGCTATTATTTTATTGGATGATATATATATATATAAATATATAGGTGTATATATATATATATCAGGATATGATGTTATATCATATATATAACAGATATACATATATACATATATATTTGTATATATATATATATCAGGATATGATGTTATATCATATATATAACAGATATATATATATATATATATAAGCAGTAACCACCACATTATAAACAAAACAGCCATATATTCGTGTGAACAGCGCAGAAGCTGCATATTAAAACACACAAATTCAATATAATCCAGCAAAAACAAAATTTTGGCCTGAACTAGCACCCCCCCCTCACCAGAAACAAGACAACACAAGAAAACACAGTGGAAAATATATGTAAAAATAAACAGACACAGAAACAAGCTGCGGCCTCATCAGCAGTGGGTAAATTCAAAGGCAGCCAAGCATCCGAACAAAAAGATTAACAATTAGTGGCAGTGGGTTTCGGCCAGAGCGCTGCGTAGCAAAAATTCAAAATGTACAGAAACATATTTGAATACTACTTAACAGACGCTCCCCCACCGTACCCTACACCACAATATTAAGCGAATGCTGTACCAATATCACAATACTGAAACACCATAGTTGAAACAAATGTCTCTTCGAAAATACACACAACCAATTTAGCCACGTTGCCACAATTAAAAAAGTAAAACATGATAAACAATTCAAATCCGTCATTCAGTACACAATCGAGATTCGTTCCATGTCGGATGCCAACAAACACAGTCATTATCATAAAACCGTCCTTTTCAGGCTTCAGGAAGTACGAGTCATTTACTGTTGAATGTAAGCAATCTATCAATAATGGCGGCAGTCTGCAAAATCTGAATATTTTTTGATAAATTTTAGAGTGATATTGTTTTTATAATATAAATGACTGATAAAATAAAATAGTTCCTTATTAAACAGGTTTTTATTAGAACAAATTCTGTAGAAACGGTAAATTTTACTAATTATAATATTTATATATATACGTTTGTGAATATTTGAAGACCAATGAATTAATTGATTCACATTAAACGGAAAACTGGTACGCTTATAAAAAACTGAAATTTGTAATCCATTTTTAATCAAAATTTTTAGATCAAGATAATTAGCGAACTTGTTATCATCATTAGTCTTCTTTAATACTAAAGAGTCAGTGTAAATTACTTGAGAAATCACCCCAAATTCTTCATCGAAATTTAAAACAATTAAATCATCTATGTATCTGTATGCAATAAATCGAACATCAGCTGTATTGATATTATATTGAAACTCATAATAAAATTAAAATAAAATAGCGGCCGTAGATGAATAACTCGTACCCATCCAGATACCATTGATTTGCGACTATATTTTGGAACCTGTATAAACATAATTGTTATAAAGACAGAAATGACATAATTTGAAAAATAAAGTAGAGTTGAAATGCATGACATCTAAAACCAATTCAGCTATCTTTAAAAGTGCTTCCTTTAAGCTATTAATAGGGATATTTGTAAATAAATTTTCGAAATCATAAGTTTGGATGGAATGTATATTATCACTTTTTATTTTCTTTGCAATTTCATAACTATTCGAAATTATGCAAAAACAGTTAGTATCCTTGTATTTGTATTTTAACATGTTTAAATCTTTTTTAAGCAGCTCTTCGAATTTCTTATTGAAGTTATTACCAATACTATTGACACTACTGCATATAAACCTGTATTTAACCGGTATTTTATGAAATTTGGGGGGAATAAATAAAAATATAAATGATAAGTTTTTATTGCAAGGAAAAGGAATCTTAGTTTGTTTAGAAAATGCCAGATGCTTTTTAATAAGTGTTTGTACTGAAGAGTTATACATTTTGTAGGTTAAACTATTATTCAGCTCTGCATTGAGCATTTCAGCATAATATTTTTTTCAAATAATTGCAAAATTACCAGCAGCCTTATCGACTGGACAAAAAACAAAAATTTCTTTCAACTTTGTTATTTCATTTCTAATTTCCGCATTGAGATTATAATATGTATATGCAGAATTATTAATAAAACTATTTTGAAAAGATTTAAAATCATTTAATATATGAAGTTTCCAATCAGTAAAAAGGGAGATTGGTTTATTATATTTGTAACTTAAATTTAAAATAAAAGTGTTCAATTCAGCTTTAAATATTTCCAATGATCTCTTTTGATTTAATCTTTTATTAATACGATACTTAGTACCAAAATTCATTAAATTACGGAGGCATACGTTAGCAATAATGTTTAGATTTCCAGTTACAATGTGCTGACTATTGCTATCCAAGAAAGTTAAATTTTCATAATCCTTACAATGGCAATCTAAATTAAGGTAAGAGTCAAGATTTTGAGAAACATTTCTATAATTAAAAAGCGTACTGCCTAAAGTTTTTGTATATTTATAATTTGAAATAATTGTAATATTTCTAAGTGGAAATATGCTATTATAATGAGAAATAATTTTACTCAACTGTAAATGATTAAAACTTTTCTGTTGAAATGTACATACAAAATAAACTTTATCAATACTTGGAGGTTTGTATACGCCAACTTTATACAGCAAAATATCAGTAACTAAATCAACAAAATGCGAATTAGCACACTCAAACTTTTTAACTTATGCTGTAATTTTTTTAAGAATTTTAAGTTTTAAACCAAATAAAATTGTTTTAAGTTCCTTGATATTATAACTATTGCTAAATACATTACATAGTTCCTGTAAAATAATAGAGGGGTTTATGTCAGAATATTTTCTCTGTAATAGTTTATTATTGTGACTTCCACGTCTACCTCTATTGTAAAGAAACGAAGGTGTAAATACTGATGAAAAAAGATTATATTTACATGTAGAATGTCCAATTTTTGATAACTTTGTATTCAGTCCATACGAATATAAAGTTCTTAAACGAAGTATGTAAATACTTTCACTCCTTAATCTGAAAGGATCATCAATAATTTGTCCTAAAACATGAATTTTAACATTATTAAAGCCATGTATGTGAAAGTGTCTAATTTCAAAAGACGAATTAGGATCATCTTTACTAGATGAAGATCTGTGATTGTTCATTCTCATATGAAGCTCACCGGATGTTTCACCTACATATTTCTGATTTCAAATTGTACAGGTTAAAAGGTATATGACATGTGTAATTTTTCAGAGCTGGAAATTTAAGTTAACCATATTATGAGTGTATGTATTAGCAGATAAATCTACATAAGGTCAAGTTTTACATCTTTTATCTCTACATTTTTCCAAAACCATAATTATATTATTATGGTTATATATATATTGGTACAGCATTTGCTTAATATTGTGGTGTAGGGTATGGTGGGGGGAGCGTCTGTTAAGTAGTATTCAAATACGTTTCTGTACATTTTGAATTTTTGCTACGCAGCGCTCTGGCCGAAACCCACTGCCACTAATTGTTAATATTTTTGTTCGGATGCTTGGCTGCTTTTGAATTTACCCACTGCTGATGAGGCCGCAGCTTGTTTCTCTTTCTGTTTATTTTTACATATATCTTCTACTGTGTTTTCTTGTGTTGTCTTGTTTCTGGTGAGGGGAGTGGTGCTAGTTCAGGCCAAAATCATGTTTTTGCTGGATTATATATATATATATATATATATACAAAATGTTGAAGGAAATTCGATGGATCTGTCATTAATAAATATGAATCATGCCAAATAGATGTAAAAAAGGGAATTGTTGAAGGCAGAAAATCAATTGGGATGCTGAATTCTGTTGTGTTGAGTAGTAAATTTTCTCTCCAAATCTAAATGATAATTTATAGTTCATGCGTGGAAAGCATTTTACTCTATGTTTCTGAGACATTGACTTTTATTCCTTCCCTAAACATGAAACTTCTCTGTACTGAAATGGACTTCTGAAAAATATCACCATGCAAGTCAAACAGGATGTTAAACAGACGATTTAATATAATAAGCGGTGCATGTTCGCATAAGAAGAGCGGCTACCACAAACCATTTTAAAATGGCGCCCGAAAGGGAAACGATGGAGGATTGACAAAGAGAGACTTGAACGAATTATATTAATGAGTTATTGAAGGCTTAAATTTTAAGTGGTGTTATTGCCCTGAACAGTAAGAAAGGGAAAAAACTCTCAAAAATACTTTTTGATCGAGGAAACTCGCTGCTTAATGGAAATTCTTAAGGATGATGATGTGTGTATTACAAAAGAAGAGCGGCTACCAGAAATCATTTTAAAATGCAGCCCGAAAGTGAAACGAAGGAGGAACTGACCAAGAGAGACTTGAACGAATTATATTAATGAGTTATTGAAGGTTTAAATTTTAAGTGGTGTTATTGCCCTGAACAGTAAGAAAGGGAAAAAACTCTCAAAAATACTTTTTGATCGAGGAAGCTCGCTGCTTAATGGAAATTCTTAAGGATGATGGTGTGTGTATTACAAAAGAAGAGCGGCTACCAAAAATCATTTTAAAATGCAGCCCGAAAGGGAAACGAAGGAGGAACTGACCAAGAGAGACTTGAACGAATTATATTAATGAGTTATTGAAGGTTTAAATTTTAAGTGGTGTTATTTCCCTGAACAGTAAGAAAGGGAAAAAACTCAAAAATACTTTTTGATCCAGGAAACTCGCTGCTTAATAGAAATTCTTAAGGATGATGATGTGTGTATTACAAAAGTTTTATTTCAATTCATCCTGTTATGTTACCGCCGGATGTCCCACAAATTCTTAGATAATATAAAACGTTAAAAACGATCAACAAATTACCACATTAGAGTTCCGTTTGCCCCTAATGAAGTTCAAACATTTGACTGTTTTCGCACATTTTAAAGATCAGTGTTTTTCTAAGGTCCACATTACAAATTATTTCGTAAAATATTAAGATTTTACATGAGCCATTCTTTTACAGTATGTATTACAAGAATGGAGGTTCGAGACAGCATGTTTAGGACCACATGAATGAACACCGATCCTGATTAGTTATTAAAATCAAACTTTACATATGTATAAATTCTGCAATTTTCAACACCGTAGTTATTGAATAAAAAATAATAATTGACAATATAATACATGAATTCGTACATACTATTCCTATATAAGTTTCTCATAAACTTCATCCCTTACTGATTAACGCATTTTGTTCAAGGAACATAACCTGTATATTGTATATTATTTGAAAAGTAAGCTGAACAGCTCCGTTAAAAGTTCATTCGTATTCTTTGCTTGAGCTAGAAATATTTCGACAGTTTGACACGTCTTGGGTTGCAAAAACTGGACTCCGATACTTCTGTTTTATGTATTTTATGATTTTTTTAAATGACACTCCGTATATATTACACTTCTGACACTCCGTATATATTATGTCTCATAGTAAAGGGATTTTTGCTCAATATTTCATAGTACAAATTCAAATGTTTTTCGAGGTAACTGCGTTCGCTACCTCGTGTTGTGCTACTAAAAAAAAAATAGTGAGGTGTAAATTATTTTGTCTTTTACATGTCTGAAATCTTTTCAGAATGGGTACAGATAGGTAAAACATAAACCATGCTTCGAAATAAAACTGCATTAAATCCAGTTAAAAGTAAAAAAAAAAAAGTAATATCAGAAATAAAAAAAATATTAATATTCGAAGTTTTTGGAACAATATTTTAAAAAGGCAAAAGATTAATGAGTGAAGAAATATGAAGAAACAAAAATAACTGTTAAAGCTAACTTATTGTGATTTTTTTTGTTGATTTCTAAATGTATATTTTTTTATTACGAAAAAGTAAGGGTAAATGCTATAATGAAAATTATAATATACTAAACTAAAAAATAATTACATTTTAAAATCTGATATTAATTTTATTAAACATGCAATCAAATATTTTAACAGTTATTTATCTCCGTAAGTTCATTTTGAGCCGCAACTATTTTATGAATCCTTTTTAAAGTCTTGAGGGGAAATTAATTAATGAAAATTTTAAAACGTGTTGAATGATGTTGAAAAATTTAAATACAAAAATTTACACTAAAATTAATTAATCAGATTATTCATATAAGTCTATCCAAAAATACAAGCGTAATTCAGATGACACGCATTCAACATTTAGCTTTTCAACAATTCTTAATATATTAAAGTAATTTTATTTCTTTTCACGCAAATTAATGACATATTTATTTTGTTTTTCCAATTGTTATTAAACTTTATAATTTTCACTTATTATTCCTATTAAATATAAAATAAGTTTCGTCAAAAATTCCCTGAGAAAGAAAGGATAATATTACGAGTTCATTAACAAATTTTGAAACATCTTTAATTAGTTTAACACTTTTTTCCTAAAATTTAAAAAACAGAGAAAAATATAAAACGCTTAAGAATAAAACTATGATTAAAACGCTTTTGCGTTTAAAAATTGAGAAAAATATTAATTAGCTGCCTACTTGATTAAAGAATTTTAAGGCTCATTCTTGTATCTTTTTTGAAAAGTGTAATGCATTTCAATTACATCGATCTATTTTAATTAGCATATAACTTAAAATAATGTTAATTTTTTATTATACACTTTATTCTCTCAAATCAATATTAAGACAAAGAAATGAAAACTACTAAATCGAGCGCTAATGGGCTTGAATAAAATGTTCAAAATAAGATACTAACTTACATATTTGTATCTTTCAAGATTAAAAATTCTATTCATTTAATAGAATGCAAAATGCATTATAATTGGTTATGTACAGGATCTCATTAATGAAACAAATTGAATATTGTTTGAACGTTAGATAGTTTTATTTAAGTTTTTCATTATTTACACATGAGGATAAAGAAAATTAAAATATGAATTTCTTGAAGTGTTTAGTATTTGAGGAGGGAAGGAAAGGAAATCTCTCATTCAAGTTCTTTTAAACTCACTAAAGTATGCGTATCGTAACGAAAAGTGTCGCTTAATCTCTTGTGTATACACACACACACACATAAATATATTTTTTTGAGGGGGTGGGATCTATTTAGATATTCCCATAAGAAGACACGATAAGTCAGGACTATAGGATTGAAAATCATTTGTCACAGCCATTTATCATGTTTCTTGTGGTAACAGAATTATCGGAGTGTTTTATGACTAAGCATCGATCAGGCTACGCTGTCTTGGAGGAGCCTTTCATGTTCTCAGTTGCTTTCTTTCATGTGGTCAATCTTCAGAAGCTCGTCTAGAGGTCAGAGATCAGCATAGAAGATCTCTGACATTCTTATCAGTGCCTCTTTCTTTTGTTGTGTCTCCCGTTTCTGTTGTTGATTACCACATAACTTTTTGAAGAAAAAAAACAGTGAAATAATTTACGAATTTTTGTCGCGGATTGTTGAAAACGCAATTTAAACGCACCTTAAATCCAAGTCGTTGTGTGTTGAATATAGAGAAGATTCATCAATACTGAAAGTATGCGTTTCAGGTATCAGGTCCTTCATGAAATAACTTCTTTCAAACATGTGGGTAAGTGTGATCGAAGATCGCTCGAAGGGTTTCGTTTAATATTCCTTTCAAAACACTTTATCCTTTCTTTAATAAATTCCAACAAATTTCATTTAGCAAAAAAAAAAAAAAAAAAAAAAAAAAAAAGTCATGTTTTTTATAAAGTAAAAATTTACTGGTCTATTTTTTCGTTTTTTTGAATATCTAAACCAGCTGGATAGCGGGCCAAGCCCGCTATTATATTCTGTCACACTAATATCCGTCATACGGACTAAATGCAATATTTAAAAAAATAATTTCAAAATTAAACAAATTGTACACTTTCAAAATGCTAAAATATGCGAATATTTCCATAATCGGATTGTTGTCACGATTCAATATGTTTCTAAAACTCATATATTTACTATTTTCTGTTATTTATATTGATACTCGCTTTGTATTCTCAAACATTTGAAAAAGGTTAAACTTCCCATATGACGTCAAATTTTCTTTTTAATTCTCTAATGACGAGATTTTAATCTGTTTTGTTTACTTACTCATACTCATACTCCTTGTATTATTGAGAAATCTTAGACATTTTTCGTTTTATTACGACTATGACGTCAATCAATTTTATTTCCTATTAATCTTTTTTTTTTTTCATTTGGTGAAACTTTTTATTTCATTTTTCACGTGGAAATCGTCTGATAGAAAATTAATTATTGTAGAAAGAATTTTATCGTGGATTTTTAATTTTTGGCATCGGCTATAATGAAAAATGTTTAAATTTAATTAGAAAAGGCTGTTAGAATTTTGGTTTTTTATCTCTATTTATTAAAATAATACGAATTTTTCAAATTTTAATATTTTCAGCTCTTTACAGCTGATATTCAGATTTATACACTAAGTTTTAACTCTGTAAGTTACATAATTTCTGAGACTGGCTCTGTGACAGACAGACAATAGAGCGGGAGCAATAGGGTTTCGTGAGATGAACGAAACCCTAAAAAACACACATGACGATATAGACGATATACACATCCTAAATTAAGAATAATGACCAGACACTTTCGATTTAAGTCATTTTGTACAATATCTACATAAATATTTCATGAATCATCCTTGAAATTTGACCTTATATTTTACAGTCTAGATTTAGTCCGGAGAGAAATTACTGAGTTATCAATATTTTAAATAAAAATAATATTTGCGATCAGCTTGTAACACAAAAGGCTCTAGTGTCTGTAGCAAATTACTACCTGGTCCTTATAAATTATTTGTTTTCTTCTTAGTAAGAATAGCATGCATACTCGTGAAGATAAAAACGTTTTTGCAAAATATTAAAGTGGTTTTTGTTTATAGCATGCAGAGTTTCTACTGAAATTTAAGACCACACTCTATAAATTTGACAAACGGTAGTAGGAATGTTATACTACAATTTAAACTAGTCGGATATGCCAATCCCAAAACTTTCTTCTATCTCATACATGTTAATACTTCAAAATTTGCTGCAACACCACCAGAAAACAATATTTTTCGTCATTCTGTTATACATCAGCTGTTTGCGAATCGTCAGGTTACCTGGGTTCGATCAGCTGATGCATTATACTAAACTACGAAAAATCTTTCTGACCTGTACCGGCAGGAAAAGATAGTGTCCCTATTGCTTGGTTTTACTATTTTAGCTAATTTTACTGAAAAACACAAAGCTAAAATGCGTGGAAATCAATTACAGAGGAATCATTCCCAGTTCTCGTCAATATTGAATTTCAATGAGGATATCGCCAAATTTGAAAAACATAGCAAAGTTGGCTTCATAAATAGCAACGTAATTATATCGCCAAATTTGGTGATATTTCGCCAGATGTCGCAAAGTTTGCCGATAATTTGTTGCTGGCGAATATAACTACATAGTGTTAAGCACGTAAGAGTTGAAATAATGGTTACAACAATGAACGAAAATTTGGCGAAACCATGTTCACTAAAATTCATAAATTAAATCCGTTTATGGAGGAATCGTGCTGTATTGTTTTAAAATGTCAGCCACCCTAAAATTTCAAACTGCTATATTTCAGCCATTTTTTAAGATAGAAGCAAAACAAAAAATGTTCTGGAATCCATGGATCGACGAAGAACATTTACCACAAAAAAAATTCAGGATTTCTAACTTTTTGTACATTATTTTGCATTTGTAACGGGCATGCGTATGAAATACTATTTAACTGCGAATGCGCAAAAAATACCAATGTATTTTTATAATTTAATAATCAATTATAAAGGAAAACTTCTATAAATCGCGATTGGAATATCCTGAAAATTTTCGAACATATCAGCGATACAGTGAGCTGATGAAATAATATGAGGGCTGTATGAAAATAAATTCCAAATATGTACGCAAAAATTTTCGATCCCAGAAGTTCAAGGACTTTTCTTGAAGCATTCAAGTAGATATTCAACAAATTTCGGGAGTGACCAATCATTATCCTTAATTTAGTAGCATAAATGTAGTTTGATGATAGAATTTTGTTATTGTGTCAGAAATTGAAAAATAAAATAATGTACATGTGAATATTTTACATTCGTACGTGTTTCAAATACCGACAATTAAAATAAAATTTTTAAAATTTGTAATAAAAATGAGACAAAAAAGTAGTTTTTTCGAAGATCTATCTACTAAGGTGCTTGTTTTCACTTCATGCATAATTCGAAATGTGTCTCTTTCTAATTTCAATGAATTTGAATGTCAACTTTCAACAAACTGGATTTTTCTTTAGCTTTGTATTTCTTACAATGTTTTCTTTAAAATAAACCAATTTTTAAAAAAGAAATGCAGATGAGCTGTCAGTGATAAGTGTAAGTCTTTTTTTATTTATTTTTTTTCGGCAAATATTCTTCGCAGAAATATAATATGTTTTTTACTTCTCTTTCTCAGACTCTAGGTAATATATTTCTAAATATACGTTATCCAGAATAGGAAGTATAAAATTTTTAATTTCATTTTTTTAATACATATACAGTTAATTGTCATACAATTTTCATACCTAAAAAATATATTTGATATGATTATATTGTGTATTTGGGTGCATGTTTCTCTAATTAGTCGTGGAAAAGATAATCATCACAGTTTATTTATTAATCATTCCATATAAATGTATAAGTACATGTTGAGCTTATGCATTTAACTCTTTTTAAAAAATAGTATTAATTTACAGTGCCTTTATTTCTAAATAACATGCAAATTTAACATATTTACAAAGAGATTTTCAATTAAGTCCCTTGCATTAGAAGTAAGTCTCCATTCATGGTACGACTCTTTTATTCAATGGGTGTGAAAACACCTTTAACCAAATATTGAAAACTATAATAAATCCATCCACATAAATTCCGCCTTTATGCGTTTTAAAATATCCACTGCATTCATTTAGTGTTGCATTGTGAGTAAATAAGAAATTGATTGAATGTGTTACCTCAATTTTATCGTATAAAAATTTACGAAATGTAAAATAATTACTAACGTCGCAAATATTTTCAATTTTATGTATGTTTTTATAATAGTTTTATTAGTAAGGATGTAAGTTTTACTCGTGCATATAGAAGCTCAGAGTCACAAATATAAAAACAATTAGAATCATTTTAAATATGTTTAAATGTTTCATATTCTAGATCGTAAATTTTATTCCTTTTGAAATTATTTAACCAAGACGGCTGTTTTCTTTCTATTTATGTTTAACTTTTCTGAGATTCTAAAGAATAAGTAATCGTGTTACAAAGGAAAAAATATTGGACATTTTTAAAGAAACAGATGGTTTAAATGAGTTTAAAGTAGTAGCAAAGATGCAATTTGAGACTAACTTGGTTAGATGGATGCAACATATAACTTCATTGTCTCAGAAAATTTGATATAGATATTTAGGACTTGTTTATTTAAATTTATTTTCCTGATATATGTGTTCACCTATAAGAGGATGCAACACTGTACGTAATATACAAAATCTCTGTATAAATGGGAAAATGTTAGACGTCACTAAATGTATGCATATAAATAACAATTTATTGAGCAGAAAATATGTAAATGTTTTGGATGGTAGCAAAACATCACGGATTAAAGAAACAATGTATATCATTTGAATCGCTTGCAAATAGTTATAGCAAATAGTTAGCATTTTAAAAACTGAAGGTTAATTTCAGCAACCACTAAATATTTGGATTTTCAGCAACCGGAGCAAGAGTGAACTAACAGTATGTGAAATATTGTAAAACAAATGTGGTTCGAGAAAAGTGCGGCTAGAAAGCAGCAATAGATATTTCAAATCAACGTAGATTAACTGCTACAATCTCAGAAAAGGAAGGTGTTGGCGTTTTCTTAATACTGCACTGTATACTATTACAGGTGGCTCTATAAGCAACATTTCTGTTAAGTATGTCAAAATCTGAATGACAGAACGATGAGAACAATGTTTCATTCGTCCCCAGAGTTTTGAGGCTACAGTTTCAATATGTCATCGGTTATGTATTCGTTGAAAATTGGAAGCGCGTAACCTTGTCAAAAGCACAAAACTGAAAGTGTTTATTCTATTCATTAGAAAAATCTAGGCATTCTTTTCCATTTTGTATTATGCAATTTTTGAATCACACACTATTTTGTATGGGAAATTAATTTAAATAACGATCTCAAATGCAAATTAATGAATAAAAAATACAGAAATAAACTAGAAAATTTGCAAGTTAAATAGACATTAATATGATTGCAATTTTAATAGGGCTGAGTATCAGAAAAGTTTAAAAGATTTGATAATTATCTTTGAATTTTTTTTTTTGAGAAGCGTTATATTAATATTGGCTGTTCTGAAAAAATTACTATTGTAGGTGTAATGATAAAATACAACCACATATTTTAAATTGTGTTTTCCAGATGATAGAATTAGTATTCCACATAAAATCGAAATTTTGAGCATTTATTTAAAGTATAATTCTTATTTATCGGTAAGAAAAACCGTTGCATTTAAAAAAAATAATAATAAAAATAATTTAAAACTTTTGATGTGTTACATTTCTGTTAAATGTGTACATTACTCCAGAGACGAAAAATATATATTCTAAAAATAAATAAAAGCTCAAAATCGCATATAAATTTAATAGTAATTTATTTTTAGACACAGTTTTATGCGATTTAATAAGTACTTTAATATTAGTTTTTCTTACAATTGTACAAAAAAGTTATTGAAGTTTTCCAAATTTTAACAGTAAAAATCGCTTAAGTTTTTCCCATTATTTTTCTAAAACTGTAAATATTCTGGTTCGAAATACACATTTTAAGTGATAATTTCAAATGTAAATAATATTTTGAATTCAGAAAGGGAAAAATAGTGTCATATAAATTGTAGTATTACTTTATTGCTATAATTTGGCCTCCCAAAAAAAAATTAAAATGTATTTTAACTTCAACAAAAAGTTTATTGTATTCGAATAGTTTAGTAGCAATATTCATATTTTATTACCATCTAAAATGATAAAAAAAAATTAACAATCAAGTATGATTGATTTGGCTATTAGCTTTGTATCTCATTTCTCAATTCAGGATCGTGAATAGATCAGTTTATCTTATAAAATGTATCCATTCTTTTAAAATCTCAACTTTAAACGTTACTTATTTTTCGGTCTTTAAATTAACAACAATGTACTGTATAGAATCTTGTTTGTTATCATTGCTCAGTGTATTGTTTTGAAAAAAATAAACCATCCTCTTCCTTAACAATTGATATTTCAATTAATATTTCAATGATTTGTTTTCTTGAATGAATGGATTGTCCTAAGCATTTTATACATACACAATAGAAAAATTGAAACTGACATGTATTTAAAATATAATATTGTATTCGAAATATAATATTGCATTAATATGCAAATAATTAAAATTAAATGTAAATATATTTATAAAATCATGAAAATGACATTATATATTATGGAGTGGGAAATTTTTGTTCTTTAAACAAATGAATTTACATATTGCGAAAGAAAATTGCAGACTGATATTCAGATACACATATACAGTTATATATTCAGACACAAACATAGACACCTAATCTCTTTGAAAGGATAAGAAGAATCTTCATTAATATACAATTAATTAAAATTAAATGTAAATATGTTTATAAAATCATGAAAATGACATTATATATTATTGAGTGGGAAATTTTTGCACTTTAAACAAGTGAATTTACATATTGCGAAAGAAAATTGCAGACTGATACACATGTACAATTATATATTCAGACACAAATATAGACACTTACCTCTTGGAAGACATTTATTTTTTTAAAATTTCATATTTAGAGCATTTCACGATTTTTGTTCTGAAAACAAAGAACAATGTTTCCTTCAGATATTCTTTGTTAACCATACAAAGGCTATTGTTTTAAGAAAAATAAACAAGTCTCTACTCTAGTAACAAAGCTATTTCAATGATTATTTTAATGATTATTTTAAAGAATGCTCTGCTGATTTAAAGACCCTGTTCTATTTACAGACACGTATTAACGTCAAAATGACATGTCTGACAAGATAAAGCGATAAGAATAACATTTTAAAATCTATTCATGCTTTTAGAGTAAATTGTTTAATAATAAAGGAAAAATAAGCACAAATGGATACAATAAATTCTAAATATTATCATAATGCCCTAGAAATGCAATTATGTATTCGGGAATTTATTGAACCATAAGTTAATGATTTTACGTATAAAAAAATAAATAAATCCTGTGTTATTTTTAAAGAAATATAGTCATGATTCATAGATTCTTTTAATTATTTGTGACAAACAGTAAATGTGTAAAACCATTATACGGATTTCAGAATTTAAAAGTCTCTTAACATGAATATTAGAAAAATACAATTAAGATTTACATAAAAAAAAACTCTAACTCTACAACTTAAAAGTAACAAACTAAGTGACTTTGAAATATGTATAATGAAATATATATATATATAAATAAAACTCTAAAGTCTTTTAAAACATTTATTTAAAGTCCTTATTTGTTAATGTTAATCCTTTTGATATATGCATCAAAACAATTACCAACATACTGGAAATGTACTTTACAAAAATATCATATTTTAGGGAATTAAAAAAAATAGGTTTAATACATATTTACTTAAATATGTTATGTTAATTTTGGAAGTTAAAAAATACAATGAAAAAATTAAAAGGGAATTAAGAATCAAAAAACTGATTCAGTAAACAATTTTTCACATAATTTAACATTAAAGCAAATTACGTTTTAGTAATTTATGATATTAAAATTTACAATTTTATCCGAACTTGAGTTGAAATTACCAACAAAATTTTTTTTTCATTCATGCATTGTATTCTTAATTCATGCATTGTATTATATTCATTATATATTTCTTCCTTTGCGTCCTTTGCCATTTGGTAAAATTTTACTATCATTTCAGATACATACTGTATTATGATGCCCTGGAACGAATATTACATGTTGTTTCTTTAACATTCAAATATCTGCCTTAGAGTAAATAGAAAATCTGGCATAAGAAATTTACTAAAGAACATTGCATTTTAAAACTGATTTAAAAGATTTAGTATTAATCAAATCGATATAAAAATTTAAAACTCATTTAAAAGATTTAGTACTTTAATAAGAATCGAAATAAAATTTTAAAACAGATTTAAAAGTTTTAATATTTTAATAAGAATCTATATAAAATGAACGAAAAACAACTTTTTAAAATCTTATTTTCTAATTATAGGCAGGTGTTTTTAAATTTTAATATTACTGCGCTTTGAAGAATCATACTTCGTACCATTTCACATGTCTGTTATCTGAAGGATGACAGCCTAATTAAGTTGAAAAAATAGAGGGATTTTGTTAAGAATTTCTTCAATTAAGCTGCATTTAGAGATTTTTACAATTGGTATATCTGATTTATGTGAAACTTTCTTTCAAAAATGTATGAGATGCATTGTTTTTCTTTTTATAGACTATTCTGAGAAATAATTGTTCGTTAAAATGTGAGATTCAATATAACAATGCAGTGATCTGAAAATAATGATGAAGCCGGTATCAGTTGTTGTTGAAACTATCCGTACATGTCAACGACACAATAGTTTTCATGTATATGTTGCCATTTGTCGGCCCAAGACTATTTTCGACAATAGAGAGGCTGATGGTCTTATTCAGAGCATAGCCGTATTCTGTATAAGTACCTTATTTCATATGGCAAGTATGAAAGACAACATATTATTAATATATTACGGTATATTCACTATATTTTTACATATGTTGTATTATTTAAGAAAAAAAATGTTTTAATTATATTTTTGCAATAATTTACAAAATATGTTTACGTGTAAAAATAAGTAAATTGCTATAAAATATATGATTTAAATTAAATAATAAAGTTATTATTAATTAGGAAATTAAATTATAATAGTTCTCTTGAAAGTGACTGAATTCTCATTTACTTAAAACAAGATTTGTTTCTTGAAAAGTGAGTAAAGACTACCGATATTCCTTGGATTAATGTTCACCATCAATTAATGTTAATTCATTTGACATTAATTTTCATTTATTTTAGAATATGCAGAAATACAATAGTTTGTTTCTTATTGAATATAAATGTCTCTTGGATATGTTAGTATTATTATATATATAAAAATTTAATATATCGTTAGTTAAAAATATTTTGTAATTTTTATGTCCAATAAAAATTTAACATATTTGACAATCATATTTTTAGAATTTATCATTGGATAGTACTTACCATCAATTTAATGAACAATTATCATATAATAATCAGAGATAAAATTATGTCTTCCAATTAATCCTAAACAAATCATTAATGAAGGCTTTGAGTTTGTGAAGTTTCAGGAATTGGTAAAGATAAATTTATCTAATCATTAGTATTTCGATAATCAGACTACGAGATGCAGAAGAAGGAAATTCAATCCGTGTCTCATACATAATATACGCTGAACTAAAAAAAAATAAAGCTTGGGAAGATCTGACGTATTGCACATTTAATGATACAGTATATACCATCCATTAAGTAGGGTTATATAAAATTAAACTTTACAAATTCACAAAAGTATACATTTTATTTAAATTTTTAAGACAATATTTCATGTAAGAATATATTCGGAATATATCGATATAGATACATTGTATTAATAACTTTACAATTTGTATTAAAACACTTTGCAGTTTAAAAATACTTGAAAATATATGTCTCTGAAGATTAGAATAATATTCCTTTGTAACTCCGATATTTTTTTAATGATACATCCTACATACAGCATACAATACATATAGTAGCATATATCATATCTAAATTAATAAACTGAAAATTTTATATGTGTTAGTGTAAAAAAAATCATAAAGTATTTGAAAGGTTCTGTCCTATATTTAACTGAAGCTTTAATATATGCTTATTGTGATTGTGAAATTTTTTTGTAAATATTTTATTAACTATTTTATTATTTAAATTTATTCTTTAAAAATAACTCCACTTTTTATTCCCTAATCTTTAATTTTGTTTTTCACTGTTTCTGTTTTTCTATTTTCCTTCTTCTAAAATTTCAGAAAGCATTTTTTTTAATTTCGTTTGCTAGCTATAGCCTGCGAAATTCATTAAAGTAACATTATTGCTTTCACCAGCCCTAATTCGTCTGCTATTCTTATCACATTTTTATTTTCTGACATTAATTGTAAGCAGGCGAAGTCTGTACTTTACATCTCTCGGTAGATATCCGTCAGATAGATATATTTTACATAAACAACCCTTACTTTCTCTTTTACCCTTTACAAATTAACTGTAGTTGATTGCTGAAGAAAACGATAGCTAAATAATTACATAGAATTTATATTAATATAATGCAAAATATCAAATGGGACACGGTATATGCATAAAAATGAGTTTTAAATATAAATTTATGATTTCAATATAATTAAATAAATCAATCATTCATTTGACCTCATAAGAAATCATCAAAATGTTTTATATTATTGAATGATATTTGTAATATTTATGATAAAAATATGTGTTGTTTGCTTTATTATAAATACGAGATATATACAAAAAAGCAAAAGTTAATTTAGCTGATTATGTTGAATTAATCAGCTATCTTAATCAGCTATCATTAGCAGCAATATCAGCTATCCTTATCAGTTGACCAAAATTGTGAAAATATATATATATATATTACATTTTATTCAAATGCAACTATTTACCTTTCCAAAAATGTATTTATTCTTATTGTGCGATGAATAGAACCGGGATGTAGTGTTTAACAGCTGTCACTCAAACCGGAAGTACTGTTTAAATGGCCGCAAGTACTAATTGAAGCTTGGTAGGAAAGCAAAAATATGTTTTTCTGTAAATAAAAAAATTCTCAGTAATTAAAAAAAAAAAAAAAAAAAAAAAAAAAACAGTATGGCTTATAAAAACAGTGAAAGTTTTATGCATATTACTGTAAACGTTTGTAGTAAAACATAAATCAACCCCTACTTTCTCTTTTACCCTTTACGAATTAACTGTCTGGTTGATTGCTGAAGAAAACGATAGCTAAATAATAACATAGAATTTATATTAATATAATGCAAAATATCAAATTGGACACGGTGTATACATTTTAAATATAAATTTATGATTTTAATATAATTAAATAAATCTATCATTCATTTGACCACATAAGAAATCATGAAAATATTTTATATTATTGAATGATATTTGAAATTTTTATAATAAAAATATGTGTTGTATGCATTATTATAAATACGAGATATATACAAAAAAGCAAAAGTTAAGATAGCTGATTATGTTGAAAAAGTGGTTTTCGACCATAATTGTGAAAAAATATATATATTACATTTTATTCAAACCCAACTTTTTACCTTTCCAAAACTGTATTTGCCCCACCAGTGGCTGAGAGGTTCTGCTCTCGAAGCTGGTAGACGGGAGGTGCTGGGTTCGATCCCAATCGCGCCCGTCGGCCTAATCGTTCGGAGTTTTCGTGGTTTTCTTCGAGCCGTGGATTTATCCATGCGTAAATACGGGTTAGGTTCCCTTAGAAAGACCCCCACAAAGGGCACTCCCCCCGGGCCTATATCCCAAGTGTAGATAATTGGCCGTCAATAATCAACCAACCAACCAAAACTGTATTTATCCTTATTTTACGATGAATAGAACCGGGATGTAGCGGTTTTTAAATTGCTCAACAGCTGTCACTCAAACCGGAAGTACTGTTTAAATGGCCGGAAGTACTAAAAAAAAACAGTACGGCTTATAAAAACAGTGAAAGTTTTATGCATATTACTGTAAACGTTTGTAGTAAAACAAAAATCTAAACTTTAATTTTTAATGTAATTTTCAGTGAAAATTCCATACGTAGACCATGATTTCTCAAAAGGCTAACGCAATATCACTATGAAATTTAAATTGCCCATTATTTGTACTATTATGAAGGCAATGAACAGAAGATTAAATTTTAGAATAGATATTTTTTATTTTATGAATGTTTTCATGGAATGACATCGATGAATTTTTGGAAAATCAGCAGGTAAACAGATGCGATATCTTATAAGTTTCGAAACATTTAAAATATCTCTTAGATTTTAGTTCATTGCCTTTAACAATGTCATAAATATGAAGTGTAAAAAATATTAAGATACATACAGTAGAATTTTCTGTAGATCGTTTTAAGTATTGGACACAATTTCAACAAATGTTACTACAAATTCCTTCATTTACCAAAATTTTATCACAGAATGAAATATTTTTTACTTTTCTTCACATTTTCTAATCATAATGTTAATAAAAATAAGTATAAAAAATATTTAAATAAAGTAAGTATATACAAGTATAAAAAATAATAAATAGCTTTTTTGGAAAAAATGCTCCCAGCGAAGTCAGTCATCTTAACGAAATCACTGAGTCACATAGAAAAATGATTTCTGTGCGATTTCAAAAGTTAAAAGTTTTTCAACCTATTTCTATTCGCTGAAGCAATTGTTGCAGGCAGTATTTATTTGGATACATTTCACAGGTTTCCTTTAACCGGAATTTTGTAATATTTCACTTTCTTTAAAGCCATAAAAATATCACAAGTTTTGTGAATGAGATAGGCGCCTTCAAATTCTGCGATTTTAATGTTAGAGATTTTCTTACATTATATAGGGTATCAGACTACTTGGGAATTCCAAGGAGTGTGCAACATTGATTACAGTCATGGCTCACACTACAACTTAATATAGAGGCGGTGCATTAGTGCCTACACTGTAAAAAAAATCCTGAGGTTACTAAATTTTTTTAGTATATTTGTGCTCCACAGATTTTTTTAGTAAGCGGTATTATAAAGCGGAATCGTTGCTATCTGTTTTCTAGTAATGTTGCTAAATGTTTTCTAGTAATTCTTACATATTTTCTTGTAACTGAATAAGAAAAAAAAATTAAATTTCGTAATTGCAAAGACCAATGAAAAAAAAAAATTAATTTTTTAGTAGATCGACACTTTTTTTTTAACACTGTACGAAATGTTTTTGAGATATCTGGCATGAGCTGCCCGAATTATATTACATGTTTGAACTTCCTTCTTTATTACTTGCAAATTATTTCTTTTTATTATATTATACAAGACATTTTTGGTGTTTCAAGGAAGTCAATCAATTTGTCTAACTCTGTATTCTAAAACTATTATTGACTCCTTTTCAATAACAAACACCAAGCTTTAAAAATATGAAATATTTTAATGAAAATCTAATTTGGTTTGTTAGCTGGATTTTAAAAAAAATCATTAATGACATTTAAAAAATATTTTTTCGACATAGATAATATGGTTCATTACATCTGTTTCCCATTAATATTGGAAGATATATTTGATTTACTATTTTGGATAAACAAATAACATTACTCAGAATACGTTACAATTTCATTCAGTGGATCTCTTTGATGAGGCTCTCATTAGTATAAATTGATATTCTGTTTTTTCAATCAAAACTGATTCATTTTCATGGTCTTAAATTAACATAATCCATACGTTACTCATGAAAGTACTATTTGTCATTCTAAAACCATATCATTAACAAATAAATTCGCATCTGTGTATTAAAAATAAAAGATTACAGGCGAATAAATTTTCATTACCTTTAAGTTTATTGCGATTTTCATTTATACGTTTAAGTTAAATATAAATGTATTATAAAATCAGGATAATCCAATTACTTTTGTATTAGTTGTAATTTTCATTTGATTCAGTAAAATAAATTTAAATATAATACATGTATTATTTTGTTATTTTAGTACATGTATATGCTGCATCATGTAGTCACAGTTCATGTTTAATTAGTAATTCATAAAACATTTACCACATTTTCTCAATGATATACTGCTTTATGATTTCTCATGTTATAAAGCTTGTAAATGTGTGACCTTTTACATAATTATGCAAAATATTTACCAAATATTACACGAAGTATTATAAATATTATACCAATAAATACATAATAAATCAGTTATATTTTTATAAATAGTTACAGACAGAAACAAACTAAGATAAGTATGGAATAATACATAAAAGAGTATGTAATATGTAAATGTATAGATTCAATATAAATGATATATTATGATATGCTCAATGCAATCTAATAATCGAATTAGCCATGACGCGATTTAAAGAAAATCTCATCAAAAGAAACTTGCATTAATATGTTCCAATAGTGCATGAATTGAAATGATATTCATGAGAAAAGTAATTTTGAATCTATTTTAATCATGTTAAAAAACACAATTGATTTACTTTACTAGTACACATGTGAGTTCCTGGATAAGTATAAAATGTCATTCATCTTCTCTGAAAACCATACTGAAATGGAAAAGATCTAATTTTGTAGAGACCACGTCTAATTCGTTCCTGAATATTAAAGATATACAACTCTTAACTTAATATTTTTTCATTGTATAAATAGATGAAATTACTTTCATATTCAATTAAATTTAAGTTTTCTTGAAATTATTCAGGCAAATAACAAAAACATATATATATATATATGTATATATATATATATATATATATATAAATTAATTATTGCTTAGTTTTAAATTTCTGCACTAAAGCATATTAGAAAAATACGTATTTGAAGTGTAAAAATGTTCTGTTATTTAATTTTTAGATTTTTGTTTACATTTAAATTTTATTAGAAAATTTATTTACTATTTTTTTATCAGTTATGTTAAATCTCTTAAATATATATTACTATCTTCAATAAAATTGGAAATTCCTAAGACATTGTATATTTAGTTTACGCAAATTATATGTGCAGTTTAAATACATTATACATATGAAAAAACCCTGCATTGTTCATTTGAATGTGAAGGGAAATGAAATAATTATTATTGTTTATTAATATACACATATCCCATTCTTATTATTTTAGGTCCCTATAAACACGTTTCTACAAATTTCATTACAACATACACGGCAAGAAAAAAAAACGTGCATTAATTAGCAACATCTTGTGTCCTATTACTAATGGGTGAATAACAAAATTAATTTTTTTTGTTCCTTAATTAGTGAAATAACAAACAGGAGATGAAGTTGTATATTACTTTCTCCATTCTACATTTTTCTGAACGGAAATGTAATTTTCGATGATTATTTTATAAATAAATATATATTTTTTAAACTGTAATTATCAAACCGTATAACATTATGTTTAACTCAAAATAAAAAGAACGCTTTTTTAATTGTGTTAATATAAAATATAAATTATTTACTAATAATATCTGTATTTTCTTTAATTAAAACCAACCGGTTATGATGAATAAGATGGAAATTCTTTCTATGTAATTTAACCCTGATGTGAAAGGTTTGTTTCTGTAAAAAAGAAACATATGTCGCTACGTTTATTCTCTAAACAATAAGAAAAACAATAAAAAAATTAAACGTAAGAATTTTAGCAAAAACCATATGTAGCATACTGTGCATTATGACTGCTATTTGATATCATATGGAAATAAATGATGATATCAAGTACTTAAAATTTACTTTCTAGAAATGTGCTATTATTTTAACATATTGTTGACCGGTCACGTACATACACATGTTAGCTTTCATAGCTGTCAACTTCTACGAATTTTTTTTACAAATATTTTTTAATAATTACCTTTTTCTAAGTAAATCTGCGAATGGTCTTTTAGCATTTTTATTATCAATTTCAGTATTGATTTCGTGAAAGATGAATGGAATTTTCTACTTATTTAGGGAACTCATATGCAAAAACTTTTCGAAAATTACAGCTTAAAACCTTTAATCTTCAGTAATGTTAGAATTTATTTAAACTCTCCAACACTTCAATACAGCAAACAAAAATTTATGACAGTAATTCCTTGGTATTAAAAATTTTAATATCCTATTTATAGGCTCTTTTTTTTGGTAATATACTCCCAAGAATGAATCTAATAAACCAACACCTCCCATATGATTTTAGATCCGCAATATCTTTGGCAATACACTTCTATAAACTTTTTCTGCTTCTTGCAGTACATAACTCACCTGAATGTTGTCAGGAGTAAATGGAAGCTTTTTGTGAAGCGTTGTTTCTGTTTTCATTCGTGGAGCAGGAAGATGGGTGAGCAGCCAGTGGTTTCTTTAGTAGCAGTCTTGTACGATAAACTGACGAATGGAAGCACTTCATCCCAATTCGTCTGATCGAAATCGGCAAAGATAAAAAGCATTTCTCACACTGTTTTAAACCGTTCCTTAAAACCTTCTTATCGCCGTGAACTGATATATCCGTTCACTATTCTGTAGGTTTCACTACAATGTTAGCATTATTTAAATTAACATAGTTCTAAAAATATAATGTAGTTTCAAAACATTAAGTAATGATTAATAGTTTCAAGGATTATATTCATATACATAATTAAAATTTTTATATCATGTTTGAATTATCATGTTTTTTTAGCCTTAATTCTTTAAAAAAATTAAGGAGAAAACAACATTACAATCTTGCCCTTTTGCTCGGCAGTCAGAGGTTTAAGTCCGTTTGTCTGCGGATGATAAGCCATCGTCATTCTATGTGTTGTTGTATTGCAAAATTTTATAAATTCGGAAATTAGTGTGGATTGAAAGATTTGGAATCGATCACTAATTACGATCTTTGTTGCGACTGTTTTCACAATTACACCTTAAGAAACTTGCCTGTATCTTTACCGGAATCCTCTCTTAATGTTAGTGGACATATTAGCTGTAGAAAGGGAAACATATGAATTGCAACTTCTATATATTCGCTATTTTCTTTCTTTGTAGCTCTAAATAATAGATTTCGGATTCTAGAGGATGTCTTGTACACACAGGCTACTACAAATATTGGTTTTTAATTTATTTCAGAATTCTGTTTTAACAAGCGCCTCCATCAAATGTCTCGATAAGCTGAACACATGAACAGATTTATTTTAATTAAACTCATTTCCAAACATACAACACAATAGAACACGCAAAGACTGAAAGGGACATGAATTTTTATACGACGATAGAATATTTCATAAATATCTGCTGGGACACAAAATAAATATCCGTAAACTTCCAGGACATGTATAATAAGATAAGAATGGAAAAATATTTAAAAAAAATTTAGCACAACTCGCACTTTTTCTAGTGCCATGAAATCGGCTGTGTTCGAACCTCAATTCATACGCTCGGCGAGAGATCTTAAAGTGTTGGAGACGTTATCACGGCCGCAGAAGCTTGCAAACTGTTCGGCAGTATTATCCTATTCTACAGAATATTTTCTTTGAAGTCAGTTAAATCATTTCACAAACTAAACATAGAAAAGTTCTTTTGTTCTATTTTATATATTATTATTGATCCGAAATATTGTTTTAAGTGTATAATTTTCACAACAATTAGTGGCATGTATAAGTATTTTCATTTGCTTCTTTTTAATCATATCTCAAATTGATTGCTACTGAATTGACAAACGATTAAAAGAGCAGAAGTTATTAAATTCAAGTAAAAAAAACAATATTTGGGTCTCAAAAGAAAAAAATGATAAATGTCATTTCGAAGAGAATTCTTGAAGCATAAATGCCGAATTAAGAAATTGAGATATAAAATACTTTCAAGGATTTTCAAGTAGGAAAACATACTGGAACTGACATATAATTTCCTTTCATCTGTACGTTTGACAGAATCAGGAAGGAAATATTAAGCTACGAGAAAACATTTTCATCGTTTTATCACTTGATATAAAAATATAATACTTAAGAATAACATTCTTTTCTTACACTTTTTAACACAACATTTTTTCTTTATACATTTTCTGTTAAATTCTTATATAGTTGCAAGAATTTTGAGAGATGAAGGTGCTAATTTTAAATACATGTAATAAACTTCCATTTCATCACCATCCTTCCCGCAAACAAGTCTAATTGGATTTTCTTAGAATTAATAAACCGAAACGTAAGACATATATTGTATTTCAAAATCATATATTTAATTCTGATAATTATAAATACATTGAAAGTAAAAAAAAAATAAATAAATAGGACTTAAATTAATTTTTAGTTAAATTGAACCACAATCGTTTATTTTGCAGGACGTATATAAATTTTACTTTTTTTCACAATTTTTGTAAGAGACTCATATTTGATACTAAATTTGAAAGCATTGGACTATTTTAGACTAGATTTTAGAACTTCCTTAAGAGATGGACAATCTAAAAACAATGAATAACTCAACATATAAAAAGCATTACTCGATTCTCCCGTTTTTTGCCAATCTTCGATAGCAATTTTTCTATCCAACATTATACTCTTCTCTGTTAGCGGGATTTTAATTCCTCATTATTTCCAATTGATGACCTTATATAAAGTTATTTTAAATTTTAAAATGTATGTGTTATAATATATATTTACATATTGTGTATGATACCTGCACGAGAGTCATAAGGAATTTACTATTTATTCATTTCCTTCTGTGATGACCGTGAGGGAATCCTTTAACTTTTTAAGGTTTGTATTACCTCATTTAAATACCTGGTTTAAATATTTGAAATACTTTTTAGGTTAAATGTGTTTAAACCAGTCAGTTTTACATATAGCCTTAAGTAGTTTCACTTGTAAAAGTTTCTTCGTGTAACATATTGCAGAGCGAATAGAAAAAAAAATTATTTAAAAATTAAACTAAAAAAAAACATTTTTTCACTTTATTTATAAATCTGCATGTATTACTTGTCTTTTTAGTCCACAGCATTACCTATCCAAAAAAGATAAAAATAAACTTATGGGGAATAGGTTAATAAAAAATATGGAATTACCCCCATTTGAGATGTATGCCCCACGTTGGGAATCCCTTGATCTACAGGGACCGTCTTCTGTTTTACAAAAATACAAAGAAAAGAAAATCTTAGACTTTCAAAGGGATAATATTTCACAATTTTCTTTAATATAAAGCAAGTTTAATTTATATTTAAATTTCATTTTTAATTCTTCTGGTGACCATTTAAAATATGGTGTGCAAGGTATTTAAGGTCAAATTAATGCTGAGGTGACATTTAAAACTCTAGATATTCTAAATTGCAATGCTCAACCTTTAAACTAACAAGTACAGCATAACTTTTCATTTTTTGCATAGTAGTATTGTCTGTCATTATGATTTGAATCAAACAAAAAAATACATTCAATTTAGCAAAATACAACAAGATCCTGATAAATGTGTAGTCTACAATAGCTTACACATCCTGTATTTTCGAAATTTTTCGTTGTAAAATATAATTTTTTTTTTCCGAAATCTATGAATTAACCACTAACACGTTTTCTTTCATAACTATAAAGATGTAAAAAAAAAGTGTGTGAACTATATAACTTTTTCTGTATTTATTCGATCCAAGAAACTTGAAAAATGCCAGAAGTGTGTGTAAACAATTTAAAAATCAAAGCTCCGATTTTTTTTTATTTGTAGACGAAATTCAAAATTTTCGATAGAATTCCGAAAACAAAATTTTCTCAAATGACATATTAAGCTGTTAATATATATATATATATATATATATATATACATAGGAAAATATTATTAAATAATTAATCACAAATACATCTACCTATCTATAGAGACACATCTACTTATGCATATTCGTGAATGTACTAGTGTTCGTTTCTATTTCATCAAAAATATTATTTAAGAAATATTATTTAATCACTATTAAATTTGTGCGCAAATAACTTGGGAAGAGACTCAGAGTGTAGAATAAGTGTGTATAAACTGAGTGGGAGTATAAACATGCGTTAAAATGTACCGCAAAATTACATCTGCAGTTTCGAAATTTAAATTTTGCAGGTATTTTAAATATGACGTTTTTAAATTTATACCAAAAACAGTTGCTTTTATTTTAATCACATTAAGTAAACTGCACGAAAAATTTATTTATTTGTGGATTTAAATATCAAAATAACGGCTAAATGAAACATTATCTAAAGTATTATTTTTCAGCATTCATGATCCTATATCCGATTTTGAGTCCATACCCAGCGAAAATTTGTTTCTGCATTCAGTTCTAGTATAGAATGAAATTTATGGAAATTGGAGCATGTCTTCTCTGAAATTGAATGGAGACATTTTCTTATTCACTGTTCTCATTTTCTGTACGTATTCAGCGGATTATTTAAATCCGCTGAATACTAGAAATCATTATTTTATGTTTTGATATTTATTTTATGTTTTTCTGTACATAACAGAGATTTAACTATTAAATTTCATTCTCTAAAGAAATATAATATCTAGTGTATTGGAATTTACTTTTAAAAAATGTATAAGCAACGCAGTATGTGCTTAGAAAAATAATTTATAGAGTTACTGTATTATAATTGACCACATCAAATTTAATTATTAAAAAAATACATCAAGAAAATATCGGGAAATTTTATTGTTTAACTGAACAAACTAAATATTTTAGCTGCATACACTTCATGCTGCTAAAATTTATTTTTACATGAGAATATAATTGTTTATTATTAAATGATTATAGTAATTTTCACTAAAACTAAGATGACTGAAATATTTTTAAAAGAAATATTTTGCATGTATATTCATTTGCTTGAATGCATTCCTTGAACAGACACGTTTCAAAAGATGAAGTTTGGTAAACAGAGTATTTTCCTTAATTACTGTTTGTCCAAAATAACTGATGAATCGATTTAGCTACAACCAAGGACGTAATGTAGTAAAACGGGTATGCATAACAAGTTGAGGTACCTGGTGAAGTCCCTAGCAGCAAACTGTAACGTTAGTAGCCCCATCTCAAAAAACGAACGCGATACGGGAAAATCACCCATATCAGAAATACATGTGTCTCTGCATGTATTTCTAGGGTGAAGCAAACATAACTTATTATATTTAACTTGACCATATGTAACTTGATTTAATAAAATAAATGCATAGCACCTTTGTCTTCTTTATCTGACGAAACTTTTGCTCCTGCTTATGTATTTTTTTTTTTTTACAGGGATCCAAATAAACGTTTATCAGAAGATAATAAGTTGGAACAAAAAGGAAGGTGATCCAGTGAAATTTTGTTTCACTATACTATTTGAGTGAAGTACTAATTGATAAAGCTAAACACTAAGAATAAATAATAAATCTTGCTAACAATGAAGCTTTTTTGTAAATTTAGGTAGTAAAAGGTAATTTGAATATTTTTATTTAATAAAATATCGTATTCATCATAATGGATTTTGCTTAAATAATTAATAAATTTAAATTAAAAAAAAACGTATTATATAATAAAATATAAACTGTCTATATTTAAGCAAGGTAAAGTAAAAATAAAAGCATTTTTAAAAATCACAAACAATGAAATTATTTTCACAAATTTTAGAAGAATATTCCCTGAAATATCTTAGAAATAACAAGTTAAAGTTTAATAGCTGACGTAATATTTCACATCCAATCAATATTTTCATCAAAACCTGCATTGTTATTGTTGATTAAACCTTAAACGGATCAAAACCAGATAAATATTTCATTTAGAAGTTAAGTAATTAAATATGTTAACACTTAACTAAAATATTTATTAAATATAAAAGATTTACCACCACGTTCCAAAATTTTGGCTAACCACGCCCATTTCTTCAATGCACAATTAAATGCAGGGGTATATTAGAATTCTTTAGAAATTTATCCAGCTAGTCTGAAAGATTATCTTGGTTTGAGACATTTGGATATATCAAGATGATATCAAATATGCTTCGTCGAATAAATCTCAAATGAACCATATAATTCAATCGGTTTCCAAATTCCGTCTACCTGGGAGTCAGCAAAATTCTATATCTCTCGTAGATTTTGTGTGTCTGAATTTTGAATTTGTCGGTAGGAAAAGGAAGAAGAGTGAATTTGCATATCTTATAATAAATAGAATATTCAGTAAATGTAACATAGGATTAAAGTTTCTTGGATGAAAGGAATACACTGAAAATATACAATGAAAGAAAATTTGACGCAGGCTGTAAATTCACTGATAATGCAATTAAGAAAATAGTTCATATTTAGAAACATTTTATTCTATTTTACTGTTATTATTTTCCCTCATTGATTAAAAAGCAAATAATAAAGTAACTAATACATTTTTAATTATACGAATAAATACTGGAAAAAACGATTTTAATTAATGATTAATTAATTTTTTTCAGAAGTTTAAAAACATAAAATTATTTACTCCCAGATCAGTTTCTTTTTATAGATATTTCAATAATAATAATTTAAGTAAATGTTTAGAAACCGTGTTATTGTAAAATTATTTTGGTAGAATTACATTCTCTACAAATAAATCAAATATATTTATACTCTATTATTTCTAAGTTAATTAAGTAAATCATTCTATAATATCGAGTAACATAGATTAATATTATTTCTCCGAAAACCGAAAGAATTGGAAGAAAACGGATTTTTTTGTATTACAGTTCAACAAATTGCAGCTAAACTAAATTGTATTACAGTTAAATAAAACTGTTAAAATTATAATTTGAGTCATACATAAAGGAGTGAATGAATTTCATATTTTAAACAGAAATATATGTCTGTTAATGATAATGATCTTTTCTTTAACTTTTTTATTGCGAATTGGGACATATAAGTCTCCGTAGACTGTTAGGTAACTTTCATTACAAAAAGCTACCTATTGCAGCCGTTCGAAGGAAAGCAGTTTCAAAAAATGTTTTTATATTTTCAACGATCATGACCCCCAGACCCCAAAACCACCCTCCACTCAAATGTTGATTTATATACCGGGTGGTTATAATATAAGTATCTCTATTTGGAGCTGTCTGTAGCTTGAAGAAATAACCCGAATGAAACCAAAATAGGTACACTTACTATTCGAGAAGGGGGAAGAAGAATGGAATAATAAAAAAATAATTGCAATAATCCCCAACAGATGGCGCTACCGAGTGTGAAATGCAATGTGTAATACAAGAAAAAAGAATTAAGGCGTAAAACCTGATGGCACACCTTATTTATTGGAAAATGTCACAGTGAATGTTATTACGCTTTCGCATGGCGGTGCCGATCATATTCAGGTCCCTCATGGCCATTTTGCTGGATGCACAACGTGCACAACGTGCTCAACTGCGGAATGTAACGCATCAGGAGTGATGTTTCACACATGTTGTGATCTATGGTGAAGTTATTGAGGTTTGCGACAACCCCACTGTACACAATATTACACATTGCATGTCAAAATCAAAAGCGCCATCAGTCAGTGATTATTACAATTAATTTTTTTTATTGTTCCATTCTTCTTCCTCCTTCTCGAATAGCAAGTGTAACGACGTTGGTTTCATTCCGGTTATTCCTTCAAGCTACAGACAGCTCCAAATAGAGATACTTATATTATAGCCATCCTGTATATATATATATATATATATATATATATATATATATATGATGTGTGTGTGTGTGTGTGTATGGCATTTGTCAGGCTCTAATTCGCTTATTTATGCACCAATTTGGATGTGACTGAGTATGTGTATAGAACATACCAAGGTCTCGACCGAGTTCGTTGGCCAGTTTCATCCGTCATCTTTTTTTCAAAATCGCAACCTGTTATAAAAATTTTAAATTTTTAAAAATTCAAAAAGATGTACAAAAAAATTATAAATTGATAAAAATGTTTCCGTTAAGTGTTAGAACGTGATACGAGGATTCTGGAATTTTTTTTTTTTGTTGTTTTGGCTATATCTTAAACAAGAACGAAAAATCATGCGTCAAGCATAGATTATGTAACACTTTCCAACGCTTCCAAAATAATTTTACGAATCATACTCTTTTATAAGCTAAAAGATAACATCTAAGTAATCCGAATACTTTATTCAGCCCTGTATAGGATCTATAGATTTGTATATATACTACATAGGATGCTAAATTTTAGTTCAGTTAGGAAACACGTAGCACAGTTTAAAATTCTCCGTCTGGAGTTAAATAATACGGAAATGTGTTCCCGAACTTTTGTACTTCCCTGTATAGGATCTACAGAATTTATACACACCACGTAATATACAAAAAGCGATTTAAAATTAAAATCGCATTCAGTAACTTAAAACGCACTTCCAGGAATTATTGTTAACATACAGTAGAGAATTCTTTTGTGTGTCCCTGTAAATGAACGATGACTGCTATACACACAATATTCTGTAGTAAGTCTCTTGTAATGAACCTTATATAAATTTCAATGCGTTTAAAATAGTGAAACATTATTTAAATAAACCGCAGACGATTTTTCTCCATAGACGTAATGTAACGGAATTCTTTTGACTGTCCCTGTAAAGTAACTATAAGTGCTATGCACACCCTATTCCATATTAAGCTTCGTCTAATGCACCTTAGTGATATATATAAATTTCAATGCGTTTAAAATAGTGAAACATTATTTAAATAAACCGCAAATGATTTTTCCCCATAGACCGCAATGTAACGGAATTCTTTTGAGTGTCCCTGTAATAAAACAATAAGTGCTACACACTTCCGTTGAAATAGGAAACATGCTATAGATAACGACAATAACATATAAAAATTGCAGAGCAATCCGAGCATATTTACGGGAGTTAGAGCACGGACAGACGGCAGACGGCCATACGGCCAGACAAACCGAAGTCATAAGCACTTTTCAACTAGGTTGGAAAGTGCTAAAAAGGAATTATATATGGCTGCTTGAAATTCTAGGGTGGCTAATGTTTTGAAACAATCTTATTTTTGTTATGCTGTAACTCTCATGCTGAAATTAGCATTCAAATTCAGTAATAAAGAAAACCTGGATTGAATCTTCTATAATCGGGTTCCAAGCATTTTAGCTTCGTGTGTTTGAGTAAAATGAGTAGAATTTTTAAAAACATGAACCATGAAATCTACTTTTGTCTCCCGGTACAGGCCGGAAGGACTTTTTTTAATTGTATTCGTACAACGTTTTGAAAAATAATCTCTACTATTTACTTTCGCTAGGATGTTTTCCAGAAACATCTACCAGAAAGGAAAAAAAAAATGGTATGATTGAATATAAAAATAATCATTAGTACTAGTCCGTAATCAACGTGTTAATCAGTAACATTCTGGAAATATTTATAAGAAAATTTAAAACAGTAAACAAAATTTTACTAATTGTATTTATTAAATTAATAGAAGTATTTGTATGCTTACAATTACTTACTTCCATAAAGAAACTAAATGCAATAATTAATTAAATGCAAAAGTGCCATTTCTTTGGGTACGTAAAAAATATGTAACTATGTAATTTTATTAAAATTATTAATAAGCATTATTCTTTTAAAAATTACCGTACTGTAGTTAACCCATGTCCACAAAAAATATGAAAAGAGACGGATTAACATTGCATTCCTTCTTAAAATTGTTTTAATAATTATAATTTTTTTTCCTCTAAATTAACTAAATTATGGGTGATAAAATTTTTAAGTAGAAAATAAAGACGCTAATAAAGTCATCAACAAAAATGTCAAACATTATTTATATGTAAATGAAGGTTTTTTCGTGTTTAATTATATTTTTGAAACTTGAGGTACAAGAATTATTTTACTTTATGAAATATTTGAGCTCTATTATATATTTTGTTGATTTTACTTTAAATAATTACTTAATATATTTTTAAAGATTTATTTATATAAAATATTTGTTCCAGACGAATAAATTTATTCTTTTGCATTTACATAATTTCTAATTTTATCAAGTATTTAACTTTCAAGTCTACGTTTATGTCTATAAAAGGTCACTTATTACTTAGTTATTCTAAAAAAAGTTCAATTAATATAATTTTCTAGAAGAATATTTTTATTTATAAAAAGCACATTTTTTACCAAAAATATGATTGCATTACATAATTTACAATTTTACAGTTGCATGGGAAATTTGGAGTTATAGAATAATCATTCAGTCGAGAATTATCATTTGTTGCAATAATGCGTTATTTGCATGTTAAAATATACATATAAAATTATGTGGAATAAACTAGCATATATATTAAGCATATATAATTTTCAATTTTTAAGAATATTTAAATCTCTTATTGTAATAATAGAATTATTTCACAAATGATTGCCCAAAAAATTACATGATGGTGCATGACACAAAGTTTATCGTGTAAATGCAGTCTCTAAACCCAAAAATGCCTCATTGCCTTAATTTTATACTAGTGGAAAATATACTCGTAAATCTGCCGATCAGAATCTCAACGTCAGACAATTTCAGGCAATGATAGGTTAAAATACATATTACTGTATTTTTTTAGAATAAGAGTACATTACTTCAATAGCGGAGCCCCTCTGAACCTCCCGTTGTCCCTTTGATTTTATGTTCTCATTTTACAGTAATTCGTCCTACTTCATTATTCGAGTATATGTCGGAATGCATTTACTATTCTAATTTCATTAGATTAACCATCTCTTTGAACAGGAGATTTTGTCCTATCTTTAAATAATACTTATTTTTTAACCACTAAACATCATAATATGTTGCTGAAATCGAATATAATTTCGTGGATTAAATTTACGTATACAAATATAAATTCCTGTTATGATACTTAGTATATTCAATTTACACATTCAAAGTTTCATAATTTTTGTTTAGAAAACCGATTTGGTAATGTTTTTAGTAGTTAAAATAGTCTTTATCTATTTCATTAGAAAAAAAACATTAAAAATTACACCTCCCGAAAATAAGCTTTTTTTGTTAATAAAAGTTTGCGCCGAAGTAAGGCGATTTACTTCAATTTTTGTTTTTGATATTCTTTGAAATGGAGTTTCCAGGCAAGAAATTAATGAAAGTGAGGAAAAAGGAAATGCACTAGACATTTTTCTAAAAAATGAGAAATTAAAATGTTTTATATCTCTCCAATTGATGCGCAATTTTTTTCAATAATTTATGGTATTAATTTCGAAATTCTAGAAAAATAATGGCGAATTTTACAGCGATCGGATTAATTTAAGAGCTCCATTTCGGAAATTTAGCATTCATAATTTAACATCTCAATTACCCTAATGCGTTATTTTCCTTTCGATGAATGTTAAAATTTAAAAGTCGTATGACTGACCATTGTAAAGCAATAGGACTTAAAATATATTGTTCTATATTTTTTCAAACCAAACCTACCAAAAATCAACCTATTCGGACTATTTTTTGCGGCAGTCGAGGAACAGACAAAAATAAAAACAGCCGGAAACCAAAAACATTTCGTGTCTGCAACGTGAGCCTCAACTGAAGTTTCGGCAACTATTATTGTCTGAAGAAATAATGCAGAACCTCATCTTTTTAATTTTTTAAAAATTACGTTTTAATTATATTCAATGGTTGAAGTATCATAGTTGAGATTTATTTCAACAGAGCGAAAAATGCCGGGACCAGGACTCGAATCTGGATACTTTGGATATTTGATATCCTAAAATTCAATTTTTTTAAAGCTATTTATACACTTAAAAGTATACAAAATTTATCGAAACTTCATTTGAAGTACCACATTAAAAAACAATTTTATGCAATGATATGTTAAAATAGTTATTACAGTATTTTTTCAGAATAAGAGTACATTACTTCAACAGAGATAACGGGAGGCTCAGGGGAGCGTTTGATTTTATGTTCGCATTTTCAAGTAATTGTGCAATTTCATTATTCGAGTATATGTCAGAATGCATTTACTGTAGTAATTTCATTAGATTAACCATCTCTTTGTACAGGATATTTTGTCCTGGTACATGGTATATAAGAGTTTCCGCGTTATTTCAGATTCACCATGTTAAATGCTATAGTTATAGCTCGGATGAATGAAATTAGAGCTGCAGTTCGTAGTATTGTCCAACAAATAAGAGTGAGAAATTTCAGCTAGGATATCGTTGGATAACTGCGTAAGACGAGCTTTGACACGGCAAGCCAAAGTAACCAGGTTCGAGTCCTGCTCCCGGCATTTTTCGCTCTGTTGGAATAAATCTCAACTATGATACTCCAACCATTGAATGTAACCTTACGTAGTTGAAAAGACTTTCCTCTGTTTATTATGGTACGTTTTAATTTTCTGTAACAGATTTTATAGATTTTTATCACGAACGGAAATTCATGAATCAGACAAAGCTTATTAAACAATATTCTACACTATAAGAATATTGTTAAGAAATTTGAATTTTGCATAAAATAAAATGAGATATCGAAATAAATAATGTAAAGAACAGAAAACGCAAAAAATCATTTTTCATCATATTATTGTTTATAGCTTGTAATTCCAACGAATGTTTTCGTCCTTCTCTGCCTATGATTAGTAGAGTTTATACACACACAAAGTAATACACTAAAATGAGTTAAGTTTAAAAAATGCATACCATAGTTGATAACGCAGTTATCCCTCATAGTCGATCCTGTAACCTAATCAGTTAGTGTATAATCATTACGTGATTACTGAATCATTATGTGATTATTAAAATGCATCTCAAACGATTTTTCCACATAGACCGCAGTGCAATGGAATCATTTTGTGGGTCCCTGTATACAAACTACAAAAGCTACATACTTCATTTTAAATAGCGAACATGCTATAGGCATTCTCACCCGATATAAATTATATAGAAATCTGACTATTTTTACCAGAGTTATACTGCGGACAGCAGGAAGACATACAGACGAACGTCGTATTAAACACACACTGTTAAAAATTTGCAGCAAACTGTCCAGTCATTTGACCGTTTTTGTAGAAAATGGTTACGTAACCGTAATTTAACTATATACTGACCGTATTATTGCTCATTTTAAGGTCATAATATAGTAAAATTACGGTTATGCAACCGTTTTCTACAAAAACGGTCAAATGACTGGACAGTTTGCTGCAAATTTTTAACAGTGTATGTTAACTATGTTGGAAAGTGTTAAAAATTGTAAAAACCATTACCGACTAATAAAAAAATTTGATTTGATAAAAGTAATAAGCTTTATTTATGATGTAAATATATTTATTATCTTAATAATTCGCTTCAATAATTTATAAATGTTGTTATTTATTTTATTCAATCATGATTACAATCTAGACCTACATTGTGAAATATTTCAGCGTTCCATTGCATTGCAACTAAAAGTTTAAATGTACTTATGTACAACTCTGTTATTGATGAAAAATATAATTGAATATGTATAATTATGTCATTCTAAAATAAAAAATCTTGTTGTTCTATTTAAATATAAAATCTCGAGTAAATTATCAAAAGATGAATTATGAAATCAAAGAGTATGAATAGATATTATGCACAAGGACGAAGAAACAGGTGGACTATGTAGAAAATTATGATTATCAATTATTTGCGAGAGTAAGAAAATTATGTTTCGAGATCCGAAAGAGAAAACGTATTTCTGTCGGCTGTCTTCCAGTCAACAGCCTGATTGGCATAGGAATTTCTTCATTAATGGCTACCTGGCCGTCGAAAATCAGTAGTATTTCTTTTCCCTGAAACTCTATGATAAATACCTTAATTTAATTAAATTCCACGAGAAATACTACAGTAGTATAATTGTTACGTACCTGATAGAAAATTTTCAAATTTAAACAAAGAAAAAATACAAACAATCGATATCGTGCACGTTGTAAAAGAAATTACCTTTCGGAGTTTAAACAACTAAGATACATTGGTTTACTTCTATATTTTTTTCCTCTTTCCCAAAAGTGACTTAAAATTGTCATAGATAAAAATATTTTTAACGAATTGCATTTTAACAAGTATTTAAGATGAAAGACTATTAAATGTTATTTAATACCAAAAAACGAAAGAAAATTTAAGTTCATATGACTTTTATGAGTATGTTTGTAAAAATGTAGGAAAACCCTGAGACGCTCAGAGAGTTAAAGACATTTTCGATCGTTTTTCGTTAATACCAGTTTATATTAATTTTTATATTAAGATCATAGAAATACGCTTACATCTTATTTTTGAATGTATTCGTCGCTTCTTGCATTGTAAAACGTGACGATTATTTTTTATTTTATGACTTAATATGTCAGATAATCCTGTAAACCGAAAATGTCACTTGCTTAAAAAGCATATTTTTTCTCTCCCTACATTTATTTTAATTAATGTAATAGAATCATATTTTTATATAAACTATTCATATTTCTAATTCAAAATAAATAAAATAACACTAAAAAAATAATATTTTCTGGTTTGTTCATCAATTCACCCATAAAGCATACTGAGTAAATAGATTTTTTTTTCAATATATTAATAAAGTGTATTGTTCTATTTTATATGAATAGTTTAAATTCATTTAAATAATTAAATCGCGAACAAAAAGTTTTTTTTTATTTATAGAAATGTGTTTCATCCATTTAATTTTGGGGAAGAATTAGACTATAAATAAAAGGAATCGTAAAACAACATCAAACTAAACACACACTGTAAAAAAAAAAATTCTCGGGTTACTAAAATCTTTTTAGTATATTTGTATTCCACAGATTTTTTTAGTGACCAGTACTAAAAATCGGTAATAAAATACTAAACAAAATTTTGTATTCTTACTCAGTTACAAGAAGATCTGTAAGAATTACTAGAAAACAACTAGCAACATTACTAGAAAACAGCTAGCAGTGATTCCGATTTTTAGTACCGGTTACTAAAAAAAATCTGTGGAATACAAATATACTAAAAAATGTTTAGTAATTTCCAAAAATCAGTTAGAAAAACTAAACTTTTTTTAGTAGATCGACCCATTTTTTTTAACAGTGCAAATTGTTTGAGTAAAGACAGAAAATAATACAGGTTTCATGTAGTAAAAATTAACTATGTAGTCGTTACAAGAGCCTTGTAAATTAATCGAAAAATAAAGAGTTGCCAGAGAAAGTAGTATGTATCGCAATTTGGTGTTTAGATAAGAAACAAAACATAAAATAAGAATAGAATTCTGTATTGTGTAAAAATCTGCAAGGTAAATGCGGGTATATTATGCTACGTTTTCGCTCTTTTAATTTTTTCCTGAATTCTGAGTAAGGTCTGTCTCAAAACTTTAAGCACAAGCATAAAATGTCGATTTTCAAAAAATTATAAAAAGTTAGAATTAATAACATTTTTTTATTTGCAGATTTCGCAACATCATTTAAATAACTGATATCAAAAGTAGAAAAAAATAAATTACATAATTGTAAAAAAAAAATATACCAAAAAATGTAAAAAAAAAAAAAAAAAAAAAAATGTCTCGAAAGTTTATGCACAATGTCAAAAACAACCAGATTTATAATTTTTACAGAACTTTTACTTACAAATTATTTTTTCGTGATTTCGGATTAGTTCAAATAAACGTGCGTCCATCGAAATTATTAGTTTTTGTAGGGTTTCTGGTGGCAAAGAGTACCATGTTTTCTCAATAGCCTCTTGGAGTTGTTCAATAGAGTCATACTGCTTTCCATTGCCGTAAACCTGGCGTGTTAAAATACCCCAGAAATTCTCAATCGGGTTTAAGTCTGGACTTAAAGCTGGTCAGTCAAGAACTTTAATATTTTTCTGAGAAAACCAAAGTTTTGTTTAACGTGATCTGTGGAGTGAGGCATTGTCTTGTTGAAAAGTCCATCCAGGACCCCACGAAATGTCACCGAATGGAAGCAAATGTTGGTTTAGCATCTCTTGATAATTTTTTTAATCTTTAAAGCCAGAGAGGTCTGGCCATTGAATCCAAATGCCCCCAAACCATAACAGATTTACCGCCTTGCTGCCTGCTGAAAAATGCCCTTGGTTTCTTTCGTTAATCATGCCAATACGCGTTCCAACAATCAGGGCCATCTAAGTTCCACTTTTTCTCATCACTGAATAAAACAGTAAGCCATTTGTCCCCGTAGGATTTGTGTTTTCTAGCCCAGTTCATTCTCGCCTGTTTGTGATGTAATTTTAGAGACGGTTTGAGAGCCATTTTCTTTAGTATGATGTAATCACACTCTTTAATACGTTTATGTACAATGTTTTTGGACACCTGTACACTGAGATTATTTTTAATTTGCCGTATGGACATATTTTGTCTAGATACCAATCTCCGTATCCTCCGATCAGTTTGAACAGTCGCCATACGTGGTCGTCCACATCTTGGTTTCCGCTTAAAATTATCATTTCTAGAGAGCACTTGATATACACCTCGCTTTGATCGATTTAAAACTTTTGCAATTTCAGAAACAGTTTTATTTTGCGATTTCAATTTAAAAACTTTCAAAATCTCAGATTTTGGGAATTTTTAACCCTTCGGCATTTTTAAAACGAGAGGAAATAATTTCTCCATCCTTTATACTTTTATAAAAGTGCAATATGATGTCATACAACGTCATTACAGACGGCCAATCCCGTGTTTCTAAAATAATTTGCATAAAGTGCTTAAACTTTTGAGACAGTGTTTCTTCAAGAAAAAAGGAAAATTAAATAAAAATAAATATATTTTTTATTTTAACCACCCAAAATGGCTTATTTTATTTTATTTGGATTAAATGTCGAGTATTTATTGTAAATTAGCATAAAATATTTTCTTCTTCAATTATTTTAAATCAGATTTGCAGAGTGCTTAAATTTTTGAGACAGACTATATAGTGAACAGTTTATTTTTATAATATCGTCCTATTTCTGTACAATTATCAGTTTTTATTGGATCATATACGTTTGAATACTTACCTTGAAGACAATAGTGAGTTCAGAGAAAGAATACATATGTATATATAAATATCCAAATATCCAAATCTACATTTAGCCCCTCTAAAATTATACATATATATATGTGTGTGTGTGTGCCTCCGTTACGAAAGTTTTGATATTTTAAATAAATAAAAAGTAACAAAATATTATTTATTTAGAATGTATGCAACACTGAAAAATATATCGGAAGATCGCATTGCATAATATTCCTTCAAAACACTTTTTGATGGAGGAGAAGGATGATTTTGCTTGAATTGTAAAATATCTTTTGTACACAATTTCCTATGTTAATCCTGAAGAGCATTTGAATGGGTATTTGCCTTAATGTATTGAGTCAAATATTGAAATAAGCATATTTTATTTCCTAAGCACCACTATTAGTCACAGGTAATTAAATCCCACTTCAATACACAACTGGCATTGCTTTGCTCTGTGAAGGTTTAAATTTCCACAAAATTGTTGCCAAAGATTCTAAAAATGACATTTATAAAAGTTTCGTTTAAAATATTTCTCTAATATATAGGAGGTATGTCTTTAGTAAAGAAGGAAGAATACATTCGATCTATTTGTTCAAAAAACATTGCATTTTCATAGCATTATGTAAAATGTGCTGTGATTGTATTATTTGTCGCTACACCAACTCACGGTGTTAAAAATGCACTTTACAAATAAGGATTTTGATGAAATAAAAAATATTGAACACTTGCGTAGGATATATTGAATTTTAAAAATATAAGTACAGAATGCCACATTCTAAAAGTCTACATTAAAATAAATAATTGTTGCAGTTAGAAGAAAGTAAAAAAATTAAACAAAAATTTAAAAAACTCTTTTTTTTAAAACTCAATTTCAATTTTGTAAACGATTTTACTTTTACGTCCTGATATGCAGTAAATATAAATAAAAACAAATATGTACACATGTGTGTTTCCGACGACAATACAACATTATTAATATGTTTAAAATTTAATTATACATAATTAAATTAATTTTAAGGCATTTCTTCCGTGAGCTTGCCGCAGGAGACAAAGCGCCAAATAATATTTAGGGTTACAAGAGTTTACTAACTATAAAATAAATTGGGTTAAATATATGCCAAGGCACTCTCACAGAAATTTTGCAACTGACTATGAAACTGCCACAACGAATTTGTTTAAACACAAAAAGTAGAAAATATTAATAAAAAATAGGGAGTGTAAAAATAAATAAATAAATAAAATTCTCTATTATTTTTATTTTCATTCCAAAGTAATTTCAAATGTTTATAACGAAACGAGAGGAACATAATGATTTTTTTTACATATCCTATCTAAAATGTATGAATATTTAAAAAAAACATACTAAGTTATATTTATTTATATAAAATTAGCTAAATGTTATTATATAAGTGAAGGTTATATAAAAATATTAGAGGATTGTGCACGGCTACTTTTTTTTAAGGTTTTAATGCTGACATTTAAAGGTAAAATTTTCCTTGACTAAATTTTATTAGGACACTTACGAAGCTATAAGAAAATTTCTACCAGAAAATTCTTTACTTTATAGCAAAGAAATTTTGCCTGTCATGATCTGACATTTCTATTTTGCACCTAAAACATTTTATATTGAAACGGAAATGTATGTCAATTCCTTTTTCCGTTTGTGCAGCACATATTTTCTTTTCCCTTCCATATATATAATACTTTGAAGCATTCCGTATTCTGGTACTTTCTTTAACTTTTCATAAAGATATTTGTTTTACTTTCTGTAAAATATGTTTAGAAATTGACTTTATGATTTGTTTAACTTACTAGCAATCAAACAATTAAAAGCGTTATATATATATATATATATATATATTATTTTAGGAAAATATTTACTACAGATGAACAGATGACTATTTCAAACAACAAAAGAAAATAATAATATTTTATATTTCATTCCATATCGCATGATTTTCAAATTTCCAGATTTCCCGTATTCCATATTCATATTTCAATAAATATAAAATGAAAATACTCCTTATCCTATTTGGCTTCCTATTTGAACACATTTTGCTCATTTCAAGTTCATTCTGATATAATTTTCATAAATATAACTTTTGTTTTAAAAGACGCGAGAACAAAGCCTTTTAACCCGAGTTAACCTTCAAAAACATGGATGGTATACTCAGCGAAAGAAAAAAGCTGCTAATTCCAAAATAATTATGTAATTAACACCTAAGCCTCATGTACTCTTTTCACGAATATTCGCATCATCACTTCATCAAGTATATTTTATAAATTTCATAGTAATATCAAATGTTATCATAAAGTGTATTCATAAATCGACATGCATTCATTAGTGACTGTAGATTTTGATTAATTGTGACAATCATTTAAAAGTTAATTTACCATCCAAATCTTGTGTCGTAATTGAACATTGAAGAATACAATGTTTCATTTGTTAATTATCAGTACATAGTTAAATTCATTAAGCGTAATGTCACTGTTTGCAATTCGCGCAATAATTGAACTCATTGTCTCTTTCAACGTCAATGAATTTATAGTTTTGTGATAATATAACTCTAGTGTATATATGTTACGGTCAGTATGATTAATCGGTCATTATTAATAATAACCAGTTATTATTAGTAATGGCCGGTTATTATTAATAATAACAGCTGTCATTATTAATAATAACCGGTTATTATTAATAATAATATAATATTGACCGTGACACACACACACACACATATATATATATATATATATATATATATATATATATATCTGTGTGTGTGTAGTTTAATATTTTTGTAGATTTTTATTTTTGATTTATGTAGACTTATTTTTATTTATGAAGATATTTATTTATGAAATTGTGGTGCCACACTCCTTTAAAATTTAAAGTAGTATACGCACCTTGACGGTTCACATGCATGGTAGTTGAGATGTTCAGAAAAAAATATTTTTTCCGAGATAGTTGAATGTAAATTTAAATAGCTTTCATGCATTTAAAGTAGAGGCACAGGAAACTAGTACAATTAATTACTCACTTTTTAAACCTAGGGTTTTGATTTTAAGGGCGCAGATTATTGTCTAGAGAGCAAAGAATTAATCTCAATGTAGATTAAACGAAATCAAAAAAGGCCTTGATATCCTTTAAATATGAACATCTCAGTAATAAATTGTAATTTTCGTAAACGTTTGAGCATATCATCCGTTTTTTAAATTAATTTATTTAACTTGGAAAATGACTGAAACTATTACAAAAATTTGCTGGATTTTGTGAAAATTTTAAAAGTTTCAATTATTTGTACACTTTAAAAACAAAATTTTCAAAACTGAGCAAAAAATACTCAAATCTGAGTATGTCACATAGTCAAAATTGCTCCGAATCTAAACTACTCAAGTTTTAAACATGTATATACTCATTTCCGAAAACATGCACACACTCAAGAATAAAACATCAAGTGTTCATATTTGAGTATTTCCATGTTTCCAAAATGAGCATGAACGGATTCTAATCATTTTTGAGTAAGTTCATGTTTCAAAAATGAGTATGAACTTACCTGTATGTGCTCATATTTGAGTATTTCCATGTTTCCAAAATGAGCATGAACGGATTCTAATCATTTTTGAGTAAGTTCATGTTTCAAAAATCAGTATGAACTTACCTGTATGTGCTCAGTTTTGAGTATTTCCATGTTTCAATATTCTGAGTATTTCTGGTATTTCAGAATTGAAAGCATTGGGTCGTTCTATTTGAAACAAAAAGTTTCATAACAAAATGAAAACATTCATTTACTCAGATTTGAAAGTGTCATTTTTCTCAGTGTATGATCTTCTAATGAATCATATAGCATTCTAAAAATCATTACAAGCAGAATTGATGTATTAAAAATTATACTGCAATTTTTAGTTTCATAAACACATATTTCAAGAAAATATCAATCTTTAAAAAACTGCTAATAACAAAAGGTTTTTTCTTTTAAGGGATCTTCATATTCTGGGCTAATTAGTCGTATTTTATGTTATATTACTAATGAGAAACTGTGATATCTAAAACTTTTGTTTCTTTTAAATGTATGGTCATTTAGTGAACTACGAAATGATATAAAAGCAGTTGCTTTCACAAGTATACTCAAACACATACGCCCACACAAACTTCTAATTGGAAAATGCATAATTTGAGATTCATTATTTCTGTAAAATATTTCTGAATGTTGTATCTACTTTAAGATTCCGTTAAGACATCTATTATAAATGTTGGTAGAAAACGATATGTTTACACGAATGTATATTGATGTATTTTCAAGTCAATATGAATGCATTAAATAATATTTAAAGGAGTTATAAATGCATATATCTGCAAAATGTCTAGAAAATATATATTTGTTTTCTTTCCCATGAAAAAGTGCATACATATATAAAATAATTATATATTGTTTTTGAATCTTGATATTAATGCAATTATCTTTACATCTTCTTCTATTTAGTACGAAAAACAAAATCTTGTTTGAACATCAAATGCGATTTTTGAAATTATAAAAAATGTAGCAAAATAAATCCATGTTTTAGATTCTATAACAGGTCTTTCACTCAAATGTTGTTTGCGTAATTTTATATAGTGTGATAGAGATAATAGTAGAAAAAATAGTGTGATAATTATTTCGAATTTTGTTGTAATATTTTGATTTTTTTAAATACCCGTTTCATTAACAGTATATATAAGGCAAGTCAGGGTAATTTCGTGTCTCTGTTTCAATTATTATTATCATGATCTTATTGTATGGTATGAAACTTTAAAAAAATTACAAGTATTTATACATGTGTACTGTTAATTAAATATATCGCTATTATGTAAGTAATACATTTTCAGGAAGAAAAAAAATATTTTCCGGAACCTATCAAAAACTGTGCAAAATCCTTTCAAAGTTTCAATATCTCTCTATTTACATGTAGCCACAGAAATAGTGAGATGATGTAGGTATAAAAGAAAATATTACTGAAATGTTGAAAGTACACTCTAATAAGTACTGCAATTATTCTTTCAGCATCTTTGAAAATGACCCAGAAAAAAAAATTGGTGCAAGCACCAACTTGCAACGCATTAATAAAAAAAGTGGGTAATTTTATGCTCTAAGTGGCAAGCTTATATTAGTGTAGTATGAAGTCGTTCACTTGCACATTCTTTAAATTATGTTTTGTTAATCCCCAAAATGACTCAAGTAAAATCTGGAATTTACTTTTTCGTGCAGTTAACAAACAACGAAAGAAATCCGACTGATAAAATACTTTAGTGAATTAGTTAAAGTAATACATTGATTCTATATGTAGCGATATCGTTCGTGCAAAACTGTCTCGAAAACTTTCAGCTTTGCAATTACTTGTGTATTAATTGTGAATTGAATTTTGATCTTGAAGCAGAGTTCAAGGAGAGAAGGTGATTTTTTAGTAAGAAAAAATACTTATTTTTGACCTATATAGGGATACCATCATCGTACGTTATAAAAATAATACAATAAGAGAGAGATTTAGAGAATAAACTCAACTGATTTGTGACGTTAATTTGTGATTACTTAATCATGTGTGGTAATGACTGTAAAAGCGTTTTCTGGTTTTCTATAAAGCATTTTATTATTATATTTTACTAAAAAAATTTTCAATAACACTGAAAATCCTTAATTAGATTTTATGTTAACACGTTGATGGACACTTGCGTCTATAGCCGTGAAAGCGAAGTTCACTATGTGGCATAACGGCAATAGCCGTCAAGAACGAAACGGTCGTTTTTAGATACTACGGCTATAGCAGCATAAATGTGCATTTACCGGCGTACAAGTAGAAGCCCAGTGTCATGTTTTGGAAACTATTTTTTAGGTTGAAGTTCGTTTTCCACCTGTTATACGAGTTGTAGCTTCAGTATGCACGTGCAGGGTGACTAGTGGTCAGGGAAAAATACAGTAAAAAATGATAATTACCAGTATATTCTTATTAAAATTCAGGTTGATTATTTGATCGAATAATCAACATAAATTTTTCTATAAGAATATACTGGTGTTTACCACTTTTTTGACTGTATTTTTCCCTGACCACTAGCCACCCTGACGTGGTTGTAAAGGGAGAAGTGTAACCTAATTAAAGGTGCTGAATTATTCACAATTAAGTTAATTTAAGCAGAAAGAGTAAAACTATACTTCTAATATTCTAAAAAATACAAAAATATAGAGTGTCAATTTTCCAACTTCACATGTTCCTACTGTCCGTCAATTTGTTAAGAGAAATACTTTTTTTTCTCTCTTTTAAATATCGATATATCTGTAAATAATTATGCTTTAAAATAAAATATTTTGAGCAGAACAAGATAATATCATTATTGCATGAAGTTTATCTTAAAGGAAATTCCTGTTTTATTGTCAAATTTTATCAATAACTGAATAATTGATATGTACTGACTCTTAGGAAAGCCCAATCAACCACATAATGGATCGCTTTAATAATCTGTTTAGTTTTGTGTCAGCAGTATTCTAAAACCCTCGTTGAGTTTGCTATCCCAAGTTGAAACACAATAGCAAAGAATAGTGGTGGATGTCGATATTTGTCACTTATTTTATAATGGTTAGTTGTTCGACAAGAAAATAAAATTTTATTGTGCGTAGATGTAAGTTTTCAAAGAAAAATAAATATAAATGTATGTATGTGTGTGTAACTAAATACAGTTTCAGAAAAATAAAACGATAAACGAATGATAAGGAATAATAAAACGACTCTAGGCATTAAAACTATAAAAGCCATACGCATTTCATACAACATTGTAGAGTTAAAACTATCTTTTAAACGATTTAATTCTCCCTTTGACTTTTCCTAGCCAAGAGAAGAACATGATGTAAGTAGTCATAGAAATATGAAATATGAGACTGGTGATATATCAGTTGTTTTATATAAATACGTTAAAAAGCATACAGAGTACTCTAAGCCAAGTAATAAATTAATATGGAAATATAAATAAAATATAGCTAATATTTGGGAACTTATTAAAGCACTGATGAATATCTGTAAACTATTGAAAATTTGGAACAATTATGTCATATGCATATATAAATTGAAATATATACTATATATGTGTCTTGAAAATAACGATTATGATTTTAAAATACATCAATTTATATGATTTTGGGCACAAAACATTTCAGTAAAAGTTGTATTAAATTGTTTTTATATGTTTTTGTACAGCTATGGAGAGAAGAAATACAGGTATTAAATTTCATTATGGGAAAAAAATGTAACATTCTTCTCAGTTTGTAATTCAAATTCAAAATTGGAAAAAAGTACACCTCACCAATTGTATTCCTTCAAATAGTTGTTTAATTAAACTTGTTTATTCAGGTGAAAATTAAAAGATACGTTACAAAAAAGGTTTCATTAGAATATTTTATCATTCAACTTTATATCGAAAACTCTCAGAATTTAGAGAAACAATTATCTGTCATATTTTCTTGGTTTAGTTTATCTATTTTTTGTTTGTAACTAAATTCAACATTGTAAACATGTATTTTTCTTTTGAAATATATATTTATTTAAAATCTCACTTTACGAGTTTTTACTTTTTATTGTGTTTTAAATAAAGAATAATATGTCCTTCCAGTGTTTCATTTAGCATGAAAACAAAGTGGTTTCTTCTGAGAAAAATTAACATATCTTCTCATTTTCTTTTTATAGATATCTTCTTTAATGACTATTTCAATGATTTAACTTTTGAATGAATAGATAACACTAAGATATTTATAGATACAGAGTATATAATGTTAAAATATTATGTCTTCGAAAATAAAGTATAAGAGTAATATCTATAAACATGTTCAGATTTTTTAAAGGCACAATATATTATATAATTACAAAAGAAAAAAACGAAATTTGTGTATCAATTGTTTATCTCTAGGTAAATTCATTTAATATTTCATGAAAAATATTACAAAAGTTATTAACCTTTTTGGCTGAATATTCCTAACTTTGAATGTGTTTAACTCTAGTGACGCAAAATGTAAATTATTCAATTTCAAATACAGTGACATTTGCAGCGACACCTTTCATGAGCTCATATTAAAGTGGAAAAAAGTGGAAAAAATATCACATTAATTATATTCCTTGAATAAGTTGATTATTTAAATTATTTATTCTTTATGGAAAACAATTCGAAAATATATTCTAACCTCACGTGCAGTTTTATGCACTCTTATTATTTAACAGTTAGATTTATTATTTCATGATATGATTAAATGTAGAAAAATATTGCCAATGAAGTTTCATTGATTTAGTCATTTCTTTTGTAGTTTGTGTTTTATTTCAGGATGAATAAAATATTAAAATCTCTTAAATATGAAAATCAATAAAAAGATATTTATTGTATCAGCTTTAGGCTTTTCATAATTTTCATTCTTTAAATAAAGAGGAACGCGTCCTTCACAAATTTCTTTGATAGAAAGTCAAAATGCATTGTTTTAAGTAAAATAAACAGTACTTCTGTTTTGAAGCAATAGTTATTCGAATGAATGTTTTCTGATTTGTTTTATTAAATGAAGAGAATATTCTATACAATTTATACATACAAAAATGATTAGTATTAAATAAGATTCCTATAAATTAAGTGAAAAGTGTGATACTTTAAATATATTCAAAGCTTTTGAAATATAATTTTTCATTAATACATTTAATCAAAATTTATACAATTAAATATAATAATTGTAGTAATGTCACTATTGAAAATGAAACAATACATTTGGAAATTTATTAAACCATACATTCATTATCTTACATATCGTGAAGAAAATAAGTTCAGATATAATTTCGCTCTGTTGCCCACAAACGTTCCACATTGATCAATTCTTTGAATACAAGCAGGAACTGCTGAAGAGTCGGTCCAATACTGTACTTGTATGCAAATACTATTTAGGACTTCTTAAAATTAAAACGATAATAATAAAATCTAATTTTTCACTTACATTTTTATTTTATTCTCTGTATGAATGAATAACTGTTAGTTTCACTCGAGACTATATATTTTCAAATAATATACATTTTTTAGGTGCAATACCATTTTATTTATTTATTTATTGCATATATAATAATTCGTCGAGAGTTTCTTATATAGTTTGATCATTTAAAAAATAACTTTTCTTTTAAATTATATCTTTTAAAATGTTTTTTTTTTTTCATTAAGACAATCAAATAAAAATAAGTGTTTTAGATCTTGATTGCTCAAAAGTGAAAACTTATTCCATTTTATAATGTTTTTATATCACTCATAAAAAGATGAGATATTACACGTATATGCTTATAAATCAATCATACTACTACATCGAGAAATAATGCACTAATACTAATAACATGAATATCTTTTATTTCTCAATATAAATGATTTCAGAAATATATATATATATATACATTTGATTTATTATACTTTTGCGAAACTTAATCACACCAAGTCCGAATCATTGTGGCGCTAAGAAAGTACATCTTAACTTTATAAATTCTCATGTTTGAAAAGAATTTATATTAAATAAACAATATGATTTTAAAACACTTCAATTTATATGAATTTGGGCGTAAAACATTTTAGTAAAAGTTGTATTAAATTGTTTTTTTTTTATATATTTTTGTGCAGCTACGGAGAAAATAAATACAGGTATTAAATTTTATTATGAAAAGAAAATGTAACATCCTGATCAGTTTTAGTACAAATTCAAAAGGAGGGGAAAAGTACATCTCACAAATTGTATTCCTTTAAATAGTTGTTTATTTAAACTTGATTATTTAGGTGAAAATTGAAATATACGTTACAAAAAAGATTTCATTCGAATATTTTATCATTAAACTTTATATCGAAAATATCAGAATATAGAAAAAAAAAATATCCATCATATTTTCTTGATTCAGTTAAATTTTGCTATTTTTTGTTTGTATCTAAATTCAACATTGTAAACATGTATTTTTCTTTTGAAAGATTTTTTCATTTAAATTTCACTTTAGGAGTTTTTTATTATTATTTTTTTTTGTATTTTAAATAACTAATAATGTGTCCTCCCAGTGTTTCATTTAGCATGAAGACAAAGTGGTTTCTTCTGAGAAAAATTAACATATCTTCTCATCTTCTTTAACGACTATTTCAATGATTTCGCTTTTGAATAAATAGAAAACACTAAGATATATATAGATACAGAGTATATAATGTTAAAATATTATGTCTTAGAAAATAAAGTAAAAGAGTAATATCTATAATATGTTCAGATTTTTTAAAGACACAATATATTAGATAATTACAAAAGAAAAACCATAATTTGTGTATCATTGTTTATCTCTATGTAAATTCATTTAATATTTCATGAAAAATATTGCAAAAGTTATTAACATTTTTGGCTGAATAATTCTAACTTTGAATGTGTTTAACTCTAGTGACGCAAAACAAAAATTATTTAATTTCAAAATACAGGAAATTTGCAGTGACACCTTTCATGAGCTCATACTAAAAAGTGGAAAAAATATCACAAGAATTATATTCCTTGAATAAGTTGATTATTTAAATTATTTATTCTTTATAGAAAACAATTCAAAAATATATTCTAACCTCACGAGAACTTTTATGCACTCATATTATTTAGCAGTTAGATTTATTCTTTCATGATATCATTAAATGTGGAAAAATATTGTCAATGAAGTTACGTTGATTTAGTTACTTCTTTTGTAGTTTGTGTTTTAATTCAGGATGAATAAAATGTTAAATTCTCTTTTAATATATTAATTGTATCAGCTTTAGGATTTTCATATTTTTCAATCTTTTTAAATAAAGAGGAACGTGTCCTTCATAAATTTCTTTGTTAGAAAGTCAAAATGTATTGTTAAAGTAAAATAAGCAGTACTTCTGTTTTGAAGCAATACTTATTCGAATAAATGTTTACTGATTTGTTTTGTTAAATGAAGATAATTTTCTATGGAATTTATACATACAAAAATATTAGTATTAAAATAACATGCCTATAAAAGTGGAGTGAAAAATATTATACATTAAATATATTCAAAGCTTTTGAAATAGAATTTTTGATAAGTACATTAAATCAAAATTTATACAATAAAATATAATAACTGTAGTAATGTCATTATTGAAAATGAAACAATACATTTAAAAATTTATAGAAACATATATTAATTATCTTACATACTGAGAAGAAAATAGGTTCATAGATAACTTTATAGAAATATAAGTATTCCAATAATTTATTTTTGCTAAAAAATATATTTAAAATTATAATCTGAATTTGGCCTTTTTTAAAATCTGTTTAGATATTTATTTTTTTAAATACACTTTAAAAAATACACAAGGTTTATACATTGAAAAAATAGATTAAATGTAACGGATAATTTTTTTTTTCAGATTTCATACGAAAAGCTTATAAGATATCCAGCGAAAATACTTTGTTCTTTAATTAAATGTTATGTTTGACAGTATCAAATTATATCAGTATTAAAAAATTGAAAATTAAAAAAAAAACATATTACTACTGTGATATTCAGTTTAAACTGTAATAAATTAGATCTCAAAATCAAATTTTTAATTTTTATTTAGAATTCATGTCTTACATACATAACTGCATGAAGAATTTTTATATGCGGTACGCTTATTATGATTTATTATTTATTCGAAACAAACTATTTGCGAGTGCTTGATGTTGCTGAAGGTTCGAGAATTGGCATGAATAAAATTTATCCAATTATTAGTATTTAATTCATCAGACAGCAAGAGGAAAGACTATTTAAGAAAACGGATTTCACATGTAAAAAATAGTGTAAATCAAATCATGTTTCATTTATAACACACAATTTACTAAACAGATTAGGTAATATTTGTGAATATATTTCACATTGCATTGCTAAATTGTAATATGCGAAAAATATTCTTATGACTTTACAGATTTATACAAATTATTCAATTATTTTTAATTTCCGAATATTAGCTATTTTGTAAGAAAAGGCTAACAATTTTGTACTAAGGAAATAACTTCATAACACTATTATTATATTCTTTTAAATGAGTTTTTATTTAAAATAATAGTTCAAATTAATTGTCTTTAGCATTCTATTAATTTGTTTCACGTATAAAGGTTGTTTGAATACGTTTGCAGAAACTTTGTAGAACTGGAATCCCCGCTCAGAGAATATTGAAAATATCTAAAGCTCTATGCCTCTAAACATATTTCTGTAGGAAAATGCGAAAGAAAATCTACACCGGAAATAAGTTATATTGAAACTCTTACCATTACAAAACGGATGAGAATCAAGATTTAAAAAAAAAAAAAAAAAGAAAATATTTCAAAAGAAAAAAATTGCAAACGTAGGATTGTGAAAGGGGAACAATATAAAAAAGGATGAACAGTAAAAGTGCGCATATTAGGCGAATTAATAGCCTGCAATACTTCGCGTAAACTATCGGCAATCTGTCTTTACTAATTCCTCATTGGTGGCTATTTCTGATTGTGGCCAATTTTCTTCCGAAAGCTTGAAATCTCTGGTCCTTCCCACAATCTCATCTTCAGTAGCTGTTTAGGATTACATTCTCGAGAAAGGAGGTCAACAGGGTTGAGAAGACCTGGCACAAAAATCCCTTCATGAGATTCAGAAATGTACAAATTATTCAAACTCTGTTGCCCACAACGTTTCCCATTGATCAATTCTTTGAATCAAAGCAAAAACGCTGAAGAGTCGATCCAGTACTGTACTGGTATGCAAATACTGTTTAGTTCTTCTTAAATAAAGGTAGTCAATCTTATTCCCACAACACATGCAAGAAGTTCTAAACTGAAATGTTTCTACTTGGCGCAAGATGAGACTTAACATCCTAAAAATTTACAGATATGGTGGAAACAAGGCCCTGCAGAAGACTTTTTATTTCGGATGTCGTCTAGGAAAGCGATTGCTGGTACGTTCGGGTTACTATGGGCTTCAAAACCTGTCTATCCTTCGGTGCCCTGTTTATCTTTCATCCACGGTTCTATGTGTGAAGACCCAGGCCGTTTTCACGTATGGTGTCATATGTTAAATGTTGGACACCCTGGAAAGTTTTGTTGCTTATGGCAATGGGATTCTAGCTAAATGCACCAACAATCATACCTCGTTGAAAGTCATTCAGGTTTTTGTACATCTCTCAGAGAAAACTATGCATGCATGGACACCTAATGTAAGCTGTTGACATATTGATATCTTACCTTTCACGACCACTAAGTGTCAAACTTCTGTTCCAGGTGCAGCACATGTACTGCATGTGTAAAATGCCCCATAATAATCCACAAGTGTTCGTATTATTTTATCCCCCATGTGTAGATGCTTTTGAGAAATATATATAGATATTTATAAATTTTATATGAGTTTTAGATTTTTCTAAAATCATTGCGTTAATATAAAAAAAGATTATTTAAAAATTACTGATTTTTTTTTATTATTCCTGACATAATATTGCTGTAAATTTGGCGAAACAAAATTATACATCGTCAAAAAGAAAAAAACAATTATTTTTAAACTAAAAAAATCTAGAAAAATTATTTTTCTAATTTCACTCAATCGAGCAACTCTAATTTCAATCTCTATCGTGTGTAAACAAAAAAGAAAATAAGAAGAAAAAAATCCTTAGCCAAAATCCGCATGCAACATACATCGGCATTATTACATAGGCATTACCCAAAAATCGCGTGCAAAATTATTTTATCGACATTAGTCAAACGCCGCGTGAACAAATAAAAAAATATTACATCATTTCCTAATAACAACAAGAGTACCCCACGCTACTCTTTGCCGTAAGAAAGAACTTCCATAAAATATTTATTAAAATTGCTCTACCATTTATCAGTGGATACAGTATAATAAATTGTCCATGGTCAAATAAATTACCCTCCTTGTATGCGCACAGTTTGGTAAAAATCATATATAAAAAAGTCATATAATTTATATAATCATATATAATCATTTTTATAATCATTATATAGTCATTTATATAATACTGTAGTTTATATATATTTGAATAAATTTTATTTGAAGTTTTGACAATGTAATTTTATAGATCATTCAAAGAAGGTCTTTAAATTAATACGAAAAAAAAATAATTTAAGGAGAAATCATAACATATTTATATAAACAATAAAAATCAGTATTATTTTAATTAAACTTTATCTAAAGAAATAGTGACCACATTTTCAAATTTCAGTTCATTCCCAATGATTCTGCTCCTCTGTTTTCAACTCTGAAACAGAATGAGATTTATGGAAATTCAAGCATGTCGTCACGGATATCGAAAGGATACCTTTTTATTATTCAGATTAAGTGGTTTTTTTCAATTCTTCAAACATAGATTTTAAATTAGAAATAAATTTATTCATCACATATTACTGTTCTAATAAGTTTCACTCTACAAAATACATATATACGATAGTGAGTCGTGACATCAATTTAAGTAAGTGAAATTCATTATGTGTTGAGGAAAAAAAATTTATTTCGTATACTTTCATTATAATTTATCATCACGAAATTTCAATTAAATTTCATTGAAACGTACTAATATATATAAAGGTTTAGAATGACAGTGGAGTAAGTCAAAATTTAGTGATTTGAGAAATAAAGGGTTTTGTGAAACTTGTTGTATTGTCGTTGCATTGGGTGGTCCAACTTGTTTTGCCCTCTAGTGTCTCTCTAAGTGAATTATGACTTATTTCACTGGCGCATTGAACATAAATTAATATACGTTCAGTGAAATTAGGTTTATCTCAATTTTCGAAATTTTTGACTTACTCCACTGCCATTCTAACCCCTCATATTTTAATTAATGTAATAATAGTTATAACGTATATTTCATATTTTTATTATTTATATATTAGTATTATCTTTTATTATTACATGGTATATTTTTACGCAACAAGAAAAATAATTGATATTTATTCTAAAAGAAATTGTATGTGTATATTCAACTGACACATTTAAAAATAGTTTGCTTAAGAGCCTACATAGTCCCGCGAAGAAATACGCAGGCTAATGTTAAGTCCATGGGAAGGTTATTTTCAAATTTCTCGCTCGCATTTTAAAATTTTAAAATGATTTTTTTTTGCTTAGGATAGCTGAGGTCAATCTCTAACGATATGCGTTTTTACTTTTTCGATTTTGGTATCAGTTTTCTTTATGTAAGGATATTTTCACTTTCACAACCAGTTCCAACTAGTTCCGACCGGTTCCAAAATTTAAAATCCCCGCTTATAAAAAAAAAAAAAAAAAAAACTTTAACCAAAATGATAAAAGTAAAAATTAGCACGGTTAGAGAGTGACCTCAGCTATCCTATAAAAAAAAACATTTAAAAATATTAAAATACGAACGAAAAATTTTATAAAACTTCTCATAGACTTAACATTAACACTTGAGCGTTTCTTCCTGTGACTAGTGTAGGCTCTTAAGTTTTAAATTTGATTTCTTCTGTGTTATAAATACACGGCTTGCTATAAATTGATAGTATGTTATTAAAAACCCAAAATAAATTAATATTTTATTCCAATAGAGTGGTGTTTTTAAAATCCATTGTTTTTACATGATCTGTTATAATCAACAGGAGGTTTTAAAATGGAGTAACTGGCAAATAGCAACAGGTTATAACCATTTCTTGTAGAATATAAATGTGTGAATTCGTGATTTTCTTTATTAAGTTTCCTTGTTTTAAGACCATTCATCGCCGGCACATTGCACTGATATGTGTCAAACTTTGATAAAGAATAATACGAAATAAGTACATGCCCTTCAAAATACCCTTATTTATGCAAACTTTAACCCATTCGCAATGATCGTCGCTTACCGCTATTTAAATTTTTTCCCGCGGTTTTGTAAAATAAAAATTTTTGGCTTATTAAATAGCAGTAAGGATTTAATTCAATTGGGCACAATTTTCATTAAAAATTAGAAATAGTAATAATCAAAGATTCTGAGCAGATTAGGCGTCACGTGTACGCGATGCTCGTCGCACAGACGTTAATATTATGTTGAGGGGAAAATGTAAATGAACAAATAAAAAACCCTCATGTAACATAAAGGTTTTTGCCGCTGAAAGTATGCAACTTTTACAAGATTTCTATTTTGCCTTGACTGACATGTTTTCTATTCAAAATTACCTATTTCTGCAAAAATTAAATTAAATTAAGAATATAGGAAATGTGTTATAAAGGGAGGAACTTAAAGGTCTGTGTTACTTTTTACTACTTTTTAGAGGTACGAAGGAATAATTTTTTAAGTGTGGACACCTCGGACCAAACTACAAGATTTATAGCTTTACTGTCCCTCTTCTTTTCTCCTATATAAGCATCATTTCTCAAAGTCTGTTATATTCCTTTTCAATGACATGCTACATATTCCACACACGAATATTTTGGTACAACTGTCGCAGACGCACCGGGATTGGCGCGAATTTTGTTTTGTGCAATTTTGGCGAAAAAAAAACTTGTTTTCGGATAACTGTTAGGCCTACCTTGCTTAACCCCTTCAGGGGCAAAGTACTCTTGTAGCTAAAATATTGAAATGATTGATTGACACCAGGATTCACAAACGAATTTATTTTAAAATAAGTAAAAGCTTTTCCTCATGTATCTTCTAAATTCAAAATTCGATTATAAAATTCTGGTGTCGTTGTGGCATTTTGGGATTAAAATTAAGTGGTATATATAATATACCGGTGCCCTTCAAGGGGTTAAATAGCGTGTTAGATTAATTTTATTATGAAAAACTTTATTTTATTAGAAAATTATATTATAAACACAATTTATATTATAAACACACACAATTTATATTATAAACACACACAATTTGAATTATAAACACTCACACAAATTTTAATACTAACGAACACAAATTATTTTTTTTATAAAATATAAATAATGATTAATTTATTATAAAGCACACACTATTTAATTTAATCTAAAACACACGGAATCTCCTCTACTGGGTTGCCATACAATGCTAAATGTCGTCAAAATCTCTGTGTTGCAAAGGTATAAATCACCATTTTGGCGCCAAAATGATACCCCAGTGAGTCTGCGAGAGCTGTAACAAAATTGTATTAAATTTCCATATTTATGATTAGCAAATGTGAATACAATTAGATTTTGTAATAAAGTCACATTCCGCGAACAGCCTACTTTATGTCAGTGGCCTTTTTATACATTTGTCCCTTTATTTATTCTCGTCAGTGTATTTCGAATGAAATAGCAGAAAAGACAGATCATTCATATGATTATACTTACACGAAATATAATATGTAAAATAAAACAATAATATTACTATAAAAATTGAAATAAAAAATATATATATATTCTGAGAAAAATCACTTAACAGGACATAAAAAAAAAGAAAATTATATGTAATAAAAAAGTTTAAGGGAATATACAATATGTTGGAAAATTTAAATAACAAACTTTCCAAGGACTCTTCGATGAATAAAAATTAATATTTCAAATTCAATAAAATAAATTAAAGGTTTAAAATAAAAGATCAGCCATTATAAAATTGAAAGAGAAAGTTTAATTTGGAAACTTGAGTTCGAATTCTTTCTTTCAGTTGAATCCGAAATATTCATCATTTACATTGATTGAAATTTTATAAAATACGGTCTAAAGCACTTGTGTGTTTAAACTAGAACTAGAAGTACTGTGATAACGTTTATCTTCAGCTACCAACCTTCTTGCAACACTCAATAAAGTTAATCGAAAATATAAAGGAAAATTCTAAATAATGAAAAAGTGTAGGGGAATGTAAAACATGCTGGAAAATTTAAATAACAAATATTCTAAGACTCAATAAATGAATAAGAATTACCTTTAAAATACACGTTCACTAAAATAAATTAGAGGTTTGAAATAAAAGATCGTCCGTCATAAAATAGAAATAGTTCAATTTGGTATCCAAAGTTAAATTTAGTGTCTTTGAATTCAATCAAAAGCATTTGTCATTTGATATTGATTTAAATTCTGAAAAAATACGATTTAAAGTATTCCGTTGTTAGAATAAAAATTAAAGTGCGTCCCAAAAGTTTATAGAAAAGTTTACCATTTTTTTGGATTTAAGAGCTAACTAAACGAGTAAGAAAGACAAAGCAAATTATGCAAATATATAATGATGAAATAAAAATAATAAAATGCTCAAACAACTTTTAACAGTTATAGATGTAATATTTAAAAAAATGCTGTCCCAAAAATATATAGACAACCGTTGTTAAAACCTGATTTAGGTACTAATATCCAAAATTTACACATTACAAGATCATGTACTTGCGACGCGATAGTTTCCTGAGATAAAAGCTAATCTGTCTTTCCGTTTCCGATTAATTGCAAAGATGCCTCGCAAGGTGCAGTTTTCCGAAATAAAAATTTTGCAAATCTATCGTTTAAAGGCTCGTGGATGGAAAGTTGTGGACATATAATTCTTTATCACTTATTTATTATTATTTTTTGTTGATAAAAAAAAATCGGAACATGTGAATTATTTCTCGATTTGCTAAATTTGAATATTTTTAACACGCGACTTATGTTTTTTTATTATTTTAGATCTTTAAAGCTACGTGTACTTGGCCTCTTGGCTTTTTATCTCTCTCATCAAATCATGTGAGCTAACGCGAAAAAAAAAAAAAAAAACACTTTACCCTTCTACATCTCACATCCAAAAAACCCAGTTTTTAAAATAACATTGCGTTATCGCTTTAGAAAAAGAATTAACATTTTTATAATTCACGGGAGTAATAAAAATTCCCTTTGAGATCAACATTTCGTTTCCCAAACAATCGATCCATACTACTGGTCTTATATATTTGCCCCCAAAAAATCTGTTTCATTTATATTTAAATTTTATTAAACAATTACAGAGGTTTCCTTCAAATAGAGTTTTAAATGTCGTATTGGATTGATAAGATTTATAATAGAGAACTTTTTATAAAACAAGTAGTATAAAAACTTTTTTTTTTAAGTCAATTCCTACTTAGGTCAAATAGAAAATTTTTTTTCCAGCGGTCTACACGCTTCGCCACTGACGGTATTTATTCCTAAATTTATATCCTCCTAAATATCTTACATAAGAGAAATTTTTGAAATGTATTAAAAATTAAATAAAAAATAAATAGCTAAAATACCAAAAATTAATAGCTCGAAAAGTATTTCTCACAAAATTGTTAGACAAACTGCGTTAGAAAGTTAAAAAACTTGTATTTTTCTTCATATAAATTTAAAATCTAAAAATTAGGCCGTTTTTCAAATATTGAATTTCGAAAATTACAAACTTCACAATAAAGTGCCATAGCGATGTTACAGTTAACGATAATACAGTTTTTTTTTTTCAAATATTAATTCATTAATTAAATTTTATTATTTAATTTTAGTTTCATTCTTCATTTCTGTTCAAAAGTATAGACTCACTCCACATTTATAGTCTCCTTCGCCCTCGAGCCGCCTGATCTTCGTCCGTGAACAGCCAGCCCCATTATCTTTTTACGTGTGAAGGTGAGACTATAAATATGGAGTGAGTCAATACTTTTGAACAGAAATGAAATATAAAATTTAAATTAATTAATTTAATTTAATTAATGAATTAATATTTAAAAAAACTGTATTAACATCAATTGTCATCCAGGACAAGTCTAAAAAAATTTATTTGAACTTGATAGGATGAATAGAAAATATTTTATTAACGATTGAAAATTCCAACAAAATATATATAGAGAGAGTGTGAATAGGAATTTAAAAAAAGTCTTTATTATCGGCGTGGCATTAAAAATATACATATCGGGGACATAAAAAAAAAATGAGGAAATAAAGCTGCACAAATTCTAAATAAACTTTAATTGAAAATAGAAAAAAAATACTATAATGGGATAGAATATTGAAACTTGATTCATTTTGCTAATGTGGAAAAATCGGTGCATAATATGTACTTTAATCTGACTCAACGATACGAGACAGTTTTGTAGAGCAATACCATTCACACAAACATTGCACTAGTTGTTCAGCAACCAAATAAAGGTGGCGTCATAACAATAGCGTGACCTGCTCGTCTGCTAAGCCAGAAAGGTCGTAGATCCGAATCCCTGTCTGGACATTTAGGTCAACTCGTAGTATTTCACTACCAATCAGTATTATTGTGTTAAAATAACAATGCGTAATTACATATCCATTCTCTATAACAGTTCCTTTACATTCGGTTTTGTTCTCTTGAACTGCCAAAAACCAGATGTCACGCAAATGAAAGGTTGTCTGAATAAATTGAGTGGGCTTCGTTGTCGTCCAGGTAGCTCTGATGGTAGAGCATTGGAAATTTAAGCCATAAAATGTCCTGGGAAATATTTCTGACCAGAACACATTTCCCCTTAATTGGAAAATTACACCTTGACACCTTGTAAAATATATTTCTTATAGTACAGTTGACAGTTTATATATAGCTTTATTGTTAATTTACATCGAATTTATTATTTTTTTTTTTATTTAGTGGCTGAATGTAGTTAATCATTGTTTGAAAAATCAAAGTTTTGAATTTCTAACCTTTACATAATATTTTCTTGTTTAATTATATATATATTTGTTTAACTCTAATGAATTAATATTAAGAAGAATCTCAAATGTAATTCTTAGAATATAATAAAATCATAACAAAAATGTCTCTCCATTTATATGTAAATTAATATTAATCTGTGTTTAATATTTCTTGCAACAGAAAATGTTGCTAATAAAGTCATTTACATGTAAATGAATTCGTGTGTAATTACTTTTTAAGCCTAAAGACCTGGAATTTGTTTACGCTAAATGTTATTGTTTTATAAATATTTTGAAGATTTTGGTTTAAATATTTAATTCTATAAGAAATTTCATAAAATTATATTTCTTTATAAAAATCCCTTGTACACGAGTTACTTTAGTTCTGTTAACATTATATAAATTTTTAATTATAAAATATTTAAATTTATGTCTATTGTTCTAAAGTTCTATTGTTCATTATATGTTTTCTGAATAAGTTCTCTCATTAAAATATTATATTTTTTCCATAAGTAGCTTGTATTATGTAATTTACAATTCTCAAAGATAGGAAAAATTAAAGATTATATTATAGTAATGCAATTAAGAACTACGATTTGTCATAATAAAACATAAGTCTATTTAAAACCAATAAAATCTGTCGAATTAACTACCGAATTTCACAATAATATATTTCTTCAAATTTAAAATTCGACAATTCTTTTAATATGTGATAGTGAAAGTTATCACTTTTGACTACCACTATTTCTAAAGAAAATTATTTGCTATAGTAAAATTTTATTAAAATGCTTAATACTGTATATATTATATGCAAATATTTTGTTTAAATATTTCCCCCAAATTTATCCCAAATATTTTATAAAAGTACTATAACGAATATGTTTTGAAATATAGCCAATGCTGAATTTTGAAATTGTGTTTCATTCAAGCTTTGTTATGTTTCACTCAACTGTGAAGCGGAAAGTCTTAAATAGTAATATTTTAACAATGATTTTTAATAAGTTTGTTTTAGCATTTAACTGATTATATGCATTTGTCAATCAATGTCTAACTGTAAATGTAATTGTCCATTTTCTTTATTTTACCAAACATTTGTTAATTGTATCTTTAATTTGATGTTATTTATTTATTGTATTTTATATTAAAACTTAATGATTATGTGTAATCAATACTTGTAACAAAATACGTACATATCAGGATTAATATGTACGTTAAATGTGTAAATAGAAAATCCCATTTCTCTAAAAAATCATATTTATCTTTGTCAGTCTAATTTACATTTTAATTATTTTACCATATGGAGAAAGATTTTATTTTGTAAACAAGGCATTATTTGAAATTTAAAAGGAAAAACACAAAGAAAATTACTTATTTTTCTTGTTGAAAAAAATTAGAAGAAAATTCCTTTGCATTTCCACATTTTTCAATTAACTGTTTTACATGTAATTGTATAGGACATCTTTAATTGTATGTACAAGATGGTAAAATATATTATACAAGATTCACAATCTAAAAAAATTATCCTTACTTTTTCAGAAATGAATTATATCGTCTGCTATGAGCGAGCCTTTTTTTTATTATTACGTGTGCCACGTTTACAAATACGAATTTTTTCTACAGCAGACAGCACTGCAAAATTCGCCATGAAGATCTTGTTTTGTGAATGATTACCTCCATGATTTTATATTCTTATGACCAGGGCTTTACAAATTTGAAACAATCTGGTAGTCAGTTATACATTAGGGTGGAGCGAATTTTTTTTTTCTTCAAATCAAAATTGGACGGGGTGAGAAAGTTGCTCTATCAGATCCTCATTCTAAATATAAAATATCTTTAAAAAATATGAATATTAAATACTGCCCCAAGGTCATTGAAAATTGAGAAAAATTGTAAAAGTTGTGCATTTTTCCATTTTCTTGTCAAACATATAAAATGCACAAATATTATTAATATTAAATTAATTTTAAAGCATTCTTCTTAAATTATTATTATTATACGCTTATAGTGAAACTATGTAATATTTATATCAAATCCAGGTGTCAGTATATTTGAGGCCAGGCAGTAATAATTGATAATATTTCTGCCCCAATGACTTCAAAATTTTTAAAAATGCATAAAAATTGGGTAATTGTAAACCATAATCAAAACAACAAAATTGTGTAATATTTTATACTTCGTAAGAATATATTTTTTTAAATTATACTTGAACATGAAGAATAACAAGAAAAAATAATTTATTATTACAATTTACAAGCATTATAAGCTTAATAAAGGAACCAGGTTTTGAGTATTTGGGGCACCTTTCGTTACAATCTGGAAAGCCTTTAATTTTAAGTGAAGAAATTAAAAAAATAACTACAAAAATATTGAAAACCGTAAGCTTGTTGCAATTGGCTATGACGGAACTACAGTTAACACGGGTTACAAAGAAGGTGTCATGTGATTTCTAAAAGAAAAATAAGAAAAACCAGTTCAATGTCTTATTTGCCAAATACATGCCAATGAGCTTATATTGAGCCATTTGCTCTAGCATCTTGACGGTACAACAAATGGGCCTCAAAGTTTTACAGGAGCTATTGGCAAACCTCTAAAAGATTGTGAACTTCTTCCTCTTGTACATCATAAGAGAATAAGCTATGCTTTGATAGAAATTACTAATAAATGGGATTTAAGCACGGATCAACTCTATTTGCTTGAGATATGTGAAGCAATTTCTTCGGGATCATGTCCCAAAAATTGTATAAAAGAAATCCTGGTAAAATTGTGCATTCTAGGGGGCTTACAGTTGCAAATAAAATTCTTAGGCTATATGTTTCTTCAAGTGAACCGTCAGAAAATTTGTTAATTATGACAAATTTTATACTAAGAGATTATTCAACTATATGGTTTCAAATTAAAACTAAGCCTTCATGCATTTACGGAGCTAAGCATTTGCATCAAACAATAATATCATTACGATATTTACCAAAGAAATTAAAGACAATAATAGATCCAGTAATTAATGAAATGGTTTATTTTGTCACCCGGAAACTATTTTGATTGCCATGCTCGCTGCTGATATGGACTACGCAAGATTGTTGGCACTACGCACACTAATAAAAACTCGTAAGAGAAGAATTCTATCCGCATTTTCAAGTTACTGAGATCAATTTTGAAGCCAAATAGTATATCGATATTATAAATTGGACTGAAGTGATAGTGACAGAACCACCATTATCTAAGTAATTAGATCATAATATTCTTACAAAGTGTATATTAAATCCAAAGGCAATAGATGAAGACATCTTACCTAAGATTAACCTATTCCCTTGTCACAATCAAGCCACTGAAAGATGTGTGAAACTTGTTACGTAGGCTTCTTCAGCTGATTGTCGTCCTTTGAGGCGCGATGGGTTCATTAAAACTTGTGTGGAGTCTTGGAAAAAAATGCCAGTTTTTGAAACCAAAAAACAGTATGGACTACTATAAAATGGTAACTTCATTCCTAGTAAATTATAATAATCAATTATTTTTACCTTATTCAAATAGTTCTTTAAAAATAATTAGAAATTATATTTTCTTACATAGGTTAAGTAAAAAATATAAAACAATAACAATTACCCAACTTTCATATCTACTATATATATAAAACACAAACGGAAATTTCGTTCCGTTCCTTTATAACTCGAGTTCCGCTGAATGGATTTTGATGGAACTTGCACTGTTCAATTGATAATTTTTCAGGGAAGGTTTTAGTATATAACACAACGTTCTACGTATATTAGTTATAGAATTATGATAGAAAGTTCTGTTATTTTGGCCGAAAAGGTTACCATTGCTAATTTTTTCGCGATCATTACTGTTGCAGAAAGAAATGAAAAGGATATACATGTCGAAAAATAAAAGAAAAACAATTACTAATTTTATTAAAAAAAAAAAAAAGAAAGAAAGAAAAAAAAGAGAGTTTTAATGAGAGAATATTATAAAACGAAAATATTTAATTTAAACACGATTGGGAATGTTCGTAATGCTTAAAAATTTATTCAAGGGGAAAGATTTCTATATTGAAACAATATTTGGCGATGTATCTTTTGTTTTTGGCGATTTTGATTTTACTTTTGACCCCAAACAGTTTGACTTTAAACCAAAAGGTGTCTTTTTTTTTTTGCAGAAAGAATTGAAATGGCTATACATCTGGAAAAATAAAAGAAAAAAACTGTCACTAATTTTATTTTAAAAAAAAAAGAAAGAAAAAAAATAGAAAAACTGTTTTGATGAGAGATTTTAAGCCAAAAGGTGCTTTTTTTTAAGTGTACGACTGCATTTTTGCAGTATATATATATATTTTTTGGTACTTTTCGGTTAGCCAGGCGCAAGTGATATATGTATACATGTATATACATACATATATATACACTTATATGTATGAATATATATATATATATGTATATATATATATATATATATATATATATATATATATATATATATATATATATATATATACTATGTTTTATAATGTGTAATTTGACATAGCTATTTGGGGTAATAATTTCATTTCATTTGGTCAGTTACTTCTGTTTCAATGGTTATTTTTTGCAATAAGTTTATATATATATATATATATATATATATATAACTTTAAGTAAAATTTAACCATTGAAACATAAGAAACTGACCACAAACACTGAAATCCCGATACCAAAGAGCCCTGTCAATTTACAAATTAAAATTGTAGTCCTAATAAATGTAACATTATTAATTCAAATTAAGAAGAAGAATAAATAAATAAATAAATAAATAGAAAATAAGGAATGAAATATAAACCACACGAGTATGTACACAAATAAAAGCTTATAAAGTAATTTACTTTTTCAAGGGCAAGAAAATCACATTTATAAGCAAAGAACGATTGTTTTCTGTATATGACACCAGCTTTTGGTAAATATAGTGCCATATCTCGCCCGAACAATCGCTGAAACAATATTGAAAAACAAGACCTTTACAATGGAGTATTATAAGTTATACATACAATTTGAAAAAGATTGTGAAAAATAAGAAAAAATAAAAATAAAATAAAAAATATATATATTACTTATATTAATAATATCCCAAGATATTTAGTATATTGTGAGCACATGTACAAAATTGTATCCAATAGAAGAGGTTAAATTCACAGTTAAATAGAGAATCCTTCAGATCATAAATTGTATCCTACAGTTACAGTTATTTTTATTTAACTACATAGATTACAACATTTTAAAAAATGTAGAACAAAAAAAATTATGACATACATATAAATAAAAACCATTAATTAATTTATTTTAATTTGATAAATTAAAATATATAATATTACTTGATAAATTGAAAGTATTATTATTACTTCCATACTAAATTTCCAAGTTTTAATATTTTAAATAAGCTATACTACTGCCATCTATTGTAAAAATATTAGACTATATTAGCATACTATCAAATTCATTAAATAATTTACTTTTGCTGCTGACATCTGGTGTACAGATATTCTACTAAAACTTTAATATTGTATGTATAATTACTTATATGTAGCTGTATTGTAGTGTAAATATATTAATTTTACTAGTTAATATTAATGATATATATAGAGAATAAGAATTACTAGTATAATATATTTTCTATTTTAACCTATTATTCTAACCCATTTAAAATATATCTTAATTTTACCCAAACATTAATGTAGAATCCATATGATGCTTTCATTTATATATATATATATATATACATATATCACTGGCGCCCGGCTAACTGAAAAGTAATTCAAATGCAAACTATATTAATGGCAATATACTTCTATTTACTTCTACATATATGAAATTTCGTTCCGGCTGCTTATAACTCGAGCTCTGCTGAAGGGATTTTCGCAGAACTTAAACTGTAAGATAATTTTTCAGGGAAGGTTTTATTGTATAACATATCGTTCTACCTAGCTTAGTTATAGAATTATTCTGGGACGTTCTATAATCAGTTAAATCCGATTATGAAATATTAGCCTTTTTAAAAGATTTTGCCGAATGGATTTCGATGGAATCTACACTGTTTGATAATTTTCTAGGGAAAGTTTTATTATATAACATATCATTCTACGTTGCTTAGTTCTAGAATTATAGTGGGAAATTAGAAAATCGGGTGACCATTTTTTTTAAATCAAATGTTAGCCTTTTCAATATTTGATTACGATTATGAAAGATTAGCTTTCTGAAAAAGTTCTACTGGACGGATTTTGATGAGACTTGTATTGTTAATTAGATGCTATTTCAGGTATGGTTTTAATGTACTACATATTGTTCTACGTTGCTTAGTCAAACAGTTATGTGTGAAGATTATATAGTCAGGTGAACCTGATTACGAAAGATTAGCCTTTTTGAAAGTTTTTACTGGACGTATTTTTTGCGACTTGCATTGTTAAGTAAATAATTTGTAAGGATGGTTTTAGTATATTTTGTATCGTTCTGTTAGTTTTAGAATTATGTGGAAAAGTTCTATAATCAGATTATCAAAGATTAGCTTTTATAAAAACTTCTACTGAATGGATTTTGTTAGTTAATTTGTTTGCATTGTTAGTTCGACAATTTTTAGTGATGGTTTTAGTATATTGCATATAGTTTTATCATTCTTTAGCAAACCGTATTTGTAAATGACCAAATAAAGTAGTTGGTCCTTAACAGCTAAACTTTTGACTGCACATTAGAAAATATAATAGCGCAATCACGTCATTTTTCAGGAATGTGGAAGGATATGCCAGGTAAATATACAGATTGCTTTCAAATACAAGGTCAAATTAAACGATATTTTTCGTTTGATTCAAGACTCATTTGTAGAAACCGACCAGCGCAGCGGGCGTAGCTTGCTATTATTTAAATAAAGTATAGTAGTTGAGTTAGTATAATAAAAGCGAATTTGATATAAATATTACATAATTTTACTATAAATAAATAATAATAATAATAATAATTCGATGATCATCCTTGAAAATTAAATTATCATTAATAGTTTGTATATTTGAGGACAAAAATGGAAAAATGCAATTTTTACGTTTTTTCTCAATATTCAATGACCTTGGGGCAGTATTTAATATTAATATTTTTCAAATATTTTTTATATTTAGAATGAGGATATGATAGAGCAACTTTCCCACACCACCCCATTTTGATTTGGTGAAAAAAAATTTCAAAGGCGAGCGCTTTTACGTTTTTTCTCAATATTCAATGACCTTAGGACAGTATTTAATATTAATATTTTTCAAAGATATTTTATATTCAGAATGAGGATATGATAGAGCAACTTTCCCACACCGTTCCATTTTGATTTGGAGAAAAAAATATTTTTCCATAGGCGAGCGCTCCACCCTATTATACATTCTAGTCGCCAGTAAAAAATCCCCCCCCTCCCCGCTATTGATTTTCAAAAGCACAAATGTTTTTTTTATGAATTAAGTAAGAAAAAATAACAAACTTAATTTAGAATTATTAGTTACATAACTCAGAATAGTACTTAATAAAAAAAGGTAATAAAACTAAGTTTTATAAGGAGACGTATCCAAACTTATATATTTCTGAAAAAAAAAAGGAAATATTGTAAACTGTGAATAACCGACATGTTTGGGAAATGCTGATTGCCGAATGCATCAAAAGTCCGAATAGTTAGATGAGTGTTACAAAATCTATATCTGATCAGAGAGCATCTATAAAATTGTGAAACCGGAAAACGATTGTTTGCCTATTTAGCCTATGGATTCAGTCAAATAATTCTGATTTTATTTCAAAATTTGCATTTAATGAACTCTCTTAGTTTACCAAATTAATTTTTTTGATTGAATATAATTTCAAGTTTATTTCTTAATATTTTGTAACTTTGCAGCATGTATAATGAGACATCTTACAAGAAATTTTATTAAACATTGTGACGTTCGCAGTAATATACATTGCTAAGAAAAAAAAAAGGGAAACATTTTCCTTCTCAAAGAGAACCTAACCCTTCTGAAGTGCAATTAAGGATTTTTTTATTTCCATTTACTTCAGATATTAATCCAAACAATGTAATTATAACAACCCAGTACCAGACACTTGTCTCCAAGACAGGGTGATGCCGTACGTGTGTGTGATGCAAACATGTGCTAGGCGCCAAACATTTTAAGAGGGGAAGAAATACTTAAAAGATGCATATTATTTTTATTAAAATGAATTATTCTTGAAATGTTAATTAAGTTTTATAGATTTACATTGAATGAATTACTTATAATCACTTATATGTTATTATTCTTTAAAATGAATGTGGTAGATTAATCAGTTTTAATTCTGAACACAAAAATCTGTTTTAAAAGTTACAAATAAGCGCTAAGCCTTTTTAATCATTGCATCCAATTTTTAGATGACAATATTTGATAGATTGACAATATTTCTTATTGAAACGTCCCAACACTCCCCACATTTTAAACACGTGACATGCTAAGCCGACTAGAACGGAAAAGAATGGAGTTTTATGTGCATAAAATGAAAAATGATTTAAAACTTGGCTTTTCCATTAAAAGTACGAGAAAAGAGGGATATTATTGCTCTTGCTGCCCACACGAGTAGGGGTGATGGAGTGACAAAATGTTTGTGCTCATTTTTAGTTACATTTTTGTAAAAAAAGAAAATATATAAATAAATATACTTCCCCCTCTCCCCACATTCTAATCACGTGACATGCTAAGCCGACTAGAACGGAAAAGAATGGTGTTTTATGTGCATAACATGAAAAATACCTTTAAAACTTGGCTTTTCCATTAAAAGTACGAGAGCAGAGGGAGATTACTGCGCTTGCTGCCCGCACGAGTAGGGCGTTGGGGAGGCAATATATATATATATATATATATATATAACAAAAAAGTCAGATTGAAAAATTTAGTGGCCAGATAGAAAAAGTTGGTCTCCAGTGGCAACCTAGCGACTGCATTTGTCAAGCTCGGCTTAAGACTCATAATGAACGAACCTCCTGATCTTATTTACTCTAATGGATTGAGATATTCGGCTGTTAACCTAATTTCTACTGAAGTTATCTCAGAATCTATAATTTTTTTATGTAACATATCTCTCAAGCAAACAATTTTTTGAACGATCTTTCTAAAAATGTTAATTTTATGCAGTTTTATTAAAAAAATAATTTTGAATAAAAATGGCCGCCTGGCATATGAAAAAAGAAGTGGTTATCCGGTATTTGTTTTCCTCAGTCACAGGACTTGCGCTTTTATTATATAGATTATAGAATATTTTATAAAAATTACGGTGAAATTTGTCTATTATTAGTGTTCGGAAAAGACTAATAAATTCCGGCCATTAAAAAACATATATATATATTTATCTTACGTAGAGCGAAATTAGGGCTGAATTTGTAGCTTGTCGTTTGGCAACAACCGTAGTTTTCGCGGCGACGAATCTCATTGGTTTGTTTTACGGTGACGTGTGTACATTCATCGAATCAGCTGTCTGATCAAGACTTTCTTTTTATACACAGCAGGAAGCGTTTCGCTTATATTTAGTTTGTGTCATACATAGCGTCTGTGTTGTGTTTTTCAAACAGTTTTAAATGAATTTATTCGTGCTGCACAATATTATAGGCGAAGTTGACAGATGATCTCTTTTTAAACAAAGATTTTTTGATCGATAGCATTGTCATTGGTTCGTTTTACAATGACATGTTATAATCGGTGAATCAGCTTTCTGATCACTTCTGATCAAGACGTTATTTTAGACACAGCAGAAAACGTTTTGTTTACATTTTGTTAACGTGTGGGGTTTTTCAAAGACTTTTAATTAAAGTCAAGCCGTACTGTGCAATATGATAGTCAAATGAACACCATTCTGCGCAGTGAATTTTAAATTAATCGTATTTCGTAGGTGATTTTTTTCATAAAATTAAAATGATTTATATCCATTGGTAGCACTGACTAAATGCATTTTTATTTATGCTTTCAACAAATTTTCCGATTACTTTTTTTCATTAAGATTTTTTTTAATTTCATATGTTAAAATGGTGTATGATATAGTCTGTGTCAAAAGTTTAAGCACTCTGCAAATCTGGTTTAAAATATTTGAAGAAGAAAATATTTTATGCTAATTTACAATAAATACTCGACATTTAATCAAAATAAAATAAAATAAGCCATTTTGGGTGGTTAAAATATATATATATATATATATTTATTTTTATTTAATTCTTCTTTTTTCTTGAAGAAACGCTGTCTCAAAAGTTTAAGCACTTTATGCTATTTTTTTTAGAAACACGGGATTAGCCGTGTGCAATGACGTTGTATGACTTCATATTGCACTTTTATAAAGGTATAAAAGTGGAGAAATTATTTCCTCTCGTTTTAAAAATGCCAAAGGGTAAAGAATTCACAAAATGTGAGATTTTAATAGTTTTTAAATTGAAATTGCAAAATAAAACTGTTTCTGAAATTGCAAAAGTTTTAAATCTATCAAAGCGAGATATATATCAAGTACTCTCTAGAAATGATAATTTTAAGCGGAAACCAAGATGTGGACGACCACGTATGACGACTGTTGAGACTGCATACGGAGATTGGTAATACGGAGAATACGGAGATTGGTATCTAGAAAAAATATGTCCATACGGTAAATTAAAAATAATCTCAGTGTACAGTGTCCAAAGACACTGTACAGAGACGTATTAAAGAGTGTGATTACATCATACTAAATAAAATGGCTCGCAAACCGTCTCTCAAATTACATCACAAACAGGCAAGAATGAACCGGGCTAAAACACACTTGTCCTACGGGGACAAATGGCTTACTGTTTTATTGAGCTATGTGAAAAAGTGGAACTTAGATGGCCCTGATGGTTGGAACGCGTATTGGCTTGATTTACGAAAGGAACCAAGGGCATTTTTCAGCAGGCAGTAAAGCGGTAAATCTGTTATGGCTTGGGGGGCATTTGGATTCAATGGCCAGACCTCTCTGGCTTTATAAAAAGAAGACAAGATTAAAAAAGTATCAAAAGACGCTAAATCAACATTTGCTTCCATTCGCTGACATTTTGGGGGGTCCTGAATGGACTTTTCAACAAGACAATGCCTCAATCCACGTATCACATTCTACAAAACTTTGGCTTTCTCAGAAAAATGTTAAAGTTCTTGACTGACCAGCTTTAAGCCCAGACTTAAACCCGATTGAGAATGTCTGGGGTATTTTAACCCGCCAGGTTTACAGAAATGGAAAGCAGTATGACTCTATTCAAGAACTCCAAGAGGCTATTGAGAAAGCATGGTACTCTTTGCAACCAGAAACCCTACAAAAACTAATAATTTCGATGGACGCACGTTTATTTGAACTAATCTGAAATCACGGAAAAATAATTTGTAAGTAAAAGCTCTGTAAAAATTATAAATCTGGTTGTTCTTGACATTGTGCATAAACTTTTGAGACAATTTGTTTTAACATTTTTTTTATTATATTTTTTACAATTATTTAATTTATTTTTTTTCTACTTTTGGTATCATTTATTTAAATAATCTTGCGAAAACTGCAAATAAAAAAATGTTATTCATTCTAACTTTTTATAATTCTTTGAAAATCAACATTTTATGCTTGTGCTTAAACTTTTGAGACAGACCTTAGTACTTATCCTGGCTAGAACTGCTGCAAAAAGTGGCGAGCGAGCGAAGCGAGGTTTTACAGTGTATCGATCCCAATGTGATTTGCCTCGCAATTCACGAGGGTTGGCGAGCGTTAGCGAGCAGTTGGCTGCTCCTCCTAGTACAATATATTACTAAAAGTAAATTTATTCAAAATGCAAATCATTATCTTGAAAAAAAAATGATTTCAGTGCGTAATATTTCAATTTTGTTAAATATGAAATGATTTAATTTCTGTTTCATATATATCTTTAAGATTAATTTTATGCAGTAAAATATGTGGCAATGCATACTTTTAATAAAGCAAATTATTCAGCCGCATGTATGATTCCTTTAATGCAGTCTCCATCAGGGTAATGATAGTGAACCAGGTGATAAGAGCGAATAAATATATAGTTAAAAAATCGAATTTTTAAAATTAGTGACAAACAAAAAACTACGATATTCAAATCTTTACACGTCCACTATATCATTGGTGTTTTAAGTAGCTTATTACTTGATGTTGAATTCAGAGACATCGATCAGGAACTATTTTTTTAAGAAACCAAGATAATAATGCGAATTTTCAGAATTTATTAAAGTATACCTTTTCTGTTTTTCTACTTATAAAATTACTAATTGTTATTAATAATTTGTAATTATATGATATTTATTTGTTAATATATAGGATTCACATAAAATTTGCCACACAGAAAACGGTGTTTTGATACGATATATTTGTACTGCTTTTTTTTTTTTTTTTTTTTTTTTTTTGTAATCAAATTTATTTATAAATATTTTTATGAAATGACACATTGAAAAGACAAGTACAGCTTATAATGAAAGTAAATTGTTCCAAAAATATTTAAAATCATTATAGATATAAAAGTGACTAATTCATCTCCCCTTTTTTTCTAGAAAATAACCCACATCTGAAGCGGCAAATATTTACTTTTCTTCAGTAAATGCATTTTGCCTGTCACGATCAGAAATTTCTATTTTACACTTAAATGATTTGCAGCAACACCGAAAATATTTCTCATATCACTTTTCCTTTTGACTAGCATGTATGTTTTCTCGGACTATAATATTTTAAAATAACTACTCAATATTTTTTTTCAAATATTTTTCAATATTTTTTGGAATATTTCTTTCAATTCATATAAACTATTTTTAGAAATTTCTTTTGTGACTTGTTTACGTTGTTACCACCTAGAAAACATATTTTAAATTTTTTATTGTTGTGGAAATTTTTGGGATTAAAGTAATATATTTGTATTAAAAAAATAAAATGTTATATTTAATTCTCTAGTGAATGATAAAAATCTTGAAATTGATACTTTCAACTAACTGAGTAATATCAAACCATAAATATATTTTTTTTTTCCTTCGGTAATCTGAAATTCGTAAAATTACAAACAGTATTTTTTTTGTGCGAATATCAGAAATTGTACATCACAAACCCATTTTTAACATATTGCAAGCATTTTAAAGTTTACTTTTTTTTACTGAGAAATATTTTCTCAATATTTTCATGTATTCTGTGTTGTATTACCTAGCTAAATATATTAAAAATTTTAATGTCAAAGGAATATACTAATATGTTAAAATAGAAATCGTTCTTTTAACAAAACAAAAAGTGTTCTTTTAATATTTATGCAGAAATATCTTGCGTAAATATTAAAAATTCTTTAAATGGTCATTTGAAATAGTTTAAAATTATCCGAGTTATTTAAATATAATTTGTCCAATGAAAAACTGTACTCATGTCCACGAATTAAGGCTAATGTCAGTTTGTACGAATAATGCCTAAAAAGCACAACAGAAATATTGTAAACATATTTTTAATTGTTTACAATACCATCTTGTTTAATACGTAAAAGATACAGAACGGAAAATAAAGTGCATGTACAACTGTACCCAATAAAATAAAGAGAAAAGCTCCCCGGAGCAAATGCAGAATACAGGTCTCGTGTAGAATAAATAACACTATACGGTTTGTTGGAAGTTTAGGCTGTATGTTTGTCATGTGCTGCAAGACACTCAGTACAACGTCTGAGCATGCTGAGCACTAAATTATCTAGTTGCGTTCAAATCTGTAGAGTAATTTATCAATTATTTGAGATTTTCAAATATCATATGAAATTTTATTTTTTTCTTTCAGCTGACCAAAAATTTAGTTTTTGTGACAACATACATACAATTTAATGACATACGGTAAGAACGTGGAAAGATTTTAAACAGTTTTTCTGTTATCATGCCAGAGTAGTTACAATGTAAATTTTAATATTATTTAAAATTTACGTACCTTTATTTAAGCAGATGCGCTAAACCAAAAACTGAAAATTACGTTATTTGTTCTCTATTGTTAAGAAATGTTTGATAAAAATGTACATTACTGTTAAAACAACAGCACTTTCACTAAGTGTGCCTTTTGTCCTTTTCAGATTAGTACAGCAAATTAATATTTGTAAACTTATGTATTTGACGATAAATAATTACAGACATATAAATTGAAGAATAAATATTAAAAATTTTAATAGGTGAAAATTACATGATGTTAAAAAAAAATTAATCATCATTTCAGTTTTAGATTTTTATAAAATGTAGCTATAGGCATTTCGACCTTTTAATTGTCCTTTCGTCTTTTTTAGGCAATCATTGTAATATGGTTGGTTCACTTTAATAGATGCAAATTACCAACAATTCTTTTACACACGTGATGAAAGATGATTTTCTGATCGATGTTATCGTTGTTTAATTGAAAAAATGTATCGATGAAAGAAGCGTTGCATCTTTCTTTGAGTATATGTATATTTTTTAAATTATCATCCGTGCGTCTAACGGATATACTGCTAGTATAAAAAAAAATCAGCCTACAAAATTATATGTTTCTTTCCGTTTCCAAAGTCGCCTCTTCATCTTAAAATTAAAGAAGTTTGGATAAAACATGATTTTTTTTTTTAATAATTCCCGTTAAAAAAAAAAAAAAAAAAAAAAAAAAAAAAAAATCAAAGAAAAAGAAAACACTTATGCCAACACCACAGTTTATATATATATATGTCATAATCAGTGCTTTACTTCAAAGAAAACATATTGATATAAAATTTTCAATATGCATTTTCCTTTTCATGTCAAATTTATATGTTAAATAGTAAATTCTATAATGATAAAATGCAGTCATTACATTTTGTATAAATATATAGCCTAAATAATTCGTATTTGGATTTAAAAATAAATATTTAAAAAAATAAATTTGATAAAAAAACTGTGTAAGATATGAGAGATTTATATAAATTTATCGTTAGAAGGAACATTTTCGTATATGTAATAAAATTAAATTATCCATTTTTTTTTCAAATTCTGTATCGCATTTTAGTTGATTTACTTAAAATTATGTTAAATATTATAATTTTGTTTCTTTTATAAACATTAACTTTCATAAAAGTAATTATCAGATTCGCCAAAATATTTATTGGGAGTTAATTCATCTTTCACAAATTAAAGTTAATTTTTCCCTATTTTGAACAAATTCTCTAAGATTTCCTACGAGATCGATCTATTTAGTTTTCTTTTTTTAAATTTCATGTCATCAATCTTAAAGTTGCAGTTATACGGAAAAGACATTTGCGCCCATGTTCAAATCTACTATGCAATGAAATTTATGGAAATTGAAGCATGTCTTTCTAGAAGTTGAATGAAAAGTTTTCATTATTTTTATAGTTTTAAGGATATATAAGTATATTGTTTCTTTTGTCTCAAATCTTATTTGTCATCAAAACGATCTTTTCAGACTTCATATTCACATAAATGAGTTCTATAAAGTTCCATTCATGGTAATGAAATTAATGATTTTAAGATGATGTTTGAATCATTTAAGGACCGTAATAGAACTTAAGGAAAGTTCGGTGTACGGCTTCAGGGTATCGAATAAATGCATTTGGTGTATCATTAATTTTACAGAAAAGGAGTTTTTAATGTACAGGAGAACATTACATTGCATTACATTTCGCCTCATTAATAAAATAGAGTTTCATTCCATACTTTGTGCTAATTATTCCTTGTTGTGAAACTTTTTCTAACAAAGCATGTGTGAAATATTACCGTTCGTAATGTCTGAATGTGATTTCTTGCACTGTTCTTATAGTAATACTTAAAAAGGAATAAAAAAGCGTAATTAACAAGATTTTTTTTCATTTTATTTGTTACTGAGAAGTAATTTTCGCATATTTTTAATGTACAGTCACATAGAAATTTAATGTATATTTCTTATCCAATGAACACATTGACATGATGAAAAAATATTATTTTAAGAAGTAAAATATGATTCAGAACAAATGAAAATCCTTTGAAGTTGATAAAATTTGTGTTAGGAATTAAATGTAAGTTCTGATATTCAATATATATATATATATATATATATATATATATATATATATATATTGTGGTAGCGTGAATACATGTATATACAATTAATGAAATCCATTTATCGTTTGAAACGAAAAAACTTTATTTTAAATTAACACATTGAAAAAAAACAAAAGTAAAAATGAAAAATATGATGAACATATCCAACGTTGTATAAGTATCATTTCAGAAAGCCTAAGATTCTGAAGTCCGCTCAAAGACAACCACTCTCTAACTTGTTCCACCTCCAACTCGTTCAATATTCAACTCCCGTCTTTTCATATCTCCTAGCATTCCTTCCTCTCCGGCAAAACTCGTATTTTCCCCCTAAGGAAAGAAACGCCATCTAGCCTACTATGAGTGACAGCTACTTTAATCCCATACTTATTCAGTTAGAATTTTCACCTCATATCGGCTGGATCCTTTGTATCCAAAGAATGCCTTTCACATTTCTTATCCACCCTTTTCAGATAGCACATCTTTCAATACAAAGCCTGCATTGCAGCCTTGCTTATCTTAAATTGAAATTGAAATTCACCCTTTTGATAGAATTTTTCTCAATAGAGATCAATCTGTCAGATTATTTTCTTCCAGAGAGATTGTCCTTTTTCCACAAGTAAGGGAGGAGTTGATTCATGTCAACTCATCACAACATATTTATCTAGCAGACATATCACATTTCCATGGGAATTGGAATTTTTATTAATAAAGTAGTATTTTTTATATTTGTTACAGATATTTAAAAAATATTTACCTAGGCTTTTTGTGATGGAAACAATTTTAATTTTATCCGCAAAGAAAATAACATAATTATCGTTCTATTTTTGATTAAATATAAAATGCACATTTACACGTATATAAAATAATAAAATTATAATTATTGAGATGATACCTGTTGCAAAATGATAGAGATGTAAATAAAACAACGTTAAAAACACCATAACTTAATTTCTCTATAGTTTCAGTACAGTTTCTCTTCTAGTTTCGGTAGCATTTAGCGTACCGTCATTTGTACTAAGAATGCTGGAAATTTGCTCATATATATAGGAAAAAATGCGGATTCAACCGAAAGGTTTAATGACCAATAGAAAAACAGGAGATAACGGGTTGCAGCCAATAGAAAATTTTGGATTGAACCGAAAGGTTTAATGACCAATAGGAAAACAGAAGATAACGGGTTACAGCCATTAGGAAATAGCGTGGGGAAAGAACCGAAGTAATTGAAAAAATTGAAGTTTTAGAAAATGATTGCAATATAAAAATTTCAACTGATAAATAAGATCACCTCTACGTTTATAAGTAGACTTTATAAAAGATAACATCAGTGAATAAATGGTTTATCAAACAATATTCGTGGTATTTTACAACATAATTAAAAAACTACTTCGAAAATAGACTGACTGTCTTATTCGTAAGCTCAACTAAGAATCTGATTATTCATAAGCTCTAGATATTTCTATTAAAAAATGAAGGCTATTTCATTAGCAGATACGTCTATTAAAATATTTACAGGTTATAAACCCATATTTATTTCAATTAGATGTTCATGCAATCTAATTCAAACATAAAAATTTTAAAACAATAAATAACTGTTAAATTAAATAAATATTTTTGAAGTAGCTTATACTAAGATAGCAGAAACGAATAAGTAGAAAATGAGTTACTACTTGATGTATGTTTGAAAAATTAAATATTGTTTTAATATATAATTCTTTAAAATCTGTATGAAATAACCTAAATTTATTCATTTGAGTACGTCTTAGAATTGAAGTTGTTTCTAAAGTATTTGTTTCGTGTTCATTATATTCATATCAAAGCGGATATTTAATATATATGATAAACTGATCTAGGAGAATATTTCATTAAAATATCGTCTCCTAAAAAAATACATCCCTAACGTTCTACAGTTTAAAGTGAAAGTGCGTAGAAAAAAAAAAAAAAGAAACAAAAAAGATAATTTATGAATACATTGTGCAATGTTTAGGCATTGCATCGCTTTGAATATTGCTTATTTAAAGAATTAGATGTGTAATTTTAAATAGTTGTTTTTTGTTTTTGTTTTTTAACCAGAATGTCACTTAATATAGTAGAACTGAAAATACTCGTTTTTAAAATATTAGTTTATATAACATAAAAATGACTAGAACATTTTGTTAGTGTGTCAAATTTAAATAATTTGCAATCTATACTAATAAGATAGAGTTTTGCTCTCTCTCTCTCTATGTGCGTCTGTCTGTTTATGATGGCTAACTAAATCTACCGCCCTTAGATATATTAAATTTTGGATTTAAGTAGTTCAAGGCAGGTGCTGATGCACCTGTGGCACAGAATTTTAATATATTAATAATTATCTAAGATATTAATTAAAAACTCACCAAATTCTCATCTCTTTCTTTTCGAACCAAAGCAGCCGTTAGTGTATGCCCAAAACCCGATTTACGCAGGGGGGTAAAATGAAGAAACATTTGATTGATTAATGCGTTTATTATGCCATTCTGTTTTAACCTCTATCGACTAAAATGTTGAGTTTATTTAAAAAACTAAAGACATAAAACTAAAGACATAGAAGGACACTCTTTCGTCTCAAATATCGCAATAAATTAAAAAAAATTACTTTGACCCTTTGGAAATATTTTTGAAATAGGATAGTTTTCCTGGGTGGATGTTTTCCCCCTCACGGCAACCCCCCTAAAGGGCGCACTTTTAGAGATACAGAGAAACAAAGAAAATACTCCTAAAGCCGAAATCTACTTTAATCGACGGTATAATTAGTTTTAAACAATACGACATTTAACTCTTTAAAAAACACCAGTGAACACAGGTCATTTCGCACCTCCCAAGACCATTTTTTCTTTTATGTTAAAAGTAACTAAACGTCGGTATTTCAACACAATCTTTTTAGAGCACCACGGTAGACCAGATTTACATCACCTAAAACTATTTGTTTTAAAACTATGAAACAACTCTACTTGAAGAAATAAGAAAATCTTTCTTTAGGAGCACGTTTATCACTAATTATCAATATTATTTCGCGTTTTTGTCATTAAAATATACATTCATACAAAATCGGATTAAATATATAAAATGATATAAATTTAGGGATTATTTAAGGTTATTATCAAGGAACCCCGGACAACGCCGGGCGGTTCAGCTAGTACTCGAATAAACAGAAGCATCGTTTTAAAAATCCGTACAAGCAGCCAGAAGGTAATGAGCATGTTTATAATTTTATATACTTATATATTTCAAATTCTAGAAAATATCAATCATTAATAAACTATTAATGACGGAATTTTGAAAAGTTGGTTTCATTTTACTGTGCTAATTAGTTGCATTTTCTGACATATTACTAATGAGGAACAGTGATATCTGAAATGTTTGCTCATTAAACAGAACTATGAAATGGCATAAAATGAGTTGCTTTTACATGAATATACAAACAGATACACCTACACAAATTTCTAATTGGAAAATACGTTATTGGAGATATATTATTTCAGCAAGTTGAATTTCTTTTGAGATTTCATAAAGACGGCCTACAATAAATACAGGAGGAAAACGATTCATTCTCTGAGTTATTTACTAACATTTTGTAAGAGTAAATTTATGCCTGAAACAATATACATAGTAAACTAATAATCATATATGAATGAGAAATATGCATATGATAATTATCTTGTGTGCAATTATGTTAATTTCGTTTGTGAATTTAATTATAGTTAATTCCAAGAATATACTTTATTTAAACCTTTTGTACACTTATTATAAAAAAGTGAATTTTGTAGAACAAAAGTTCTTTTCTGTAAAAAAGAATTTCGTAATTATTATCTTATAATTATTAATATGTGTTTTTAAAGTACTTTTACAAATACTTTAAAAAACAATAAGTGAATAACTAAACTGGGTCTGGAATGAAGAAAATGCAGAAATGGAAATTATGTTTAAATAAATCTGAAATTATTTTTAATGTCCACGTCGTAAGGAACAGTATCAGTTAAAACAGTTTTTTTAAATTATTAATCTTTGACTTCCTTTTAACGCATTTTTCAAAAAACGTTGATTTGTGATTCATTCCTTGCAATGTTGCACAGAATGCGAATTTCAGATTTTAATAATAGCTATAGTGACTATAATATATAGTGACTATGCCGGAATATTTCCTGAAATAATAATCTCTAGTCATGTCTTGAAAATGAAAGAAAAAAATAAAACTATAAATGAAGACTACAACATATTTCCAGATAGCACAGAGTGCGATTATATAACCCATTAAACAAAAACGCTTACAATCCATGGAAAGATTGAAATAAACGTAATTTCAGAGGACCAGTGGAACAGCGCAAGACTTTCGCAGTGTAATCTTTGAGATTATATCCCGATACATTTTAAATTAATTTTTAATTGTGAATTTTATAATTTTACGATTTAAAATATGAATGTACTACGTCAAAAATGTACTCAAAAACCCTTCTTAGATACCACAATCATCGTTGTCCATTTTGTAAGAGACTATAAAAAGACCTGTTTACAGCAGATATAATATAGAGGATAGGTTTTCTTAAAATGCTAATTATGATCTAGTAATAATCATCTAAACAGTTGTATACATTGTTACATACAAATTTGTTTATTTAGGGTATCTTGTATATCGAATTTACTATCAAACATTAACAGAAATAGGAAATAAATCACTTTAAAATATGATTAGAATTCGTCTTATTTTGTGCCACACACAGTTCAGTGGCACACAGGGACAATTTTTTATGTGCTGCTCTGAAAAATTCAACAATAAAGTATATGACATGATTGTTCCTGGATCCATGTATCAATGGCAGCATTGTAAAACAAGTTTAAACCTCTAAAAACTGATAAATTGAAACACTGATGTTTGTAGCTTCTATTTGATTGTAAGGTAAGAAAAATGCCCTCAAATTAGGGACATCCATTTCTCAAGGTCATAAACGCATATTACAGTAGCAGATATTGCATATTGTTCATTTTAGAATAAGTATAAGAGTAATTTTGCACAGTTTTGCACTGGTGCACCACACTGATGTTTTCACTGTGCACCAGTGTTTTATTTGTTAAATGTACATATGTCATATGTACCAATTACCTGCTTTGTAAAAAAAATGGTTACATACGTCATCCTACGGGCTATTTTCAGCTAGGCCCGTGGTATTAAAAAATTACAACATATTTACTCAAACTCCAATATTACATATAATTAGACTAAAGACATTTGATTTGTAATATAGTTTAATGCGTAAATATCATACCGAAAATTTAATTGCGTTTCAAAATTTACTAGCTGGAAAATTGGAGAACTATCCACAGAAAGCAACACTTTACAGTCTCACATCGAGCGGTACAAGCACATATTTCGCAATAAAATTTGTCTGTTTTACTGTATGCTCTGTCCCACTGTGTGAATATTTTCCATGCCTTTCGGGATAGATTTTTGTACTATTTTTGTACTTGTTATTCTTTTCAAAAATAAGTTGTGATATTATATGATATTTAATACGCATGAGTTAAGAAGTAATTAATCATAAAATAAATTAAATTTAATGTTAAAGTCAAGAAAAATATGGAATATCGTATACTATAATTAGCCGGTCTTCGCCCGTCTAACCGGTCGCTTCTGAGTGGGGCCCAAATACATTCTACAGCGTATTGTCTTGACTTCCCTTGGGGCATTTTACATTCAAACATATATATATATAAGCACGTAAATAAATATTTCATGATATTAATAATACTTTTTCCATAGTCCCTCTGACAAAATGGGTACTGCCGCGCCCATAAATTATTAATGAGGTGATCGAAATAACGGGGTCTTGTGTATTTCTCAGCCATACATCGTTAATGCAGCGATCACTATAACGTGGCTCAGTTATTTTGCGTGCATAAATTATTAAAATGAAATATTTTAACAGGACCCATTCAGTGGCGCGCTTGTAATATGACTATACGGTAATCACCATAAGCCATCCTTGTGCATACCCTAGCCTATAAATAGAAAAAAAATAGAAATGGAAAACAATTAGCAATTCTTATTCCTTTTTTCTATCTATACTAGAAGAAAGTATTGTAATCAAAATATTTTTCTACGCATTTACACGGTTTAGGGGCCAGGGATTTCTAAAAACTTGTTTTTAGAAAATGTCTGTCTGTCCGTCTATCCGTCCATCCGTCTGTTCTCATTGCATCATCGAAACGTATATGATGTTATGCTTCAAACTGAACCAAATTTCATTTATAGTTTTTTGGTTATGGCCATCAGGTCCCACTTGAATTTGGGGATATTTCGACGAAGGGAGCGTTGTGATAGCGATTTTTGATCCATTTTTACTGTTGTATCATCGAAAACTGTATGAAGTTATGCAGATAATTTAACCATTTTTTGTGTACGTTTTTGACTACGGCCTGTAGGTCCTAGTTGATTTTGGGATATTGCGCCTGGAAATAGCGCTGTGATAGCCATTTAAAGATTTTAAATTCAAAAATATGTGCAAAAAATTTTGAAATCCTAAAAATGTTTTGCGTTAAATGTTCGACCTTGATTCAAGTATTCCACAGCATTCTTTGTTTTGCCTATATCTTAAAAAATGGCTCAGATGTAAAAGTTTGAAAGTTTAGGGTGGCTGACATTTTAAAAGAATATAGCAAGATTTCTTCATAAACGGGTTTAATTTACGAGTTTTAGTGAACAAGGTTTCGGCAAATTTACTTCCATTGTTCTAAACATCGCATCGTTTCAACTCTTACATGCTTAACACTATATATTTCTATTCGCCAACGTCAAATTCTCGCCTAGCTTGGCAAAAATTTGTGAGATATCGCCAAATTTGGCGACAAAAATAAGATGCCATATATGAAGCCAACTTGACTATGTCTGTCTAATTTGGCGATATTCTTATAAAAATTCAATATTGACGAGAACTACGAATGACTCTTCTGGAATCGGGTTCCATGCATTTTAGCCTCGTGTTTTTCAGTAAAATTAGCTAAAATCTTAAAACCAATCAATAGGGAGACTATATTTTCCAGTTCGTAGTTTAGTATACTATATCGGCTGCTCGCATCCAGGTAACCTGACGATTCGCAAGCAGCTGACGTACAACAGAAGGACGGAAATCATTGATTTTTTTGGCAGTGTAATAGCGAATTTTGAATAAATTACATGTATGAAATCGAAGAAAGTTTTAGGATTAGCATATACGAATAGTTTTTAAAAGAAATGATTTATAGAATGCGTCACTCTTTGTTTTCAATTGTGATATTTCTCTGCAAAAGACAGTTTTATGGAAATGGTTCAGATAGAAAGAAATGCGTAGAAGAGAACATTAGAAGACCAAAGAAATAGCATCCCAGCAGTGAATAATGTGTGATAATTTTTTATAAAACTGTAGTATATTCTTTAAAGTACGATTTTAATGAAATATATGAAAATAATGTATCCTACTTTACTATAAATGCATCTAAAATGATTCGAGGGCAGAAAAGAATTCTTCTCAGACAACAAGAAAAAAACAGGGTTGTCCACCAAAATAGCTACAAGATGAAGTGTGGGACAGAACAGTTTGATGGTCGCTTCTAAAACAAAACAAAAAAAGAAGGGCAAAGCGGTAAGGAGTAAAACTGTATACCTTATTTCAGTTTTTTCTTGAAACCAGAATATCCAACAAAATTTAATGTAACATTGCGAACATACTCTGCACTTAAACTTGTACAGGAAAACATGTAAATAGTTCAACAATTTTAAATAATAAATGATTAATTATAAAAACTCAAATCATGCAATCTTACTCAACCGGTGTGATAAAATTGCATGGACATGTTAGTCTTAAAGGAAATGAAAGGTTTAAACTTTCTTTGAAAAGGAACAATATATATTATTTTACAACTGAAAAGTTAAAACTTTCTTTGAAAAGAAACAATATATATTGTTTTTCAACTTTAATTAGTGAACGTATTTAACACTATTTCTATTATAACTCTAATGGTTTAATATTTAAAGACAAGATAATAAATAAATTAATTAAAGATTGGGAAATTGCAGATATGAAGTTCACCCCCTTACAATTTTTTTAAAAAATATAATCGCTCTTATCATTTTTTTTCAAACTTTATTTATGGGTTTTACAATTATTGCTTTACAGTATCCCTTACATACAAAAAAAAACTTTTCAAAAGTAAAAAAATAGCCAAGCTTAAAACAAAACGAAAGTTGTGGCTAAAAAACGGTGTGATATCAAATTTCCAAGCTTTTATTATAGTACTTATTTAACTTTTTTCCATTAAAAAAGTTATCATATATATAAGTCGAGTGCCTAAGTATATGTTAATAGAAATCGTTTTCTCCTGTACTAAATACATCCTTACGCGTTTCTGAAAATTCAATTTTTTTTAAATTATGCATGATGGGCTTGGCGGCGATCTTTCCATTTTATGTACAAAATTCTAAGCACCCAAATCCGTAGTTAAAATCCGAAGTTCAAAATTGTAACTTAAGCAAATATTTTACGCGTTTCGTTTATGGATTTGTATGCTCTGAAAATTGTGTCTTAACATAATTATGGCTTATCTTAAGGATTTATCTTATGATTTATTTTTAGAGTATTTAATCATTTCAAAGTAGTAAAAATCAATTTCTCAAAATATCAGTCATCTTCAATTTATCTGTCCGTTGTTAAAATCTGAAGTTCGACATTGTTATAAACATATTACATTGCAAACATATTACGCTTTTACTTTAGAAATTTGGGTGCTTAGAAATATAGAAAGATGGCCTCCAAGCCCATCATGCATAATTTGAAAAATATTTAATTTTCAGAAACACGTTAGGATGTATTTAGTACAGGAGAAAACGATTTCTATTAACATATACGTAGGCACTCGACTTATATATATGATAACTTATTTAATGGAAAAAAGTTAAATAAGTACTATAATAAAAGCTTGGAAAATTGATATCACACCATTTTTTAGCCACAACTTTCGTTTTTTAGCTTGACTGTTCTTTTTACTTTTGAAAAGTTGTTTTTTGTAGATATAATTTCTTTTTTTAAATATATTATACATAATTTAAATAATCCACTGTATGAAATTAACATGATAATGTTATGTAAAATGACATTTTACTTTCAGTTATTGTTTAAAAGGTTAACTAGAAATACCAGTAGATTTTTCCATTAAACTAATTACACTTTTAAAAACAACATACTAAAGGTGGCTTGTTATAACAATTGTTATCCTTCGTTAAAAAATATCACTGACTAATCCATGAGATGAGTAAAAATGGAATATGTACATAGCGTGCCATCGCTGCATTTGAAATCAAACGTGATATCACACTCTTTTATTATTAGCGTTAAATCACATTGATTGGCGAATCTTTATAAAACGTAGTTAATGGGGGAAAATAGCAAAATATCTTAGCAATTTCTTGGATTTACATTATTTTATTCAATTAAACACTGAACTCTTACAATTAATTTAAATAGAAACTTCACTTCTAAAACAAAAACAATTTAACAACTGGATTCCATTAATTTATAGAAAAATGGCGTCAAAGGATTCTCTGCCTGCGAACGAAATGCTTGTCTTTTACAGTAAGTTTTTAGAAATAAATGAATCACATTCATTTTTTTTCGAAATATTTTTTTTTACGTTTGGAAAGAAATTTTAAATGCCGAGAACTCTTAATGATGCATTTTAGAAGATACTTTTCCACTCAAAAATTATTTTATTTTTAAAGATCTTTCTAAAAATGTAAATATTATGAAGTTATATATAAATATATATATATATATATATATATATATATATATATATATATATATATATATATATATATATATATATATATATATATATATATACATACTAGGGGGCCTACCACCTGCGAGCTACGCTCGCCAACCCCCGCTCAGACTTCGATGACTCTAAAAACATGACAGCGGGCTTTTTTTGAAATATATTGGTAAATCTGTAATTGGGTTGCCATGCTTTTAACATTTTAATGTGGCATTTTTTGATTATCATGGCCTCATACACAGCTGTTGCGACAACTGACAACTGTTTTCGGGATTGATAAGTAAAATCAATTACAACTTGAAAACCAGCTTGTATAAAATGGTTAGGTTTAAATTGTGGTTACCTCTCGGACTTTCATAACAACGATCTGTATTCTATTCTTCCTTTGCGTTTAAGGATGAGAAAAATTCCATCTGCTTGTGAATAACATTAAGAACCACGGTATTGAAAAGTACCATGTTATACACATTTTCAGTAACAGGTTTTAATTTTCTCTCTATTTTAGTGCACCATCATGCATATTTGCATGTTATTTTAAATATGTAAATTATTTATTTTAATTAATATGTATATACGGATTTTCTAATAATTATTTATCAAACAAAATTAATTAAATATTTTGTGCATGCATGCCTGCATTTAGTCGGCATCAATTGATGAGATATTTAAACAAATTTGCTATCCGCGATAATTTTACACTATGTTATGTCACTTGAATACTGTCCATAAGAAAATCGGGTACTTTTCCAGTATAGGATCCTTTTCTTTTAGGTTTGGCGTAATTCGAGCTTCAAAAAGGGATATATTTGTTAATATACATGGATTTGTTGCCAAAAGTTATGAAAATAAACCCAATGAACTTTTGGTGCTTTTCTATTATAGGGGTCTTGAAGCTTTTGTAAAAAGCTTGGCGGATAAAACCAAGCAGGATAGAAAAACAAGCAGAATATTTTATTCTCCTTCCGTTCAGTTGGGCAATTATTATTTTATATATTCGTTTCAAATATCCGAATTAGTGATTTTATAAATTCGTTTAATTAAATTTTACAAAAAAATAACAAAATGATATGAATAAATAATAATTACTATTAATTCTTCCCCCCCCCCCTTTCTTTTGCGTTTACATAAATGACGTCATTTGGACGAATTTATTCAAAATATTTTCAGTTTATAAATTAAATTAAATGCTGACAGACGATTGAATCGTGACCTACGTTATACATGTATAACGTAGTATACATATTATGTATACTACGTTATACATATTATGTATAACGTAGGTCACGATTGAATCCTGACGATAGAAATGTGATTTTTTTTTTTCGAATTTTCCTGAAAAACATAATTTAATCACAATCTTGTCTTCATTATCGATTGAAATAAAAGATAAATTCAATTTCAATTTGAAAATGACGAATAAAAGAAAATCAATAATCCCTATCGGGATCCTTTTAAAATTTTCCTCCTTTTTTGTCACAAAAAAACTGAGTAATTAGTTGCCATCATTACAGAAATGTCATTAAAATAAGAAAAATATTACTATCTCGAAAACTAATTCCAATTTCAAAATTCTATTACCAGTTTCGACATCCGCGGATTTTTATGAACAATTGGTATTAATTTCACCATCAAGCGTTTAATATTTTATTAAAAATAGCCCTGAAACATAATCAGTCGTTTAATCAGTCGTTTCATAAAATCGTTTCATAAAATCGTTTCACAAATTGGTTTCATTAGGATTTTATATATATAGGGTAGATATATATTAAAGCATAAGCACTACGTCTGATTACATTATTTTACAATATTATAAGAACACACATTTTATGAGACAATTAAATGCACCAAACCAACATGAATGAAAAATTGCCTCGAACCTGGACTCGAACCTGGGACCTTCAGCGTACCGTGCCACTACGCCACCAGGATCGACATCCTAACGCGGCAATTTCTCACTCTTATTCTTATTGGAAACAGTCATCCGCCACAATTTGCAGTCACATTTAACTGTCTGATAAAATGTGTATTCTTATAATTATGAAGTTTTATTAAAGAAAAAATATCTTCAGAAAAATTGGCTCACTTGCAGATGAAATTTGATATGATTAACCCATAAAGGAGTTGTGCTATTTTAATACAGATGGTACACGGTCGTTGGCGGGGTTTTATGTCTGTTTTGGCCTAATTTGTTAATTGCCAAGTTAATTAACAGTTTTTTGCTAATTAAGGATATAAATTTATTTTTTTCACTGGTTTCTATAAAAACACGTAGATTTGGTTATTACTTGTCCAAAAATGCAATCCTTTTTCATTCCTGCCCTATATTTATGTCTGTAGGTTGTTTGAAAAAAAAAGTTTGACGAAGAAAAAAGTGATCATTTTAAGTAACTCGACGTTTAAAAAAAAAATATATATCTATATCTCTGTTTATAAATCACTTATGAAGATGAGTTTGGTCTGAAATTGAAAAATCTCTTCATTAGATTCTTCTAGTTTTCATTTTTTTCTGCTACGCTTGGTTCACTTGATATCTGATATTTTAATCTGGCATGTTTGGTCGATTTAACATTGCGAAGTTTCTTCCTGTAAGTAAGCAGTAGTGGTCTGTAGTCCAGTTCTTGTCGTTGTTTGTTTGGCGTTTTTTAAAATAGCTTGGCGTGGCAGATCGACCGCCCTGCTTGATAATCCCACATAGGATATTCATTAGAATAATGATTACAAAGCAATCCATAAAATTGTATCCATAATAGCTAACAACTAATTTATTGTGGAAAATAAATCCCTATTGAATATACCACTCATAATAATGTAAAAACTTTTAACGTTTATAAATGTGTTCTTTTTTAAAAATTTAAAACACTAACAAACATTATAACAGAAAATTATAAATAAAAAAACTTTACTACACAGAAACAACGCAAATGTCAGTATAGACATAACGTAATGGCTTATTCATCTTGTTCTTGCCTAGAACTAAGTATTTCACACATAAACTGTTAGAGAGCTGATCAAAGTGAGTCCAGAGGAGGTATCCAGTATTCACCCAAATATAATGTTTTAGACTACTATTCCATATTCACGAAACACAAAGGAGATTCCTTAGAACAAATTCATATGAAAAATGAAATGCATTTTGTACAATTGTATAATATCGAAAATGGCTTAATAATTTAAAAATTAGCGGTTGAATGTGCATTGGAGTGGTGAAAGAAAACTAAATTTGTCTCGAATGAATGGGAAATAGTTTGTTTGGGGATCTCAAAGTCAGTTATGTAGTGCTTAAATACACAAAAAACTTTTAAATTTAAAGCTGACAGTTTGATTTTTTTAAACTGTTTTTTTTGTGAGATGCGAGCTCATATTTTCGTAGGTATGGTATCATACATAGAGACCTATATGTGGAAAACATATATTAAAAGGGACAAAAGTTCTTGGTGGTACTGCTTCGTGTCGTCTGATTGAGCTTAGTACTTCTACCATACCGGCTATGGAGTTTTAATAGTGACAGAAGACACTATCAAAGTTCATTTTATTGTTGTTTAAAAATTGTATCAATAAAATAAATATGATATAAGTTTATCTCTCTCTCATGTGTAGGCCCTGTAGACTGTGGCACTCACATACATTAATGATAGTCAATATCTCACACATTGCTCTTCTCGAAGAAGCTATTAAAGTAACACTAATTCTGCCAGTTAGCACAATAAGCAAAGGCTTAATCTTCAGAAGACACTATGATGCACTCAAAACAGATAATCATCATTTCTTAAATATTAAAATAGTATTCTGTAAACGTGACGTAATTTCAGCCTTTATTAACCTCTTTTGGCATATCGATACTTGAACATAAGAATGAACTTAGCCGAGGCAGAGTGCTGTGTGGCAGCGATTGAAGCATGATGAGCTTGTTGTTAGTCACTAATAAAATATTCAAATCGCTGAATAAAATATAGTCTTGAATGAATCGGACAAAGACTTTTTATTGGACGAAAACATACCAAATACAGTGGTTGAATGAGATTTGTTGAAGTTAAAGGTGTACACCTCAGCTTTATTTGCGCATCTTTAACGTGGAACAATTCAGAATTAAAAAAAGAGTAGGCTCATCATGCATGAGAGCGGCCTTATTACTTACTCGTCTGACTTTCAGCCAAAGACGTTATTGTGCCACTCTTTCAACAGATGATTAGTAATTCTATAAAGTTTCAAGATGAAAAATAAGTTTATCTTCCGCCACATTTGCAAATAAATGAACTGTGGAATTATTTTAAAACGATGCATTAATTTTTCAATAAATAAGAAAACAATACATTATTTTAAGAATTTTATAGAAAAACAACTAGAGATTTTAGAATTTTAAAAGAATAAATGTTTCAGTTAAACTATCCGTCTTTATCAATATGCATTTTTTCTTATCTTGGAAATAGGCTGAGCAAAAATATATATTTGACCGATATCGTTTGATCTGAATTTATTGCTGTTTCTATGGTGATTAACACAAAGTTTTATCATTTAATTGTGATTTATCGCCAGTTGCCAGGTATGTTTCTTCTGAATGCATCGTATTTACTCATGTAATAATGCGCACTCTTGTATAATTTGCGTGCTGTTTTTCATCAAGTCAAACGAAAAAATTATATCTCGTGTATAATACTCACCATGCTATGGTAACAGCATACAGTGTGAAAATTTGTGAAACAATAATAATTATTGTGTGAAATTTATTGTATTGAAATAATAATTGTTTAAATCCTGAACTCATTTTTTCGAACCTATATTGTTTTAATTAATCAGGTATATTTCGCATCACTATTAAATTTTAATGACTATATGGTTTTTGTAATGAACGCGTTTTTCTAATTTAAAATTTGTTTTTAAATATCTATTGATATCGAAAATCAGTACCTTAGTTTTCTCATAATACACTAACTACGACTGATAATAATGCAATTATTTCACTTGTTTTACTTACTACGTTCGTATTCGTATACATTTATTGCAAAATTCGTGTTTTATATTCAGTTACTATGGTTAAATATGGTAACGGTATCGATCTTTTTCAGAAGAACATATAATATGCTTCATAAATGCATAATGAAAATTGCGTTTCAATTGCATGTTGAAAATATACATACTTAAATCTGCGTATTTCCCTGTCTCCAATCAGAGCCAAAAATTTACTTTTTCAGTCACATTATAATACTAATGACATTTAGAGGCATTTATTTTTCCAAAATATTAAATATAATCTAAAGCATCGTCTTTACGTCATTAAATAAATCTGTTTTTTTTTTTCATCAAAAGTATGTTTTCTTTCACGTAATTTGAGGCAAATGCTCGAGGGGGAACATTTTGTGATGAAGTGACAATTTCATATTAAAAATTTCCGCACACGCTCTTAATTTGAAGGAAATCCTTTGAGAACATGAACATGGAAGGTTCTTTTTTAATTTTGAAATTTTTCTGATTTTATTAAATCTAACTTCATTCAAACAGATAAAGTATGTAAGAAATGTTCTACTATTTCCTCTAGAGAAGTGAAATTTTCAGATTTTTCAAATGTAATATTTTTTTTTTAATTTACTAGATCCTATGCATTGTGTTGAAAGTTCAATTAAAGTTAATATGAAATATTGAAATGTGGAACTAGTCTCAGATTTTCCTTGTAAAACTATCTATTTTGAAGACGTCAAATATTCTGAATTGCAGAAAATGAATGTTGTTAAACTGAAGGAAAGCATAATGTGGATAAAAATGAGTAAAATTTATAGTATTAAATATTATCGAATATCCGCTACAATTAAGAAAATCTAAAACAAATTGTTAAAAGTTTTATTTCATATTTTAAAATTTAAAATGGTAAATAAAATAATAAAACTAAAGTAATTTTAGAAAACATGTTACATATAATATTGTTAAAGAAATTGGTTTAAATAAATTGTTTATTACGTGTGAAATAAAGGTCTGAGTATGAGGTCTGTGAATCTAAAGTATAATAAGGTGACTATTTTGGGCCAAAAAAGTGGATGTCTATTTATTTGAAGCCTTTTTTTCTCTGGAACATTTAACGACTTCTTAAACACGTGGATCCCTTAAACTTTTATTTTGAAAGGTAAATAAAATATTTTAGTAGGTTTTAGCCAGTTATTAAAGTACTGATTACACTGGTGTGATACTATAAAAGCATAAAAAAGTATTAATAACACCATAAAAATAAGGAATGCGCTAGACCTTTCGAAAGAACTTTGTCTTTTTTTCGTCAGGTGCAAAAAAGACGCGCAACTGCTTTGAAGGCAGGAGAAACACTACCTTGCCTTTTAGATCGTGGTCTAGCATATTCCTTATTTTTTATGGTATTAATAAGAATTTTTTTATGCTTTTTTAGTCAGTTATATCCATATTGCAGGTGGTAAAGATGTCTTCAGCGATAATTGATTTTTTAAACAGTTGTTATGACATTGTTTTAATTTTTTCTTGTTTCAAATGAATTCTGTTGAATGTAAAACAAATCTTTAAAATACTATAACCATATTTTTCGCAATATTTTAAGACAGTGTTCTTAGTCAGATACTTTTTTTAAGAGTTCAGATGGATTGATTGGTGCCATTTTTTGAAACAGTAGTATTCGCCTTGCTTCATCTGGCATTAAACAAGAATAATATTACTATTTCCTGTCAACAATCAAGAAATTCGAAAAAAAAAAAAAAAAAAAAAAAAAAAAAAAAAAAAAAACGAATTGATAACGCTGATCCTAAAACGAAATATTTAACTTCTTTATCTCATACTAGGTTCTCATATCTCCTACCAGAAACTTCTGACCCCTTAGAAACTACAACCCTTGTAATTTTGAAGAGCTCTAGGATAACATTTTAGTTTAATGCCTGAAAATTATTACCTCTGACTCACGCAAGCATTAAAAATTTGTTTCCGTTTAAATTATCCGAATTTTAAGGGTCATTTGAAAATGAACTGCCACTTTAACATTGAAAGTACATTGTAAAACAATTCCGTATCAATGTAGCAAAAGAGCCGTATTTTTTTATTTCTCGTAGTTTAAAACAAAATAAGAAAGGGATAAATATTTAGTTAATTCATGTCAACTTATAAATTCATGTTTTTGATTAATATTACTTTTAAAAGGCAAAACTCAACTCATAAGAGTAACATTCCTAAATTTTTCAGAAGAATTTTGAACAATGTTATCACTTTAATAACAATGTTATCATTATAAAACATTAGTAGCAGTTTAAAAATAATGTTATCATTTAAAAAAAATAGAATAATATTTTATATCATATTTTATTGTTTTGTTTCATTTTAGATATTAAAATATTTGTGAAGTTAACTAAAAATGAAAAACATTTTATTCGGAAATAAAAAAAAAATTAAAGATTCATTTAGTTTACCTAATAGGATAACCCTGCTTTATTGCCGACTTCTGCCATTAGATGATTATTTGAAATTTGCTACCTCTTATGAAAGCCCAATCAACCACATAATAGAGTCGCTTCAATAATTCTGTCTACGTTTGAGTCAGCAGTATTCTAAATTTCTCGTTGAGTTTGCGATCCTAATTTTGAGTGCAATAGCAAAGAATAGTAGCGAATATCGATATCTGTGACATAGTTTATAATGATCAGTGGCGCGACATATAATTAGAGTAAAAAAATAATTGTAGAAATTCATCTGATGTTTCTTATTCCTATTTATTTTATATTGATTTCAATTGATGTGGTAGTATATAAATTTATTGACGCCCTGATTGTTGATATATACTTTTATATATTTTCAATTATTGTTCTTATAATTTCAAAAGTTAAAAAACTATTGTCTATTCATATATCTATAATTATAAAGATCTAAGTTTTTGTGTGTATGTAACTGTGTACTGCGTTCTGAAGATACCGGTGCGTGCAGAGCTAAAAGATTTAGCAGGAAGGTACTTGTTTGTTTGAAGTTATGCATCCGAAAGCAAGTTTTTGGAATATATTATTATATTTTTAAATTAAAAAAAAATTATGCTATTTTTAGTGGATTTTTTTTGCGTTTTACGGCGATTTATTGATATGTATAAAATAATCTGTATTTTTCCTTTTAATCGATTATAATAAATTTTGTTCTCGGCTTTTTTGCTTTAGATGTTTTTTTTTTACAATTTGCTACTGTTGTGATTCAATTCAAGTTGGATCAACGCCATAGCGATTCGTGTAGCTACGTGTAAGACGATGCTAAATTTTTAAAATTTAATCTGGGTCGAAAAATAATTACAAAAATTCAAGTTTCGTTTGATTGAGCTTACACACAGCGCTACCGAGAGCAGTACGGATTCTGCCACAGGTTTATTTAAATAATTTTTCATTTGGCGCAACCAATCCGCGAAGCTGACAAAACACCGCTAGTGTATATATATATATATATATATTGGAGAATTTAGAAGAAAATCCTTATTTCAGTTAGATTTCTGCGGAAGTGTCAGTTACTGGTTTGGTGTCAGTAACTGGGGGTTTCACCCTATATATGTATTTTTTTCAGTTTCAGATTAAAGATATATCAATACATGTTTTGGCAAAATCGAATAATTATAATTATAATGACATTAAATTCGCTTAAAACTCGCTTTCGGGGAATTTTTGAATAAATATCCTTATATTATATTTCTTTATCGGTTCATTTAAACTTACTTATAAATAATTCAATCCAGTTGCTTATCTTATTTTTTAAATATTGTTATTTTATCTAATTAGACGTGTTTAAAATAAGTGCAAAACTGATGATAGTAGAGTCAAATCATTTTATGAAAACTAATTTGCACTTTACGAACTAGAAATTCTCTCAAATTCAGGAATAAAATGAATTCGTTTTTTCCATGTTTAAAAAAAAAAAAAAAAGGTACTAAAAATGACTCTCAAATTCTTCCCTATACATAAATGCCGTGTTTAAATATATAACTAAAATATCAAATCGATTTTTTTTAATAATTAACATCTATTTATGTAGTTGATTAATGTATAATATCCTTGGGATGATTTCTGTAAGTTCAAATTAAAGTTGCACAGAGACAAAAAATTAATGTATGAACAAATGAAATCATATAACTGGAAAGCTAAAGATCGTCGAACCGGTTAGTTACAAATTTAAAAATTTATAATTTTACTTCATAAATTTAAACTTTTTACATTAAAAAATCATTTGCAGTATTTTTAGTATATTATGCAGTATAATGTCTATTTATTTCTTACTCAGTTTATATAAGTACTCTTATTTTTATGTAAAAAAAAGCCATCTAATTATAAGAAACATACATTTTAAGTACGTTTTCGTAATAGAAAGTAGGTTGTCGGCTATAATCATAATATACTCTTACAATTATCTATTTCATCATCCGTATCCATAGACATTACTGGTTTCAAATGTTAAACAATTAATATTTCCCTTTAATTATATGCCTCAACAACGATAAATTCAGTTTTTATGAGATACAATTCTAGCTGTGATCATTGAATAACATTTTTGCAAATTTCTTCTAAGATGCTATGTCTCATACATGTGTTTTTTCAGGCCGAGAATGTATTTGCGACGTTGAATTTTTTATGACTGTGCTTACATAATGCATGGATGAAATATTTGCGACGTTGGCTTTTTGATTACTGTGTTTACATAACGCATGAATGAAATATTGTATGTTGTTCCAATTTTATGTATTCGTTGAGTTTCAGATCTCATTAGATCCATTGTTAACGATGTATTTACCCCTTTTGTTCTGTAATTATACTGTGGCCTAAACACACGTCTTACAGTACAGTCCCAATGTCTGCTTCTAAAACATGTTTATATGTAACATCTTTCGTATTTTATAGCCGATGCGAATAGGAAATTAACAAAGTGAATTTGTAACAATTTTAAAATGTATTATTTAAAAATTGGTATTTCAGTAAACTTTTATTATTATCATTTTATTCCATGTCATTGTTAATTTTTATGATGAAAATGTAACTATAAAATTTAGCTTTATGATACTTTATGAAATTTGATCGCGTATATAACAGTTGCCAAGAAATTTGTACCACTCACAGTTTGTTTTTGTTTTTAATGCCAACTGTTGTGAAGCTGTTTTATTTACACAGAAAGTATATTGAATGTTTTAGAAAAGACGTATTGCGTCCCACACAGAAAAATGTTTCACAAAGTCACTTCTGAAATTTCCTGTCATTAATTTTTACTAACATACCTTAGATGAAACATTATGAAAACACTATATATTCATCTTTCATATAAAAAAATAAATTCTTCTTAGTCAGTAAGAATAAACATGATAATTTTGTCTTTCACTCAGAGCAATATTCCTGGAAGGTGTCTTAAATAAAAAGCAATATTCTTTCTCGTGAAAAAAAAAAAAATGCAAAATTTGTCATGTCGGACATCGAAACCGCAAAAGACCGTGCTAAGTTCCTTGTTTTATCTCACAACCGCTAACCACTGGGGTGAGCACCCCCCTCTTATATAGTGAACCATCAATCGTATCAAACATACATTCGAAGAAAAAAATTCGTTGTTTATTACATTTCTGATTATATTAAGCAATCAATTATTAATATATTTCTAAAACCATAATTGGCTATCATCGAAAATAATTATAGTGATTGATGTACGATGTATTTTTATGTAGTTATGTGTGATTGACAAAGTTTAATGTATAATTTCGCAATAATTTATTTTATCACATCATTAAGAAAATCATATTTATCATACTGCATACAAAAAATAATGATTAAAGTTTTATTTTGTTTATTATAGATTAACAGCTCAGTTCAGAATATAAATTTTAAAAATATTCGTACCAAAACAACAACAACAAAAAAAAGGTTTAGGATTATAGTTATTAGATGTTTAATTGTTTTCGGGAATTATTGTTTACGTAGATATTTTACAGAAATTAATATTTTAATTAAATATGCAAATAATCAGAAAACTTGGAATTTATGAAGAAAGCAGAAATATGTGAAACAGCTTGTTTTAGAGCATGATAAGACATAAAGCATTCAAAAGTATATATTGGAATATAAAGGGCATATTAAAATCCACTTTGATGAATTAGATAAGTCGGGATGAAGCTGTCTTTATAATCCCGTATTTTTTAAATCAAATTATACTATTATGCTCTTGAATTCTAATTCTCAATTGTACCTTTTTGGTTCTGTTCTTCACATCACATACATAAAAGTGATGAATACAATATGAACTCTCACATTTAATAATGAGATTTAGAAAATAGTTTCCAAAAAAATGAAAATAAAATCTCCGAAAATTGTAAATTTTATTTATACTGTGAATTGTATAATAAAAGATAAATATTTCCTTAAATCTTCGAAATTAGGTAAGTAGATTAACTTCCCTTTAGAGGTTTTAAAAGAAGTTCTTAATTCTCGACCAGTTTAGCGCGATAAAGATTTTATTTATTGCCATTTTTAGAAATGGAAATACATAGAATTCAAATTTCGAATCAATTCACACATTTCTGCAACGTAAAAAAGACAAATGCTCCTGAATCTAGCAAACTATATTATGACTATCAAAAAAAAACACACAATTATATCTGAATTACCCACGATTCCAAATAGCGTTCTTTATCACTAAAATACCTCAGAATTCAGCATAATTCCGAGATTTAAAAAAAAATAAAATAATAAAAAACATTTTTAAAACCAAAGTTTCTTTCGCTGCCACTGATTTTTGGAAACGTTTCCGAGTAGTTTTTATAGTGTATAATTGGTTTTCTCATAACCGGAATATCGGATTTTCGAATGTTATCAATCCTCAAGTAAACATTTTCGTGTTCAACAAACATGTTATACAGACAAATATGGTAGTTTAACGGCATGCACATTAGCATTAAAATTAATGTTATTTTGTTACTTTTGCATGTATAAAATCCGATACTTAGCTTAAAATGTTTAATTGAGGATTGATAGCATCCAAAAAACAGAAAATCCGGTTTGAGAAAACTGTTTAATGCACTGTAAAAAGTACTCGAAAACGTTTCCGGATGTCAGTGTCGCAAAAGTACCCTTCTTTTTATCACTTGAACAGTATAAAGTGAGTTACTAGCTTAGAGTAACTGGCTTTTCCTTTTGCTTAAGGGGATAGCGGACCTTTATTTGATCAAAAATCGCCCCAAAAATCTAAATTTATTTTTATGTGTATTATTATTCTTCAGTTTGTACTGAACCATTTGAGAAAAACTTCATGCAGCTGCGATAATTTTTCAAATAGTTACAAGCGTTTGAATTATGTACACAATGAATTTTTCGGTGCTTTAGTAAACTTTATGCATGTTTTTTCTTAGTACAGATTTTACACGTTCTTTAAATTTTTGAAATGCTCCATGCGTCTTAATTTCGGTTCAAAATTCATGAAATTGATAAGGACGAATCCTGATACTGTTTACAAATAAACTGTGTAGGCATTTTATAATTAGACTTCTTTAAGATAATTAAATTTGATTTATAACTTATTAAAATTCTAAATTTTGATGAAAATCAGAATGGAATTTAGAAAAAATCTCTCAAAAATTAACTATTCGGGGGATTAAAAAACTGATACACAGATTTGTTTGTACTATAGTTTTAAGTGATCTAAATGCTAAATCGGGGAAATATCTTAAAAATTAAGACGCAAAGAGCATTTTAAAATTTGGTTTATAAATTAAAATTTTTTTTAAAAAATCTTAAAATTATATTAAGATTAGGAAATTTCCTTAAGGTATTCTATATACTTATGGTGAAATCAATATATGGAAAAAATTTTATATATCTGTGATGAAAAATAAAATAATTCAATTTTAACGTCCACCGTCCCCTTAACGCTACCGTTCTCACCTATTGTTCATGAGATCCCTTGTTCATCTCTCACCGACGCCAATCTTTAATCTCCTCATTGGTGACCCGGGTAGACAACGTAATCTTCAACAACAATCATCTCCTCTCATACCCATCATATGGCAACACCAAATAAATCATCTCCAGTACATCAAGCCTGTAAAATCTTCACAGCACAAGACCTGACATGCCGCGCATCACATATTCCTACGACAGCATCACGCACAAGAGCTTATCGCTCCACAAGGCGTCAACAAATTTTTTGCCTCACTGGGAATGGAGTATATAATGATCTTATCTCCCTTAAACACTGGGTGCGAAATCATTCAGGGTCAAGGGAGCCGTGTCCTTAGCGAATTTGTGCGGATAAGTGCGTTTTAAAGCTAAGAAAAACACAAAGCGATTGGGGTCGTTCAAGGGCCCGGCGTTCTTTCTGAATACTAGTGAATATTCAGAATCAAGAGCTGAAGGGTTCATTTTGATCGACCAGATCTCCGGACGGGTTCGACCGGGTGGCGAATCACCGAACTCTCGGTGACGGCTCATCCGACCTGTTTGGGGTTTTTGCACGGTGCGAAGAGATTCGAGACCATTTTTGGTTTCGAAAATTTTTGTTCCCGTGTTCTGATCGCTCTCCTTTGATTAGACAAAGAGTCTGTGCGTCGACGTCGCTGCACCCAGCGGACTCTGAGTAGGTTTCCGAAAGCTACGTCAGAGCTAAAACAGAACTTTGTCGCTTGCAGAACCTGTCCTATTCTGCAAGGTCACCTGAAAGAAGGAAGTCAGTAGGGTTTGACTATGGATTGTAACTTGAAGGATATGACGGAACAAAAAGCTGTTTTAACAGCTCAGGGCACTACGCCCGATGTTGAATCACAGGTCGAGATTGAAGACCAAAAGCAGCTGCTGCTTGCGATGTGCGAGTCGCCATTGCCCAGCGCTGCAAACAAGGGAGACGGCGAAAGCTCGAGCCCAAGCGTCGTCTCATGCGACAGCAGGAGCACGAGCCCCGACCTCCCAGCGTCTACCTCGGTAGATGCAGGATGTCAAACCGAAAGCAGAATCGACTCAGCCAGTTTATCTACTGCTGATATGGTTGAGTTCTCGGCTGTTTTCGTCGAGGATTCTCACGTCGCATTGACAGAGATCCTCGGGAGGATGGGCAAGGACAGAAACCTAACGGCAGCTAAGAGACAGAGTTACACGGAGCTCATTACGCCATTTATGGAGTATGTCTCGAGGCAGCACAGTTGGCTCTGTTTCCTCCACGGGAAAACCTCACAGAAGGGAGAGACACAATCTGACGGTTGCGACGTTGGTGTGGGCACAACGCCACATCGTACGAGGGACGTTCGCCGTATGTCAGATCGTCTCGCCCGGACGGAGGCGGTACCAACGCTTGGAGAGACATTAGTGTCAAAGAACTCGTTCTCAGACACGAAGTCAAAAACGGTGCAGACAAATCTTCCAAAAACGGCTGCCAAGTCCACCCAAACTGGCAAGCCAAGGAGGAGGAAGCTGCGTCGAAAATGGAAGGACAGGAAGAAGCGGAAGACGGACGTCTCAACGTGCCCACCTGCCGAAGAACGACCCGAACAAAGCCTAAAAAAGGCGGAGACCAGGGCGGTTCCGAAGGAGGGCGAACTTGAGCACACGTCAACCGCGGACTCCTCGGAGAGGCAGCCGGACGTCCCAACGTGCTCTCCTGCCAACGAGCGACCCGAACAAAACCTCGAAGAGGTAGCGACTACGGTGGCTCTGAAGGAGGACGAACTTGAGCATACGGCAGACGCCTCGACCTCAGAACTTGCAAAGACAGCTGACCTGCCGAGCAGCCCGAACGAGCAGCCCGAACAAAACCCCCGTCAGGGGGCAGCGACCAAGGCGGCTCAGAGGAAAAGCAGGACTGCTCGAAAAGCAAGGGACGATCCAGAGGTCCTTAGGGTTGCAGAAACTGACAAGGCCGGGCAAGACAGTCCACCCGCCGAACAGACTTCCAGGCGTCCTCCCAAAAGGAGGAAGCAAAGGAAGACTCAGAGGGAGGACAGAGACACCCACACGAGTCAGAAGAAGCACCCAGACAAGGAACGTTCTTCCTCCAAGCAGGGAAAGTCAGGAAAGAAGTCGAAAGTGAAGAACCGAAAGGACAAGCTGACTTCTGGAAAGACGGACCCAACCTTGAACGCACGTCCAAAAGGGGAAACTCCTCAAAAGGGAGAAGAACCTTGGACAACAGTCGTTAAAAAGTCGAGGAAGAAGCTGCAGAAGTCGGAACAACAGGGACACCCGAAAGATGGCCGAAAGGCTGACAGAGTTCCGACACTTTCTGCCCGACAACGACCTGGGAAAATGGCGGCCCAAGGTCAGCGGCAGGGGTCTAAGTGCTCGACAAAGACCCCGCCGAAAGAGGAATTCATTCTCTTCGTTCGCCTAAAGGGGACAGGCGAACATGTCGTAGCTTCTTCCGCTGAGACGCTCAAACTAGTAGCAAGCAAAGTAGACCCAGTGAGCTCCAGGATTTCCATCAGGAGCAATAGACCAATCTCGGGAGGCGGAATAGCCTTCCACGCTCAATCCGCGGAAGACCTCGCGAAGCTGGAAAGCGCACTGGAGAACACAGAGCTTGTGAAGGATCTAGCAGTAACAAAGCCCAGACGGCGTACCCCTGAAATAATCATTTTTGGGGTCGATCCAAGTCTGCCAGAGGAACGGATAGTTGTTGCACTTCAAGAACAAAACGAATCCCTCAAAGATTCAACTCTTGACCTGCGAACCTGTTTCGCCAGCGCGAGAGGCCGCAACGCTGTCCTCTCAGTAGACGAAGTTTCGTATCAGCGCTTGAAAGGGCTGCGTTCACTGCAAGTTGGCTGGGGTCAGGCGGTGTTCCGACCGAACCGACGTCCGTTGGTTTGCTATCGTTGTTGGAGGTACGGCCACACACGTTCAGTTTGTCACAGAGCGTCCCTTTGCGGGAGATGTGGGGCCAAAGGACACGAGACGATAGGCTGCACTCTACCACCGAAGTGCCCAAATTGTAGCTTTAGGAATTTGCGCAGAACGGAAGACGAGAAATTGTCGACCACTCACGCGGCAGGTTCCAAAGAGTGCCACATCCACCAGTTGGAGTTCGAGCGAATCAAAAGGATCCAAGATGGAGAGTAAAATTCATTTTGCCCATCTGAATTGTCATAAGGCAATTGCTTGTATGGATCAACTTAGTCGTGATACGATCTCCCTGGGTTTGGATGTGATCTCGTTGAATGAGCCGCATGTCGCCGAAGGTTCTGTTAGCGGCACCCCCGAGGGCTACGTGCAAGTTCACTCTGCAGGAAACCGCTTCCGGGCGGCCCTATGGGTGAGCAAGCGCATTCACTTCGTCTCCGTCCTAAGGCGTTCTGACGTGGTGGCAATCCGCTGCAGATGGTCAGGGAAGGATGTGCTAGTGACAACTTGTTACTGTGCTCCATCCCAAGACATTGACCTTGTGTTCGTACCGTTGACGACCCTTTTAGGAACCTACCCGAGCGACAATGTCGTTCTAGTGGGTGACTTTAACGCTAAGTCAACGATCTGGGGGCAACGGCCGACAGATCCGCGAGGGCGAGATGTCATCGCACTCGCAATGAACGCAAACCTGGAGTTTGTCAACGACCCGGATAGCCTGTCCTCCTTCTCTGGTTCTCAGGGCGAGGGGTGGATCGACATCCTGTTGGTCCGGTTTTGCGCAAACCGCATTACCGACTGGAAGATATCCGAGGTCCCGTCGCTAAGCGACCACCGAATCATGATGTGGGATTATCAGGGCAAACCAGCCAATCGCCTCCCGAGAGATGTCAGCCGTCGCTGGTATAAGAGGGACTTGGTCTGGGACGCATTCTCCTGCGATCTGCAAGCGGCAGATCTGATTCGGTACGAGTTTGCAACCCCTGATGAGGGAGTCGAATACTTGATGTCGACTTTGAGTCGGCTATGTCTTGAACGCAAAAAGCGCCGACCGGCAGTGCGTCGTGAAGCGTTTTGGTGGTCAGATCAGCTGGCCAGCCAGCGAAATCGGTTGCGTGCGCTACGTCGACTCTACCAGCGAACGCTGGAGCCGGCGGAGCGGGGGAGACTTGGATCTCTCTACAAGCGTAAGCGGGCAGAGTACATGAAGGCGATCCTGTACGCAAAGCGTGCTTCGTTCCGAAGATTCATTTCCGAGGGACTTAGTACGGACAAACTAGGCCAGGTAGTTGAGGTCGTGCGAGGTAATTGGCGAAGGGAAGCCCAAGAGATGCTTGTGCTTCCATCCGGACAGGTAGTCTCGACTTGGGAGGAATCCCAGGCCGCACTTACAAGACACCACTTCCTATCAGCTGATGATGTTTCCCAGGTCGCATGCATTAAGACCGACGAACCGACTCTGTTTTCAATTCATGAACTGGAATTTGCAGTGGAATCGCTGCCGCCTGACAAGGCGCCTGGTCATGACGGATTCAGTCTCGCGATCGTCCGAGTGGTCTTGAAACACCACCCTCAGTGGTTGTTATCCTTGTACAACCACTGCCTGAGAGAGACTTGTTTTCCGCGGACATGGAAGCGGGCCATTGCTGTGTTTTTTCCCAAACCAGGGAAGGAGCGTAGTGACCCAGCGACCTACCGCCCTATTTGTCTTTTACCGGCCTTCGGGAAGGTTCTAGATAAAATGTGCGCAACTCGGCTGGTACTATATTTGGAGTCCAATCGCCTGATCGATGCAAGGCAGTACGGCTTTCGCAAGAAGGTCAGTACGGTCGACGCACTCCATCGTGTGATGGATTACATAGCCACCTCAAAGAGTCGTGGAGAATTCACATGTCTTCTCACGCTTGATATCAAGTCAGCATTCAATAGTGTTCGACGAACAGACATTCTCAGATTTCTGGAAGAATTGGGCGTCGAACCATGGCTCCTCGGATTGATAGAATACTATTTGTGGGATAGATCTATCATCCAATCAGATGACGGGGACCACTACTTTAACGTAGGAGTACCCCAAGGTTCGTGTCTCGGACCATACCTCTGGCTAGTGGTTATAGAGTTCCTGTTGAGACGGTTGCCAGACGATGATGACGAGGCCTATGTTGTTTTGGTCTTCGCCGATGACGTCTTTGTGGCTGCAAGACGAAGGGCTGCCATGGGGTTCGCGCCGTTGCTAGGACCGGTCCTCTCAAGGATCCACGGCTGGGCGACGGAATGCAGCCTCACTTTCAGCTTTGAGAAATGCGGCTACACGGTTATGAAACCCAAGGGCAAACTTAAGCACGCCCCATGTATTCCTATCCTCATGGAAGGAAACAAAATCGGCTTTAAATGGCAGATTTTGTACCTGGGTCTCATAATCGACCACCACCTAAGTTGGATGCCGCACCTGGCCGCCATCCAGGAGAAGGCATTTAAGGTGTTGAATAAAATGAACCGTCTCTCAGGAGCCACATGGGGTCTGAGACCGAAAGTTAGAAAGATGCTCTACTCTATCATAGCGGAAAGAATCATTCTTTACGCGGCATCTATTTGGTTTCACTCAAAGAAGGTAGTGGTTGCAAACAGGTTGCTTAGCATGCAAAGGAGCCTACTCCTTTGCGTAACAAAATGTTACGCGACAACCTCCACGGATGCTCTTCACGTCTTGTCAGGGGTACTCCCCCTCGACTTGCGTGCGGGGCTGGAAAGGGACTACACGGCCCTTGTCCGTTGGAAGAAGAGCGTTGACGGTACCGGACTAGACTCCGAGACAGTCGACCTCTGGAGGCCCACTCCCAGACTTGAGGATCTCTGGAGAGTCCGTTGGACCGCGGATTTGGAGCCGCGGACTTCGTGTTCGTACTACACGGACGGATCCAAGCAAGAGAACAGCACAGTAGGCTGTGCGTTCCTCCCTGTGTCAGAGAACCAAGTACTTGCGGAGAGCCAGTTCCGTCTCTCCGATGGGGCGGAAGTGTTTGCGGCGGAGGTCCATGCGATCAAAGAAGCAATCACCCATGCCCACAGGAGAGGTCTCGGGGAGCTCGACGTCTTCTCAGACTCAAGATCGGCGCTCCAAGCGCTTCACGGACTTGTGCCTCAACACAAGGCCATTGCCGAGATTAGGGATCTGATTAAAACAACAGGAATTGAGGTTCATCTGCATTGGGTCAGGGCCCATGTCGGTCACATCTTTAACGAAAGGGCGGACAAGTTGGCAAAAGAAGCCACTGCTCGACATGACGTCGATGTAGTGATTACAGTCACGCGCCGCCAAGCCAAAAAAGACCTCTTTGGACGTGCCTTGTCCGAGTGGCAAGAGAGATGGGACCGATCTGGGACCGGGGGCAAGACCTATGAATCTTTCCCACGCGTCGGCATCCGTCGACTGCAGGGCGATTTCTTCATTAATCAGGTCTTCACGGGACACGGCACCTTTGGCGATCACCAGGCTCGATTCTTTCACCACGACTCTACATGTTTTTGTGGGGTTGAGGTGTGTGACATCAGCCACGTGCTCTTCCGGTGCGAGCTCTGGAAGTCTGTGCGGGAAAAGTACTTTCCTCGTGACTTTCGGACGCGAACGCCGCGCGATCTCTGCCTGTGTGGCTACGCCAGAAAGGGTGTCAGGTTGATCATTCACCGACTCCTTATGCGTACATTAGATCGCAACCTTGGTCGCCAAAGAGCAGGCCGTAATCACCGAGCTCTTCCACGCCCACACTTGAACGCACTGCGGAATGCCCGTGGTCCCCACGGCGCAGGACGTAGAGGTAGAGGTAATGGTGCAATAAGTACGCAGGCTTGAGACTCGTCTCATAAGCCGGCAGTGTCTGTGATAAAATGGGCTAGTCACAGTTGTGTATATATATGTTGTTGTTGTTGTAGTTAAAGTTTGATATATATATATGCATGTTGTTGTTGTTGTTATAAATTTAGAGTTTATATTTGTTGTAGTACTAATCCCTTCTTTTTCAGGATCCACGGCAAAAGGGAACGTGACAACCTCTGTAGGTTACCCACACCCCTCGAGCCGTGGTAAAGCAAGAGCCGTCGTGGTAGCTCGACATATGACCTAGCGACCGTCTCCCCCTATGGGGTCTCGCGAACGAAGTCGTCGGGGGTTCCACGGCGGTTCATCAAGGTTCCGTCTCTGCGGAAGTTTCCTCCGAGATGTGGGGTTACTGCCGCGACGACTACGTCACCATACCTTGGTAAAATGACCTGGGGGTCCGCAGTGGGGAGCGTCCTCAGGCCGATCGCAGCGCCGGGCGAGACTAAGCCCTGGTGCGTTAAAAGCCCTTCAGAGGCTTGGGTGCGATGGTCGTTTTCGCGCGTCGGCGACCCCCGTGGGCTCCTGACGGCGCAGGATAGTTTTATCTCCCTTAAACAGTTTAAAACGAGTAACTGATTGGGCCCTTTCCTTGACGCTAACATTCTGGCCTACTGTTCTTGAGTTCCCTGCTCTAACACTCACCTGCTCTAATCTTTAATATATTCAGCGTCTTTAAATTTCAAACATACATTGGTATTTGAAGTTTCTAACGATAAAGGAAGCTATTCTGAATCGTGGATAACTCGAAAGAGGTTTTTGTCGATTAAAATCATTTATCTGTTTTCAAAGTTTGACGTCTTATAGTAACAGATCGAGGCTAACGAAAAAGAAAGGCTACCGCGGTGCTTTACGCGTATCTTTTTTGACAGACCGTGCTAGTCACGTGATGCTCGAATCCACCAATGCAGGTGTACGAAAAGAGCATCAGGTCACTCTAGCGGTCTGTAATAAAAGATAAGTGGAATGCACCGCGGTAGCCTGTGTTTTTCGTTAGCCTCGTAACAGATGAATCATACACATATTTCTTTTGCAAAATTTAATTCGTATCAAAACATATTAACAAAATATAAAACACACTAATATACTAAAAAAATATAATTATTTCTATTTTGTCTAGCAAAAATAGAAAATAAAAGGGATTTTCGGACGCAACCAAAAAGATCGGGAGATAAAATTTCTGCTTTATAACAATTTAAATATTTTAAAAAATACCAAAACAGTCCTTTTAGACTTTTACATTTGAAATATTAATTCACATACTACATGTGAAAACATTCTTAAAATGTTTAGTATGGCACTATATTAATTTTATTTAAATGAGTTACTTTGGAAAATATAATATAAAATTTTTATTTACTGTAAAATAAACAATTATTAATCATCATTAATACTAAGAGCAAACTAATTAAGAAAAATTTAATAATTCTTACTACCTGATCACATTAATTATAGTAATAGATAGTAAAATGTTAAACAAAACCAAAATTTTTCTCCCAATAGTTTCAAGTATCGAAATATTTATCTATATAGCTGTATATTAACAATTTTCGTGTGTATAAATTGAGTGTTTTCATAATCCATGGATTAGAAAATTTACAGTCAATTGTACACAAACTTTACAACTTTGATCTAAAAGATCTATGTTAGGCAAATACATAACAACAGTACAACGCTTTAAGTCAAGTAATGCAGCGTTGTGTTAAGAAATATTTTGAAAGGAATTACATCTTTAATAAATACTGGTGATAATTAATTGATAGAGATACGAAATGACAAAAATAAATTAAATTTTAAAAAGCAAAAAAATCTTAATCTAAAGATGTAATTGATGCTTAACGTGATAATTAATTACACGAAACTAATTAAAAATACAGTTTTCATAAGCTTAAATGGCGGCATTTTCAAGATAAAAAATGATAAATAAACTATTTTTCTAAAGTTATTTTAAATCTTAAACATAAATCACGGGTAACATGTATAATGCAAGCATACATTTCATCATATATTTTTTGCTCATATGAATTAACCTTGATTCTAAGATTAAATTCACTTTCAAAGTTGAACAAAATAGTAAGCACCCTTATTTGGATGTGCTGTTAATCAATTGTCGCCATGACATTGAACGTACTGTCTATAGATAACCAATAGCCAATCAATCCACTATTCCAAATAATGCTCAAGCACATTTTCCCAGCAAAGTTTCTACATTTAGACATTTTATTATAAGACCCTTTATAGTCTGTACCCCTGATCCCCTGATCAGTTAACCCATGAAGTAAATAAAATACGTGGCATCGCAAGAAATAACGGATATAAAGACAGCCCTATTAATAAATTAATTATGAGCATGGATAAGACTAATTCAAATGACTAATTCAATGGACTAATTCAAATGAACAAAATTCAAAGTTATTAACTTCACAATACTTTCATGGGTTCTTTGAAAGATTAAAATATAAACTTAGAAAAATGAATATTTGCCTTATCGCAAAATCTTCCATGAAAATATAAAACATATTATGTAGAAAATTAGATCCAATAGAGCCTGATCAACTTTTGGCGTTTATGAAAATCCATTCACCAGGGCACATAGAACATTACAGTATTATATAGGAATGACAAACAGAAGGTTTAAAACGAGAATAAAAGGACATATGCCAGATCTCAAATATGACATGAGGACTACAGATTTGGCCCAACTATTTAGGATAGAGCCTTTTCAGATTGATTTCAAGAATATTTAAATAATTTTTCTATCAAAAGATTATTTCTCATCCTGTATTCGTGAATCATAAGAAATATATTTTGAAACGAGAACATATGCAATGAATCATCCTCTTTGGAGTTATCTAAAATTTGGCACGTGATGATTTACAAATAAGAAAAGCAATAAGTGAAATAATAATAGTTTTCACGTTTACAGTTTGACCATTTTAAGCACTTGCTGGAATATACATGTGATGTCGTGATTTATAATTATCATTTAAAACGTTTTTACGAAAATAGCTTATTCATAATTTTCGAACTTGAATATGTTGCTGTTTGAGCGCATGACGCATGTCATCTTTATAAAAGGTATTTTTAAGCCTTTACGTGTAACGTTTTATCAATTTAAGCATTAATTGCATCTTTATTTTAACGTTAAAAGTGATTTTATTATATAATTTTGTAAAGAAATGTTAATAAGATATATCTTTTACTTTATTTAATTTTTTAGACACACAGATCTTTAAAATATATGTGATTAACAAATAATGCATGCCCAAATTTATCAATGAACTTCCAAATTGTTGGATTGAATTAAACCTTCCAATCAAATATAATATTTTTCAGTTTTTATTAATTTTCTGCTTAATTCTTCTGCATTAAAAAGTTGCTAAACATGGTGAATTATTAGATACAGATATCAAAACGAAGTTATATCGAAACAAAATTTTATAAAGATAATAAAAATCTTAGTAGAACGTAAAGAAATATATAATTTTCAGTATTGTAACAAAACTTATCATTTAAAATAGAAAAATCATCATATTAGAAGTAACAGATTTTCTAACGTAGTGTATTTCCCAACAGTAATATTATCGAGTAAAATAAAATTTTATACATTTATATTATTACGGTTGGAAAGAAGTTCACAGTATTTTGCGAACTGTTGTTGTGACATTTATGATATACAGAATTCTGAATGTTTTAGATTCCATTCTTTATGTAACAGAATTTCGATTTTAATTGAAAAATGTTTGGATACTGTCATTGAATAAAATATTTAAGGCAAAATAATTAGCATCAGTAGTTGAGGATTTTTCCTTTAGTGGACTCGATAATCTTTTTTTTTCGATAAAATATTCTAATATACTTTCAAATAAAATTACGTAATAAATAATATCCCAATATCTAAATATTCTTCTAAAGTATTTTGGAGAATTGATAAACTTTAATAGGAAATACGAACAAAAACATTACAGAGAATGAACATATGTTAGATTCCTTCTCCTACACACAATCTTTGTAAAAGTTCAATAAAACTATTAAAAAGTTCTAAGTAAAAAAATACTGTTTCAAAAACTACTTAAATATAGTTTTCTATTCTTATTATTTGCACGTGGTGTTTTTATTTAAAGTTCTACCTCTCTCTTATTTATTTTTTTGTTTAACATTTTCTGAAATGATAATCTATCACAATAAAAACACCATAACCATTGTCAAAAATCATAAGGTGAATGTTGGTTGAAAATGTTTTTTGTAAAATATATCTATTGCAAAGCAAACATAATTATTATTTTTTTAGATCTGTTCGAATTAAAATTAAACACTTTTATCCAAATTGCCTTTTTAAATAGTTTTCACTCGGAAAAGTTTCTTTTGGTGCAATTGTTAAAGGAACATATTCAATATACTTCGAACATACAGAAGTATATTTTGAATAAAAGTACTCCTAAAACCCTAAACAATTTTATTATGCATTTTAAAGTAAACGTTTAATCATATCATCACGAATTATTTTACCTGAACAATAGTATTTCATTAGTTCTCTTATCATTAGTTTCATTGTCTTTGTGTTTACCTCTAAGAAAAAATGTTTCTTTATTATATGAATCCACTTATATACTGATTTGATAAAATCTATTATTCTTCTCTTCACAAATAAAATAAGTAAACAATGAAAATCCAAAATCATGACTACAAAACGCTATTTAAATTATTTCATTCATACAAAACAATAGCAGCTTAAACTTTATGTAGTAGAACTTCCAGAGAATCTTTAATGCAGTAATGATAATTCTGTGGTTATGTTTTTTATTATTCGAAGACTCAACGGATTACAATATTGAAAGTTACAAAATAATAATTTTCCTTGAATTTTCCTTGAAAATTTTCGTAAAGTTTGAAGTAAAGTTGTGGAATCATATCTGATTCCATTTCTTTATAAGTTATGATTTAATTAAAAATTTAATACAAATTATTTCAAGAGAAGGCAGTAACTTCTTTAAAATATCCTAAAAATAAATAATGCGCAACGCATTATTGCGCAACGTTCGTTTCGAACGAACGGTGTATTCCTTCATGAAGGGCAAACAATTCTTACTATCACTTTGAAATCATTAGCAAGGACAAATTTTGTCACCCTTTTTTCATATTATTAATATTAAATTTTGTCTAACATTTAATAGTATTACTTCTACAATAAAGTACCTTAGAAATATTTCTAAAATTAAACATTTTTTGTAGAATTAATTTACCATATAAAAATAAGCTTTATTTCTATTACAAAATATAAAATAACATTATACTTTCTGGACGAACCTTTTAGTGTAAAACCCGTGTAGAAACTGCAATAAATCTTGTATATGACTTCCGCAAAACTTTTATAAGGAAGCATTTCCATGTGCATATCTAAAGAAAAAAATCTTTTATTCGATGTATTATGCTCGGCGAGACTTTTCTGTTAGGAAATGAAATATGAGAACACCCTTTTGGTGAAACTTGGGGTAATGCATAAAAAGAAATTCTCTTTCAAAACTGTCAGACTTTTATTAGAATAGAATAGAACAGAAAATATTTAAAATTATTTGAAAGGAAATACATTACAAGAAATCAATAAACTGTTTACCTTTGAAAGTAAGCTTTTATGCGTAAATAAATATCTCAGTTTCAAAGATGAGGCGAAATTATCTTATTTTCGAAAAAGAGGCATACTGTATAGAAAGTCGTTATGTAACTTAAATGTAAAAAGCGTTCTTCTTTCGGTTTTACAACTTGTTCATGTAAATAAATTTAATAAAAAATGAATAAAAACTGTTGTTAAATTTATTTTTCACATGATCCCTTCAAAATTTATCCGTCAATGAACATATTTTTTTCGGTATCCATTGTTAAAAATTATTATAAATACAATGTTATTTGTTATTACTGTAGTACTTTTTCGGTAAATACCGCATTTTCTTTTACCTAAACGTTCAAATCTCATATATATACTATTTTTACGAGCAAAACACATTCATATAAGAGAAAAGCATATTTATCTAGGGGTAAAGCCCTTTTTCATAGGGCTTTGACTTGAATCTCTGATACAGTGATTTTTATTGCAGCAATATTTTACGATTTAGGATGCTAAAGAAGACTATTGAATTTATTATTGCCGGAGAGTAGTGTAGTAAGTCGGGAATTTATTTACTACACTTCTTTGTTTTAATTCCAAGTTCGAAGTATCAGTGGAGGTGCACGTAGAAAACCGATAAAATGATAAAACTAATGTACAATCAGGATTAATGTTCCCTCACCCAGTCCTTCTATTTTATATTAGAGAACACAGAAAAAGGTATGCGTTTCGAAACTACGTTTTACAGTTCAAAAGCGATTTTCAGTATTATTCAATTTGAAACATGTACCTCCATCTTTGGCTGGCATTTGAAATTCAAACAAGGATGAATAATATATTAACGCAATAACCTACATGAGTAACAGTTGATACGATTTATTTATTATTGAATTTTAAAAATGTTTCTAAAAGTTAAATTTTGGTAACGCTATAAATTAAATAAAGTTACTCTTAAATTATAAAAATCTTAAAGTTATTTTTTTTTGTTTCGAGTTTTGCTTTGTTTGTGTTTGATTGCCATGAATTTTATCTCAATTACAGAGGCCTTAAGAACTCAACGGTTTTACATTCGAAAATTAAAAAAAAAATTCTAGAAAACAATGTCTTATTACATATGACCAACATTTACATTAGATATTTTACTAGAATAAAAAAAATAAGTATAATAATTATTACAAAGAATAATTTCAATGATGTTTGGTGTGTCTTTATTATGTTTTAACGAAGAGGTGGGAAAAGAATGAAACACTTGTAAGACTAAACGCAACGAAATGGGAATGGGGATAAATTGTGAATATGAATTTTAACGTATAAATGTTTTAACAAAACTCGCGTTTTATAAGCTTGAAATATGCAAATTTCAGCTCATTCGTCAAAGTAGGTTTTGAGTTGTGATTAAAAAACTACCAGCATTCCAAGGTGTTTTTTAATGATTAACAATGACTTTAACCTTAGGTGTTCCAAATATAAGGTAAAGCCAGGAGAGATGGCGCGGTCGGAGAGATTGTGCACATAGAGGTTCGAGGGGAAGGAGTTGAGTGTGCGCGCAGTGACTCCAGGTAGTTGTACAACAACAGTAGTGGAGTGTCTACTTAAAAGTGCACGCTGATTGCTTTGAGCGTCTAAGATAAAGTATTGCTATTTTGTTTTGTTTTCTCGAAGTAAGTGCTTAAATTTTCATAGCTATTCATCAGAATTTCTATACAATGTCAATAGTACAAAATATTTTTATCTTAAACTATTTCTGATAAGCTACTAATCTAGACTAACAATGTGAACATCAACGGTTCGTTTTAGAAGAGGCCATGTTTAAATAAAAGACCACGCAATCTCTACTACCGGAATTTGAGAGTTTGCGCATCTGCTACTTAGGAGAGATGGCGCAGTGTTTCCCATTAGTTTCCATGCTAGGAGAGATAACGCAGCTTATTGGTAAATTTGCATAAAAAATGAAAAATGAAAATGGACTAATTTTAAATTAATCGTGTTATTAAGTAACATAATTTTATTTTGTAATTTTATCTGGACTTGCTTTTTCTGATTCTTTATTTTTTTTTCCTTTAATTAAAAATTTTTAATCGTTTTTAAAATTATTTCCTTTTTCTGATTCTTTAATCATTAGGTTGAAATAGTCACTCCTAATACAAAAATATTTGTTCACAAAAAACTTACAGCAACCTCATTTAAGTGTAATTATTATTGTTAACAATTCAATTGTAGTTATTATTAGTAACAATCTCTCCTACCAATGTGCGCAATCACACCAACCCTGTAAGGACAGATTGCGCAAAATAACTTTCTTGGTTTTATTACAACTGTTCTATTAAATTGAAACATAACAACAAAATAGCAATGGAAATGCATAAAAAACAAGTGAAGTAAAAATTATTCATGGATAGTTTAGCAAAAAATTCATATTTAGATTTTTTATTGCTATTCTTTTGAATTGTGCGCAGACTATTCTAGCTTTACCTTATAACCTACAATTTTCATAAACTACCTTGCCAATTTGACTTACCATTTGGTATCCAAAAATCCGTTTATTAGATAAAATTTGCATACACACACAATATTTGCTCCTATTATAATATGTGATTATCAATCGGAAATGTGCAACATCCGCTGTTTCTTTTATTACTCTTCCAGTATCGCAGAATATTTTCGAAACTGTAAATTTTTAAGTTAATCAATACGAACTTATCACAGTACAATGATAATGTGGTATGTGTATACATACACTCTTAAAGCATATTATACAGTACTTTCCTCCTGATAATTTATATTACTCATCATTAATGCAAAAATAGTATTACAAGTAAATGAATTAAACTATCATTAGTATATTCATTCAATATTAATTTATTTTAAATGTTTGAAACATAAATCAAAATTTACCTTCTTCTTCTGTGTATACATATCCCTTGTGTTAAATGCACATCATGTTTTTAAAATGCGATTTTTAAACATTCAAATAAAACTATAATTTTTTTTAATATATTGTATTATGTCAAAAATCTAAGTTATATTGTTAAATTATAGTTTTCACTTGTATTGAATCATGATTAAAAATAATAATAATTATAAAATCATCCTACAACAATTTCATTCGGTGGCCATCGATGGCAATTTTTTGGGGTTTTTTAGAAGTAACATTAATATTTTTTGAAGCAGAAATTTTACTTATTAAATGTAATCACATAAGTATCGCATAGAATCAAGAAACATTTTCTTAAATAAACTTTCAATTTCAAAATATGTTTATATGATAAAAAAAAAGATCTTCAATTAGTTATTTACAGGGGTCGAATATTATATCTTCATATATTATGCGTATCTCAGTATTTCGAGAAACATTTTGATGTAAAACTTTGCGGAGAATATAAAAATAAGGCTTATCCATCACTTTTTGTTTAAAAATTACGTTATTTGTTACATAAATATTTAAAAATATTTATTGCTTAGTAAAGCGTAATTTTGGTTTAAAAAAATTAAAGTTTCATTTTCTTTTTGTTATAACACTGGAATTCCCGTTTCATTTACCCATCATGCAAAAGTACAGCACATTCAAGAAACAAACATAAAAATTTCCAGAAAACCTCCTATCTTAAACTTCATTTTCGTGATATCACAGGAATATTACGGCAATTGTGTTGTGTTATAATTTTTCGTTTTACAAATGGAGTTTGTATATTCCCTTTTCCCCTCTAAATAATAAAAATTTGTGAACCGGAGCTGGAATATTCCCGAAATTATCCAGTTAAAATTTGGAAAATTTTTTTCCAACAACTGCTATTTGTGTTCCGGCAAGTTTCCACACCTGATTTTATCGGCGTATTTTTACGAAATGGTTTCAGAGTATATATAATAATCTAACTATTTATATGTATTTATTGTATAAATTAAATGAAATAAGAATTATTATTTATTTATTAAAAATTTTTCAAAGATACTCTTTCACAACAAGAAATATTTTCAGTGATGTTTAAAAAAAAACAATTCCGTGACTCAAAAAAATACCATTTTCATAGCATAAGCATCGCTAATTGCTGATGAGTATTCACAAGTATTCAGGATTTTTTCTTCATTTCCTGAATGGAACCAAAGAAATTTTGCCCCCACAATGTACTCTACGCAAGGCATTTCCAACATTGTTTGGTGATTCTTGAATTTCTCCACTCAAAAGTTGGAAATTTTTATTTCAACAATTGCTATTTGCGTTCCGGCAAGTTTTTACAACTGATTTTATCGACGTATTTTTACGAAATGGTTTCAGAGTATATATAATTATCCAGTTATTTTTATTTATTTATTATATAAATCAAATGAAATAAGAATTATTTTTTTTTTTATAAAAAAAATAAAAAATAAATCTAAAGCTACTCTTTCACAACAAGAAATATTTTCTATTATGATTAAAAAAGACAATTCCGTGACTCAAAAAAATACCATTTCCATTGGTAAGCATCACTAATTCCTGATGAATATTCACAAGTATTCAAATCTTTGGAAATTTAGTGTTTTTCACAGAACCAAAAAGTTTCGCCCCCCCCTTCTACAATGTACTATACGCAAGGCATTTGTTGGTGATGAATACGAGAATGGTGATTAGATGCGCATGTATGCTGGGATTGTAAAATTTCCGATATCCTGCATTGCCTGTCTTGTCCCCTATCCAAAGAGAGTGTTCGGTCAGACATTATTCAGAGTGATTTATCACTTCCCCGATAAAGTGCTGTCGGAGGGGTGTGAGATCTTGGAGAGTAGAAGAGATAGAGAATCATTTTATGTTTATCCATTTATAAGTTCGGCTCTGTGGTTCGATGTCCGCAAAATTTTAATTAATAAAATTTTAATTAACAAAAATTAACCTATTAAAAAAATACGTAAGGAAATACTAGAGTCCAAGGATACTGTTCTGATATTAGGATTAGCCATCGTCTCTCTCTCTCTCTCTATATATATATATATGTATAACTTTATGTAAAATTTAACCATTGAAACATAAGAAACTGACCATACACAATGAAATCGCAATACCAAAGAGCCGTGTCAATTTACAAATAAAAAAATGTAAACAAACCAAATAGTTCAAAATGCAAGATGACCATACTATTTTGACACAAACAAAAACAATGCAAACGGCCAAATTAACATGTTATTTCAATAGCAAAAATACAAAAAGTTAAGAATGCAGCAACGTAAAATGATGTTAATGAAATACAAGAAATACATCAAAATATGCGCATAAGCAGATTTAAAATAATGTATTTAATAATTATGAACATATAAAATTCGCCAAAATTTGGGCTGTAATTAGATGAAATCTAATTGATGGCTGCTATAGAACAATATTCTTATGAATATAAAAATTAAAATAAAAAGTATATATATATATATATATATATATATATATATTAAAATTTTGTAAATAATAACCATTAGAACACATAAATAATAGATAAACCGATAACTAGAATACAATACATAAATATATCCAAAATTTCAGATTCTCAAAATTAAAATATCTGGAAAAATACTTAAAGATATGCAGAAAAAAAATCAAATATGCAGAAAATAAAAAAAAAAATTACAAGACCAATTGGAAACTTATATAGTGGAACACTTTTTCAAGGGAAATATTCCACTTATATAAGTAAAAAATAATTGATTTCTGTTTGAGTTAATAGCCATGAGCTTAATTTTTTAACCCAAATTAACCAATCAATGACCAAGTGAAATTTTACGAGAATTGAATAAAAATGGACAATAATGAAAACGTGAACATGATATGATCAAAATTAACTGACAGTATGTTTTATTAAGATACAAAAACGTATTTAAAGTGATTTTTTAGATAAAAAGGGAAATTGCAGTAAAACATACCGCAAACCTCAACATTTTAGCATTCAGAAACCGAATTATTATATATATATATATATATATATATATATATATATATATATATATATATATATATATATATATATATTATTATTATTATTTGTACATGCTTTTTTTATTTATGCATGTCCAAAAAAATGTATACATACACTTTTTATAGGGTCATAACTTTCTGATAGTGTTTCCTTTTCAGGGTGCAATTAATTGTAAATTGCAATTAATTGTTGACCAAGATTAACTTTTCAAAAAAGAAAATCCATATATTTAAAGCTGTTTGCTAAAAATGTCAAATAATTCCATCGAATTTCGACTGTATACGCATGCGTCAAAAAAGGACCGGCCAATGAGGCCGAGGGTCTATTCCTATCTCCAAACGTATTTGGGATCAAGATCAACTCCTGTTGTTTTGATGGCTTTTTCCGCGTTGCGTTAAACCTAGGAAGATATTTATATAAAAAACTGTGGAGTGTTTAGAAGTTATTTATTTTATTTATTGTTGTATTTATTGTAATTTGAATGAATACTTAGGTATCCATTTCGGATTTACTGTGTAACATGAATTTAGGTTCATTTAACGTTCGCGAAATTAAATCATTTTGTTTATATATTACAGAAAATAATTCTTCAATCGTAAATAAAAATATAGTAGAACATGTAATACAAAATTGGACCACTTATATTCCGTTTATGATCGGATATGAATCTTATGGTGTTCCGATTGCTAATGAAAACGATTATGTAAATATAATGTCAAAAGACAGTACTCACGGCAGTAATATTTTTATTATTATTTGTTCGAAAAAAGCGAATCTGAGCGTCTGAATATAAATTATAAAATATTATTTCTGTATTTAGCAACTAAATATTTAATAAATATGCAGGAATGTGACTAGCTTTATGTGAATGTATAATATATATAAGTCTGAACTTTAGCATTATTTTTTAACAGAAATATACTATCTCTATTCGATTTAAAAGTTTTGTCATTATATAAGTGTGCTATTTTATTTGTAAAGAGTATGTATGCATTATATTGTTTGTATGTATACAAATCTTTAGAATCTCTTAATATTTGAATAATGTTTACATTATATTTGTTTGTATGTATACAAACAATATATGTATACAAAGAAGTATGTATACAAACAATGTATCATGTAACAATATTAATATTTACATTGTATTGTTTGTATGTATAGAAATCTTGAATGTTTTAATTTATTACATTCATTTTTTACCAGTTTGCATGTCCGTTCATGGGCGATTCATATGAAACTCATAATTTGTCACAAATTGGTGATTTTATTGATTTAGTGCTTTGCCCAAGAATGTGGAAAAAAAAACTTTTTGACATCGGGTGAAATGAATGAGGTTTTTTCGGTTTTTCTTTTGTATATAAAAAATGTTATATGTAAAAAAATCCTGGCCATTAATCACATTGTTTTTTGTATATTTAAAGACGATTACTTATTCTTTGTAATTATTTTTTTGTTGGGCGTTTTTGAGCAAAATAATATTACTTCATAGCTAGAACCAGTTCATCATTAATATTTACTTATTTACTTAATCCTTTGACCGCTGAGCAAATGGGCAAATTTGTAATGTTTTTTCTGTTATTTTTTTTAAATGTCAAAAAAAGATAAATTTTCAAACTTGGTATAAAAAACTTAGGTACTTCTCTATTATCGCATCGTCCACTTTTCATAACAAAATACTATCGCCAAACTGTATGATTAAATGCCAAAAATGCAGTCCCATTTACTTGATGTCGGAAGCATTATACGTGTTTGTTATGTCATCAAGTGGTTTTTAATTCAACATTTGCGCGTATTAATGACAACGTTCTCCCGTTTATTTGGCGTTACAGTTTGGCGATAGTTTTTTGTGATGAAAAGTGGTCGATGAGATAATAGAGAAGTACCAAAACTTAATTACGTATATGAGTAGATTCCTTGACAGTATTAATCATTACTCAATATTTTAAAACTGCATCATATTTGTAGAATTATATTAATTTAAACAATGCTTCTATTGAAGTGTGAAGAAGCACATACTTCTATGAAGAACCATACATAATAGTTTTCATTAGCAATCGGAACACCATAAGATTCATCCCCGATAAAAAACGGACTATAAGTGGTCCAATTTTGTATTACGTGTTCTACGATATTTTTACGTACATTTGAATAATTATTTTCTGTACTATATAAACAAAATGTTAGAGATCTAAAACCACAATTTCCATCGGGATTGATTTCGCGAATGTTAAATGAGCCTAAATTCATTTTTAAACAGTATATCCGAAATGGACACCTAAGTATTCATACAAATTATAATAAATAAAATAAATACCTTCTGAACACTCCACAGTGAGTTCTATATAAATATCTTCCTAGGTTTAATGCAACGTGCAAGAAAAAAAAAACAGGAGATGATCCCAAACACGTTTCTAGAGACAGTAATAGACACTCATTTTAATGGCCGGTGTTTCTTTTTACGCATGCGTATTGGGTCGAATATTGTTGAAAAATGATTTTGAAGAAAAAATCGGTAAATTCAAAAAATGGTTTCGGGAAAAACTTCACCAAATGGTTTCAAAATTCTTTGAGTGACAGCGGGAAAAAAATTTCATTTTACATTCAATCATCGCAATTGGCGAGTGTGACTATTAAGTTTAGCCAGTACTGGATACTACTAGATATAATGATTATGAACCATGATTTTTCTGTTATTGGGCGAGATTCATGTTTTTTCAGCAATTCTTTGACGAAATTCGTGTTTTTTCAGCGATCCTTTGAAGAATTTCGCATTTTTCTCGCGATCCTTAACGAAATTCGCATTTTCCAGCGATTCTTTGATAAAATACGTTTTATTCCGCAATTTTTAAACGAAATTTAGTAAAAAAGCGTGATCTTTTGGTGAAATTTCCTTTTTTGCGATTCTTTGACAAAATTTGCTTATCTTTCACGATCCTTTTGCATAATTCACGTTTTTTCTGTGGTCTTTTAATGAAAGTCATGTTTTCCCATGATCCTTTGATGAAATTAGTGTTTTTTTCTCAATCATTTGACGAAATCTGTGATTTTTTCAAAACGCGAAGATTGGTTAGATGTTTTTAGTCTGCAGGTGCCCTAAAAAGTCTGACGCCCGTTGCTGCATCGCACACAATCTTCCATGGGGCATCGAACGAAGGAAATTCATCCTAAAGAATCATTGTTTCATTCCTGACATTTCTAGAAAGAAACAACGTTCAATTTATTGGCTGAATTGTAAAGGGCGAAATGGTGTCAGACATTAGCGGTAATAAAGTGCGCAATTTGTTCGTTTATGGAAAAAATTGTGAAATTCGTTAATCGATAAATTGCGAAATTTGTCAATCGATAGAGGAAAAATCACAAAATTCATTAATCGACGGAAAATTCATCAACTGTTTTGAAATTTGTCGAGCGACAGCAGAGAAAAAAAATCCTTTTCCATTCAGTCATTGCAATTGGTGAGTGTGACTATTATGTTTGACCAGTGGTGGCAATAAAGTCCATTGCAAAATTTTCAGTATTACTCGCTGTTTGGCAAGTGCTAATTTTGTCCTATACTTCAAAACCCTTTTGATCATCACATCAGTGTGCAGGACAGTTTTTTTAGGTAGACCATTTGATGAATTTCGTGATTTTTCCGTTATCAATTGACCAATTTTGCTGCTATTGATTGTTGAATTTTATAATTTATCAACTATTGATTAGCGAATTTCATGATTTTTTCCATGAACGTTTGACGAATTACGCAAAAAAATTAAGAATATCGTTAAATTGTCTTGGGTAAAAAAAAATAACTATTGTCAAATGCCTTCGAGAAAAAAGTTGCAAGTTGAAACGCCTGTGACCTCTTTTTCATGTTATGCATTGCATTTCTGGGAGTCCATCCCCCCACTCCCCCCAAGTGGGACACTTTTCTAAATTTTGCACACACCCCTCATGTGATACATCGCTGGAAAAGTCTTTGACCGCTTATTCATGTTATGCATCTCCGGGGTCCATCCCGCCACTCCCCCCCCCCAAAGGGGGGCACTTTTCTAAATTTTGTTGACACCCCTCATGTCATATATTGTTGGAAAGGTCTGTGACTGCTTAATCATATTATGCATCTCTGATGTCCATCTCCCCACTTTGCCCCCCCCCTCAAAGGGTACTTTCTAAATTTTACGCACAACCCTCATGTTATATATCATTGGAAAGGTCTGTGACCACTTAATCATATTGTGCATCTCCGATATGTCCATCTCCCCACTTGCCCCCCCCCCAAGGGGTACTTTCTAAATTTTGCACACAACCCTCATGTTATATATCATTGGAAAGGTCTGTGACCACTTAATCATATTATGCATCTCCGATGTCCATCTCCCCACTTTGCCCCCACCCCCCAAGGGATACTTTCTGAATTTTGTTGACACACCTCATGTCGTATATTGTTGGAAAGGTCCGTGACTGCTTAATCATATTATGCATCTCCGATGTTCATCTCCCCACTTTGCCCCCCCCCAACGTACTTTCTAAATTTTGCTCACAACCCTCATGTTATATATCATTGGAAAGGTCTGTGACCACTTAATCATATTATGCATCTCCGATGTCCATCTCCCCACTTTGCCCCCACCCCCCAAGGGATACTTTCTGAATTTTGTTGACACCCCTCATGTCGTATATTGTGGGAAAGGTCTGTGACTGCTTAATCATATTATGCATCTCTGATGTCCATCTCCCCACTTTGCCCCCCCCCCCCTCAAAGGGTACTTTCTAAATTTTGCGCACAACCCTCATGTTATATATCATTGGAAAGGTCTGTGACCACTTAATCATATTGTGCATCTCCGATATGTCCATCTCCCCACTTGCCCCCCCCCAAGGGATACTTTCTAAATTTTGCTCACAACCCTCATGTTATATATCATTGGAAAGGTCTGTGACCACTTAATCATATTATGCATCTCCGATGTCCATCTCCCCACTTTGCCCCCACCCCCCAAGGGATACTTTCTGAATTTTGTTGACACACCTCATGTCGTATATTGTTGGAAAGGTCCGTGACTGCTTAATCATATTATGCATCTCCGATGTTCATCTCCCCACTTTGCCCCTCCCCAACGTACTTTCTAAATTTTGCACACAACCCTCATGTTATATATCATTGGAAAGGTCTGTGACCACTTAATCATATTATGCATCTTCGATGTCCATCTTCCCACTTGCCCCCCCCCCCAAGGGGTACTTTCTAAATTTTGCTCACAACCCTCATGTTATATATCATTGGAAAGGTCTGTGAACACTTAATCATATTATGCATCTCCGATGTCCATCTCCCCACTTTGCCCCCCTCCCCCCAAGGGATACTTTCTGAATTTTGTTGACACCCCTCACGTCGTACATTGTTGGAAAGGTCCGTGACTGCTTAATCATATTATGCATCTCCGATGTTCATCTCCCCACTTTGCCTCCCCCAACGTACTTTCTAAATTTTGCACACAACCCTCATGTTATATATCATTGGAAAGGTCTGTGACCACTTAATCATATTATGCATCTCCGATGTTCATCTCCCCACTTTGACCCCCCCAACGTACTTTCTAAATTTTGTACACAACCCTCATGTTATATATCATTGGAAAGGTCTGTGACCACTTAATCATATTATGCATCTTCGATGTCCATTTTTCCACTTGCCCCCCCCCCAAGGGGTACTTTCTAAATTTTGCTCACAACCCTCATGTTATATATCATTGGAAAGGTCTGTGACCACTTAATCATATTATGCATCTCCGATGTCCATCTCCCCACTTTGCCCCCCCCCAAGGGATACTTTCTGAATTTTGTTGACACCCCTCATGTCGTATATTGTTGGAAAGGTCCGTGACTGCTTAATCATATTATGCATCTCCGATGTTCATATCCCTACTTTGCCCCCCCCCCAACGTACTTTCTAAATTTTGCTCACAACCCTCATGTTATATATCATTTGAAAGGTCTGTGAAAGGTCTTAATCATATTATGCATCTCCAATGTCAATCTGCCCACTTTGCCCCCCCCCCAAGGCATACTTTCTAAATTTTGTTGACACCCCTCATGTCACATATTGTTGGAAAGGTCTGTTACTGCTTAATCATATTATGCATCTCCGATGTCCATCTCCCCACTTTTTGCCCCCCCCCAAGGGATATTTTCTAAATTTTGTTGACACCCCTCATGTCATATATTGTTGGAAAGGTCCGTGAATGCTTAATCATATTATGCATCTCCGATGTTCATCTCCCCACTTTGCCCCCCCCCAACGTACTTTCTAAATTTTACACACAACCCTCATGTTATATATCATTTGAAAGGTCTGTGACCACTTAATCATATTATGCATCTCCAATGTCAATCTGCCCACTTTGCCCCCCCCAAGGGATACTTTCTAAATTTTGTTGACACCCCTCATGTCACATATTGTTGGAAAGGTCTGTTACTGCTTAATCATATTATGCATCTCCGATGTCCATCTCCCCACTTTGCCCCCCCCCACAAGGGGTACTTTTCTAAATTTTGTTGACACCCCTCATGTCATATTGTTGGAAAGTTCTGTGACTGCTTAATCATATGCATCTTTGGGGTCCATCCCGCCACTCCCCCCCCCTTAAGGGGGGCACTTTTCTAAATTTTGGACACAACCCTCATGTGATATATCGATGGAAAGATCTGTGACCACTTAATCATATTATGCATCTCCAATGCCCATCTCCCCACTTTGCCCCTCCCCCCAAGAGGTACTTTCTAAATTTTGCACACAACCTCATGTGATATATCGATGGAAAGGTCTGTGATCGCTTAATCATATTATGCTCCCCACTATGAAATTTGTCAAGTTAAAGCAACTATAAAATTTAATTTTATGGTACTATCAAGTTGTTTGCCGTCAAATTTTGACGGGTTCCATCTAGTTTATTTTAAAATGCTATTGGAAGTATGAAAATGTAGCTGAAGTTCAAAGACAATATCAATATCGCAGGGAGTTGCAGTCAGATCCACCTACGAGACTGATAAAAGATAAGTTTGAAACGAATGGATGTCTATAGACAACATTCCAGAATCGCAATTGAGCATGAATGCGCCACAACACCGAAAGAAATGCTTGTTGAAGTTTGTGAATCAATATTAGCAGTGTATTGTACAGTGTATCAGCAGTGTTTTGTACACTGCGTATATAAGCATTGTACCAGAACGGTAATAAATTGGGACATTTTCGGTAGGCGGAAAAGTTATGCATTTTATGTAGAATCTTTTGCAACTTAAATATTAATTATGTGCGAATAAAAATTGAAGTTTTAATCATTCAAACTTTGTAAAATTTTTGGAAGCACTGCATGACGCCTAGTTTGGTGATAAATACCACAAAACAGTTTTGCAGATTCTCCCAATGCCTTTCTCCCTTAGATATTATGAATTTAAATTTTCATATTTTAAAAAAAATTGAGTAAATATATATATATATAAATAAATAAATAAATAAATACTTTGATACACGGAGTTGAAATATTCTATTAATTAAATTGATATTGTTAGGGTTTGATTAATAAAACATTAATGTTTAACATTTTCTCTGATTTAGTCATAATTATAACATAAATTTAGGGGCAACATTGACCACGATCTTTTAATAAGATATAAAATCTCTCCTAGTACGTACTTATCTATAATATTATGTACGGCTATATATCTGACTTATTCAAAAATAAATTAATCAACAAAGGACTAAGGAATATAAGAATATAAAAGTGGCTCCGCTGACTTTAATGTAAACTTCAAAGAAAATCTAAGTATAAAACACATGAGGGTGATTCAAAAAGAGCTAAATATTAATTGATACTACATTAAAATAATATATATTGATACTACATAAATATAATCTATTTATTGATATTGTAGCAATATAATTTCAAATAAATATACAAAATTATATGAAATAAACTAATAAAAGTATAATATAATACATTTATAGATTTTTTAAACGAAAAAGATATTTTCTTGTATGAGCGTATTAAGTAATCAATATATTTTATGCTTTAGAAGTTCTTTTACCTTATCAAAATCAGAATGGTGTTCTTGTTATCCCGGTGTTTAATTATTAGTTAAAATGTAAACAAAACAACAAAAGCTTGGAAAATTGTTTCGTCATTAAAAAGAAGGTGAAATTCGAAATATTTAAGATGTTGCAGTCAATTGAAGCGAGCGCAGACCGGCGGAAAAAAACAGGTATACCGAACGCAGGTGGGCTTCACCCCAAGCCTGCAAAATTGTTTGTTTTATAGGTATAAATCCATGAATCACGGACTAACGGTAAGTTGCAAAATATAACGATTAACTCAAAATTTTAGTACTGTTTTTCTTTAGTAAAACCAGATGGCTTTTTCATGAAACGATATTTTTAAACGGGCCGTGTAAAGTAACGTTTAAATGTATCAATAAATCTTCTTTTTTCTTTTTGGAAATTTACAGTTTTGAATTTTGGGGGATCATGAATATTTTATATATTTATATATATACTATAATCCACGTTGAAATCAGGAAAGAATGGCAAAAATAATGAAAATTTTTCAAACAACTATCATTTTACATATTTCATTTCATTTCTCTAAAAATGGGTTCATGCCCACCACTCCCCAAAATTCAAAGTGTTCATGAAATATTCTCATTTTGTTTGTTTGGGATTGCATTAACAAGTTGCACATTAGACGTGCGCACTTGGATGCGCACAGTAATGCAACTGACAGTATCTCCAATTCCTCTATTTTAATAATTATTGTACAATAAAAATATTTTTTACAGTAAAATCTATGAATAATGAGAGGAAAAATTCAGTTTTTGTGTTACTTTATTCTTCTTTTGAAAACAAAATATATACCGAAGTTGACCTACATTATAGGCCGATAAACAGTAACTTCCATTAACACTTTGATAAATACCGTTCTTAAAATTTGATCTCCGAATATTTTGAATTTTTTTAAAAGCAAAGATATAAAATAAATTTATTGAAAGCAATAGAGTTGGCCGTGGTCTTAAAATAATTACCTCATGCTATTTAAACATTTTGTTGGAAGGAAAAATTAGTCGTTTTAGAAAATTATTAACGTCCAAAATCACAAACCACCACTTCTGAAGTCTTATAAATGATAAGGAAAAAGTTTCATGTCATACATCATTAAATAAGACTTCATAAAGACGGAAATGATTAAGTGCATTTTAAATGTGCAGAAAAATCTTTATAATTAAATATAACTCATATTATTTTATCAAAAATTTTACTGTAAACGGCAACAGCCTTATTAATAATGATCATTTGTGTCTCATAATTCTAATGAATTATTCATGCTCCTCCATAACAACGATAAAGTCAACAAGAATCATGAAGTTGCATTGATCAATAGCTAAGTAAATATGAGTCATTGATTGAATGCAGTTAGATAAAATAAGGTTATATATTCTATGTTAAGCTATTCGAATTACTAATGATTGAATCTCAAAATTAAAATTTATCACTATAAAGAAGTAAAATATTTTATTTAATATTTTTATGACTTGGTTTTGTTTTATTATAATATCAATATAATTTGAAATTTTATAACTTTACATATTTACCTGCTGTAATTCCATTTTTTCTCGAAATAATGAAATAAGTTAAATTACAACTAGCCAGAAAAAATCCTGAAGCAGCAATGATTGATAACTAAGTAAATAATCAGGCATTTATTAAATGTAGTAAGATAAAATTTGGTTGTATATTCTAAGTCACGCCCAATGAATTACTAATTATATGAATTGTAATTATATATTTAAAGTGATTAATATAGTGAAGCAGAAGTTTATTTATATATTTTCTTATTAGTACAATCCATTTTTCTATAAAATTAGTTGATCCGACCGGCGTTGTCTGGAAATCAGTAACTTTCTTATGCGGTTTCGATAAAAATAGTCATTTTCGGCGCGTATTCTGTTTTAATCGAACTTCTTTCCTAAAGAAACTTCAGCACTCGTCCCCGCTACCTACGGCATTGTATAACTACGCATGCACTACAATATGGTTTAGCTTCAATTACCACCACTAGGGGGCGCTAAATCATCTTACTTGGTTATCTATATTTTAATTAGTTCATATTAAGTTGAATAAACCAATTCCCGTTGAAGAAAACTCCAAATATTTCTTTGAACACTTTGGTTGAAATATGAAAATGCGCCAGGTTGACCTTTTTCAACCACCATATCTCCCACAGCCCCACAGTTACCGACATGTAACCCCCATAGTGCCCGATGGGAGACTCCAGGCTACTACCACACATAAACACCAGTGGTATGCGCTAGGTACTTGTGGCTGTAAAGTAAAATAAGGACACACACGCCTATTTATATATACATAGATATAGATATAGATATAGATATAGATTAATTTTTTTACACTTTTCTAAAGTTCTTTATATTAACATCATTAACTTCGACAATCAGTAATAATCAGTGGCATCAGTCATTCATTAAATGCAGTTAGATAAAACAAGCTTATATTACCTAAGTCATTCCATTTGAATAACTAATGAAATTAATCATATTTTCTGCATTCGTATTATCTACAATATCAAAGAAATAGCTTATTTATATATTTTTCTTCTCACGTAATTTGTTTTATTCGCAAAATAATAATAATAATAATAATAATAATAATAATAATAATACAGTTTCATTTGTTGGGCTTTCCTATCGACTATACCCTTTTTTTACTTTAAGGAATAAAAATATATAAATTACACTGAATTCAACAAAAACTTCAAGCTACAGTGATATCAAAGTCTACGTAAATTAACAGCCATTGATTGCATGCAGTTATATAAAATTTATATTTTAGTTAATGTATTTCATATATATTTTTTTAATATTTATATATTTTATATACTTATATATGTATTTTATTTTTTATATTTATTTAGATATAATTTGTTTCAGTTTTTTTCTTAATCTCTTTTATTTGTTCAATCTGTGTGTCCCATTTTTTCTTTAAAGTATAAATAGGGATAAATTACACATAAGTGATATATTTTATGTCATGAAACTACTGTAACTAATGTAATTTATTATATCTAACAAATTAAAAATCCATACTATAATGAAATACAAATTTGCTTTATAACTTTGCTTTTCACCTGACTTTATTTAAATTGTAAAAATTATATACTGTTTTTACTCACATTATTTGAAGCATCGCGTAATTTACGCAAACCGTAATTTAGGTAAAAATAAGTACTTTAACCCCTTGAAGGGCGGTGGTATATAATATATACCACTTAATTTTAATTCCCAAACGCCACATTGACACCGGAATTTTTGAATCAAATTTCACTTTTATTATATACGTGAAGAAACTCGTCTACTTATTTTGAAATAAATTTTGTTTTTAAATCCCGGTGTGATTCACTGATTTCAAAATTTTAGAAACATACGTACTTTGCCCCTGAAAGGGTTAAAAAATAACGAATAATTTTCAGATGAAGCATCTATGAGAAAGGGTGAAATAAAAAAACATGTTTTTAAATTACTCTACATCCTAGCAATTTCAATTTCTTAATGGTATTTAAAGTCAATTTCGAGTTTATCTCTGTGTATCCAGAAAAACATATTCCATTATTTGTCTTTCTAGCTTGTGATTTTCTGTTATCACCTGCTCCAATAGTGATGTTTTTACTACCAATAATGTTGCATCAACACACATGTGATATATTACTATTGCCTCTCGAAGATTGATCAATCAGTCTAAGTTAAGATATTGGATCATATTGTTCGGGTTGTGAAATTATAATGCCTAAAAAATGAGTTTTGCCGCAGAATTTAAAGTTAGACCATTCCAATTTTCGAAAAAATATAGAAACCTATTTTTTTATATTCTAGTAATGCTCTCTCCATAACTTTGTTTTAACTTATTATCATTATGCTGCAATACTCATGAATACTAAAAAAATCTCTCGCACTGTTTAAAAATGAAGCTTAAATAACTGTTGCAACTGTAATATATTTTTAATATTATTTTTATATGCTATAATTATCATAAATTGAGGCCATTTTTAATTAAACTTATTACTTTTTCAAGCAAATTTGATATCAATAAATGCTTTTTAAAAAAATAGCCCGCGTATTTTAAGTTTCCGGTACTTTTGACACCAAATAAATTTTAATAAATTATGCGCAAAATACGCTTGTAAATGAGGTGTATATATATATTCATTTTATTTTTAAACTTTCATTTTTTCTAGCTTTTATTTCGCATGCCCCATTTTTTTTCTTTAAATAATAATAATAATAAAAAAGAGATAAATTATACTGAAGTCAAAACTTCTACTTTTCCACTAAGCATTGACAAGTGGGAAGCCGATTTGAAGTACGGAGCCAGAGAGAAGGCGATGAAATGATCCGGAGCATGCGCGTAGATTTCTACCTCCCGCACTTTTGTATAAAATGAGAAGTCCACGGTGTGCTGTTCTCTGTTTCAAAGTTCAGCGCTTGTTGGTGGAAGCTACTGGTGGTGGAACTTAAAACGCCGGTTTGTGAAGTATTCTGCTGATTTATTATTTTTTTCTTAGAAGTTGAAATATAATATTCGAAATATGATATTTTTTTTAATTGGAAGAAAAAAATGAATACGAGGAAATGACGTGAGATATGATGAAAAGTGCATTTATTTTCGGAAATATTATTTAATGGATTTTTATCGAATATGTGAGAATTAAAAAACGGTATTAATGATTTTCTTATTAGTGTTGTTCGCGTATCATCATCAGATTAACATATCATTAAAGAATTATACAAAAAGTCGAATTATTATAAAAAAAATACAACGTAATTATCTGATTTGATAGAAAAGTTTCTGAAGTTTTTTTTATAGAATATAAAATTAATTAAATTTTGTAAAAGAGAAGTAGAAGTAACAAAATATAAAATATGTTTTCAAAAACTATTATGTAAATGTAACTGAAATATATGAAGGATTTGCTTTTAAATTTATGATATTACGATTCTTGGAAAAATACACTTCGATTTAATATGTAATATCTGCATTATTTGCTCGAAGAAATAACGTATGCTATATAATAATAAATTGTTGCTCAAACATTAAATGCATATAGATTAGCGTCATGATATACATAAAAAGGCAATATTAAAAACTTCAAATAGAAAGTAATCAAAATATTACCGAAGGGAAAAATGTATACTTTTAGAGAGCATAACTTTTATGTAGTAACTTAAAAATGCATTATTCAGTTAATTGTATCAATAATTAAGTAATTACCTTGAATGTCAAATTTGCGGCTGTAATCTAAAATTTCAGATATAATGCCGTCGTATTTAAAAATAAAGTACAAATCAAAAACATAGTAGAGAGAGAAATGGATCTAGATGCAATTTTGCATGATGTTGGTGAGTACGGAAAATACCAGAAACTCATGCTCTGGTTTGTACTTTTACCATCTCACCTGCCATTCGGTATTCATTATTATAGCCAACTTTTTATGTCATTAACTCCACATCACTGGTGTCGTGGAAATGACATAAATCCGGACATGAATGTGACTTACCGTCCACTGACAATGTGGTCAAGAGGTGACGAATTTTCTCTAAATCCAACCATTTCTGAGTGCTATGTGTCAGTAAATGGAAGCCAGATTACATTAACAAGAAATATTAGCACGAACTTCAAATGCTCGAAAGGTTATGAATTTGATAAAAGAGAACTGTTTGAAGAAGATACAATTGTTACAACGGTGAGTATTAAACTATTTCGCATTATTAAAGTGAAATATAAATATATTTATAAATAATATATATATATATATATACATTAGCTTATACATAGCGACGAGAAGAAAAAAATCATGAATAAATAAAGTTGCATAAATCATATAAGCTGCTTTTTTAAATTATATTTTTAAATAAATACTTTCAACTAATATCATATTAAAAGACGTCAAAACCTCAAAAAATTCTAAATTATATTCTGCCTATTAATATTATTTTTTTTTCTATATTAACTTAAGAATGATTTTGTAAAGTTTTAGATTTGTTTATGCTTTTAGAGCGAAATAGATTTATTTCAATATTTAAGCTTATTTGACTCAAATTAAATACAATTAAAATTTGTAAAAAATGTACTTATTTTTATCCGTTTATAAATTTAAAAAAAATAATATTTAAACGCTCAATCGCTGATATTATTAAAGCAGTAAATTTCATTATGCAAAATATTTTTTTATCTATAACATATAATCAGCAATGTTTTTACGACGTTTTAAAAACTATGTATTTTGATAAAAATTACGAATTTTTATGTATTCAATAAGAGATAATTATGCATTTTAACCGAAAACGTTTTTTATATTTTTTGGTAGACGAATATAACATTATATAAATGCTTCGCATTTGTATCTAATTTATGCAAAACAAGAAAAAAAGATTAACTTTTAAAATAAACTTTTCTTTATTTAAAATTCATTAAAATTAACTATTATATTTTCATAAGTTTTATTTTAAAATTAGCAAATTTCTAGGAAAACTATTTTATATTAATGAAAATCGAGTCACGTAAAAAAAAGAATTGAAAATAATTAACTTGCCTGGGTTATCGGCATTTGTATTATTATTCAAAATAAGTCTATTGATATGCGCCACTTGGGAATGCATAGCTTTACTAAAAAGGTCTAACAGCAACGAAGAAAAGTTTTTTTCTGTATACTGTTTTGATCAGTGGGTTCTATTAAATAGATTGCAAACATTTATATTTATCTTTATTCTTTCATAATGTAGGCCTCTTTTTAAACAATTTAAAATGTTCAAATTTATTAAAACCATTTGAAATTGTTGAAAACATTTTTTAAATATTTCATGGAAAATTTCCATAAGGTTCAATAGTTTTATATACGATATAGTTTTATATACAAAATGAAGGAAATATTTTTGTACAGAATTTATTTTGTTTCAGTTATAATAAATAAATAATTTAAAAAAAAGGCAATCGTAAATTAAAACCTAGAACGTGTTCATGTGTAAAGACGACTATTTACAACTGTGCGTATTTCAAAATATTTTCTCTTTTTTATAAATATTTTCATAGCTATTCCAGTGATAGATGGTATTTCAAATAAATTGGAATATTTATATTATTACAAAACCTGTAAAATTAGCAAAGTTTTTTTTTACAGTTTTTTTTAGTTTTTTATTTCGTTCGTATTTATTTATAAGAACATTTATATTCGGTTTAATTTATTCAGTATCAAGAAATAATACCTACCTGTTTCCCAAAATTTAAGCATAATATTTGTAATATATAAATTAATTTGTAATTATGTTTTTGAAAATTTTAAATTAGTTAAAACTGCCCGTACATTTTGTTTAACTGCAGACTGTTTCTCAGGTCGTCCTAATGTTTTTTTTTTTCATTTTGTACACACATATATATATATATATATATATATATATATATATATATATACATATGTAAATTTATAACGTCAATAAAATAAAATGTCGCTTGTTGCACTTAAAACTTCACCAAAAATTTCCTAAAAGATGTAAAGTAGGATTGTTGTTAACAATTTTTTACAGATTTTTATTTGAAATATTCTTTCTATAAATTTGTTTTATTTTGCATTCTACTACCATACCTTTGCATTATACTCCGTTACATCTTAAATGGTTTGTTTCTTTAGATTCCTTGTAAATGCCCTTATTATGTTATGCACCCCATGTACCAGTAGTGAATCAATGTTTAAAGTTTTAAAAGAAGCGCCCAACGCATTTCTGAGAAACGACTGAAATAATTATGTTGGACCAGAACCCTTAACTGTTAAGTGTTCATACACTGTTTGGAATAGTTATTTCTGTTGGTGACGAAATTTATTTTTTTAAGTGTCATCAAAAACGGATTTTTTGATATTTTTTTACAGATTTTTATTTGAAATATTATTTTTATAAATTTATGTTTTATTTTGCAACCCACTGCCATACCTTTGCATATTCACCGTTACATGTTAAATGACTTGTTAGATAAGCCAAAAACTTTAAAAAATGAATATGTTAATAATTTTGAGAAATGAATATTTTAATAATTACTATTTCTTTGGATCACTATGTTTTAGACTCTACCAGTAGTGGGCATGGAGGCCCACTACTGAAGCACAGAAACGGTTATTTGTTTCGATGGGACTCCGAGTTGTTAACAACTTCACTCCCTGTATATGAGTGTTTGTGTATCCACATCTTAAAGTTTATTATTTACTATTTAATTTATTTAAATTAAATATTTTTTGTGGTTCTATTCCTTTTTATATAATTTATGTAGTTGTTCATCAGAACAAATAGTGAACCAAAGACCAACTATTGGTGCACAAATGACCCGATTCTGCAGCAGCAGCGAAAGTATAACTTCACTAAGCTATCAGACATGTGATTGTTATAAGATGAAGTTAACCACAAGTATTCGCGTGCATTTTTAGAACGGTACTGGTCATATGAGGTATTTTAACCACTGGTTTTTACTGACCGAAAAATAGAACATAACTAACATTTTCCATTACTAATTTAACTATTACTTTTCAATGACATTTTAAAGTTACACTTTACTACATTAGACATTTTTCTCATGAACTATAAAATATTTGGAAAGGGTGAAAATGAGCTGTCACTAGTGATTGTGTCATGTTTAGTCTACGCATATACACCTTTCTTGTCAATAAATATTCGAATAAAAGACATAAAAACATGTAAAAAATGCAGCAGAGTCTCGTGACCCTTTTACCGTAAAAAGTACTGAGATCGTGTAAAGCCAATTTATCTCTCTTATTATTTCAGAAATTTTCGTTCACAAATCCCTCCTAGTCTGTAGGTCTTTAGTTAAGGATTATGTTTTGACTTGGCAATTACGCAGCAAGAGAATGGGTCGGCTGTTGATTACATTTTAACAATCGCAATTATTTATAAAATACTAGCAAGCTACGCCCACTACGCTGGTCAATTTCTCTTACCGAACATTTAATCAAACGAAATATTGAAATTTCATAATTCACTTTTGTATTTTAACAGAATAATAAGGCTACTATAATTTTTTATTCATGTTATAGCCAATATACACGTCAGGACACGTCGCCCTTATCATTATCTTTTTACGTATAAAGGTTTCGTTATGGTACTCCATTGTGAAATTTCAAATATTTGAAATTCAATATTTGAAAAACGGCATAATCATTAGATTTGAAATTTATATCAAGAAAAATACATTTTTTTTACCTTTCAAACGCAGTTATTCTAACAATTTTCTGACAAATAATTTTCGAGCTATTATTTTTTTCAGTAACTTGAAATGTTTCATTTTCCGAGATTAATCTGTGGTAACAATTAGCGAAAAACTTCAGCCGTCAGCAACGCATAGCTTTTTATTAAAGAGGCTGTAGGAGCAGGGATTGTCACCATCAATTTGCCACCATCACTTTTGAAATCTGTTCTGTAGTTCCAAAGATTCCATAGAAATTGTAATTTAGAATGTTTTTAGAACGCCAAATTTAAAATTTCTAAATTCTTCATTAAAAAAAAAATTGCAATTTTAGAACATTTTTCGCTTTTGCACCCCCCTGGGGTTAGTGGCACCGACGTAAAATATAGCCTATGTTGGAGCAGAGGTTGTCACCGTCAATTTTCCACCATCACTTTTGAAATTGGTTCTATAGTTCCAGACATTCCACAGAAATTGTAATGTTTGAATGTTTTTAGAACGCTTTTCGCGCATTTCACCCTTTTACATTTCATTTTTTTTTAAATTTGTTCTTAGAGAGCATTTACATCTTATAAGTAGCTACAATGCCAAATTTCAAATTTCTAGCTCCTTCAGTATACAAAAAATCGCAATTTTAGAACGTTTTCCGCTTCTGCACCCCCCTGGGGGTAGTGGCACCGACATAAAATATAGCCTATGTTGGAGCAGGGGTTGTCACCATCAATTTGCCACCATCACTTTTGAAATCGGTTCGGTAGTTCCAGAGATTACCCCCTACAAACAAACAAACAAAAAAACAATATTTACTCCTTTATAATATTAGTATAGATTGTATAAAAAAGTACTTATATGAGTATTGAACGTATATATATTTGTAGCATGGACTTAATTTTGTATAATACTGTAAGCCGGTGTGCGAAACCTCTTCTACGGTTGAGCTGGATGTCCGGTGTTTTGGTGGTTTTCTTCCGATGAAATGTGAATAGATGCGAAACAACCGTTTTTAGAAATACTTTATGTTTTTATTTCTCATATTCATAAAAGGTTTAATCCCATATAATAAAGTCTAATAACTCCTTGTGTTGCGTAATTGACAAGTCACAAAATAATCTTTAACTAAACATCTAGAGACTGGGAGGGATTTATGAATGAACATAAGAGAGATAAACTTGGGCTTTACACTATCTCAGAACTTTTTATGGTAAAAGGGTCAAGAGACTTGGCTGCATTTTTTACGAAGCTAACAAAAAAGACAGGCTACCGCGGTGCATTCCACTTATCTTTTTTTACAGACCGCTAGCGTGACGTGATGGTCTTTTCGTACACCTGCATTGGTGCATTTGAGCATCACGTGACTCCCGCGGTCTGTTAAATAAGATAGCGTAAAGCACCGCGGTAGTCTTTCTTTTTCGTTAGCCTCGATTTTTCACATGTGACGATTTTGATAGGATTACACTCTTCTTTTTTTTGCCAAGCCCTGTCCTTATTATTTGGAGCTGTAAAAAATTTGGAACTTTAGTTCTGTTTGCAAAGTCCTCTAGATAAAAATAAGTTTCAAGTTCCTAAGCAAGCACTAAGTTATGGTGGGGGTCTGAGTCAAGAGTCAATTGCTTCCAGGAAAGGTGCTACCTATCTGAGGCATTACTCGCAGTCCTAGATACTTGATGATTGCGATAAAAGTACTGTTTAGGATAAAAATAAATAAAAAATAAAAAATTCCGGAAAATTCTAACAAATTGAACTTTTTTCGATTATTTTTCTAAATTTTCGGCTTTTTATTTTTTTCTTATTTTGTATCCTACATGGTACCTTTATTCCGAATTCCAAGTTTCTTGCGCTACTATTTTAAAATTTTCGATTTTTTTCGATTTTTTGAATTTTTGATTTTTATTGTGTTTTTAATTTTTCCTTATTTTGAATCCCAAATACTACCTTTACGTCGCATTTTAAGTTTATAAGGCTAGAAGATCGAATTATTTTAACTTTTTAATTTTTTTTCAAATTTTTCGAATTTTCTGGATTTTTTCTTTTTTTTTTTGGATCTTTTATTCCAAATTTAAATTTTCTAGCCCTACAAAATCGATTTTTTTTTCACATTTTCACATTTTCGTTTTTTTGTGTTTTTAATTATTATTTTTTTTCCGAATCCGAAACACTGCCTTCACACCAAAGTTTCACAAACTACGAGATCGAATTAATTTCAATTTTTAATTTGTTGGAATTTTTGGAATTTTGGATTTTTTTTTTTCGAATTTTCCGGATTTTTTAATTTTTCCTTTCTTTGTATACTAATCAATACTTATTTTCCGAATTTCAAGTTTCTAGAGCTATGGGATGCATCTTATCTTTCGGATGACAGGTGAGTGCATGAGTAAGTGACAAAAATTCCAAACTTTGAGTTCATATATCGTCAGAAAGAGAAAAGACAGAAACGTATATTAAATATTAAATTTTAGTCATATGTTCCAGATACTGTTGATAAACAAAGTTTCAGGTTTTTGGAAAACTATAGCACAATGATGTGGGTGGGGTCAAAATGCCCTGAGTTGCTTCCAGAAAAGGATGCTAACGGCTGTGTTTTCTAGACTTGGCGGAGGAACTTCCGTGCCTCCAGATAAAATGTGATGTAACTTTACTATGAAAGTGGAGAAATATTCAAGGTCAACTAGAGGCCGGTTTTAGAAGCCGGTATCTATCTTAGAGGCCGGTAATTGATATAGGCTGCAACAAATGCGATTATTGTCAGATCTAAAACAGTTAGTATTACAAAAATTGATGATTAAATTGTTGGTACACTATTATATAGTTTTAAATAAAATGACTATAATTGTTAATTTGTAAAAGTTTTTCGCTGTACAAAACATTTTTTTTTCCACCGAAATTTAAATTTGGTTTCTTTTTGGTCTAATCATTTGGAAAACGTATCAGAATATTAAATAGTTAATCATTTTTTTATGCACAGAAAAACATAATTTTTATCAAATTCAATAATAAGAGTTTTCTGTCGTTAGATCTGCTGTAGGTATAAATACAAATTCGCATGAACACAAATATAACAAATTTTAAATTGTACGTCAAACGTGAAAAATGAGGTACGTTCGTACTGGAACTAGTTTGATAAATATTGAGATCTTGGTACAATAGCTCTTATGCAAAAATGCATGAATACAAAATTTATTTTATGTGCAGATTTTCATATTATAGATATTAATTTTATTTTATGAAATTAAGTTTCAATACACTATGATTAATTTCCGTAATAAAATAAGTACATTTTTATTTGACAACATTTTATCTTTTGTTGAATTTTACTGAAAATTCCAATGTGAAACTTAAGCCTAGCTTTGAGAATTTTAGAACTTGAAATCCATAATTAGACTCGTTTTCCATTTAATATATATTTTTCCGGGAACATCTATGCAAAAAACTGTCGGTAGATTACATGATTGATAAAGTTAAACAAATTTAGTAAACAAATTCGGGTTTCAAATACAGTAATACGGAAATAATATGACTCTATCTTAAATGTGACGTAATAAACATCGCAACCTAGAATCATTACCTATCATGAGATATCATTGAATTAATTACGTATGATAGGATTTAATAGAATGAAGAAAACGTTTATTAATATCTTTTTAAGTTTTGATTCGATTTTCAGGAAGTTTTAAATGATTAGACAAAATTCTGCAACGGTTATATATATATTAAATATGAAACCAATCCATTTGGTAGTTTTTGCGCTGTTATATGCAGACAGACGGACCAGAGAACGACTATAGGTACTACGTATTTATATAATTACCAACGTACCTAAATAGAAACTGCGTCGGTTCGATCCCTTAAATATCTTGGCCTACAGTGCCAAATTCTTTTGTCTTGTCCACGGGTTCTGATGTGAAATACAGCATGTGTACCGATCAGGTGGTCAGCCTGATGTGGATCCCTCAGTGTTTAATTCCTGTGCAAGCTTGATACTCATTTTATCGATCCCAAAGGTATGAAAGGTTTAGTGAACACTGCCCTGCCTCGAGTCGAACTCATGACTTTTTGCGTGGCAGACAGAAGTGCTGATCACCGCTCATCTGAACTTCTCATGAACACAAATAGAAACAAATAAAATGTTGACGGACTTTGACTTATCAAAAGATTTGTTTTGTAAGAAATCTTTGATTGAGTTAAGAGAATATATATCATTCTAATAGTTAAACTAACCTTTAAAAAAATATTTAAAAGTCAGTTTTCGACATTTATGAAGACCGTCTGTAAAATAATTACTATACTTTTTACGACAAATTTCATTTACAACAAAATTTCCCTGGAGGAATAGTCGCAAAAATTAAAAAAATATCAAATATTCTGTATTCCTCTTTTTCATAAGAAATCACCTTTGGCATTCCTTTGAAAATCATTATTTAATAAATCTAAAAACTTTAACTTGCAAAACTTGCGTTTCCAGAGGTTGCTTCCATATGAACCAAATATTAAGCACAGTCAATCATAGCTTGTGCAGAATATGTGTTTCATATAAATAAAGAGTGACATGATTGTATCGTCAAATGCATTCCTCATATCATTCGTGCCATATTAGATGCAAATATTGTAAATGAAGTCTGTAAATTATACCAGCCAATAAATTTACGAATACTTCTCTAGAAGGTGTATTCAAAATTGAATAGCAATTTTTTTTTTTTTTTTGCTTTAGCTCAGTAGAAATTTTAATTATAATGAAATGTGTAGAAGCAAATATATTATTGATGTCCAAGTAGAAGTCATGAAGCAAAACATAAAGCATTGGATTGAATGAATTACATAGTGTCATTCGGAGGTAAGGGTGAATTTTATGCCCTCTGAGAAAAAATACGAATTAAGCAAGTCAACTATGGATGTTGAAATTCTTTGCCAACATTTCTTTTCAAAAACTACAATGTGCTCTAGTTTAAAAAAAGATAATTTTTTTTCTTTAAAAATTTCTTTAAGTTATAAATGTCATTACGATGGCCTGACCTAAACATGAAATTTATTAATCGAAATTTAAAATTTTATGATTTCGAAAGCTTTAGTACTACGTCAACAACTATCTGGATATATTTTAATTGGTTTTTTCATATATTTATCACTTTAGAGAAAACTAAAAAAAAAGAATATTTGATTAGTTATTCAGATTTAAATTTTTCCCCACAGTTTACTGTCGTTACCATAGTTCACAATATTTATTTTTATTCAACTCTCCACTGCAAGTCGTTTTGGTATGATAACGTTATTAGATTATACAGTTCCAACTGTTTCTACAAACATAAATGATTATTTGTTAGTGATTATGTAAGTAGTACTGCACTTTTTTCCTTTTGACCCAAAATTTGCGTCAACATATTTTTATATATCATTACCAAGTTTATTGTTGATGAAATGCATTTTTAACAATTTAATTTTTCTATGTGAAATATAACAAGAACGAAAAATCATGTATCAAGCATAGATTATGAAACACTTTAGAACACAGCCAAAAAACTGTAACGAAACTTCACCGTTAAATAAGGTGAAAGAAGGTATGTAAGTAAACAGTTTAAAAAATATATACCACATTAAAAAAATAAGTTTTCGATAAAGTGTTAAAATAGTAGTCGAATTATTTTGTGCAGCGCTGTATATGATCAATAGATGTGGATATATAGCATGATACAATTAACTCAGTTAGAAAATTCACATTTAGCAATTTTCTCCTATCGATGGAAATGCACTCGAAATCCTTTGTAGAGCCCTGTATATTATCTAAAGACTTTCGCACACACCACATATTAAGCTCAAAGGCAACTTAAAATTCACTCGCAGCAATTACCAACCATAAACGACAATGTATCTTTTTCTTTGCGTAGCCCTGTATATGAATTTAGTTATATTCCACAAACTTATATTAGTATACTAAATATATTATAGTTTTGCGAGATAATGCGAAACATAATTAAAAGCTACCCTTAAGCAATTTACTCCCATAGTCTGTAATACTTACGGATTCCCTGTGTGACCCTGTATATGAACAACCGAGTATATAAACACACACGTACTATGAAAAAATTCAGTTAAACTTAAAAGCGCTAACCAAAGTTGAAAACGCACTTGTCACACATAGACTGTAAATATCGCACGTGTACTGTAACCGATATCTTGTGTGTGTCCCTGTAAATAAACGAAATACACACCATACTTTCAAGAGAGCAATTGATAGTGAACCGCAGTAATGCATAACAATTTTCATTATGTTTGAAATAGTGAAATATCACTAAATTACACTGCTAACAATTTTCCCCGTAGAACAACGTGTAACAGAATTCTATTGTTTGACCCTCTAAATGAATAATTAATGTTTTGCACCCCATGTTCTACAAAAAGCATGTTTTAATGCGCTTCATAATTATATATCAATTTCATCATGTTTTAAATGACGTAGCATCACCAAAATGCACTTGAAACAATTATTTTCGGAATAATTTTGGAAGGAATAATTGTAACGGAATAATTTTGGCTGTCTCTGTAAAAAACCTATAAGTGCTACACACTTCTGTTGAAATAGGGAACATGCTATATTAAACGACAATAACATACAAAAATTTCATGGCAATGCCGGCCAGACTAACCGAAGTCATAAACACTTTTCAACTTGGTTGGAAAGTGTTAAAAGAGGTTTAGAACTAATTTTAGAAAAGTATACCATAACCCTTCAATTGTTATAGATTAGTTCTAAAGTGTTAGAGTGGATTTAACGATAAAAATTTCATTACCGTGATCCTTATCAAATTGTTTGAAATTTATGTTTTCAGTGACATTGTATATATAATTTTAGACATTTAAAAAATTCGTTATTATTTTTAGCGAAAACAGACATTATTTATTTATATACAGTAAAATGATCGAAAATTCACGTATTAAAACAATTAAATGTAATTATCTATTTTAAGAACCAACATCTACCATTATGTAAGATTTACCGAACAAACTCAGTATAATTTCGTTATAAATATAGAAAATAAAAATACACTTTCATTGAATTTTTTCTGAATCCACTTTTTTTAGTGCGAGCACAAATTTCAGTAACATTTATTTTCTTATTTTCATAAGAGACACATACTGATATTTACGTATGTTAAAAGAGGAATCGCAATTTTAAGGCATAAAATGAACCATTATCGAAAATATCAGTCAGCACGTAAATTATTCAGTAGGAAAAAAGAACATTGGTTTAAGGAATTAATGTTAATTGCAACGAGGCTGTATCTTAAGGATTCGTACTAAGCAAATATTTCTTGAAAAAAAAGTTTAGAGCAAAGTTTATTTTATGTAATATATTCTTTAAAGTATATTTTGCATTAAATTACCCTACTTGAAACGAACGCTTAAGCAACACAAAAAAATTAAATGTTGTGTTAGAAGAGGAATTAAATTAAATTATATTTGCAAAATTATGTAAAGGTAAACATTATACTAGGTATATACGGTGAGAAAGGGCAAATATCTTGCATGATAGATAAATTTTATAAAAAATTGGCACATATACATGCAATCATCAAAGAAAATGACCCATAATGTCCGTATCAAGTCGAGTTTCTTAGTAAGTCAAAATTTAAAATAAATATTCCTGTTTTCTGCGAATTTTTAGAGAATCTGCTTCTATCTAAAAAGTAAAACATAAAATTCGTATATGAAAAATAAGGAATGCAATGAAATCTATGAATGGCGTAAAAATTCGCGTAAAAAATTGTATGTCTCATTTCTTGAATTCTTTCCAAAGAAGCCTAACATTATTTTTGTTATTGTTTCATTTATCATAATTTGCGATCGCGAAAAAATTAGATTTGTTATCCTGTCATAAATTTGTTTATAAATACAACGATAGTGAAATTAGTTAAACAAATGAAAAAGATAATTATGTAAGGCTAGTAGAATTCGAATATTGCAATTATTTTCAAGCGTATGATACCGTACAAAATTATTCTTCTTACTTTACATATTCAGGAATATGACTATGGTAATATTAATTCGAAATTAAACAATATTCTACGAATATTAGTATTTCTGACATTGTCATGAAGGGCACATTTTTGAAAATTAAGGAATATATCGAGAAGTTTATTTCAAAATGGAATAATTGGGTTAGACTGTTAAAAAACAGAAGATCACCTAAGATGAAGAACCGATGCTTTTAAACATGTAAGCAGCTCATTGCACAGTTGGTTTGCGCGATTCAAATAATGATATTGAACTGTCTACACATACCACAAGTGAATAGAACTCTCCCTAATTAAATCAAAATTAATGCTGTATTATTATCAGTTTGAAAAACTTCAAAAATATGATAATGCAGTAGTGGCAGTTATAGTCCATAGATAGCGATCTAAACACCGGAACTCTGCATGAGACTAAATTGTTGTCAATTTGAAAGAAAGTCGAAGTGTTATTAACAGAATGTAAGAGTTCGTATTAATCTGTGTGGTCATGTCAGAAGTTGAAATAAAAATTTCATCAACATGAAGATATCTTTGTAACTTGAGTACTGCTGTTCAACCAACAGGCACAGTGTTCAACGGGTATCTTCTCTTACTGGTGCATAAATGTTTAAAGCAGACAATGGGTGAAAGCATAAGACACATTCAATGCATGTCCGATACCACTGTTATTGAGATTTTACTGTTATTTGAACTTTAACGAACTTTAACGTGTATGGTATGTTCTATCAATTCATATTAATTCGAAAGAAGAATTTATATGAAAAGAACAATAAAATGGTTTTTGTTGAGTGAGCTTTACGTATGAGAACCGATTATCTTTGAGTATTAATCTCACATGTGAATATTTTTGAAAAAAAAAAAAGACAGGAAAAGCATAAATATTTTTGTAACATTGTCGAAAGGCATCAATATTGCATAGCTGCCAACATTTATGCTTTTCTCTTACCACTAATATTTAATATTAAATATTGCCGTATTTAATCGCCGAAATCAGCGATCAAATAGGGCAAAAGTTTCAATTAAATTTTAGTTGTAACACAAAAGCGTAAGAGTTGGTAGCTATGGTATTGTGCTATCGCAGTTCTTTCTTAATGATGCATATTTCGCGTTTTTCGAGGAACCGTTCCTACGGCGCCGAGATTCTCCAATTGCATCGTCTCAAGAGTGTTACGTGACTTAATTTCAAAGTCTAAGATCACAACAGTTCTGAAGTGAAGAGTCTGTAGAATGGTACTTCATCGCCGAAATCAGCGATTAAATAGGGCAAAAATTCCCATTAAAGTTTAGTTGTAACAAAAAAGAGTAAGAGTTGGCAGCTGTGGTATTGTGCTTTCGCAGTTCTTACTTAATGAAGCATATTTCGCATTTTTAGAGGAACCGTTCCTACGACGTCGAGATTCTACAATTTCATCATCTTAATGGTGTATTCAAATCCAAACTGCTTATTTTGAGACACATTTTTAAATTCATTTTTGCTCTAAGATGCATTCAATTGGCAAGTTCTCTTTTTCAAAAACTTTATAATGACCGTATTGTCTCGATTTTTTGATAAAGGCAGAATATATATTTTAAAATGCTGTCAAAGTGGACATTTTGAACCGAATTTCCCGAAGCGACAGCACTGGAAACAAATAAAAATTGTCGTACAATGAAAATAATTGTTTGTAAATCAATTTCTAATTAATTGAACGAAAAATAAAAACATGGGTCTCTTATATATCTCTTCATAAATCACGCCGCCAAGTTTCATGTTTTTACTTTTAAAAATGAGTCTAAAAATGTGTCTCAAAATTTTGAGTTGTTGAGCGTGGAAAAATATTTTTTTTTTAATACCGCCTTAAGTGCGTTACATGACTTGATTTCATAGTCAAAGAACACAGCACTTCTGTCGTGAAGAGTCTGTAAAGTGTTGTTGTGTAATGAAGATATTCTCCATCTCATTGGTGACTAATATAAAATCATTTATGAATATTTCGTACAAAGAACCAATTTATGTATGATGCCTTTTATTCGATAATTCTAAAGGACTATACGAAATTTTTATTCTTATAAAAGAATCTAACTTTCATATGCAAAGTCATATCAACATGCATTTTAAAACTTTCCTCTCTAAAAATCGGAAAATTGTAAATGTACTACCGTACGTCTGCTGCAGCTATTTATATTTCATAATAAATTCATTTATACAATCTAATATAAGTCATAGCTTACAGTAATATGGATGTTTTGCATTATCTTTTGTTAAAATATCTCGTGTAAATTAAGTGAATCACAAAAGCTGGATGATATATTTAAAGTATTTTAAATATATATGTATTATTATGAAGGAGCCCAATTCCAATTACTATATTTTCCATCACTCCTGGAATCCTGCATAATATAGTTTAAACATAAATATATTTCTTAATTTAAAAAATGCACTTAAATAATATTGGGTTTGTTTATAATTATAATATTTATAATACAATATTTCAGTATTGTAGAACAAAACAATGCAGTAAATATATTAATTCCATTTATTCAAGTTTCAAGATCTTAATCACAAAAGCATGTAATATATTAAATAGATTTCTAATATACAGGATTCTTTGAAATATTTGAAGTACTTTAAATATTTATGAGTTTTAATAATAAAATAAATATTATCGCACTTAATACACTTTTCATAAATATTGAAATATTCCATAATTTATGAATAAATGCTGTTCTTTTACTAAAGTACCATATTTAAAATCGTATTTATTTAATATTTAACTACGTTAATAAAAATAAATCGCATAAAAAATATGAAAAATGTAATACTTTAATAAATTTTAAACATTGCATTCAGTTTAATACAAATATGTCCTAACTGCAAAATCGATTGATTGTTTTTTAGAAACGGGGTTTTTTGACGATAAATGAGCATTTCTGTTTTTTACTAAAGACGATAAATGACGTAAATATCAAATGCAAAGATTTTATTACAAAATTCCGTGGAATTTTATTGTTAGTGAAATGTATTAAACTAAATATTTCACTAATTTTGGAATTTATTAAATTGAAACAACGCTAACATCCGGGATAGTCAAATAATTATGAATTTCAATTTAAAATTTTTAAATCGTAATATTATTGAATTTTTATTCATCAGATGAAGATTTTCAGTAAAATACCTTATTGTGTTTCCCATTAACTAAAGCAAATTAAAGTTTTTCAAGAAAGTTTATTACAGGAGCCGTCTTTGAGCTTGATATATTTTATTACGTATTACGAATTAGATTTAATCGTAAAATTTTCATGGGAGAACATTATAAATCTTTTGACTTATTCTTATGTAAAACATTTCGTATTGTCTAGATTAAATAATGAGTTTATCTTAGAAATAGCTACAAATTTACAACGGAAATTAAATATTAAAATTTCTCGTTTCGGAAACGCGGAATTTCTATACCTTAATTTAAATATTTCTTTGATCTTTATTCCTAAAAAAATGCGAGTATTTACTTTTTATTTCTATATAATGTTCTACTTTAATTTGGTTAGAATTTTATTTCAGATAAATAAAGAAGAGTTGTATGTTGAAAATAGAATTTTCTCTGTTATTGTAAAGTTTTTATATGTTTGCTGAATTTTTTATTGATTCGAATTATTTAAATAACAAATAAATGTTGTGCGAATTTAAAGTAAATATTTTCTTAGTTTCAGTTTTAACTTATTGGTTTTGTTACTATATTTTAAAAAAAGTGACTATAAGAGTGAAATTAATTTGATTAATATTTGTATGTTTTTATACTGAACTACTGACATGAAAAAGAAAGTGATATATAAAAATATGCGCATGACAAAACACAAATCCACGTTGTTTGGTAAACTATATGCGTTACTTTTCTGGAATTTGTACTACTTATTACAATCCTACTTTTTAAAATATATTTCAATATATTTTTGTTAATGGTAAAAGATGTTTTTGAATGTCTTTTTATAATTTAACACAGAATCTTATATATATTTCTGGAAAACAGATTTGACATTACCATTCTCCTTTTTATATCTAGGGTTACCTTGTCGCTTTTGAAATAAGTACTCAATAAGAGCTTTTGTTGTTTCAGAAGGTGCACTTAATTTTTAGAATTAGATAAGGAAATATATCCCGACAAATATATTTATAAATAACTGAGAGAATGCATATCTTTTAACTTAATAATATATTCTGAATAACGGTAGTCTACATGTTTATGCGTTTATTAAGGGCCTTTCGTCATTATTCTAGAACTTTTAATACCTTGATAGAGTATTTCATTTTATTGTCTTATATCATGTATAATTATTATACGCATTCACAAGAAAATTATATAACTATATACATATTTATTTTCATTAATATTTTTCTGCTTTCTGACATTTTGAATATTTTTTATTTTATTTTAAAAACTTCGGAGACGTATTTTGGAATGTTAACTTTACCTAAATTTAAGATTAATGCACTTTAAAAAACAGTAATTCTTTATATTACGCTAGAAAATATGACAAATTTGTGAACTTAAAATTTGAAACATTTAAGTAGTAGTATATTTCAATGAAATACAAGTTTGGCAAAAAAAGTCTTGCTAAAAATACTTTGTCAGGAATGTAAAAACTTTAATGCATTATAAACTGTATGCCATATTAACCATACCACTGCTTCCATTCCAATTAATTTCTAAATTGTCTAAAATAAACCCATGTTTAAATTATAAGAATACTTCTATAGTGAAGTGTCAATTTCTAGCTTCATATTTAAAAACAAATTCTCAGTTGAATGTGTTGTAGTCTTGAAGTGAATCAAAATTAAAATTAAAAGGACGAAAAACAAATTACACTAACTTAAATAATTTAATATGTATATGATATCCATGCAAAGTACATTTAACATTACTGTAATCTTCAACACATTATACTTTAAATGATGTTTTTCTTCAGACGTTAAAATCAGGAAAAATCAAATATATATGTTCACTTGGCGAGCACAGTGAACTAAAATTGTACAAAAATTAATCATTGATAATTAAAGATAGGTATAGTGAATAGTGAAGAATTGGTTAGTCATAAGTAATTAGCAAATCAACAAAATATACTCATTCATCAAATGTAATTGTTAGATAATACCATTCAGTGTGCTTTTAAAATTATTGTAGTCCTCGACCCACTATACATTATGTGACTTATTTCTTCAAAATATATGCCAATTAGAGCTATGCACAGGTCAGGTTGTACCCGATCCGCACCCGAAAATCCCATTTGAAGTCAACCCGCAATCCGAGCCGAACTTGACAAAAATAATTTTATGAACCCGCAACCCCAAACGCCCCAGACAAAAAAAAAATTAATAAAATAAAAAAGTAAAAAAATCGTGGACATGAACCCGACATAAACACAAAATGAAGGTACATTAATTCATGCTTTAATGAAATTATGAAAAGTAATCTAGATTTATATCTCGCATACCAATTTTATCTTTTACATTGACAAAGGGACATATCTATATTCATTAATATTCTAATTTAGTAAAACCTCTGAATAGCGGACACCTCGGGATCGTTAAATGAAATCCTTAGTCGGGTCGTGTTGTCCCTAATTTCTTTTTACTATTTTACTGATTGCCTTTCTGGATCACTCTCGAATGTTGCTTACAGGTCAGATTTAGGTTTTTACAAGCTGGATTGTTGTGCATTTCACAAAACGTTTGAGCTGAACTTCATTTCACATAAAAATAAATACATATTTGAATATGAATGAGTATATATTCAATTTATTGCATGAGAAATAAAACGTATAAAAGAAATGGGATCATAGACTGTCATAATGGTGCATTTAAAAACCCTTTTTCTTCTCTCTGAATATGAACCATTTTACCAATATTTTGTTTTTGATATAAAAAATACACATGTATCCCTTTTTTGATAGTTTATGCAAACATTAGATCTGTTACGTGTGTGTAGATTTGGAGGTGTCCACTATTCAGAGGTAAAAGTGTACAAATATATAAATGTTAGGAATTGAAAAAGTTTTGGTTAAATAGAGGTTTGTCTTTAGGGAGTGTCCGTTATGGAGGTTTTACTGTACATCCGTTTTTCGCCTAAAAACATGTTGTCCATTTTTTGGGAAAATCGGGTCAAACCCACAAGACCCTCCCGCAGTCGACAGCAAATCGACCCGTAAGAGTCAAAACCCAATTCGAAATCGACCCGAACAAGAAACAATGAAAGTCAACCCGACCCGTACCCTACCCATAGAAATAAATAGAAATCAACCCGACCAAAGCGGACCCGCAACGAAAAAATATAGCACGAACCAGACCTGACCAGAAACGCGGGTCGTGTTGAGTGCGAAAAGAAGCGTGTTATCAGACTGGATGCAGAACTCTAAAATATAAATGAGAAATTAATTACCCATGCTCACTACAATTGAAATATATATACATTCACCATTATCCAATGATATTCAAATTACAGTACTAAAACCAACTGTATTTTTTAATACTTTATACCCAGATAAAACTACATGAAATATAGCTGTATGTTTAGTTTTCTGAATGTAGTGAAATTTGTGGATGTAAGTTACAAATTCTTAAGACACTAGAAAGCTTTCATTATTTCGTAAGCAATAATTTTAGGAAAAACAAGCGATTCCTTTAGCTTTGAGTCAGTATACTCAAGAGAAGCTAGTCTTAAATATTTAGGTCATGCAAGTTTACACACGAATCTGTGTATCACTATTCATAATGAGGATATTAAAAAAGGTTTATATTGTAAACAGTTACGTCATTGTTGAAAAAAGCACTACGGCGAACCTCGCAATCTGGCGCCCTACACTGTTAAAAATTTGCAGCAAACTGTCCAGTCATTTGACCGTTTTTGTAGAAAACGGTTACATAACCATAATTTAACTATATTCTGGCCGTATTATTGCTCATTTTATGGTCAAAACATAGTTAAATTATGGTTATGTAACCGTTTTCTACAAAAACGGTCAAATGACTGGACAGTTTGCTGCAAATTTTTAACAGTGTAGGTTTGAAGAGAGTTTGTACAATTCGCAGATAGTAAACGAAATAACCATTTGAATGTTCCAATTACATACGTACGATATCTACGATAGTCATAAGAAAATAAACCGCAAATTAAAAGTTTGAGAAAAACCATTCACGCACGTAATGGTATATTATTGTGCATAATTCTCAAATACCTTATAATTTTATTTAATTATTATTTAATTATCAGAGAAGTTACGTTTTGCATTGTTATGTTGCATAAATACAAACTTGTTTGAATTGTGTCATTAAAACATACAATATCGTGTTCTTAATTTCTAGTTTACACAGTGTAAAAAAATGTACTACAAAATTCTTTTAATCAAGTTATTCTACAAAATATTTTTTTACATTTCGATGCAATAACGTCATGTTTCAATTGTTTTTTTAAATGTGTTTTATATTTAAGACAATTAATAATAATACTAAAACTTGCTTGTTAAGTGTTCAGAGATTACATTTACTGAGCCGCATAAAAAATTCACCTGAAAAAAAAAAAAAAACTTTGTAAATCGATAAATGGTAAAAGGTAAAACACAACTACGTTTCATCTTTTAATAGATCACTTGAGAACTCTTTCTTTTTTAATTAAATAACACTCATAAATATTCTTTGCATGAGTGAATCTTTTTATCTTCATAAGACTTTATTAATTAAGCTTAGTTTTTAATTGAAGCGGAAAGACCTAATTGAATCCGGAATATTTTCGAATCGGCTCATTTTCATTTTTTGAATATATTATGTAATGCAGAACAACGCTTTTTAACTTTATCACAAGAATAATTTTTGTATTTTATTTTTTATGCTCGAGCTCTTCAACTGTTAAATAGTGTTCAGAGAAAACTAAATAAAATTCTAAAAGATCTTGAAAAATTTTGCAATATTTAAAAGAAGATTTATTACAGTCTACTACTGAACTATTTAGTATGCGCAAAAAAAATTGTGTAGTTTAAAACTTCGAATATTATGTATTTATTTTATGAGAAGAATAATAAATTTAATACGAAAAGTAATCAGAAAATAACATATTCATAATATTTCAATTAAAAATAAGAAAGAGTAAATTCTAAGAATTATTATTACTGTAAAAATACAGTGAAACCTTGTAAGTTGTCTCCATTTGTAATTTTATAAGGAATCGAATAAAACTGTACAAAATACATTAACGCCACATTCATAAGCTTGTTAATTGTATGATGGTTAATATGGTTGTTAATATGAATGGTGATTGATGATGTTTATATTAGAGTCTAATATGGTTATATTGGAGTCTACTCTATAGTTTTTAATGATGGTTATATTAGAGTCTACTCTATAGTTTTTAATGATGGTTATATTAGAGTCTACTCTATAGTTTTTAATGATGGTTATATTAGAGTCTACTCTATAGTTTTTAATGATGTTTATATTAGAGTCTTATATAACACATTCTTCATTAAATGCAGTCCACGTGTTTTCACAATATCCGTCGACATTTAAATACATTTGAAAATAAAAGAAAAATACAGTTATATTGGAATTTTAATTCTATGATAATCCAGAGCAGTTAAATGAATTGACACGTGAGACATCGAATTATAGTACAATATGAAATGCATGCATGTAGAAAGGTCAGTAGGTGTGGATTATTTTAAAGAAATTAAAGGTTATACAGTTAAATGACACAGGTGCAATCTTCTGATCATCAGTAGGCCAATAGGCATATTAATGGCCTCATTTGTAATAGAGTATCAACACTTTCAATATCTTCAGTTCTTCTAGATTTTCAGTTAGTTGATTACATTTTTTTTTCTTAATTGCTCTTTGAATGCAGATATTTTGAGGCCAATATATACTTGTAGGGAAATAAATTTATAATTTAACAGAATGAGCAAATTTTATTATATTTTAATAAGAAATGTGTCCAACTTGTTTACTTCATAAAAGTGTTATGGCTAGAAGCGAAAGTTAGAAAAATTAACTTCTAAAAGAAGTAAATAAATTTTAAAAGATGTCAAAAAAAGAAGAGGTCAAAGAAAGGTAGCTTCCAAATATTATGTTCATAAACTACTGTTGAATAATTAAAAAAAATTGGATTCACTTATTGAAGCTTGGTTTAATAACTACTATAGTGAAAGACGATGCCAAATGAGAATAATTTATTATCTATGTCAAGATTATTATTCTTTTATTTCATTGTTCTAGTACGTTTATATTGTGCCAAAATTAAAAGTAAAGTGTTTTACTGCATTCTTTCTTTTAATCTTCATATTTTGTTCAAATATCTAATGTGACCAGAAATGTTTCCAACGATGGGTGGCCAACTTATACAGATTTGACAGCATTGATATTGTTTATAAAAAAGACACAGTACCAGTTGAATTTTCCAATTTTGAAGTTTTCCTAAGGGAAGATTAACATCATTATCCTAGATCTGCTCATGTCCATCTCTCCGTGTTTTGACTTCCATAGTAAACAAATGTTGATTATTGAGAAATTTAAGCTTCTTATTACGGTTCAATACATATTGCTAGACTGTACAATTGGTATTTAATTTTTTTTTCATTTACAGGGTCTCGCAAAATAATTCATTTTACGGTGAATAACTATTCATTGTTTAAAATACGTCAGAAGAAAAATAAATTGATTCAAATTGATGTTCATCACTAAGCATTGTCTTTTGAATATGCTGGTCAATTAAGTCCAGTTATTCCATTAACGATACGAAAATATGCAGCTGAATTAAAGTCTATCGGCAGTAAATGTCCATGCAAAAATATTTCAGATTTTTGGAGAATGACGTTTTTCACTCAACAAAATTTTAATAAAAAAAATTGCGAATCTGATAACTCAAATTTTGCTATTTATAATTTTCACTAGAAAACAAGCATTTAATAAAATTTTCTACTAAAAAGGTGTATATTAGTAACTTCAAATAAACTTTGTTAGGGTCAAAATGCCACATTTTTAATGATTCAATAATATTTATGTCACACATTGTAGGAGCATAAAACATAAACACTTATAAAATGTGCTATCTAACAGATAAACCTTTATAAATATTTTTATTGCATGTTATGTTTGTAGAATGCTTTCACCAACATCGTGTTCGAAAGTCATGCTACAAATATGTTTGGCTGAGTGAGGTATTTTTTTTTTATCTTGCAAAATGTCAGCAGATTCTTGTAAGTCGTAAAACTTGTTCACAGCCCTTTTAATGTAAATGTTTCATTAATTTCTTATAGCCATAAATTTTATAATAGTCACACAAATAATCTAAAATAGTCTAAATCTTACAAAGGAAGCTATCAAACCTCTCCACAAAATTCGTTATGAAACTGTTATAGGTGAATAAGAAAGTGAGTAAAATTACCTGTGCTAGGTATGGCGTTACGAAATCCTTGGAATAGGGATGTAAAATGGGCACGATCCAGCCATATTTGCAACCATACGTATAGGAAAAATTAGAATAAAGTACTATCGGTAATGCATGACTTAACACCCACAAATTTAGTGCCAAATTTCAATAAGTACGTATGTAGAAAAGCAATCTGCATTGATTTCTCACACTTTTTTCATATCACACCCTTATTATCTGCTGGTGGTGACAACTATCTTACTCAATGGATTGCGATCTCCCTTCTCCACCATGTCGTGGAGAGGAACTTTGGGACACATTGTGCACCTTTATGATGGAATACAATCGGCCAAAAAGAAAAAGAACACCTCGTATATTTTAATCCTCAAATTGTCTCAAGAATAAAACGGAAATATCAGTTCGGCTTGAAATTGCGGTCTGTTTCAGTTAATAATAATACTTAAGCTTGCTTGTAAACTAGTCAGAGATTTATTAAGCCGCAAAAACAAAAACAAAAACAAAACTGAAAAATAAATCTTTGTAAATCCATAAATAATATTTTAAAAAGAATAAGCTTAGAGGTTCATCTTTATACTGAAATTATACTTAATTGAAATTTTCAATTCGAACACCTCTTCTTGACATCATATTTGGCATTTTTGGTAGATTTTACATAAGAATACCAAACATGAAATCATTCGGTCGAATAGTTTAGGAAATATTAAAATTTACTTCTAGAAACTTCTATTATTAAATTCATTTATAATCCTTGCAAAATAGATTGCAATGCTAGTAGTCTTTTAATAATAACTCAAGAACTACTTGTTAGGAAAGAGCTGTAATTTTAGATTCGAATATTTGAAGCTTTATAAATCGATATCTGTTAAAAAAATTATAGGTTGCAATTAATATTTGTTTTCGAAATTTATTTAAAGAAAATATTTTTAAATAATTAACATATATATATATATATATATATATATATATATATATATATATATATATATATATATGAATTGTTTAAAAGAAATTGATCAGTAGAAACTTCAAATACTTGAATCCAAATTTATTGCTCCTTCCGCCAAGTAGTTACGCATTAAAAACTACCCTCAATGCAATATTTTTTGCAACGATAACAAATTAATTTAAAATTGGCGTTTCCAAAATTTAAAACTTTATAATACGTATCTAAATTTATTGACCAATTAACTTCCCGTTTGATATCGTAGGGTAAAATTTATATTAAAATACAAATGTAATGTCAAAATTAGGGGTTCGTATGGGAAATCTCAGAGTTTTGTAAAATTTTAATATGAAGACCATCCCCTAATCTTATTTTTATAACTTAAATTGAAAGAAAACATAATTTCCAGTCGAATGCCTATTTCCTTTTTTGGAGAGGAGTGAGGGCTAGTTTTGTGTTTAAAATATTGCTTTTTCTTTCTTTTTTATTTTGACGAACTCTACGTGGCCTGTGGTTATATCAGATTGCCTAATATCTCAGAAATAGATTATTTTGACCAGCTTATGTCTGCGTCAAAATAGCAGGCAAGAACCCACTTTACATCCCCTAATCCAGAGGTTGCAAGAAATTTCGAAATGCCACACATTGTACATTTGGTTTTGTTCACATGCTTGTTCACATGCTTGTTCTCATGCTTGTTCACATGCTTGTTCACATGCTTGTTTACCACATAAAGTTGCGTAGCGATTCTTGTTTGCAAGTCTGAAAACTTCCCTTGTTGGAATAGAAAATTTTAACATTTCAAATTAGAAATACGGAATTTAGTATTAATAGGACGCGGTACTCCTCATTTGGTGGGCAATTATGAAAAAACTGATTTTTAATTTTATACATAAAATATGTTTAATGATTTTTTTAGATTGTATGAGAAGTGTTCAAATGAAAGTGATTCGAGGTGTGTATCCATGAAATGCGTAGGGACAGAAATGAGACAGATACATAGATAGAAATAACAATATTTAATGAGTGAAATGCATACCCAGTTTTTTAAACAAAAAAAAAACACTCATGGCGTTTAGGCAGGCGTCCTATTGCTTAGGAAGGTTACGAATTCCGTCCGCAAAGAATGATGTCGGTTGATCATGGAATGAGTTCTGAACTGCAGCCTTTACGTCCTCGTTGGAGTGAAATCGTTGACCCTTTAGCTTTTTCTTCAACGGTCCAAAGATGTGATAATCGCAAGGCGACAGATCTGGACTGCAAGGTGGATGTTCCAGGATTTCCCACTGTTTACGGGCCAGTGCCTCGGCACACACCTTGGCGACACAGCCAGCATTCTGCGATGAATGTCCACCGGATTACACCCTTCCAGTGTTAAAAACTTAATTACAGCTCGCTGATCCATTTTGGACGCAGTTGCATCAACACCTGCCATTTTTACTTGAATGCCACGTTCTTACAAATAACGTTATCACAAATCTACTTGTGCATGCCTACGCGTAGTACATACACCTTCACTATCGTGTTTGTTTCACGAAAATACATTGAAAACTTCGCATGCGACGCTTCGAATCACTTTAATTTGAACACGCCTTATAATTATACACTATCTATCAAAATATTTAATACACTCATAATGCTACATAAACTTTTCTATTCACTGGATTTTTGGGTAGCTTTCATTACAATTAGCTACCTATTGCAGCCGTTCGAGGTAAAGCAGTTCCAAAAAAGTTTGGTATATTTTCACCGATCATGACCACAGACCCCAAACTACCCTGAGTTCAAATGTTGATTTATATATATATCCATATATATATATATATATATATATGTGTGTGTGTGTGTGTGACGTATGTCATGCTGTAACTTTCTTATTTCTGAACCGATTTGGATGTGACCGAGTATGTGTATAGAACATACCAAGGTCTCGACCGAGTTCGTTGGCCAGCTTCATGCGCTATCTTGTTTCAAAATGGCGACGAGTTATTTTTTTATATATTTGTAAAAAAAATCAAAACAATTTTAAATTGAAAAAATTGTTTCTTTTAAGTGTTATAAAGTTTTACAAGGATTCTGGAACATTTTTGTTCTGGCTATATCTTAAAAAATGGCTGAGATATGGCAGTTTGAAATTCTAAGGTGGCTGTGATTTTGAAACAATCTGATATTTGTTATTCTGTAACTCTCGTATTTTGTGAATGTGACTGATCATGTGTACAGAACATACCAAAGTCTCGGCCGTGTTCGTTGAACAGCTTCGTGCGCCATCTTGTTTCAAAATGGCGGCAAGTTAATTTTTTTTTAATTTTTTAAAATTTTCAAAAAGATGTATAAAAAATTGTAAATTGAAAAAGTTGTTTCCGTTAAATGTCAGATCGTGATACAAGGATTCCATGACATTTTTTTTAATCTTAACAAATGGCTGAGATATGGCAGTTTGAAATTCTAGGGTGGCTGACATTTTGAAACAATTTTTGTTATGCTGTAACTCTCATGCTGAAATTTGTATTCAAATTCAGTTTTAACGAAAACCGGGATTGAATCTTCTATAATCGGGTTTCAAGCACTTTAGTTTCGGGTGTTTGAGCAAAATGAGTTGAATTTTTAAAAACATGAACTATGAAAGCTATCTTTTCCTCCCGGTACAGTCCGGAAGGACTTTTTTGAAAGTTTCATGTAGCACAGTTTATACGATTAACAATCAGATTTGGAAAAATGTAAAATATTGATATTTAAAATTTAAAAAAATGTTAGATAAATACATTTTTACATTTTTACACATATAATGACATTTTTAAACAAAACTAATTTTTTTTCAGAAATCTTATACTTAAAGTTATACACAACATTTCTAAACACAACATGAAAATATACTACAAAATAGTAGTATATATAAGAGAGGATATTATTTAAAGATTTATTTAAATTTACTGAATACAAAAAAAAAATGTAATATCAGAATATTTTTGTCCTTTATTAGGGAGGGGTGTTAAATCATCTTTCTTCGTGATACAAGTTATTAATATGTCAAAATATATTGTAAAATGTTTTTAAAAATATCACAGAGTTTTGAGAACAATTAAATCAATTTTTACAATGATTCTAGTGTACATTCGTCATTAATTTTCTAATATGTATAATTTGGTACGAACAATGCAAATATTAGATATGGAAATACACAGGAGAGCTTTAAACAAAAAATTCATTCCAGCTTTATACATTTTTAAAACATCACTTATAAAGATTGCAAATGTAATTTTCTCTAATTTAAATATTCCTTTAGAGTACTTTCGAAAAGGAAATTATTAGATTTCCCATTAGTAAAAATGGATGCATCTCATTCCAATTTTTATTTTATTTCCTTTGAAACGGAGAAAGAGTTTGAGAAATTGTATCCCGAAATGCAATAAATCAACTTTGAGACAGCAAATTCAATTATGCACTAAATGATTTAGATTTGATCAGCATTTTTGCTGATGAGGAAATCGATTCATAATCATATAGAAGACATTAAAAGATGCAAAATTCTTAAGAAAAATCATGATGTTGGAGAAGATTATATATACAGACACAGATATACACAGAAGATTGGTATTAAAGTCAGATAACTTTTTCTGTACAAATTTATCAGATTAATTCAAAATTATTTTTAGAAGAAAATATATTGCGCCCAATTTATCTAATATTATAGAAGAAAAAAATTAAAGAAAGAAAAAATTGGCCTTTTTGTTTTATCATAAAGTTAGCACATTTTTGTGGGTTGAATTCGATTTAAAGTTCGGTTAAATTTGGTTTAAAGTTTTCCTTTTATTAAAAAAATAACAGTTTTTATGGTTATGAACTTCGACTTCGGTTAATGATGGGTTTATCTACCATTTTACTTTATCTAGCGACGGCATAGCATAATATCTGAATACTTCAAATGCATTTTTATATGTAACACATATTTTATTTTATTAGAACATGCTTAATCGGAACGACAGAATCTGATGCACGTGCATCGGTTTTTTAAAATTTCATACACCCCTTGGACACCGTAAATCCTATATGTATTTAAAAAAAAGGTTTATTCCAGAACGACTATAATGATAGTCATATATGAATATCGATGAAGTGAATTGCTTAAAGCTATATACATTTTCTTCAAAACGCACTGTTAAAAATTTGCAACAAAAAGTCCAGTCATTTGACCGTTTTCGTATAAAACGGTTACATAACCGTAATTTAACTATATTCTGACCATAAAACGAGCAATAATACGGTCAGAATATAGTTAAATTATGGCTATGTAACCGTTTTCTACAAAAACGGTCAAATGACTGGACAGTTTGCTGCACATTTTTAACAGTGCGTTTTTAGCGATAGGCCATACTTTATATTTACTATACTTCGTATTTTTAGTCCTTTAAAGAATTTGTGATGTTGAAAAATGCCATATCAATTAACGGAATAAAATATGTTTTGCCGTTTGAAGTAGTTTAACATTATTATTAAAATACATTTTCAAAAATTATTTTTCGTAGACCGTAATGCATATCAGACTTTCTCTGTAAAATAATTATAAACTTTACACACACCATTTTCAGTTTATAAGTATGTGTTGTAAATTGTATGATATTTACTATATTTATTTTGTTATAACAATTGTAATATCTTTAAAACTCGCGTAAGACAATAACGGATCGACAGGTATAATATATCTAAATTAATTTGCATCGCTTTTATATGTAGAAATGTGGAAATTTTAACACTATTTTGAATAGGACAAAGAGTGTAGAAAACTTTACTATCATATTTAAATCTCGCAGATATCAACGGGTATTTTTTTAAATGTTGAAAGCCAGGTAAACAGAGAGACAAATGCATGAGAAGGGATATTATAAACAGTTTTCCACTATGTAGGAAAAAGTTTCAAAAAGTAGTGATTGCTCGGTACAAATCACATATCGCATGTGTCGAGAAAATTGGCGAATATACTTGTAAAATATAAAATGTAAGCATTTCAATTAATTTCAGTTTGTTGATTATGACTGGAATATGCAATCTGGAGAGTCATAATCGCAAAATCATTGTTATTTTATGTATTATATTGCATAATTAAAAAATATCATTACTCAAAATATTCATTATTTTTTCTGTCTAAAGAATTTGAATTTATGAACTATTTCTATTTAAATAATGTGTGCTCAAAACTGTTTGTTCCATTTAATAATAAACTCTATATCAAAATATAAGGAAAAAATAATGTTTGTATGTATAGAACTTCAAACCAAAAATTTATGACGTCAAAAACATGTACAGGAGGAAATCAATCCACGGTTTATATACAATCAACGTTATAGCCCTTTATAGCTATTGCAAATTTGCCACCAATATATTCGTGTAACGGTAAGTAGTATGATGCATTATGAAAAGACTTTTTGTAATTGTTCGTGTATTTAAAAAAATAGTTACGTTTCTTTAAATACTTTTCTTAAATACATGGTAAAAAATGTAAATTTTTTCTTCTTCTTGCATAAAGATTTACAAAAATATAATTTAACCTTTTCCACGTTATCCCTGATTCCTATAACCCGTTTATTTACATTCAGAGTTTTTAAGAATAAAAAGGTTTACTAGATGTAAAGTAGCAATACTTAAATATTTCTTTTGCTGCGTCTAATTTTTGGAAACCTATTTGCATATTATTTACAGGGTGATTTTTTTAAGTTGTGAAAGTAAAACACTATAACAAAAGAACCACTGATCCAAATGACCTGAAATTTCACCAGTATGCTCCCAAAGCAATGGGATTTTTTAGGCATGGTTAAAAAAAACTTAAAATCGCACCGACAGATGACGCTGTAAGGTAGCAGAAACAAAGAATATCGTCTGCGGGAGGAAAACAATGGACGGTACTTTGAGAAACTATCTTCCGTAGGCCCTCTGTGGTCATTGGACCTTTTCTTAAATTCTTAAGAGTCCTAAATCTTCTAAGAGCAGTTGCTGCGCTGTCATTATTCTGATAATACAGTTTCACTAACAACGCACGGTCCGTCAATAGCACCGTCATTGCCAGGATTTCCGTAGAATAATGAACACGAAGTGTGCGTATTTCACGTATTTACCGCCAATGTGCGTGTGCCAGGCGCAAGTTCGTCTCCCGACTTTACTGCATGTACAGCGCCATCTGTCGGTGCGATTTTAAGTTTTTTTAACCACGCCTAAAAAAGTACCATTGTTTTGGGAGCATACTGGTGAAATTTTAGGTCATTTGGATGAGTGGTTCTTTTGTTATAGGGTTTTACTTTCACAACTTTAAAAAAAATCACCCTGTACATAGTTTTAATCAGTTCTGCTAACGCTGTTTCAACACAAAACGTCAGTTTTTCGAAAGTTAGCAATTCTCGATTAAAACATTTCGTGTTCAGCACACATATTCAAAAGACTAAAATTTTTTTCTAAAATATTGAACACGTAAGTTTTCCGTTTTTTAATCCGATGCATATTTCTCGAGTTATTCGAACGTTTCCAGACATTTGAATGGAAACGATTCTCACTGCATTTTACTCGATTACTGCGCTATCTACAATTTTCCGAATAAAATGTTAAATGCAAAAGTTACGTATTTTTACCCCGTAGAATCTGAATCAGCAATAAAAAAGATGGGTTATCATTTAAAATTTCAAAGTTGCCCCCTTTCCCTTCAGGTGGCAGAGTTTGGGGGGAGAACTTTGATATCCCTGCATAGATTTTTCAAAACTATTGAACATGTATTTTTCCATTTTTCAATTGGATGTATATTTCTCGAGTTATTCGGCCGTTTCCAGACTTTTCAATGGAAACGATTCTCACTGTAATTGACGCGATTACTGTGCGATCTACCTATTTCCCAAAGAAAGTGTTAAATACAATAGTTACGTATTTTTACCCGTAAAATTCGAATCAGCAATAAAAAAGATGGGTTATCATTTAAAATTTCAATGTTGCCTCCTTTTCCCCACGGTGGGCAGAGTTGGGGGCAACTTTGATATCCCTAAATAGATTTTTCAAAAATATTGAACACATATTTTGTTTTTCAATCCGATCTATAATTCTCGAGTTATTCGACTGTTTCCAGACTTTTCGGAAACCCTATATATATATATATATATATATATATATATATATATATATACACGATATATATATATATGTTGATATATATATATATATATGTATGTATATATATGTTGATGATATATATATATGATATATACAGATATGATATGATACATATAGATATGATACATAGATATGATATATATATATATATATATATATATATATATATATATATATATATATATATATATATATATATATACATATATATATATATATATAAATATGTGTGTATATATATATCAACATTTGAACGGAGGGTAGTTTTGGGGACTGAGGGTCATGATTGGGGAAAATATACCAAAATATTTCGGAAATGCTCTCCTCTGGACGGTTGCAATATGTAGTTTTTTTTCCTTTTTGTATTCGAAACTCGCTAAAAAAGAACAGGCTGCACGGTTCTCTTATAAAGTGAAAACAAGAAAGGTTCAATCTTTAATTTTCATTTATATATAATAAAAAAAAACATTACAACCAAGCTCACATGTTTTCGCTTCTCAGCTCTGAAATGCTAATTTTTTTGAATAGCTAATCTTTGAAATGTATTTTTAGTCATTGATATACTGTGTACTCAAATTCAAAATTGCAAAACAACGAATGAACAATTATTAAATGTCAAGTCAAGCTGCTTCGAAATAAATTGAATTTTAAATAAAGATGGCGGGGAAGTAAATATAACTCATCGATTAAAAAGTTATGCAATTTAAAAAAATGACAATAAATATATCATTTACAAACTTTTTTTCTTTTATAAATTCTTTAAAGTTTAATTATGTATTTATATTCGTTTTTTTATTTATTTAAACATTTTATTTATTTTATTTGGATCTTTATTTGAGATTAATCATGTCGTTATTTAAATAACGAACTAGAACTTGAAAAGAGCTGACCAAGACATTTGATTTCAAATTTATAAAGGATTTATAAACGTAATTAGAAAATCATTTTCTATTTCTAATGAAAAGGAATGAACATTAAAAATTACAAATACATTGTCATAGTTTTTATAGGATTTGAAATACTGAGTTAGAAAAAAATAAAATAAATATTCCATTTGTTTCATTTATTTCACTGGAAATAATTAGGAGTTGAAACCTTTCTAAAGTTTAATATAATTCATTTTTTGCGGAACGTATTCTTTTGTTTAAAGATTCTGCTAATAATACTCTTCATTGTCTTCTAGCTTTTTGAATTCAAAGGATTTGAAGTACTTTGGAAACAGTTAAGAAATAAGTAAGATGCAAAAACTCGTCATTTAAACGGAAATATTTTCTTTACTTACTTAATTTTTTTTTAAATGTCAGTGATAAAGATTTTTATTCAAGCTGTTTTCAAGAAATAATGATTTAACACAGACAAGGAAAAGGGTATAACTAAGCAATGTTTTCTTTTTTATAATTTTTGAATTCATGTCTGCATATTTACAAATATTACAATAAAATAAAAATTTCACGGTGCAAATTGCTTGTACATAATTTTCAAAATAATTACCATTCAGGTGGATGATCCTGTAAACCGTTGACTCAAACGATACAGTTACCATACGTGTTTCCTTGAATATTTGTTTCAGAAATTTGAAGCTTCTTTCCAGCTTGCTTGATACATTTTTATGTTTTTAAAAACATAAAACCTGTTACCCATCGCTTTTCGACGCACTCTAATTTTACATTCCTAGTGTTATCGAACTTGGTCATCACAAGAATTAATGCATTCATGTTTATCGCTGAGAGGCTTCTACTAACTTTGATAGTACATTTCAGACAAATTCAGATTGTAACTAACAAAATAAACACGTCATTTATTGTGCCAGTCGTCGTATATGTTTCTGAATGAATGTTCGAAATGATGGCTAGCGCATCGTAAGCACTATTATAAATTTATCGTGCATTTCTATTCAACATATATATTAGAATTTTCTTAAAGTATTCTTTTGTTTATTTAATTTGAAGATAATTTAAAATAGTAGAGGACTATGTCCAAATGCCATCTAGGTTCCAAATGCCGTCTAGTAGGTGTTCTGAGAATTGAGAGAAGCGCAGCCTAGGTGCGATAGGCTATGTTTGTACCTATTGTTGAGAGATGAAATGCACGAACAATGTGTCGCTGAAGCCAACCTTGTTTATAAATAATAAAAGCAAACAATAAGTGCAAACAATAAGTGTTGGCACGACAAAACATAGAATATCAACAGTTTTTCTGGTTGAGTTTCTCATATTTTAAAAATATATTGGTCTGAATGGACGATTAAATGGTTTTCTAGACATATTTAGTTACCAAATGCCACCCCCACGTTATTGGTATTGTACTATATGAATAAGTAATAACGGTTTTAAATAAAACATATTAGTGTTCCAAATACCGGCGACCCATAGTGGTTTAAATACCGGCTAGTGGGTATTTGGATCTCCCTAGGTTTTCTCCATCTGAAGGGGATTAAAATAAATTAATTTATGGGATTACCTACAATGTATTGCTTTGCTGTGTCATTTGACTGTTACAATGTATGACTGGAGCGGAAAACGTTTTTATGTGACAGAAAGAAACCTAAGAGTGTACAGACGAAAGAGGAATAAAATGGATTTTGAAAAGATGAACAAGTAAGTTATTCGACGGAGGAAGATGATGCAATTTGTGTCTTCTGCGAGGGTGCGTTCTTTGCGGACAAGAAGTGTGAACTCTGGGTTGGATGTTCAGAACGCGACATGTGGTTTATTAGCGACCTCATCGATACAGAGAGTAAGTACTATATTTGTAATTTTGGTAGATAAAGTAATCTACATGTCAAGCAGCGAGCTTTTCTTAGGCCTAACTCGTCATAAAACCAAACTAGGAACATAATCAAATGAATACTGTCAGAGATAGTCTTTAAAAGATAGTCCGTTTTAAAAATTTTACAAAAATGTATGTTTATGAAAAATTCCATGTTTCTGTACATATTAAATGTTATTAATCAATAAAATTTATTAAAACAATAGTCTTCTCTCTTAATTAGCAAAATGAGACCTGTTTGTAATATTATTCTGGGGGAAAAAGGGTAGCCGGTATTTAGAACCCATGTTTTAAACTCAAAATTTGTAGTCTTTCGGAATTTTTCATTTTATAAACAGAAAACACTTTTTAAACTGATTTTTTTTTCTTCTAAACGGATGTAAGATATATCAAGGTATCCTACCATGATAGTTTCCTCCACTAATTTTCAAAATCGCAGGAGCTAGATTGAAAATAAAAGTGGTAACCATTAGTTTAAACTTCTACTCTATAAAATAAAAAAAGTATTGTTCAAATATTCTGGAAGATATTTTGTTTAAATAAACCGCTATAATAGGGATAATGTGATACCTTCCATATTTCTATGTAGCCAATGTATGACTGGCCTGTAAACCATAAATTTTAATTTTTTACTATGAAGACTTAGTGTTTGATAGCAAATCCTTGTGGGACCAATTTCAATAATTCCATTGAAATTTTGAAAATTTACCGCGCTCTAAAAATAATTAAAAATAGAATAGAAGCTTGTTATTCCATGACAAGATTTTAATAAAAATCTTCCTAAAAATGCAAATAATTATTTTTTTTAATTAAAACAAAATGATAGATTAGTATAAAAATTTCGTAAAATTTACAAACACCTTAAAATAACAAAACATATTCTTATTTTATTTATTTTTATATGTATAAGCAATTTCTACATTTTAAAAATTTTATTTTGACTTATGCTTTGCAAATTTAAAGGTACTAGTTTATACTTTTAAGAAATTATTTTTGATGAATTAATTATGAACAGTCCTGTAATATTTAGTATCTTATTGTTTGTAATAAAAATTGTTGCGAAATTTTAAAATTAATAGTAGATTATTATTTATTTTTTTCACCAGCTAAAATAAATAATCTAAAAAATATATATACAGGGTGATTCATAAAAGATGGGCAGAACTTTAAGGGGTTATAGTACACTTAAAGACAAATAATATTAAATAGGAGACTAAGGGTCCCAGACGTATTCCCAAGGAGATAGGGGGCATTAAAGTTTAGGGTCCGAAATTTCAAATGATTATAAAACATGGAAAAATTGGTCGATTCGTTTGCGGTTTTTGCAAAAAATTTTCTTTATGCCAGTATTTTCTTGAAATAAAATTTTAAAGTTCAATTTCAAAAAATGCCGATAGGGGGCGCTTTAGACTTTGGAGTAACAAACAACTATTTTTTAACGTTATTTTTTGTATTTCTTTAAATGATTTCGAAAGCTTAGACTTAAACTTAAATTTTGATCTAAAAATCTGAGTCCTAACGAGTAGTTAAGTAGCGTAAACTGAAATTTGAAATTTGAAACCCTTCTCCCCCCAGAACAAAAATCAGTTATTCCCGATCTTTGTGTCGTAGATTAGGCTCTAACTACTGCCGCGTTTTGCTAAAATTATTCTTTATGTCAGTATTTTCTTGAAAATAAATTTTAAAGAAAAATTTCAAAAAATTCCGATAGAGGGCGCTTTAGACTTTGGAGTAACGAACAACTATTTTATACCGTTATTTTTTGTGTCTCATTAAATGCTTTCTAAAGCTTAGACTTAAACTTAAATTTTCAGCTCAAAATCTGAATCGCTGAGCGTGGTTCAGTAGCGAGGGGAGGGGGTTCAAATTTCAACTTCTGAACATAGTTCAGTTTGCACTACTTAACCATGCCCAACGATTCTGTGCTGTGATACGAGGCAAAAATACAACTTTCGTCAAGGACTGCATAGTCGGAATTCACTCATAAAGGCACTGGCACAGTTGGAAACGTCGCTCATGCAAACGTTAAAGCTCCATTCCTGACGCTAGTCACCGGGTGAAGAAGGAAACAGAAAGTATGCAAATGTCAAATGGGGAAGAAGAAGAACACGTATGCAAAATTTCGACACGATTCAGGCATAAAAACCACTGAACGGTGAGTCAAGTGTAAGTCGCTGTAGTAATGAATCGGAAGATGGTGCCCTTCACGAATAAGGAAAAGGCTGAGATGCATTTAATTTACGGAGCGGCAGATGGAAATGGTGCAGAGGCACAACGAATGTACGGAGAGCGATTTCCTAACAGGCGGTTGCCTAACCGCAAAACTTTCGAGCGCTTGCACAGACAGTTGTGTGAGACGGGATCATTTCTCGCTTCCCGGTCGAATGCAGGTCGTGCAAAAAAGGACGAATCAGTAGTTGTTGCAGAAGCCATTCTGGATGTAGTAGCGGCGCAGCCAAGTACAAGTACACGAACAGTGGCTAGCCAGGTGGATACCTCACAGTCCACGACTTGGAGGGTACTGAAGGATGAACATTTGCTCCCGTTTCATGTGCAACGAGTCCAGAAACTGTCTCCAGGGGATTATCCAAATCGTATTGAATTCGCCCGCTGGTTTCTGCAGCAGAACGCGCTAAATCCACATTTTGGACGAACTGTGCTTTTCACCGATGAATGTACCTTCACACGTGAAGGTACATTTAACACACACAATGCACATGTATGGGCGGATGTCAATCCACATGCTACGTATCCACATGCTCATCAGAGACGCTTTTCCATCAATGTTTGGGCAGGAATCCTCGGAGACCACCTAATCGGACCGTACCTTCTTCCTGAACGCCTCAACGGTAAAACATACCTCACATTTCTGCAACATGTGCTGCCAGACCTGTTAAATGTTGTTCCTCCACGCATCCGGCGGGTCATGTGGTTCCAGCACGATGGAGCGCCAGCCCATTACGTACGAGACGTCCGCAACTATCTGGACATCACATTTCCGAACAGATGGATTGGTCGAGGTGGTCCTGTTGCTTGGCCTGCTCGCTCGCCAGATCTTTCACCCCTCGATTTCTTTTTTTGGGGACGATTGAAGGCTCTTATGTATGAGACACCCATTGAATCCCCCGAGGAACTGGTCGCCAGACTTTCCGCCGCTGTAGGGGAAGTGCTCGAAAAGCCTGATGTTTTCGCGAATGTTCGCCGTTCCATTCGTCGCCGTTGTTCTGCGTGCATAACCTCTGGTGGTCACAATTTTGAACATTTATTGTGATTACATGTTAATAAATATGCTTTGGTAACATAATCCTAATTTGTGTCTTTTTACCTCGTATCACAGCACACAATGTGTCGACATGGTAAACTGAACTGTGCTCAGGAGTAGAAATTTCAAACCCCTCTCCCCAGAAACTTAACCACGTCTAACGATTCAGATTTTGGGCTGAAAATTTAAGTCTAAGCTTTAGAAAGCATTTAATGAGACACAAAAAATAACGGTATAAAATAGTTGTTCGTTACTCCAAAGTCTAAAGCGCCCTCTATCGGAATTTTTTGAAATTTTTCTTTAAAATTTATTTTCAAGAAAATACTGACATAAAGAATAATTTTAGCAAAACGCGGCAGTAGTTAGAGCCTAATCTACGACACAAAGATCGGGAATAACTGATTTTTGTTCTGGGGGGAGAAGGGTTTCAAATTTCAAATTTCAGTTTACGCTACTTAACTACTCGTTAGGACTCAGATTTTTAGATCAAAATTTAAGTTTAAGTCTAAGCTTTCGAAATCATTTAAAGAAATACAAAAAATAACGTTAAAAAATAGTTGTTTGTTACTCCAAAGTCTAAAGCGCCCCCTATCGGCATTTTTTGAAATTGAACTTTAAAATTTTATTTCAAGAAAATACTGGCATAAAGAAAATTTTTTGCAAAAACCGCAAACGAATCGACCAATTTTTCCATGTTTTATAATCATTTGAAATTTCGGACCCTAAACTTTAATGCCCCCTATCTCCTTGGCAATACGTCTGGGACCCTTAGTCTCCTATTTAATATTATTTGTCTTTAAGTGTACTATAACCCCTTAAAGTTCTGCCCATCTTTTATGAATCACCCTGTATATCCATATCCATCTACGCATCAAAGTATTGTTGCATCTGTCTTTTCGTTTCTCTCTATCCGTTTACACTGTTCAAAAATTTCTGGGTTTTTTTAGAACTTTAATATGCATAATGTAACCTTTACCTCTAGTTATATGCATTGCTTTTTACCCTGATTCAGTAAATTGTTGAGTAAAATAAAGTAGATATTCACCAAAGAAACAGCCTATATTTCGTGAATTTATGAATAACAGTTGCAGCAACTTTCATTCGTATTTTGGTTTAATGAACAGCAAAAATTTTAACAGTGTAACAATGGATTGATGCATATTTGTCTTTTTTCTCTATTTATGTATATATTAATTTATGTCTGTGAATGCGTGTAAGGAAATACTGATAAAAGGGAATTGCGAAAAAAATGCTGCTTCCAATATTTTCATAACGCTAAAGATGGGTTTAATAATTGTGTAATTTAATAAAATAATGGGATTCACTATCATAAAAAACAGAGTTTCTCCTAAAGTACGTGTTGCTTATACACTGTTAAAATTTTACAGCAAACTGTCCAGTAATTTGACGGTTTTTTTTATGGAAAACGGTAACATATCCGCAAATTAACTGTATTCTGACCATATTATTGCCCCTTTTATGGTAGGAATAGTCCATATAAGGTAATCGGAATAGAAAATTACGGTTATGTAACTATTTTCTATAAAAACGGTCAAATGACTGGACAGCTTGCTGCAAATTTTTAACAGTGTACTCTTATAGTTGTCTCGCCTTCATAAGACGTTTCTTAGTCAAACGAACCGAATTTTAAATGTCTGAGTCTTGTATACGTATTTTATGCAATTCAAAATTACTAAAATATCACATGTTTTAGTGTAAACTGTTCTTTTTAAACAGACACATTCCTTAAAGTAATAGTCAATTTGTTAGAGATCATAGCGCAATTTTCTTTTTTGAAACCACGATTTTGCAAAATTAAATGACAATATTTTTTTTTTTCAAGAAATAAGGAATTCCAACTATTAAGAAAAAACATACAAAGTGTTGCAATCGTCTACTGCCAACTCTTTAGAGAATTACTGCCTCCTCAACTTTTTTCTCCACGTATGGTGTCTTTCTCACGTGTTTAATACGTGGTGTTATCCCGTGTTTTTACGAGATAGATTTAATTTCATCGGTAAAATTAAAATGAATATAATATACGTGATATATTTTACACGAAATATATATTACGTGATATATATTAGATTATTTACATTATATGGTATATATTACATGAAATAATAAATTTTAAATGGTTACAGTTTTGTTGACTTGCATCCTACAGTTTTGATTTATTTACCGAATTTTCTTAGTATGATATGTATCCGTTTGGTTTTGCTTCTTTCCCGACAGTAGTTACATTTATAACCATCACTCACACAACCTCGTATTTCGTCTAATTCTAATGATGATTGCATTTTTTTTTTCTTATGGATACCATGATATGTATGGTTTTGCAACGATATGTTTAGTTTTGAAAAGATTTGTTTAGTTTTGCATATTATGTCCCCGGAAAAAACGTATTTTTCACAAAAGAAAACCGTATTTGAATTATCACGGAATGAAAGATAACATTGAATTCGAAGTTATTTTACTTTCATTTAAGTCTGAAAGAAAAATATGTCTTAATACAAACATAGTTTGCTGGATCACGCAATATATTTCTTTTTACTTATGAAGACAAAAATTAACATCTACAGAATTTTGTGAATTACAGCTGCTTTAAATGTTTCACCAAATTGTGAATCACTAGAATGATTATATTCGAGACGTGTGCTAAACACTTATTAAAATAACTTTAAATCTGTTAATGCAACAGAACTGTCGAAATTGATATCTACCAAAAACAGATTACATAGATCTTGTTATTCAAATACAATGATTGTAGGAGACTGTATCGTGAAATAGTTTGGTGTTATTTTTTATTATTCTGAAAATTTAACACCCTCAATAAAGAATATTAGGAATGCGACTATTGCACTTTACGATCACTTCACACTAAGTTCTTCCCGTAATTTCGTTGATCCGGTCGCGGGGTATCATACTCATTCTGATAAGTAATTTTGGGTTTGTACAAAATGATCCAATAAACTTTAAATCGGCTGAACATGCCATCATCTAGATTCTTATTTATTCAAATTCATGAGAACTAAGGATAACTTTTTCAACTGTTTTTGCTTTTCACATGTTTTTAAGGTTAAGTGAAATGTTTTTTTCAATATTTTGTTTACATATTTCAGCGAATTTTAGATAGCCATTTAAGATTCAATACTAAAAAATATTTTTTCTTCTGTATTTGTTTTAATCTAATGTTTTTACATAGATTTTCACAAAAAAATAAAAATAAAGTTAAACTATTTAGTAAAAACGATTTCCTTGGAAACAAAATTTTGTAACATGGCTTTTACGAAAATGTGCCTTCATATGAATTAAAAGTAATTACAAGAAGAAAAGAAAAGAAAAATAAATAGATAAAAATCAGTAAAGATAAAAAGAATAATAGAATGGGTTCAGTATTATTTTTACAAAGATTTTCAGAATCATCCGGCTTCTGATTAAAATACTTTTATTTTTTCGTATCGAACGGTAATGGTAATTACAAAAATACATTTTTTTAAAGAAGAAAAGTATAAGCATGATAAACTTTCGTTAAAGATTTTGATAATAAGTCACATTGCTGAATAAATAACACTAATTAATTTTCAGATAAAATTTTACAGAAAGGAAATACTTGTGGAAGAAAAAACAGAACGTACTCGTATTTATCTTTCAACAAATATTTAAACATGAAAGCACAAAGATCATAAAAATGTTTTAGTTCATGGATTAGTTTTTTTCAGATGTAAATTCTAATTCCATTATCATATTTTATTAAAAACAAAGCTATCCTTTTATCATATGTTGCTCAAATCTTTTCGAACAAATCAAGCAAGTTGTTTGTCATGAATTATTAAATTTATTTTATTTATATTATACTAATAGTTATTCAATTAATCCTTTCATTGCTATTCAAGTAAATAAAAAAAAAAGAAACTTAGATGTAAAATGATTCGGAAACATATGTTTTAATAAGATTACTCTAAATAAACGAAGTGTTATTTTTTAACATTTGATTGATACTGACGTAGATGTTGTTAATAATTATGTGTTGACATGAAAACGCTTAATTAAAACACAAACTCATTTTTAATAATTATTTATAAAACATTGATTTAGTTGGCTGATATAAACCGTTTTATGTTGTTGTTACTAATTATATGATTTATATGAGTTTAGTTTTGTTGTGCGTGTTTGAAGAACCAATATTTGTCACACGTTCAAATATAAATCTATGGGACAACACATAGTCGGCACAAAAAATAAATAAATAAATAAAGCTTACGAACTAATTGTGTATTCAGAGATATATCAAGCATTTTTTACGGCAGTGTATTTTGAAAGACTGTATACCTAACACATCTATATAATATTAAAATTTTACAAAAATAAAATAAATTATTATATTAAAATTCGATCATTATAAAAAGTAAATAAATATATATATATATATATGTGTGAGAATCAATATATTCCTCAAATATATATATATATACATTTCTCAAAATATGAAACATTTAAACATTATGGAAGAAGGTGTTAATTTTTTAAAGAAAGTTTGTTAATTTTTTATAACAAAATTTTTATAATTAATTATAAACATGTAGAACAACAAAATATTAAAATTACACAGGCAAAGGATGTTTCAGAGCTGTTTAAGGTCTTTTGCCAGTGTAGTTTTAATGTTTTATTGTTCTAAATGTCTATAGTTAATTGTTATTAAATATATATATATATATATATATATATATATATGTTACGGTCAAAATGATTAATCCGGTCATTATTAATAATGACCGGATGAAACATATTTACCGTAACATATATATATATATATACATACACCTTATTTCATAATGTTTAACTATTTCATATTATGAGGAATTATATTCTTGCTGCATATTTTCGCTTGTTCTGCAAATATTTACCTTTATATATAGTTAAATTATATATATGTCGTAGGCTAATTGGGAAATCCGGCTCTTTGCAAAGATCCTAGGCTGTTTGCAAAGAGCCGGTCTAATTGGAGAATCATCTCCCTTTTCCCAATCAGCCTGCTATTTTTCATGCCTATTGCAAAGATCCTAGACAACGTTAGGCTAATTGGAATGTGGTCATTTATTTCTCAATCAGCCTGATAATTTTTAGGCCCATTGCTAAGAGCCTAGATATCATTAGGTTAATTGAAAAATGGCCATGCCTATTTAGAAAATGACCAACTCTGTGTATCCAACTCGAACTTGAACATTCCATTCGAAGTCGACCCGCATACGACAGAAAAATTCCACCGAACCATAACCCGATCCTAAAAGGACAAAATAAATTCCTTCGAGTCGCAACCCGAACTGAACCTGAAAATTGAAGTTATCCCGAAACCGGACAAAAAATCCATTGATCGAAACCCGACAAAATAAATTCCTTCATGTCGCAACCCGACCCGAACCTAAAAATTCGAAGTTAACCAGTAACCCAACCCGAACAACACTTAAAAAATCCATCGAACCGTAACCCGATCCGAACCAAACAAAATAAATTCCTTCGTGTCGCAACCCGACCCGAACCTGAAAATCGAAGTTAACCCGAAACCCGACCCGAACCTGAAAATCGAAGTTAACCCGAAACCCGACCCGAACCAGGGAAAAAATTCCATCGAACCGTAACCCGATCAGAAAACGACAAAATAATTTCCATCGTCATGCAAACCGACCAGAACCCGACAAAAAAATTCATCGAACCGTAATCCGATCCGAACCCGACAAAATAATTTCCGTCGTCATGCAAACCGACTCGAACCTGAAAATTGAAGTTAACTTGAAATCCGACCAGAACCCGACAAAAAAATCTATCGAACCGTAACCCGATCCGAACCCAACAAAATAAAATCCGTCGCAACGCAACCCGAACCGAAGCTTAAATTTCAAGTTAACCCGAAACCCGACAGAAAATACCATCGTCCCATAACCCGACCCGAGCCAGATAAAAAAAAATCCTTTGAACAGTAACCCGATCCGAACCTGACAAAATAAATTTCTTTATCTGGCAACCCGACCCGAACCGGAAAATTGAAGTTAACCCGAAAGCCGACCCGAACCAGACAAATAAAAATCCATTGATACGTAACCCGATCCGAAACTGACAAAATAATTTTCGTCGTCACGCAACCCGATCCAAACCAGAAAATCGTAGTTAACCCGAAACCCGACCCGAATCAGAAAAAAAATTCCATTGAACCGTAACCCGATCCGAACACGACAAAATAATTTTTGTTGTCATGCATTCCGACACGAAACTGCAAATTGAAGTTACCTCGAAACCCGACCAGAACCCGACAAAAAAATACATCGAACCGTAACCTGATCCGAACCCGACAAAATTAATTCCGTTGCAACGCAACCCGATCGGAACCTGAAATTTCAAGTTAACCCGAACCTGAAAATTGAAATTCACCCGAATACCGACCCAAACCTGAAAATTTAAATTAACCCGAAACCCGATGCAAACCCGACAAAAAATTACCATCGCCCCGAAACCGACAAAAAAATCCATTGAACAGTAACCGGATCCGAACCCGACAAAATAAATTCCTTCGTCTCACAACACCACCCGAACCTGAAAATTGCATTTAACCCGAAAGGCGACCCGAACCAGACAAATAAAAATCCATCGATACGTAACCCGATCCGAACTCGACAAAACAATTTTTGTCGTCACGCAACGTGATCCGAACCAGAAAATTGAAGTTAACCCGAAATCTGAACCGAACCCGACAAAATAATCCATCGAACCGTAACACGACCCGAACACGAGAAAATAATTTCCTTCGCAAAGCAACCCGAACCGAAGCTTAAATTTCAAGTTAACGCAAATCACGACCCAAACATGAAAATTTAAATTAACACAAAACCGGACGCAAACACGACAAAAAGTTACCATCGCACCAAAACTGACCCGAACCAGACAAAAAAATCCATTCAACAGTAACCAGATAAGAACGCGACAAAATAAATTCTTTCGTGTCACAACCCGATCAAAACCAGAAAATTCAAGTTAATCCGAAATCCGACCCGAACCAGACAAATAAAAATCCATCGATACGTAATCCGAACCTAACCTGACAAAATAATTTTCGGTTTTTACGTTTCGGGTTAAATTAAATTTTCCGGTTCGGCTCGGTTTTAGGTTAACTTACATTTTCAGGTTCGTCTCGGGTTGCGAGATGAAGGAATTATTTTTTCGGGTTTGGATTGGGTTACGGTTCGGATTATTTGTCGGATTCGGGTCAAGTTTCGAGTTAACTTCAATTTTCAGGATCGGGTCGGGTTGCATGACGACGGAAATTATTTTGTCAGGTTCGGATCGGGTTAAGGATCGATGGATTTTTATTTGTCTAGATCGAGTCGGCTTTCGAGTTAAATTCAGTTTTCAAGTTCGGTGGTGTTGCGAGACGAAGGAATTTATTTTGTCGGGTTCGGATCGGGTTACTGTTCATTGGATTTTTCTGTAGGGTTCTGGTCGGATTTCGTGTTAACTTCAATTTTCAGTTTCGGGTCGAGATGCATGAAGACGATAATTATTTTGTCAGGTTCGGATCAGGTTATGGTTCGAAAGGATTTTTTTTCTGGTTCATGTCGAGTTTTGGGTTAACTACGATTTTCTGGTTCGAATCGGGTTGCGGGACGACGAAAATTATTTTGTTGGGTTTGGATCAGGTTACGTATCGATGGATTTTTATTTGTCTGGTTCGGGTCGCCTTTCGGGTTAACTTCAATTTTCCTTTTCGGATCCGGTTACTGTTCAATGGATTTTTTTATCTGGTTCGTGTCGGGTTACGGGGCGATGGTAATTTTCTGTTGGGTTTGGTTCGGGTTTCGGGTTAACTTACATTGTCGGGTTCGGGTCGGGTTTCGGGTTAACTTGAAATTTCAGCTTCGGATCAGGTTGCGTTGCGACAGAATTTATTTTGTCCAGTTCGAATCTGGTTACGGTTCGATGGATTTTTTTTGACGGGTTCTGGTCGGATTTCGAGTTAACTTCAATTTTCAAGTTTGGGTCGGGTTGAATGACGGCGGAAATTATTTTGTCGTGTTTTGATCGGGTTACGGTTCGATGGAATTTTTTTCCTAGTTCGGGTCGGGTTCCGGGTTAACTTTGATTTTCAAGTTCAGGTCGGTTTGCTACACGAAGGAATTTATTTTGTCGGGTTCGGATCGGGTTACGGTTGGATGGATTTTTTTGTCGAGTTCCACTCGAGTTTTGGGTTAACTTCAGTTTTCTGGTTCGGATCGGGTTGCGACTCAAACAGTTAATTTTGTCCTTTTAGGATCGGGTTACGGTTCGGTGGGATTTTATTGTCGGGTGCGGTCGACTTTGAACGGTATTCTCAGGTTCGAGTTGGGTACAACACCACACCCAGAAAAAAGTTTTGTTGAATCAAAATAAAATTTGGTTGACCCAACAAAACTTTTCGTTTAATTATTAGTCAATGGAAATTTTGTTTGAATCAACAAACAAAACATTGTTGATTTTTTTTGTAATTCCAAAAATAAAATTTGTATCGTCAGCAAAAAAAAAAAAATGTTTTGTTAATTCAAGTAAAATGGTTCAATTTTACTTAAATTAACAAAACTCTTTTTGTTGCACAGATATATGCTGTGTGTTATTTTAACAATCTATTTTCTTTTTTCAACAAAATATATTTTGTTTGTTTAAATAATAAATTATGTTATATTACGATCTTGTTTTGTTTATACTACAAAAACTTTTGTTAAATGAACCAATCTAAATACGCAATTTTAACTATTTTTTAATTCACTTTCAGCAGTGAATTACGCCTGTAATCCTAGAATAATAACAAGTGAATTTTTAGCCTGCTTTTTTTCAAGCGCAAACCGAGAGAGTGAAAAATGCCCCAAGCAGGTACTCGATCCGGGTCCTCAGAACAACACTCTGAGGCTCTACCACTGATCTACAAGGAACGATATCCGAACTCGGTATTCCTTACTCTTAAATATGTCGGACCGGCTGCAACTACAGCATAAGATGGAAATGTCATCAGGAGCACACAAATTTCTGCGGCAAACATGAGACGACAATACAAAGCCCAGCATACGGCAGCAAATAGTTAATTTTTAAGGGGACAGTGGACGTTCAAAACCATTTTTTTTCATTTTTCACTCAATTGTACTGAAATTTTGCAAACATAGTAATTCATACATTTTATAAATAAATTAAACAATTTTATTAAAAAATGTATATAATTAATTAATTAATTTATTAAAATATATTAATTAATTACTCTAATTAAAATTGCTCCATGCGCATTAAATTTGGCTTAAGGAACATTGTGTTCTGTTAAATGATAGCTTTATATTATTGCAACAAAAGTTGGTATGCATTTTAAAATTGTATCAATACATTCAGAAAAATTAATAAAGACTTCCAATATTTATTTATTTTTCACGGTAAAAAGTTATATAACTACGAAATTTTTCTTATATGTACAGTAATGCATTCATGTTAATACCAAGTTGTGAAATAAAACTCACTGCTAACAATAATACTTAATATTACGAAAATTGGATAAAACATCAGATGCCTGGATTATTTTGAATATTTCAACTCGGCAAAAATTCTCATTTATAGAAAACGCGATTTATTTTTTTATTTTTTAGTGTAACTCAATTACGGTGTCAAATTTGATATGCTCGTAACTTTGATAAGAATATTTGCAGTTGCATGCGGTTTTTTGCAAATGTTGCAGTTAAGATTGAAGAATAGTAATAAACTAAAATAAGAAAAAAATGATTTTTTAGTCGATTTAACCCAACTGAAGGTCCACGGTCCCCGTAATTCATTTTCAGCAGTGAATTACCCCTGAAAAAAGCAGGATAAAAATTCACTGGTTATTATTCAAAGATTACAGGCGTAATTCACTAATGAAAATGAGACAGAGCTATTGCAGAACTCGCGAAAACTACAACATAGCAGCGCCACCTGTTGCGCGATTTACACCAAAAACTAATCAGCAACAATTTATATCAGGAAATAACTGAATATAAAGTTTTATTAAATTACGTGCATTAGTTCTTGAGATAGACTCCAACAAAATTTTTGTCACATACAGACAGACAGAGTCATTGACAGTCATTTTCTAAAAACAGTCAAATCGTATTCAGGACCTTCTAAAATCCGTCGGAAACCGGAAGTCGAAAATTTTCATGATTCCAATACTTTTTTCTTGTAGAGATAGAAGAAAGTAATAAATGGGACAAGGGGATTTTTAAAACTTCCTTGGTCCGTCCCAATGAAAAAAGTTTTAATTATCCAAAAATTATGTTAATCTTTTAATTATATAACTAAATAAGTTAAATAAATCGAGTTACGTGAGAGAGTTATGGCTACTGCACAACAATTTAAATTTTGCAAAAACAACTAAATTTTGCTGGAATTACAAGTTTAAATTACAAAATTGTTGTAAAAATTAAATAACAGATTTTGTTAATTCAAGTAAAATTCATGAAATTTTGTTAAAATTTTGTAAGAGTGTTAACAATATTTTTTTTGCCCAAGCAACAAAACGAAATTTTTTACTTCAATTAAAAATTTTGCTAAAACAACCGAAATGTACTCAGCAAAACATGTTTTCTAGTTTTAATCAATTCCTTTTTCTGGGGGCATATACTGACAAAGAGCTAGTCATTTCATTTATAGGCATGGCCATTTTTTCAATTAACCTAACGCTATCTAGGCTATATGCAATAATCCTAAAAATTATAAGGCTGATTGAGAAATAAATGACCATATTCCAATTAGCCTAACGCTGTCTAGGCTCTTTGCAATAGGCATGAAAATAGCTGATTGGGAAAAGGTAGATGATTCTCCAATTAGACCGGCTCTTTGCAAACAGCTTAGGCTCATTGCAAAGAGTCGGATTTCCCAATTAGCCTACGACATATATATATAATATAACCGTGGCAATTGTCGTATAATGCCATTATAATATCTACAGTCATACAATGCAATATATATATATATATATATATATATATATATATATTATTTTTATTTATGATAGTATGAATAAACAATATCATCTGTAAATAATCTTCCTTCATAACAAGAAATCCACGGTATAAAATATAGAGAAAACCAAGGGCGACTGATATTTAAATTTGTTACGAAATACAAAAAGACACACTTCAGTAATTGACTTTTAGTTTTGTCGGCTATTACGAAAAAATTTTGCAAATGCCTACCAATATTTTACATTGCACTTAGAATTCATTTACTTTATGAGATTTTTTATCTTCTCATAAATACTAAAATCTCTCATTAATTCCAAAACCCGCAGTTTAGTAGCTACGATTTTGAAAATAATGCAGCACGAGTAATTCTAATGAGTCATTGCATATAGTCACAAAGAAACGGCAGATATGAAATCTGCGAAAAAGAGAATCTTTAGAATAGTGTCGCTAGATATACTGTAAAAACGTGTACACAGTTCTGCATAGTGTCTGCATAAACAGAGCTAATAACCGTCTTATGGTTTATACCTATTAACTCAATCATGGAAAAATATGATTAATCCGGTCGTTATTAGTAATAACCTTTAAACAATATATTTATATAACATTTAAACCTCCCACCCCCACACATACGAAAAATCGTAGTTATCTGCATAACCTGAAATAGAAAATAACATAGATACATTGTATAATACTTTAAAAGATTATGACAAATTTACAACACTTATCATTTTAAACAGAATATTATTTACATTTAACATATCTAATAAGTGTGTGTTCAAAGATGAATAACTGTTCTTTCATAATAATTATAATTACGTTACTTTATTTACTTAAACTTTTGAGCAAAAATAAATCGATAACAGTTTGGAGATGCATAGTGCATAGCTGTATTGAGGTATATTTTTTTGAATAATATAATATTTATTTGCTAGGGCTATTAATTTAAGTAAATGGACACTTTTTATATGCTTAACACATCGAAATATGTATGGAAATTCACATATGAACTTAATATTAATAACACGATTAAAATACGTGTGAATATAGGTGCATTTTGAATTGAGCATTTAAAGAAGAAATTGCATAATTTACAGATACACATTGATATACTAACTAAAATTAAAAATATATCTATAAGGTAAAGTTAGGATAGTCTGCACATAATTCAAAAGAATAACACTTAAAACTCTAAATATTATTTTTTTGCTAAACTATCCATGAATAATTTTTACTTTCTTTGTTTTTTATGCATTTCCATTGCTATTTTGTTGTTATGTTGTAATTTAATAGAACAGTTGTAATAAAACCAAGAAAGTTATTTTGCGCAATCTGTCCATACAGGGTTGGTGTGATTGCGCACATGGGTAGGAGAGATTGTTACTAATAATAACTACAATTAAATTGTTAACAATAATAATTACACTTAAATGACATTGTTGTAAGGTTTTTGTGAACAAATATTATTGTATTAGGAGTGAATATTCCAACCCAATGATTAAAGAATCAGAAAAAGGAAATAATTTAAAATTTTTAATTAAAGGGAAAAAAATTAAAGAATCAGAAAAAGCAAGTCCAGATAAGATTACAAAATAACATTAAGTTATTTGATAACACGTTTAACTTAAAATTAGTCCATTTTCATTTTTCATTTTTTTATGCAAATTTACCAATACGCTGCGTAATCTCTCCTAGCATGGAAACTACTGGGAACAATGCGCCATCTCTCCTAAGTAGCAGATGCGCAAACTCTCCGATTTCGGTAGGAGAGATTGTGCGGCCTTTTATTTAAACATGGCCGCTATTAAAATGAACCGTTGATGTTCACATTGTTAGTCTAGGTTAGTAGCTTATGAGAAATCGTTTAAGATTAAAATATTTTGTTTTACTGACATTGTATAGAAATTCTGATGAATAGCTATGAAAATTCAAGCACTTACTTTGGGAAAACAAAACAAAATAGCAATGCTTTATCTTAGACGCTCAAAACAATCAACGTGCACTTTCAAGTAGACACTCCACTACTGCTGTTGTACGACTACCTGGAGTCGCTGCGCGCTCACTCTACTCCTTCCCCCCGAACTCTATGTGCGCAATCTTTTCGACTGCGTCATCTCTCCTGGCTTTACCTTATGTACATCTAAGATTTGGAAATTTATAAAAATATTAAAATTTACTCGAAATTGAGATACAATTAATACACGGTGCCTTATCCAAAAAAAGACTCATTTTTTATTGAACATTTCCTTTTCTTTCGCAGTCAAAATTTCAGAGTTGTTTAATGTTTTTTCTGGTAAGATACTAGTAAAAAAAACCTATGGGAGTGTTCTTTTAAAATTTCTCGTAATACAAATGCAATAGCTACGCATCGGTAAATTGTATGCTACACAGACAGATCATTTACAGCTCCATTAGTGGCGAAATGCAGAATTTAGCCATCAAAATTGAAAAATTACTTGTGTGTCTTACTTGAGGTCAATTATAACAAAAATTTCATAGTTGTCGATTTTTTAGAAAATTTCACTCCACTTTTATGAATAGCATAATCCAAAAGAAAAATCTGCTAGTTAAAATATCTCGGATTCCAAGCTACAACTGCAGTGCAAAACAGAGAAAAATAGGAGAAACAAAGCCTTAAAACTGGAAAAATCTAACATAATTATGCTAGAACATTATTGTCTATTGACGAATTAGTCACCGTAACCCCCACACTTTTCGTTCTTCACGGAGTAATGACGCAAACCACATCAACTGATAATTGCACATTAAGTTTTAGATAGCTCATGAACGTTGAGGTTCATTTCTTTTTAACTAGCCTATTCTGAGTAATATTACAATTGATTTCTTACCATATTGCCTGTAGGTTTTGATATCGTAGTACAAAGTTTTGCATTTCATTAGGCGCTGTTTATGTTCTCAATGCGTAACGCATATTCAGTTACGTGTGTTAGACATTACATTTATAAGCCTACACTATAAAAGAAGATAAATGTTTCACAATCTACGAAAGTGTAATATGGCCACGAACAAAATACAGTAATCTATCACGTATACGTCGCTTCTTTTGTGCATTTCTCAGTTATACATCGATTTTTGGTGGTCCCGGATAAAGATATAGCGATGCACTGTTATTTTTTTTTTCGTTTATGCGTCGCAACGTGAAATGCATCTCTCACTTATGGGTCGGAGAAGTTTCAACTTTCTATTGCCATTTCTTCCCATTCGACACATATCTTTTTCAAGAAATTTCACATAAGCTTGTAAAGAGGAACTCAATTGGTTCCTTTTTTGCATTTATTTTCTGAACGCTGTTACAATCTGCATTCCTGGTTTGCCCCTGCACACTTGCTATTTCTAGGAGGACTGTTACAAAAAAAGAAGCCTTCATTCTGAAGAAATTTGAAAATGATACATCTTCTGCCAAAGAGCATACAGTATTAGAGGAAGAATGGAATGCCGTTTCTTGAGGAAGGATTAATTTTAACGATTTTGTAGATATTGATGAAAATGAAATCAATGAAGAAATAGGTACATATAAGAAATAGTCGCAACAATTCAAGATGATGTTAATGAAGATGAATCAAACAACAAAGACAATGTAGAACTAGAAACACCATCCACCGATTTTGCAAATGCACTGCATTAAACGAACTGACGCATCTGGTTCAACATAGTCCTGCTTCAACGAACACGAAAAAGCTATTTTCAGGGACAAACATCACGCTTTTCAAAAAACTTCAATTTTAGACTATTTAAAAAAAAATAGGGCATGCAATTTATATTTTAAGATATATGTATTTTAGACTTGAATTAGTAAGTCTTTAACAATCTAAATAAACCTTATATATATATTTTGTAATTTTGCATCTTATTTATCGATTTAAAGATTAATTTTGTCTCAACATTTATTTCAAATTTAATTTTTACTTGGATTTCATTTATGCGTCTCTCTCGTTTATGTATCGTTTTTTGTTAAACCCTTGTACCGACGTATTAGTGAGAGATTATTGTATAGAATAATCTCGTGCGAGTAGCCCAATTTTTCAAAACACATTCGTGATCATTAGAAACTTCAGAAACCATTATATTTCCGAAATTTAAAGAAGCATTTATAAAACCTAAGTTTCTCTTGTTGCTACAGAATTTCGAAAACGTTTCCGAGTATAGTGGATTAAGGGGTTGTTCTTACCTGCAAAGTCGAAAAAGACACTTATTTTTGGGATTTCTTTTCAGGAAAATGAAGCAAGATATTTGAAAAATCTCTTTTATACTTTTTCTTACACTTCTGAGAAAATAATGTGATTTTTGTAATGACGAAATAAAGTTGGATGTCCCGAAACCGCTCCACGCAGATCGTGCTTTCTTATAGTAATCCACGGTGATAACCTTACTCTGTCGAATGTTATCTGAAATTATAAAAATCATAATATATTTACTCCGAGCACTTAAAACTAGAGAGCAAGCTTTCGGATTTTAGAAAAATGTTTTTGAGTAAAATACGTGTCGTTCAAAGTTAAGGTACCAATTTGAAAGTTGATTGTTTATAAATAATTTTAAAAAAATCATTATATCGCCAAATGGAATCACTGCTTTCTAGATAATATTGGCGTTAAAAATTGGTTAAATTTTGAAGTGGACTGATTGTGATTTGGCTTTAAAAATATAGTTTTGAGATAATCACATTTAAAGATTTAAGTTATGATTTATGCAAGATTGCACAAAGCAAATTAAAGTGGCGTAACTTTCTTATTTTTTATGGGATCAACTAGAAAATGCAGCTGACTATCCTTTACTACTTGTACTGTCAGAAAATGAAATAACAAATGCATTTTTTCAAAGTTAACAGGTAGTTATAACCCCTTTATCAGTTTTCTCAAACCAGAATATCGAATTTTAGGATGCTATCAATTTTAAATTAAACGATTTCAGCTGCGTAATTTTAATAAAAAAATTAAAAAATAATGATAATTTTAATGTTAATTTGAATTCTGTTATCCCAACAGCCTATATTCCGGCTCGAAAAAACTCAATCTTACACTGTAAAAACTATTCCGACTAGTTTCTGAAAATTCGTTGCAGCAAAGTAAACTTTGTTTTTATAAATTCTTTTTTAAATCTCGAATATATATTACTTTCTGAGGTTTCTAAAGATAAATAATTCTTTCTGGAATCGTGGGTAAATCGCAGGATGTTATTGCATATTTTCGTTGTGGCTATGTTATATTTTCATATATTAACCCTTTCGGGACCGAATTCTTTTTAATTTTGGAGAAAAATACTTTTACGTTAATAATATTAAAAGTATCTATCCAAATCACAAAAGTTATGTTTTACTGAAATTTAACGAACATGTCAGTTACAGAAACTCAGCGAATATAACTATTTTGCTCATTATTCTTATGATAATAGGTTAAGGAAGAATTTTTGAAGACGATTGGAAAATGCAGTGTTTACAACATGAATAAGCTGAGACAACAACTTTCCTGTATTTTTTATGTTTTATTACAAATTATTCGTTTGGAAATCTAGCCCGTATTTTAAATTTAAACGTTTAGTTAAACGTATGTTTGAAATAAAAAACACATCAACAGTGTAAAGATAATTAAGCAATTTTTTTATTTAATGTATTATTACTAAATGCTGAAGCATAAATAAAATCACAATAATAAATGTATAGACATATACTTCCATTACTATATGCAGATAATAACAAAAATATTTATTAAGACAAAATAATACTAAATCAAAAGATATGTATTATGAAAAGGACGTTAGACCCGAATGGGTCGAAGAATTTGTCGTTTTTTACAGTGCAGTTACATCCGTTTAGAAATTAAAGGCTGCGCGTTTTCCATTTTGTATAAATATGGTCCAAAGGACATGGAAGGAAAACGGCTGAATATTATTATTTTCTCATCTCACTGATATACAACAAAAATAATGGCAGTCTTCGGTAGAATTTTTTTTTTCTTGCGACTTTTGACATGTACAACTCAAATTTCATTTAATAGAATTGTAAGGAAAAATCATCTAAACATTTCTAGGTTACAATGTATGGGGGTGTAGTTTGACTTGAAAATAATTATTTTTTCACAGTGCTGTAAGTATCGGTTTAGAAACAAGTATCTCAAAAAAAAAAAAAAAAAAAAAAAAAAAAAAAAAAAAAAAAAACATATTATGACCCTTTAACGTGTGTATCAGAATGTGTCACAATGGAATATATGTAGAAATAGCAAAATACGCTTATAAATATATATTTTAATAATTTTGGTAAAATGTCAGTATATGTACAGTGATTTTACTGTATTGGTACCAGTTTTATTTTTTTACACTAAACGTAAATTAATTTTAATTGTGATATAATAGTAATACACTTAAAAAATCTGTATATATCCACTTTCATTGTGAACGCCCTTTCTATTATAAAAAAATCTTTTCTGGTAAATATATGATACATCTACTATTAATTGTCATCTAAATCACTAATTAAATTTTCAACCCACAAGTTTAAACTAAAAGTAATTTTTTAGGGTTTCGTTCATATCATGAAACCCTATTCGTCTCGCTTCGCTGTCTGTCCGTCACACAGTCGGTTCTCATAAACTGCATAAGTTAGAGACTTGAAAGTTTGTGTACTTACAGCTAAATACTTACTGCCACGCTGAAAATCATAAAATTTTAAAAATGCCTTCATTAACGCAATATATTAATTAAAACCTTAAAAACCCACTCATTAATGGATAAAAATATTCAACTAAAGCGCACAATTTATTTGAATTGTTGCCAATTTGTAAAATAGCGCACATAGTAATATTCCCTTTCAATTAAAAAATGTATTTACACGTGACTGTCAAAAATATAAATAAAACTTTGCAAATATAATTAAATGATCACGTGTTAAAAGCAGTAATTCTAGAAAATTACGTAATGAAAAATGTACTTGCGCTTGAATATTAAAATGAGAAATAAGTAAATTATTACGCTTTCAAGGCATTAAATAAGAAAACTTACGTCATACTTTAAAATGCTCAAATAAGAATATTTCCAGACAGTTCCAATATAAAAATATATTTACACGAGATATTAATTTATTTCGACAAAATATTTTACCTATTATTGTAAATTTTAAAACAGCGTAAATAATAACATTTCCCTTCAATTAGTTATTTTTAAATTTAATAATAGGAACAAAACTTTGAAAATTACGTCATATTGGAAACAATACAGTTAAAACGTCTTACTGAAAACAATTTTCTGTATTTCTCCATTATACCATTGACAACTTTCCAGTAAAAAAAAAAAAATCCAATTTTTTTTGCCTAATTCTAATGCCCAAAAAACAATGGATATTGGAAACTAAATACCCACTCACTAAAGTGTCAACTATCAGTAACTTTAAACAATAAACTTTACTATACATTAATAAAAAGAGAATAAACGTAATCTTAAATATTTATTTATTTACAATATTTTTCTTACTTTTCCTTCTCGGCTGATGGATAAGTGTATATGACATGACCTGTTGTGCTTAACTATGCATAGCAACATTTTTTCCACGCTTTTTCTCTTTCATTGTCATGGCGCGCCGTTTAAGGTCGTTATTATTTTTTAAATCAATGAAATAACTATTAAATGGGTAAAATAGTATTAAAAATACAGATAAATGTCGAATAAAAATCTGTTGATGATATAGCAAACAAGTGTAACGCATCTGATGTCAATTAAATGTGACGCACGGTAACGCACTTTTTTCCCTATATCTTAGCGACAGTTTTTCTTCTTGTTTGGTTAGTGGTCGATGGAATAACGGATAAACACCCAAAATTTTATAACATCATTATAAAATTCCCTGATGCAGCGACATTGTTTACTTAGACATTTTGCACAAGTTGATTTTCAAATGCTTAATTGATGTTATTTAATCAATCACGAGAAAAGTTGTTAGCTCTTTCGACAGCTGTTGATTCTGCCTTAAAATACCTCATAAAATGAAAAGGAATGGAAACCCGATTACAGCAGATCGCCACTGGTCACATAGTTATAATTCAATCCTCCGTAATCATTTTATAGTTAATCAAATTGGCGTGTTTTTAGAATTTGTGGTGTAAGAACGGGGTTTGGCGAGCATAGATCGTAGAGGGCAGCGCCCCACAGTAGAAAAAATAAATAAAACGCTAATAGACAATGATGTAATTAATGATGCGAATACGAATTGTTAATAAAGAAGCGGAGAGGGAGAACTACTTTTTTAAATATCGCATTTAGTCAACATGACAGAAAATATTATGACAGAGTATAATAGCGGTGTTAAGATATTCGAAAAAACAAAAACAAAATGGACCAGTAAATTTTTACTTTATAAAATACATGAGGTTTTTTTTTCTGATTTATTAAAGAAAGGATAAATTGTTTTGAAAAGAATTTTAAACGAAACCATTTGTGCTATCTTCGATCATACATACCCACATGTTATTATATATTTCCTTGTTATGTAGAGCTTATACTTATTTGGTCATGGGTTATGATTTAATACATCAGAAGGTTACCCCGATCAGAGACCTCCAAATGCACTCCTGTGAGTTTTCCTGGAATATGTTTGTTCTCTCCCTATATGTCAAAAGTTATTATAGAGTGATACTTAGTACACAGTATATTTACAAATTTTAAATGCTTTTACGGTCCATATACCGGGTATTTAATATGTAATGTATATACTGATTGTAAATAGCTTTACAGTGCACATAGCATTTATTATGTACTGGCTTATACCAGTACAATATATAAACTACTTTTTTACAGTATATATGCATTAAACAAAGTTAGGCACATGTACGGGAAAAGAGGGGGCTTGTAAACAACAGGAATTTCATCTACATAATATCATATAATTTTTTTTTAAATTATCAATAGTTCATACTGATGCTATCATTTATTGAAAAATTTCATAGATTTTTATTTGATGATAATTAAAGAACATGGAAGATGTTCGCGTGCTCATTTTTTTCTTTATTGTGCATCTGAAGTACGATAAAAAAAGTAATCACATTGCTGCCAGAACATTTACGCTAATTTTCTAAAGCAATGTTTTAGAGTGTAATAAATGTTTGAGTTCTGCAGCTGTATACATTTTTTCTGTTAAATTCGTATCATAAAAAGGCTTTCTTTGATTTGGCGTTAAAACACAAAATATTATCTTTCATCAAAGCCAGTCTAAGAGTTAATGTGTTAAATGTGATATATTTATTTTATTTGAGTCCTCTTTAATAAAAAGCTATGCGTTGCGGACGAGTGGGATTTTCACTAATCGTTGCCACAGATTAATCTCTGTTACTCAAGTTACTGAAAAAATCAATTGCTCGAAAAGTATTTGTCAGAAAATTGTTAGACAAACTTTGTTAGAAAGGTAAAAAATTGTATTTTTCTTGATATAAATTTCAAATCCATTGATTATGCCATTTATCAAATATTGAATTAAAAAAATTACCAAATTTCACAATGGAGTACCATAGCGGAAACTAACACTAGTAAAAAAATAATGATAATGACTCGTCAGCACGAGTCACAAATTATAGTAGCCTTATTATTCTGTTAAAATATAAAAGTGAATTATGATGTCACGATTGCTTGATTTTTATTTAATTCTCGACAAATACTAGATGCGCCATTTTTTTTAGTAGTGTATAGGTTAATTCACGTTATCAAAAAATGTAGCTATAAAACACAAAAATCAATGGAAAACGGCAATTAATAAATTGTAAACGCAATAGTAAACCGTATTAAAAAGAACATAACTTAGTGAAATAAGTATCCGTTTTTATGTTATTTTAGGATATTCCAGGTAAAGGTACAGATTACTTTAAAATAAAAGGTTAAATTCACAGATATATTTCGTTTGATTGAAGGTTCTTTTGGAGAAACCGACCAGCGCAGCGGGCGTAGTCTGCTAGTACATCTATATTGTGCCATTTTCTCAAGCTATAAAAATTATATTACAGGTATTATGCTGCATGATGAATGAATCTGAGAATTTCTCAAAAATGTGTGAAGAAATTTGAAAGTGAAATATATTAATATATTAGAATACATAAGCAAAATATATCTAATTTGTTTCTTTCTTTTTGAACACATACAATGCTTTAATGATCATAAAAAATAAAGTAATGAAAATAATGATAAACAAAATAATAATAAAGAAAATAAAATGATACATAAAATTTTAATATCCTGAAATTTGGACTTTTGTTTGGAAGAAAAAGGACTCACCATATTTGAACATATTGTTGTATTTCTCTGTAAGAAGCAATAATAGTTATAGGACAATTTAAGTTTAAGATTATACCCATATAAAAAATAACAACGGAAAGTAAAAAATAGTCCTACAATCAAATTAAACGCACAATAGACTAAAGATTGTTCAATATTGATGTATTTTTCTTTTTCGACTATTATTTTAATAAAATATTCAAGTTTTGAAAGATATTCTCCCCTTGCAAGTAATATCGATTTCTTCTACGAAAAAATTCATATAAATCTTGGTTCAAGTTTTTCATCTTAATACTGCCTCTCTTTAGAATTCTAATGTAGACATTTTTTCCTTCAAAGTAAAACCACTAACATCAATCGCTTTTCTTTTGAAAGTAGGATATTTTTCTTTTACCTTATACAGTTTGTAGAGATAGATGGAAGAGCTAGATTAACTTAAACCAAAATGCTGTTTATCTTATCAGTATGACAACATAATCAATCAAAGCTGTCTATGATGTAAGATTATCTGGATGTAAAAGACTTATTGCAGATTTACTCTTTTATCTGGTTAGTTTTATCAATCTCCTTTCCTGAAGACTTTTCTTAAAACCTTTAGTTTAATATTCTGCTTATAGTATTTTTTTGTTTAAGTTTGTGGTTAGGGATTTCGGAAAATGCTACTTCTTAAGCTAAAATACCACCAAACTTGAAAGATATGAATATTTTCAATATATTTATTTCTTTTAATCTCTCACTTAGTGTTTTGACTTGTTACTTCATAGTTATAGAATGTGTTCTAATGATTTTGTTTTTAATGAAACTATCTAGAGATTCATGATCTCTGGAGATATTTAGAGCAAATTATTTATAAGAAAAAATATTTATATTTGCTTTGACTTCTACAGTTGTATTCTTAATTTCCGTTTGATAGATATTTATAAATAATATTCGTCTTAGCATGTCCGAATTGATTGTGTCTTTTATGATGATCCTTATTGATTATTGAGAACGGGTTTTTCAGATCAGTCTACATCAGATTTTTGTGGAACTCCTTGTTGTGACCTTCTTGAACTTTATCATTTTTAAGGTTTAGTTCATCTAACGAAACCGTATTCGTCTCACTGATCTGTCTGTCTGTTCGTCGGTGACAAACTTCGTACGCGGAAACTGTATAAGTCAGAAGTTTGAAATGTTGCATACTTATATCTGATTACCTACTGTCACTCGACAAATCATAAAATTAAAAAAATATATATTTATATTATTTTAATTAAATGAATTAGTTTAATGACGTCCGTTCATGTCTGCGATTTTCTTAGATTAACAAAAACTTAATTTCACTCTTCTTTTGCGTGGGTACAGTGTTATTAGCGTTTTCTTCTAACCCAAAGGTCACGGGTTCGATTCACGACGACCCAAGTGGAAATTTTCCATTTTTACCTTTCGTTGTCCCATGGATGTCCCCAAACGAACCTTGGTATTTTTTTACCTTTTTAAGGGCTTTATTTTTTTTAATCTAAAATTAAATAATATGATTTACAGATATACAAACATACGTTGTTATAATTTTCTGAAAATCAGTTCTTAAATATTTTTAATTTGATTACAAAAAATTTCTTTCTCTTGTTACCATTTTATTATAAAATTTAATGGTACTACCACCTATGTTCTTATTGATAAATGAGAAGGTTAACTATTTTGGATTTATTAATTAAAGAATAAAGTGTTTTGTAAGGGATATTAAACGAAATCCTTTGTGTGATCTTCGATCACACTTACCCACTTGTTGTTCAGACTTCTGTTTATGCCCAAGTCAAGATGTCTTTTAGCACTCCTCTTATCAAGGAACTAATTATGCCTCAATTCTTTTGAAGTTTCCATATATACAGGTTTGTTCTTTGGACCGTAATTGGTGATTTCGTTGAAACATATACCACCACTCAATAAAGTTCTAATGGATCCAAAATTATATTCCGCACAAGTAATCACCAGGAAGCTATCATAACAGAGTCTCTGGAAATAATATCTAAAAAAGAAATAGTCTGTAACGATGCATTATCATATGATATCCACGCAGTCTCGAATGAATTAATACACGATTGATTAACCTGTACTTATTTTTGAAATGTTAAATGACCTTTCCCATCCCACCTCATATTCCACACCCTTGAAGTAAAATGGTTTGTTCCGTGCAAGCTAGAAGACGCGAAAAGACAACAACCCATCTTAACTACTAGTTTTTCACTGATGATGGCCGAGTAAGTTCGATTAAAAACGTTAGTGGCGCGGACGGTGAAGCTCGGTTCTCGTAAGATCACCGAAAGCCAGGCAGCATCCACCACGGTCAATCTTTGGGAGGGTGCATCGTCTATCCTCTCTCGTCTGCCTCTGCTGTGGGACCGTGTACGTTAATGGGAGCTGGTGCACGTTAAATCTGTTCGTGGCTCCAAAAGTCCTCCAAGTTCTATATGAGCGTTACCTCTGGGGGTGCCAATCCAGATGCAGGTCTCTCATCTGGAATTGGTTCAAAATTAGGAGACCTGTTACCATGTCAACTATATACGATCCAAATGGCTAAGTAGAAAGCTGCAAAAACAAACGAACATTGAAAACGTTTTGATTTTAAAAGGACTTTAGTGTGCTTTTAAATGTTTTTATGTATGTTTTTACATACCTTCAAGCAATATATTTACATTTATTTGTATCTTTCTAAATTTTAATCATATACCACCATGTAGAACTGAGCTCAGACTGTACTGTACGCATATTCGCTGGAATTAGCTGCTACGATGAAAGTAATTTAAAGCAGTCATCACAGTTAGGAAAGAAGAAAAGCATTATTTACATGATACACAGACACGCATTCTTAAATAATAATAATTTTCTTAAAATTAGAATTTGAAAACTGAATGTTGTATGTAGACATCATGTATTTTTCTAAAAAGCATACATAAAAGTTGGCATTTAACTTCGACTTAAAACTCTTTGTCAAGGCATATTAAAAAAAAAAATTAAAAAGTTACATCTTATTCCAAAGTAAATTTTTTATATTTCTTCTTTGAAAAATATATCTTATGTTAAAGTCACATAAGAAGCTACTACTTATAATCTTGTAAAAGAAAAAGTAACATCACTCTGAGATTTAAAATTGGATTTTCTATTTTTGAAAAATTAAATTTAAATTCAATGGGAAAAAAATGAAGACACATTGTTAAGGTTTATAAGAAATATTTCAGGATTTACTACTTTGAAATACGTTTTAAAAAATGAATAAAGATTAAAGCAGATTTGAATCAATGAAATGAAAATGTAAGACACATAACAAAATTTCATTTAAAATGAAGGCTCAGTTTTCGATATTGTAATATTACATATCTTATAAGAAATGAGAATTATTTTTAGACCTTGTAAAAAGAAAGTATTAATACATTTCTCTATGAAAAATTAATTTTTGCAAGATGACTGGAGATTGTGATTGAAAATTGATAGGTGTAGTAAAAAATAATCTGTGCTGTTTTAATTTCATTATCAAATTTATCTGCTTCTTTATATTTAAAAATAAAAATTTTAGAAATAGAATAATTTTGCTTCTATTTGAATAACACAGTTTTTCACCATGCGCAATTATAAATTGTATTCTTATTTTACATTGACACCTATTGCAGCCGTTCGGAGGAAAGCAATAAAAAAAAGGTATATTTTCACCATATATATATATATATATATATATATATATATATATATATATTATATATGACATATGTCGTGCTGTAACTCTCGTATTTATGAACCGATTTGGATGCGATTGAGTATATGCATAGGACATACCAAGGTCTCGGCCGAGTTCGTTGGCCAGCTTCATGCGCCATCTCGTTTTAAAATGGCGGCCAGTTAAAAAATTTAAAATTTTTAAAAATTCCAAAAGTTGCACAAAAAATATAAATTTAAAAATTGTTTCTGTTAAGTGTTTGAACCTGATATAAGAATTCTGAGACATTTTTTTGTTTTTGCTATATCTTAAAAAATGGCTTAGATATGGCAGTTTGAATTTCTATGGTGGCTGAGATTTTGAAACAATCTGATGTTTGTTATGCTATAGATCTCGTATTTATGAACCGATATGAATGTGAATGATCATGTGCACAGAACATACCAAGGTCTCGACAGAGTTCGTTGGCCAGATTCATGCGCTATCTTGTTTCAAAATGGCGGCAAGTAAAAATTTTCATTGTTTTTTAATTAAAAATGATGTATTAAAAATTATAAATTGAAAAAGTTGTTTCCATTATAAGTGTTAGATCGTGATACAAGGATTCCGAAATTTTTTTTGTTTTGGTTTTATCTTTAAAAAATGGCAGATTTATGGGAGTTTGAAATTCTAAGGTGGCTGACATTTTGAAACAATCACATTTTTGTTTTGCTGTAATTCTCATGCTGAAATTCGCATTCAAATTCAGTATTAACGAAAACAGGGATTGAATTTTCGTTTATTGAGTTCAAAGCAATTTAGCTTCGGGTGTTTGAGTAAAATCGGTTTAATTTTGTAAAACATGGACTATGAAAGCTACCTTTTCCTCCCGGTACCGACCGGAAGGACTTTTGTGTATTGTAACGTGATTAATACATTCAATTATATTGTGGTGCGTATTTAAAAACTGTCGTTTTGCGACTATGTATTATTCCGGTTTGGGTAACAAAATAAAATAGGGATGATAAAAAAAATATATATATATGAAAATAATGTTTCAAAATATGTTACAAATGTAGAAAGTTTATATTACTAGCGTTTCAATTACCGAAATGTTTATATTGATCACAACTATGAAAATTTTTATGTTTAACGTTTGTAGATGAATTCTGTTGAGTCAAACCATGCCCCCAAATTTTATAATGACTTTATATCTGGTTTGTAACAGCTTTCATATCATTAAAATTTAAAATTTTAAGTGTTTACAACAACCTCTAAAGTTTAACCATTTTAATTTGGAATACATGCTTATATCAAAATCTGCGGAGACTACATCCCTCAAATTTCTCGAGGTTTTTAGAATATTTTGAACAAGGAATCCCTAATTCACTTTTACCTAAAAAAAATTTTCTTTATGTTTTCTTTTTGTTGCAATATTGGGAAAAGAACTCACGTTTAAAGAATTCTTTTATGTTTTGAACCTTCACTAAAGAAGATAAAGGCACAATAACACGATAAATTAGTTTGACTTGAAAATTATCACGATAAATAGTAAGTTCAAAAGAAAAATTTAATTATCAGTAAAAAATGAGAAAAAAATATATAAAATCAGACACTAAGGAAAGCACCTAATAGTATTAACATAAACCAATTAAAATAAAATTATTATATAATTTAAATTTTTTGCTGGTTTTAATTTATGTTATCATTAAATAAGCACACAAAGATACGTTTCAGTGAATAAACGAAATGCAGTTTAAATACTATGTGGAGATAAAATGATGTGGATCTATGAAACACATTTATTAGAAGAATTACAATAGAAAAACATAGAACGACGCGAAGTATATAAAAGGCCACGAACGTTTCGAAAACGATAAACATAAATCATTTATAATTGAGAAATATGAAAAAACATGGCGAAACCTACACCATCATGTAGCAAATTTAGGATAAAAATGCTTTCCATTGACTGATACTTGCGGTGTCCTGCACCACCAATTTGCTTCTTATCAAGGGTGATCATTATCAGACAAATTGAAAACGTAGGAGACTATTAAATGATTCTTTTTCCCCCAACGATTGGTATTGTCCTTGCGTTTTATGGTCTCCATTATCACAAGAAGGAATGAAAAAAATAAGGACATAGCTTTATTCTTGAGAACTGGATACATGCAAATATCTAGAAAGACAGACTGTGATACTTAAATGTCAACTGATTAATGTAAGTTTCAAATCAATTCAATTATTATAGGAAACCATAACGTGTCAAGCATGTGGCAGCCGAGATAGATGGGATGTCTGTCTCTTTCGCAGGCTCCTCTGCGTACTATAATCTAAAGCTTATAATTTTTGACGGATGTGTATTTATTTTCTTTAAAGATATTTGTGATTATTGACGATTCGACACCTTTAGAGACACAAACAGTCGATATTTTTCGCGTAAAAAGCGAAAATGGCACACAATAGGAGAGGTGCCTTTTATTGAGAGTGACTGAGAGTATTAATAACAATGTTTTACCTATTAAATCTGCACTGATGAGAAATTGAGATCTTTTATGAGAGAATAGATAAATAACAGGACTCAAATTTTATTAGTTAAGTGGGTTTTCTTTGCAATCCAATTTTGCGATTTTATGAAGTTTGACAATATTTCCATGTTGAGGTCTTCTTTTCAGCAACATTTTAATGAAATATACTTTGATAATAATTTATCGTATCTGTTTATTTAAATTATTGAAATAACGAAATATTGTATTTAAAAGAAATTTTACAAAGAAAAATAATAGACTAGTTTTATTTTTTTATATTTTTGTATTTAATGCGATGTTATTATTTTAATTTTTAGCTTAATGATAAACTGTTAATTTAAAAGGTTTTTTTTTATACTTTTAATTTAACTTTTAATTAACTAAATTGTTATTTCGTTGTATTTTTACTCTTTGTGAAACAACACATTTGACTAATCATTAAATAAGGAAGATACCATAAAAAAATTTTAAACCACAATTTGAATAATATATTTTGAATCAAACTGCAATACTTATTCATTAACCGTTAAATTATTAATGCTTGCATGGTGTTGAACACAAGCTTATTTGGATAAAAATTAAATAAAAATAAGATTATTTCATAATATAATGCTCACTTCCAAAAAGGTAAAAAAACTATATGATATGTCCAGTATGTTCTGACTAATCGACTGCAGGAGTGTTTCAAAATGTGTGTTGGGATATGTATAAAATAAATTAAGCAAATGCAAAACTTTTATATCTTAAAATTATTATAATATGTAAGCGGTGACTTGCGTCATAATTCCGGCCTATGTATCAAATTATTTAAAAAATGCATTAAATTAAAAAATATATATATATAATGATGTTTCAATAATGTTTAATCAATATTCTGGGAACGTGCTGAATATTCACAATAAAAGGTCATTATACCGAGTGGCTTTGATAAGAAAACACTTTACCTTAAATATTTTCACTAAAGTTATGTGGCAAACATATTTTTTCTTCACATAACTTATAAAGAGGTTTTTATTAATTCAAAACAAAGTTATTTTTATTTATACACCAAGTACTCGATTGGATTTTCGTCTGATGATTGAATTGCCCATGGCCATGCCTGCCAACTTTTACGCGTTTTTCCTAACACTAAAATTTGATAGTAAATTTTATCTTATTAAATCGACAAAATCGTATGATTACATAATGAAAACAATTCTATTAAATTTAAGGGTGTCAAAAAGCGTAAAAGTTGGCAGCTATGCCATGACGAACAACCAATCCTGTTTCGTTCAAAAGAGAGTACCTCTACCTATCGAAGCAATGACAAGTGATCTGTAAACTTTGATTCTTCGAAAAGATTTTTGCCAAAATAGACTCGACTAGCTGGACATTATTGCCATTCTAATGCTTATTTACTCGCTCAACCTGTTCTTAGGAATTCGTTCAGGTGATTATCGTCACTTTCAGTAATATGAGTTGTCCAAAGACCTATCAATATGATCAAATACACTGTGAGTATGTCGTTACTCTGATAAATAAAATTATTCTAGTTTAAACAAGCTTTTTGTTGTCTATTCCGAATGCTTTGAATCTTTACCTTGCTGATATGGTCATTTAAGTGACATGGTCTCGTTCGTCAGCAGTAACATTGTGTTTACTGAGATACCAAAACTTTTAGTAACGTCTCGTCTTTTTCAATAAATACACATATTTAAAACCACTTGGACCACGTACAAAGTAATGGCAATAAAATAGTAATATTCTATTCACCTCGAAAATTGAGAAATATTTGTGATTTTTTTTTTATTAAATAATAAAATATCTGGTTTGGTTACCACTTCCATGTATATTTAGATATACATGTACATGTACCTGTATTAATATTAGATTTTAGAATCTAATATTAATACAGGGTTATTCATAAATAATTATACAACTTCCAGATGCTGTAAAACAGGAACCGTTTAAGGCACGTTCCTCAAATGCAAGCGTAAGATAGGTATACTCATAAAGTTTTATTACAGCTGTTGGGCGAAGTAACACAGGCGCGATAGCTAGCGTGTCATGCGAAAATCAGTAGATATGGCTGCGTCTGTAATTGAGAAGGCATTTTGTGTTCTTAAATTGAGCAAAACGGATTATGCCAGCATTCGGCAACGGCAGTTTCAAAAATGATTTGGAAAAGAATCTCTAACCAGAAAATACATTTATTATTAGTTTTAATTTTTTCAAACTACGGGCTGTTTGTGCAAAATTGACTGAATTGGATCACCGGTTTGATGTATGTCATGTGACTAAGGATGCACACATAGATTTTTTAAACCAATCATAAATGAATTTTCTAATTAGAGATTCTTTTCCAAATCTTGTTCGAATATGCCGTTGCACAATCGTAACAAATTTCGTTTTGCTCAATTCCAGAACACAAAAGGCCGTTTCCACTGCAGACGCAACCATTTCTACTGATATTCCCGTGACACAGTTGCTATCGCCAATGTCACTTCGCACAGCAGCGGATAATTTTTTTTTTATGAGTACACCTAACTTTTGGCTTGCATTGGGAGAACGTGCCTTAAACTGTTCGTGTTTGACAGCTTCTGGAAGTTGTATACTTAGGTATGAATCAACCTGTATATAAAAATGGAAATTTGTCTGTTTTTCTATACAAATCCACAGTTTAGAAGCAAGAATTTGTAAAATTTTACCTACACATGTATTAAATCACGGCCGTGAAAACTAAAGTAATTCGGAATCGAAATACATTAGAGTTAAATTAAAATTACTCAAAAATCAGTAATCTAACAGTTATTTTCTATAAAATGCAACCATTTATTGTAATAGTCCGTGGCCAAAAATTTAAATTTCGCAATAAAATTCTTTCCACACCAATTAAGATCCTACGCTAGTCACGCGAAGAAACGCTCCAGCTAATGTTAAGTCTATGGGAAGGTTATCGCGCGATTTCTCGCTCGCATTTTAATATTTTTAATTTTTTTTTTTTTTTTTTTTTTTTTTTTTTGCATAGAATAGATGAGGTCGATCTCTAACGTTGTTAGTTTTTACTTTTTCGATTTTGGTTACGGTTTTTTTTATAAGCGGACATTTTTAATTTTGGAACCGGTTGGAACCGGTTCTGAAAGTGAAATTACCCTTATATAAAAAAAACTGGAACCAAAATCAAAAAAGTAAAAACTAACAACGTTAGAGATCGACCTCAGCTATCCTATGCAAAAAAAAAATCATTTAAAAATATTAAAATGCGAACGAAAAATCGCGCGATAACCTTCCCATAGACTTAACATTAGCGAGAGCGTTTCTTCGCGTGACTAGTGTAGGCTCTTAATGGAAAAAGTTCTAAAATTAGGCGTAGCCATCTATGAAATATTAACTTTTTTTAAATCTGGTATATATATAGAATACAAATTTGTCTTACATTCCTTACTCTTATAACTCACGTTGCACTAAAGAATTTTTTATGGGACTTACATTTTCAGTAAAATACTTTTTGGGGACAGGTTTTCGTTTACAATATGCCTTTCTACTTTGCTTAGATATAGAGATTTGATAGAAAGTTGTATAATTAGGTGAACCTGATTATGAAAGATACGTTTTTTTTTAAATATTATACTGTACGGATATTAAAGGGAGTTGAAGTATTAGTTAGCTAAATTTATGCAAAAATAAAATGTAAAAATCATACGTAAATTCTGTATTCCGAATTTCGACACGTACATTCTACCTCAGTGGAGCCGGTGCAAAAGCTACTTTAATAATTAAATATGAATCGTATTAATTACTTACAGAATTTTTAAAAGAATAAAAATAAAATTAAAGGAGAAAATAGTCTATAGACCAACAAAGAAATAGATTTTACATTTGAATCCGCAAATATTATAATAACTAAAATACGCCACAACAGTTGAATAAGAGTTTAAGAGTTGCAAATACTCAAGTGTAAAAAAATTACATATTCTACAATATAACAAATGAGGAAAAGGGTTTTATGCATGAAAGGAAAAATGCGACAAAGCAAATCTGTGGAAGGAAAAAGTTTTTCTGTCTGACTTCAGAATCAGATTATACAGAAAAGTTTGACGGAAACTTTGTGGAGTGAATTTAATTTTTTTATTCTGAAAAATATAAATTTCCAACAAAGATTGCTTTAGAAAGCGTGAAATTTCAAACATTTACTTTAGAATACATACAATCTATAAATTAAAGAGAAAATGGAAGAAAAAACACATAGTCTTGTCTAAATAAAACATACTAACAGAAAGAATTTATAAACCGAAAGAATTTATCATTATTTTTATTAAAGAAGTATTTTGTAAACGTAATTTTACATAAAACATGTCCATATAGAATTACTGCAATTGAAAATACCTCGGTTTTTACAGTTTCTGAAACAGTTGAAAAGAACTTTTGACTTCTATTGGTCTGTATGTCTCCTTGTCCGCTTGCCTGTCATTCTCTTTATTTGTGTATCTTTTCATCAGTATATCCCTCTTTCTGTCTAAAATGATATAACTTCCATAAATGTATATGGATTTCCATGAAATTAAGGTACGTTTTTGACATTCCTTAAAGAAGGTTTACTGTTTAATGAGCCATGTGTACATTCATTTACAGGGCCATATAAAATAACTGGTATTAACTGGTATAGTCAGATTTTATTTGAAATTTATTTTAAAGTTATCTTTCACATAAAATATTTAAAAAAATGATATGAGTATTTGCCTTACGCTTGTTTTTTTAAGCTTGTTACGCTTGTATTGTTAACGTATTACATTAGGTTCTCTTTGGAAAACCTGTTCGTAGCATAAATCAGTTACTTACTAAAACACAAAATGTTTTTGATTCATCACGTTTTGTTTAATGTAATTGCTGAAGTGCGGTTTGAAAGCATTTTTTTCAAAAAAAGTAATCTTTATAATTCTCATGCGTGGCCAAACAGGAAACATTACTGGCATTCGCCTGCAATTCTCAGATGCTTTCAATGAGTTGTCGTATGCTAATTAAAGTAAATATTACAATTTATTTCGTGTTTGCGAAACCTGTACTTTTTATGAATATTCAATATACGTACAAAAGAAAACGATAAACAACACATTTCTGAAAATAAATACACTAAAAAAACATCCATTAAGTGCATCAGAATAAAATCATGCTTTCATAAAGTCATATTTTAATTAACCATGTAATTTATTGGGCTTACAAAACTTCTCTTTAAGACTGAGAAAATCAGAAAACCGTACATATATTATTATTATGAATATCATAGGTCGAATATTGATTAACGTGGTTATACCGTGACCTAATCAATATTTTATTCATGTCTAAATACGGTATTTTATCAAGTATTTCCTTCATGTTCTATTTAATTACGAAGTTTTAAAAGTGTTTTATCAAATATCTAAATCTGCAAAATTTCTTGCCAGCAGCATATCGAAATTAAGTTATATATTTCATGCTGCATCGTCGAGAATCACATCCTTTTTACTCTATAAATAAAATGTCGCATTATGTAAAATATTATAGCATTTTTCGAAAATCTCGGAAACACAAATGTCTTTTATAAAAGTCAAATATTCCGCAGCACGCAGTTTACTTATTACAAGGAAGTATTACAAAAAGAAATATTTTATTAATTCCAGTTTTCTAAAAGAATTTGTAATGAGTTAAAATATTGATAAAACTGTAATTCGAAAATATTTATTTTGGACTCTTTTCAAAGGTTATCCAAACATGTTTTCTTTTTTCAAACTTTTGAATGGAAGTGTTTAATAGAAACTCTTCATATATTCTATAAAGATTCAGTATTAGATATTTATAACTCTTTAGTGTAGTTATAACTTCTATAAATGTATTAAATATATTGTATTAAATTTATCTTATATACCTTGTATTAAATTTATCCTATTACGCTCACTGTTAAAAAAATATATAAATGATTTTTGATCTAGAAAATAGAATATAACCACGAACGAAAATAAAATAATAACTTCTTCCGAATTCCTCCCGATTCCGAAAAGCGCTCATTATCTTTGGAAACCTAAGAAACCCATATATTTTCATTATTTAAAGAAGCAAATTTTATTTTCCTTCCACTGATTTTAGAAAACGTTTCCGAGTAATTTCTATGTGTATTAATCAGTTTTCTCATCTGGAATCGCTTGCACTGCTCGGAGACACAGAACTTTTACGGATTCTCTCACCTTCAAAGTTATTGAGAATTATTCTGGAGTCGTAGTGAGAAGAATGGAAGTCCCTGTAGTATTCTCGAAACCTTTAATATCATGGAAACTCAATAGATTCTAATTTTAAAGAGCATTTCCCTCATATGCTTATTCTGTTACATAGTTTAATGATCGACAACATATTTTACAGACAAGCAAGATAAATTAACAACATTAATATTAACATTAAAATTAATATTATTTTGTTATTCTTGCATGTGTGTGTAAATTCAATTACGCAATAAAAATTGTATAATTAAAAATTGCCAGCATCTTAAAAACCTACATTTCCTGCGGAGAAGAATAATTAATACACTGTATAAACCACTAAGAAACGTTTTAGAAAATCATTGGTAGTAAAAGGAACTTTGTTTTTATAAATACTTCATTAAATATCTAAGTAATATAGATTTTTAAGATTTTGAATGATAAAAACAGCATTTCGAAATCGTGGGTAACTCGGAAGTGGTTATTGCCGAAACGTCAGTGAACGCTCACTGTGGGGATGCAACAAATGTTTGGTTTCTGTCTGTCTGTCTGTTTGTTCCGCGATAACTGCCGTAAAAAACGTTCGATTAGGTTGAATTTTGGAGTGTCTGTTGGCGAGGTACCGGGAAATAGCTTTATAGTAACCATTTGGTAAAAATATAAAAAATATATTTTTAGGTTATAATGCTTTTCAATGGGAAGTCAGACGAGTTTTTTTAAATTTTAACATTCACCGGAAAGAAAATGTCGCATTGGGATAATGTAAATGCTAAATTACGGATTCTAAATTTACGAAATGGATATCTTAATTTAATCGTGTCGCTTTAAAAAATTGCCAATACGTTTATTAGAATTTCGAAATTAATTGCATAAATTATTGGGAAATTTTATGCATCAATTGGAAATATAAGAAACATTTTAATTTCTTATTTTTTACAAAAAATTCCAATGCATTTTTTTTCTCTCTTTCATTAAAATAGTTGCTAAACAACTATATTTCAAAGAATATCAACAAAGAAAAATTCAAGTGAATCCCATTATTTTGACGCGAAATTTTATTAAAAATAGCTAATTTTCGGGTTATATATGCCTTTTTTTAAGGATATAGAAGAGAATTTATTCTATCTACTAAAAAATGATTACGAAATCGGTTTTTCAAATGAAAATAATAAAAACATTGAATGCGTGAATTGAATATAGGTCACATAAGAGGCATTTACACTTGTATAAGTATATTTTATACACGAAATTTTATTCAATTTCAGCCACATATGATGTTTAGTAGTTGAAATACAAGTAATCTTTTAAGGATAGGATAAAATCTCTTGTACAAAGAGATAGTTATTCTAATGAAATTAAAATAGTAAATACATTCAGACATATACTCAAGAAACGATATAGCGCAATTACTGGAAATTCAGAATAGAATATTAAAGTTACAGCGAGGGGCTCAGGGGGGTGGACCCCCCTCTGAAGTAATGTATTGTTATTCTGAAAAAAAAAATACAGTAATAAGTTGTTTATCCTATCATTGCATAACATTTTGTTTGATGCAATACATCTAAAATTTCCGGAACTTTCGATAAATTTTATATTTTTATAAATGTATAAATAACTTAAAAATATTGAATTTTAGGATATGAAATATTACGAAGATAAAGTTAAAAATTAGTGAGATTAATAAACAACGATTTGTAGAGCTGACGTTGAAGTCTCTGATCTGTGGATTTTCTAGTTGTATATTGTCGCTCGTGGTTATATTATATTTTCGAAGATTAAGAAATTTTTGCTTATTTTTACAGGGTGCCGTAAATTTTGCGTTATGTGAGATTTTTTGAGAAATAATAACACGAAATGTGAATTAAATTAGATCTCAGAAAAAAAATAATTCATATGTGTTTGAGATTGTTGTTCGTATTTTATTTTTTAAATACAGATGAAAAGTAATAAAATATTTATGATGAAAAACCATTTACAAAATATAAAGGTGTTTTTATGTATAAGTTAAACATACAGTTCAAATAATTAAAATAGAGAACGTATAAAATGACAAAGATTTAGATAATCATAGGCATGTTAAGAATACGGTTATTTTAACATTGATGGATTATATTATCTTGCTCAAGAATTTTCATCATTTGTTATCGACGTGCTATAAAATTTATCATCTTATCTCAAAAAGCAATAGAAAAGAGTTTCTTAATTTTAGTAGTAATTACATTTTACCAGAAGGACCCGTCCGAAGCTTTCGTACTGCAATCCTTGAGATTATTTCCTGGTACGTTTTAGCACTAATTTTTAATTAACTGTTTTTGTTTTAATCAAACAACGCGTTTTAACGAAATGTGGGTGTACTATATCACAAACTTGTACAAAAACTTTTCGAATGATACCTCATTCACCGTTGTATGTTTTGTATGTGCATAGAAAAAAGTATGTTGACAACAAAAATAATATATATGATGATGGCTTGTGTATAAGAAAAGGGGAATAGATTGCCTGAAATTTTTTTGCCAAATTTTCTTCTCCCGCCAACGTCATTTCTATAGGTTGCCAAGACCCCTATACTGAAAAAAAAAAAAAAAAAAAACGAAATATGTGAAATTGAAACACTGAATCACACATTTAGGGAATTCTTATGAAAGCATTTCCTCAGATTTTCCAAAATTGTTCCAGAAATTTCTTAAATATATAAATCAATATTTGGTACACCACTTTTTTGAAAGCCTATGGGAACTTAAACATGGGATATTCAAACTTTGTGGTCCAGCAGCCATTTAAGTGACGTCAGACTTCGCTGGCGTATTAACAGCTTAATGAAATATTAAAAAATAACTACTTACAATTTTTGTGAATCCTAATGAACTGCATAATAAAAGATAATCCTTAAATTACGTAATCTACTGGTGCTCCAATATAGTACGCATTTGCACAGCCATAATTAAACAGAGAAAACAAATAAACAACAGGTGACGCACGCGTAATAATTAAATAAAAACCTGATTAAAAGTTGAGCCTTTTTTCAAAAAGTACGTACAAGAAATAAATTAACAATCGTATTTTAATTGCATTAAAGGATGACGTCATCTGATAATAGAGTATTTAATTTTTGTGGCAACACTGATTTGAGGGAAAACCTTTCATTTCATTTATGAAAACAATGCCGATTTAATTTTTAATTAACTACAATTTTTAAACAAAAAACATGTTTTAACGAAATTTTAAGTGTGCTATGTCAAAAGCCTGTTCAAAATCCCTTCATATGCTATCTCATTTGTCGTTCTGCGCTTTGTATTTTCTTAGAAAAAGGGATGTTGACAGAAGAAATAATATATACCAGAAGGACCCGTGCGAAGCTTTCGCACAACAATATTTGAGATTATTTCCTTGTACGTTTTAGCACTAATTTTTAATTAACTGATTTAAAAAAAAAAAAAAAAAAACGCGTTTTATCGAAATGTGAGTGTACTATGTCAGAAACTTGTTCAAAAAATTATCGAATTATACCTTATTCATCATTGTATGTTTTGTATGTGTATAGAAAAGGGGATGTTGACAACAAAAATTTTAATAATAGCTTGTTTATAAGAAAATGGTAATAGATTGCCAGAAATTTTTTTGCCAAATTTTCTTTTCTCGCCAAGGTCATTTCTCTAGGTTGCCAAGACCCCTATACTGAAAAAAACTGAATTATAAAAACATTGAACACAGAATCGGAAGTTTTAGTGAATTCATATAAAAAGCCTTTCTTCAGATTTTGCAAAAGAGTTCCAGAAATGTCTTCAATACATAAATCAATATTTGATGCACCACTTTTGTGCATGCCTAGGGTAACTTAAACATGTGATATCCAAGCTTTATGATCCGGCAACCATTTACGTGATGTCAGACTTCCCTGGCGTATTAACAGCTTAATGACATATTAAAAAATAAATACTTACAATTTTTGTAAATCCTAATGAAATGTATATCTAATTGGAAAATAATCCTTAAATTACGTAATCTACTGGTGCTCCGATACAGTACGCATATACACAGCCATGATTAAACAAATAATCAATAGGTGACGCACGCGTAAAAATTAAATAAAAACCCGATTAAAAGCTTCATATTTTTTCAAAAAGTACGCGCAAGAAATAAATTAACAATCGTATTTTAATTGCATTAGATGATGACGTCATCCGATAATGCAGTGTTTTATTTTTTGGCAACACTAATTGGAGAAAGCCTCTCATATCATTCATGAAAACAATGTCGATTTAATTTTTAATTAACAGCAATTTTTAATCAAAAAACATGTCAATCAAAAAAATATAAGTGTACTATGTCAAAAGCTGGTTCAAACACCTTTCATATGGTATCTCATTCGTCGTTCTGCGTTTCGTATTTACTTAGAAAACGGGATGTTAACAGGAGAAATAAAATACGATTACACGCGAGGTTATTTATTTATAAGATATTACGTTATTTTAAATACACGTTATTACGAGTTTGCTATTACTTAAAATTATATTATATTATTATTATGGAAGCGATAATGCTCTTACAATGTAATTTCTCCAATTTACATTTTCTTCAATTTGCCTTTTTGGAATACTTAATGAATATTTGTATATCAGTTTTAACCAATTATCTCAATTATCTATTAGCACATTCTGCTACTGTAATCGGATGCTAAAACTTACGGCAATCCGTCTTTTATTAAGAAATTGACGAATCACGCCTTACTGAGAACAAGTAACATTCTCTAATTGTCATTCGTAATCCATTTTCCATGCATAATTCATTTATTGACTCGTTGCAAATAAGGGTTCGACAACAGTATCTAAACTATATCCTTTTTTGTTGAGAATTATGTGGATTTTCTTGCAAGCGATTAATGAGCATAACCAATCAATGTGATTACAATATAATATTCTCATTATTGATTTAGCATTACGATATCGCATGGTATTTTTTTTTATAATAATGAGTTATTTTAATATTAGAGTGATTATCCACTATTATTTTCCATCAGTAGATATTTTTAATGCATGAGCATAAACTGACACAACTTCTTTCCCTTAATGAAGATAAGGGTCTTGAATGAAACACTTATTTACAAAATTTACCGTTATTACCGTAATCGTAGTATAGTTACACATATTGCGCAGTTTGAAAATAATAATATCTTATTATTAGGTTTATTTAATAAAAAGTCCTTCTTTAATTCTGCATTAAAATGCATAAGAAAGAAAGTTACAGAAAAATAAATTATTTGCCTAATAATAATATCTTATTATTAGGCAAATAAATTATTTTTCTGTAACTTTCTTTCTTAAACATTTTAATGCAGAATTAAAGAAGGAATTGCAATACAAGATAACTGCAACCTTTCATAAATATAAGTTTACTATCAAAAGCATCCAAAGCGTAAATTTATAGGAAATAATACGATACATTATTATTAAATTCAGTTATAATTGTAATTGCGTTTTCATAGTATGGGGTTCCAAGTAGTTCACTACCAAGTTTGTTTAATTAATTTACGTATTAAAATTTCCATTGTCACAATAGCAACATAAAATAAATATTAGGGAACGAAAAAAAAACTAATATTAAATATGGACTTCCTAATCTTAAATTAGACCCATGTAGCACCATCAATCTTGCAGAATTTTCTGCAGCATATCATAGACAGAGTTCAAGCGTCTTCGAGAACAAGTTTTCGTTCGCAATGCAATTTAGAACGACATCAAAGAGATAATTAGACGCCTGATCTCTTGAAAATTCAAGCATCTCTTGCGATTTGTCGAAAGAAGCCTGCGAGCAAGAAAATAAGATATGTCCTAAATTTATTATACTTATACATTAATTAATGTTAGATGTTTCTTGTTCACGTCATGAAGAAAATGTGAATTACATTTGTTTGCGCTTCTTAAAAATATTTTAAATTTAGAATATCTAATTAGTATTTCTATATAGAAGTTTGACATATACAGTACGAAATTTTAATTCAGCTAAAATCTTTTACTCGATGTTTTAATTTAAGAACTTTTACTTGGAATATGCTTTTTTCTGATACTTAAGATAATTGGTTCTAAAAAAATCACATAAATTCAGAGTATTTTAATGAAAGAGCGAACATTTTTTTAAATATATAAATGCTTGTTTATATATATATGTCCTTTTTAGTTCATTAATGAAATGCTGTGTCTTGCAGAAAAGTCACTTTATTTAATAAATATTTTCTGAGATTAACGCAATATCTAATCTAATTCATTCTACGAAAAATATCATATAAAACAGTTTTAGAAAACGAAGAAGTAGAATATCATTAATTAATGAAATTATTGTTTATTTTGTTTGTTGTTTAATTGTTAATTTTGGGAGGAATAATTAATGGAATTCAAAACAATCAGTACAGAAACTTTAATAAATAACTTCAGTAAATGAGTATTTTTAAAGAACACTTTTTTCAACAATTAAAACATAAAATGGATGCAGATGGCTATCTATTTTAATAAAGAGAAAGATGTTTGCATATGTGTTTATCTGCCCGAGATGGTTAGGAATATCTACCGTAGGTGCAGGCTTGAAAATCGAGGATAATAATGCAAAACAGGTCCTGAGGAACATGAGGCTCAGATGTTTCATGTTTTCTCAATTAACCGATATATTAATTAAAACTTTAACTATTATTACTATAATAATTCATACTGCTTACATTCTTACATAAATACATAGATATATATGACAGATATAGATATATATATAGACATAGATATATATGAGAAACAATTTTTAAATTGTTTCTCAATTAACCGATATATTAATTAAAACCAAAAGAACACTAATAAAAAATACATTATTTTTCTATATATTTTTTTCTAGCATAAATATCCGATGGCTATTAACCGCTCATATTTTTGCATCTTTAAAATTCCCTGTCGTCTAAACCGTTCAAAATATATAAAAACTAAAAGTAAGCACTTAAAGTTTCTTCATTTTATTTTTTACCGGTGCAATCGTTCACCAAATATACGACATTTAACTCTTTCGAAAATTTCTTAAAGAAATTTCAAATTCATGATTCATATCCTCTTTCTCCGATGCCCTCATCTTCCTCACTTTTAGAGATATGGAAAATCGAAACATATCTACTTAATATAGATAATTTCTTCTCACGACGACGGAGCAATCCGTTATAAAAAAAAAAAAAAAACATGATTAATAACTGTTTCAAAAAAATGCGTGACCGAAAGTCACCTCGTGACTCTTCAAGGCACGCTTTATTTCGGCTAAAAGTAACTAAATGCCCGTATTATTATTATTTTTTAAGTTTCAATCTTTCTTCGGATACTTAATTTATATAGCACATAAAAATCTCGAAATAATAATAAAAAAAAACTGCTGAATATTCGATCAGTATGTGAATACGCGGGAGGCTTTTGCTCATGTTTATAGAACTAAATATCGATATTTGTATAGAGCATATACTCAGGTTTCGGAAAAAAAATATCTTTATAACTCATAAAGATTCCGAAGAGTTTCGACAATAAAACTAATTTATTTTTAATAGTAAATTACCCAATGTGAAAAAAAAGAGAAGAAACCGCTTCTTACAATGCCTTCTACTAATAAATATAAATATGTTTTTATGAATTTTTTTACGCTGGCTTTGGAAATATTATATTTATAATTCATAAGAAATTTGAAGAGTTTGGACAATAGGAGTATTTTTTGTAGGCAGTAGGATGCCCGACATTAGGTTGGTTCCAAAAAAGTTTTTCGTATATTTGAGGTTAGTATCACTGCCCGGTCAATACCAGATAGGTGTCAGCTAGAAGAAAGCAATATCCACATTACATTTGTTTATTCCTACGATATTTCTTCATATTCAACTTTTAATAACAACATATTGTGACATTTTTTTTATTATAACAACCATTATCTGTTGTTATTTTTATTCGATATTCCTTTTTAATGCATGCTTAAAATTAAAAATCGGATAATTACAGTAACATTTCATCAATATAATTTTATAGTTACAAGCACCCAAAGCGTTAATATTTAACAAGCACTAGAATGTCATACTTGCGTAGTTATTTAGTATCGTAATTACGGTTTAGAGAATTTTTTAAAAATTTTATTGGGATTTCATAAATTTAATTATATTTTTTCAAGTTTTGTTTTCAGCGAGCACAATTAGTACACAATGAAAGATCCAAATAAACAATGAAAAAAAATATATATATAAGGATATTATTACAAAATTTTTTAAACTCTTGGTAATGGATTAACATGAAATACATTGCTTGCAATCCCGTTAACAAGCAGTTAAAATTTTCATATTTATTTCATATTTCAGTCTTATATTATTTAATTATTGTAAGTCTTTATTTGAATTTCTCAGCATGCACTAATTGTCTTTGCAGTAAATAAAACTAGTAAAAACTATTTAACTTTATGTAATTCCATTAAAAGTTTATAAATTTGCTCTGAACCATAATTCCGTTACCAAATAATGGCTTGCTTTGTTTTAATTTTAATATTATAAAATTCAAAGTATCTCGCTGTACGTTTTATTTACATTACGTATGTAACACACTAAATATCCATTACATCAATAGCAACAAAATATTTGTTTTAATAACAATGCCAATGCTAAATATGGACTATCGGAACTTGCATCGTAAATCTTGGGGAAGTTTCTAGAGCATCTTGTGGATAGTGTTGCAGCATCTTCGAGACAAACTTTCATCAAAATAAATTCATATTTAAGTACTTAATTTACTTAATCACTTAAATGTTTACTAATACATGTATCATACTTACTCTTAAGTAGAAATTTATTTTATAAAACGTGCTTTGTACCTCACTGCAAAATTTTCTTATAGTAATTTTTTCATTCACTGAAAATCTCTTATGACAGTAGTGATATAAACACGTTTTAAAACATTAATAACAGCTCGAATGTTATATATGGAAGTTCTAATATTAAAGTTTTATTCCAATTTTTATTGGCTACTTTCTGACGCATTTTTAAATTATTTTTGTTCTCAAACGGATGAAATTAGCAAATTCTGTCATTCAGAATTATGAAATTGAACTGTTTTCACCACTTGTCAGTAAAAGCAGAAGATCATTCAGATAGGCTGTCATAATTAATGTTTATGCCGAATATCAGTTTGCGACAGCACGGGAGAGGGAAAAAACAGCCATTTTAATAAAAACAGTCTTTTTTAACTCAAGGTGTAATCGTTTATTGTAAAATAATTTTTAAAAAATGTCCGATGTTAAATAACGTTAATAATCATGCTTGCAATTTGTATTATTTTAAGTTGAAGAATGAGTCAGAAAATGTGTCGAAAAGCTTCACGTTGATGAACTGGGAAAAAGTATTTTTTTTTAACACCGCTTTAAAGTATCGCTTTAAAGACCCTATAATTATAAATCTTGAACAATTTTATTGAACATCTTCTTCAGAGAGTGCAAGCGTCTTTACGATGCTCTGTGTTCGCATTGCGTTTTACGATGATATCATAGTGTTAAATTGATGCCTAATGGCTCCGGCCTTCTTGAAGATTCGTGAAACGTAATCACAAAAGCTGTAAAAAATCGTTAAACTACATCTATTACATACATATACATTAATTAACACATATTTTGTGTGGTTAAACAGTAAAGCATAACATTCCATGCAGTCCTAAAGACCGCTATTATTTATGAATTCAGTAAAGCTTCCTTATTTATGTACTACTTAAAGCTTTGCATAGGAGTCCTTAGCAAGTAACGTAAGCCAAAAACAAAACAAAAAATCCGTTGAAGCGAAAACATTTTTGGAACATAGCAATTTTCTTCATAAAACAATTTTTATAAGATAATGTCTCAAGCGTAGTCACAGATAGCATCACGCCAGTTACGTGTTGTTATCAGTTAGTTATCCCAATTCAAGTTAGATATTATAACTTGACGTCATAAGTCAAATGTGAATTAATTTTTTTATGTATTTTTAAAACTAGTTTGAAGTTTAAATCCGGTTATAGAATGTCATATTTTCATCCAAACGTAGTCTTTATATTTAGAGTTTCGAAAGCTGTAACAGTAAAATACAAATAATATTTATAAATTTTAATAATATTAACAATATTCTGTATTAAATGAAACGTTTACATTTTTTTTTCATATTTAGAAACAAAAATATATCTGTATAAAGTAAATTTTTTTAAAATTGAAATAAAGGTTTTACGTGGATATGCTCTCGCCAAACCACAATGGTAAATCTAATTTGTGTATTCTTTCATTATGGTTGTACATTTATAGCATAGTTTGAAATTTATTTTGACAAAATGTTTTGTACTTCTCCATTATCCCGACGACCACTTTCCGCAAAAAACTATTGCCAAACAATGTAACGCCGAAGGATAAAAAATGCATGATCGCGACTCAAATTCACGTGATTTCACTACATGTTTGTTACTTCAAGTGATTTTTTCAACATTTATCTGAATTTTTAATAATGTGTTACTAATGTATTAGCTCTTTCGTTAATTAGAATAACAACTACATCATTTAACTATGATGTCATGATATTAAAAGAGAAAAAGGTTTGAATAACTGTTTAGATGAATATATGCGTATAATAGACCAGTTTCAACTGACGTCACAAGCGTTTATCCAGAGAGAGAGAATTAACAGAGGGATAATAAGAAAAATAACGTAAATAAATAGCTAAAATTATTTTTTTCTATTTTCATTACTAAATTGTAATTCTTACAGTTGGATGTTACTGATAGTTGGCGCTTTAGTGATCGTGGCTGATATCCAGTATGTCGCTACTCTCATGTAAAGAAATCCTATTCTTGTGACGTTTTTACCTCTAAATTCATTAATCTAACTATTTGTAATTATTTAAAAAAATAGAATGGCATCATTCTTTCATTTCTTTATTGGGCGTTATAATTTGGCGAGTAATTTGGCGATAGTTTTTTTATGGAAAGTGGTCGACGAGATAATGGAGAAGTACCATTTTTTTTTAAGTAAAAAGGCATTTATTTTAAAGTTTTGATAAAAACAAAATCTGCTAAACATGGCACACTTATTCATATTTAATTTTAGATTTAATTTTATTTTTAAAGCAGTGTTGAATTTAATGTATCTTGTTGCAAAGTTTATTTACAGTAATTATTTCTCACATTAAAATTCCATTAATTCTGTAGTAACATAAAATAAGTTTTAGAGCATTAATAACAACTCTAATCTTAAACATGGGCCTTACAATCTTAAAGAAGCCCCGTACAATCATTAATCTTAAAGAGTTTTCTAGAACATCTTCTACATAGATTTCAAATTTCTTCGAGACCCACTTTGGCATTGCATTTTAGAACGACATCAAAGAGATAAATAGACGCCCGATCTCTTAGAAATTCGACCCACCCTTACGATTTGTCAAATAAAAAAGAAGCATGTGAGTTGGAAAATAGAATATCCCTCACGGATATTATATTTACGCATTATTTAAGGTTAGCTCCTGTTTTTCTTGACGTCATCGAGACATTGTCAAATAAATTTGTTTGTAATTATCAAAATTATTTTTAGGTTTAAATCTGCAGATAGAAAGTATTAATATCATCTAAGCAGAGTCTGGATTTCAAATTACCAAAAGTTGCAATAATAAAAAACATATATATTATAACTCGTTAATTTGACCGCACTCTCTGCATCATATTTCAAGAATTATTTTAAAACAAATTTTAAAACTATAAATGCAATTATTTTTAAGTTATTAAGAAAAAAATTAAATGCGTTAATTTTAGAACACTCGCTATACCATATTTTACCTTTTTAAACAAAGTTTAAAAGTATAAATTCGTTTATTCTACTGTTATTTAAAAAAACTTAAATGCGAAAAATTTAGCGCATGCCCTATATCATATTTGTTACTAGTTATAAGTTTAATTTTTAACAATGTTAACTATAAAGTATCTTGAAAACTCACTGAAAAGTTTGTTTACTTTAATTATTTTACACATTAAAATTCCATTAATAATGTAGCAACATAAAATACGTTTTAGAGCATGATAATTCTAATCTTAAACATAGACCTTTTAATCTTAAAGTAGGTCCGTAGAATCATCAATCTTTAAGAATTTTCTAGAATATCTTCTACGCAGAATTTAAGCATCATCGAGACCCACTTTCTGTTGGTATTACAATTTAAAACGACATTAAAGAGATAAACACACGCCTGATCGCTTATAATTTCGAGCGTCTTTTACGGTTTGTCAAAAGAGAGTATGTGAGGTGGAAATCGGATATGACCAAAAGTTATCATATTTACGCATTAATTGAGGTTAGCTATTGTTTGTTATCGTCCTATAGAAATTGAGAATTAGACTTGTTTATGTTAGCCAAAAGTATTTTTAATATAGAATGGTTTTTTTTTTATCTCTATATAGAAGATTGAGATACGAAAAGTGTATGAGTACGAAAAGTTGTAGCAGTAATACAAGTAATAATAACAAAATTCTTTAGCAATAATATTTTTTTACGGTTTTTAGCACTTTCCAACCTAGTTGAAAAGTGCTTATGACTTCGGTTTGTCTGGCCGTCTGCCGTCTGGCCGTCTGCCGTCTGCCCGTGCTCTAACTCCCGTAAATATGCTCGGATTGCTCTGCAATTTTTATATGTTATTGTCGTTATCTATAGCATGTTCCCTATTTCAACGGAAGTGTGTAGCACTTATAGTTTTTTTACAGGGACACTCAAAAGAATTCCGTTACATTGCGGTCTATGGGGAAAAATCATTTGCGGTTTATTTAAATAATGTTTCACTATTTTAAACGCATTGTAATTTATATATATTACTAAGGTGCATTTGAAGAAGCTTAATATGGAACAGGGTGTGCATAGCACTTATAGTTACTTTACAGGGACAGTACAAATAATTCCGTTACATTACGTCTATGGAGAAAAATCGTCTGCGGTTTATTTAAATAATGTTTCACTATTTTAAACGCATTGAAATGTATATAGATCACTAAGGTGCATTACAAGAGACTTACTACGGAATATTGTGTGTATAGCAGTCATCGTTCATTTACAGGGACACGCAAAAGAATTCTCTACTGTCTGTTAACAATAATTCCTGGAAGTGCGTTTTAAGTTATTGAACGCGATTTTAATTTTAACTTGCTTTTTGTCTATTACGTGGTGTGTATAAATTCTGTAGATCCTATACAGGGCAGCACAAAAGTTCGCGAACACATTTCTGTTTATTGACAAACTCCAGACGGAGAATTTTAAACTGTGCTACGCGTTTCCTAACTGAACTAAAATTATCATCCTATGTAGTATATATACAAATCTATAGATCCTATACAGGGCTGAATAAAAGTATTCGGATATTTTTCCGAATATTGTATATGTTGGAAATTCCTGAAATTATGTTTTTAAATATGTTATGCGTTTTCTAAATTGTTTACTTAGATGTTAGCTTTTAGCTTATTAAACGGTATGATTTGTAAAATTATTTTGGAAGCGTTGGAAAGTGCTATATAATCTATGCTTGACGCTTGATTTTTCGTTCTTGTTTATTATACAACAACGTTTTCGATAAGGAAAAACGAAAAAAATTGTAACATGCATGTAATGACTTCACATATTAGCTTAATAGCAGGATATGAATAAATTTGAAAAAAAAAAAATGGAAATCCTGACTCAGTAAATATTTTTCTCTTCTATAAATTACAAAATTATTAATGTATATTATATCATTTTATTAAAAAATTCCGGAAAATGTATTCCCTACAAAATTTATTTAAAAAGCAAATGGAATATATCGATTCTCTAATTTAATTACACCAATAATGAAGCAAGCTACGGATGTTATTTATGTACTCATGTTAAACCTATATTATGTTAATCCATAACATTGCTTATATATATATATATATATATATATATATATATATTATATATATATATATAAACAATGTTATGGCTAATATGATGATGAAACCACTCTTTTTATTTGTGGGATTTAGGCATTTGGGACTTGAAAATTCTGTCTAAATTCCACAAATTTCATTTCATTCATTCAATTTCATTTATTCAATTTTTAATTTAATTTCTTCTTCTTTTAAATAAGCTTTTGGTATCCATATTCAGTGTGTTGGGAAATATTTTCATTGTCAACTAATTATTACATACTTAATCATTATTTCATAGTTAAGTTGGTGTTATGTTAATGTTTCATTTATGGTTATATATATATATATATATATATATATATAAATTACAGGAAAATTTGAATTTAAAGAAATTAGAGTCATCATACGCAACGCAGAATATTATAATTCAAATTAATAACATTAAGATGGTCGAATGTTTTTGAATTTGTTCATTATACACAGACACACCCTACGATGCGTAGATAGAAAAAATTAGATTAAAAAAAAAATTAGATACATTAAAATTTCACTTATTACGTCTAAGGTAGGTGACACAAATGTAACCATAGTTAAGATTTGAGAATTTTTATAATTTTCTGGTTGGGCGTGTGTGGTTGAATTTTTGTTTGTAAAAATTTAACACTTATATCTGATACATATAAAGTATACTTTTCTTTGTAAAATAAAATTTATTTACTTTTATAATACAGATATAAAATTGTAGCTTGTGGGCCACCTTTGGTGCATAGTGTTCCAAAGGCCGATGTATTGAAATCACTTTTAAAATGTGAAAAAAAATACTCGGCAAAGTATTTTTCTTACTATTATGCTCTGATGATCATTTTTTTCTTTTGATATCGTTCGAGGTTTTCATCTTAATCTTCTTATCTCATGACACGAAAAGACCTTGAAGCCCGTTTTGTTTTTTACCGTGCACGTTGAAGCACGGTAGTTCAGGGAATTTTTTATGGGAGTTACTGACTTCTTTTGAGTGATCTCTGGTGTTAACAATAAATGGTAATAAGTGTTTTCAGATATTTTTGTATAACAAATTTGAAAATCACACTTACTACCACTGATTTGCATCTTTTTTTCTACTGTGGCCACCTTGGGAACATGCGTATGGTCGTCGTTTGCACGACGTAAAAGTATTAATATGATAAATTTCTTAAAATTTAAGTAAATTTGGTTAAAGAGAAAGCAGTAAGCTTTCAGAAAACGTATCATAACTCAAAGTTTTCACAATTTAAACATGTGTAAATTAAAATATATTATTTTTCTGGAAATGATAACGTTTACTCATCAAAAGTGGAATCGCTGCATAAAATGCCGGAGGATCAAGGTGATCTCTTTAAATTCAGCTACGTGCGCTGGAGATACATGATTGACAGTGTAGTAGCACCATTTTGCAATTAAAAATAAAATTAATTTTACTTTTCAGGGGTGTGCCACCTAAGGAACACTGACCACCTTTGGCTCACCCACCTTATATACCAATAGTTCATTCGAGAAATTTAAATTCAGTATGGATTGATTTAATGAGAGCATTTGTGGATCCATATAACTACAGAAATATCCCATGATTTGTGCACTCAATACTTCAGACGTATTTTTTTTTAAATAAAATGTGTATTGTTTGCGAGTAGCTACAGTAATTTTAATCTGTACTAACAAAAAATTTATATATACTTCTTGAATTTAGAAATAAAGAAACACCAATATTACCTAAAAGTAAGAATTATTTTTTATAAAAAATATATTAACTAAGGCGTTATTTCTAGTTCCATAACATAGAACAGAAATATTCATCTAAATTCATAAATTTATATTCGTCGATTTTTAAAAAAAAATTTGGAGTTAATCAAAATTTATGTTAGGGTTCATATGACTTTTAAATTGGAAAAATGGAAAAAACAAAAATTATCATTTTGAACATTTAATATCTTAAAATGTATATAATTTAAAAACATAACTTTTGAAGGGATTAAAGATATAAGAATGATCTTTCATTTCACATATTTAAAAACAAACAATATGCAGACTACATATTTATAGGAGGCTTGTAACTGTCAAACATTTGTCGAGCAGAAAATTGGTATCGGAGATTACGCGCGGGAATAGAAAAGAAATTTTGAACAAACATTTTGCTGCATAATTATACTTCAGATTGTAATAACTACCCTGAATCTAAATAATTTTGTATTTAAAGCATTGTTATATTTTAAATACAGAAATGTATTTAAATTATGAAAACATTTTGAAAATTTCAACCAGATAACCACCAAAAACAATATTTTTTAAACAATAAACATGAAAATTTAGGTTCACTTTAGGCAGATTAACATAAAATATATCTTTTGAAAATTTCATGAAAATATTTTGAAAAGTTTTTGAGATATCCTGCGCTTTAAGCACAGACTTCATTTTTTTTTCAATTTATTTACATTTGGAACTTTGTACGTTTTAGGGTATAACTCGGATAATTATAGGGAATTTTTTAATGCAGCATGTTTTATAATGTTCAGAAAATATTATCCTTTAATATATATATATATTTGGAAAAGTCGAATTTTTGTAAATTTTAAAAGTCCTAAAACCCCTTTAGAACGGAAGTTGTTTTCGATTTAATAATGGTTTCTACTAAAAACATGAACCTAGATAGCCCACTTAACTTTCCAAAATTTCTACCCCTACTCACTCTTAGGAACATAATTCGACGCGCTGAATTTTTTGATTCATCTATGCTATGGTAAAACAGTCTTCACCAGCATCAGTAATGAAAGTATTCGGAATTGACTATTTTGTTTTAAATATTATTTTGCGTCTATTTAAGATGTACTTTTAATGATTCTGAAAAAGGCAAACGTTTTCAGAATCGTGAGTAACGCTGAAGATTTACTGAATTTTTGTAACTATTTCTTCGGTATTAGAAAGCATACCATTTACTTCTTCGCAGTATAGAACAAAAACGCCATTAATAAAATAATAAGTAATTATTTTAAATAAATAAATTCATAATGAAACTGAAGATATAGAATGAAGAATAAGTAAATTAGTAATAAAATAAAAAAATAAGAAATGTAAATAAATAAATCCTATTAAATTTTGTTTAAAAGAAACCCACTGAAATTCTTTTATACTATCTGGATAGATTTATTTTTCTCAAATATCAATATTTTCCCCCTAATCATATAACATTTCTCATGAAAAATATTATAATGTAATAGTATATTCCGGGTTATAAATATACTACGGAATAAAATCTACGGATACTATGCTTGTGTTACTAGCTTTATTGTAATCCTATTGTGTATTATCATAAAATGTTATAAATGCCTATACCATGATACGGATATTACAGTGCATATAACAAAAGCCGATTACTTTCATAGATAAAATCTTATACGCATCTATATTATATTTTATAGAAGACGCTGAAAATAAAAACCTTGTTTACATCGTATGGATTAATCTCAAAACGTTCTTTTTTTATCCTTTTTGTAGGACGCCGATTCACCATATCTAATAAAATTTCCCCTGATTCGATTTAACGCTTAAAGAAGACCAAAAGGCTTCTTCTTTAACAGAAAGAAGTGACAATGTGATTGATTGGTTCAGAGGACAAAATGGGGTGAGACCTGAAATAGATCCGCCTCTACTTTATCTTGAAGATTAGAAAAGAGGAAAAAAAATATCGTGCTCTCTAAAACTTTCCAAGTGTGATTTACTTTTAAATTTTTTTTTTCGTTAATGTAATGAAGAATTATTTTGTTTTTGTCCCAAGCCCTTATGTTGCTATTTTGGAGGCTCTGAAAAAAGAAAGAACAAAGACATTTATTTCCTTCTTAGTGAGAATAAAATTGTTCTACTTTCAAGTAGAGTAAAATAACCTTAAAAAATAAATCGACACTTTAATTTCAGTATGTTTTTATTTGTTTTTATTTCCGCCAACACCAATGCGAAACTGATATTGTCAATTTTGAGGTAAATACAACAATTTTGCCGATATTAATATATTTTCATTTTGACTATGAATCAATTATCACTTTTCCTTTTTACAAAAATAGGATACCTATTTCATTATACAAAATTGTTCACTATTAACTATATCCTATAATTTAACTCCTATGTGTTGAGATCACTGATTGAGGTGATCATCAACATTAACCCTATTTCAATATTATCGGTTATGATGTTTAGCTTTCATTCAACATTTCTCTGATGTGTATCCTATAGATACCCCTATTTTTCAAAAATACATCAAACAACGGTCGTGTTCGCAGAATTACATGCTTATGTGATTGTTTTAAGGAATACTCTGGCATATTCTTTCTGCCCAACTGTCCCTTGAAATCATTTGATCTTAATTCTACACAAAATCTGTGGGACTATTCGGAAAAACGAATAATATTCTGAAACAGTACATCTCCAAATTGGAGGCCCTACTTGATTTACTCATGCTCGAAAGGCATCAACTGATGTGGCATACCTACAGAATCTTGTGTACTTCCTTCTTAATAGAATCCAAGTGGTATTAAAGCAGAGGCACTTTCACACGATTATATAGAGATACTTTCAAAAGGTGATTAATTGTTTGTCAATTGATCTTATTTTACTAGGATTATGGTTGTCTGAGAAATTAATTATTTTATTTTAAAATAATCTTTATTTACCCATTGTACGTCAACGCTACGGTTGCGTGAACAACTATTTTTATTCTCAAAATCTTTTAAAGCTATTCAAAAAATATATTTGCTATGGAAAAGTAAATAGTATGAAGTATAATATGTATTTTTGTCAGAATGATATTTTTCATTTTTCTATTTTTTGCATAATTTAAAAAAAAAGAGAGAATTTTTGATTTTCCGACTATCTCAAGCAAAATTAGTAAAAAGAAGGAAATAAATTCTTTTGTTTTTGAAAATACAATGAATACTTAAAGTGAACATTTTAAAAAACAGTTCATTCCAAGCCCGAAGTAAATATTTCCGTTTAAAACAATAGTTAAAAGGTTTCTTTGGAATGTTCCCTTAAAGGGAGTTTTTTGCGTCTTCGGGTAGCATTTCCTTTCTTTTATCTACAAGTGCGCTTCGATAAATAAAGAAATACGCTCCTAGGCAAAAAATGTCAAACAGCCAGTTAAATTGTTCGAAGAAAATAGGTGATTTGTAGACCACATGACTGTTAGATACGGTATTTATTAACAGTTTTAAGAGCTTTTTATATTGATTTTAAGAGCAGCAGTGTATTTCAGTGTCGCTTAAATGCGGATGTGCAATATTATTTGATAAAAAGAATTAGAACCTCTTCGAATAAAATTAGATTTAATAAAACGCATCGAGATTTTATTAAAGCAAGAAATTATATGGATGACGTTTATCCGTTTTAAAAATTAGCAAAAAAAAAAAAAAAAAAAAAAAAAAAATCCTCTGGTTTGAACTATAAGAGAAAAAAATATACACGTTTGTAGTATGAGTAAAAGAAAAATATTACTAAAACATTACAGAAGGATTTTTATAATTTCTCACAATACGAAATTGGAGGAGAATAAAATGAAGAGATATACAGAGTGTCCCAAAAGTTCTTGAAACATTTTAAAGTTCAATAAAAGATCATGCAATTGGCGTACTAGAGTGCGGTTTGTACGAAAATGTTTCTTAAGATCTGAAATTTTGCTTAAGCAAATAAAAGAAAAATAATTCAAACATTTCTCATAGGTGGCGCTGCTACTGGAATGTTATCGAGCAGGTAGAATGCTTTTATACATAACAATGGCGAAAGACGCACAATGCGTATACACATTTTTTGTTCAAACTATAGCAACTCACATTCCAGAAGTTAACAATACTTTTCTATCTTTTAATCGGTTTATCCTAACAATACTCTACTCCTTTAATTAAACTCAGGAGGGTGAGTATTGTTACGTTCTGTAATGTGGATTGCTATAGTTTAGACAAAAAACTGTACATATGCATTTTCATTCGTGCGCCATTGTTATGCATAAAGGCATTCTACCTATTCGATAACATTCCCAAAGCAGCTCCATCTACGAAAAAATTTTGGAACTATTTTTTTTTACTTGCTTAAACAAATTTTCGTCCAAACCACATTTTCGTACGCCAATTGCTTTACCTTGTATTGAATTTTAAAATGTGTCAAGGATTTTAGGGACATCCTGTATATAAAAAAGTCATATTTACAGCATCTAATTTTCAAACAGAGACTTCTATTACCAAATGGACAGGTGATATACAAAAAGAAAAAAAATAACTTATTTTCTTCAATTCCAGCTTGTTTCATATTATATTAGATGTGAGACTTATGTAGATAAATTTTTAAATATATACAGGACTATTATAAAAGAGGTAATAAAGATTATAACATTTTTTCGGTAATTTGAATATTGGGATCTGGTAATAGCAGCGTGAAAAATATTTATTATAATGAAATGAGAAATGTCAAATGAGAGATGTCTCAACTCTTATTTGTAAAATAACTGCATTATTTGAAAGAGATAATCAAGAAAATTCAAAACGTCATTTAAGAATATACATAGATATAAATAACAGTAATCGTGTTGTTGTTTTGCCTCCTACCTCACACATTGTACCGCATATCTCTCCAGTGTGTGATTGCCTTAGGCACCCCTCTATTAGAATATGTTATATTTTTTAAACGGTAACAGTTATTTAAAAAATTCAGCTATTTTATAATTGGACCATCTTTTTTATTTAAAATGATTTATAAGTTATATATATATATATATATATATAATATACTCTATTTATTTAACGTGGGTAATATTGCCTTTAATGGGTTAATGAAAGAAAAATAACAGTCAGCCATACTACTCTCACATACTTTGACATTGCTCTCCGGTTGTTTATAAATCCGGGTTAAAATAATCTCAATTTTAACACATTTTTAAACTAAATTATAGAAACAGAAAACCATAGAAAACATTGAAATCGGGCCTAATAGCACCTTGAAACTTGAAAACAAACTGAATTTTGCGTAATTCTCTCTTGGATTCATTTTGATACGCCACGCCATTTTTATTTCTATATGTTCAATAAAATTTGTTTGAAGCCGTCAGCCCTGTTTATCGAAAGTTGATTTTTAATGATAATTACGTCATTAAAGCTAGATTATTTTAATTAATATTTGCACATTCACACATGATATTTAAATTTTACGAATATGCTAAAGTGCTAATTTCGAGTTGTAGTCATATAATGAATAAATATTCTAGAGTAAATTTTCTGATATGACTCCCATTCCTCACAAAATGAATTTAATAGTTTATATTTTGCATGCGTAAAAATCATCTCAATTTAACTTCATATTTTTTCTTCAGCTCACATAAGTTAAAAAAAGATTTTATTGTAATACAGTAACCCTTTGACATATCGCGTTACTTGGGAGATAACAAAAAGTGCAATACACCGAGGGGGAGGGCGAGAAGAATGTTTATAAATAAAAAATAAAGAGCCCTAAATTAAGCTACGAGGTTTCGATTTAATACTTGTTCAAAAAGCTTGTTGGGCTTGTCGTGTTCACTGGTAAGAAAATAGCGCGAAATTTTTATCCCTGTATATGAGCTCTGTTTCGTCAGGAAAGGGCTTTACAAATGTCCAGAAGTTGCAAAGCTCTCTCTTCTAATCCTTTGTTTCTAGGGTGTAATCGAGCTGAAGGAACAAACACATCATCAAACCTCCGCTTAAAAGATTTTTTGCGTCATCCAACAGTTTTGTGAGAAATCATAGAAAACTGGAACGGTCTTCCGATTCACGTTTTTCAAAATTCTCGGTATCTTACTTTTGACAATTAAAAGCCATTTTAATTTGTGAGTTCCAGTCTTATCTGCAGTAAATAAGAGAGTAAATCTTTGTAACCTGTAGTTCCAGGTACACTTTTCACTTCCTGGGTTTTCTTTGGCAAATGTTTCCAAAATAAAGCTGATTCATCAGCATTATAAATCTGTTCATCTACGTAGCCTTCTTTTCTTTATTTATAATGCTTCTGAAGTCAACAGAATTTTTTTTATGGAACCATAATCAGCCGATTGTTTTTCTCTGAGTATTGAAAGTTGTCCTATCCCATGATTTTTCTGCCATTTTCCAATCAATTGCTGTGAATTTGTAGTTTTAAACATCTTTTATCATTTTAGCCAAAAGTTTAGTTTTGGTTTTTGATGATAGGTTCAGATAAAGGTACGCCAATGGCTCTGTGTTCCATAAACCGCAAAAAAAATCTTTGTTTATTTCATCTTCATCAATGACTCGCATTATTTTTCTCTTTAACTTGGGAATTTCATTCACGGTTTGCGAAAACTTTCGTAGTTTTACTTCATCATTTAACCATCCACGAACAGTAGCTGAAAACCGGAAATTTATCGGGGGACAACTAAAAGAGAGCAAAATAGCCGAATGCACGATATACCGAGGCGCGTTATAAAATGGGCTTACCGTACTAACTTAAAAATAATAATATTAAAATTTTAATAAAACTAAATGCGAATCAAATATTAACATGTATTTTAAAAAGAAAAATAATTTTATCTAAATTCAGTAATAACGAATAAAACTATAATATTCCGATTACATTCACGTTGTCTATCTTACTTCTTGCTGAAGAAACACTAACAAGTTTAAAATTTGAGAATAAATATTTCGAAACAGTCTGCCTTCCAAATTGAAAACGTTAAGATACACAAGGGACGCATCCTACAATATCGAATCTCGGTTGTTCGAGAGTCATCATATGCTTCAGATTTCAGTTCAAGAAATACTGTTTTGCAATACCTATTCATTCCTCTAAAGTTTAAAATTTCGTACGAGCAAAATATAACAATGCATACTTTTGTTAAATATCCCAAATTAGTACGGGAATAGAATTCTATAGATAGTTTTATTGCTTTATTTTAAGGTAGAGTATATGATAGAATTTAAGTCTAAAATTATATATGTATTATAAATTTCGTATAAATTCTAAAATAACTATTTGTGGTTATGTTAAACTGAGATTTACAATTAAGTTGTACATTTTATTTATAATTGTTCTGGAGAATTGTTTTTCTTTAAAGCTTTATTATTATATAATTATTATATACTTTCATGATCAATATAAACATGGATGAAAAATCACGCATCAGACATAGATTATAAAACCCTTTCCAACACTAGTAAAATATTATTAAAAAATATATTTTTCATATACTAATGCAATTACATATATACATATGTAGTTTAAGAAATACATAACGCAGTAAAAATCCATTTTCAGATATTACTATCCATATCCTCTTATGTGTACGAGATCTTTCGTATAGTCCTTTATGATATCTATAGAATTTAAACACGGCCCAATACTGAAAAAAATAGCTAACTTTAAAAACGCCTACCACAGCGAAAAAAAATAGTGCAATTATTGATCATAATCAGTCCTGTAGCGGAATTGTTTTGTGCGTCTGTGTAAATGACCTAAAAATGCACGAGCTCCATAGTCAATAGAGCACATGTTGTAGTGCGCCTAAGTGATTCTTTTTAATTTCATTAAGTTTTAAATATCATAACATCAATAAAATGCACCGCCAACCATTTTTGCACATATATTATAATGTAATGGTAATTTTTGTGTGGTCCTGTAAACGTACTATAAATGCTACTTACCCTATACGCTTAAAAAAACATGTTACAGTAGATAACCCAAAGCAAGTTACCTCAGTGGTACATATAAATATAATTATGTTAGAACTAACGTAACATCCATAAAGATCACCTCAGACGATTTTATACTATAGATCATAATGTAACGGAAAAAAAATTGTGTTTTCTGTAAACAATCGCTAATTGACTACGATAAGTGATAAACGATACTTAATTTTCAATACCGAAAATTCTGCATTGAATATCAATAACATCTAAAAATTCCATTGTAATCAAAGTATATTTACGAGGGTTAGAGGATGGAGAAACAGCCAGACAGACAAACTAAAATCATAAAATTTTTTCAACTATGTTGGAATGTCTTAAAAATGGAAGATGTATTTCAGATACTAAGCTAGAAAAAAATAATAAAGTTAAAAAAAAGACCTATGTAAAAATCAAAGATTAAACTGTAATTGAGGAAAAATATAATTTTCCTTAAATAGATGCAAAAAGTTTTAATACCAGAAATTTTCATCAAAACTGCGCATTATTTTCTTATTTTGGCTATGTAAGAAAAATCGTTACGATTACATTCATATAGCCTATTTTATTTCTTGTCGAAGAAACACTAACAAGTTTAAAATTTGAGAATAAATATTCCGAAACACTCCGCTCTCTAAATTGAAAACGTGAACATACACAAGGGATGCATCCCAATATCTCGTATCTCGGTTTTTCGAGAACAATCATAAGAATCGGATTTCAGTTGAAGAAATAAAGTTTTGAAAGACTTATTCTTTCTTTTAAAATTCCAAAGTCTGCTCGAATAAAATGTAAAATAAAATACGGTTATTAAATATTCCAAAATTAGTATGGGAATAGAAATCCTTGAAACAGTTTTATAATTTTTTTTAAATTTAAACATTTTATAGAAATTAATTTTATATGTGTAATGTTGGTATATTGGTAAGTAAAAATCAGGTTGTTTTCAAATTAAGTAATATATTTTATTTAAAATTATCTATAATAATAAGTAAAGAAATTTGTCTTTGGTGTGTGCGTTCTAAAGAGACCACTGCACGCAGAGCTACAAATTTTGGTGGTAACGAAACTCAATATATGTTGTAATGCAACGAGAAACTACATTTTGGATTTTTTTATATTAATTAATAATATTAATATTATTTTGTAAATTTTAGCGTTATTTCACGTTTTGAGGAGATTTTTCAACATTAGTAAAACGAATCAAGTTTCAATTTTATTGACCAATGTAGTAAATTTTGTCTTACTTTCAATAAGGTAAAGCCAGGAGAGATGACGCGGTCGGAGAGATTGCGCACATAGAGGTTCGGGGGGAAGGAATATAGTGAGAGCGCAGCGACTCCAGGTAGTTGTACAACAACCGTAGTGGAGTGTCTACTTGAAAGTGCACTTTGATTGCTTTGAGCGTTTAAGATAAAGTATTGCTATTTTGTTTTGTTTTCCCAAAGTAAGTGCTTGAAATTTCATAGCTATTCATCAGAATTTCTGTACAGTGTGAATAGTACAAAATATTTTTAACTTACACGATTTCTCATAAGCTACTAATCAAGACTAACAATGTGAACATCAACGGTTCGTTTTAGTAGCGGTTTTGTTAAAATAAAAAGCAGCACAATCTCTCCTACCGAAATTGCAGAGTTTGCGCATCTGCTACTTAGGAGATATGGCGCATTGTTCCCATAAGTTTATATGCTAGGAGAGATTACGCAGCTTATTGGTAAATTTGCATAAAAGAATGAAAAATGAAAACGGACTAATTTTAAGTTAAACGTGTTATTAAGTTACATAATTTTATTTTGTAATCTTATCTGGACTTGCTTTTTCTGATTCTATAATTTTTTTTTCCTTTAGTTAAAATTTTTTAATCGTTTTTAAAACTATTTCCTTTTTCTGATTCGTTACGCACATTAGGTTGAAATATTCACTCCAAATACATTAACATTTGTTCACAAAAACCTTACAGCAATGTCATTTATGTGTAATTATTATTGTTAACAATTTAATTGTAGTTATTATTAGTAACAAGCTCTCCTACCCATGTGCGCAATCACACCAACCCTGTAAGGATAGATTGTGCAAAATAACTTTCTTGGTTTTATTACAACTGTTCTATTAAATTGCAACATAACAACAAAATAGCAATGGATATGTGTAAAAAACAAATGAAGTAAAAATTATTCATAGATAGTTTAGCAAAAAAATAATGTTTAGATTTTTTATTGCTATTATTTTGAATTGTGCGCAGACTATCCTAGCTTTACCTTACAGTTTATTCGGAATTCGTTTATTGAATTTCTCACGAATTTGTTTATGCGAATTTTAGAGTTTTTCGCATTTAGATTCGACTTTTTGACATTGGTAAAAGGATTTCTGTTTGTAACTTTTAGACTAATATAGTAAATTTTGTTCTCAATACTATTTGAATTCCAGTGAATTTTAATGTGATTTTCAATGCGATTTTCAGCGTTTTTTCGTTTACCACGGGATTTTTTTAAATTAGAAAAATGAATTTGGTTCCAAACATTTAGACTAATATAATAAATGTTCTCCTTTAGAATTTTGGAATTTTAGCGATTTTTAATGCAAATTTCAATGCGATTTTAGCATTTCTCTTGTTTCAAGGCGATTTTCCTACCTTTTCTATTCAGAAAAGAATCCAGGTCTAATCTATATTGTAAATCTAATCCTATATAATAAATTTAGTCAAATTGTCAATAAAGTTTACTCGGAATTCATACAGTGATTTTTCAATTTTTTGCAAATTTTGTATGTGATATTTTGAGATTTTTCGCATTTTGTGGCGGTTTTCTAACATTGTTAAAAGAAATTCGATTTAAAACTTTCCGTTTAATATAGTTAATTTGATCCTCTATAATTTTTATATTTTAGCAATCTTTAAAGCCATCGTTAGCAATTTTTTTCCTTCCGTAGCGATTTTTGACATTCGGAAAAGGAATTTGGTTTCAAACTTTCAGACTATTACAGTAAATTTTGTCCCCCACGTTTTATCAATTTTAGCGAGTTTTTATGCGATTTTTAGCGTTTTTTCGAGTACTGTGACGAATTTTGACATTCGGAAAAGGAATTTGGTTTCCAGCTTTTAGGCTAATATAGGAAATTGTATCCTCCTGGATTTTTTAATTTTAGCGATTTTTAATGCGATTTTTTGTATGCGCAAAGGAATTTGGTTTCGAATTTTCAGCGTAAATATAGTAATTTTCTTCTCCGCGATTATATAATTTCAGCAATTTTTAAAGCGATAGTTTGCTGCTTTTATGGTTCTACTGCGATTTTCTGACTTTCTGAAAAGGCATTTGGCTTCAAACTTTTAACATAAATTTTGTTTTGGGCGAGTTTGGAAATTTAACGGTTTTAAATTGACTGAGATCATTTTTCGCGCTTCAAGACTATTTTTCGAGATTCACAAAATAAATTTGGCTTAAAAATTTTAGGCCACTACAATAAATTTTGTTATCTGTTAATTTTAGTGTTTTTATTTTATTTATTTATTTTTATTGCGTTTCGGCGCGATTTTTTGTGATTCGTATAAGGAATTTGGTTTTAAACATTGAGCCAATTTTAGGAAATTTTGTACCCCACGATTTTTAATCGATTTTCAATGTGATTTTCAGTGTTCTCAGCAACTTTCGATATTTTAGCGATTTTCAATACGTTTATCTATACGATTTTTAATGTAATCGGCGAATCGGTTATTTTAGCGATTTTCAATGCCATTTCCAGCGTTTTTTCTGCTATCCGCTGCGACTTTTTGACATTCAAAAACAGAATTCAGCTTCAAAATTTTAGACTATATACTAAATTTTGTCCTCTGCGATTCTTAGCCTTTTTGTGATTTTCAATGCGCTTTGTACCGTTTAAGGACGCTTCGCGGCGATTTTTTGACATTCTTAAAGGTAGTCGGTTTCCAATATTTTGATTATCTAGTTCATTTTGTCATCCGCGAGTTTCAATACGGTTATTAAATTTTTTTTGAGTTTTGCACCTATCTTTCAACTTTCGTGAACCAACAATGTTTTAGCCCGCTGTAGTAAACTTTGCAATTTTTCAGCTTTTAGCCATTTTTAGATGATCTTTTTTTTTTTATCTTTTTGCAATTCGGGTCCATTTTAGCGCATTAAAAAAATTCCTCCTGTTTTAATGTTTCAGCCCAAAATTTGAAACTACATATAGTAAATTCTGTAATTTTCACATAGTAAATTCCTTCCTCTTTTCAATAAAGTTTATTTAGAATTCGTACAGTATTTTTTGAATTTTTGCAAAATTTTGCAAAAGTTATGCATTAATTTCATTCACAGATTTTTTGACAGTCACATAAGAAATCCTATTTTAATAGTCCTATATAATAAATCTTGTCCTCTGGGAGTTTTTATATTTTAGCGTTTGTTCGCGATTCTTTGCGATTTTTCCATATTAGCAAAAGGAATCCGGTTTCAATCTTCTATCCCAAAATAGTAAATATTATTATTTTTTCAATAAAGTATATTCGGACTTCGTGCAACGATTTTTATATTTTTCGTGATTTTTCTTTTTGATTTTTGCGTATCGTGCTATTTTTTTATGGGACCGGGCAACGTCGGGCTGATTATATACAATATAATACTGTATATACAATAAAAGTGTTAACAGTCATAAGTATAAACAAATACTGACATTTAATTGGGGAAATATATACATTTTCTATGTTACAATTTTAACTAATTTCAAATGTGTTATGAAACAGACTGGGAAATATCAATGTTTCATGGAATGTGTTGATGGAAAATTCTAATATATTTTTTTCTTTCAAAAATCGCTGAAATACAGGATTTATCCTTTTAACACACAAAAAAGGACTCATGAACTAACGATAAACTTCATAAGGTCAAGATCGTTAAGGTCAAGATGAACCAACGACAAACTTTAATTTATCAATAATGTTACCAAGTTGAATATTGAAAATAACGGGACAGAGATGTAGCAAAAATCGTGACTACCATTTCTAAATCTGACACAAAAATATAAAAGTTTTTTCTCATTGTACTAAATATATGTAAATTAAACAAACTCTTAGCTAAACATTGACAAGCATTTTGATCTATAAATCCCTTATAATGATTAAAAATATTTAGTTCTAATAGACCGGAAGGCAACTTCACATTATTTTCAACCAATTTTTGCGTCTACGACTTTGGTATACAGGATAAATTAGACGTATAGATAACGAAAGGGGGAAATTGAAATATTTGTGCATGAACTTAATCATACATCATACTTCCAATATTTCAGAAAACAAATGTCTTTTTGAAAAATATGCCATAAGAATTATAAACTAAAATATACAGCATCTGTATAAGCTAAAATATTTTAGTGATATTTTATAATTTTTCAATCTTTTAAGAATTTATCACAGATAAAGAAATAGCCTGGTACAAATTAAAATTTTAAAAAATTGCATAATGAGGAATGCAGGATATTTGGCGTCCCCCACAATTGGTTTCTGCAATACTATTTAGCAACGTGCTCTTTATGAATTAATTATATCAATGTAATTATCTCTTTATGAATCTAATAATTCTTGTTTTAAATAAATAAACAGTTTCCATCACTTCAGAACTTTCTTGTAGGCTGGTGGAAAAGTTTTTTTAAATAGTTTACAAGATAAAATTTGAAATATACGGTCTCAAAATTAAGATTATTGTTATGCCTTGCATGTAAAATTTATTTACAAGGATAAATCAAATACAAAAAAAAGACCATTTTTAATAGATTATTATAAAAATATAATTTAATAAAATTATAACAAACGTATTTTTTACTTGATAGCTTTATTTAATATTTTGATAGTTTCTTATTCTATTTCTTCTTAACAAAGGGTATTAAAACATGTATGAAGCCAAAAGTACTAAAAATGTTTCGCTTTTTTGTCTTAGAATAATCTATTTGTTCCTAACGCTTTTCTAAATGCATAAAAACACTATATATAAAACGTATATATATATATACGTTTACAATTTACATTAAAATAATTTTCTTTTGCATTCACTATTAATAAAAAAAATACTTTTATGAAAGCTAAATAGTATTTGTAAATTGTCTCATAAATATTTATAGCATTCTAATGTTTAATTATCTTTAGAAACCACTTCGAAGTTCGTTTCAAATAAATTCTAAAAATTACATAACAAAAAATTCTTTTCTAGATATTTTCAACACATTAACGCATTAATTTCTTTATCATTACAAAAGAAAGATTAAAAACAAAACTTCCGAAAACAGTCGCAGTAAATTCTTTAAGCTATTATTGTTACATCCTTTACAATCATTAAGCGACAAATCAGACTTTTTTGTATTGTTATTTTTTTTCTTAGCAAATAATAAAAGAATCGATTATTACGTTAAATGAATAAAATGCTCACTGTTATCGTGGTCGTAACAGCATAATACTATTGATTACAAATATTGTTCATCGAATTTTTTTCACACATTTTTTATCGGATACTAAAAAGAATAAATGAAAACAACTTTTTCTTCTCCCGAAATGTTTTCTTTTATTGTCTCCTTTAATAGCTTTTAAATTGAGCTTTTACAATAGAATAATAAAAGCGCTTTTTAGTCATATTTCTAAAAAAAATCCGACATAAACTTATTGAACTTTTTAAAATTGAACTTTTTAAAAAATTAAATAAACACAACAAATTATAAAATTCCATTGTCATGTATTTTTAAGATGAATTTAAATATTTCGAATACACTCAAATGGAATCTGTAAAACATAATAAATATACTTTTATTGAAAAAGAAAAGTTATTTGATAATATTAGTCGATCTAAATCATAGCTTTAGTTATTAAATTATTATAAGAGACTTCTAATCCAACTACCTGTATATAAAGAACGGTATGTTTTAACCAGAAAATATATCATCAAAGAAAAGATAAGCAGAATATTATTTATTTCAAATATGTAAACTCTATTTTTTTTCTTTTTTTTATCGAATATTAAAAACAAAATGAATGAAAATATTGTTTCGCCTTTCGAGTAATGGTACAAAATCTCGACGGACAATTTTTCGTTGTACAAAATCTCGTGCACACAAATTATCATGCGGACGAAATCTCTCGGAATGCAAAAAATTGCCAGTATAATATCTTGTCTAAACAGGTGCATGGTATAAAGAAAAATACGAATAATTGTTAAATTTGTGTTTATAAACAAAATACGTTTGAATCCTCATGTTCATACTGTATGAGAAACATTAAGTAAAAATACTATTATTTGAATTGTTATATTAAACTGATTTATTAATTATTTTCTGTAAATAAAGTAAAAGATTTATATCTTTTAAGTTTCGTTTCATGGTTTAGTTACTATTCATTTCAATTTATTTCCAGATCTGAAACAAAAAATTCCTCCAAAATTATAAAAGGACTTATGAGAGCATAAACCACGCGTATTTTACAGCTGAAAACTTAAGATAATTTTTTGAATGTTAGAAGGTCAAGAAAATTGCCTTAATGAGAAACACCGAGCATTTTCTTTTAAATAAACATGTGTATGTACATTTCTCATTAGAAGTGGTGTGATATAAAAAATAAATTCACTCTACGGACATTGGTAAAAATGTCTTATTTCAGCTCCAATAAAAAACAACTTGTTCCAGTATTATTTTCTCTAATTCGGATTAGTTAGCAAGACATAAATGGCTGCTAAAATATTTTAGTCAGCATCACACAATGTATGATGCATTCTAGATAAATTTTCTAAATTAATTTCAAAATAAAAATTATTATAATTAAAATGTCTCTAAGTGTATTGTTTCCAGATCTTAATTCTTAATGTAAATGGCTTATTTTATGAAAAAAAAACAATATTTGCATTCTAAGATCCCAAATTTCCGTAATTTATTACATATACATAGAAATAAATTTTAAGTTTTATTAGAAAGAGCTACTGCTTAAATTTTACAAAAGCGCAAAAAATCGGTTATAAGCACTATTAATGTTTTTAAGGCTATTATTTTATTATAAATACAAAAAAATTGTCACCTTTGGCGTGCAAGTAACCCTAATATACGGTATATTTTGTATTCAAATATGCAGGAAGTATTCGTAATTTTACATTTCATTCTCAATGGGAATAAGTTGGAAAGATGAATTACCACAATTATATGTGATGATTTAATTATAAGAAATATTATAAAATTGCAAAAATATAAACTTGCGAAATAAGTAAACATAAAATACGAATTTTCTCCAATTTATATTAAATATCTGCCAAATAAAAACAATTTTTTTAAGAATTTAAGATTTTTTTTCTTTCAGTTTACTACACCATAAAATAAATGCTTATATAATGTCTGTGTTCTAAACACATTTCTTTGCTATTGAAAATTGAAATACAAGAGGAATTTAATATCGCTGATCAGGATTCATAAACAAAAATAAATAAATAGATAACTTCACAAAATTTTATTTGGAAATTTGTTATACCAAAACTTTATGAAATCGCTATGGATTAATTAAATGTCATGGGCCCCTTCCCCGCATAATTTAGAGTTTGTTTCTTGTATAAATAGCCAGGAGAGAAAAATTAATATCAGAATAAAGAAATGCTCCTTCACTGAAGCATAAAATCTCAATCCCCCAAAGATAAGCATTTGAAACAAATATTCTTTTCATATACCATAAATTAATATTGTTATTTTTTTTTATTAATTTCATAAGAAATTTCAACTGCATGTATAGTTAGATTGAACATATAATAAATGATTTATTTGTATTAAATAAATCTTCAATACTGTAATAATAACATATATTAAATAATACTGTAAAAAATGCTTCTTCACTGAAGCATAAAATCTCAATCCCCCAAAGATAAACATTTGAAACAAACATTCTTTTCATATCCAATAAATTAATATTGTTATTTTTTATTAATTTCCGAAGAAATTTCAACTGAATGTACACTTAGATTGAATATATAATAAATTATTTATTTGTATTAAATAAATCATTAAATTATTCTTCCTAAACGATAAACTAAATCATAAACCTATCAAATCTACAATTACTACAGTAAAGCTTTACAAATATATTACATTATATCTTACAAAATTATCTTACATGTATTCAGATCTTTTACTAATTATGACATGCTTACCTTATTTTAAAAATAGTATATATAGTTAACACAAACATACAATTAAAATATACAGTTACAAACACAAATTTATAATAAAATAAAATTTATGGCATACAATTTATATTAAGCATATACGGTGTAATTTGATTTTTTTAATATATTAAGTTTAATTTACTTTTCTAAATCAGAATCAAAACTTAAAACTACCAAATGAAGATATACGACAAAAATGCCCGACAGTCATTAGAGAATAGAAACATTATCATATGTGTATATTATATATATATATATATATATATATATATTAAATACACATATTCTTATAGAGGACTTATACAGGGCACCATGTACACTACCGCCCCCTCCCAAAATAAATCCGAAAGATGGTTATAAATTCAGTTCTAAATATTTCAAAATATCCGAAAAATACTGTTTTAATTTGCATGACGTTCTTTATTATCATAATAGGTTTTATATGTCAAAAGGAACCGCCTATATGTAAAAAGTTGAAACAACTTTGATTCTTCAAATGATAACATCCACGTTTGAAACGGTTTTGGGGCTCATTCGAACAAGGGATCACGAAAAAAGGTATAGCCTATACATGAGGTTGATGCAAAAGTTCTGTCGTTTTTTTAGTAATTTTAATACCGGTAAAATTTTAATACCTGGTAATTTTATTATATCTGTTTGCTTTGACCTGATAAGTAAAATTATCAAGTATTAAAATTTTACGGGTATTAAAGGTATTAAAGAAAGACAGATCTTTTGCATCAACCTAATACATTCACTTAAATCTTCATATAACTAGAAGAGATCGGGGTGTGAAGAAGCTAATGTGTAGATGCTAAAGCCAGCTGACAGTCTTTTATTTAACTCCAAAAAAATCCCCCAATAGAAATATCTGTTTCTTAATTAGATGCAGGGAATAAACTTTTAACAAATACATTTCAGATATTTTTTTAATTCTAAAACACGAAAATAATTTATAAATTCATAGTAAAAGAAATGAATTATGACTTACATTTATGTTTACATAAAACGGAATGCAATCAACAAAAAAATATGTGTGTAAGTTTAGAAATCGTTTCAATCATTAGTATTAGATACAGAGACATGTTCAAAATTTCACAAATACCCTAATGGTATCTTTTCTGCCACAAAGAAATAGACAAAGTTTCCATAGAAAAAAAAATCTTCTACAGTCAACAAATAATAATAAAAAATACTGAATATTCTATCTTTTAAAATACGTTTAATTTTTTGTTCAGATTTTGTCTTTAATTTTTCAATTGAAAAATGTATGTTGCCCTGTACTTCTCTTAAAATGATCTTAATTTTATTTTTCAAAAATTATGCCGCAACCCCTAGCACATTTTCTTTGATAAATCTATGCATATTTAACAAAAAATATATTAAGCGCGCTGTTTTACGGTCTGGTCTGATACTAAGAACTGATATATGGCATCCAAATTGTGTGTTACTATTTGAAATTCAAAGTTGGTGCAATTTTTGTTATACCAACCTTTAAAAAAATTAAACTCCATTTTGTTATAACATACTTCTGAGGAATTAAAAATTTTCGCTTATTTTTGCAATTATTGAATCTATAGCCATCTTCTTTTTTGGAGGGGATACTACACATCTATAATAAAAATTGTGGAACATTGTTTGGTTTAAATAAAATTATATAGAACGTTTGAATTGCAATTGTCGTGAGCGTAAGAGCGCTCTTCTGCCAAAATAGCTGCGCCGAGTTCGGCTAAAATTGCATTTAATCTGCACTTATGTCCATTTCTTTATGTCTGTCCTCATCTGTATGATTGACAAAGACTTATAAGTGGGCATATTTGTCAAACAAATAAATCTCACGCATTTTTCCAATTAAATAAATAAATTAAATGATCATCTGAACTTCGCTGACATCTAGAAACTATAATTTAATAAAATAAAATGCGCATCAGATTATTTATATCTTATTCTACGTTAAATTTCCTGATATAATTTATCTTAATCCGTGTAAAATTCTGTGTAAGATAAGAGACGACAGGGAGTACTTTTATCTAGAAATTCCACACACGCCCCCTATCGATTTGCTACATTGTGTTTTGTATAGGGTGACAAAATTGCTTCGCAGGCGTCTGGAATAATGAATTTCACGGAGATCATTAACCAACTTCAGAGTAAAGTAAATGAGGCTCGACGTTAAGGTATTTATAGGAGCATTTTTATTATATTCGATGCATAGCAGAGTTTAAAGGAAAATCAGTAGGAATTTTCTCATTTATTCTTTAGTTGTATGATCAAGTGTCGAAATAGATATTGTTTATAATATTTGTAGTGATAAAAAAGTATCCGGATTGTTTCACTTTAAATATAGTAGATACCGTCTGCAAACTTTTATAAACCATTTTTACGACTTCTATAAACTTCTGGCAACGGTCTGGAATTTATTTCATTTTATCGTCTGGATATAAATTTGTGTTCAATGAGGTAAGAATTTTCACTGTGTTGATTTTTCAGAATGGCGAATGTTATTGAACAAAGACCATGCATTAATTTTGTTTTCGCAATGCAATTTCTGCTAAAAACCATTTCAAATCTATGACTATAAGAATATTTTATAGTTGCAAATGAAATCTGAAACAAATTAAAAAAAATACAGATTTCTTCAAAATGATGCAATTTCGGTTCTTTGTATTTTATTCACTAACGCTTGAAATAAGATCTTATTTCACACGTACTATGTGATGTACAACTCCAAACATAAGCAGCAATCGCAATCAAATCATGCGTATGCTCACCTTATTTTTGAAACCGAAATTTGTTATCAAACTTTCGATTTTGTTTGCAGTATAATGAAAAATTATAGATCCTATTATTGATGCGTGATGTATGTTTTAATGCTAAATATCGATATATTAGTCAATATTCTATTATGAGATTTCATGTTCTGAATTTTTATTCAGTTTCTGTCACTGTAATAGTTATTATCGTTATTTTATAAATTCTCAGTAAATCTGATTAACCCCTTCGGCCCTGACGTCCTACTAATAGCACATATCTTTTATTGAGTATTATTTTGTCTTAAACATTATTTTTATTAATTCCAGCACCTAATAGTGATAGTATGAATCTCTACATTTCCTATTATGACTTCACTTATGTTTAGCATTTAATAATAATAATAATAATAATAATAATTTTCATAATTATTAGCAAGCCGTTGGCATTTTTTTAATTAAAACATACGTTTCACTCTTTAAATTAAAATTTGGGAATTCTTTTCCGAATTGGTAATTTGTGATAAAAGATAAAAAATATTACTAAATTTTTATGCTTATTTAATTTAGTTGTAATACGACATTTTCCAAACGTCTTCAAAAATTCTTCCTTAGACTATTATTATATGAAAAACACGCAAAATAACTACATTTGTGAGGTTTTGGTAAATAACGCATTCGTTAACTTTCATTAAACCCTAACTTCTGTGATTCTGATAGCTATTTTTAATTTTGTTAGCATAACAGAAATTTTTTCTCAAAATTGAAAAAAAAAATCAGGGCCGAAGAGGTTAAGACAAAAAACACGTTTGTATACGTATATATATATATATATATATATATATATATATATATATATATAATTATAATATCTATGAATTTCAAAAAACATATCAAGTTCTATTCTACTTAAATCTCCAAAGAGATAATCAATTATACTGTGTATACAGAATACCACATAGCTAATAATTAACATGTGCAAACATAATATTACCATAGCTGATGCTTCAATGGTAATTGGCCAAATTTTACTCATACCAAAAGAATATTGAAAAAAGAAATAGAGATAAATGGGAAAAAAAAATTATAAATTGGAGTTGCAATTAAGTAAACACAAATGGATTAACAAATTAAATATGAACCATACACAATGGAAAATTGGACCACATGAGAATTAAATATGAATTGGACATGGAAAAACACATGCACATGTACTCATCAGCCTGGATGCACCCACATGTGTTTTAAATAATAATTCAGTGTTTCATAATTCTACTGGCATAATGCTAAGATCAGTAGAATCATCCAGGTACACTGAATTATTACCAGACAACAATTGGAAATATTAAAATTTGGAAATATTTAAATAGGAAATAAAAAACCATTAAGAAAATACAATATATTTCACTCACATCGATTATCCAAAAAACTGTAATTAACACCTCACTAAATTACCACGAGATAACAGTTTTGAAATAATAAAATTGGAAATATGAACGCGTAAAGTGTAGATAAAATATTTTACTCACAATAATTATACAGAATCCTTAAAATGTCACAACGTCTACATAATATTCACATCCACATGGCAATGCATTATATATATATATATATATATACATATCCCATTTTGTGTTCATGTACCGGGCCTACCATAATGAAAGGGGAGGGGAGTTCGGTGGGGGAAATCCACACTCTAACGAGATTAAAACACAAGTTTTGTGTTACGTTGGGTCCCAAAACCGTTTGCAGCTTTGCCCGCACCTATATAAATAGAAGGAACTCCAAATGAATTAAAAATGTTTTGATTTATCACTGAAAATAATTTAGAATTCCAAACATTTTCGTGCATGCGCTTTTGAAGGGAAAATCGGTCCTTGACTGGCCACTGAAAGACACAGAATATAATATTTTGCAACAAGAGCCAATAATGACCGCCAGACAAAGGGATACCCCAGGTGAAGAAGCTCCGTGGTTGGTTGTCGAACCAATTTTAAACGGCAAATCGGACTTCATTATCGTCGGCGATTCGCCGTCCCTTCACAAGTTTCTTCAGTGAACCGAACATGTGGTAGTCACACGGCGAGAGGTCTGGGCTGTAAGGGGGATGTTCGAGAACCACCCAGCGGAATTGCCCCCTTACGAAAATCCCTACACCGTCGGAATACCGATCTGCGTGACATACACTCCGTGCCATACACATTTTGCATTCGACGATAGGTTCTACTAACACTCACATTTTCTGCTGTTAAAAATTGCACGACCGCGCGTTGACACCGCTTGGAGGCATCCATCATGCGAACGATGGCTTTTAACGTGCTCCCACGCTATCACATTCGCAGCTGGCGGTATCTGACGATATCGCATGCATTTCCAGCACTCTGCGCATTCTATAGGAGCACGCGCAGTCATCTTTCTCTTCAAATGGCGGAGCAATGGCACTTTCATTTGGGCGAAACTTATATTTCCACACTAAAATTCTTCCTTTTAAAGTGTGATACAAAGAAAAGAAATATTTTCTATAACCAAAATTGAATCACACAGTTAAGCGCTTAGGCTAAAAATAGTTTCAACGGCATTAGAGCTTATTTAACTTCAATGCTCTGCGGATGTAAGAAAAAAAAGAGAAAGCAAGAAACTTTCGCGTTCATAGGTTCTTCGCCGTAATAATACGCCCACACTCATTTTTACATTTCTCTCACGCATTTTGATCTGTAGATGTACGTTTGTATTCTAAATTTAGCATTCGCTCGGTCTAATAGATCTAACGAATTTTCATATGCCTCACATATACTATTACCTTATTTTGTAATGTTCGATTAGTTAAATGTTATCTCTCACTCATCCCAAAACCACAAACACTTCTATAACCCTAACCAATGCAGGCAAACCAGCATACCAATTGAGAATTTAATTACGCCAATCCTTTTGTTTTCATTCTTTACCGCCAAATTCTTCGCGAGTATGGGATTTTGTCGCCAAACACTGTTCTCGAAATTTGATTAGATCACTCACTTACATCCCAGCGACCTAGCTGAAAAGGCATGTGCCCCTCAGCTTGTCGTTTTTTTATTTGCATTAATTCCTGGGTATTGCACCAAATCCACTCTACAAAGCACCTTATTATACACTCTACAAAGCACCATTACTTATATAGACCACAAAATTTGGATTGTTTTAAAATATATATACTATTATTTACATAAATAAGTTACTATTTTCCACGGTGAAATAAATTAAATTATGTTACAAAAATATAAAATTATTATACGCTATTTTAATAATTTTTCTATTATAATAATAATATTTAAAAATATGTGTATTTTTGTAATAACGGGATTTTAAACTTTTGAATTTTTTAACTCTTGGATTCTTGTGTTTCTAATTAGAATAACTGTCTACGTACTAAAAAATAAATTCTGGGAAGATATTGAATTGCTAAAAATAGTTATTACGTAAGCAGTAAATACAAAACCAAGAATCCGAAATTTTAAACAAGTGGGTAAGTGTGAGTGAAGATCACACAAAGTATTTCGTTTAATATTCCTTTCAAAACAATTTATACTTTAATTAATAAATCCAAATAAATTTCATTTTCTATTCATTGAAGTTAAGGTCAAACCGGCCAGTCTATATTATGAATTGGCATGCATACTTGCATGACTATGCGACTGGAAACATTTGGCGGGATTTCTGGTAATCTACGTCTTATTACCTGGACTACAATACGCCATTAGTCCTATTCGTTTATGACGTAACTCAATTATGATGCTGTAGTGTCTATGACTGGCGTGATATATTATTATGCTCGTCTCAATGTTAGATATTGAATCCCTTGATATCTGACGCTAACTGTCTATTGGGATATCATATATACAGTGGTGGCCAAAAGTTTGGACATTTTTTGAAAGTTTCATGTTTTTCAAATTTTTGTGCTTGTAGAACATATTAATTTTCACTTAAATACAAACGTTTATATATCAGATTGAAGGTAATTTAATGTAAAATTTTACAATAAAAACAGTATTACAGTATCTGTATCACAAAAAAAGTTATGTTCATTTTAGTAGAACAAACAAACACAAATCGTTTTGAATAAGGACGTGTTTTGTAATAAAAGCGTACTAGTCAATTGCAAACACTGTTCTGAGGACCAATCAAATGTCCGTAACTATAGTTTAGGTTATCTGGATGGTAAAAGAGTTATTGCTGTGGAAATATTTTGCGGAATGATGCATACTAGTACAATTAAATAGAGTATTGCTGTTTTTGAATATTTAAAGTCCTTTTTTAATTAAACTAATTTTAAACAATGTCATCAACAAGAAGAACTAATTGGACGTCTACAAAAATAAGTCGAATTGTCATATTGAGAGAAAATGGCCTCTCTTATGCTGAAATTCCAAGACAAGTTGGTGGTTCAGTGACTTGTTCTGGTGTATGAAAGTTCTGTTTACGTTATGAAAAAACGAAATCAGTGGAAAATAAGGCCAAATCAGGCCGAAAAAAATGCACAAGTGCTACTGCCGATAGAAAAATTAAACGGCTATGCCTTCAAGATTGAAAAATTTCATCAAATGTCATTAGATGTGAAATGAATGCAGCGGGTATTGCAGTAAGATCAAGAACAATAAGAAGAAGGTTATCAGGATTTGGACTACAAGGTAGAATTCCAAGGAAAAAACCATATTTAAATCAAAAGCAACGCAAAAAACAAGTTAAGTGGGCAAAAGAACACATTAAATGGTCAGAAAATCAATGGAAGCAAGTAATCTGGAGCGATGAGAGTAAAATATCGCTCTTTGGTAGTGATGGTAGAAAATACGTGAGATGTAGAGTAGGAGAAGCACTTCATCCTGATTGCATTGAAGCAACTACAAAAACCCCAAAAAATGTCATGATTTGGACATGTATGTCTGCAGATGGTGTGGGCCGAATTCAAGTGATTGATGGCATCCGGAATGCCAAAAAATACATCGAAACTGTCCTGGAACCAAAATTGATACCTTCCATCAGGGATCACTTCCCCAACAACGTACCATTTATTTTTCAGCAGGATTCAGCTCCATGCCACACAGCAAAAGTATGCAAAGCATGGTTTCAAAATAAAGGCATAGATATATTACCATGGCCAGAAAACAGCCCTGATCTCAATCCAATTGAAAATTTGTGGCGACGTTTGAAAATTCTTGTACGAAAAAAACGTCCATCCAATAAAAGACAACTTATTGAAGCTATAATTGATTCTTGGCACCATGTGATTACAAAAGATGAACTCCAAACACTCGTTCACTCGATGAAAAGACGCTGTGAAGCTGTCTTAAAAATAAGGGTTATCCTACTAAGTATTGATTGTGTAAGTATCACTTTAAAAAAATGCAAATCTAAGATAGATCTTACTATTAGTTGCATAACTTTTTTTGTAATACAGATATTGTAATGCTGTTTTTATTATTAAATTCTACATTAAATTACCTTCAATTTTATATATAAACGTTTGTATTTAAGTGAAAACTAATATATTCTACAAACACAAAAATTTGAAAAACATGAAACTTTCTAAAAATGTCCACACTTTTGGCCACCAATGTATATACATATAATTACTACTTCTTTGTGGTCGCATGCATTAATCATTTGATTACGACCTGGAACATCAGCATACATTTCAATAGACTATCTTTATTCTATTCGTACCACGTTTTCAGAAATTATCTATGCCACACACTTATAATAGGATATTTGCAAGATAAATCTACCAGAAAGAATAATTTTTGAAAATTGTGAAGAGACAGAATATAAAAATAGTCGCCATACTGACTCGTAATAAAAATGTTAAATGGCGTGACAAAATTTCAAATTAACTTAAATTATGAAATAATTTTCAATAAGCTTGGACTATCTCAATCATTTGTACTGCCTACGTGCCTATCTAAATCTAGACCATAACTAAACATAATTAATGAAGCAGCAGGATATTTATGTCATGTTTAATGCTAACATTCTTGTTATAACATAAATTAATACATGTCTTTTTTGTAAGATAAGGGATGAAAAGTCTGCATACTTATCATTACGCTTCATATTGATTTTCTAAATTGGTGTTCAGATTCAGGTGGCAGAATTGTTAATGAATTTCTTGTAGATCATTAATTAACTTCAGATAAGAGTAAATTAGATGCAATGATTCTTTATAATTGAACTTTATTTAACATTAAATTACATAACATTGTAATTAAGTGTCCAAGTTCTCCATCTTTTATATTTATTTTAAGTTATTCTGCTTAAGAATATGTCATGTGATGTATGAATATAAATTAAACAGCACCTTGTTTGAAGATTATTAGGGTATTTTTAGCGCCATTTCCATAAGGCAATATTTCCATTGTATACTTAATTTCAATAACTAGAAAAAAATTTCATTTTTAAAAGCACGTCATATGATTTTCTGTGAGAATATTTAATGGGAAGCAAATACAGTGTGTTTCACGAAGGACCCCTAATTTTGAAAATAAATAACTTGGAAACGGTGATAGATAGAAGCATGAAACCAGTGATATGTTTATTGAAACAACCGCAAAAATCTCATACAGAAACATCAAAGTTTCAGTAATAAATTGCGCCGATAGATGTCGCTGCAGGTGGCATAACCATAAGTAGGCTGTATCAAATCAAAGACTATACAAAATGTGCAAGTTTTTTCACAGCACACATATCGCAAACAAAGAATGAAATTGCCAGTGACACTCTGTAGTATGTCACTGGAAATCAACACACATGTTAGACAAATAGCCTCCTCTAGCTCATCGAGTGTTAAAGGATTGTTGCGGTAAACAATGCCCTTCAGTGTCAATTCTTGAATTTTTTTTCAGTATATGCTAATAACGATCACGTTTCCATGACGAATCTTCGACGACTGTCGTTCTTGGTGTCTGAGCTCTCTTTTTTATAGGGATCCGTAATGTTGTTTGCAGCGCCATCTATCGACACTATTTTTAACGAAAATTTTGATGTTCTGTATCAGATTCTTACGGTTTATTTAATACACATAGAACTGGTTTCATGCTTCTATCTATCACCATTTCCAATTTAATTATTTTCAAATTTAGGGGTCCTTTGTGAAACATTCTGTTATACATACATATATACAGTGTGATTCATAAATATCGAAACAATAGGCTATCTCCTTAAATATTGACCCTAGGCACATACTTCCAATTGCAAAGTTTCATCAAAAAAGGTGCAAAATTTTATGAGATAAGTTGCAACTCCAATGGGGGGTCGATTTGAAAAAATACAAAAATTAAATTTTTATACGGTCCCCGTAGGATTAAACTTCCAATTAGGAAAATTTTCCTTATCCATTCCTGAATTAAACAAAAAAACTTCCATCTTGATACCTGCAAAACTCAGAGAGATATGTCCGTTTTAATAATTCGTGAGGTTTCAAGGGATCAGACACAAATTGAAATGCGTGTAATTCAAGAAACTATGTTACTGTAAGGTGTCCAGGAAACGATTATTATTATTTTTATTTATTTATAGAGTTAGAATTCTGAATTTTTTGTGATGGTTAACCACATAATTTGTAAACAGAATTGCACCATAAGACTTCTTACAAAATTTTAAAAAATATTTTTTTTTTCCAAAAAATTCAAAGTAATTTAAAATTGTTATAACTCTAAATATTATTTGTCGAATTGAATTTTTTTTCTTTTAATTAAACAGAAAAATATAAGTTTTAATTTTGATTCAGCATTTAAAAAAATAATTAAAATATTTAAAATAGCAATAAAAAAAATAAAAGATGCAACTTATTTTAAACAAATCATATTTTCAAATTGAATTTTTTTTTTCAAATTTACCGAATTAAAAATTAAGTAAAATATTTGAAAAAGATATATTCCAAGTTTGAACCATTTATCTTTAATGGTTAAAGAATTATATCAATTTAAAGATGAGATTTTGAAAAAAAAAAAAAAAACCTATGATGCAGAAAAATGCATTTAAAGTTTTAAACAAAGATTGGTACCTAGTAGTATCCTCTTTTTCGATCGTTTGGCTCTCGGGTACAGATATTAAATGTGTTTAACGCATACCCTAGTCTCTCATATAAATCTGGTATACAGCCAAAGTTACAAAATTTATGTTTATTAGAGATGTAAATTTATTTTATGCACTTTATGTTTTAGGTCATAGATGGGTTTCGAAAACCATTTTCATGGACGATGCACTTAATTTTATTTAATTCATTATCTAGACAGGTGTCTGTGCATAATTTAGATTTCTGCACAGGCCGAAATTTGTACAAAAAAGCTCCATTTTTCTTAAGATACAATTAAGATTATTTAAAAAAATACTACATACATATTTATAAGAAAATTTTACAGTATATTTTAGATTATTATGTGTTCGCATGATAATTACATAGCTGCCAAACCTCCCAGTAATCCTCCGTAATATGTAGATTAATTTGAAACAGTTAACCACTTTTTAACCAGAAATTTATTTAATGAATCTTTGACATACTTAATTTAAAGGTTTAAAGTCGAATTTATTCAATTGAATTTCATAAAAGAGTTCGTATTAAACCTGGGTCAAATAAACACACTTATAACGGAAGATTAGTGGGAGCTTGACAAGTATTTTAAAAAATCCCTGACGGCTCGGCCTACATGGACAGGTAGATTTCAAAGACGCAGACCGCAGGGCGCCTGTTTGTTGGGAATTGCAGAAGAAATGACCTTTTTGCCATGATGCCACAGTTGGGCCGTCTACTTCGAAATCTAACTTGTTTGCAGGCGGTGCCGGCAGGAATTTTTTTTTTTGTTGTTATGAGGGTTGACCCTACAAAAAACGTGTCAATATAAAAGTTTTAGATAATATTAAGAGGATTTATAATAAATTTAAGCGGATTTGATATCTTGTGAATTGACGAAGTTATGATTTTTTTTCTTCTAAAACCCCCCTCCCCGCCCCGTGGGGTCATTTTTAGTGATATCAAAAATCTGTCATACATAAATTTTCGGCCCTTTTCCTAGAAGTAGTAATAACTTTAAACGGATTCGATACGTATCATAATTAAGAAGTTATGGGGTTTTTCAGTTTTCACAAAAAGCTCCCCCATTTCACCCCCCTGTTTCGATTTTGCCCATTAACGAACTTGACCGATATTTTATGACCCTTGATTTTATGTACCCAGTTTGGAAGAGATTTGTGCAGAATTATGTGAGTTATCGTGTCCATAAAAAATTGACATAGATAGATAAAGTTTTGAACTGAGGGGGGGGGGGGGGGTCTGGGAGTCATAATCGGCGTAGATCTGCAAAAATTCCAACTTAGGGGAGAATGTAATAGGTAGTATTTCTTACGAAATCTACCTAAAAACTACGCAATAGCAACTTTAATGATTATTTATACTCTTAGACTATTACATTCGAATAAAGATAAAAAAACAAAAACAATGTGGCTTGGAATAAATGAAAAATAGGTTTAAAAACATCATAGCGTTTGAAGCTGTATAAAAAAAGTAGTTTTTTGAAAATATTTTGTGTAATTTATTAAAATATATTTCCAATAATTCCGTTTACAGGAGTTTGATTATCGCTATTACTTTTACAACCTTTACTTACCTGTCCAACACGTCTTAAGAATAATAAAGACATGGGCCGGCACGACACAGCCAGTGGGGCGTGCCGGTTACGGGTCTGGCGCAAAGCTCGCTCTCATGCAGACCTCTAGCATATTTCTCAAGCAAGTTTAACGCAAACATCTATACGCTGTTATATTATATCTAAAAGTTAAGGCATTGTCTTAGATCGATTTTTAATGATGTGTAAATTTATGGTCGATCCCTAACTTGCATTTCAAATGAACTGATATCGCTTCGTTCAGAAGCATGATTAAGTGGTGTAAGTCACGAATTTTGGATTTTAATATCTCTGTGAATTTTGCAGATATCAAGATGGAATTTTTTTTTGTTTAATTCAGGAATGGATAGGGAAAAATTTCCTAATTGGGAATTTTATCCTACGGGGGCCGTATAAAAATTTAATTTTTGTATTTTCTCAAATAGACCCCCCATGGAGTTGCAACTTATCTCATCAAATTTTGCACTTTTTTTAATGAAACTTTGCAATTGGAAGCATGTGCCTAGGGGCAATATTTAAGGAGATAGCCTATTGTTTCGATATTTATGAATCACACTGTATATAATTAAATTAATATATGTATGTATAATGAAGTACTTTTTATACATAAATATTTTTTTGTTTCTTTGAATACATTTCACGTTTTAATGTTACAGTGGAAAACTTTTTGAGAAATAAATAAATTGTATAAGAAAATAATAGTAGAAGAATTAATAAACTGATTGAAAATCAGCATTTACCTTAACCATGTTGTTTTGAATTTTAAACCTGGAATAACAAGTTTAATGAACCACTAATAGTTAATTCGTTGAATCTATAATACCTATATATTACGGAATAAAGGAAATGAAAAACCTTAACTCTAATAAAATATTACATTAACCATTCTTTTCCCTATCGCTTTTGAAAATATATTTCCGCATGCTTCACAGGCGTCTATAAAAATGAACTTTGCGTAGGTCGTTAAAGAACTTCATAAAAGAATAAATGAGGCTTCACGTTACGGTTCTTTAAAGATATATTTTTATTAAGTCAAAGTTGAAAACACAGTTGACAGCTATATTTGAAAACTTTGAATGATTTTTTCTGACATCACTTACTTAATGATTAAGCGTAAAGCTCGATGCATTTTAGAAGCATTACATTTTTTTTCTTGACAACAAAATTAATAATAAATAATTTTAATAAGACGGTGGTATTTTGATAACAATATTGGAATTAATTTTAAAAAGTTTAAATTAGTAAGTAGCATGCCTTTTCCTTCTCAAAAATACATCGCATATATTTCTTGCAATAATAATTTCAGAGCTAAAACTCTTTTAATAATTAAAAATCCCCTTGATTTTTAAAAGCAGATCTCAAATATTTCAATAATTTTGTCACTGAAAGACGATCATTACATTTTCAGATAAAAGTGGGTCCATGGTGATAATTTATTGTGCAACAAATATGGACGATTGCGAAAATCGTAAAAAAAGGTCTTAGCCTTATAGGGAAAGAGGGTGAATTATAAAAGCGATTTTTTTGAATCGCTGTTCACGGATGTTGTGAACGCTGCGCGCATATTTCTGTTATAACTCTGATTTCAATAACACGTTTCTCGATCACTTTATTGATGTTATCGCCACTGCAACTGAAAAATTAAACACTTCAGAAATTTGTTGAGTATAATTTCTAGGGATGAAGAAAATTTTAGTGAAGACGAGGAATAATATAGCAGCAATTACAATGCATAAAGTGAAATAGACTGGAGTTAGAAAATTTATTGTGGGAAATAAGAAGAAAAGGAGTCCGTTATTGTTAGGGATAAGAAGACAATCTTGAATAAAGAGAAATTCCGGGTTAATCTGAGAATTTCGCAGTAAAATAATATTACGAAACTTCCAGGAAATACATGGTTTTCAATAGGCGTTGTTATTCGTTTGGAAATTATTAATCTTCTTATACCATCTGAACTGAAACAAATGCTATTAAAACAGACTAGAGATGTCATAGAAACGATTATAGAACGTCTGTATGTGAGAGCGATTGAGAAGGAACTGATTAGGCTGTTGAAGCATTTACTGGAATGAAAGATATTTTACCTTTTCATAAATTTGGGAACATGCAGCACTTGGAACTTTGTCTATGGAATATTTAAAATTGTATATATTTACAATTATAATTTTTTCAGTTGTATATCTTTATAATGGTACTTTCCCCTCTTTTCAGCTTTTAAACTTTTGTGTACACATTTTATGGTAGACATTTGAGGGATTCGGGGTAAGAAAGCGCTAAGCCACGTTTGTAAACTACTGCGATATATCAGTTTGAATCTTAGATCAAATACAATATTAAATCAAAATATATAACATAAAGCATTTTTGCCATTGTCGTAGTAACAGTTGAGATATTCTGAATAACAATATAGCATTACTTTAATGATATTAATATTACGTTTTTTGTAAATTAGTTATCTTCATTGGGGGCATAAACGTCTGGGGCAAAAATTAAACCTGGAACATATGCTGTCACCAAGTGACATTCGTAACAAATTATACTCAGGATATTATAATTTACAATAATAAGCAACAGATTACAATGTTAGATTTATTTATTCCAAATTGTAGCTTGACACTTTGTAGCCCCGACCCCCTCAATTATAAGAAATATCCACGTGTAACAATTGTGAAATATGCATAAACCGGTTGTTTTTTAGTGAGCCAGATGCTCAGTTATGAAAGAAAAATGAATGATTCAACGTGATTTCCAAGTATCTTATAATAACGCTAAAAATGACGGATCCATCATATATTTGTTAATTTCTTTAAAATTTTAGACACAAAAGCTATTTACTGAAAAAGACACGCTTCTAAGTTTTTATCTTTTTTTTCATTTAATTTTAACACCTAAATCAAACGTAAAGCTTTTACGATTGTCAAAACAAAACGTTCAGTTTTTGTAATGTTTCTATTTCACACGATGTAAAAAATATATTATTTTTAGTCGTGAAAGTTTAAATTCCTCTGGGAAACAACTGCTATCATATCAGCGGAAATTATTTATTTAAACAAAGAAATGTGTTTTATATATCTTTTTGAAATGAATGCTAGATTTATTTATTTTAACTGTATCATACGTCTAATCATCAACTTAAGAAGGGTTTAATTTTAGAGTTTGGAATATTAATGATTTAGGTCCGTATCATATATTTCATTTCAGATATACTTTCCAAAATTAGATCTTATTCTAAACCAAAAGGTTGCATTTAATTGAAATTCAGCCTCTCTATCTCATATTCTGTTTTAAGAGCAAAAAATCTTAAAAACTTATAATTGGTTATAAAATATTCACTTAGCAATTACGAAATATTCAACATTTGTATTTTTTAGTTTCAAATATTTCATTTTTTTTTTACAAACCGCATAATGCACAATTAAACGTTTCAAGCAATATTTTTTTATTTACTAAAACGTGTAAAAACACCTAATAATTAGTCCAGTCAAATTAGGTTTTTTTTCTGAACATAATTACGTAAGTTTTCAAACTTGGTGATATTGTTTGGGAGGGTCTACTAATGAACATACTAAAAGTCCTGATGGATGGGGTGTGAGCGCGAGGGGGGGGGGAGGTAAAAGAAGGTACCATTTTTCGGTATTTTTTAATATCTCATAATCTATAAGACTTACGGAAAAATTGCTAGTGCAAAAGATAAAGAGAATTAAATTTTCTACAAAATAGGTTATATACATTTTTCTCTGCAGTCCATAGTTAACAAGATAATCGCTTTCAAAAATCAAGAAATTAATCAAAAGTCACACCAGCGACAGAGAGCGAGTCAACCGTTTTCGACTTGTTTTTCTCCGGCTGCTTTCGGTTGGTTGGTTGTATAATATTTTTGCAGAAGTAATTAAATAAACCCTAGTACAACGCAATTGGATCGTTTGATATTTCAAAAATTACTATTTTGTAAACTAATATATTGTTTATTGAATATATTGTTTATTGAATATATTGTTATATTGAATATATTGTTTAATCCTATATCATTGTATTTTACGCATTTTTAAACTAATATATTGTTTATTGAATATATTGTTACATTGAATATATTGTTTAATCCTATATCATTGTATTTTACGCATTTTTCATTTTTGTATGTTTTATGTTACAAAAAAATGTCATTTGATAAAGTTATTGTTCAAGCTTTCATTCTTCTGACCACATCATTTATTATTTATTAATGTTCGTTTATGTTTAGGTTAAGTAGATGTAATGTAAGTGCCGTGGACCCGCTCTCTGGTGCTGGTGTGACTTTTGACAAATTTCTTCATTTTTTAATGATATTATCTCATTACCTATGGACTCTAGAGAAAAATGTATATAAGCTATTTTGTAGAGAATTTAATTGTCTTTATTTTTTGTATTGACAATTTTTCCGTAGGAGTTATAGCTTACGAGATATTAACAAAAAACCGGAAAATGGTACCTTCTTTTATCTCCCCCGCCCTCGCGCTCACCCCCTACCCATCAGGACTTTTAGTATGTTCATTAGTAGACCCTCCCAAACAATATCACCAAGTTTGAAACTTACGTAATTATGTCCCAAAATGACCCAAAATCTGCCTAATTTGACTGGACTAAATGTAAACTTCATAATAAAAAATAAACAATGTTAAGCTTCTTTATACTTTTCATTCTAAGTAATACAAAACGTAACCTTCGTAAACAATTACAAAGCATTTTCACTTGTATTATCGCATTTGAAACAAATCACAAAATCACCAATCAATAAAACTAATCTCAGAGTCAATAATTACTAAATTAATGAGCACCAGTTTACATAAGGATAGAACTTCATATGGAATTTAAATCTATATTCTAAGTTTGTGAGTTACTGCACCCACAAAATTTGTGTAACACATAGACTAACAGATACACACACTCAGAGATAGACATGTTCTAAAACAGTCAAATAATATTCAGGATCTTCTAAAACGTATAAATCCGTCAAAAAACGGAAGTCGAAAATTTTCACTAATTCAATACTTTCTTCTTTTATAGATATGTAAGAAATAACAAATTTTTCCTTTAAAATAAGCGGGTTGCAATTAGTTGAAACTCAGGCAATTCCATGCCCTGGTTTCCAAATATCACAATCTATCTTTTAACCGCATACTTATTTTATGAACTGAAACTTAAAATTTGTAAAAAAAATGTAATTCATCGAAGCTTTTTAAGTAAATAAACTAACTTCAACCTCTTTAAAATTTAATAAGTTTCCATACACTACATTTCTTTCTAAACAATAAATACAAATCACACAATAAACAATAAGGTAAGGAAAACTGACGGAGAAACCTTTTATATGCAGTTAATTAATCTCCACGTGCAGCGAACGATTGAAAAACATGTTAAAAACCAGACCCCAATTACCAATAAGTACTTCAAGTGCAAGCAGCTGAAAAACATAGTGAACAAAACCAGAGACTGTCGAAACTAACTAATTGGAGAAATACTGCAGATGTCCCTCCTTCAAAGTACAGCTGTTTGTCCCGCGCGTGTGCACAGAACTCAAATAACAATCTCCCTTCAGTTTCCAAAATGTTTCCGAGCAGTTAAGACGCTCTTGTATATATATGATGTAAATATATTTAATACAGTAGAACTCCAATTATCCGAACTCCAACTATCCGAATCGCTGATTATCCGAATCGCTTTCAGAATTTCAGAAAAAACAAATGAAGACGGAAACGTACTGCGATTCCCAAAATAATGATTCTGTTTACATGCGCTACGGTCTTTCCCGACGCGAAGACCTGGGTTTCAAATTCTAAATGATGATGAACTCATTGAAAGTGTCGAGGAAGAAGATGACCTTAATGTCTAAGTTGAAGCATAAACGGGACCATCAGTTAGTGAAGAATTTGCTTGTCTTGAAACTGCGTTGAAGTGGATGGAGCGTCAGCCCGAGTGTGACCACTAGCAACTTCTGACTGTCAAGAGGATGCGCGACTTGGCTCCCCGAAAACAGATGAAGACTGTCAAACAGCTTACTTTGACCGAGATGTTCAGCAAGTTCTTTCCAGACTTGCGCAAGTTTCTTTCAAGACTTTCATTTACAGTACGGTACGTACATACTGTATTAATGTACAGCACTTGTAAATATGCTTAGCATGTAATAGTGTTGCCTTTTCATTTAATTAATTAAAAGCTCTTTTTCTTTAAAAATATTTTTTATCTTCCATTTTCAACATACATACAGTAATTAATTAAAATATACCCCTCTTTTTTGGAAAAAATCCAATTATCCGAATTTTTGATTATCCGAATAGGGTTCGGTCCCAATTGATTCGGATAATTGGAGTTCTACTGTATAATGTAAAATTGGAGCACTTATACGCAGCCTCCAAAATGCGATTTTAAACATGTACATCTAGCCAAGAATTATATTATATTCAAAGGAAAATGAATCTTCTGTTTATTTCACACAATTGTCATTTTCTACTAATATTTCTTATTCTTCCAATATTAGTGAATCAATGGATCAGATAAATATCGCTACAACACTTTGGATTACTACTGTGGGTATATTCAGCGCATAAGGAAAATTTCAGGTAAGCTGAACAAACTCTTTAACATATCAAAAGATGAAAATGTATATTAAATTTGAAGACTGATTTAACTATTTATAAAAATAAGAAAATTTATTACGCTACCGACGGTTCCCCAACAAAGATTATGAAAGACTGATTCTGAAAAAAGAATATTATCCCAATATCAAAAACGATAATTTAACAAATTTCTAAAAATATAATAATATATAAAAGAACACTAAAGAAAAAAAGAAAAAAAAATGAATGCGATAAAAGAAAATACTCAATTTATTGAAAAACTCAATTCTACGAATTATAGTACATGGAAATTCAAGATGCAGATGTTCCTGATTAAAGAGGAACTCGACGATATTATAGTACAAGATCCACCAGCTCCACCCGACCCCGCATGGCACAAAAGAGACCGCAAGACTAGAGCTTTAATTAACTTAAGCATTGATGATTCTCAAATTGTAAATGTAAAAAACTTAGAAACTGCAAAATTAACATGGGAAGCTCTGAAAAATATACATGAGAGAAGCAATTTATCTAGTAAGCTTTACCTGTTACGAAAATTATACAGTACTAAATTAGCGGAAGGCGGAAACATGATCTCACATATCACTAATATCTTGCAAATTATAGATAAACTTAATGCCATTGGAGAAAATATTAGCGATTCACATATTTCCGCGCTATTTCTGTGTTCTCTTCCCCCCAGTTACAATACTTTGATAACTGCGTTGGAGGCGAGACCGGAAAATGAGCTCACCCCTGATTTTATCAAAAACAAATTAACGGATGAATATAATCGTAGACATGAAATGTCAGAACAATCACATAGCGGATATAACAACAATGAGAGAGCATTTAAAACAAATAGGAGATATACACACACTGAAAATAGAAGAGAACAAAAATATTGCAACAACTGTAAAATGAAAAATCATTCGACTTACGAATGCTGGCACTACAAGAGCAGAAACACGGTACAATCCGGAAATCCTCGTAACAATCAATTCAAAAATAAAAAGAATTTCTCATCTTCATTATGTTATGAAAAAAACGAAACTCATAGGGAAAACAAAGTTCCAAACGAAAGAAAATACGCAAATGATCAAACGCAAAATAAAGCATTAATCACTCAAAAAGTAGGCAAAAATAACTGGATTCTCGATTCAGGATCTACCTCGCACATTTGTAATGATAAAAGCCTATTTAGTAAATTTATTGATTATAATAAAACTTCAGTAACGATCGCGAATGGTAATAAACTGACAGCGTTAGGTTCAGGAGAAGTTTTTATAAAAACATTAACCCCCGAAGGAAAAGAAAAACTAACGAAATTACGCGAAGTGCTTTATGTCCCAGACTTAGAGTCGAACCTAATTTCGGTTAGTAAAGCCGCTAAAAACGGGTGTAAACTAATCTTCGACGATAATAAATGCGATTTGATCTTTGATGAAGAAATATATATTAGGGCGAAAAATGAGAAAAACTTATACATTATTGAGGAAATGGACGATGTGGAAGAACCACAAAATTATGTAAACATAACGTATAACTGTGACAGCAAACAATGCATAGATCTCTGGCATCGCAGACTAGGTCACAGAGATTATGACGCGATTAAATCAATGATAACAAATCAACTTGCGGACGGAATAAAGATAGGAAAATGTAAACATCAAAATAAAACATGCGTAACTTGTATCGAAACTAAATTAACTAACATGCCGTATCCTAAATCAGCAACAAATCGAGCTACTAATATTGCGGATTTGATCCATAGTGACGTGTGTGGACCTTTAGATACACCGACCTTAGGCGGAAAAATGTATTTTATGACTCTTATTGATGATTATTCCCGATATACTACGATATATTTATTATCTAAAAAGAGCGAAGTTGCTGAAAAGATAAAAGAGTACGTAACGATGATATACAATCAGTTCGGTAAAAAACCTAAGGAAATTAGATCGGATAACGGTCGTGAATATGTAAATCAAGAGATAGATGAATACTTAAAACAGAACGGAATTTTACACCAATTGACTGTCCCGCATAATCCGAGCCAGAATGGAGTTGCGGAGAGAAAAAATAAAAGTTTATTAGATATGACTAGAAGCATGCTATCACAAGCAAAATTAAGCAAACATTTTTGGGGTGAAGCCATAAACACTGCAACATATTTACAAAACCGACTCCCAACCAAAGCAAACAACAACAGAACACCTTACGAATTATGGAAAGGAGTTAAACCGAATTTAAAACACTTAAGAACATTCGGTTGTAAAGCGCTATTTCACGTCGATAAAGAAAATAGAGGAAAACTCGATAACAGGGCTCAAACCGGAACGTTTGTAGGTTATGATACACGATCGACTGGTTATAGAATTCACACACAAGGAAAACAAATTACAATAGCGAGAACGGTGAAATTTCTTGAGAATGAAAATGTACACTCAGATAACATTGAGGAGATACAAATCACCACAAAAACATCAGATGACAATACACAATTACCGGATAGACATGAAAATCACTTAGAAATAAAACTTGACAGTGAAGAGACACCATCCGTGCCCAAACAGCAACCAATTGAACCAAGAAGGTCTAATAGGACAAATAGAGGCGTTCCTCCTGACAGATATGTTTGTCTCACAAATAGTTCATCTGAAAACATTCCCGAAAATTGGGAAGATATCGAAAAAATGAAAAATCCTAATGATAAACAAAATTGGATAAAAGCAACACAAAATGAAATACAATGCCTAAGAAAAAATAACACTTGGACTTTAACAGATCCACCACCCGGAACAAAAATTATCGGTTCAAAATGGACCTTTAAACTAAAAAAGGACAATTAGGAAATATTCAAAGCTATAAAGCGCGTTTAGTAGGACAAGGATATAGTCAAAGATTCGGGATTGACTATGATCAAACCTTCGCACCTGTAGTTTCGCACGCTACAATACGAGCATTTCTCATCTCTACATTGCACAAAAGATTGAACGTGAAACATGTTGACATAACCACAGCATTCTTGCATGGTGAATTAACTGAAACTGTATATATGAGTCAACCAGACGGGTATATTAAACCCGGCGATGAAAGAAAAGTTTGTAAACTTCAAAAAGCCATCTACGGTCTTAAGCAAGCCGCAAAGGCCTGGTACACTAAAATATCGGAAACACTCAAAAACAATAATTTCTTACAGAGCAAAAATGATCCATGTCTGTACTTTAAATCAAATCAAGAAAATCCGATATACATCATCATTTATGTAGATGATATCCTGATAGCAGGAAAGGACAGTGATATCGAAGAAACAGTAAACCAACTTAAGAAAGAATATGAACTAAAAAACTTAGGAGAAGTGAATAATTACCTAGGAATAAACATTAATAAAATCAACGATACATATTACCTAAATCAAAACAATAAAATACACGAACTAGTGAAAAAACTGAATTTCAACGACATGAAACCTCATTACACACCAATGATTGCAGGATTCAACAGACTTGAGGACGATGATAATCTTTTACCTAATAACACGAAATATCGACAAGCCACAGGCACATTACTTTACATATCAACAATCACGCGTCCTGACATATCCGCAGCAGTCAACATATTATGTCGTAGAAATGAAACACCACGCCAAAAGGACTGGACAGCAGTGAAAAGAATCATTTCATACCTTAAAACTACAGAAAATTTGAATTTAACTCTTAGCGCAAACAGCAAGCCCATCCTAACAGCATACGCCGATGCAGACTGGGCAGGTGACTTGAAAACACGTAAATCAACATCAGGAAATCTATTCATGCTAGGAAAATCACCGATTTACTGGATTACAAAAAGGCAAAATTGTATTGCACTTTCGTCAGCCGAAGCTGAATACGTTTCAGCTAGCAACGCAGCACAAGAATTAAGTTGGATAACAAACTTGCTTAGCGATCTCAACATTCCACAAAAATTACCCATCACCATTTTTGAGGATAATATGTCCTGTATAAAAATGACTGAAAACAATAAAGATACTAAGCGATCCAAACACATCGACATACGTTTCCACAACATCAAACTTATGAAAGAAGAAGGAAAAATCGATCTACAATACTGTCCCACTGAAGAAATGACAGCCGACACTCTCACGAAGCCCACTCCCAAACCTGTGTACGAGAAACACCGTAAGAAACTGAATCTTCAACCATTCCCCACACAGGAGATTACGGGGGAGTGACGGAGAAACCTTTTATATGCAGTTAATTAATCTCCACGTGCAGCGAACGATTGAAAAACATGTTAAAAACCAGACCCCAATTACCAATAAGTACTTCAAGTGCCGCAGCTGAAAAACATAGTGAACAAAACCAGAGACTGTCGAAACTAACTAATTGGAGAAATACTGCAGATGTCCCTCCTTCAAAGTACAGCTGTTTGTCCCGCGCGTGTGCACAGAACTCAAATAACAATCTCCCTTCAGTTTCCAAAATGTTTCCGAGCAGTTAAGACGCTCTTGTATATATATGATGTAAATATATTTAATATAATGTAAAATTGGAGCACTTATACGCAGCCTCCAAAATGCGATTTTAAACATGTACATCTAGCCAAGAATTATATTATATTCAAAGGAAAATGAATCTTCTGTTTATTTCACACAATTGTCATTTTCTACTAATACTTCTTATTCTTCCAATATAAGTGAATCAATGGATCAGATAAATATCGCTACAACACTTTGGATTACTACTGTGGGTATATTCAGCGCATAAGGAAAATTTCAGGTAAGCTGAACAAACTTCTTTAACATATCAAAAGATGAAAATGTATATTAAATTTGAAGACTGATTTAACTATTTATAAAAATAAGAAAATTTATTACGCTACCGACGGTTCCCCAACAAAAACGATTATAAGACTCTTGATCTTTGCGTATCCAATTTGAAACCAACCACAGAGAAAAATAGTAACAAATATTCCCTTCCAAACTAACGGGTCGCATTTAACTGAAATGCCACCACTAAATGTCCCGCGCCTCAAATATTGAAGCTTATTTCTTAAATTAGGAAAATATTGAATAATATTTTGTGCACTAAACTTGTAATAAAATGTAACATGCTAAATTTTGTAAGACAATAAATAAAATATTTTGAGCTTCCGCATACTTTTTTCTAAATATTAAATACAAATCACTGAATCTTAGATTTACCTGGAATCTCATTAAACTTTATAATACATGAGAGTGTTATTGCTAGTTAATCGAGAATTTTTCTTAGAATTATATATAAAAAAATACAGCTATTTTATGTACTAAAACATGTAATAAAATGCATTGAAGGTAGCATTTCTTATGAAAATAAATATATTAACAAAAGCATTTTAATACGTCGTAACCACAAATCATACCAATTATTGTATTAAAAAATAAAAACAATTAAAAAACCTTTCTACTTTGTCTATCGTTTTTTAAACACATCACAGAGTAAAATAACAATTGTCTACTCTGAAACCATATAGTTGCATATATTTCAAACGCAGTATTTCGATATTTTTAGATATGAGTGTTTGAAATTATGAATACTTATAAATATGCTATAAAGTAATCCCTTAGTAATTAGAAAATATACAACTTTCTTGTGAACGTGTAAAAGTATTTTACAAATTAAATTTTATTAAGAAAATAAACTAATTTCATCTTCCTTATATATTTCTTTCTAAATAATACATACAAATATAACACCCTTCACAGAAAATTAACTTATAGAAACAATTAAAAAAACCTTTCCACTTTGCCTATCGTATTTGAAGCATAGTATATTAAAAAATTCCTTGAAAATCAGCAGGCTCCATTTAATTAAAACTCAGCCAACTGCGCCCAATACCTACGCCCGCCCCGCACTTCAGATATCTATCCATCAAAACAGCATTATATCGAATAACAGTTATTTTATGCAATAAAGTTTGTAATAAAACGCAATTACGGTAACATTTCTTATGGAAATAATTAAACGTAATATTTATAATTATTTTCATTCTAAACAGTAAACACAAATCAAAAAAAAAATTATAAGAAAAGAAAAATACAAAACATTTGTACTTTTCTTATGTTATTAAAAAAAAACAAAGGGAAAATTAACAAATGTTTACTTTGGAATGTTTAGTTTATAGTTGCCTATATCTGATACGAGCCACTCTTTGCCGCAGCTTTGAAAATCCCGTTTTAAATGCCTTAAATTATGGATACTTATAAATGTGCCAAATAACTTTCTATATTAATCTTCTCTTAATAATCTCTCCTTAATAATTCTGGTACAATTGTAAAAATATTTAAATAAGCAAATTTCATTAAGAAAATAAATAAACTAATTTAACTTTCCTTATGCTAATTTTCTTCCTAAATAATAAATATAAATCACACCCTTCACATAAGATTAAGTTAGAAAAACAATTACAAAACCTTTGCACTTTGCCTATCGTATTTGAAACCAACCACAGAGTAAATTAACAAATCTTTCCTTGGAAACCAGCGGGTTGCATTTAATTGAAACGCAGCCACTCCACGCCCCGCGCTCCAGATATCCGGGCTTAAAGTGTTCCACAAAGGCGTGTCTTTTGTTTCCCTATCTTTCTCACATGTGTCTATCGATTTGTCAGCATTGTATTCTGGTGTCGGGTGAAAGATGATCTTGTAGAGGCGTTTGTACTGACTCTTTTGTCAGAGGGGTCATTAAAGTAACTGCCGTAGGAGATATGCCAGAAACAATGTTTAAATTTTTAGAAAAGAATATTTGCAATTTGTTACTTGTACATGATACGTGTTTATGATAAATAAGGAAGATATATAATCAAGTGAAGAGTTCCATTTTTATATTATTTATAAATAATGAAATATTTTCGGAAAAAGTGGATTTTTGCTATGTGCAGATTATTATTATTATTTTTTTTTTACTTTAATTGGTTATTTATATACTCGTTGACTTCATAAAGTTAAATAACAACAAAAAATATTATAGTGACATGTTTATTTATCATGTTCGTAAACAGTTATTACAGGAAAGTAGTAGTGCTGAAACACACTTAAAATTTAAAAACGATTTATTCGGATCAGCTAATCGGTTCCTCTATAAGGTAGCAATCAGTACATTTTTGTGATAGCGCTTACGAAAAAACTATTGAACATCTAGACTTCCATTTCAACATAGTAATTTAAAATTGTAATTAAAAGTATTATCACTCGACAATTTTTCGAATAATTCTAATTCAGATAATTTTAACAAACATAGTTTTGAATTGCAATTTACAAACACAAGATTCCATTTCCGCGAAATGAAACTCAGATTGAATTTCAAGTAATTTTTCTTGCGGTATATTTATTTTAATGAAAATGAAGTCATATTTAAGTCAATCACGTAGTTATTTTCATAAACCTGTTACATTTCAATGCGGTTGTGTCAACATGATTTTCAACGGTTTTTCTATCCGAGGACCTTAAACGTAAGATGTTGAAATGAGAAGTCAGGGACAATCTACATCTGTTTGATTCGATTATAGTATTTTTTTCAGTTTTATGAACGAAAATGCATTTTTATGATATAATTTTCCATTGGTGAAAACATTCCGCCGTTATGCGATTATGATCCTTAATCTTCAAAAAGGAGCGAAAGGCTTTGTGAAAATGGCATTATATTTAACAAGGTACGGGCATTTGTATTTATTAAAATGAAATATTTTTTAATTAATACGTCAAAATTGCGCAAATTTCCGAACTTTTTATTCTGGTAGTACGCACATTAAGAATTCAAAGTACCCATGAACTGAGGCATCAGTTCCTGTGGAATGCTATTTCAAAAATTTTGGAAATATATTTATTTGAAAAACATCTTCGATTAGCAATTGCCGGTAGTATTAATACAGCTTATGTGTGGCCCGAATTTAGTCACTGAAGTGGGGTCTGAGGCAATTATTTCCCAGCAAGTGTGACCCAAGGAAGTCAAAATACTCCTGCTCTAAGTAATTCAATGTCTTGATCTAATTTTATTTTCCTGTATTTTAGTGTATTATTCAGATGTTTCAATGAAATTTGTGGGATAAGTTAATGAAACCGGGTCTACAGCTGAAATTGGAGTCAACGACGATCATTTAGTATACCTTTAAACAAACATATTTTAAAAACCTACTTATAGCAATGCGCAAAGTCATACTGGTTAAAGTATGCCTGTTGACTCCATTCCTTACTACCTATTTCATATCATTGCTCATTAGGTATAAAAACTTTCAATATGTCACTAATAACGTTAAGCAAATCTGGCAGGCAATATTCGGCGAAACCTTTGGTACTCTAGACATTGTTTGTATACTTCAGGTGTATAGTGCATAATGTCATCTCATTTTTCAGACAATGTTTAATTAATGTTTTATAGAAAAATTCCTCCCATTCTATATGCTGTGGAATGTCCACTCCCGAAGCGGTCAGTAAGTGGTAGAGAGGACAGGTATCTAGTTAGGATAAAAATTATTGCACCATGCTTAATTTCAACGTCTATTGATGCACTGGCACACTTATCTGCGGTCGCTTTCTGGGGACTTGTAGGTGCTGTGCGAAAAAGTTCCATTGCATTTTCGTGGACGCTCCAACAACAAAACCAGATTTTAATGTTTCAAATTATAACTCATTGATAAAAAAAAATTATTTTTAAAAAGCGTTATTAGAATTTTGTGATAATTTTAATTTTTTTATTTTATTTGACTTGCAACTTTTTCATAACTTTGAAAATTTATAAGAAATAACGAAATTGACAAATGAAATGAAAAATATTTCATTACTTAGAAAAATCACATTATCGCATTATCGAACAATCATCAAACAAGCAACTACTGTTACAGTCTTTTAAATATTTCTTACATTTTTAACATTTTCCGATTTTTTTTCAGGCGTACCTTGTACGGTTTAATTTAAGAGAAATAATAGAGAGAAATAGTTAAATTAAGAGATGTGTAGATAAATTTTGATTGGTTGATATGATTTTAGCCAAAAGAAACTTGGCGAGTCAACAATTATCGCCAATCTAATGTAGGTTTACATGTACACGAAGTTGTCTAATCGAGTATCTTTATGTTCTGTAATGTGCGTTGAGATAATTTAAAACAAATAATAATTTATTATTTTTATGTTAGTAAAATGACACGTAAATGTAAAATTACTGTGTAGGGAAGTGCAGACATTCATTAATGAAAGAAACGAGCGATCGACAAAGAGAATATGGATACAATGAACAACTTTACATTCGGTAAGAATTTCGGTTTTTACGATTATGCAACAGTTTTCGAAAATGTTTCGAAATATTTATAAAAGAAAAAAAAAATCTAATGTTTTCATCGTCGACGACTCGATTTACATATTGCAGAAGGTCGATCTTATGAAGTTTGTCATAAATTTACAGTGAAGAATGGATTAAATATATATTTTTTTGCTGGGAATAATATAGATGATGTTTCACAACCGCTTGTTTTGAAAAAAAAAATCTTTTGTTGAAAGAACAAGGGGGCACACGTGAAGTGTGTGGTCCTATTAAAAATAATTGCAATGCATCTAATCAACCCTATGTCTAATTATAATTGTTTTTGCCCAATAAATAGTTATAATCAAGGCATGACTTTGGGATCAACCTGTGTATCGTAAATCGAATAATTTTTACATGTTATGCAAACTCAAAATCAGTTGCTATACGTTATAAAAGTTATTAATATATATGTTTACAACAGCTATAGTTTAATTTAACCCGTCAGCACACGCACTAGAATAAAATCTACCCCAGATCACAGCTATTACTTAAAAATGTTTAAAAATCGTTCGTGATCATTCTGAGCTTTATAGTACTTTTCAAGCTGAAATATATCAAGATGTGGCCAAAAAGAATTTACCCCCGGCTGTGTATTTTCCATTCTTATGTTATAAAAATGTAACGTGGGTCGAAATTTACTCCACGCGTGTTATAACGTAACCCATAATGATAGGAAAATGTTAATTCTTTTTTCACCACTATTCTTATTATATTCTTAATATTTTTCTACTGCACTTGTTTTTTTTCTTTTGTGTCTAGATCATTTTTTTCTGTTGATGTGTAGTTTGTAATAAGTGTTTTGCGTCGTGTAAAATATGAGTACGTACACTGTTAAAAATTTGCAGCAAACTGTCCAGTCATTCGACCGTTTTTGCAGAAAACGGTTACGTAACCGTAATTTAACGGTATTCTGACCATATTATTGCCCATATTGTGGTCAGAGGAGAGTTAAATTACGGTTATGTAACCTTTTTTTTATAAAAACGGTCAAATGACTGGACAGTTTGCTGCAAATTTTTAACACTGTACGAACGAGAGCAACAAAGACTGCTGGACCTCCTTGCAAGTGTGGAAACGTAAAGTGATATCGAATATACGGATTCAGATAATGATAATTTATTGGAAAGTGATCATGATACTGAAACGGAGCAAAAAATTGAAGCTACTTTCGATTTGCCCAACCCACAATTGTTAGCAACGAACGAATATTTTAATGGAAAAGGTGGAACAATATGGTTTTAAAAAATGCCTCCAAAGAACGTTCGAACGAGATAACACAATATAGTAAGTCATTTACCTGGCGTTAAAAAGCCCTTTCAAAATTTGAAAACTCCCCTTGAAAGCTTGCTAGCCATTTTTGATGAACGAATAATGGAGATTTTAGTAAAATCTACTAATATTTATATCTGAAAAATAAGAAGCAATTTCTCCAGGGAAAGAGATTCGAAAGACACAAACGTCGCTGAATTGAAAGCATTATTTGGATTACTGTACTACGCTAGTGTGTTGAGATCAACCCATCTCAACTCCAAAGATTTATGGTCGACGGATGGATGTGGAATGGGTATTTTTGAAGCAAGTATGTCAATTAACCGATTCCATTTTTACTGCGATGTATCAACACTGACGATTTAAATTCCCGTTTAGTAAGAAAAGAGACTGATAGACTTGCTCCCATTAGAGAGATGTTTGAAATTTTTATTGAAAACGTACAAAAAAATTATATTATATCTGAATATTACGATAGATGAAAAACTAGAGCTCTTCCATGGAAGATGTTTGTTTAGACAATACATTAAGAGCAAGCCAGCTAAATATGGAATACAAATTTTGCTTTATGTGATTCTCGAACATTCTACAGAATCAATCTAGAAGTTTATGCTGGAAATAAGCCTGATGGACCTTTCATGCAGTCAAATACTGCATCTGTTGTTGTAAAGAGACTCGTTTCACCCATTAGTAGCACTGGAAGGAATGTTACGATGGATAATTGGTTCATGAGCATTCCATTATCAAAAGAGTTATTACAAACCCATAAACTTACGTGCGTCGGAACGTTTCGTAGGAACAAGAAGGTAATTCCTTATGAATTTTTGGCCCAATAAAACTAGACCAATAAATTCTACTCTATTTAGCTTCAATGAGGGAAAATTAACTCTTGAATCGTATGTTCCAAAAAAGAATAAAGCGGTACTAGTTTTGTCGTCGCTTCATAATGATGACAATGCTGATCCTCTATCAGGAGAACAAAAGAAACCAGATATGATCACATTTTATAATATGACAAAAGGTGCTGTTGACACAGTAGATGGGCTTTTTGGAACTTACTCTGTTTCAAAAAAGTGACTCCATTGGCCGCTAATTATATTTTTTGGATTGATGAACATAGCTGTCATAAATGCCTTTATTGTTCACCGTGCGGATAACGAGTGTGAAAATTTTAACCTCAGAGCTTTCCTGAAAGATTTAGCTTTGATATTAGTGAAAGACCATCTGATAATGCGTTCGTTTATCACATATCTTTCAAAAAACCTTCAGAGTTGTGATAGAGAGATTAGCTGTAGAACAAGAAGAAAAAGTGCAGCCTGAAAAATTCCCGAAAAGAGCTTCCGGAAGTTGTGATATCTGTCCTAGGAAAGATAATTGAAAACAATCAGTATCCTGTTCTAAATGTAACAAACAAATCTGTAAAAAACATGTAACCATTTGTGCGAAGATTGTGAGAATTCTAAGAATGAGCAGTTGGAATAATTAAAATTAAGGTAAGCCACATTACTATTGAAAGAAACGTATTTTACGTAGAACTTTTTTAAATTATTTCTACAGCTTTATTGTTATTACTTTGATCAGATAATTTAAAAAAGATGCAAGGCAAATAATAATATAATTGTTCTTTTAAACGTTAACAACTCTTGCACATAGAGTTTCTGTATATCAGTTTTAGATGTTTTTGTATTTTCATGGATGAATTTGGATTATAAAAGCTTTGTATGTAATGATATGTAGACAAAAATCTTAGTGCTAGATTTTATGTTTTTTTTTGCTTTAAATATAAATGAACTTCTTATTTTAAGTTAAATTATGTTCTTTATTGATTTACAGTTTATTTCAAAATATAATTTTTTGTTTGTAATCAAACCAGGAGGAAATTTACTCAAGAAAACCCATTGAGGTAAAATTTATCCCGCGCGTGTAGTAATGGAAAGGGGCGCGTGTTCTGAAGGGTTAATTCTGTTAGTGTATCTGAAGATAGAATTTTTTAATTAAATTTTCATCGATTTCCTGATGTACTAGATTTCTAAAAATTGTGTACAGTTGTGGGTTTCTGATGAAAATACAATATTTTCATATTTTAATAACTTAATTATCTGTTAATAGAATAATATTAATCTAATTATGATTATATGTTGAGGAAACTATTTAGAAATCCCGAATAGATAGTTTAAATGATGCTTTTTTATTTTGTTGCCTTATCATAAAATAAGTCTTTTAATCTCTTACAGCGTGACTCTATCATAAATATTTCTTTGTTACAATAATATTACTTTTGTATTAATCTAAAAATGCGTTTTCTTTTCGTGTTGCCGCATCTTTAAAAAAACATATTTTGAATAAGGCTACAAGAATTATATAAGTAAAACTACCTACTGGCATTCAAATAAAATACATATGCTACACGGGATTACAATAAACATAATTAGTTAAAACCATGTAGTAAAAAAAACAACAAGTTTTGTACACACAAAATAACGGTGATATTCTCAAAATTTCTAATGATAAATAAACTATTTTCGCATAAAATTTGAAATATATATTTGATAAACAAATATCACGAGATATCGGGGCTCACAAAGGCATGTTAAAGGTACTGTAACAAAATATTCTAATGTGATTTATTTTATTATATGTTATTTTTAAATTTATGCACCATCACGTTCCAAAATATACGTAGTTCATAAAGGATAATTTATTACATATGTTCTCGTTGCGCATATACAAATTAAATAAAACAATTTATCCATCATTTCTTATCCCCCATCCATTATCCATGAGTTAATAGGAATCTATATAAAAACAACACTAGCACAATTGGAACAGGAACGTCCTTATCAAGAGACCAATACGTTTATTTCTAAGGTAAATGATGATATCTCTTAAGCAACAATATTTCAATAAATCATTTCATATAAGCATCAGATGTGAGGTTTTTTGACTGGGAATGTAAGGTTATCGAACAGTGAAAAAAGTCATACAAAATATCAAAAATTTCATTTCAACTAATTTTACCATGTATGTTTGTTTTCAACAGTTTCTATTCTATCTTTATTTTCATTTTTTTTGTCTGAAATATAATCAATGGTTCTTTTTTATCCGATGAAATTTTTATTATTATTTTTTTTATTTTCGTTTGATTATCTCTAATTGAGGAGAGCAAGTATTTCTTATTTAAGCCCAGTTTAATAATATTGGAAGCGGTATCGCACGGTTTAAGATCTTTGTCATTATTTAAGATACCATTTCCTCCCTTTTCACTATTAACTGCTACAGTTTCTAGTGGAACAATAACAATATCGATTTCATTCCGAATATGATATCTGTTCATCGTTAATTCTTTGAAGAGCATCTTTTAACGTAATATATATCATAATTAATAATGACTTTACGTTGCACATATAAATACTAACGTCAAACATTTGCTTCCAACGTAAATTTCGTTTAATTTAATATGAGTTACTATAAACTACATATATAAACAATTCTCGACGTTTCGGTTATTCTTTATAACCATCTTCAGGAGAAAACTTTCATAAATACAAACAGCAAAAAAATTAAATATGTGTTACATGATTGAGTCAAATGTTCTAGCTGACAAGACGCTAAAATAACGGAATTTTTGAAGGAACTTTGATTTCGTTGAACATGATTTCCAGTTAAGTTGCTGATTCATAGAGGGCGCCACCTGTCAAATTTTGAATATGTTTTGTAAATTCCGTTGTTTTAGCGTCTTGTCAGCTAGAACATTTGACTCAATCATGTAACACATATTTAATTTTTTTTTGCTGTTTGTATTTATGAAAGTTTTCTCCTGAAGATGGTTATAAAGAATAACCGAAACGTCGAGAATTGTTTATATATGTAGTTTAAAGTAACTCATATTAAATTAAACGAAATTTACGTTGGAAGCAAATGTTTGATGTTAGTAATATATCTCGTTTTAGGTATTTCTACTCGAACGGAAACAGAAAAATCACCATTGTTTTTAACGGCACAAGTAAAAATTGTATCTACTTTTTCCTCGCTGACGCTTTCGCATCTCCTGTTTTTCTTTTCTTCGCCCACGCAAATACAAACAACTGATTGGTGGAATGTTCTGAATTACTGTGACACTGGCTAAAATTAGATCGTCGCGAAATCTGATTATTCTAGGCTATGTGAAATTTTTCGGTTAAAGAGCGATCCAATCACGAGACTAGTTCAAAAAATAAAATCATTATTTAAGGTAAATATATTTTTTTAATTGAAAAATCCTGCATAATATACCTCATTTAAATATTGCTGTTAATGCGAAATTTGTTTGATAGTTCATTTTTTATATAGCCTTTATTTTTACTATTGCGTCATCCATCTACTACATCTACAGCATCGTATAATGTGTTAACGAACGTTAAATACCGAATGTTAAGCTTATTTGATGAAAAGAAAGAAAAGATACTTAAAAAATACTATATTTACATGACTGCCAACACTCGGGTTTCTGTAAGCACTAGTATTTGCAAATAGAAATATTCGCTTTGTTTTAAAAACAGAAATTCTGCTTTTAAAGAGGATGAATTATATTATCAAGAAGTAGTGGTACTCAAAAAATACGATGGTTGGTAGATATGCCATTATAAAGAGTTAACTGTTTGTTAATATGAGTTTAGATATATTGCTTTCTTCGCCAAGTTATAAAAACCTATGATAACAGAAATTATACATTGCGTTTGTGGTGACAGTAATTACATACTCTGAAACGAAATAGGATTTTAATTCATTTCAGTTTTTAATTTAATATTGTACTGAGACAGTGTTTATTGTAACATGCGTTGCAAATTACAATATATATGAATAAATGAAAATTGCTACAGTATTTTAATGCAAATTTTTTCGTCACTGCAAAAGAAAAAAGTTGTCTACTCTGTCGTTTGAATTTTCTTTTTAAGGATCTCAAAATAAATCCATATTCAACAATGTTTTTTTCTTTTAAGGTAAATTGACTAAAACTTCAATAACTTTTTACTTATAAAAGTTATGAAAAAAGTTTGAATGTAAAAACCTTTAATCATTAAGTTCTGTTTCTTGGAAGAAAAAAAAAACAACAATCAGATTATAAAAGCAAGAATAATGTTTTAAATAAATAAAAGACATCATTTTTTGTGAAATTTTGTGATTATCGCTTATCAGATATGTTGTTTTAGAAAAGTTTAATGGCAAGTTAATGCACTAAAACATTAAAAAACAATCAGTTTCTCCTTCTGAATTTTATTACAATTGTCGGTGTAGTTCAGTTGATTGTTGTTTCTACAACTAAATGAAAAAAAGTGCAGAAAACAATTTTCTTTATCTCCATCATTTGATGAACATTTTTATGATTGTTTCACTATTTTGAAAACAAAGTTTTTATATTTTTTCACCAAAATGGATTTAAAAAGCAGATATTGATTTTGGAATCACTTGGCTTTAGATTTCTTTAAATCATGCCTGAAAAATTTTTATAATATCTAGGATTTCTTAATAGTTTTCTGAATGTATTATGATAATTTAAATAAAATTAATATATTAATTTATAATTAAGTTAAAAAATATAAAAATATTTTAAAGTAATCGAAAACACATTTAAAAAAAATAATATCTTGAATTGTATAACATAAAGAAGAGGCGAAGATTCGATTAGAAAATTGCATACATATATAAACAAAGCTCAGTTAAGGTTGATCATCAGTTATTTTTCCGATTCCCCTCGCTAATGTAAATCCTATAGGTTTAGTATGCAGTCGTATATTTAAAATACCTTCTCGGGAATTTGTTTTTCTAAAATATATACTTAATTTTATATGAAGTGTTAAAATCGTATTCAGTTTTGCTAAGATTTTAACACATAAACTAAGCTCATATTTTTGAAATATTTTGACAACTAAGGAAAATAAAACATACTTTAGGAACATCTCATAGAAAACAGAAGTTAAGAATATATATTTCACGAGGAAAATATTTTAAATATAAGAATGCATTTTACGTCCATAGGTTTAACATATGCGAGGGGAATCGGGAATTTTTCTGACAAGCAGCTTTAAATTAAAACATGTAAAATGGTTAGAATTTCAAATTTTAATTTTGATCTAGCAATTATTTAAAAGATGCTGCATTAAAAACTTGAAAGTTGAGAAAAAAAAAATATGTTATAATATTACAACGTATTTATAAATCTGAAAGATAAATATCTACATTAATTAAAACTTTTTAACACATAGTACATTACATTATAAATAAAAACTCAGTCCAAAAGAAGATAGCGCGTATGATAGAAAGAGGAATTTCGCAGACCATGAGACTTTGCGGATTTTCTGCCTATTATTAAAAATAGATTTAATCGTGAAATTAATCAGTGATGAACGAATATCCCAAGTCAATATTTGAAAAATATCTAATTACATTTACAAAAACAATAAATTAATGAGAAAACAAATGCTGTTGCTACATCATCGAGACTTGAACGTGGTAAAATTTTCGTCCTATGTGGTAACGAAAAGTAAACATTCATTTGTATGATAAGAAAAAATTAAGTTTTCTAGACAAGATTTATAAAATATATATATAAGATTCATTTGAGGCAAGAACCTAAATAATATTTCATTCAGAAAAGAATAGAAGCTCTATTACTGAAGGAAAATCTGTTGCAGAGAAAAGACAATATGACTGATGACAAATTATTAACTGAATAAACTACTGAGTTGAGATCAGTGGGTATCTTTTGAGTAGTTTTGCTTGCCGGATTTAGCCTACTAACAAAATTTTTTTCTGAGATTATGGACAGGAAGCAGAGGCGGATCCAGCCCTCCATTTAGAGGGGGGTCATGTCTATTTTGGAGGAAGGGGGAGGGGGGGTGACATGTCTTCATGACAATTTTTGTATCTTAAGTCCAAATTGGCTATTATCTAACCTAATCTGAAATCATTTTCATTCCTAAATGCATGACATTTGCAGTACATTCGTAAATCAGGGTTGTTCCTGGTTAGCATTTTTTTTTCAGGGGAAATACCAGTAATTTTTTATAAAAAAAACTCGTCATATTTGATCGTGCAATTAGGCGAAAATTTCAATAAGAAATTACTGCTATTTTCTCTGAAAAATTCCTTGAGCCATAGCAGCCTTGGTAAATGTATAAAATTTGTAGGTTCTATGTTCTATTCAGATGCCAAGAAATGGGAGTTACCATTTTTATTTTTTATTTTATTTAATTTTGCAGAAAATTTTACCAAAGTTCACAATTTAAGCCGACTTTTGAGGCTCAGCAGTCATGGAAATGTCGTCTTGAGGTTGCAATTGGATGCAATTCCAGATGTACGACATTTATAGAAAAATATAAACGTTGTTCGATTCTTTGATGCTTAAACAATAACTGCAATTTTTCATGCATTTCTGTATAAAAATAACTCTGTGAATGTATCAATAAGATTAGCATTTCTTAAGGAGAAAAAAATATTTATCAAAACACCTTTTATATTAAAAAAGTATTATTTTATAGAAATGTTCTTCGCTTAGAGGGGGGATCATGACCCCCATGACCTCCCGCTTGGATCCGCGCTTGACAGGAAGTGCTATTTTTAACTGTATAATTCAGCATTTTGTCGATACAGAACAACAAAATTCAGCCTCTTCTATTAAAACGCAGAATTTGGGATTATCTTTTAAAATGTCTCTCTGATTTCATACATATTTTCCCTTATTAACACAGAAGTGGTCTTATAATTTTTTAACAGTCTTTTTGCATATATTTAAAATTTTCGTTACATCTCATCTTTAATTTCATTATTTATTTAAATATAATAAAATTGTTTTCATGTTATTATAGAATACTTGAAGTTAAACTCCATTAATCATTTAAAATAGATAATATAAATTCATATAAAACGTATACATCTTTGTTTAATTTATTTTTTATACATTTTCCTTTAACTTTTTTTTCCAGCTTATTCATCTAACTGCGTAGCATTATCAAAAATTTTCTAATTTACATGATAGAATATTTCTTTTGAAACCTTTCTATTTATGATTACACTATTCTTTCAAAATTTCTATTTTTATCGCTGTTTACATTTCTTTTAGCAGAACGAATTGTTGCAAATTTAAATAAGGAGACAGAGATTTGTCTCACTTTGTCACATAGCTATCCAGATCGATATGATAAGAGAAATCATATATATTTTCAATCATTAAGAAACATGCAGGAATATTCTTCATTGTTCAGCTAATTAAAAACTTTAATCTGGATGTCACGATACCTGAGAAATGTTAACTGTTGACATTGTTTCAATTTTTCCCGTAGTGTAAACGAATGTCATGTACACGTCAATGAATATTTAATACAAATATTTTGTTACTATTTTTCTTTCGATATGTTTTTGCACTAAACAACTTTATCAAAGTTCTATTCATGCGTGCTTGAAAAGCATAGATGGTTTCCACTTGAGCAGATTAATTTACGTTTATTTTTCGCATGAAAGTGTTAAAGAAAAAAATAGTTAAAATCAATACAGGGTTTGACAATGAGGTATTTTTATTAATGTTCAACTTTCGACACTAATATTCTAAACATTTTAGTTCAAATATAGAAATTTATTATTTGTCTTTGATATTTTAATGCAGTACTTAACTTTCTTAAAGTTGTTGTGTATGTGTCAAATTCTGATATAATCCCCATCCTGAATTTCTCAAAGTTGCTCTTGTGGAGCCCTTCGTAGCCAGTATTCGAACCACGACTCTTTGACTTTCAAAACCGTGTGAAACCATTACCCACTGTGAATTTTCTCCGGTCTGTTATAACTTACTCTTTTCTGTGAAGGTGGCTTGATATAAGCCCCATTCTAAATTTCTCAAACTTGCTCTTGTGGAGCCCTTCGTAGCCAGTATTCGAACAACGACTCTTTCATTTTCAAAGCCGTGTGAAACCATTACACCACTGTGACTTTTCTTCCATCTGTTATAACATACTCTTTTCTGTAAAGGTGGCTGCCGGCACCTTACACCATAATAAATGGAAACTGATACTCGATATGGATAATATTAGCAATGTTTTCTTAACTGGGATTGTTTCTGTAACATTAATAGTTACCGAAAAGAATTCTTACATTTTTAATGTTTACGTAATTGTTAAATTTTCCGAATTATACAGCATATATTTAAGGAAAAAAATTAGTTAAGTTGCATTTTTATAGAAAAGGAGATTACTGAAGCAATTTAGAATCCCCAAAAATAACCCAGGAGATCACGTCATCAGTCTCAAAGGTCTCGAAATTATGCCTTTTATACCAAAGATCTTTTATATGATTTATTATGGATGAAAGGGGTTTTAATGGAACAAGTGCATTTTCTTATAAAATAAATCAGTTAGTGTTCCCGCTTTAGTCAATAGACAGCAGTTCGAGGATTTCACAAATACATGTGTGTATTGAACAATTTTCTTTTCAATACCTCGTTTTAAAGTCAATTTCACAAGCCTAATTATGGGGGATTCTTGTATGTATTAAAATACCTGTTTTGATAAATCATTAATTCTGTTTTTAATAATATTACATGTGGTTATGAAATTTTTAACCAATGCTATTCATTCGCAGTAGTAGTGATAAATAGTTAATTTACAAAAAGCTTAAATTCAATTTAAAATGATATGGAGAACTAATGGGACATGTCAAATTTGAGGGCACCAAAGTGATTGTATGTAAACGTCATGTTAATGTATCTAAAATTTATGCTAAATGAAATAGTATGTGTACAATAAACCTAATGTACGTTTATCCTTTTGTACTTGTTAAAATTAATGCAATTTATTCAAAGTAACTTTCAATAAAAGCATAGCAAAACAATAAAGAATTAATTGCTATTTCCATTAGTAAGCTTTACAAAACAATAGAGAAAATTTAATTTTTAAAGCAAGATTTTTTTCATTCAATTTATAATATTGCTGATATAACTCTTGAATGTGACTATTTAGGAAACTTATTGAATTAATGTGGCTCATTAGACACTTCACAAGTCTATCTAACGTATTCGGGGTCTAATCGGACAAAACTGAATTTCAAAAATTAAGGACATTTCTTTTTCAATAATTAATCTATAAATAACATTTTTTTTTTACCTTTCTTCAGAAAACTATTTAAAGTAAATCATTGTCAAAAAAGAATATGTGAACTTTATTAATTACACTTTCTAGAGTATGAAATGTAAAATATGCCTCATTAGCTACCAGTCTCCCTTAACTAAGGTTCTGCATAATTCTTTAACTTATATTATAATTACGGTTGTTCATAATTTTTAACATATTTATATTTGTACGAACTTCTAGAATCTCAAGACAATCCCTATTTATTTTTATTTTTTTCGTTCAATTTTTCAAACTACATTTTCTCTATATATAAAGTGTCATTCCTCTATTTTGTATAACTCATAAAATAAGAAATAAAACTTGAGCGGGAACTGCATAAGGACGGCTTTTGAAAATTTAGTGGTACTGTATCTAAAACTATTAAAATAATGATATAATTAACGATTTGTTAACAAACGTAACATGCCACATCTGCCAATCGATAAATGTAAAACTAACAGGCCAGTATTTAGCATACGTGAAATGTCTGGAAATCTATCAGCATCTTAATCTAAAGTTTAATCGCTTAAAAATTAATTTTTCTTATAACTTAATAATTGGCTGCCAAAAGTAAACGATTTTATTTTTTAGGGTTGTGGGGGGTAAATAGTCAGGTAGTTTTTGATCATATGTATAATAGAGGGGGTCGGGGCAAAAGAGTGCTAAGCCACATTTTTGAACTTCTGAGATGTTTCAATTTGAAAATTTGATCAAATACTCAAATCAAGATATATAGCGTAAAGTTTTTTTCGCCAATGTCTTAGTAACATTTGAGATATTCTGGATAACAATACGGCATCACTTTTAATGTCATTACTATTAATGTCTTTGTAAATTCGCTATTTTCATTGGGGCATAAACCTCTGGGGCAAAAACCAAACCTGGGACATATGCTGCCACCAAGTGGCATTAGAAACAAATTATATGTAGGATATTATAATTTACAATATTAAGCAACAGATTAAAGTGTTAGATGTATTTCACCAAAATTGTGGCTTGATACTTTCTTGGCCCGACCCCCCTCAATTAGGATGAGCGAAAATATACTGTTTCTATAAATTTTCCAAATCACAAAACTAATTTTAAATTTATATTTAAAAAATAGTTTTACGAATACATATACGTAAAAATCAGTTTTAGTACTATTATTCATTATAAAATTATGTATATTTTCATTTTAATGTATGCTTTTCTTTTTAATGAATTACAAAAATTCAGTATGTTTTGTTTTTAATGAATTACAAAAATTCATTTTATTCGAAAGCTTACACTTTGTTTCTTACATGTATGTTTCAATGCGCTCGTGTTAAACATTTCTTAGATTTTCAATATTTCTATTTTAAAAAATTAATATTGACTGTAAAGAAAAGTATATTCGATCTTAGTACCATATTCTAAGTAAATGATTTGCGATTTCGAAAAATCATTATAAATCTACTGAACTGTCTTTTCCCCGTTTGATGTTATACTTCAAAATGCCTGTCCATTTATTGTGAAATATGAATATTTATCGCAAGCAATTGAAAAAAAGTTATTTATCTACGATTCTGTGATGATTTGCAGAGATTCATATCCAAATATTAAAGAGCATTTTTATTTTCTATGTATACACCAGCTGATATTAACTTTTATGTTTGAAGCGTAAATTACGAGTTTCAAATCATTTTTTAAAATTATATAATGATATGCAAATCTAAATAAAAATACATTGGAAGATTCAAACTGCAAGAATATATGTTTCATCTTCTTTATTTGAATTCAGAATGTAATTTTATTTAAGCATACACATTTTTATGAATAAGTATATATAAATTTCCTTAATATATTTATTTATTGAAGGCTATAGTTTTGTAAAGTTATATACACTCTCAAAACAAGTTTCATCAAAAACGTAAAAGGTACAGGCCGTAAGTTGCTGAAACAGCTATATGACTGGAAGATTTTTTTTTTCTGTTATTTGAAAAAATTTTCGTCTTTTGTGTGGAGAATTTCGGGAAATTTCAGCTCAGTTTTGCGAAATTTGCCTGTTTTGAGAAGGAAAACATATACGTGATAAAGTGTGTTTTTAATACGAAAAAGTTCTAGGCCGCACAATTGTAGGATCATTCCTCTCATTTGACGGAAATATAGCTTTAGATTAGAGGATTTTAGGCAATGTTTACATTAAACACAGGATCTTTTTGTATTTACTCGTTAAATGAGCAAATCAAAGAAGAAGTTTCTCGCGTTATAACGAAATACAATCGATACAAATAATCGTTCAATTGAAGGATTTTTTTAGAGTATATATTTATACATATATATAGGCGTAGCGTGAGCGAAATATGCGGCGCAGACAGGTGCTTTGGATCAAGGTTCTGGATTTTCCTTACAAATTTCAGCACATTTAATTAAACTCAGACAATGTTTGAAAATTATTTAAAAAAAATTTAAACTATAAATCCTATTCTTTAATATAATTTTGTGACATTAAGAACAAATGCATTATATATCAACTAAATAATGAATTTGTTCACACAACTGTTCAACGTTGCCCAAATTTGTTATTCTTTTGTGAACAATTAATTTATTTCATTTACATTGTTTGGTGATATATACCATTGGATGTATAGCATGATAAATATCCGATATTTAGTTTCAAAATACTTTTTATTTTATTGTGTAAAGTCCTTTTTAATTTGCGATTAAAAAGCAATTCATCTTTAAATAAATAACTAAAATATTATGTCAAAAGTGAAACTAAATTTGAATTCTATTTTCAAAATACAAATAATTCAATAAAACTAATTAAATATAACAAATTGTATATGTTTTGTGTTTGTTGATATTTATTTTTTCTTATCTGAATTATTTTTTGTGAAGGCTATTTGCATTATAGTTTTCTTTCTTTTCTTTTCTTTTTTATGGATTCTGTGAGAGAAATTCTTATGTCCTTTCTGATTTGATTAATAAAATTGTTCAGTATTTTTTCTCTTGTATAGAAAATATCCATATATTCCTTTGGTATTGATCTGTCACACTGTAATTTTTAGAATAAACTCAACTGGAAAATGTTGAGGAAATTTTTATTCACAGCTAATGGTTATAAATATTTGAATCATTATCTCTAAGATAGATTATAATATGATTCTCATTTTTATACATTAAAATAACAATTCTATGCTTGAAATGGTTCTAATTTTTTCTAAATATTATTCAAATCCACACTAGAAAAATGTTTCTTATATTTTTTGTAACACCTGCATCCATTATTTCAATAAAATAAGAAATTAAAATTAAAATACACATTAACTGTCAATGTTTAAGTTTGGATGCATATAAAACTTTTTTTGAATGATTGTTTTTCAAAATTGCTGATTCAGTTAACTTATGAAAATTTCTATAAGCTTATATATATGTTTTTATATATAATATTTCATTAAATTTCTATGCATGTATTACTTCTGTAAAATAGTTCATTAAATATATCATAGACATAATTCATTAGCGATATATCTTTATAATCATAACTAGATAAAACAATCTATAAACGTTAATAATGTTGAGGATGAATTAGTTTATATTATTCAAATACAACATAGGCAGAAACCTGATAGTATATTTAATGTCATAATACATATCATCATACGTAACCCGTAAGGCATGGTGACGTCACGGTGACGTCAGTGTGAAGTCACACTGTGACTTTGTGACCGTCGTCGTGACGCCAAGTGACGTCGATGTGAAGTCACTGTGACATAAATGTGAGGTCGTTATGGCCGTTTTCAAGGCTTTCTGTGACCTCACAATGTGACTACTTTGTGAAGTCACCGTGCGACTTCAATGTAAAAAATGTGACGAATCTGCATCGGATAGGGTGACCAGATTTTACCCGAATCCTATCCGGATTGTTCGGATCGACATTTTTTTATGCTGCAAGTTTGTGACGTTCGTGACGACACTGCACCGTGTCGGATGACCAGATTTTACCCGAATCCAATCCAGAAAGTTCGGATCGATCTTTTTGGATTTGTTTGGCTGCAGAATAGATTTGTATTAGTGGTCGGGTGATCTGATTTTCGTGAACCCGATCTTACCCGAGTCGGGTATAATGTTTTTACTGTAAGTCTTGTTCGGAATAGAATCTTGCATACGCGGATGAGTCATGCACGAATCCGGTTATATACTTCTTGAACATGGTTGAATGTCGACTTGAACATGAATGATGGTTGACTGAAATTATATTTCGATTCAACCCATATTATTACCCTAACCCAACAACAACAACAAAAACAAAAAAATCTGTAGGCCCACAACCCGACCGAACCTGATAAATGATTTCGCATAGATTCGGATAACAAGATTTTACCAAATCCGGATACGATCGACGATAAGGATTGGATCGGCAATAATTTTTATTAATGCAATTCGTATTCAAATTAAAACTTTGCATCTGATTGGGATACCGGCTAATGTAGCCGTTAAGCAAGAAAATTATAAATGTAAAAAACGCATACTAAATTACAAATAATAGATGAATGTATTAAAAATTATAATAAAACTAAATATATCAATAATATGAAATTCTATTGTGCAAATAACAACTTTTTAAATTAACTTCTACTTCCATTTGTTTTATTTAACCACAAAAAATATTGACAATAATTAAAACTATGCTATTTTGCTGTTATGTTATTGAAGTCTTCTGAATGTGTATACTTTGCGATATTTCCCCTCTCACAGTATCACGAAACTTTCTGACACATTTATGAACAAATTTTTAAACGTATGGCACTTGCATGCCTCATTATTAAAGCGATTTGGAATGAATAGCGTTTTCCATTTTTAGATAAATGACATACTTAAGATCAATTTCGGTCACGTTTTTCCCGTTTCTCACGCTGCGCGTCGGAAATTCGGTTCAAAACACCGACTTTGATAGTGTTTTCTGAAACATCTTCTTCCGTTACCAAAAAATGGAAAACACCATTCGATTAAATATATTCTGAATAAGAACACCTGCCAATTTCTTGTATTTCCGAATAAAAATGAATTCAGAAATATGTCAGAAATTAGCTATTTTGGATTTGAGAACAACTTTAATGAAATATAAATATGGATTTTAAAATAAGCATTGTGAAATATCTATGTTAGGAATCCATTTAAATAATAGATCTATCTACTGTGAGATATTATTAAATAATAAACATTGTACCAAGCAGTAAATAATTTTTCGAAGCAAATGAAATTTAAAACTTAAGATCATAAACGCAAAAAATATTATATAATTTTTTTTTTTACAAATATATAGTTTTTGATAGAATACTAAATGCAGAACTTAAATATAAATTTTTACGGTAAAAAAATTCGGTAACACAACTGGAAAAATTACCTAAACTGAATAATTATTTTATTATTTTATCAATATTGATTATTTTTATGCACCTAATGTTGACATATCTTGACATCATGCTATAAATCATGCATGGGACCTCTATTTTAAATACTATATGTGTTTTAATTACGTTTACTCCAGTATTTGACTGGTATTATTTTATCTATAAATGATAACTATAAAAATTAAGAAAAATGTTTTGTTAATTTAAAAAAAAAAAAAAAAAAAAAAAAAAAAAAACTTAATCTATTTAAAAAATATATATATATTTATGAAACTGCTATCTTTTTTAAATAATAAGTTTTGCAATAGATTATTTTTTGGAAACACCGATCATTTTTTGTTGATAACGCACTGCACCGCAGCCACTCTATTTAGCATCGGATGTGAAGAAGTTGTACAATTTTCTAATAATTTACGATTCATCGATAGTAATATATGATGACGCCAATGACTTGATATCTATCTGGCTTGATGTTTGATTCCGGGGCAAGAACCACAGTAACATTTTCTGTGATTCTGATACCATAATACATAGTATACCGTACAATCGGATTTGAGATCTACTGTATGAGTTTTAGAATGCAGTTTAGTGAACATTACTGATATCTTGAATTGTTTTAACAATACAGATAATTTATATGATACAATTAAAAAATAATAAATCTAATATTAATATCAAATAGTTAACATTTAATTAATATTTAAAGTCTTACTAGTATACATAACAACAAAAAAATTTCAAGCTTTGCTGTTGGTGTTCTTTAGATTGAAAAAATAACATTTTTACATACCTTTTTTTTAGCAAACGTAATTCTTTATGGCATCATGGAAGTAATCCGAGGAATACAAGTGTTTTTCAAGTAAATTAAGTACAAAAACATTACAATAGCATAGACGAATACATATCATAACCGCCAACGCAATTGTAAGCATTTTCGGACTTATATTTTAATCTGAATTCTTAAATCCGATAAAACGACAGTTTTTTCTAGAGAATATCTCTTGCATGTTCCGTTCCAACAATTAAATGTCGTGTTTTACTGTTTAGTGGTCTGCAGTAGCACTAAAAAAAAAAAAAAAAAAAAAAAAAAAAAAAAAAAAAAAAAAAAACATGAAACGAAACGGGAATTATCCTTGCAACTCTTTGACATAATAAATAAACACTTCGAATGAAACCAACCGCTTTTCGAAATAGCTTCACCGCAGACGATAAATCGGAAGAGTTCATTTTACAAATATTGAGCAGCTGGTCAATTTTCTTAGCAATCATAAAAGAAAAAAAAATCAACTTCCTGTTAACAGATGTGCAATTCACTGAAATAATTCCCTTTCTCTTATTTTATTTTATGCCAGGTTTACTAAATGTAATTTTTAAATTAAATAATGCCGAGGGAATTGATTTTATTTTTTTAAATAAGGCTTGAATAGCTAAAAAATTATATGGAAATTTCTGGAGATAAAATTAAATAGTTTTATACTTCTAAGGGGAGCAAATTACTTATTTTATACGTTTATGATATTCATAATCTACTTCATCCATAAAGGTACATAACAATTTAAATAAAGCACTTGCATACAAAAAATAAACTTTAATTTTCTCAGTATATCCCATTATCTGTATTTACATTTTGACCACATTGTAACTTCACATTTTAATGGCACTTCGCAATGAACAAGCACCTCCCTCCACTATGTTATTTTTCAGCCTTTATCAATAGTAGAAGTAATTTATAATTGATACAATTGTTTGAAGTTGTTTTAACACAAATTATTAATTTTTCATAGAAAATAAAACTTTTTTTAAATTAAAAAATAAATTATAAAATTAAAAACGTTTTCTAGTTTTCATATCTAATTACCTTTGTATGATAATCTACAATTGCATAGTTACAAAAAATTATATACATACATGCAGATCATTTTTTTAGCTAGATAAAGGAATAAGTGACTATAAATTAATTTACAAGGGGCAACAAAAATTACTAAGGTCAATGGCTCAACGTATCAAATGAAGAAAAATGGCACTAAGAAAAATGTTTCTTCTCATTTTCAAATATTTTTTAAATTCACATTTATGTCACAGTGTGAGCTCACTATATGGTAGTATATTTTAGTAGCAGGTATAACGTAACATGCGTGACTTTCAATGACGTCACTGTGACGTCACAAAAATTTAAAAATTGTAGAAAAGTATTTTTAACTATAAATAACATGTTTTGAAATAGTCCTGTATGATTTTTAGAGTTTTTAAAGGAGTTCACACTTAAGTCACAATGTGACCTCTTTGAATGGTGGCATTTTGGTCACAGATGTGCCGTGACAATTGTGACTCGCAGTAACGTCACAGTGACGTCACTGTGACCATGCAGGAAGTAATGCGGGAAGTAATATTATAAAATGTTGTTTAAGAAAACGTTAGGCATTTCCGTTTTAAATAAATAATAAAAGAATGTATAAAATAAAATTCACTTAAATTCAAGTTAAATAGACGCCACCTTTTAAAAGCAGTTACCCTTAAATTTTTATATATGGAATTTATTAAAAGTTTGTTTTTTCAGCTGTTATATTTTAACTTTTATTTCATTGAAATTTATTAGTAAAATTCAGTCACTCGTGAATATTTAGTTATCTCTTTCTCTATTTTTTTAAGCCTAAAAAAAACCTTTATTGGAATTGTCTTAAATTACTATCGTAATTGTTTCACTCTTTATCGGAAAATTAATCCACATTCATTATTTAAGAGTCTTTTTATGTTACTCATCATTCATTCCATTTTTCTGAAAAAAAAAATACGATTTAAGAATTAAACTTAAAAGAATTTCGAAATGTAATAAAATTTATGTTTAATCTTAAAAAACATTTTCCTCTTAATGTGAGAATATATCCCTTTTTCTATTAGCATTTCAGAACATTTTTGAAATAAGGAGATTTTTTTTTAAGGATTATGTAATTACTTCTTTGAAATTGCTTTTAAAATTCCCTCATGTCATCGTCAAATTAATAAAGTAAATTTAAGGAAATAATCTTAATTAGAGAAATTCAAGAATTTCGTTTTTGCTAATAGAAACTTTAATTGAAAAGGAATGATTTTATTACCCATAATGTGTACAATAAAATGAAATGTAATATGAATTAAAAATATTTTTGAGACTTAGAATATTAATATAATTTTCATAATTTTCAGACATGTTAGTTTTATTAAAAGCTAGCTGCTTTTAATCGAAAAGTATTTTAAATATATAAAAGGAAATTTAACTTTTAATGTTTATTTTATTTGAAGTAGTTCATGTTAAACGTGTGACACAGTTTTATGATAAGTGAGCTGTTGTTACCAGGCCACTTTCACTTTCAAGTCTATATGGTCAGGCATACTGTCGATTTATCTTTTGATAAATAGGCTTCAATGTGTGGAATGCGACGTTCTATTAAGCATATATAATATCTATTATGTTTTTTGTTACCATTATTTTCTAATAGTAATCTTCGCCTTATTTAACGTCTGAATTTCTCTGATTATATGAAGGTTAAAATTAATATTTGGACACAGTGATAACATATACAGGTAAAATTTTAAAAGAGTCTCAGAAATACAATTTACAATAAAAAATAATGACCTTTTTTAGTCACTAAAATATCCCTAAAATGAGATTGTTAAGTGTTTAATTTTGAATATCGTATGTCTTCGAGTACTGTTTGCCCATTTTTGCCGTATATTTGTAGAGAAATTAAAGAATAAAAAACTACTAGTTGAACGTAAAACCAGTTTCAATAGGGACATTTAATTGAGCCTGATTTGCTATGTTTTATTGTTTATTATTCATTAAGAATTAAAACGTCATCTTACAGTTTGATTATATTTGTTTTGAATAGTAACTTGTAATTGGTTTCAAGACGAACATTAGTTAAAATAGTGATTTCAACATTCGTATAGTTGTTTTAACATTGTTTTAATAGGAACATAGTATAACTGAGACATATTGGTTTTATTTATTTAATTTTAATTTATTTATTTATTTATTAAGAATTAAAACGGAACCTGTGTTTAAATTGATTTCCGATAGTTATATTTAATTGCAACATACAACACACACGTACAGTACATATAATAAAACCTTATCAGTTGTGTGATAGAAATAGCCCCCTGTCTCTAATACACAGGATAGATCTTTATTTTCGTTTCATGTAACATAACTGATGAATGCATTCAGCTACAACTACGAACGTGGTGCCTAGTCATAGTAAGAAGAGTATGCGCTATTCAATGAGGTCTCTTTTGTAAACGGAAAACGTGTGAGTTTGCATACCTATCTCCAAATGTATACAAGAAACCATATAAAATTCCATTACAAAGTTGTAGAGAGTTGTGCGATTAAGTATGAAATAATATATTTCATTTTAAAATAATTTTATAAGAACTCTTAATTTTTTTTATATATAAATGCCAATACTAATAATTACTTCAATCACCAACAAATCATTATACGCGAATACTTGCATGCAGATGTGTTATTATTTGACAAATGCATATTTACTAATAAAACTTTCAAATGTAAGGAAGTTAAAATTAATTTTAATAAGAAGAAAAGTTTAGTATGCTCATTGTGTCTATCATGAAGACGCATGCTGAATGTATAATACATTGCTGCCGATCGTATACACATTGAGCATATTTTATACATATTTTTCCTTTTATAATAAACTGTATCTTTCTTACATGTGTTAGTTGTATTAGGTAACATTGTAGTACATGTGTTAGTTGTATTAGGTAACATTGTAGTACGTGTGTTAGTTGTATTAGGTAACATTGTAGTACATGTGTTAGTTGTATTAGTAAGTTCATCCAACTTATAATGCCACACTTCTGGATACAATTAGTGGTGTACTTAAGCTGGTGTCACTGTAATAAAAGAATTGCATTTCAATGGTTCTCGTAAAGTTACTTTTATATGAAAGGCATCATTTCTTATTAGTTCGAAGACGTTTTACAACTTTGTAATTGACTCTTTCTGGAGAACCTCGTACCGTTTTCGAGATAGGCACACTAACTCCGAAGTAAACTGCTAAGATCGCTTCGAAGTACTTCATCATGGTGCACATATACATATTACTATACTCTGATACTCTGCGCAGTGCATGCTTTGGTTTGTCGGTGTTTTTACACGAAACGATATATATGTATTTGAATTGTGGAGTCACAATCCTAAACTTTTAGTATTTTTCGCAGCAACTTTCTTTTTCAGCAAATAAAAAATATTGCAGCCCTCTTGAAGTTAAATTAATTAAAATGAAAGAAATGTTTTAAAAGAAAATCTGGTGATCATGCATCTACAAACTGGAGGTTTTTAATTTAACAAAACAATAATTGCTACTGCTTGAGCTGTTGATGAATAAGCCGTTACAAAATATTTGAAATACAGCTATATGAAGGACTCGCTTATTTTGTCATAATTATTATACTATATATTTTTTCGTATTTCGCTAAAAATCTTTCCTATGTGATGTATAAAATATCTTTATAAAAATGCATGGATATATGTTTTTCAGAAGTACAATTTTTAGTTTTTGCTTAAAATTCGAAGAATTATATTTAGACAAAATACAGCATGTTTAGAAGTACTGTTTAACATGTAGGTATAATGCACTGTAATACAGCATGAAACAATTAACTAATAGCCTTATATAACTTATAAACCAGTGTGAGATAGGAAATAAATTAATCAGTTCTTAATTTTAATGACCATGTTTAATAATATAAATAACAAATGTTGAAATGAGAGTATTTTTCGTACTTATGAATTCTAATATACTAATTTTTAAACTCATACTGTGTTATTAAAAAAAATTACATTTATCTAATGCGATGTTGTGTATAGTAAATGTTATATTATTTATATTTGATAATTGAGAAATATTCTATTTTATTTTTAGTGGAGTTTAGTGTGTGATTTGGAATGGCTCCCAACGTTGGCCTTAGGAATATTTTTCTTTGGAACTTTTATTGGACAGTGGTTATATATATTAATTATGAACAGGTAATTTACTTCAATTATATAAAAATATTCCTTATGTGTTTCAAGTTTAAGAAATCCAACAATGAATTTTAATGAAATTTAAATTAAACCGTTACAAATTATCTAAAAAAAAGAATATCAGAGTAAAAATGAAACGTTTTATTAAATTATTATTGATAACCTATTAAAAGAAAAAAACTTATTATAAAAATGACTTCATTCAAACTAAAAAATAAAATAAACGTGAATTTTTTCAATCGTAATAAAAAATTAGTAAACAAACAACGTATTATGTTCTTACTACATGCCTTATATGATGATTTAGGAAGAGAAACCCATCGCGTTTTATATTAAGTAAAATCAACTTTATTTTCTATGTCATTTGATGTATCTTTATAAAAATTTGTATTTTTTCTGTAAATTTTGAATTTAAAACATTGTAAAATTTTAAGAAAATTCAATGCAAACTTAATAATTATTATATACATCCCACAATGAGTCAACATGTGTTTCTCTTTAAGATATTTAAGACAATATTTTCGAGATAAATTTTATGATAAGAATATTGTGGAATATTTTCTAACATTTAATTTATTTAAATACATTATCATTCATTTGAAAAAAAAAAGTTTATCCCTAACTATTAATTTTGAATGTTATAGTTTTTTTCTCGATCTGTTAATGCGGTTTAGGAATTTTCTAATATTCCCTGTGTTATTCATTTTTAAAAGGTTTTATGCTAATACTGTACATATAGAACAATATATCGTACACTGTTAAAAATTTGCAGCAAACTGTCTAGTCTTTCGACCGTTTTCTTTTTTTAGAAAAACGTTACATAACCGTATTTTAACTCTATTCTGTTAATAATATGGACAATAATACGATAAGAATAGAGTAAAATTACGGTTATGTAACATTTTTGTATAAAAACGGTGAAATGACTGGACAGTTTGTTGCAGATGTTTAACAGTGTATATCAAAAGATAATGCTATTTACTATATACGAACCTACATAAAAACTGCACTAATATGTTAATTTAACTTTTGTGTTTGCAGTTTGTACATGTTCTTATTTGCTTTAAAATACATTACTCACGAAATTATTAAAATATTCAAAAATAGCTTCATTTAATTCATCTGATAATCCATTTATTGTTTTTCATATGAAACGCCATATTTTATTCCGGTGATTTCTACTACCACAGTCTTTTTAGTATAAAGTGATATGCAAATATGTATTAGCTATCACATTTTTTATGGTTTAGTGTATCAAACTGTACTTAAAAAAATTATACTCTGTCTGAAGTAAAATCATAAAGTTACACGTTATACGGTTTCTTATGCTTTATGGATTAAATTTAAATATTCTTCTGTTTATAGAACACGAGACATCCATTTTGCATTTTGACTGAATATTACTAATACTCATTATTTATACTCATTCATTTTAAAAACCTATGAAGGAGATATAAGTTCCTATGAAAGAATTGAGAAAAACACTTTCAACGATTTTTGTAAGGAATCAATGGAAAACATTTCTGCTATTATTTAACGCGTAAACATGAAATAGAAAACACATAGCCACAGCCTTTCATATTAAACGAAATGTAACTTGTAAAAACCTTCCACAAAATTAAAAAAAAAAAAAAAAAAAAAAAAAAAAAAAACATAGTATGTAGAAAAATGGATCCAATAGAAGCTGATCAACTTTCCGATATAGGAATGACAAACAGAACATTTAAAATGAGAATAAAAGAACATATTGCAGATATCAAATATGTGCTAGACGACATAGAATAGAGTCGCTGCAGATTGTTTTCAAGAATAGTAAAAAAAAAAAAAAATCCTTCAAGAGTTTATTTCCCATTTATTATCCTTGAATCAATAGAAATATATTTGAGAAAAGATAACATTTGCAAGGAATCGGCTTCTTTTGAAATATCTAAAATTTGACACGTAATGCATAAAAGCAATAAAAATAAAAATAAATAATAATTTTTACGTTTTCCAGTTTGACCAATATTGCTTGCATTGGACAAGTGACCTCGTGATTTATGTGTACCATTTTCAAAAACTTTAAAAAAATATTTATTTATCATTTTTATCTGAAGATGTCGCCGCTAGAGTAAATGAAAGATATGTAATCTATATTAAAATGTATTTTTAAAAGGTTTGTGTTATGTTTTTTATCACTTTAAGCAATAATTACACTTTAATTTAAAATGTAGTAATTAAAATCTACCGTCTCAAAACTGATATCTATTACGGTTTAAGCTGATATTTTTGAAGTATTGTATTTTTGCAGACATGAGTAGGTATTAGAACATAAGTAAGAAATATTTTAATTTTAACATATTTACTTATTCTCTAGATTTGGAAGAAGAATGAGTTTCTTTTCATTTCTGGCTCTTCAGTGCCTTTGTGGAATTTTCACAGCCTTTGCCCCTGATCTAGTTTATTTCGTTGTTTTGCGATTTTTTGTAGGAATCTCAACAACAGCTGTAGTAACATCGCCGTCTGAATTAGGTAAGATGTAATATTTTAAATGTTTATGTGTGAAACATTATTAAAAATAGTGTACTTATACTCTTGATAGTCTATTTTATTTAATTACATAAATAACAGAACTACATAGTTACGTAGCAAAAATTTTTACCTTCCCTTGTACGTACCTTATTTTATTTAAAATAGGAAAATATTGCAATATGTGATGAATGTGCACACTAAATCTGTCAAATACATCGTACACGTACTGTTCAGACATTCCGAATTACTGGCTGTCCTTTTGAATCCATTTTCTTAGTTATCGGTGTTCACTTTCTTTACTTCTTATGATGTGAGTACGACTCGTGCATGGAAAAGTGTATACGTTGAAAGTTTTGTTACATTACATGCATTTATCCTTATTTTTTTTTAAAAAGTGTGGAAACCACTTAGAATATGAAAGTGTGTATTCTTCACTGAGTAGGTTGATCCCAAGATTGCTTTCATTTAAAAGGCAAACAATTTTTCCATTGTGTGCTTTCACGTGCACTAATACGTTTCGTAGTTTGTTGTCATATTTACTGAATAGCCTCAATTTACCTTATCTTCATTTCATTTTTGTTTCATATTTAAAAATGTAAACCATGTAAAAAAAAATGTTTGGATATCATATGGACATCACTTAATTTATGGTGAGTATGCTCAGGGTGGCCATCGGTCACGGAATTTCTCAGGAAAATAACGGTATTTCCATATATAAATAATTGAGTTATTTAATCGCATTAATTAAATAAGTCGAATATTTCTATACGAAGACATTCGTATTGTTCTTTGAGAAATACCCTGTCCGCTGGATACCATGGTACTTCATGTGCATGCATATAATAACATCAGGAACAGAAACTTGTGCGCTTTCCGAATTAAATGAATAATATATATATATATATATATATATATATATATACATATTTCGTTTTTGCTGATACTTTGCGAGAATTATAGAAACTATTTTTAGAATATGCTGTGAGATGAAATTGTTTCTTAAAAAAAATGCATGTAAATTTAAAAATTATATATGTCTTAATTTTTTCACAATTTCTACTTTTCATATAGTAGTTTATAATAGTTATTAAAAATTATGTCATTTATCGAATTTCTGTGACATACTCCTGATCAACATTCAAAATTAAATGTATAATATTTCAATAGAAATTTCCATAAGAAATATTTTGTTTTTGGGTTCTGTATATAAAAAGTGAAAACGGAACCATTATAAGATACCTCGTGTGTCTGTCTGCTTGTCACAGGCTTTTCCTCGAAAGCAATTGAGCGTAGAAATTTCAAACTTGGCACAGTTATAAAGGTTATTGACCAACATATTTAGAGATTATTAGCCATTCACAAAGATTTTTAGGAACCATTTAAAGAGCAAATTAATTTACTTGAAAAATATATATATCGTGTATTCGAAAGATCACCTAACACCCAACTCAAAAACATATATGTTGAATTTTAGGTATTATATATTCAGAGATATCGTCGAAAATTACCAAAATAAGTCGCCACCCTCCTATTTCCTAATGTACTTAAATTGAAACTATGAAAAATGTAGAGGTAGAAGGAGTTTATTTAAAGACTGCAAGAAAACTATAGCGATTATTCTAGGACACGTAATTTTTCAGAAAATGGCAATTTTCTGTTACACACGAACTTTATTTTGCGGGAGCTCAGCGAGGGAGTTGACGAGCACACGATTTACCTATCAAAGCGGAATTATCCAAGGATTGGGATAATAATTTTCTAAAACTATTGTCGATAATAAGCCGATATATTAATTAAAAACCTATCTAGAAAAACGCGGCACAGACTTAAAATTGTCTAGTGTTATATCAAATATGATTGAGAGGTGAGTTATCCTGAGCAACTCAGCGACCTTTTTCCGAAGTATGGTTTGCATTCTGTCAAGTTTAAACATTTGTACAAGGTATTTATTGTAGAGTGAGAAATATTCATCGTTTTTCATTACAAAAGAATTCAATTATAACGCGTGGTGTCGATTTACGTATACGAGTGTATTGTGTTTGGACAGCTCTGATATTTTGTTTAACTATCTACTTTTCTTGTTAAGATTTAGTTCTGATTTTTTTCAAATGTTCTACTATATTCCTATCTGTAAGACATTCCTTGGTATATCGAGGTATCTCAAAATTTAATAATCGCAGGTGATTTCAATCTCAAATTCAAAAACAAAACTAGAAATGAACTGTCAGAATATGTTTTGCTCTTTATCTAAGTACATTCATTCCAGAATCTATTAACAGTAAAAACACAATTATTAAAAATATATTCACCAACACCCCTATTCAATGTGGCATTATTGATTTTTTAGTCATTATAAAAAGATTTGATTAATGTTTAAAAAAAGTAATACATAATAGCGATATTTGTTATGATTTAGGCTTCATATCTCTCTGAATGTTCGTGTTTTGTCCATATATATTTTGCTAGTATATATAGCTATACCCAATCCTACGGTGTATAATTTTATGCAAGGTCTTATTATTCTTTTACCGACGATTTTTGTACTATTGTAGTTATTAATTAATAAATTTACGGTAAGGAACCTTTTGTACGTGAGTAAAACTCCCACTTTACCGATTCGTTTCTTTTAGTTAAAAAATGCAGATTTAACATAGATAGTTAATTTTTTTTTAAGAAATCATATTTATGCAAGATCGAAAAGTTTCATTCAACGATCGATTTTAAAGCATTACTATCATTTTTTGTACTGGAGGGTAAAAAAGTCAATGAACTCCGGATTATAGTACAATCTCAGATATTCTTTAAGTATAAGTTTAGAAAAAATTTAGGAAATACAATTATAGTATACAAAAAAGGAATATGAAGGAACTATATAAATTGTATTCTGTAAAATTCATTATATCTGTATTTCTGTTACAAACATTTATTTTTATATAAATTCTATTTGCTGTAGTTTATTTGATATAAAATATGCAGTTGTATTTTTCGAAAAAATGCTGTATCGGTTTCTTCACAGCATTCTGCTGTTTATTTAACTTGTTTTGAAAAGTTGTCAAAGTGATGTTCACAGTTTACATGTATGATCAGAATTACTGTAATGTCTATCTGTTAGTAAGTAATGCTATTTATTCGATAAAAGCTCATTATGATTTGACGTCTTTTCACTATTTGTTTAAATAACTTTCCGAAGTATTGTTTAAGTACATCTAAAATTATTTTCTTTTAAAATATCTTTTCTTTGTTTATTAAAAAAAATATCTCTGTTTTACCATTTTATAATGCAGCTAAAGAATTGGCGGGTCCTATATATAGAAGCCAAGTATCCATAGCAAGTCAAGGAACTCGGAGCTTAGGTCTTTTGTTCTTATCTGTTATGGTGTTCCTTGTGCGAGACTGGTCACATATAGCCCTGGTGACAACATTACCGTTCCTAGCATTTTTTCTATATTGGTGGTAAGTATCTTCTATGAAAAATCTTAATGTTCAATTTGCATCCTGTTTTAAAATAATACCTGTTACATTGTTTTATATATAAATATTTAGTTAAATAATACATACTTTACTATAAAATTAGCAAAAAAAATATTTGAAGCAAAAAAAAAATAATAATAATAGTAATAAATAAATAAAAAAACAATGGTTACTATAAATTATAAATTTACCGCTTTCGAAATATGTACTAATAAAAATGTTTAAATTTACCTAGCTTTTTAGGAACTGTTGAATAAAATTAAAGATGCAATAGACAAATTGACAAAATAATCGTAAATATCATTAATTATTAGATGATTTAGTGCATTCGAATGTGACAGTTGAAAAAAGATTTTACACTAAAATTACTTGAATATTATAAGAAACAATGAGTTTGTAGAATTCATTATAGTATATGACAAAATATGATGTATTTATACATAAATTGTTTTCAAAATACTTAAAAGAACTTTGTTGGTGACGCATCAAAGTCTTTGCCTATCTCAAATGGGCAATGGTTTTAATGAAACAAATATATTTCAACTGAACTATGTAGATCTATTTAGGTGAAAAAAATCGTTTATTTTTTGTTGTGTTTTTGTTTATATAATTTGTTTTGTTTTTTGTACTTCCCTTCAATTTGTAGTTTAATTGAATTTCAAAATAGTTCAAATAAAATTATATTGTTCTCGGAATATCACGAAATTTTAATTTTGTACCATCAGCGCACTTTACGGAAAGTATTATATTTATAGTTAAGTTAACTTGAAGACTTTTACAAAAACTGAAAACTGAATCCGCATCCAAGTATATACAATAATCCAATTTTGACGACCAACAAAATTCTCTTTAATGTGCATCTTTTGTTAAATACAAAAGGCATATCTATATTCAATAAAAATTTCAAAATAAAATACAATAAATATAAACGTAAAAGTGTTTAATTATTACATTTTACATGTACAAGTCTGATTTTTCTTTAAGTGATGCTAATCATTGCACTTGGCATATATTTTAATATTGAATATATATATATATATCAAATTGTTTAAAATTTATATAATTTTGCACTGAAGACGATAAACTACAATCGTAGTTTACTAAAACTTATAATACACGGATGGTGCGAGATATTGAATCTGTGTACCATAATTTTATCACATTTTTGATAACGTTTACTTACTTTAGAATGACCATTTTTTAAATTTTATATACGATAAAAATAACTCTCTAATTCTAGAGTTTAAATATTTCAGAACTGCAAATGGTGGCAATTTTTTTTTTCAATTCGTACCAGAATTTTCAAAAATTACTCTTTTCAGTAAATTTCTCTAGGTTTGGAAATAATATATTTATATGGCCTTTGCAATTAGCGCGTTGAATTCATCTACATCCCAAATTAAAGTACATTGATTTGAAAACAAAACACTGATTTTCCATCATCCCTATAAAAATGTTGAAACATATCTTGTTGAAAGGCATGAAATGTACTATCTAAAGATCTAGGTGACCCTGATATTTCAATTATTCTACTAAAATAGCATTGATTAATCCACTAACAAGAATTCATTATTATTTTTTTCTATTTTGAATACAAAATATTTTACTTCATTTTAGGTGTAATTTTCTCTGGTTCCTTGATGATTTTAAAATTTGAGAAACACTTATCGCATACTCTCTATATACAGGGTGATTACAAAAAAAATATCCCGATATATGAGCGCCTAGCTATCATACCGTTCTGAAAGAAATTTGGGTTTAAAGTATTTTGAAGTATGCGTTCAGGAATCATTTGAAAAACAACAGTTAATTCCAACAGTTATGGTTACAGTGACAAAATTTCGAAATTTTAAAATGGCAAGACCTATCTTTTTATCGGAATGTGATCTTCATATAGAAAAACGGTTCCTGTAGCACAAAAATTGCTGCCCCTATACAGACTAAGAAGAAAAGAGAAAACAACTGTGGCGCTCACCAGAACACGAATATATTTTCTAATGACATCACTTCACACTGAGTCTGTAGCTCTGATTCCAGCCTGCTGAATCCCCCTCGAAACCAGAAGAGATCAAAGTACGCAGATTTTTTTTTGGTTCGGCGTAAGACAATGTCAGATTCAGATTCCGATTCAACCAAGCAGCGGAGCCTACCATATAGCTTGAGCTCTACAAGCCCTGCTGGACAGGTTTATTAAAAAAATACAAATGAGACTTTGGCCATGACTGAAGTCATCGAACTAAGTGAAAGATAATGCACGTTGAAATGCGTGCCGTGTATCTTGCTTTCTTGTTCTCTGAACGCTTACAGGAATAGCGGAAATTGCAAATATTTACTACCTGAATGAACAAAATGCCGCAGAGGCATTACGTGTCTACCACAGAAATCATGGGCTGTTTTCACTTTTCTTATTAGTCTGTCTAGTGCCAGCGTTTATCGTCCTACAGGTACCGTTCTAACGCTTTTTATGATTTTTCACAATGAAAATCGCATTCCAATAAAAATGTAGGTGTTGTCATTTGAATTTTTCGAAATTTTGTAACTGTAAACGTAATTGATAAAGTTTAACTGTTGTTTTTCATATGATGCTTGTGCGCATATCTCAAAATACTTTAAACCCAAAATTTCATTCCGTTTCTGTCAACGGTATGATAGCTAGGGGCTCATAGGATAGTCCGACCTGTAAATGAACACCTAAACATTTTTTTTTAATATTGATAATATTTTAATAACAACACATTTTAGTGTCTGACAGTGCAAAAAAAGAAGTGTTGGTATACAAATGTTTAAATAATGATAAAATGAAGTTTATATTTCGTTTCTTTGGGATGTTAGGGGCAACGAAATAAAAAGCTATACAAAAACCATTTAAATGAATAGTTCTTACCACTTAATGAACGCAACGTTTTCCAATGCATGAACAGACAGCTATTTAAAAGCAGTTAAGTTTCATAATATGTTATTTGTTTTACAACTTGTGCAAATAACTTATAATATGTTTTTACTGAATTGCGGATTTTTTAAAATCCAGCATCATAATTAACTCATTGGGAATTTCTAAAACTTTATTCTATTAAAATATTTAATAATTGTTCATTTATTGGGAACTGTTCACTTACTGCTCGGAGTACCCTATATGGGAATATTTTTTTTTAAATAATCACCCTGTATAAAATTTTCCAATGCTTTAAATTTTGTTCATCTTATTATGCAATTTATTGTAATTACAATCGTGATATGCGTATGCAATAATCGAGCAGTTCGTTAGGGTTTTTCCAGAGTCACCAGACTGGCTGAAAGATAAAGGAAGGTATGAAGAAGTCGGAAGAATTTTTGAAGTTATTGCTCAAGCCAACGGAAGAGAACTGACGCCTGAATATATCATAAATTTGAAAGTATGTAATTGTTCTGTTTTCATAAGGATGTTTTAATGCTTAAATTTCAATGCAATTTTAATTTTGTAGGTTAAAAGGTAATACTTTAAAACGCAGTGTAACAATTACCAGCATTAAAAAACTGATATTTCAAAATAACAAATATAACTAAAGCATGTACATATTATATAACATTTGCTTTTATTATAGGCAAGAATTCTTATTTCCTGACTTGTAAACTGCAATAGATTACAGGCATTAAATAAATGATTAATGCTAATTTCTTTACTCTTTTTAACCACTTACAAGTCTTTGTCATCCGGCATGTGTTTCTTTTGAAATTGTTTGCACTTTGCTGCCAATCAGGGTTCGCAAATTCTTTACTTTTTTTTAAAGAGAGTACTACATATATCCGAATATTAATATTTTGGCCTTATTTAATCAAAATTCCAGTAAATAAGGCGATGCTCAGTATTAAAAAAGATCATGAATAAATTTCTTACAACTGTATATATCGTTGGAACCATAGTAAATTGAAATTTCTAAAAAGTAGTGACATTTCTTATGACTAAAATATCCTGAAAATGCAACTCTTAAGTGGTTCATACGTTTGTATGACTTATCTAACAACACTATCGTCAATGTCATAATGCATTCATTTGAGTGCACTATTTGCTTTGTTTTCGTTCCTGCTAAAAGCGACGTTCGAACACGCCTAATAAATCACTAAATTACAAATTATATTATTAGAATTCTTTGTTAAAAATGCTTTATGAAAAAAATAATAATAATTTTAAAAAGAATGGAGTGTTATTATAATCTTATTATTTTTCATGAAATACAATTTCAGAAAACACGTTTAAACTTGTATGAAATGCATCCTTATATTATGTTTATTTATATGCCATTTTTATTTATATGATAGTACAAAAATAAACTGCTAACTTTATTTTAATTTTATTAACGTGTTTGAAAACTTATTCTAATTAAAACTGCGAACTTTATTGTAATTTTATTGACGTATTTGAAAACTTATTCTAATTAAATTACATATTATAAAATATACACAAATTCAGCATCCCAAAACGCATTTTGATGTTTGCACACTTTTATTTTTATCTAAGAGGGAAAAAACTAGTTATGGAAATCTAATTAATAAATTCACAAATAAGCCAGAACAAATAATTTATTCATTACCCGAAGGAAAAGTTTAATTTACTTTAGCGTGCATTAAGGAACGTTATTTAAAACTATTACTCGCTTACCATGGTACATAATTAGTAAGCATTTCCTGACTTGTAAACTGCTATAGATTCCAGGCATTAAATAAATGATTAATGCTAATTTCTTTACTCTTTCTTTTAATGTCAGAAGTTAGATAATCTCTTTGTAGATTATTCTCTATGGAAATATGTATCTTAGTCTCGAAATAGAATTACTGGCGTATAATTATTTCCTCAATATTATAAGGAATACAGAAGTTTGTTACAAAGAGATTAATTAAAAGCACATTTGATATGTTAATAATCATACATAAAATATTTCGCAAAATTTAGTAAAAATTAACAGAATACATAGTATTGATTTTTAATACATATTGTCAGCTTGCTATTTTGTTGGGTTGAGGGAAAATGGTTGCATATGGAATAGGTAAAAGAAAGTAATAAATAGCTGTGTGAGCTATGTGTGTGTGCAAATAGCTGTGTAATAGTTTAGTAGCTGGGTATATTTTCTGCAGCTAAAAATGCGTTTTTATGGAAATTTTAACGAGTATACGTCTAGTTATGGTACAAAAACATCCCCATTAGTATAATTAAAATGAATTGAAATTATCACAGTAATTGACTTAAGGGATATTTCTTGTTACCGTTTTTTCAACTACATACAAGTGGCCAATGCGCAGATGCTCAGCACGTTAGCTATTTCCATTTGTAGCTGGGGCTGCTTGTAGAACAATCTCCACGCTGTGAATTTGATGTATTTACGTAAAAATTTCATACGATTTAATTCATTTTAGTTCTTTTATCACAGGATATGTTATGTTTCGTTATATACATTTAATATTTTCTTTATACCTTACCAACTGTTAATTTATTTCCTATCTCGAATATTTAGTAGGTACTAAAATTTAAGTTGATCATTAAACTGAATTTCATGAATCACAGTGATAAAATTAATCAGGGGATTACCATTTCAATTAATATTTTGAGAATATAGAATTCAGCATAAAAGGTTTTTACATTTTACAGAAAAAATTAATAATTCTCCATAATGACACATATAAAACTAATAGGACGGCACTTCTTACGGGGTCTTGTACTTTTTAAACTCGTCGAAAATCAACAAAAACATCCAAAGTTTGAATTAATGTATCTTCAAAAACATTTTATGTATAAACATGAAATTTTGACTAATGATTAAACAGATGGTGCTCTTTAATATAATACCATTAGAAACTGACTAGTTTTTTACAGAATTTCTGCACTGTGGAACTTAAAATTACTCTTTTTTTTACTCCGTGTAAGTTATTGCGCGCATGATATCTTGCGAACGTACGTATGAATTGTTATGGAATTTGATATATATAATAAGCACGTATGTATTTTAAAAACAATCTACTCTGAGGTCAATTTTATTTCATTAACCATGCAAAAAAAAATGTTAAAACATTAAAAATTTTACATTTTTTAATTAATAAAACTAGTCATAACTAAAAAACTTCTCATTGTAAATACATAAAAGTAGATCACTTTAAACACACATGTGTGCTTATTATCTAAACCAAATTTCATAAAAATCCATGCATACGTTCTCAAGATATTATGCGCGCAATGACTTACGTATTAAAAAAAAAAAAGAGAGAGAGAGAGTGAGAGCTATTTTAATTTCAACAATGCACAAATTCTGTAAAACGCTAGTCAGTTTCTAATAGTATTATATTAAAAGGCACAAAACCGTTTAATCAAAAGTCAAGTTTTTTTTTATGATTAATCAAAGTTGGGAAACTTTAATTAAATTTCTCGGTTTCCGTCGCGTTTAAAAGGTACAAGACCCTTTAAACAAGTAAAAAAAAATTATTGTGCACTAACAAAATAACAGAAACTAGTACATCTTATGTTGCAAAATTAACGACAAATTAGGAAATCATTTCTGTTATATGACCCTTTAATATATAAAATAAAACAAATTATCTTGTCCATAGATTTTAAACATAAATATATTTTATGTCTGAAAGCTAATTTGGACTTCCAATTGCTTTTAAAAAGAAATTTGTATCTTAAATACTGTCAATATCGTTAAACAGTTATATATTACTAGAATTTAAGTATTTTCTTTTTTTGTAAAATCAATGCAATTTTCTTCGAAGGATAGGATTCCCTGAACGTTCTTACAAATCAAATAACAAGTAACCGGCGAATGCCATTGACATACTTTTTACAGAAGTGTAATGTGAGAAGTGCAATAAGTTAGTTTCTAATATCATCGATAGGTGACGCTGCGCAATCTCACACTACTCAATATAACCTTGCAAATTTTTGCTTTTGGCGTTTCATCAGCTAAACATCATGCAGATGACTGAATTTTGGCTCATTTTATACCTTAGTTTAAGCATTCTAACAGATTGAGAAGTAGTAGCACCATCTATCCATCATATTTTGAACTAAAACAAGGACTCCATTTAAAAAAAAAAAAATATTATGCAGGGCTCCCAAATGGTCCGCCAACTGAATACCAATATTTTTTAACAGGAAATTTCATGGTAGGTTTCTATAACGCTTCTGCAAAAATTCACCTCCGAAGGTGGTTTCTGCAAAATTTACAAGAAAAATATAAAAATAAATTTTTTCTAAGAAAATACCGGTTTTCAGTTGGCGGACCATTTGGGAGCCCTGATTATGTCAATTTTCGGTCTCAGTTTTTAAGTAAATATTTTCGGAACAGATGCTTTACACTCACGCACCGATGTTTGGCGATTTTTGGTTGGCGCGATTTTCAAGTCCGCGTCAAACCAATAACTTAATACAATAGCTATGTTGCCTTTAAATGAAAAAAATCTCCTAAGTTTGACGACTTTTTTTCCTTTTCATAATCGATTTAAAAATTTTAAAAAACTGTGCGTGAGTGTATGACATCATAGCAATATTTTTAAACATAATTTAGGGTTATTAAATTGCCAAGAAATTAGCATTGAATTATTTGCAGATCAATATTTTATTCTTATGTAATCTTTTTGATTGGCTTTTCAGAGGCGTTTCAGGATTGATGGTTCTTTATTAGAAGAAAGAAGAAGGAACGGGACAGAAGAAAAATTTACATATTGGGATTTATTTTATGGTTCCAATAGTGGAAAAAAATCAACTGCCATTATATTTATTTGGTAAGTTTTTGTAAATACAGTATTTTTCATGTAATACGCATTGTTTTCTCCTCCTCAATGTTTACTTTAAATATGGAGATGTACACGTATTTTGATGAGAATTTAGGATTCTATTGTCCTCTATGTACATGGCCAATGGTCACAGCATAAGTATTTAAGTTCCAGTTTTCTATTCCAATTTATGAGACTATTGAGCAATGCGTTGTGAATATTGTTCATTTTTAGCTATAACTTAAATTTTAAGTGAATAAAGTCGGTTTTGATTATTTATCGTCTATTTTGAATTCGAACTGTTACCAATTGACATTATATTTTCTCGTTAAGAGCCTATACTAGCCATGGGAAGAAACGCATAAATTAATGTAAAATCTATGGGAAGGTTATTTTTAAATTTGTCGGTCGCATTTTAATATATTTTTATTTTTTTCTTATTTTATTTTATTTATTTATTTATTTATTTTAGTAGAGGTCGATCTCTAATATTGTTAGTTTTTACTTTTTTCATTTTGCTTGAGTTTCAGTTTTGGAACCGGTTCGAACCATTTCTGAAAGTGAAAGTACCCAGTAAAAAAAAAACTGGAACCAAAATCGAAAAAGTGAAACCTGAAAACGTTAGAGAACGACCTCAGCTATCCTATGCAAAAATAATCTTTTAAAAATATTAAAATGCAAGCGAGAAATTTGAACATAACCTTTCCATATACTTAACATTAGCTTGGGCATTTTTTTGCATGACTAGTGTAGGCTCTTAAGTACATGAAAATACAGTATTCTTAATGTAATTCGTACGGTTTTCTTCTCATCAAAATTTACTTTTGAAATTGAAATGTGCGTGTTGGAATATAATTTGAGATTTGACTGGCATCTACGCATATGACCATTGGTAACTGTATAACATATTTATTCGCAATTTTTTTATTTCAATGTACGAAAACGTTAAGCAATACATTGTGAATATTGTCCACTGTTAGCAATGTGTATCAGATTTTAAGTCAATAAAATCGGTTTGAAATGTTTTTCCTCTTTTTTGTATTCAATTTTTTTCACTAACTGCAATTATATTTATTCGATAAGCATATGGAAATACAGTGTGCTATATGCAGTAATCCGTTTGGTTTTCTCCTCCTCAAAACTTACTTTAGAAATTGAGGTGTGCATGTTGGAAGATAATTTGGGATTTTACTGGCATCTGTGCATAGGACTATTGGTAACTGCATAGAATTTTAAACAACAACTTTGTATTTCAATTTATGAAACCATTAAGCCATTGTGAATATTGTGCATTATTACCTATTTCTCTTACATTTTAAGATAATCAGTTTGAAGGGGTTTTCTTCTATTTTGTATTCGAAATGTTTTCATCAATTGCCATTATATTATTTATTCGATAAGTATATGAAAATCCGGTGTTCTTCACGCATTCCATGCGATTTTCTTCTCTTTAGTATTTACTTCTCAATTTGAGATGTGCGTGTTGGAAGAGAATTTGGGATTTGACTGGCATCTGTGCATATTACCACTGGTAACTGTATAGCATTTTAATTCGCAAATTTGTTTTTCAATTTACGAAACCATTAAGCAATACATTGTGAATATTGTCCACTTTTATCTATGTGTGTTAGATTTTAAAGTGACTAAAATCGGTTTGAAATGTTTTTTTCACTATTAAATGTTTTCTTCTATTCAATATTTACTTTTGAAATTGATATGTGCGTGTTGGACGATAATTTTGGATTTGACTGGCATCAGTGCATATGACCATTGCTCACTGTATAGAATTTTAATTGCGATTTTTTATTCCAATTTACGAAAACATTAAGCAATACATTGTGAATATTGTGTATTTTAGCTATAACTATTATATAATCCGTTTAAAATGTTAAATCTTCTATTTTGTTTTCGAATTTTCTTCACCATTTATCATTATATTTATTCGATTAGCATATGAAAACGCAGTATTCTTTATGGAATCCGGCGATTTTAACTTAATTTATAAACTGAAGTGTGCGTGTTGGAAAATAATCCTGGATTTGATTGATATCTTTGCATATGACCATTGGTCGCTGCATAGAATCTTTAAGCAAAAATTTTGTATTTCAATTTACGAAACCATTAAGCAATGCTTTATGTCGGAAATGTTTCACCAAATGAGGCATTGTAAATTAGAATGCGCATGTTACTTGCAGACACGGGAAACACGAAACAATAAAGTAAAAATATTTTTCTCTTATTAATTTAACATTAGTGTAATATGACACAAAATACTTAAGTTTAATACATATGTACCAAATTTTACGCTTTATGTTACAACTAATTTTCAATACAATTTTTCATCTTACTTAATCGCAGAATTTCTGCAGCAAATAATACTTAAACTTTTATTAAAGTTGTCTGGTATTAGAAAAGTAAGAGTATAAATTTGAAACTGTGCTAATTCATAAAACAATGAATAAAAAATAAGAAAAGAAATAGCAATGAAAGTAATGCTGTGATGCTAAAAATTTTAACATTTTCTCGAAATTTATCTTTAAAATGTATATATATTTTTGAGTTTCAATTTATTAAATAAAATTATTCAAAAATCGAAGATATTCAAAAATTTAGGATATTTATTTTGTAAATATTAAAATTAAAATAATTTCAAGCCTACGTATTTATTAAACGGTTTTAAATGTATAAAAGGTAAAAATAAATTAAAAACTCGCAAATTACATAAAAAATGAAATGCAAACCTTTGGAAAACCTACAATTCTCAATGTGTAGATGAAAAAATAATTCTGTTATGCTCAAATAATAATTATTATTATTTTTAAATCTTTATCAAAACTTCTGAATTATGCATTTTTTATAACTTTAAATTTGTTGCAGAAAAGTGTTCAATAACTAAAACTCTTAAATTCCTTATCACTTGGATAGTTATCAAAGGTTTTTAAATTTCATACACAATTCCGAATTCTTGGCTCAGTGTGGAATCCATGTTAGTTCGGCTTATAAGATACTACTCTCGGAATAGTGTCGGCATAACCGCCAGTGGTCATTCGGCAAGTTAATTTAACATTTTAGCGTAAATATAAGTACCATTAGATTTTTAAAGATAATTTGAACGTGTGAAACTGACATTACTAAAGCAACCATTGCCCTTTTTGTAGAAGAATCACTTTGATCCCATTCAGTAAAGTAATTAATAAGAATGTATTACATAATACACGTGTGTTACATAACTGATAAACCTAATGATACAATTATTGTTAAAGGTTTACATCAACAACTGCCACAGTTGGTCTAAGTCTGTATTCCTTTGAACTAGAAGGGGATCTTTACCTCAACTTTTTTGTGTCTGCTGGGGCAGAGGTTGCAGCAGCAGCTGTTGCTGGAGTATTCAGAAACCGTTGTGGTAGACGATGTTCTTTCTGCATTAGTTCTGCTCTTGGAGGTGCTCTTACATTATCCATTGCAACAACGCAAACAGGTATTTATATTATATATATTTATGATATAATGTAAATGAAGATATATTGATTGAAAATGTAATGTATAATTTTACAGCGGAAACGTATTTTAAATTATTGGTCATTATCATTTATACTTAATTTAAAAAAAATATTTTTTAATAAACTCACTTAAGTATTAAGTATAAATAACGAATTCAAATATTTAAATTATAATGTAATAAATACAAAGCGCAATTTACTCTGAGCGTTAACGAATTCTAATTATTTTTTTTTCTTCGAACAGTTATGTTTTCGTTTCTTAAAAGTATTTGAGCAACCGAATTAATTTTTATTACTATTAGAAAATTAAATTAGATTGTTGTAATTTGCCAGCTTCGTAAAAAAATATATTATCTACATCTCCTGATAGATGATGGGTAACGAATTGTAATTATTTGATTTCTATATATTACAAAAGTAACATACGAGTAGAACTTAACAGTGATCTGTATAGTAATACAACGGGAAAGCACAATACTATGGTACATTTAATTCAAGCGTCCGCCCTTGAATAGAAATATAATGCAAATTGGTTACTGTATATAACAAAGAGCAGATGATCTTCTGCAGATCTTATGATATAGCTATTGCAAATTAAATTCTATTTTCTAATTATCATTCATTGAATTATATTAAAAATATAATTTAAAAAAAATCTAAAATTTTTATCTGGTTTCTTTTTTAAATATTAGACTACAGATAGGGGCGTAGCTGTGAAGCAATTTGAGTAAACGGTTTTAGACACACCAACCTTAGGGCGCAAAAGTAGAAAAAGCGAAAACAAATGTAAAACATTTGTATATTGTCTTTTGGCCATGTGTGTTGCATGGATCTTCATTGTTACAAATAACTTATTCCTATAATATAATACCTAGCTTTGGACGTGAACTAATTTAATTTAAAGCATACTTTTGTATACAATTATAAACCAAGATAATTTTATACACGATGTTGTAAAATTAATTCAAAACTTTTCCCGACATTATTTTAGTATGCTTAATTTTTTTTCACTTCACCGTTCACGATAGTGGTAAGCGAAAGAACTTTTTAAGACTTGTCAAAGAGGCGCAAGGACTTCGTGTTAGCTCAATCGTCAATATATTGTTTGTAAAAAAAGAAGGCTAATCAACTTTGTATCGAGAAAGTTACTGGCGAAAGGAAAAATAAGATTTTTTTAAGAGGAATATGTCATGCATTTGTATTGACGATATCTTATGTACTATCGCGTCATAATACATAAACATTACTTTATTATTACAATTGTGTTTGTTACTTTGTATATGTAATAGTTAAAGTACTTTTTTATTTCAAATAAGTTAAGTGTAGCATTTAAAAATTAATTAAGTATACATATATATATGACGTTAACTTTACAACAAAATATTCTTAATTTTTTAAGAGTTTCATTACTGTTCACCAACTGAATTTGCTAGAAAGCTTTAAAAATGCATATATACTTCTGACTAAAATTATCTATTCCATTTTTAATATGTTATTCAATCGATATTAATGATAAAAATTGTGATGAATGGTGACTAAAAACAAATTTATCCCCATTAATTAAGACGTAAAATGAAAACTATGAATGTAAATATATGTTTGTGGTTTTTTAAAAGTCATTATAAGAAAGAAATCGTTACTTAGATTATTAGCCTTTCCATATAACCAACTGCAGACTAAAATAAAGACCAGCGGATGTTCTTGTTTTGGCATAAATAATTAGAAGACATTTTCATCGAAATTGATAAAGATATGACAGAATAAATTAGGACTTTAAAGGTGTCAAAAATAAGACTGGCAAAATAATAACAAAATTATGCATATAATTTATTTTTTTTAATACAGAGTTTTAATACAGTTAATTTTGTATGGGTGATGTATACAATTTAAAACATATGAATATATTTTTTTTGCAACAAAAGGTATCAGAATATATTTCTGTCAATTAAATCTGAATGTTTAATATATAATTTAGAATTATCTGAATGTTATTATCTGAATGTTTAATATATAATTAAGAATTATCTGAATGTTATTATCTGAATGTTTAATATTTTATTATATATTTGTTTAATATTTTATTTTTTTCCATTTACAGTAAAATATTTTAAATACTTACAAATAGTATTCTACTGGAATTGTAGCTAAATAATTGTTATCATTAAATTTCTTACAGGGTGGACCAAAATCTACCGACCAAGATTATTCACCAACGTCTCAGATTATACTAAGTATAAATATTTGAAAATTGTGTGATGTGTTCCAGGCATCAAAACATTTGATTCAACAGATTTGTGCCGAGAATTAATCCTAGATTTTTTATCCTGGAATGGAATAATGAGTTATTTTGGTTATTTTTCCAATTGAAGAAGATAAGGAATAAAAGTAATTTTCCCATTCCAGGATACATTCAAACTGCTTCTTTGCTGTCACTTTTCTGAAATAGTAACTTTTGGGTTATTTCATCTGTCACTAAATAAGTTGAATGAATTTACGTATAAAAATCTTGTAGCAATCAAGCAGCCTGAAGAACAAGTTAAAATATACGCGAAACTGACAAAGCTGTTCACCAGAAATTCATGTCATTCGGATAATATGGGTTAACATTAAACCAATCCAGTGAATAGATTTAGGAGAAAATCTTCCGTTCAGTAGCAGTATGTATTGAAGTGTTACAGATCACTAGAAACCTTTGTATGTTTGTTGCTTACTGAGTATGAGGTCGTCCACTGCGACTCCAAATTTCAACTGTAATAAATCTTCATACACATTCTAAACATTCGACTGCCCTTCGATGGTAGATAGATGACGTAACAGATCATTATTTTGAACTCTTCTAAATGAATAAAAACGCTTTAAACACAAATAATTAAATCCACAAATATATCACACAATTTTCAAATACTTAAAATACTTTACTGCCTGTAAAATGGCTGTTAATCTTGGTAGGTATGATTTTGGCCTCCCTGTCTGAAAGCGAAAATAAATACTGACGCTTAAAACAGCATATGCGCTTTTTTTTCTCTTATAGGTACAAATTCCCGTTTAACAATGTTTGCAGTTGCGAAACTTAGCATATCTTTTTCATCTGTCATACTGCCAGTGTGGACTGGAGAGTTGCTGCCTATTGTTATTCGATCTATAGGAATGCGTCTTGTAGATCTTATAGGTGTTCTTGGGCCGGTCTCTCTCCCTTTCCTATACAATCAGGTAAGAAAATTGATGTAAATGAACTTATTCTATAAAATTTTATTTGAAATATTGAAAAGGAATTGAATGAAAAAATAAAACAAAAAAATATTTTCCACAAAGAAAAGTAACTGTGATAAAACAAAATACAAAAAGAGGTAATTGCAAAATAAATTTACTAATATAACAAGAAATATATCCTACAAAAGTATAAAATGATCAAAAATTTTATTTACTAATACCTGAAACAAGAGGCCCTACAATGCTGTGACAACAAATCTTCAGTTGTGGTAATCCTGCTACTTTCTCCTTAATGATCATATTTTATTACACAGCTCTCAATTTATTTATACATTTAAAAATGTAAATTTGCATAAATGTAGCAAACATGTTACGTTACATGTCGAAATCCCTGCTTGATTCTTTTAAAGATTAATAAAATATTGTTACAAGCTTTAATTAAAAATACTTTTTTTTTTCATGTAGTAGAGATTGAAAAGATGCAATTTTTAGAAGCGAAGATAAATGTGAGCAACTGAACAGAGCAAGTCTTGTGCTCCTTTTGACATATAGCGTTACTAGTGGAAAATTATTTTTTTTAATAGATTATGTTGTTTAACGAAATTAAGAACTAGCGTAAAGTGGATTCGGATTTTTGTTTGCATGCAAATTATCTATGCGGATACATATGTACATTTTATTTATTTTTTATTATTTTAATATGTTGCCTATTAAGTTTCTTTTAAACAAACTCAGATAAAATCATTTAAGAAACAAAATATTACAGCAGGGAACTAAAAAGCATATCTATATAAAATAAGCAATATAAGGTAAAGCCAGGAGAGATGACGCAGTCGGAGAGATTGCGCACATAGAGGTTCTGGGGGAAGGAGTAGAGTGAGTGCGCAGCGACTCCAGGTAGTTGTACAACAACACTAGTGGAGTGTCTACTTGAAAGTGCACGTTGATTGCTTTGAGCGTCTAAGATAAAGTATTGCTATTTTGTTTTGTTTTCCCAAACTAAGTGCTTGAATTTTCATAGCTAATCATCAGAATTTCTATACTATGTCAATAGTACAAAATATTTTAAACTTAAACGATTTCTCATAAGCTACTAATCTAGACTAACAATGTGAACATCAAAGGTTCGTTTTAGTAGCGGCCATGTTTAAATAAAAGGCCACGCAATCTCTCCTACCGAAATTGGAGAGTTTGCGCATCTGCTACTTAGGAGAGATGGCGCATTGTTTTCATTAGTTTCTATGCTAGGAGAGATTACGCAGATTATTGGTAAATTTGCATAAAAAAATGAAAAATGAAAATGGACTAATTTTAAGTTAAACATGATATTAAGTTACATAATTTTATTTTGCAATCTTATCTGGACTTGCTTTTTCTGTTACTTTAAATTTTTTTCCCTTTAATTAAAATTTTTTAGTCGTTTTTAAAATTATTTCCTTTTTCTGATTCTTTAAGCATTAGGTTGAAATATTCACTCCCAATACAATAAAATTTGTTCACAAAAACCGTACAGCAATGTCATTTAAGTGTAATTATTATTGTTAACAGTTTAATTGCATTTATTATTAGTAACAATCTCTTCTACCCATGAGCGCAATCACACTAACCCTGTAAGGAGAGATTGCGCAAAATAACTTTCTTAGTTTTATTACAAATGCTCTATTAAATTGCAACATAACAACAAAATAGCAATGGAAATGCATAAAAAACAAATGAAGTAAAAATTATTCATCGATAGTTTAGCAAAAAAATAATATTTAGATTTTTTATTGCTATTCTTTTGAATTGTGCGCAGACTATCCTAGCTTTACCTTAAGTATTATTCAGAAAGGAAACTAAATTCATTAAATTGAGACATTTATCATTCTCTTTCGTTGCTATTAATTTAAATTTACATTTTCATTATTAAATAGAATGTATATATATCTAAATTGTGTAATAGAAAAAACTATAGATAAAACTGAAATTGATGACAGTCAATATATTAACCAAATATTTAAAAAAAAAACCTACTGAGAGAGATTTTAGTTTTTAAGAACATTTCATTACTTTTTTAATTTACTTATTCATACACGAGAGTCAGAACAGTCTAGCGGGAGCCGCTCGGTTCAGCAGACTGTTTTTCGTTTGTACTATTTATAGTTATTGACATTTATTTTAAAATCTTCTGTTGCCAGCAAAATTTATAAGCTCAACTGGTGGTTGACTCATTGTTTGATACGTAGTAATACGATCATATGTTCTTTCTAACTCTCTCAGTAAAAATGTTTTACACAATGTCTATTTTTTTAACGTGTAACAAAACAGTCTATACAAATTTCGTCACGAGTGACCAATTTTTGATACGTTAGAGCTTGAACATTAAAACAATACCAGACTTTTAACCAAGATGACTTCTTTTCCATCAAAATAGATTTATCAATATCTGAGCATCCAGTCGAAAGTTATAAGGTACATCTAGGAGAGGCTGCGCACAATTCAAAAGAATAATAATAAAAAATCTAAATATTAATTTTTTGCTAAACTATCCATGAATAATTTTGACTTCATTTGTTTTCTATCCATTTTCATTGCTATTTTGTTGTTATGCTGTAATTTAACATAAAAGTTGTAATAAAACCAAGAAAGCTATTTTGTGAAATCTGTCCTTACAGGGTTGGTGGGATTACGCACATAGGTAAGAGAGATGGTTATTAATAATATCTACAATTAAATTGTTAACAATAACAATTAAACTTATATGACATTCGATGTAGACACATATATGACACCGATGCACTTATTGTTGCAAATAGTGCAGCATTTGTGCAACTACCTGCCACCAGTGGCGTATCCAAGGAGAGGGTCCAAATGCTTTAGATACCAGTAATGATGTAAAGTTTTATTTCTCCTTGATTATCGCAGACATTTCTCTGAATAGATAAGGCAAAGAAAACTTTAGAATATTACAGGGTCCAGAGCATCTGGACCCCCACCGTGTCTACGCCACTGCCTGCCGCAGAGAAGACATTGAATACAGTCACTGACAGAAGTTGTATTCTAGTACATTTTTCGACATTCAGTGCACTCGTCCTCATTGTCCTTCGTTTTCTTTCTTTCAGTTTTTCTAGAAGAATCTTATCTTCAGCTCTTTTCTTTTTTTGAAGCTGATTCCTTCATAAGTATTTTTTCATGTATATTTTGTGGATTGGTAACATCCATTGCACTGTGTTCCAGTTTTGATTTCCATGGCATTAACTACTTTGAATAGTAGGTGAAAGGTTTTCCAAAACTTTCGTAGGTGTATTGCTGAGAGTAACATAAGACTCCTCAGAAGTTACTGATTAGCAACTGCATGTAGCTGCTGCAATGGGATGCGAAGATAGGCCTAGAATATGAGAGGTTTGGGTTTCAGTATTTGTAACGAGTACTATTGTAAATGGATTGGTGTGGATTCTTGTGCTAACTCAACGGTTTCAGGGACAGTTTGATTCATGCCTTGATTATAGCCTAGCAAATATGCGTGTTCTAGAATCACTTCAATATTTAAAGGGTAAATTTCAGGTTTCGAAAATTATTTCAAAATTGATTCATTGATTTGTTTTACTTGTAATTTTCAATTTATGCAAATTTACCATTAAGCTGCGTAATCTGTCCTAGCATGGAAAATAATGGAAACAATGCCCCATCTCTCCTAAGTAGCAGATACGCAAACTCTCCAATTTCGGTAGGAGAGATTACACGGTCTTTTATTTACACATCGCCGCTTCTAAAACTAAGTATTGGTGTTCGCCCCGTTAGTCTAGGTTAGTAGCATATGAGAAATCGTTTAAATTAAAAATATTTTGTACTACTGACATTCTGTAGAAATTCTGACGAGCAGTTATGAAAATTCAAGCACTTACTTTCGGAAAACAAAACAAAATAGCTTTATCCTAGACGCTCGAAACAATCAACGTGCACATTCAAGTAGACATCTAGTACTGCTGTTGTACAACTACCTTCAGTCGCTGCGCGCGCACGCTATCCCTTCCCCCTTAAGGGGTCAGGTAACCTTTAAAGTGTCAGAAATTCGAAAAAAATATTAGCTTATAATTAAATATGATTCTTTAGGAACAATTTAAAATAAACCCCATGCACAAATTTACTTTAGAAGTGGAGTTATGTATAAAACAGTCTGAGATTTTTTTTTATATGATCAAGGAACAGTTTGAACTTTGAGGTCATATTTTCTCAAAACGACGTTTTGGTCATTGCGTGCACGATTTAAGAAAAATGGCTGGTTACAATTTCATGAAATTTTGACTGAATGTCTTAACCAGACAGATGCACAAAATGACCTATTATTATGTTTCTCAAGTAACAAGTTTAGAATTTATGACTACTTTTGTAGTAAAAAAAACTCGATATTTCGAATTTCTCTAAAGAAATTTTTTTTCTCAAGATCTACACATTTTATTTTTTTCATCGTAGGTCATTTTGAAAACACATTATATATGTACTAATTAAAAAAAAATTGGCTGGTTTTAGCACTTCAAATATGAAAAATCATGCGCCCAGTACATGCAAGAAAAATTCTCTCGCATAAAATTTATTATATTTTAAAATAAATTTAAAAGCTTTATATGATTGTATACATTTTTGGAGAATATTAATTTATAAAATAAACCTTTATTAATATGCATTTTAGGTTTTATAATTCAAAGTGAAATATTTACGGAGTTATGGTGATTCATATACATGTCCCTCTTTCATGTATTTTTTTAGTTCAAAGGTTACATCTCTCCTGGCTTTACGTTACATGAAAATGCATTTAAATAAATCGAAAAGTAAACACCTTTTTCTAAAGCCGGTTAAGATCATAGTGAAACTAATGCAAATGTGATTTCATATTATTTTATTAAATGCAAACATAGATGACAGTATTGTAATTAGTAGTATTTTCAAAGCGTTGTTTTCACATTTATAGTTAACGCGATTTCAGGAAGCATGATATAAAAATATAGAATCAACAGCATTCTAATGTTGTCTAGAAACAATTCCAACTAAATATCGCGGTTGCCGTCCAATGCCCAGAGAAGTATTTAAGAAAAAATAAAGATTAAACTGAAAATGTATCATAATTTAACAGCTACATTTTTCAACAATTTTAAATTAAATTACTAAGTAGCACTAAGAATAGATTACATTTGTAAGTTCTACATAAAGGCCATTTTCCACATACACAACATGTAACAAAATCCAATTTAAAGTATTAGAATAAAATTAATAAATAATAACATTTTTATATCGATTTTTGGAATTCAATTCTTCAACTGTTTTCTTGTTGCATTTTTCTCAATAGGGTCGAAAGAATCCTGGTGTTCCTCTCTTAACTCTAGGATCTTTACAAATAGCTGGTGCTGTTGTGGCCTTACTTCTGCCGGAGACAATCCAACAGAAACCACTTCAGACTCTTCAAGATTGGGAAGAATTTGGAAAATATAGAAAATGGAGTGATTATTTCCGTTTGGGACCACCAAAGTATGAAGTTTCAAATTCTTAGGTTTCGTTTATTGGATATTTTTGTGTTTTGGATTTGATTTTTCACAGAAAATATTAAATGAATAATATTTTTTTTTATACCGATTAACAGAAAAATTGGTGCATATTTTATAATACCATACAATTATGAAAATCAATTTTTTAATGCAATCATTATGAAATAAAGTTACAGGTATTTTCTCTATCTGTTTCCGAAATTCCGAAAATTAAGTTCATGTTACATTGTTTATAAAAAAAATTCAATTCGCGCGTTAAAGAATCATCTATACATACTATAAGTAAATATTTATACGCTTGTAATTTAAAATATTACTTTAACAGTAGAATTATGTTAATACAAATTGAGGGATATAATTTTCTTAGAAGTTTTCACACTAAATCTGGGCACAATTTTACCCACAAATAAAATATAGATTTGAGAATTATAATTTACATGAATTGATTAAGTTGTCTGTTACACAATTATGAGTAGTAAGTCATTACTTTTTTATATGTATTACTTGTCTTATAGAACGATTCTGAAAACATGAAAAGGAAGCAAGAAACACGTATGTTTTTTGATAGAAAATGAATTGTACTGTACATACATTAAGAAAAAAGTAATAAAACATCTACTCAAACGTATGTCATCACTAAAAAAATTTTACAAAATTGTTAGTGGATTAGGAATACCATCCAGTAAATTGAATTGATACCATTGAATAATATACCAAAAATTGCGTTTTGAGTGCGGATTACACAGTAATGGTGAATCAAGTTTTAAAATGTCAATAGCAATCTCTATAATTTTATACATTAAATAAAAGTATGATATTGTATATAACAATAAAATTAATATTAAAAAAATGTTAATTATAAACGATTACGAAAATTGTTTTTTTGCATGAACAGAAAATTACCACTTGCAGTAGGATCAAATTAATGTTGTAATAAAAAAACGTTTGATTATGAATACACGATATAAATTCCGGATATTGTTTTTTAAATAATTCCTGAAATAGTATCTTTATCAGAAAGAGAATAACTCTAAAGTAATTGTTTTAAATCGTCATGATAACTTCTAATTAGTACAGTTGAAGGGTGTATCATACTACGCCAATTTAGTGTATTATTATTATTATTATTATTTCCTTTTGATATAAAGATAAGAAAATTTTCTTACCTTTGAAATAAAAGTGCACATAAACGACAATATACTGCTATTAATTTCTTTTTCTGATTATTACAAGTGACAGAAATAGTTGACGAGTTTATTTAAGAACTATATACCAGGTATTTTAGCCATCGGTGTAATTCACTGATGGCTAAAACCAATTCGATTCAATAAACTGATGGATATAAGTAAAAAATTAATTCACAATTTTTTTCCTACAATGATATTAACTTAAAAAACAATCCATCTTTGGTGCTTGTACCTTTTTTACAAGGAAGCATTTAATTTTAAATTATACTTTTAATTCCAAAATTTCTAAAGCACTTTTTTGTAGAAAAATTCTTAGTGAACATTTCCATTCATTGAAGTATTTGAAATGAACAAAAATATCATTGATCCAGCTAACAAAAATACATATTTTCCTTCCCATCTTTGTAGATATGCTTCTTTTATTTCAAATATTAACTTGTTAGAACATTTTAAAAATGTATATTATGTCATTTGTTTTCAACAAATGCAGATTTTCATGTAATTTGTTTCTAAAAACAGAATTATTTAAAAACTTTAGAATAATTATAAAAGTGTGTTTAGAATTCTCTTGTATTTAATTGCTTTTTACAAAAATATCTGTAACTATACAATCTTAAAAGAAAAAAAATCAAGTGTAAAATTACATATGATCAATGCGTGTTCAGATATTGAATTTATTGCCGTATATTATCTTCTTCTACAAGAACCTCCGTTGTTCATACGCGTTACTTGATTTGAACATAGACAATTGTAAATATGAATTTTGTCGAATACACATCATACGAATGCATAAGAGATAATTGTGAATGACTGTCTAGGTATGAATATAACTTTTTTTTTACATAATGTAGAAAAGGTAAAACAAATATAACTATTTAGATTTATGGGAAATACATAAAGTTTAATTTCATAATAAATATTGCACAGTTGTTTCGGATTCAGTTGAAATAAGAAGTGTTCAAATGTTCACAAATCATTTATCATCATAATATATTATTATAAATGTTTGTTTACTGTTGTGACGAAGATTTTAACGTCACATATTGCATTTCAAATAAATATCATCCTTTTACACTCACAGGATTTATTTAATTATTGAAAAATCCTATCATAAAACATTAATTTAATTTTATGGTTGCAAATTTTTCTTATTCTCAGTAAATTGCTCATTACAAAAAGGAATCCTTTTTCATTTTAAATACTTTCTCAAATCTTGAATTCTGTACTTTTTCACTGATAAAAAAAATTAAAAGAATGATTTACACTCTGTATATATATTCATACATCTAAAAAACGAACCTTGCGATTTCCATTTTTTCTCCATCTGATAAAAATAAAATCTAAAATAAGGACGTTAGTCCCTTTACGCACTTTGTATCATACAGATAAATTAGATTCATGCTTTATATATTTAGGGACCTAATTTCCCCAGATTTAATTTCTTCCTGCAACCATAATTAAACACTGCGTGATTTAAGTCTATATATATATATATATATATATATGTCCATTGGTCCAAACTGTATGACAGCTATCAGTATTTTGTCTGGGACGCTGTGTCTATATTCGTATCCTTCTGTTTTAAGAAGTTAAAATTTGGCGTTTTCTGAGTTATATAGATAATACCCTAACAACTGTGTATCTTCTCATTTATTTCGCCAAAATTATATTCTGCTTAGCAATTTTGTATCAGCTGTTACGCCAGCACTTGTGATCGGGCTGGAAAAAGTTTTAATCATTGAACCAGGATTTGTCTTTCTACTTATTTTTTATTCATTCAAAAATTCATATAAGCGCAGTAAATATTTTTTGTTATTTCTCATGCGTGTTACTTTATTTTTACAATAAATATTTTTTCAATGACTCTTTTTGTCAAATGTTTACGCTTTTTTTTCTTTTGTTTAAGAATTTTTTAGGACTAACATTATCTTCTTAAGAATGATAACATTTTTCCAGAGTCAAAGTTCGTTTTAAAAACTTATGAGTTTTATATGTTTCCGAAATAGTAATCAAAATAATAAATTTTCAATATTTTCATTCTACTTTAAGGAAAAACTTATAAAAAATTACATTCTTACTATATGTTAAACTTAAAGAAATCCTTAATACAGCTTTTTTTAAATTAACAAAAAAACCCCTTCTGTTTTCAGTGTTATAGCGGCAGTTTATTTGGAAATAATCCCTAAAAAATATAGCACGTTGCAACACCTGTTTTTTTTTTCTCCTAACGTCGACAATAGTTACTCTAATAATTCCTGTAATAAGTATAAACACAAGATGAATATAGTTTTTTTTTATCATTATTATTTCTGAATTGTAAGCTGTTTAATGTATCTATGAATTAAAATAGATATGTATATATATAAACTTTTATAGAAAGATCTTTAAACTTCCTCTGCAGAGTAATTGAGGGGTCGGAGCAAGAAAGTGCCAAGCCCCATTTTCGGTGAAATGAATCTGACACTGTAACCTGTTGCTTAATATTGTAAATTATAATATGCTGCATATTATTTTTGTATAATGTCACTTGGTGGCAGCATATGTCTAAGATTTCGTTTTTGCCTCAGACGGTTATACCTCTGAAGAAAATAGATAATTTAGAAAAAAAAAAACCTAATAGTACTCTCATTAAAGTAATGCCATGTTGTTACTCAGAATATATCCAACGTTACTAAGACATTGGCAAAAAAAACTTTATGTTATATATCTTCATTTGAGTATTTGATGAAATTTTCAAATAGAAATATCTCAGAAGTTCAAAAATGTGGCTTAGTACCCCGACCCATTCAATTGATGATGATAAAAAAAATAAATGTTATTTTATAGCCTAGTTGTAATTTTACATGATATTCCATTTTAGGCAAGAAATGAAAAATGGTATATTAAAAAATAGAGGGCCTCAACCACAGTCACCAATTTTAAGGTAAGCTTAGTATCGCAAGTCTATCTATATATATAGTCTATTATAAATCTCTATTTTTATGTGGAAAAAATATATATTTAAGGTCTAATATCACGTTGAGCAGCATGAATATCGTGTTATACAAAACAGATAAATAAATGAGTGTAGTTACAAAACTAATGATGGAAAATACAAAATGGCAATGACAAAATTTTCTTTTTTTAAAATATCAGTACTAAAGCATTCTTTTCAGCAAATTTAAATTCAAGTATTAAAGCAATTACACATTTAACAAATTATAAATCATAATATCTCTCATGTTTTGCTGAGTGTTTTAAAAGTAATAAGTATTTAAATTATATAATAAAACTACCAAAAACTTAAGTTATTTTTCCTTAACACACATTTTTCGAACATATTTCAAATATGTTAAAAGCTACATGGTTGAAATAGACATAAAAGAATTTTCGGTATATTTATGTTAGCCGAGTGCAAGTGATATATATACATATATATATATATATATATATATATGTGTGTGTGTGTGTGTGTGTGTGTGTGTATAATATTTGTATACATATATATGTATCTATACAGGGTGTCCCAGGATTATTGTGACAAACTTTAAGGGGAGGTAAGGGACATCACAAGGATTCAGATTTGCATAGCAACCCACGGTCGGAAACGTCATGGGAAAGTAGTATGATAGGTACAAGAAACAAATAGACAAAAGACTGAGATCAAGATCTGATATAATTTATTGGTCAAAGATGTTAAATGCTGTGGTAGATGATATGTGAAAATGTCACAAAAGATGTTCAAAGTTTCCACAATTGCTAGCGATGCATGCATTACACCGTCGGACCACGGATTGGCGGATTAGCTCAAATACACCTGGATTTTGTTGTATATTCGCAGCAGCAAGACAAGTCATGCAACCAGATCCATATCGGAATCCACAGGCGTTGCGTACACAGCACTTTTCAGTGCACCTCCAAATAAAGAAATCTATGCTGCTTAAATCAGGAGAGCGTGGTGGCCAGGGAACTTGCCCACCACGGCCAATCCTTCGGTGATCAAACACCTGATTCAAATGTTCACGAATACATCTGTCATAATAGGGAGGTGCCCCATCATGTTGAAAGAACATAGTGCGTCTGACAGGTTTTGGCACAGTGTCAAGTAAGTTTAGAAGCACTTCATGCAAAAATATGCGATAATCTGCAGATGCTAATCCTCCAATGCTCTTGTGAACAACACCACCTAACGGCGAAGGAGGCTGTTTCCGACCATGGGTTGCTATGCAAATCTGAATCCGTGTGATGTCCCCTACCTCCCCCTAAAGTTTGTCCCAATAATCCTGGGACACCCTGTATATGTATACATATCAGTGGCGCCTGGCTAACATAAAAGTACCGAATTTTCTATCTCAGGTAAAATTAGATATACTTAAAAAATTTACTGATATGAATAAAATAGAAATTTACAATATCAAATTTCAATGATCTGAAATGCAGGAACATACTGGTGAAGCTTCATTCCCTTTTCAAAATAAACTTGAATGTTGACATTTAAACATATATATAATTAGCCGTTCAGAAAGATTCTTATTCTAAGAAGTTATTCTAATTGTAAACATGCATACTAATAAGATCTTTAAATCTTAAAATTTATATTATATGTTTATCATTTATTTCTAAGTTTGAAGATATGAGTATGATCAAAATGTTTACTTATATGAAGGTAAAAAATGACAATAAAATGATATGATTAATCATTTTATCACTAAGCGAAAAATTTAAATATGTTACAATTTTTTTAATTAATTGAAATTTCGATTAATTTATGATATAAAAACTTATACAAAGAATAAAAAGTAATTAGACATAACGGTAGATTTTATTAATTTTTACTGAAAATATAATGGATTGGTGAGATTTATATTTTTATCAATATAAATATGCAAATCTGACGAATATTTGAGAAAAATATTGTTTTGATCAAATTTGAAATGGGAGATAACTCTGATGCATGCACTTGAGATTTGATTTATTTATCTCTTCTGATTCAGAATATATAAATAAATATAATGTAGATGATTCTTTACCTCTGACATTTGAGACAAAATGCATTTCTAATTTTCTGTATAGTATATAGAACGTAAATGTACATTGCAATATTATCTGCAACATATATTCGAAAGTTAACCCTTTATACCTCAATTTATGAATAAAAATGAGATATAAACAAAACTTTTTTTTATTACATTATAAAAGCAAATAAGAAGATTTATAGATAATAACATAAAAATAAAAAAAAACAATTCGTTAATTAGAGCTTTTAAACTAAAACGGTACTTTTAATTACCGTTGGATCAATTTAGTTAGAAATATTTCTCAAATTTCAGAATAAGAAAATTATACAATTTTTCAATAATTTGTAGCAACAATATATGTATTCTCAATGAAAATTTTCATGTATGTTTTTATTTTAACATAAAAAAAAAATACACAACAAATAAACTTTGATATAGAACAATAATTTTCACAGGCATGTATAATGAAAAGAAATTGCACATTTTCGGATATTAAAAAGAACAATAATAATACTCTGGGTTAAAAAATGCTAATTTTTTTCTTCTATCACATAAGATTTTTTCACCAAAATGTGGTTGAATATCCAGTAAAATAGTACAGATGATGTAGCAGAATAAAAACACTGCATTGACAAAATGATTAAAAATAAGTTGTATCTTACATTTTAATATTTAGTTACGTTTTTCATAGTTGTTATAAAGTTAGATACCATTAGTATGTATTTTCTGCCTCTCAAAGAACGGTAATAACCATGACTAATTTTTGTTTTGTGCATTTTTTGTGGTTATTTCCTTTGCAACAACCAGTATTAATCTGCTATCATGTTTATTAGTGTATAGTGTCTTTATGATTACATTTAAAGTTATCAATTGGAAAGTTTTATGTTTTTTATGTCTAAATTTATAATTTAACATCTATAGAAAAGTTCTCCGTTTGTGTCAAAACTACACATGGCAGACATTTTTCGGTATTTTCTCCGAAAATACTGTAAAAAATTGACATAAGATACACCATTATTTTGAAAAACAGATTTTCTTAGACTCTATCCTTAAACTCTTTCGATTTACTCTACTTGCAATAGACTGGCGTTAAGTTGTTTGCAATTCGGAAGCGCCTTAACCGACACCAACTGTTCGGCACTGATTCGGCCCAAATTAGATATACTTAAAAAATTTACTAATATGAATAAAATAAAAATTTACATTATCAAATTTCAATGATCTGAAATGCAAGAACATACCGGTGAAGTTTCATTCCCTTTTCAAAATAAACTTGAATGTTGACATTTAAACATATATATAATTAGAAGTTCAGAAAGATTATTATTCTAAGAAGTTATTCTAATTGTAAACATGCATACTAATAAGATCTTTAAATCTTAAAATTAATAATATATGTTTATCATTTATTTCTAAGTTTGAAGATATGAGTTTGATCAAAATTTTTACTTATATGAAGGTAAATAAATGACAATAAAATGATATGATTAATCATTTTATCACTAAGCGAAAAATTGAAATATGTTACATTTTATGTTTAATTAATTGAAATTTTGATTAATTTATGATATAAAAACTTATACAAAGAATAAAAAGTAATTAGACATAACGGTAGATTTTATTATTTTTTACTGAAAATATAATGGATAGGTGAGATTTATATTTTTATCAATATAAATATGCAATTCTGACGAATATTTGAGAAAAATATCGTTTTGATCGAATTTGAAATTGGAGGTAACTCTGATTTTGTGAAGTTATTTCCTTTGCAACAACCAGTATTAATCTGCTATCATGTTTATTAGAGTATAGTGTCTTTATGATTACATTTAAAGTTATCAATTGGAAAGTGTTATGTTTTTTATGTCTAAATTTATAATTTAACATCTATAAAAAAGTTCTCCATTTATGTCAAAACTACACATGGCAGACATAACCTCTGTTATTATTCTAAACTAAAAGTTACAAACAATAGTAATCGTATCTTAGTCGCCTGGAAACGTACAAACACCACTTTTAAAAACACTTTTAAAGAAAAGAAAATGGAATATATTTTTAATTTAACAATAAACAATATTTCTCAGACATCAAAAGGTAAGAAAAAATATATAATGTATGCTGTAAAACTAGACAGATATTTCTTAATCTAGGATAGTATAATATAACCACGACCCAAAACACGAATAACCTTTTCCGAATCACCTACGATTCCGAAAAAAGTGTTTTATCGTTAGAAACCTCAGAAACTAATATATTTTCGAGATTTAAGGAAGCAATTTATAAAAACAAAAATATTTTGCTGCTACCGATTTTTGTAAACGTTTTCAACCAGTTTTTATAGTACATTAATCAATTTGCTCAACCTGCAATATAGGTTTTTCAGATACTATCATTTCTAAACTAAACACAATGATCTTCAGCAAATATATTTAACAAACAAAAGCGATTAATTAACAGTATAAAAATTAACATCAAAATTAATTATATTTTACTTTTTTATTTTTGCATGTATAAATTCAATTACGCAGCTCAAAATGCTTAGTTTTAAATTGATAGCATCAAAAATGGATATTCATGTTTGAGAAAACTGTGATTAATACATTATAAAAACTACTTGGTATCGATTCCAAAAAGTCAGTGGCAGAAATAAATAAATAAATAAATAATAAGAAGAAAAATAAAATGTGTGTTTTTATGAATCCTTCTCTAAGTCTCTAAAATAAATTAATTTCTGAGATTTATAAATATAAAGAACGCTTTTTCCAAATCGTAGTTAATTCATAAGGGGTTATATTACATATTTCCGTTCTAAGTTATGTTACATTTTCCTAAATTAAGGAACATTTGTCTTTTTTTACAGTGTAATTACCTATAAATGATAAAATGTTTCACAACAGAAACTCACTATCGCACATCACCCAACATGACAGAATCTGGAAGTAGATATTTAGCCGTAAAATATCCTTTTCAAATATTTCGTATTTCAGACAACTAATAATATTATATATCGATGATAGATTCAAGTATTTAACATTGATTCTTAAACGTATTGTTGGTAATAAAAAAAATCGAATATTTTTATAACGATATTATTTTAATGGCCACTTAAAGTAACGTCGGGGAATAAAATGTGAAATATGTGCGTTTCACATTTGATAGAAATAACCAAAAATTAGATTTAAAATATCTCATAGGTGAAGCAGAAAAAATGATATTTTTATCTATTATGGAGCAAAATGAAAAAAAAATCATTTTAATTTTACATATCAATTTCAGTTATATCTAAAGCAACAGCTAAAACATGAAAAAACGAAATAGCTAGAAATAGCGTCAGTATGTATGCGAACAAAACATTATGGAATTATTTTTTCTAAAGATAACTATACCACGTAGGTACATATATATAACACGTACGTGGTCTTTAGTAAAATTAATTTCATAATGTTTTGTTCGCATACATACTGACGCTATTTGTAGCTATTTAGCTTTTGAATGTTTTAGCTTTTGCTTTAGATATCTCTCAAAGTGAATAACTGAAATTTATATTTAAAATTAAAATGTAAATTATTTGTTTTTGTAAATATTGTTAACAGGTATGAATTTCATTTTCCGTGTTTTCCCCATTTGTATATAATGAATTTTGTGTAGTTTTTATTTTTGTTTTATATTTGAATTCAAATTATTTTGCTTCATTTGTGCATATAATTATGAATGTACATCTATTTTTCTTATATTCTTTATAACATTTGGTTTCAATATTTACATATTATTTATAACATCCTATTTCTTATTTTTAATTGGTAACTTATATATTATTGAATATATTATAATGGTTAGAAAGCTTATGTTTAGTTTACGACAATCTTATAACTAAAACTTTCACTGTGTCAATTACTGCATTTGGGAATTTTTACTGTGTATTATTTCTAAGATTTATACTTTTGTTTTTGGTTATTTGATACATATTTTCAGAATTATATATATTATAATATTTACCATTTGACACTGCATTTTCCATCATCTCATAATACCGTTTTATACTTCATTTACTAAATTTATATATATATGTGTGTGTGTGTGTGTAAATAAACGATATGTAAATAGTCTCTTTACTGAATCAATAATCGATAAACAACAAAATACGGACTTTAATTTCAACTAATACACCTTTGGTTGAAACTATATAACAAAAATTTAGCTTACAATAATCCATCCAGGCCTAATAACACCTTTTCCGGCTATATTCCTTTCATATCTTGCTTCATAACAAAAATTAGAAAACTGGCTCTTAGCCAAATCTCGCGATTCAAACCATTTACAACTCGCGCATGTCTAACCATGGATAATAATAGTAGTTAGCTCATTTGATGAAGTGAAGTGTCTAACCATGGATAATAACACTGTAAGTTCATATCGTTTACATGAAGTGTTCAAACTGGAATCCTACATATATATATATATATATATATATATATATTCCTGCCGCCAACCCCCGTTCGTGTTAGCTCGCCAACCCCCGTTCTGACACCACAAACTGTAAAAACACTCTGATTTGATTAACCTTAAAACGATTGTGGAAGATTGAATTATAATTAAACGACCTGCTGTAATCGGCTGCTCGGTGTAATATCTGCTATAATCGGGTTTCCATTGATTTTCCGTTGACCAAGGGATTTTAAAGCCGAATCAACTGCTGTCGAGACAGCTAACAACTGTTGATAAAATAAGGTTAATTAAACATTTGAAAATCAACTCGTGCAAAATGGTTAAGTAAGCAATGTCATGTCATCGGGGAATTTTATAACGATGCTATAGAAAATTGGGTATTACTCCATTATCCCGACTACTACTTTCTATAAAATAAATGAACTGTCGCCAAAATATAGGATTTAAAGCCAAAAGTGCATATCTGTGGCGTCGCATTCAATTGATACCAGATGCGTTACGCGTGGTAGTTATGTCATCGAGTGATCTTTAATTCAACGTTTATCTGTATTTTTAATTATATTTTACCAATTTATTAGTTATTTCGTTGATTTAAACGTAATTAATAAATGTAAAAATATAGCTTTTAATTGAAGGTAAATATGATTAATTACGCTGTTTTAAAATTTGCAATAATAGATAAAATATTTTGTCAAAATAAATTAATCTTACTCTACTTAATGCTTTGTTTAATTAATTTATATATTTATCTTTTTAATATTCACGCGCAAGTATACTTTTTATTCCGTTATTTTCTACATTTATTGCTTTTAACTATTATTTATTATTAACTATTATACGATCATTTAATTATTATTTTAAAGTTTTATTTCTGTTTTTAATAGTCACGTGTTAATACATTTCTTAACTGAAAGGGAATATTATTACGTTCGCTATTTTACAAATTGGCAACGATTCAAATAATGGAATTTATGAAATATGAAATAAATCTTCGTCAAAATAATGAAAATTTTGAATAAAAAATTGAATTATAACCTCAAAAAATGAGTCAAATTGAAAAAATAATTGCAGTCTGCACACCCCAACCTTGTCAACTATATCCTTACAAATTATGTTTAAATTCCTGTGCATAGTTTCTATAAACTTTTATAAGAAAAGTGTTTTGACCAACTTTGATTTTAAATATCTCTTAAAATATTTCTTCGATTCAAAAACTGTCTACTTCGGCGTGTTTATCGAACATTTCTTTATAAAACCACCAATTTTTAAATTTTTATTTGCAATAGTTTTCTGGATATTAGTCCAGAAAGACTTCAAGGCACAAAATCTTAATTGACAGCGGCGGCCGCGGCGGTGGTTACTTTATATATATATATATATATATATATATATATATATATATATATATATATATATATATATATATATATATATATATATATGTGTGTGTGTGTGTGTGTGTGTGTGTGTGTGTCATGTATATTTTATCAAAAATGTTATTTGACATTTAAATTTCGAATAAATCCCCAGCCTGCATTTGCAGAATACACGCTTTCAGATTGGAAATTGTTTCTAACATTACTTCAAGATATACATATAAAAAAAAGATACTTGCAATATAAATAATCACTCTGTCTTAATAACAGGACAGATGTAATCGTTTATGCAGTTCGTTGATAAGTAAAAGTTTATTGAGCTGAGATCGTGTTTCGCTTGCATTCGAATTTTAAAACTTCATAATTCTGGTATATTATGAAATGTGTAGATGCGACGCAACATCTTCATCTCTGAAAAACAAAAATATATATACATATATGACACATTTCAATTTGTTTTGTCATAAACCTAAATTTAAAAAATGTATATTATTATATGTGAATTTTTTACTTTAAATTTATTTTTTGATAAGTTTCCGAAGCAAGACGTAATAAATGGAAATCGTATATAATTAGAAATATTTCCCATGAAACGTTGACGAAAATTTAAATTTCCCTTAGGGCATTAATAGCGTTTCTCTGAAGAATTAATGTAAATAAAATACTTATTATCAGTAATTGTATAAATTTTATTTTTATTACTAAATTGCATTGAAATTTTATGCCTGTGTTTCAGGAATACTAGCTTTAAGATTAAATGTGTTTCTGTTCCACTTCAAAATTAAAAAAAATGAAAGTTGCATGATAAAATTATTTTTACTTTGATATTTAGCGAAATGAAAATAAGTAATCTTATTATTTTGAACTGATATACCCATTTGCATAAATCTGAAAATTAAAATTGCATAATTCTCATGTGGTTTGAAATCTCGAGATAAAAGAGAGATGGTGGTATTACTCATATCTACAAATGAAACATGGGAAATAAATTTCAAAATTTAGGCATTTTAATCTTTTTTAGAATAAAAATGAAAATTTAAAATATGTCACAATTCTTTTTAATTGATTTTGGATAATATTTTTAAAAGATTGCTAAAATCGAAATTAACAATTATTAAAGATAAATAACTGTAATGAAATAAAAAATGATAAAAAAATTAGTTATTTACTTACATAAATTTCCTAATATATATATATATATATATATATATATATATATACATAAAATAAACTTATCAATAATTATTAATAAGTAAAATACTTATACTAGCAAGCATTTTATTTTGATCATTATTCAAATGGCAATGAAACGCGTTTCTCGTGCTTCCAGTTTGCTAGCTCTTAGATTATAAATGTGATTTTCTTTATATATATATATATATATATATATATATATATATATATATATATATATATATATATATATATATATATATATATTATTTTTTATAATTTAAAATGATATTGAAAAGTTTTTAACTGTTGGTATTTGGACGAAAAAATCCCTTTTTGTAGTTCTTTCTGAATCAATCCCATACTGAAATGAGTGCATACGTTTAATATTAAAATAGTATATGATTTGAAATATTAAAAGAAAAATAAGAAATAAGTTTAAAGATTGCAATAATCGATTATTTTAACGTATTTTTGAATAAAACTTAAATAAGAAATTACACTATATATATTTCTCAACTGATGCAAGTTTATTAAATTTAGTTGATTACGAAATCCAAATAAAAAAAAAATTATATATCATATATATTATTTCTCCATTCAACATCCCTTTTTCTAAGAAAATACGAAACGCAGAACGACGTATGAGATACCATATGAAAGGATTTTGAACAGACTTCTGACATAGTACATTTACATTTTCCTAAAACATGTTTTCTGATTAAAATTAACTGATAATTAAAAATTAAATCAGCATTGTTTTCATAAATGAAATGAAAGGTTTTCTTCAAATTTGTGTTGCCGCAAAAATAAAATTTCGGATTATATCATGCTCAACAATGATTATGAAAAAATAAATAGCACAAAAAAGATAAAGTGTGACATCTTTGCACGGGTTTATTCTATATTTATGATTAAAATGCAAAAATGAAATTGCAATGTTTAGGAGAAAAAGACACTATGGATTGTCCCATGTTTTTTTTTCGATGCAGTTAAAATACGTTTGTTAATTTTTTTTTTCTTGCGTGTGCCTTTCTGTAAGTTTCATGGAATAAATTAGCTGATACTCTAGCTTGACTAATTAATGTTAGGGAACAGATATAGCAGACGCAACGGGGTTGACACAATTTTTTTTTGTGATGCTATTTTGGCGAGAAAACCCCATTTTCGAATACCTGTTAGGCCTAGCTTGCGAAAACATGTTAGTTTTATTTTATAATAAAATTGTATTATAATTTTACTTTAAGATACAGACATTTAATTTTATTATTACACACAGTTTTATTTAACACGCACATTATTTGTATTACTCATATTTTAATTTTATTTATTAATTATTTTTATATTATTTTATTTTTAATTTATTTACATACACATTTCATTTTATTATAAAATACCAAGTTGCCATACAAAGCAGAAGTCACCATGTTACCCCGCCAGACAAAAAATCGCCATTTTGGCGCCAAAAGAAACCCCAGTGTGTTTTCAACATCTGTATCAATGTAGTTTACAAGTATTTTTATTCTTAATGTTTCTTTAGAAGTTTAAATCTATATAAAAAAATACTACAATGCTAAAAATTTTAGATTGCAGTTCCGAAGCGTAATCCTCGCACCGGTCCCACTGGTTTAAAATTAATGTAACTATCGATAAAAATGAAATTTATTAACATTAATAAGTTACATCATTTACGTAGAAATAAATATATGTATTATTTCGCAATAATTGTAAAAAAATAATTTTCACCATCGTTCAAATTCCTATTAAACCTAAATTTTTATTTAATATTTACAAGCTTAGCATACTAAAAAGTATTTAAAATGTATCTATACTAATAAAAGAAAGTTTCGCTCTGTGTGTCTGTGTGTGTGTGTGTGTGTGTATGTGTGTGTTTGTGTGTGTGTGTGTGTGTGTCTGTTGGCGATGGCTAGGAAAATTTAGAGCAACTAGAAGTCTGTAAATTTAGATTTAGGTAGTCCAAACCCTCTCCTGGTATACCTGAGCGTCAGAATTTTAATATTTAAATTACTTTCTGAAATATTAATTAAAATGCACAAAGAACTCTCATTAAAAATACGCTTTTATTCTCTTGGATTGGTTGGTTCACTGGTTGGTTTCATCGATTCTTCACAGAAGTAATTAAATAAACCAAAGTAACGATGCATAAATAAGGATTTCTAACTAAATAGTGTCAATATGGATTGAAGTTATCAGCGTAGAGGAGCCATGCGAATGTCGCGGCAAGGCCACTTGAACACCCCCCCCACACCCCTCCCGGCCCGTCCTTCAAGTTTTTTTCTCTAACTATGCTCCGTTTCCATATCTGAGCAACTATCTTTCCGATTTCAACGCAAGTGATTTCAAACATTATAATTAATTTAATAGTCACCCTTTATAACATTAAACTAAATTTATGAGTAGCGGTTACCACTATTTACGAATAACAGTTTAAGCCAAATTTGTAATTAAATTCAAAGCTTAAGGAAACGAACGAATTTCGAAAGATGCATAAGTGGTCCTCCTAATTAGTCATTTGCTGAAGGGCGCTTGAACATCCCCTCCCCCCCGGGACCTCCTTCAAGGTTTTTTCTCTAACTATGCTCCGTTTCCATATCTGAGCAACTATTTTTCCGATTTCAACGCAAGTGGTTCCAAACATTATAATTAACTTAATAGTCACTCTTTATAACATTAAACTAAATTTATGAGTAGCGGTTACCACTATTTCCGAATAATAGTTTAAGCCAAATTTGTAATTCCGTTCCTAGCTGAAGCAAACGAACGAATTTTGAAAGATGCATAGTGGTCCTCCTAATTAGTCATTTGCTGAAGGGCACTTGAACAACCACCCCCCCCCTACGGCCCCTCTTGGAAGAATTTTTCTCTAACTATGCTATGTTTCCATATCTCAGCAACTATCCTTCCGATTTCAACGCAAGTGATTCCAAACATTATAATTAACTTAATAGTCACTCTTTATAACATTAAACTAAAATTCTGAGTAGCGGTTACCACTAATTACGAATAATAGTTTAAGCCAAATTTGTAATTAAGTTCAAAGCTTAAGCAAACGAACGAATTTTGAAAGATGCATAGTGGTCCTCCTAATAAGTCATTTGCTGAAGGACACTTGAATAACCCCCCCCCCCCCGGCCCTCCCTTCAAGGTTTTTTCTCTAACTATGCTCCGTTTCCATATCTGAGCAACTATCTTTCCGATTTCAACGCAAGTGATTCCAAACATTATAATTAACTTAATAGTCACTCTTTATAACATTAAACTAAATTTATGAATAGCGGTTATCACTATTTCCGAATAATTCGGTAAGCGAAATTTGTAATTAAGTACCTAGCTTTAGCAAACGAACAAATTTCGAAAGATGCATAGTGCTCCTCTTAATTATTCATTTGCTGAAGGGTACTTGAACAACACTCCCCCCCCGGCCCCTCCTTCAAGGTTTTTCTCTAACTATGTCCCGTCTCTATATATCAGCAACTATCTTTCCGATTTCAACGCAAGTGATTCCAAACATTATATTTAACTTAATAGTCACCCTTTATAGCATTAGATTAAATTTATGAGTAGCGTTTACCACTATTTACAAATAAGAGTTTAAGCCAACTTTGTAATTAAGTTCCTAGCTTAACAAAACGAACGAATTTTTATGCATGCATAGTGGGCCTTCTAATTAGTCGTTTTCTGAAGGACATTCGAACATCCCCTCCCCTCGGCACCTCACTAAAGGTTATTTTCTCTAACTGTGCCTTATTGCAAGAACTGGGCTAATAATGTTCCAATCTTCTCGAAACCAGCTCAATTTTGTTGTGCGCCTACTATACAGTAACGTAGGCAGCGGAGACCTGTCTCAGAAGTTCGTTTGGAAAGAGGTTTTAGAACAGAAGGTGTTTAGAACAGAATGCTCCCCTGGCGGTGGTAGGGGGAAATAAAAGATTTTCTAGAGCGTACGAGCAAGCCGGATATACGGTTCCGAAGCCATCGTAGACCGTGGCCAGAGATCCGTTTTTTAAGAGATTTAAGTTTATTACAAGGGCTCGGGCAACGCGGGTCAGCTAGTATAAAATATAATATAGCAAAATTTGTCGTCTTAAATTTCAAGAAAAGGAAATCCTTCATCATTTTTTCATCTCATTTTGAAATGAACATATAATGAAAATATATTATCTACGTTTATGCTTAACATACCTACCAACCTACATGTACTATTCCGTAAAATGGGAACTATTTTGACCAACGCTAACACGTTTCGAAACCAATTTTTTTAAAATAAAATTAAATAAGTTGGACTTTGAACAGTTGAACATTTTACTCATTTCTTTGGTTTCTTAGTCGTTGCCAACTGTGTTGGAGTAGCTGTATTTCTTTAAATTTAATGAATCATTACAGAGAAATTGTCTAACTGTAGTCTAAACTACATAAGTTCGAGTATCGCTAAAATTAAAAATAGAAAAGCATTAGGATAGGATATAAATGAAAAATACAGTAATACCTCAACATTCGCGAGGGTTATGTTAGAGGTAAACCTCACGAAAGTAATATCCGCGAACGTTGAATATACGTCTATGCACTAAAAAAAGAGTTATTTCTATAAAATTTAAATTCAAGTGGAACAGCATTTCAAAGAAGAAAAAGATATATTTATTAACAATACGTTATGCATAACATATGTATAGAAGGTGAATGCATACACATATTCATAAATATGAAATTTATTTATTGAAGATAATTCAAATTAATTAACAGGTGCAATAATTACATCTGAAATAGAATAGATTTTCGTATAAATTAATTTCGACGCTCTCTATTCGCAAAGAGATGATAATATATTATTTTGTCAGTCTGCGATACAATATTGAAATGCAATAGTTAAATACAGTTAAATGCTTCAGAAATGCTTTTAATTTCTAAATTCAGCATCAGCTCCATGTGTACGAGAACCTGCGCATTGTAAATTAATAGATTGAATATGCCCGTTTCCTTACTACTTCTAATATCCACATTGCAATGAGTATTTTTCTGTTTTTATTTTGTTTACTAGAACAGTCACTACCTTTTCAGTTGACAACTGAAAATGGATGTGTAAATAGATACTAAGTAAACACAGGGAAAATGATCTTTAACTACTATGAATTCTGAAAAAGAAAGATATAATAAAAAAAGTTCGCGGGTAATCAACTCAGATTCTCGCAAATGTTAAGTTTTTCCTCATTTTCATATTCGCGGATAATAAAAACTCTCTAATGTTAAAACCGCGAATGTTGGGAGATTACTGTATAATTAAACTTAAAAAGTGAAGTAGTAACAATTAAAAAAAGAGTGAAGAAAGTAAAAATGATAAAATATTCCAATGGTTCAAAATAATCCAGATCTAGGAGGGAAAGGCCAATTGGTTACTTTTCAATGATACCCATACATATTTTTGTTGCTAGTAGTCACAGCAAGCATATAAAAGGGGACAACTAAAGTAGGAATATTAAATTAAATAAATAAAGATATATAAAATATATTTTCTGTTTAGATACATGTTTAACCTGGGTCAAAATTAATCACATTTTAAGAAAGAATAGTTAGAGGTAGCAAGTATGGTTTAAGATTAAATTTTAATAACAACTAAAGTATATTTTTAAAATCTAAGAAAAAACAGATAATTTATTTTCTCTAAATCCGAAAAATAATAATTAATTAATTGACTCTTCAATTTATTCTGAAACAAAAATATAAAATTAAGCAAAATATTATTAAATTACAGGATATCGCTTTTAGTTAATTTGAGAAACAAAGTCTTGTAAAGAGAAAAAAAAATCTAGTTATAAAAAATAATGTCAACTTTCATGAAGAGTTAACGAAAAATCAATTTTGCTAGAGGAGCTTTATCATTTGTATCAATAAAAGTCACAACTCATAATTGTCTTTTTCTTGAGGCAAAGTTTGTAGAAGTTCATGTTTGCTAGTGCTAAAAAAAATTCTTAATGTTTTAACTAGTGTAACATAATGACATGTCGTTAAGTTACAAATGACCTAAAGCCACATAAAAAAAATATATATATACTTTTTTTAATGATATGTTTTTTTTCCGTGAAAAATATCTGAAATATTACTTGTAGATTTACGTTAATAAAATTATTTCATGTTATATGTGCTTTACAACTTTACTTTCGAAATAGTAAAAAAAAATACATCACATTATTAAGTTGTTTATTTAAAAATAAATGGCATACTTTGTTAAAAAATAAAATAATATATCCTTAATACATTATATTGAATATTTGTACTTGCGCATTTTAATACTAATATGTAGAACGGTATATTTATCAAAATTCCTTGCTTAAGATCTGTCATCGCATAGAAATCTGGTAATGCCCCTGGAAATAACTAACATTTAAAGACATGAAATTTAATGTAATTCTACAAAAGTGAACATTTTTACAGACAAAAATCAAAATAATTCTTCTAGATGGTATATATTACCTAACCAGTTTTGTCAGAGTGACTAGAAACTCTTTTACAAGGATGCTGTAGTGGCCGCTTGAGTTTTGAAATTTGTGTGGTATCATGATTTCTTGAATTCTAATTTCGTGAATGAGACCTATTAGATCATTTCTTTAAGTTTCTCAAATTACGTATGTTTCTCAGAAAATATAGTTGTCACGGCTATTTTTGCATGAGATATTAATTAGGTAACTATGATTGTGTACTAGAATACATACTGCGGTACTAGATATATTTAGTGGATTTGGAATGTATCTTGCCCTCTGTTTGCATAGTTCTCGAACCAAAAGCTGAGTGCATGTGGAAGTTCCGATTAGCCGAGTAGACGGAGACTTTATCTGTGCGGTTTTGCTAATTTGGTAAGAAGTGGAGCTTCCTAATTCGAATAAAGAGGAGCATCGAAATCCACGGGATTCCTCTCGTGGAAGTATTATCGGTTACAGTATCATTCTTAGGTATTAATACGACAAAAAGTTGAGGACATGTAGAGCCGTGGTAAATGAGTTAAACACAATGACTTTTCAGAAAGAATTTCTCCCCTCCCCCTAATTATTTCATAGAATTGAGTTATTTTTTTTTCTTCTGCATTAAAATAAACCAACTTATCTGCTAATTGCTTTTTTATTATTATAAATAAATTGACGTATTTAGTTAAATCTGTGTCATTGCGTTCTTTCCAGTTAACATATGGAAAGGGTATGTCACTGAGATGCGTAGAGGATAGGACGTAAATCAGAACCTGCGGGTTTCCCTGTATATTGTTCTGCATATTGCATATTAAGACTGCATATTCATTTCATTATATATATATATATATAAATCTTAAATAACAAACAGCTATGCCTTTTAAATAGAATTAATGTATTACTAGAAGTTTATTTAAGAATGAATCTATGAAAACCTTTAAAACTTTGCGATACATTTGTTTGAAAAGTCACAATTCTTCTTGAAAAGAACCATTGTAAGTGTGATATATTGTACCATTTTTCATAAAAGGACCTGACATATTACTTTCTCAAAATCACAATAACTTGAGAACTCTATAAAATGCAAGTGCTTTATATTAAATTCCTGAAATGTCACAAAGGAAACACGACTTTTTTCGTGAAAATAAATGACACCTATTTTGTGTGAGCCTGTAATCAATAATACATCAATGATGCGGAAAGGAATTGGAGTATTATTCATTTTCTTCTCACACTTCAAAAGAAGGTATTCAAAGTATAAAAGTAAATATCTAGATATTTTTCTATTATAATAAAGAATCATTTCATTTTATTGGTAGCGGATATGAAAGTCTAATTTCACATTATCAAATTATTGAGAATACTTTTAGCGTTAGTAGATTAATATATCTGACTTTTAACATTTACAGCCAAAAATTGTCTTTCAGAGTTACATCACAAAATTTTCAAAAGTAAATTTTTAAAATGTCTACACCTGTTAAATTTTCAAAATATTCCAGTTTTTACAAAAAAAAAAAAAAAAAAGTAATCTAACATTGTTTTGACAAAATTACAATAACTTGAGAACTCTATAAAAAAATAAAATTCAAGGAAAGACGCATAGTAAAGCTGCATTTTGCTAAAAATAAATGACACATATTTTATATCAAACATTTACAGCCAAAAATTGTCTTTCAGAGTTATATCACAAAATTTTCAAAAGTAAATTTTTAAAATGACTACACCTGAAAAATTTTCAAAATATTCCAGTTTTTACAAAAAAAAAAAAAAAAAAAAAAAAAAAAAAGTAGTCTAACATTGTTTTGACGAAATTACAATAACTTGAGAACTCTATAAAAAAATAAAATTCAAGGAAAGACGCACAGTAAAGCTGCATTTTGCTAAAAATAAATGAATAAATGATACATATTTTATATGAGTTTGTAATCAATAATACATTTTCAATGATACGGAAAGGAATTGGAGTGTTATTAATTTTCTTCTCGCTATTCAAAAGGAAGTATTGAAAGAATACGAATAAATTCTTGGATGTTTTTAGAATACAATAAAGAAACTTTTACGTTTCTATGTCAAGGAAATGAAAATTCATTTTTTAATTTCCAAAGTAACGATTTTAACACTTAGTAGAAGAAAAGGTTAGTTTTTGTGATTTGGTAGCCAAAAATGTCTCTAAAACTAATATGCGTAGTACTTACATAAACATATCTAAAATGACACTATACCTACAAAAATATTTTGATTTTTAATATATATATATTGCTCATATTAAAATAACATTTAATATGATAAAAAGGTACAGATATATTGTCATATATAGTATTTCGTATTTTTCCGTCACTCTAGGTTTTCATTAAGTTAAGTTTAGTGTATCATTTATACGCAGCGCTAGTCTATATATATATATTTATTTATTTATTTATTTTTTTAAATAGTTTTGTTTAAACTTTCATGAGAAGCTCATAATTTGTTTTACGTTCACAAGAAAAAGAAAAAAAAAACTTGCTGATTATTCGAAACTAACGGACGAAAATGAATATCAAACTATAGTCAAACAAAGTGGTTTATGTTATGTGTCATTCGCTCAAACGGCGACATCGTCAGATCAAAATGATAAATAAAATATTCTCGCAATCTGCAACGGCTCTATTCTATGTTGTCTAGCTAAGGGAGTAGTTCTTCTAGGAACGACAAACAGAAAAATTAAAACGAGAATAAAAGGGTATATGGCAGATATCAAATATGACATAAGAGCTACTGCCTTAGCTAGACAACATAGAATAGAGCCGTTGCAGATTGATTTCATGAATAGTATAATATTATTTTCCTTCAAGAGTTTATTTCCCTCCATTATCCGTGAATCAATAGAAATATATTTCAAAAACGATAACATTTGCAACGAATCAGCCTCTTTTGAATTACCTAAAATTTGGCACGTGATGCTTTACAGATTGAACCAGGAATTTAAAAAAAATAAATAATAATTTTTCCGTTTTCCAGTTTGACCAATTTAAGCACATGCTTGCATTGGACATGTGATCTCATGATTTATGTTTACCATTTTCAAAACTTTGCGAGAATATTTTATTTATCATTTTGATCTGAAGATGTTGCCGTTTGAGCGAAGAAAAGATATGTAATCCATATTAAATGTATTTTCAAACGTTTTGTGTTATATATTTTATCACTTTATGCAATAATTACACTTTAATGTAAATTTTATGGCTTGTTTTCTAACACTTTAAAATGGCTCACAAACCGATATTATTTACATAACGTAACTGAATGAAAATTGAATATTTACCGTGAAGTATTTAGACAAATATATAATTAAATAATTCAAATAAAATCCGCTTTGATAAAGTTTTTTTTTAAAGTTGTGGAATATTTAAGAGTTCAAACCCACGCATTTCCTCAGCAGTGTTTTAAGATTGGAAAAATTGCTTCCAATTTAGCATTTAAGTTATATAACTTGCAGGTTACATTATATGTCCTTATTGCGAAACATGTGTGTTTTGCAAAATATGAATATTTATTTTTCACGAAAATACTATTTTAAACCTTTAAACTCTTTATTACCAATATTATGAATAATTATCATACATACTAATTGAGATTATTGGAAAATTTAAATTAAATAACTAAAATGTTAGAGGGATTTGTCCATCAAAACTTTTCATAGTTTGGTATTTATTGATCTTCTAAATGCTTGCTTTAATATTGTCATTTGTATAAAATAATACAATTAAATATACTGTTGTTTTATCTGTAAATAAATACATTATTTTGAATTTAAAATGTTTCACTATAGATCTTTAAATTCTTTATATGTGAATATTTGTGTAAATACAGATTTTAAGAAATATTTAATGCGTAAATTTAAGTGTGATTTTTGAACAAGATAAAACAAATTATTTTACATGAAACATAAATTCTACTGGTATTGGTAAATGTATTAAAGAACATTTATTTGACTTTTTTAAATGTCTTTAAGTCGCAAGTACATACAATTTTAATAATATAAAAATGTTGTTTTCAACGTGATATACATGTGTGACATGTATAATTTCTTCTTTTTTATTTCTTTTAAATGCTAAAAGGTGTAAATTAAGAACATAATACAAATTAACATAACTTTTATTAGGTTGTTCGACATGTTTCGACTCATTCCGAGTCATTTCCAAAAACAAATGAGAATATTCCATAACTGCATGGGCTTTGAAGTTATTATTTTCATGTACTTTTTAAAAAAAATACACACGTTATATTTTATTTTTACTTGGTTGTTTATTTTCATATCTTTAACCATGGAGTAACTCGAGCCGCAGTTTCGGTAAGTTAAAAGGTTCCGTACCGTTACATATTGTATTTTTGCGTGTTAGTATATCTGTGGTTTCTCTTATTATGGATGGATAATATAGACTGGAGGGAAAAATTATTTTACTTTCATTGAAATGTATTTAGATGGTTTTTTCTTGATATAATCTTGCCAGAGCTGTGGTTTTTCTATTATACATAATATTAGCTATATGCGCGTTTTTTCTGTAATTAAATTTCCTGCTGGTCATGCCAATATAGTAATTCTTGCATCCATCATCTTTAATAAAAGATATTTCATATACTCCTGAATAATTCTCAAAATTAATTGGGTCAATGTTGCTGCAAATGATATTCTTTAACATAACTATAACATTTAAACAACCTAATAAAAATTATGTTAATTTGTATTATGTTGTTAATTTACACCTTTTAGCATTTAAAAGAAATATATTATTGCAAGGTGTTATAATTTATTATATTGTTATGTATAATTTCATTAAAAGCATTTAAATTTACCGTTTAAAATACAAAGATGAATATTATTTATATATTACTGTGATGAATGATTTTTCTGAGTTATTCTCTACTTATCTCATAACTTATTTCTTCATTTTTAGCTTGCTTCGAAGGCAAGACAGTTTACGTCGTGCTAGCTCGGAAGGCGAGCAAGAACACTCTGATCAACTGTCTGAAAGCTCAACGGAACAGGGTTCTTTTGTAGAGACAGTGAAAATAACAGTAGTTTAGCAGAAATAAGTTATTTATACATACCAAATTAGAGGAAACGTTTTAATTTTTATCGTAATAAAAGATATATGATATAGTATATGCTGTTTAGGATGAAAAACTCAATGACATAATTTTTATGAATTGTTTAGACTGATTTAAAGAAATAGAATTTCATAAAATATTACTACGACATGAGTTATTTATTCGAAATTTTCCAAAAGAAAGTTTAATTTTTTATTGTTTTTCTTACTAAAGGAACTTTTTTATGAAGCATGCCTGTTCCTATCATAGCTAGAAAAAGGACTGAAATTATCATCAAGAAAAGAGTCATAAAATTTGAACAGATGAAAAACATAGAAGAGGATTTGTAATATTTATTGAAAATGTATTTTATGGAAATAAATAAAATATTGTTATTAATTAATTTCATCATATCAAATCGTTTATAAATAAAAATTACACTTTTCTTTTCTTTATTTTAAGAAGTAAAATAGTTAAATTTTTTGTGCTTGTGACGTGTATGCGTTTCAAATATAGAGATAAGTTAAGTATTATTTTGAACAAAAAATGCTTAGTATTTTATTGTCTTTGACTTCAGAATATTAAACAAATTATCAACAAAAACAGCGCATTTTCCCAATTATTAAAAAAACCGTAAACATAACATAATACCATAACATTCTAAACTAGTATCCTTGATTAAAAGTTTACAATCTGCAGGTGTGTAAACCGTATTAGTATAGGTTATATATTTCGCGAAGATTTTTTCACGAAATCCGTAGGGAACTGTCAACAAATTGAAAAAGAACGAATATCTTTTGGATAACCCTGTAAAAACAAATGTAGCAAAGGCGTTCAAACTTGAAATTATTAATAAATGGCTTATTGTAATATACTGTGTTCATTTTTATGAGGATAGCATGTATACTCGTAGAGAAATTAAGGTTTTTATAAAAACAGTCCCAAATTTCGTCTAGTTTTTTGCTTAAAATTTGCAGAGTTCTTAATATAAAAAAAAGTTCTTTTCAGAAAATATGACAAACAACATTGTACATAATACTCTACGATTGGATGTGCAAAATAATAAGAATTGGATGAAAAATGAGCAGGTTTATTAAAATATGTTTCACTGCGCATGCGCGAATGCAATCAAAATATAATATGCATAATGTATTAACTAAGTATATAGAAGAACTTTTGTGAAAGTCTCAAAATCATAGCTTGAAAATTCTGAAAATTATCGTTGATAGAATAAGCTCGAAATCCGTTGTTCCCAAAAAGAAGCAAAAAGATGAGGAGTTGTATCAAATATCTGTTGATTAGGGCCAAAATAGCGTACACAATATAGCACTTACTACTATATTTGGATACAACCCCTCATATTTTTGCTTCCTTTCGGGAACAACGGATTTCGAGCTTATTCTATCGACGATAATTTTCAGAATTTTCAAGCTATGATTTTGAGACTTTCACAAAAGTTGCTCTATATACTTAGCTAATACATTATGAATATTATATTTTGATTGCATTCGCGCATACGCAGTGAAACATATTTTAGTAAACCTGCTTATTTTTCATCAATTTTTTATTATTTCTTTAATTCTGATCACAGAGTATTATGTACAATGTTGTTTGTCATATTTTCTGAAAATAACTTTTTTTTTATATTAAGAACTCTGCAAATTATAAGCAAAAAACTAGGCGAAATTTGACACTGTTTTTATGAAAACCTTAATTTCTCTACCAGTATATATGCTATCCTCATAAAAATGAACACAGTATATTACAATAAGCCACTTATTAATAATCTCGAGTTTGAACGCCTTTGCTACATTAGTTTTTACAGGGTTATCCAAAAGATATTCGTTCTTTTTCAATTCGTTGACAGTCCCCTACGGGGTTTCGAGAAAAAATCACGGAAATATATAACCTATACTATACTGTTTACACACCTGCAGTTTCAGGTTAACCTCTAAATAACGGACACCTCGGGAGCAAGCAATTTGTCCGCTATTGGGAGGTGTCCGCTGTTTAGAGGTAAAAATGTACAAATACATATGTGTTGGGAATCGAAAAAGTGTCCGCTAAATAGACACGTGTCCGCTATTCGGGAGTGTCCGTTATGGAGATTTTACTATATATATACAAAAGGAAAAATTATTAGTATGAATAACAGCTAAATTTGTTATATTTTGCTGAAATATTAGGTTATTATTGTATTCATTGAGAATACTTCTAACGAAATACCAATATTGGTTAAATATTGTCATCAAGTTGCAAATATTTTGAATAAAACGCCAATATTGCGAATAAATCTGTTTTATATTGGAAATATTTGCATTATCACGACGGAATATTTCTCATACATACGCAAATTAGCAAAATGTAAACTACCCAAGTTTGAGCAACACAACACAAGTAATAGCTATTTGATTCAATATTCTTCAACTAATAGAGAAAATTAAACAATAAAAAAATAGTGGATTTTTTTAATTATAGAAAAAAAAATGTAATGATATTTTTCATTTTTCATATTGATTTTTTGTATTATTATGAATAATTTTTAATATTAATTATTCGTTATGGAGGCGAATTTTAATAGGCAACATTTAATAAAAAATAAAGTAATAAAAAAATCACATATCTTTAATATTAAGAAAACAGAAAGGAAAACATAATATAGATTCTAGCATTGCAATGAAACATATTATAATTCCATACCTCCTCCATCCCCCGAAAAAAAAATCAGAGATCGTGGCATGCGAATATAGATATTTTTCATATATATATATATATATATATATATATATTGTAGCCTGAAATTTTGAATTTCTCTTTACCATCGTTTGCAAAGTTTATTAGATATTAGCGAATAAGTTGAAAGTAAAATCACAAATAATTATATTGTACTCCAAGTAAAAGACTTAAAAATAATACAATTTGAAGTTTCACTACAACTCTTTACCAATAAGACCCTTAATTCTATTTTTCAAAGTCAACATATTGAATTGGAATTCATTTGAATTTTGTATAACTTTTTAAACGTTTTTTGAATTTTTTTAAAATTATTATTTATGTTATTTAAATGTCGTAATTGCAAAATAGCAATTGTTTGCAGTAATATAGTTTCTACGAAAAGCTCGTCAGCTTTGACAAGTATTTAAAAAAATTATAATAAATAAATATTTTTTTATAAAATAACCAGAAACATATTTTAAAATGATTATATAGAAAATAATTTAAAAAATCATTTTTAAATGGTCATTTTGATTTAATGAATGCATTTTATAGATAGAGATTTGGCATTTTAGAAGAGAATTTGATGTATGTATTTTAATGAGATTTAAATCTTATAAGCAATAAAAAATTCATACGTAAGTGGAAGAAAGAAATGAAAACATAGAGATAATTTATTCCATAGTTTTTTTATATATATTTTTTTTACTGTTAAAGTTCTTATTTTCATTTATTTTTTTTTATTTTTTTTTATTTTGATATTTAGAATTTTTTTTTCAATTATAATAAAAATTATTTCCCCACTAAGACTGATGCAAAAAATCTTCCAAAGGAGATTTGCTTATTTTCTTTAAAAAATTCCTTACAATATTTTATTCCTGAAGAGAAATTTAGCCAAATATAAGTTGCTGAATACAATGGAAAAAATTGAAAATATATGACTTACCGTTCATAAATTATAGTATGTTAATTGTAATTGTATCAAATATTTGCAATATTTATGATTACATACTTACTACTACATTGCGGCATATTACTCAAATTACTGACGCATTTAGAGAAAAGTCACTCATAGTGAGACCTAATACACGCAGACAGCAGCCACCTTCCTTAGCGGCTGATCTAATGAGTTTAATGCTGGGAATATATATAAAGATCAGAAAAATGTCCAATTTTTCCCAGGGACCTAGCGACCCACCAGCCAGGTAAGAATCCAATTTAATGAATCTTTTAACAAGAAATTTTACATTGTTTTACAATGACATTGCAGTTTTCGAGTTTCTGTATGGGATTTTGTGTGTCATGATTTAAATATATATATATATATATTTTTTTTTATTAACAATATGTATAAGGTGTCCGAAAAGTCTGGAAACGGTCGAATAACTCGAGAAATATATATCGGATTGAAACACAGAAAAATACATGTTCAATATTTTTGAAAAATTTATTTAGGGATATCAAAGTTGCCCCACCCCCAACTCTGCCCCCTTGGGGTGAGAGGGGGTCAACTTTGAAATCTTAAATAGTAACCCCCATTTTTATTGCAGATTCGGATTATACGAGAAAAAATGCGTAACTTTTGCATTTAACATTTTCTTCGGAAAACCGTAGATGCGCTGTAATCGAGTAAAATGCAGTGAGAATCGTTTCCTTTTAAAAGTCTAGAAACGGTCGAATAACTCCAGAAATATACATCGGATTGAAAAACGGAAAAATGTATGTTTAATAGTTTTCAAAAATCTATTTAGAGATATTAAAGTTGCTTCCCCCCCAACTCTGCCCCGCTGGTGAGAAAAGGGGGCAAATTTGAAATCTTAAATGGTAACTTTCCTTTTTTTATTGCAGACTCGGATTCTATGGGAAAAAAATATATATATGTGTGTTCAATATTTTAGAAAAATCTATTTATTGATATAAAAGTTGCCGTTTTTCTAAAATATTGAACACGTATTTTTCGTTTTCAATCCGATGTGTATTTCTCGATTTATTCGACCGTTTCCAGACTTTTCATTGGAAACGATCCTCACTGCATTTTACTCGATTACGATGCCATGTACGATTTTCCAAAGAAAATGTTCAGAACAAAAGTTTTTTCACGTAGAATCCGAATCTGCAATAACAAAAAGGGGGGGGGGTTACCATTTAAGATTTCAAAGTTGCTCCCCAGGGATGCAGAGTTGGGTTGTGGGAAACTTTGATATCTCTAAATAGTTTTTTTTTAAACTATTGAACATACATTTTCCCGTTTTTTAATCAGATGTATATTTCACGAGTTACTCGACTGTTTCCAGACTTTTCAAAGGAAACGATTCCCATTGCATTTTACTCGATCACAGCGCCATCTATGATTTCCTTAATGTTCGGACACCGTATATATATTAATTATACATGAAATAATAATATCAGTTCATTAAATTCATGAAGTACATTTGTCTCGTAAATTTTATTATTTTTTTCTATAATAGCATCCTTGAACCTTCTTTCAATACTTTAGGAATTGCTGTATCTTTAGAAAAAGAAGTATGAAAATCATCTTAAGTATTTTGTTATGTGCTGAAACAGAGATGCTATTTGATATTTGAATGCTTAGTAACTAATTTAACTGTCATCTTTGTATGTCCAGGATAAAATTATTATTATGATAATCCGGTGAATGTATTATTAAGTTTGTAAATGATTAAAGTGTGTGGAAAGAAATTAAATTATGTTTGTGTTTGGAATCTCCCCAAACAGACCTAGAGCTATTGGCTTTCTAAGTGATTCCTAGTAGTTGTGTATAGGATTTTTTAGTGTGGCATTGCATATTGTAGGTAAATATACTGTAGGTAAATATGTGTATTTCTCGATTTATTTGACCGTTTCCAGACTTTTCATTGGAAACGATCCTCACTGCATTTTACTCGATTACGATGCCATGCACGATTTTCCAAAGAAAATGTTCAAAACAAAAGTTAAGTATTTTTTCACGTAGAATCCGAATCTGCAATAAAAAAAGGGGGGGGGGTTACCATTTAAGATTTCAAAGTTGCACCCCAGGGATGCAGAGTTGGGTTGGGAGAAACTTTGATATCTCTAAATAGATTTTTTTTAAACTATTTAACATACATTTTCCCGTTTTTTAATCAGATGTATATTTCACAAGTTATTCGACTGTTTCCAGACTTTTCAAAGGAAACGATTCTCATTGCATTTTACTCGATCACAGCGCCATCTATGATTTCCTTAATTTTCGGACACCGTATATATATATTAATTATACATGAAATAATAATATCAGTTCATTAAATTCATGAAGTACATTTATCTCGTAATTTTTTTTTCTATAATAGCATCCTTGAACCTTCTTTCAATACTTTAGGAATTGCTGTATCTTGAGAAAAAGAAGTATGAAAATCATCTTAAGTATTTTGTTATGTGCTGAAACAGAGATGCTATTTGATGTTTGAATGCTTAGTAAATAATTTAGCTGTGATCTTTGTATGTCCAGGATAAAATGATTATTATAATAACCCAGTGAATATATTATTAAGTGTGTAGATGATTAAAGTGTGTGGAAAGAAATTAAATTATGTTTGTTTTTGGAATCTCCACAAACAGACCTAGAGCTATTGGCTTTCTAAGTGAATTCAAGTAGTTGTGTATAGGATTTTTAGTGTGGTATTGCATAGTGTAGGTAAATATACTTTAGGTAAATATAGATTTGTGATTATTATTATTTTTATTATTATTCGAGAAAATAATAGTAACTATTGGATATTTTATATTTAGAATATTGTCTATTAATTAAGATAATAATTTTTATTAACAATAGAAAACTTTCATATAATGATAATGATTGATTTTTTAAATTATATTTAATTAGTGGACAATTTTTATAAACATAATAAAGAGCTACATATATATCAGCGTGACATTTATAATGCATATATTAATGCATATATTAAGGTTACATCATTGATTATTAAATTTTTATTAACTTTTAGAATGACCTTAAATGCGTAACGTCCTGTGTAACTATTATTCCAAATATTTTGCCACGAATCAATAATATTTAAATTAATTTTCTTATTTAAAAATGATAATGGATTACCAATTTAATATTAAAGTAATGATTTGAGTTTTTGCAAGCACACAGTGGAAGAAAGAAGATTTTGTGCCTAAGCTCGTTTTTTTACTGCTTGTTGTCAGGCTGTTTGGCGATATTTTGTTTGGCGTGTTCGCTAAGTATATTTCAAAAGTGGGTGTTTTTTCGTTTAAAAGTTACGGAATGAAAGTATATTTTTGGACCTTTAAAGATACTCATTATTCTCTGATACAGATTGTACACCTTTACACTAATTCTCTTTAATATCTGAGTATGTATATCAAATGTGTATTATACGATTTCTACTCTGAATACCACAGAGTTAATTTGAAAAAAGCCGAAGGAAGAAGTATGTAAGTATTTTTTTGCAACAAATTGACATACTATACAGTGAGATATCAAACGCTGGTACACAGGGAAACAATATAAACCGCCTAGCCTTTCTGTTAAATTTATTTTATAATGAAGAGCATGTATTGCATGTAACTTCAATAGAATTTTATGCACTTGATATAACGGTCTCCTAAAAAAGGGTATTTTCTTAACTTACCACAACATAGCATTTACAAACTCCAGCCCTTGTATTTCTCAATTTTTACACCTTCTATCCCTTTTAAGGGTGGTGTTTGCATGTTGCGAACACTTAATTCCACCATTAAACACGAAATAAACACGGTTCCATTTGACACGAAAGTGTCAAATGGAACCTAGAATTCGTTAATAAAAGTTTGATGCCATAGTATATGTGAAGAAAATATCTTAGTTATTTTCTAATAAATTCGTTCTTAAATTATGGTGTCATTTAATTATTTCAACCTTTTAAGAGCAGAAGTACTTTGAAATTGAAATCTTTAAATCATTTTGTAATGCGACCTTTGATACATGTATGCTGAATGTGCTGAATGTGGCAGTGAAATGCAAAAGATTCAACACAGTCTTTCCGTGTAGTAGGTGTAATACAAAATGAAAATGTCTAATGATATTTTAAAGTTCTTGAGAATGTCTAATGAGATTTTAAAGTTCTTTTTTTTCTTTCAAAGTGTATCCGTAGGTAGAAAAGATACTCGCAATAAGCAGTTTTACATATACAATGTCTAAATCATGTTCAATCAATTCTTCTAGCTATTAATTAATGTTTTTTTTAACAAATATGTCTCTTTCTATGCTTGATTTACAGAAGTTTTCAAATGCAATCTTTAAGAGAATTATTTGCATTTATGCATTATTAAATTACATATATTATAAAACACACGCATAGAAAATTTTAGGATGAAACTTTATAAACTGTTTCTGTTTTATATTGATATCCTACACTTTACATATTTTTTATATTCTTATTCATTTTACAATTGCAACGACTTCGTCTCATTCGGAAAATATTATATTTCTTTTTTGCAGACAGAAATTGAAAAGCGTTTGTTTCGTCTTATCCTTCTTCGAATCCATGAAACAAACTGTACAACACATAATCTTATCTAAGATCTCGAATTATAATAGTAAAGATTAAATTGCACATATATATATTTAATGCGTAAATATTATTATTTCGTAAGAACTAAAATATACATTATTTATTTTTACATAAACATAACTGCATAGTACTATAACGTCTAACACAAATTACATGTTATAGACAGAAATTAAATCTTCATATATGTATCCATATATATTTCTAACATACATAACTTTTAAAAATACTTCGAAATAAACCAATATTAAAGGTTTCTGTTATTTTAATGCTATATATGTATTATTTTCAAACATTAATATTCTTTTGACAATTTAACGACGTCTCGCAATGCTCAAATGCTAACGATTTTCTTTACAAACACTAACTCAATATCGTTTATTTCGTTTTCTCCTTTATCAAATTATGAAAAACTTTACAACAGATAATTTAATCCAGGATTTTAAAGTATAATACAATGGACAAAAATTTTAAAGTTACCATTAAGTGAAAACTAATTACAGTATAATACATTTCATATTAGTTAAGGACTACTAAAAGAAAACTGCATTGTGCAAAACCACATTACCCTACATGGCAATTATACTATGATACCACCACTAGCAAACATTGTATGAGATAAATTAAATATTCTCATACAATCTAAAGAAAAATATATTCGGATAACATATACTAATTTAATAACTTCTAAAAATACTTTGATATGAAACAATATTCAGAGTTTCTGTTTCAAAAAGTAATGCTGTACCTAACTTAACCCACGCATTTTTATTCCATTGACAATACAATGACTTCTCATGAGACTGCAACTGGAAGTAGTTTGTTTCGTCTAATACTTATTCCAATCTATAAAAACAATGTACAAGAGATAATCTTATGGGCGGAATTATAATAGCAAATTATATGAATTATTTTTGTTTTAGTATGTAAAAATCATTATTCAGTGAAAATTAAAATGCAATATGTATTTTAATTTTCACTGAATAATGATTTTTACATACTAAAACAAAAGTAATCCATATAATTTTGTATCGTAATTCATATGTATCATACTCCATTTCAGTTAAGAAAGCATTAACATAACTACATATGACATCAATTACATGCAACTACAACTATTACCATAAATAGTACATATTTCACGACAAATCAATCTTCATAAAAATATTCATTCAATTAATTAATTTCATATTAAATTCTTTGGTATAATACAATATTTAGTTTTTAAGGTTTCAGTTTCCCAATTTAATGCTACACTTTACTTAATACATTCTTATTCCTTTGACAGCGCCTTTTCGCAATGCTGAATAACTAATTCGTTTTGTAGACAATGTTTGCAAATCGTGTATTTCATCTAATCCTACTTCCAAAAGATAAAAATATTGTACAACAGACAATCCTTCCCAAGATCTTATAGTCCCCTCAATAACATAAATAAAATTTTATTTCCTTCTGTTCTAGAATACGAAAAACGTTATTTAGTTAAAAAGAAAATACACATTATCATATGCCAACCTTCTGTTTTTATTTCAAGTAAAATAAACCGAATTTTAATAAGGATTTTTATAAAGATTTTTTTTTTGTTCATTTGTTGTTATTTAGTAATTGTTTTAATTTAAGAGATGCCTGGTGTAATTTGAAAAAAAAACTATATATATGAAAACTGGAAGATTGGCAGTTAGGGATTAATTGTAATGTATTCCGTTTATCATGTATTTTGTTTAAAAATAGGTTTATTTGACTTTAAAAAATTCTGAAGTATGGTAGCTGCGATAATGTGTATTTTAGTTTTCACTAGATATTTTTGTATACTAGAAGAATAGGAAATAAAATTTTATTTGTTATATATCAAGGTTTGAAAGAGTGATTGAATTTTAAAGAACGTCCACCTTTAGTCCAAATATTCAGTCGTATTTTAAAATTTTAGGGAGAAACTATAACTCAAGTTCTTTTTTTTTTTTTTTTTTTTTTTTTTTTTGCTTTTTTACATTATATTTACCGCAATCATTAGAATGCTATCAATGCTTTAGAAAATCATATTATTGCCGAAATGTCCGTGAAGGCTCACTGTGGAGACGCGAAAAGGCTTTGGTTTCTGTCTGTCTGTTCCGCGATATCTGCTGTAAAAACTTTCGATTAGGTTGATTTTTGGTGAATATGTTGGCGAGGCACCCAGAATTAGCTGTATAGTCTTTACTTACATTTGGTTCATTCGTTCGGAAAATATAGAACATATATTTTTAGGTCATAATGCTTTTCAATGGGAAGTCAGACGATTTTTTTTTTATTTTAACATTCGCCGAAAAGAAAATGTCGCATTGGAATAATTGTAAATGCTAAATTTACGAAATTCTAAATTCTAAATTTACGAAATGGAGATATTAATTTAATCCTATCGCTTTAAAAATTTGCCAATATATTTATTGGAAATTCTAAATTAATTGCATAAATTATTTGGAATTTTTACGCATTAATTTGAAATATATGAAACATTTTAATTTCTCATTTTTTTACAAAAAATTCCAATACATTTTTTTCTCTCTCTCATTAAATGACTGTTAAGCAATTATATTTGAAACAATATCAACAAAGAAAAATTCAAGTGAATCGCATTATTTTGACGCGAAATTTTATTAAAAATAGCTAATTTTCGGGTTATATAAGTTTTGAATATGTTTTTTTAATGAAATAGATGAGAATTTGTTTTAACTACTAAAATATGATTACCAAATCGGTTTTCCAAAGGAAAATAATAAAAACGTTGAATGCGTAAATTGTATATAGGTCACATAAGAGGAATTTACATTTGTATAAGTATATTTTATACACGAAATTTTATTCAATTTCAGCAACATATGATGTTTAGTAGTTGAAATATAAGTATTATTTTAAGGATAGTATAAAATATCTTGTACAAAGAGATGGTTATTCTAATGAAATTAAAATAGTAAATACATTCAGACATATACTCAAGAAATGAAATAGCGCAATTATTGGAAATTGAGAATAGAATATTAAAGCGACAACGGGGGATTCAGAGGGGCGGAACCACCTGAAGTAATGTGTTGTTATTCTGAAAAAAATACAGTATAAAGTAGTTTATTCTATTATTGCATAACATTGTGTTTAATGTGATACTTCTACAATTTCCGTAATTTTCGATAAATTTTATATTCTTATAAATAACTTAAAAATATTCAATTTTAGTGTATCAAATATTATGCAGATAATGTTACAAATGAGTGGAATTAATGAATAATGATTTGTAGAGCTGACATTGAGGCCTATGATCTGTAGATTTACTAGTATATCATAACACACTTGGCAAATTTCTGATTTCTATTGATTTTAGATTATTAACTTAGGGCTAGCGGGGGGAGTCTTTCCAACATATAGTTTACGTATTATGAAAGTTTAAGGTTTGGACCCTTAGCCTACATGAAACCAATTAACTGACACCAATTTTTGACAGCATATTTGGAATTTTCAGGAAAGTTTACATTTAGATATAAATCATGAAGTCATTCCAACATATAGTTTAGGTATTATGAACGTTTAAGGTTTTGAATCGCTAATTTTACATTAATGTTTATCGTTGTATAACAGATTTCAAAGAGAGTAGTTTGATAACTCAAAAACAAATTTGCAGAATAAGTTGTAATTTTGGAATCGAATGTTTGAAGCTTGTAAAAATGAATATCAGTTAAAAACTTTTCTAGTTTACAATTCATTTTTTAAAAGTTATCTTCAATATGCATGTATATATATATATATTATACCTTTGAAATCAAAATACATCAAACAAGTTTTATATATAATATATATATATATATATATATATATATATATATATATATATATAGCTCAAAAACTACTTCGCAGAATGAGTTGTAAGACTGGAATCGAATATTTGAAGCTTGTAAAAATCAATATGTGTTAAAAACATTTATGGGTTGCAGTAGACATTTTTATCAAAAATTAATTTATATATACTGTGTATGCCATAAGTTCGTTAAAAATTAAAGAAATGCAATAAAAAGAAACAAATGATCCAAAAAACTGCGGTTTCCAGGAATGGAATGAGAGAAAGATCGTATTTTTTTTAATAACAAAAAAGTTAAAAAATACCTATAGATGGCGCTGGTATGCGCAATATGAAGTAGATATATGCAAATTAGGCTTATAGTGAAAGACCACTTTCTGCGAAATGTCTCTACAATCTTCTGTATCCCAGCACATGAAACAGGATCTTTTCTCTTCATCAGTCATCTTGCCGGCGGAATTTTTGCAATGTGCTAGTTGCTGATTTCCTGTCCTTGTAAAAATATTTAACCAACAGCGCTTCACCTGGTAACGGTAGTATGCAGCTGATATCGAATGAAGAATCTGTGTGCATTGAGTGGTTTTAATGACAGGCTGATTTACATAAATCTGATTCATATTTTGCAGGCAGAGCCATCTATCGGAAAAATTTTAACTAATTTTTTTGTCCCTAAAATAAATCCCATTCCTTCAAACTGCAATGTTTTGGCATCATTTGTTTCTTTTGAATGATTTTTTAAAGTTTTAACGAACTTATGGTGCACCCGGTATATACATATAATTCGGTTGCGCTACACTACCTCGAGTTATAATACCCCTCAAAATTAACCTGCTACTTCAAAATGTAAACAATTCATTAGCGTGTCAACAACTAAACAGAATGAAAATTAGAAGCTGTTTGAACTGTTTTTCTGACTTTATATGTTAGTTTGGGCGTTCTAACAGTATGAGAAAGTGCATAGCTATATTTTGGTTATATTAAAAACAACAAATTGGAGGCATATTTATTAAATTGTCGACTTTAAACATCACTCTACTGTACAATGTACCTCCATATTTGTCCTCGTTTACTTGTTATGTATTGAATTTTAAAATTGATCTGTCCATTATATGCCACGCTGTTGTACTTTGTACTGCATATATTAACATGAATACATTTTATAAACGGATATTTAAACTAGTCGTTGGGGGTCACGATAATACTTACCCATCATGGATATGCATTATATAAAATATGAATATAAAGCATGTGTAAACTATTTATAAAATGCATTGCAATTCGAATAATTCGTGGCTTGATGACGTCATAAACTTTAAATGCTCTATTCCTGAATTGCGTAAAAGAAACATCCTTATAACTCCAAAATTGTTAATCATATTAACTAAAGGTTTAGTGCGTCGGATTAAGTATCTCATTTCCAATTAAAATATATCTTTGAATTGAAATTTGAATGAAATACAGGGTCATGAAAAATCGAAGAGTGTGGAATCTCGGCAACTAATTGTCCGATTGACTTCAATCTTTACGCAAAATTTATGTTTTTTTATTGTCTTTTATATTCATTCTTTAAAATAAACAATTTCGAAAATTTTTATATACCCTTTATCAGAATGAATATTTCGAGAGTCCGAATTTTTTTTTTCCGGATAATCTAGGTTTCTGAAATTCAATAACCTTCTCTCCTTTATTACATACTAAGTACATACCAAATTTCAAGTTCATTTTCACAAATTTCAAGTTATTTTTCAGACACAGACACACAGACAGGCGGACGGCATTTTTTTTTCTAAAAATATGTTTTTCGGAATCTCCAGTGTCTGAAACGTGTAAATCCGTGTAAATCCGTTTTTTAATTTTCAAAACGATTACAAGACTTACCCTATACTACGTATGATGGGAAAGTAATAATATAAACGAATAATATAAACAATTCGATTATCATACAATCTTCAGAATACTTGAATCGTTATTTTAAAGAGCACAAGTCACGTTTTTCAAATTTTACACCAGAGATAAAAAAAAACTGCTTATATGAGAGGTTTTTTTGTTTGGAATTCTTTTGATTGCATGTTAGGAAGGATAATTTGCATACGCTTTTCAGATTGTTGAAATGAAAAGGTTGATTTCTGTAATGGTTTTTTAATCTTGAATATTCCCTCTTTAGATTAAACACAGGTAAACTGAGAGTTCAAACTGTGAACATATGAAAAATCAATGCTTTAATAAACAACAAGTGCACATTATAGTGAAAAATATTGAAATATGCCTATTTTGGTACCTTTTGTAATTGAAGGCTTTACTCTGCACTGTCTAGTATTGTAGCCGGTTAATTTAAAATACTGTCGTAGAATGAATTTTCTTCTTCACTTACACAGAATTTTTTTGGTATCTTCAGTTTTTTTTTTCCGTTACTATTGATTTTGTCTTCAAAGGCTCGTTCATTGGGAAACGGACACATATACATTCCCTTTCTTAAATAAACGCGTTTTTCTAACGTCCATAAAAATGAATGTAGTTGGGTTAGAAATGTGCCCTTTTAAAACGTAATGCGGTTACCCCAGTAGAATAGTAGAATATATTTTAATCAAAACATCGATTTCCAAAAAATGTGACTCGTTCCCTTTCTAAAATAAAAGAATTCAATTATTTGCATTCATGTATTTATTAATTATATAGACTTAAAAAACAACTTTTATATAAATTTTATTAAATGATACTGTTTCAGAATTTAATTCTTTACTGTACTTACTTTATACATTCTTATTCCTTTGACAATGCAACGACTTCTCGTAATGCTGAAAAGCTAACGATTCCTTTTGCAGACAGTAATTGAAAATCGTTTGTTTCGTCTCCTCCTCCTTCGAATCCAATTCTCTCTTGAATTGAATTCAAAGATCTTCGAACAAAACCGAGTAATTCTATTGCGTCCCTTCAATTTTTGATCAGAAAAGAAAGAAGAAATATATATGTATTATTATTTTTTTTTCTTTTTCAGGAAATAATATATATAAAATGTATTGTTTTATGTGTAATATAAATAAATATACAGGTAAATTCTCTTAAAAAACATTTTTTTCGTTGGAAGATGGTTATACGCAGTTGTTTAAAAATAGTTTGCAAACTAAAAACAAATGTGGACGCTTAAAAAAAAATAAGGATGCGTTTAAAAGACTGTAAAATATGTGACGAATTGCATAATATTAACAAAACAAATATGAAAGTGTGTAATATTTCCATGCATTGGAAATGTTCAATTTATGATTGAAAATTTCAAGTAATATGTTTTTCTTTCTTTTTTTTTCTTTTTGTTTGTAATGATAATGAAGAACAACATTTGTTTTTAAATTTTAGAAGTACATAAAAAGTTGAATATTTCCAATAAATATCCATGTTAAATTCATATCTGATTTAGGCTAACTTTTGAATCTGAAATATAAAAATTGTGCAAAGGCGGTTATTCAAAACTGATCACTCAAATTTTAAGGAAAGGTAGAACATTTTTTTAGGAAAGGTAGAACATACTACAACGAACATTTTTTTTTTCAGGAAACCGATGGTCATATTTAATTTACTCAGATATACATGGTCTCACACTCCAGATTTTTTGTCATGATGTTAACAGTAATAAGAAAAGATTTAAAGTATAATGTTCCATATTCATTACGTGTTCAAGAAGTATCATTTTATTGCAATAAAACACAGCATGAAATCAATAGAGAAAAATGACGCATTTTCCTGACACTTTTAACGACACCGTTAAAAATGTTGATTCAGAAATCCACAACTTGTTCATTTACAAGTGCAGAAAGATATAGTTAGATTTTGATTTTTTAATTATTGTTGTTTGGAAAACTCGATGCTCCCTAGAGCAGAACAGAAATTGTTGGGGAACGGCGCGGCGGTTCAGCTGTGACATCATAGGCAAAACAGTGTAATAATGTTTGTTCGTTTTCAGCATTATTCTCCGCAATTTTGATTATAAACAATTCGAGGATATTTTCTCTCTCCCATCTATCTAATTTCCAGCGAGAAAAAACTTTCCTCACCAATGAATATATATTTGTGTATGTCAGCTCAGTGATACCAGGTGGTATCTCTCTCAAAGACTGTTAATGCGGCTTCACAATTATAATATGATAGAAACTAATGCTATACAACATTGTTTTCCATTGGTCTATATTTATCAAATTCTGTAACAAATTTATATGAATAAAATAGCTCATAACGACAGTAGAAAACGTTGTTTGAAAAGCTCCATGCTCCATTAGAGCAGAACAGAAATTGTTGGGGAACGGCGCGGCGGTTCAGCTGTGACATTATAGGCAAAACAGTGTAGTAATGTTTGTTCGTTTTCAGCAATTCTCCGCAATTTTGATTATAACCAATCCGAGGATATTTTCTCTCTCCCATATATCTAATTTCCAGCGAGAAAAACTTTCCTCACCAATGAATATATATTTGTGTATGTCAGCTCAGTGATACCAGGTGGTATCTCTCTCAAAGACTGTTAATGCTGCTTCACAATTATGATATGATAGAAACTAATGCTATACAACATTGTTTTCCATTGGTCTATATTTATCAAATTCTATAACAAATTTATATGAATAAAAGAGTTCATAACAACAGTAGAAAACGTTGTTTGAAAAGCTCCATGCTCCATTAGAGCAGAACAGAAATTGTTGGGGAACGGCGCGGCAGTTCAGCTGTGACATTATAGGCAAAACAGTGCTGTAATGTTTCTTAGTGTTCAACATTATTGTCACAATTTTGATTATAACCAATTCGAGGATATTTTCTCTCTCCCATATATCTAATTTCCAGCGAGAAAATACTTTCCTCACCAATGAATATATATTTGTGTATGTCAGCTCAGTGATACCAGGCGGTATCTCTCTCAAGGAGTGTTAATGCTGCTTCACATTAATGATGTGATAGAAACTAATTCTATACAACATTGTTTTCCATTGATCTATATTTATCAAACTCTGCAATAAATTAATATGAATAAAATAGTTCATAACGGCAATAGAAAAACATAATTGACTGTAGGAAAAACTGGGCTGATGCTTCTTAGTTTCATTATTACATATTTCTTTTTAATAAAATTTGTCACCTGTGCAATTCCACGCCACTTATTTCAGCAGTTTGTAACAGTTTAAAGGAAACATATTTCTTCCAATTAAGCTTTGACTCTGTCATCTATTTCAGTCATTTATAATTATTATTTTACTAAGCCAAGTATTTAAGCAATGCGTACAATTCGTTCTGTAAAAATGAAGCAAAAAAGAAATTTACATAAAAGATTAGATGTAAAATAGTGTCTCAAGATGCCTCATTTTCTTAATTTTGTCATTATGTGATTTAAATTGAAAATCATTAAATTGGTACTTTTTTCTACGTTCTACAAAAATATGTTTTTTTATAAGAAAGAGAGAAATTGCGATTGATAATTTTTGCAAGAATAATTATAATAAAAACTAAGAATAACTTTAAATTATTATGTGAGGTATATTAGGCAATTTTTTTATATTTTAAATATATATTTATATGTATTAAATATTATCTATTTCTTACAGATTCATTAAATGCGAAAACTTTACCAAAACTTTCGCCTGTTAAAACATTTCTAAAACATTGTATGCTATTTTAGTTATCATATTTTCGATAAGCTATACAATGTTGTATAGTTTATCAAACCTATTTTACAAAACTCTAACCCAGTAGTGAATTTATTTGAGTGTTGACTAAACTGTCCGGCATACATAATACCAAAACTACCGCATGGAACAAATTAATTACAAAGCAACTGAAGCCGTTAGTTCATTGTGCGAAGTGAAGTCCGAAGGTTTGCTGAAATACCAATTCCATTCACGTGTGTACATGATGAATGACACTAGCTTGGTTTGCACATTATTTACTTTCAATTGAAATTTATTTACGGAGATTGAAGTATTTTTTTTTTTTTGCATTGAAAATATGAATGTATTTTTTTAATCCAGCGTTGTCAAGCTATTATTACATAAGTATAAATTAGTTACGTTAAAAAAGTAATTAATAATGAGAAAAAAATAGCTGCCTTTCTAACAGATTTAATTTAGACGCTAGTATAGACAGTTAAGATTAATAAATATATTTTCTTTTTACTGTATCTTCACACTGAATTCACCAGATATATTTCTGTGCATTATTTCTTTACATATATACATACATCGTCCCTACATAAATCAATCTTGATCAGTTACATACATCATATATGAATTGGCTTATACACAAAATCTTCGAATATATACAACGTACAAAACAGATCTTTAAAGAAAACAATTATTTGTGGTAATGAAGGATATTCCCTAAATAATATCATACTCAAGATGCTTTTATCATTAATGGCACTATATTTTTGAAGGTATTAAAAGTAGCTTCATTTTTAACATGTTTAATTTAGACGCTAGTATAGACAGTTTAGATTAATAAATATATTTTCATTTTACTGTATCTTCATACTGAATTCCCCAGATATACTGACGTGCATCATATCTTTACATATATACATACGTATTCCCTATATAAATCAATCTTAATCAGTTACATACATCATATACGCATTTGCTTATACACAAAATCTTCGAATACATACACCAGATATAATAGACCTTCTTTAAAGAAAACCATTATTTGTGGTTATGAAGAATTTTCACTAAATATTATCTTACTCAAGATCCTTTTATCATTGATGACACTATATTTTTTAAGGGATTAAAAATAGTAAGCAAATATTTCGCTTAATAAATATATAAATAAATGTGTTCGTTTGTATGTGTGTAAAAAATATAGGGGAAACTGGGCATGTTTGACCATACGACAGGTTTGATCCACTGCCTTTTATTGCATTAAAAAAAAATATATTTTACTGATAGGCAGAAAATGCAAGTTTATTCTATGCATTTTATACTGTTAATGTTGTTATCTGCCATCTGTGATGATAGTAAAATAATAAAATATTTTTTGGAATTTGCTTTCCAAGAAAGTTAATTTTTCCATTTGCCAGTTGCAACCTCTTATGCTTGTTGTAAACTAAAGTTAAAGAAAATAGTTTTGCTTTTAAGTGCACTTTTTTAAAGATCTAAAAGATGCGAAAAGGTCTAAAAATACTCATTAATTTGTAAAATAGTGAGTGTGAAATATTAACATACTAAGGGTCATTAATTTTACTCAATGCCCATATCAAATTAATATGTTTAGAAACAACAATTTTATTTAGAAAAATAAATAAAATAAATACCTTATGTATGTGTAAACTTTTCTTTAATAAAAAGTTTTGGTGAGATTATACTTTTTTTTTTATTTAATGAGGATAATTATTTCTTTCATGAAGTGGGGAGGTTTTACCCTGTTGACAAAGGTATGGATTTTTTTTAATCGTTTAGTACCTTCTCAAATTCTAGACGATCAAAATTTAGAATACTTTATAAGCTATATGTATGCGGTAAGCTAAGATGCTGTTGTATTTCAAACACAAATTCCGAGCAATTATTAAAAAAGTGGGTCAAACATCCCTATTCTATATTATATTTATTTCATCATGTTTAACAAGTAATACCGTTGAATAACCAATAACAAAGTATACAGGCCTGTAAACGAACAAAACAAAAGACGGAGAAGGAGAATAATTCGATAAGTTAATATCCAAAATGATAAAATAGTTTTCAAAGCAGAAAGCATTTTCAAATGTTTAAAATAATCAATTGTGCAGCATATAAATTCAGAAATACAGGAAAGAAACGCCATCTCTTGACGAAAAAAATCAAAGAATTTGAAGAATTAAGTGATTATTTAAATATTAAGGGGCATATATGGAAGCTAAAAAAGTTTCACATTAGATGGGAGTTCAAGCACGTTTAATTTAAATTTATTGGTAAACAAATATTTTAAAAAAATTAAACAAACATATAATTATTCCAAAAAAACTGATGTTTAAAAACTACGAATTACATATCCATCGTTTTGCCGGTAGAAATACTTGAGGTATATATAGCGCAATATTTATAGTAATGCAAAAAAACAAGTAAATATACCTATTTAAATACTATAACATATTTTTAAAAGCGGTACTCTTATTTATTTAAAAATAGGAGCTAAGTAATTGCAAAAAAAAAAAAAAAAATAGACAACATAATTGAAATATTTTACGAATATGTATATATAAGTAAAAAAAAAATAGTAAAATGATTAGTTAAAATGTAATGTCAGATTATGAGTGTCAGTTTTTTAGTGAAAACATGATCCCATTCTTTGTTGCGAACAAAATATAGATTACAGTCGTCCAAATTATCAGAAGTTACGGCAGAAAATGCAAATGGAATTTGAAAAACAATGTCAAACCCTTTATTAATCCATATACTTAATATTATATACTTTTATTTAGACAATCTAGAAAATCTTACAAAATAAAGAAACTAAAGTAGTACCTCCGACGTTAATTAAATCCGCGACACAACTTTTTCGCAAGAAATGATCAGCATTATTATTCCAGAAAATCTTTCGGCCTTAGATGTAACTTGAACATACAGTAAAATCTATTTACAACAGATTTCTGGGGACAACCGATTAAGTTTGTAATACTAAAAATATCGTTTTTCTTTTTTTTTTTAACTCAGTATAGCTGATTTCAATAATTAAAATTCATGCACATTGAATTCTATATTATCACTGCACCTACATTTCATTTCTTCTAATATGCAAACATGTCCCTATATAATAGAATAAATACACAGAGCTGCAAACTCTCTGGAATTTTTATTTCCATTATTTTGGAAAAGACATTTTCTCTTTATTTAATGCAAAAATGCTGCGAGTAATTAATACAAATATTTCATTTCTGAAAAGTAGTAGTATGATTTCCGGATGTTTGGCAGCTTTGTATACCGTACACTATTGGAAATTTATTAGTTTAAAAGAAAATAATTATCAAATTCATCAAATTCAAAGATTTTAATCGTAAATATTACAAAGGAATTGTGATTTGTTATACAAACCTGTAGGCGGAAAAATAAGTTCATTGATAAGTTCCGTTAAAGGAACTTTTCAAGTATTTTTCTTCTTCCACTAATGTTGACAATGAAATCTTCAAAACAAAATCTACAATATTACGCGTCATTGTATAAAATGATTTTGGAACATTGTTTTGCTGAGACAAATACTTTTTATGTGTTTTAATGTGTAACAGTTCTTGATCTTTTGAGAGCAAGTTTAATTTTTCAATACAATTTTCAGTAAACAATTCACAATCATCATTATGTTTGCTGTCACGTGTATTTTAATTCGGTGTCATAAGTATTTTAGTTAGGGTATGTGTGAACTCTTTCACCGCATTCAGCGCAATAATCAGCAGATGATATAGTTCCGTAGCTGAAATAGTTCTGTAGCTATAGTCTATAGATCCACAGAAATTCGACGCAAAAAGTACATTCTTCAGTAGTGTTTTATCTTTCATTTGTTAAAAGAAGAATTTTCTCCCAATGATTTAATTGTGGTAGAAAATACATTTTGCCATATGCATTCACTTTATATATACATTTTATATCAGTCGGAAATTTTCTTTCATATTTATATAATTTACTAAACTAGTAGGTGCAAAGTGGAAGTACAGTTTGGAGGCAAATTTTCTACATTTACATTAGAAAGTAGTCTCTAATGATATGTGTAGCATAATTGTACATGATAATCTTAGATTTTTCACTTTGCTCATTTGCTAATTAAAAGTTTTATGCCTTTAAAAAAATTGTTTCTGAATCTCGCACACTCATTTTTTATTTTGATAATCACGTAGAAGACTTTTCACATTTTTAAAGCACCGCCGCTTTACAAATTTGTCAGTGAACAAAGTCTTTATTCTGGTTGCGCCGGTGACATTACAGCAGAAAAAAATTTGAAAGGTATGTTTTAGATTGTGTCCTGTTTTTACACCTTTCGACTTTCATTATCATAATGCTATTTGGTAGAAGCTAATAATACATAAAGAAGTTTCATCGCAACTGAAATTATCTTCTGTAGGGTATTTCTCTATTATTTCCACTATTTTTTCCCTCTATTCATTTGATACCGACACATCAACTTGTTAGAAATTGCTGTATTTTCACAGCAACTGAAAATAATCAGATTTATATTCTGTCGTATGTATGGTACTAACATGCAGATTTATTTTATCTTTAATCTATGGAGATAGTGTATATAGTTCCATTAATTACTTAATAGTGTCCGCAATCATTTCCTGCTTGGCGAAATATTAGGTAACTCAGACAGTTTTAAAATTTTTCATCAAACTGTTTTGCAACATCTTAATGCGTTATCTCAGCAATTGTTGTTTTTATAATGGTTAGTTTTCATTCCAGTGAAATTGAATTGAATTTTTTTCCCTCTCACAAGGGAACCACTTTTGGTGCAGCTCATACCTAGCATTGAGACTTGTTGCATTTTAAAGTCCTATATTACGAAGTTTGAGAATCGATACATTTTTTTCGTTAAAATTATATATATTTTATATTTTACAGCAAGATAACTTTCTGAAAGTGCAATTTTCGAGACCACTTATCGAACTATTAACATAGAAGTTTTTTTTTCTTTTTTTAAAAGTACTTTAACATACATATTCGTTAATAATAAGAATAAAATATTGAAAAAAGTTTAAAAAGTCATTAAAAAATCTGCAAATTTCATTTTGAAAAAATACAACATTATATAATTATAGTTTTGGTGACTCGTCATAGGCGATATTCATTACCGTAGAATTTTTCTCGGCAACCCCGGCGCAATATCGTAATCTTCTGCTGCGTGAGTGAGAAGTGGTTTGGATTCGTAGCACCATATTTTGCGACTTAACTCGCTTTTGGCGTGAATTAAACAATTAAACATCCAATAATAATAAAAAAATAAAAGTATAACAATATATATAAAATATGATTTAAAAGGAGAATTTTTTTCGGGTCTCGAATTTTGATGTATATTACGCAAAAAATGCACCGGGTCACGATGCTAGGGGGGAGTGCACCAAAAGTGGTTCCCTTGTCAGTTAAAAAAAATCAAAGTTCAAATGTGATTTGTGTAGGAATATGTACAATAAAAGTAACATAATTTGAAGGACTGCAAAAAAAAATTTCCCACTACATTTTCTTACAACTCAGGTAATTTTAAGAAAGTAGCGGGTAAATATATAAAATGTAATATATAAAACGAGCAATATATAAAATGATTTTGGAACATTGTTTTGCTGAGACAAATACTTTTATGTGTTTTAATGTGTAACAGTTTTTGATCTTTTCAGAGCACTTTTAATTTTTCAATATAATTTTCAGTAAACAATTCACAATCATCATTATGTTTGCTGTCACATGTATTTTAATTCGGTGTCATAGGTATTTTAGTTAGGGTCTGTGTGAACTCCTTTACCGCAGTCAGCGTAATAATCAGCAGATGATATAGTTCCGTAGCTGAAATAGTTCTGCAGCTATAGTCTATAGATCCACAGGAAATTCTATGCAAAAAGTACATTCTTCAGTAGTGTTTTATCTTTCATTTGTTAAAAGAAGAATTTTCTCCTCATGTTTTAATTGTGGTAGAAAATACATTTTGCCATATGCATTCACTTTATATATACATTTTATACCAGTCGGAAATTTTCTTTCATATTTATATAATTTACTAAACTAGTAGGCGCAAAGTGGAAGTACAGTTTGGAAGCAAATTTTCTACATTTACATTAGAAAGTAGTCTCTAATGATATGTGTAGCATAATTGTACATGATAATCTTAGATTTTTCACTTTGCTCATTTGCTAATTAAAAGTTTTATGCCTTTAAAAAATTTGTTTCTGAATCACGCACACTCATCTGTTATTTTGATAATCACGTAGAAGACTTTTCACATTTTTACGGCACCGCCGCTTTACAAATTTGTCAGTGAATAAATTCTTTATTCTGGTTGCGCCGGTGACATTACAGTAGAAAAAAATTTGAAAGGTATGTTTTAGATTGTGTCCTGTTTTTACACCTTTCGACTTTCATTGTCATAATGCTATTTGGTAGAAGCTAATAATACATAAAGAAGTTTCATCGCAACTGAAATTATCTTCTGTAGGGTATTTCTCTATTATTTCCACTATTTTTTCCCTCTATTCATTTGATACCGACACATCAACTTGTCTGAAATTGCTGTATTTTCACAGCAACTGAAAATAATCAGCTTTATATTCTGTTGTATGTATGGTACTAACATGCAGATTTATTTTATCTTTAATCTATGAAGATAGTGTATATAGTTCCATTAATTACTTAATAGTGTCCGCAATCATTTCCTGCTTGGGGTCATATTAGATAACTCAGACAGTTTTAAAATTTTGTCATTTTCTACTAAAATGGTACTTAATGTATCACCACATCAAACTGTTTTGCAACATCTACATGCGTTATTTCAGCAATTGTTGTTTTTATAATGGTTAGTTTTCCATCCAGTGAAATTGAATTACATTTGTGCCCTCTCTCACAAGGGAACCACTTTTGGTGCAGCTCGTACCTAGCATTGAGACTTGTTGCATTTTATTGTCCTATATTACGAAGTTGGAGAATCGATACATTTTTTTCGTTAAAATTATATATATTTTATATTTTACAGCAACATAACATTCTGAAAGTGCAATTTTCGAGACCATTTATCCAACTATTAACATAGAAGTTTTTTTTTTTTTTTAAAGTACTTTAACATACAGATTAGTTAATAATAAGAATAAGATATTGAACAAAGTTTAAAAATTCTTTAAAAAACCTGCGAATTTCATTTTGAAAAAATACAATATTATATAATTATAGTTTGGGTGACTCGTCATAGGCGATATTCATTACCGTAGAATTTTTCTCGGCAACCCCGGCGCAATGTCATAATCTTCTGCTGCGTGAGTGAGAAGTGGTTTGGATTCTTAGCACCATATTTTGCGACTTAACTCGCTTTTGGCGTGAATTAACCAATTAAACATCCAATAATAAAAAAAAATAAAAGTATAACAATATATATAAAATAGGATTTAAAAGGAGAATTTTTTTCGGGTTTCAAATTTTGATGTATATTACGCAAAAAATGCACCGGTTCACGATGCTAGGGTAGAGCTGCACCAAAAGTTGTTCCCTTGTCAGTTAAAAAAAATCAAAGTTCAAATGTGATTTGTGTAGGAATATGTACAATAAATGTAACATAATTCGAAGGACTGCAAAAAAAAAAAAATACCCACTACATTTTCTTAAAACTCAGGTAATTTTAAGAAAGTAGCGGGTAAATATATAAAATGTAATATATAAAACGAGCAATATATAAAATGATTTTGGAGCATTGTTTTGCTGAGACAAATACTATTTATGTGTTTTAATGTGTAACAGTTCTTGATCTTTTCAGAGCACTTTTAATTTTTCAATACAATTTTCGGTAAACATTTCACAATCATCATTATGTTTGCTGTCACATGTATTTTAATGCGGTGTCATAGGTATTTTAGTTAGGGTATGTGCGAACTCCTTTACCGCATTCAGCGTAATAATCAGCAGATGATATAGTACCGTAGCTGAAATAGTTCTGCAGCTATAGTCTATAGATCCACAGGAAATTCGATGCAAAAAGTACATTCTTCAGTAGTGTTTTATCTTTCATTTGTTAAAAGAAGAATTTTCTCCTCATGTTTTAATTGTGGTCGAAAATACATTTTGCAATATGCATTCACTTTATATATACATTTTATACCAGTTGGATATTTTCTTTTATATTTATATAATTTACTAAACTAGTAGCTGCAAAGTGGAAGTACAGTTTGGAGGCAAATTTTCTACATTTACATTAGAAAATAGCCTCTAATGATATGTGTAGCATAAATTGTACATGATAATCTTAGATTTTTCACTTTGCTCATTTGCTAATTAAAAGTTTTATGCCTTTAAAAAATTTGTTTCTGAATCTCTCACACTCATCTGTTATTTTGATAATCACGTAGAAGACTTTTCACATTTTTAAAGCACCGCCGGTTTACAAATTTGTCAGTGAACAAAGCATTTATTCTGGTTGCGCCGGTGACATTACAGCAGAAAAATTTGAAAGGTATGTTTTAGATTTTGTCCTGTTTTTACACCTTTCGACTTTCATTGTCATAATGCTATTTGGTAGAAGCTAATAATACATAAAGAAGTTTCATCGCAACTGAAATTATCTTCTGTAGGGTATTTCTCTACTATTTCCACTATTTTTTCACTCTATTCATTTGATACCGACACATCAACCTGTCTGAAATTGCTGTATTTTCACAGCAACTGAAAATAATCAGCTTTATATACTGTTGTATGTATGGTACTAACATGCAGATTTATTTTATCTTTAATTTATGAAGATAGTGTATATAGTTCCATTAATGACTTAATAGTGTCCGCAATCATTTCTTGCTTGGGGACATATTAGGTAACTCAGACAGTTTTAAAATGTTGTCATTTTCTACTAAAATGGTACTTAATGTATCACCACATCAAACTGTTTTGCAACATCTACATGCGTTATTTCAGCAATTGTTGTTTTTATAATGGTTAGTTTTCCATTACGTTATAGGAACCACTTTTGGTGCAGCTCGTACCTAGCATTGAGACTAGTTGCATTTTAAAATCCTATATTACGAAGTTTGGGAATCGATACATTTTTTTCGTTAAAATTATATATATTTTATATTTTACAGCAACATAACTTTCTGAATGTGCAATTTTCGATACCACTTATCCAGTTCCCTTAAGTTTTTTTTTCTTTTTTTAAAGTACTTTAACATACAAATTCGTTAATAATAAGAATAAAATATTGGAAAAAAGTTTAAAAATTCTTTAAAAAACCTGCGAATTTCATTTTGAAAAAATACAACATTATATAATTATAGTTTTGGTGACTCGTCATAGGCGATATTCATTACCGTAGAATTTTTCTCGGCAACCCTGGCGCAATGTCATAATTTTCTGCTGCGTGAGTGAGAAGTGGTTTGGATTCGTAGCACCATATTTTGCGACTTAACTCGCTTTTGGCGTGAATTAAACAATTAAACATCCAATAATAATAAAAAAATAAAAGTATAACAATATATATAAAATATGATTTAAAAGGAGAATTTTTTTCGGGTCTCGAATTTTGATGTATATTACGCAAAAAATGCACCGGGTCACGATGCTAGGGGGGAGTGCACCAAAAGTGGTTCCCTTGTCAGTTAAAAAAAATCAAAGTTCAAATGTGATTTGTGTAGGAATATGTACAATAAAAGTAACATAATTTGAAGGACTGCAAAAAAAAATTTCCCACTACATTTTCTTACAACTCAGGTAATTTTAAGAAAGTAGCGGGTAAATATATAAAATGTAATATATAAAACGAGCAATATATAAAATGATTTTGGAACATTGTTTTGCTGAGACAAATACTTTTATGTGTTTTAATGTGTAACAGTTTTTGATCTTTTCAGAGCACTTTTAATTTTTCAATACAATTTTCAGTAAACAATTCACAATCATCATTATGTTTGCTGTCACATGTATTTTAATTCGGTGTCATAGGTATTTTAGTTAGGGTATGTGTGAACTCCTTTACCGCATTCAGCGTAATAATCAGCAGATGATATAGTTCCGTAGCTGAAATAGTTCTGCAGCTATAGTCTATAGATCCACAGGAAATTCGATGCAAAAAGTACATTCTTCAGTAGTGTTTTATCTTTCATTTGTTAAAAGAAGAATTTTCTCCTCATGTTTTAATTGTGGTAGAAAATACATTTTGCCATATGCATTCACTTTATATATACATTTTATACCAGTCGGAAATTTTCTTTCATATTTATATAATTTACTAAACTAGTAGGTGCAAAGTGGAAGTACAGTTTGGAGGCAAATTTTCTATATTTACATTAGAAAGTAGTCTCTAATGATATGTGTAGCATAATTGTACATGATAATCTTAGATTTTTCACTTTGCTCATTTGCTAATTAAAAGTTTTATGCCTTTAAAAAATTTGTTTCTGAATCACGCACACTCATCTGTTATTTTGATAATCACGTAGAAGACTTTTCACATTTTTACGGCACCGCCGCTTTACAAATTTGTCAGTTAATAAATTCTTTATTCTGGTTGCGCCGGTGACATTACAGCAGAAAAAAATTTGAAAGGTATGTTTTAGATTGTGTCCTGTTTTTACACCTTTCGACTTTCATTGTCATAATGCTATTTGGTAGAAGCTAATAATACATAAAGAAGTTTCATCGCAACTGAAATTATCTCCTCTAGGGTATTTCTCTATTATTTCCACTATTTTTTCCCTCTATTCATTTGATACCGACACATCAACTTGTCTGAAATTGCTGTATTTTCACAGCAACTGAAAATAATCAGCTTTATATTCTGTTGTATGTATGGTACTAACATGCAGATTTATTTTATCTTTAATCTATGAAGATAGTGTATATAGTTCCATTAATTACTTAATAGTGTCCGCAATCATTTCCTGCTTGGGGTCATATTAGATAACTCAGACAGTTTTAAAATTTTGTCATTTTCTACTAAAATGGTACTTAATGTATCACCACATCAAACTGTTTTGCAACATCTACATGCGTTATTTCAGCAATTGTTGTTTTTATAATGGTTAGTTTTCCATCCAGTGAAATTGAATTACATTTTTGCCCTCTCTCACAAGGGAACCACTTTTGGTGCAGCTCGTACCTAGCATTGAGACTTGTTGCATTTTATTGTCCTATATTACGAAGTTGGAGAATCGATACATTTTTTTCGTTAAAATTATATATATTTTATATTTTACAGCAACATAACATTCTGAAAGTGCAATTTTCGAGACCATTTATCCAACTATTAACATAGAAGTTTAATTTTTTTTAAAGTACTTTAACATACAGATTAGTTAATAATAAGAATAAGATATTGAACAAAGTTTAAAAATTCTTTAAAAAACCTGCGAATTTCATTTTGAAAAAATACAATATTATATAATTATAGTTAGGGTGACTCGTCATAGGCGATATTCATTACCGTAGAATTTTTCTCGGCAACCCCGGCGCAATGTCATAATCTTCTGCTGCGTGAGTGAGAAGTGGTTTGGATTCTTAGCACCATATTTTGCGACTTAACTCGCTTTTGGCGTGAATTAAACAATTAAACATCCAATAATAAAAAAAATAAAAGTATAACAATATATATAAAATAGGATTTAAAAGGAGAATTTTTTTCGGGTCTCAAATTTTGATGTATATTACGCAAAAAATGCACCGGTTCACGATGCTAGGGGAGAGCTGCACCAAAAGTTGTTCCCTTGTCAGTTAAAAAAAATCAAAGTTCAAATGTGATTTGTGTAGGAATATGTACTATAAATGTAACATAATTCGAAGGACTGCAAAAAAAAAAAAATACCCACTACATTTTCTTAAAACTCAGGTAATTTTAAGAAAGTAGCGGGTAAATATATAAAATGTAATATATAAAACGAGCAATATATAAAATGATTTTGGAGCATTGTTTTGCTGAGACAAATACTTTTTATGTGTTTTAATGTGTAACAGTTCTTGATCTTTTCAGAGCACTTTTAATTTTTCAATACAATTTTCGGTAAACATTTCACAATCATCATTATGTTTGCTGTCACATGTATTTTAATGCGGTGTCATAGGTATTTTAGTTAGGGTATGTGCGAACTCCTTTACCGCATTCAGCGTAATAATCAGCAGATGATATAGTTCCGTAGCTGAAATAGTTCTGCAGCTATAGTCTATAGATCCACAGGAAATTCGATGCAAAAAGTACATTCTTCAGTAGTGTTTTATCTTTCATTTGTTAAAAGAAGAATTTTCTCCTCATGTTTTAATTGTGGTCGAAAATACATTTTGCAATATGCATTCACTTTATATATACATTTTATACCAGTTGGATATTTTCTTTTATATTTATATAATTTACTAAACTAGTAGCTGCAAAGTGGAAGTACAGTTTGGAGGCAAATTTTCTACATTTACATTAGAAAATAGCCTCTAATGATATGTGTAGCATAAATTGTACATGATAATCTTAGATTTTTCACTTTGCTCATTTGCTAATTAAAAGTTTTATGCCTTTAAAAAATTTGTTTCTGAATCTCTCACACTCATCTGTTATTTTGATAATCACGTAGAAGACTTTTCACATTTTTAAAGCACCGCCGGTTTACAAATTTGTCAGTGAACAAAGCATTTATTCTGGTTGCGCCGGTGACATTACAGCAGAAAAATTTGAAAGGTATGTTTTAGATTTTGTCCTGTTTTTACACCTTTCGACTTTCATTGTCATAATGCTATTTGGTAGAAGCTAATAATACATAAAGAAGTTTCATCGCAACTGAAATTATCTTCTGTAGGGTATTTCTCTACTATTTCCACTATTTTTTCACTCTATTCATTTGATACCGACACATCAACCTGTCTGAAATTGCTGTATTTTCACAGCAACTGAAAATAATCAGCTTTATATACTGTTGTATGTATGGTACTAACATGCAGATTTATTTTATCTTTAATCTATGAAGATAGTGTATATAGTTCCATTAATGACTTAATAGTGTCCGCAATCATTTCTTGCTTGGGGACATATTAGGTAACTCAGACAGTTTTAAAATGTTGTCATTTTCTACTAAAATGGTACTTAATGTATCACCACATCAAACTGTTTTGCAACATCTACATGCGTTATTTCAGCAATTGTTGTTTTTATAATGGTTAGTTTTCCATTACGTTATAGGAACCACTTTTGGTGCAGCTCGTACCTAGCATTGAGACTTGTTGCATTTTAAAATCCTATATTATGAAGTTTGGGAATCGATACATTTTTTTCGTTAAAATTATATATATTTTATATTTTACAGCAACATAACTTTCTGAATGTGCAATTTTCGAGACCACTTATCCAGTTCCCTTAAGTTTTTTTTTCTTTTTTTTAAAGTACTTTAACATACAAATTCGTTAATAATAAGAATAAAATATTGGAAAAAAGTTTAAAAATTCTTTAAAAAACCTGCAAATTTCATTTTGAAAAAATACAACATTATATAATTATAGTTTTGGTGACTCGTCATAGGCGATATTCATTACCGTAGAATTTTTCTCGGCAACCCTGGCGCAATGTCATAATTTTCTGCTGCGTGAGTGAGAAGTGGTTTGGATTCGTAGCACCATATTTTGCGACTTAACTCGCTTTTGGCGTGAATTAAACAATTAAACATCCAATAATAAAAAAAATAAAAGTATAACAATATATATATAATATGATTTAAAAGGAGAATTTTTTTCGGTTCTCAAACTTTGATATATATTACGCAAAAAATGCACCAGGTCACGATGATAGGGGGGAGCTGCACCAAAAGTGGTTCCCTTGTAAGTTAAAAAAAAATCAAAGTTTAAATGCGATTTGTGTAGGAACATGTACAATAAAAGTAACAATACTCGAAGGACTGCAAAAAAAAAATATCCACTACATTTTCTTAAAACTCAGGTAATTTTAAGAAAGTAGCGGGTGAAGACTGTAACAAGAAAGGTTGTGAATTTAAAGGGAGGTTTCTTGATTTTTCCAGGTGAGCATGGGGGGGGAGGAGCAATTTAACCCACACTTTTAAAAAACAACTTCAAATTATGCTAAAATTTCGCAGGTCATATGGTTGTAAAAAATATAAGAAAGTTTTTATCTTCTGGAATTCTACTTTTTCGATAAAAACATTTTTCTTACTAACTCAGCGTTTGTAAAACTTCAGTAATTATACTTTTTAATGCTTCAATAAATTCATTAATTTGAAACAAAAATGTCAATCTGAAATTCTTTAAATGGAATAGTTGTATACTGACAAAGCATATGATTTTTGTAACAATCCAAACAATATCCTTTAGACTTAAATCCGTTAAATTGACATTCATTTCACCAAAATTAAAAAAAAAATTATATATATACATTAAAACTTACTATCGATCATGAAAATTTTATTTTTTCAATATACCGTATTTACCCGCGTATAAGTCGAAAAATTTTGGACCAAAAAATAATTTAAAGTTGAGGGGGGGTCGACTTATGCGAGGGTCCTTAATTTATTTATTTCTTTACCAGAAGTCAAAAATGCCCTTCTGAAAGGCAATTGTTCTCTTTTCGCATTCCATAACACAATGACGTCGTTTACTGTCGATTTCCATAGGAAAGACTGGAAGAGAAAAGAGGAGGAGAGAAAACGAGGAATTAATTGCTTTTTCTTATCAGCGCTGAGGTAAAGGTTTGGACACTGAGTGACGGGTTTGGTGCTGGTGATGAATGTACACCTACTACCCCCCCCTCCCTCTGAGAGATCAGTAGATAAAATTCAGAGAATTTATCACCCCTATGTGCAATTGAATCGTCCGCGAGTGGCTAAAAACATGTGACTCTCTAAAAACACGTGACCCGCGTTATATCTTGCGTGTTCTTGATAGTACACTAATTCATTATTTCTTCGTTTATCTTACTGCACTTTTTCTCCTTGTTTCTACTGTTATGGCTGATTTCGTTATTAGAAAAGAGAAACGCAATTCATACGCAGCTGGATTTAAACTTAAAGTTATTTCTTTTGTGGAAGAGTCTAACAACTGGGCTTAGAATTGCAAAAAACAAGTTTATTCCCAGGTTCATTTCCAATAGACCCGGTTTATTCCCAGGTTTATTGCCAAAAGACCTGGTTTATTCCCAGGTTTAAACCGGGATTTGGGGTTCACGAAAAATTAATTAATGTTTGGCGCAAGAATAAGGCAAACCTAGAAAACATCCCAAAATCAAAAAAGGCTTTGCGGCATGGAAAATCGCCCTTTTCAGAACTCGAAAATGTATTGCATGATTGGGTTGTAGAGTGCCGGCAGAATGGTTTTATTGTCACTAGAACTGTCATACGTTTACGGGCAATGAATCTTGCAAGAGAAGAAAATTATGGTGTTCCAAACACGTTTCGTGCATCAGAACTTTGGTGCACTAGATTTATGAATCGTTATGGTTTGCCTTTACGCCAGCGCACTAAATTGGCACAAAAATTACCATCTGACTTGGAAGCAAAGATTATGAAATTTCAAAAATACGTCATCGATCAAAGAAAAATGAATTCTTTTGAACTTTGCCATATAGAAATATGGACGAAACACCCATGTGTTTCGACCTACCAGAAAATAAAACAGTGAACTGCAAGGGGGAAAAAAGCATTTTGGTAAAAACGACTGGGCACGAAAAAACCCGTATTAGGGTCGTTCTTTCCTGTTTGTCAGATGGTAGTAAGCTTCATCCGTTGATTATTTTTAAAAGAAAAACGTTGCCGAAAAACGTTACATTTCCATCTGGTGTGCTGATTCGACCCCATGAAAAGGGGTGGATGGATGCTGACGTAACAGTCGACTGTCTTAAAAATTTGTGGGGTGAAAGACCGGGAGCTGTTTTAAAAAAACCTTCCCTTTTAGTTTACAACTCGTTTCGTGGCCACTTTTCTGAAAACGTGAATAAAGTGACGGAAGAACTGAAAACGACTGTAGCTGTAATCCCAGGAGGGTTGACATCCGTCCTTCAACCCCTAGACGTTTGCCTTATTAAGCCCTTCAAAGCAAATGTTAGAAAATACTGGGCAGAGTGAATTTCATCCGGTTGTCCAACATTTACAAAAGGCGGTAATATTAGAAAGCCAGACATTGCATTAATTGCCCAGTGGGTTAAAGATGCATAAAATCAAATTCCTTCCGAAATGATTATAAAATCGGTCAAGAAATGCTGCCTAAGCAACGAACTAGACGGCACAGAAGATGATGCCATTTTCGAAAGTGATAACGACGAGGAAGAATGTAGCGATACAGAGATTGAAAACGTGTATCATGATGATGAGATGACGACGAAGGATTTTTGTGGATTGTTTGGCGAGTCTGTTACTGAATCGGACCTTGAATAAGTTTAACTTTGTATATTGCTTTAGTATATTATTATCTTCATTACTGTATATTTAGTACTGTTTTTAGATGATTTCGAATAAATGTACAAAAAAAAATTAAGTTTCTTTATTTTTGTATATTTAGTACTTTCTTTTTTTTCCAGGTGATTTTGAATAATGTATTTTTAAAAAAAATCAAATTTCTTGATCGGAAAATTGGGGGTCGACTTATACGCGGGATTTAAAAAAATTCAAATTTCTTGATCAGTAAAGTGGGGGTCGACTTATACGCGGGATTGACTTATACGCGGGTAAATACGGTAATAATTTATGCTACTATTTTTACAGTGTCAAGCTTTTAATACTTTTCTTTCACAAAAATGAATATCTATATCTATACTAATAATAAAAAGCATCGCTCCGTGTGTGTGTGTCTGTCTGCCTGTCTGTTGGCGAGGGCTAGGAAAATCTACCGTGCGCAGAGATCTGAAAATTTGTATGAGGATAGCTCAAGACAGTTCCTGATCCATCTGAGGCTCAGATTTTTAATTTTTGATAATTAACCGAGATATTAATTAAAAATTCCTCAATTTTATTTTAAACCGGGGAACCAAAGTTTTTTTATTTTTTGAATAAGAACCAAATTTTGTTTTATTTCAGTCTTTCGCCTTAACGTCCATCGCACGAACCGTTCGTGATACAGAAAACACGCAAACATATTTTTAAATTCGTACTATTACGTCTTAAACGAAGCAATCTATTCGATAACGTATTGTTGCAAAAAAATTTGAAATTTTTTACAAAAACGGTCGTTTTCGTAATTGACTTTTCTCCTTTATGGCAACGCACACCCAGGGCCCAATTTTAAAGAGCCATTTAGCAAAACATATAAAGCTAATATTTTTTTTCTAATTGACCGTGCAATCGGCTTTTAAATTACCGCATGTCACTTACGCCTCCCGGAGATGATATTTTTTCTACGCTGCAAGTAAATAAACTTCCGCATTTTCGACATAATATTTATAGACATCTCGGTAGACCAAATTTACTTCACCTGCTAAAAGTTCGGACGAGTAGAAATATTTAAAAAAATAATATCAGATATTTTTGTCATGAAAACGCTGAAAAGCTGTTTGAGCACGGCATTGGTTCATGTTTTTACTACTAAATATGCATATTTTCCCCCACAAATATAAATATAGCTTGGATATAGTTATACTTAGAACTGAACTATATTTCAGAGAGTTCGGATGATGAGATCTATTTATTTTCTTATGGTGAAGGACCCAATCCGAAAAAAAAGTGATAAGAATACATATTTCTTTTGTATGACCATACCTGAAAAAACAGGAAAATGTCTTCTTATGTGAGCTTTTACTAATAAACATAATACTTTTGTTCGCGAAATTTTCAATTAAAAATATCAATTTATGCAAATTCCGATTTAAAGATATAAAAAATCGTACAAATTTGAGGTTTATTTAAGGTTTGGACAAGGATAGATAAAAAATAATGTACCTGAGGTTCAGGTTTTTTATTTTCTGATAATTAGCCAATTTATTAACATCAAAACTCTAATGTATTGGGTTTTCCGGAAAATTCGTACTGGTTGTGGAAAATCAATTCTTACCGGAAAATTCTGTTCGTTAATTATTAGACATTAGATATTAGAATTAATCTATAATAATTAAATAATAGAATTTTCCGGTACGAATTCATTTTTAAACCGGAACAAATTTTCAGGACAACCCAATATATCTCGAAATGGAGAGTTTACCATAGTGCCTGCATTATTGCCGGCGTCTTACCGGGCTTTTCTCGGATATTCATGCCGACGTAGTTTTCTATATTTTGAAATCGCGATCACCGGGTTCCCCGTGTAGTTACCAAGAAAAAAAAATAAACAGAAATCACAAAAATGTTTGCGTACAATTGCAGTTGTAACGTTACAACTACACAAGCATTACGGTGCATCAGCGTAAATTGATTAAAATGGGTTTTTAATCGAGTTATGCATTTTGAACGTGAATTATATTTAGTATACCAAGAAAGGTTTGTATAATATAAATAAAATTATATACGGCAAAGAACTGAATACATGGCTGCCTATGTATGATAATTCCTGGAAGTGTGATTTCAGCGTGTATTTCACTGAATTAAACTATAACTAAAAGCTTATGGTAATATACATAGTGCTGTACAAAATAATTCAGGTATGTTTCCATCTATTTGTAGAAACTGCTGAAGATGAATTTCCAACTGTGTTATTTGTTTTATTACTAAACTAAATTGTAGCATACTATAGAGTATATATAAATTATATATAGGGCTGCAGAAAAGAATTTGAGTACTTTTCCGGTACTTAGACGGTAATTTCTGAAATCTGGTTTTCAAATGTGTTTTGTGTTTTTTGGACTATTTACTTAAATACCTTATTAAAAAGCGATGGTTTTTTAAAGTATTCTATTTGTGTTGGAAAGTGTTTCATAATGTATGCTTGGTGCATTATTTTTTTTCTTGTTTTTTCTTATCCTAGGATATTTATTATTTGAAGTGAGCCAGAAAAGCACTAATTTAACTCAAATAATTAGTTTTGTAATTAAATTGCTTAAAATTTGAAATATGTAAGTAAATTTTTCTATTTGTTTTTTTTTCCTTTTTGTGAAAGGGAGAAAGATGTAAATATTGCTGGCCACATGTCACTTATTTGGCTAACACTCTTTCCCAAAAGTAATCTTCATGGTAGAATTTTACAACATTTGAAATTAATTCTACCATAAAGTTTCTTTTTTGGAAATATTGGAATGGAAAGGTAAAAAAGTGACTAATATGGTATCTAATTTCTTTTGTTTTTGAGAGTATTAATTAATAATTCATATTTTTAATTCAAACTGGATCAAAGGATCTGTCAATAAATACAATTAATAAAGGCATAGAAGAAGAGTTAGAAATAAAATAATGAGACTATATAGTATTTATACATTACTATAAATATTTAAAAAGTATGATATTATAAGTGAAAATTAAAAAAATTAATAGAAATTAAAAGTGAAATGTTGATATTTTAAAAACAAGAAGTCACTGAAAAATGGATATTAAAAAAGTAATTATAATAAAGTTATATATATTTAGAGATATTTTTTTAAAGCTTTTTCTTTAGATTTTACTAGATAAAAAGTTTAAAAAAACAGTATTATTATTTTTTTTATGTTTACACAAAAGAAAAAAAGTAGTAATCTCTTTTCAGGAAGCGAAAATTGAAAAAGACTTTTACGAACAAGTATTTAAGAAAAATGGAAATTTTGTTATTTATAATTATTTAAAAAAAAAAAGAAATTTCATGGAACGGGCCAATTTTATATTTTCTGTATTTTTAAACATTTTTAACGGCATTAAAATGCCGTTGAAAAAAAGTAATACTAACAAGACAATTTTGCGGACATATTTCTGTTTTTAACGCTTTTTACGGCATAATAATGCCGTTGAAAAAAAGTAAAAGTAACAAGACATATTGCGGACATATCACTATTTCTATAAGTTTTTAACGGCACTAAAATGCCGTGGAAAAATAGTAAAACAAAGGTCAGTATTGCGACTCTGAACAATGTTTTCAAGACGGTCGTTATTGCGTTGAAAATATAGCTATATTTACCGTTGAAAAACAATCGAATCAACGAGACATATTTTCAGATTCATGACGTCAATGAATATCGTTTTTTCAACGACATGTGCTGTCGTTTTTTCAACGATTTAAAAACGAAACTGTGCTACTTGGGACAGTATCTTTCGTTTAAAAAAATAATAATATTTACAATATAAAATCATTTTTTAAGTGTCCAATTATGCGTCAGTTTACAAGTTTTCTTTTTTTTTTCTTTTTTCAGTTCCCCAATGTAATTGAGAAAATACTCTCTGATTTGGTGTGAAGTTTCCTTTCTGACAATGTATTTCTTTTAAATATCAATATTTACTATTTAAAAAATATATTTTCCAAAGTTTGAATGCATGTTGGTTTTCATGTTTTCCGATTCCCGTTCAATAAATTGTCTTGTATATCCAAATTAATTAATGTTCATCATTGCTTCATAAAATGTTTTTTGGATCGTTCCCAACATTGACCAAAATGTAGAAGACAGGAATTTGAAACCATTAGGTTTCGATAGCGATATACAATTTCTTTGTATGCGAAATTTCATGAAGTTGTACACCAAACAACCGAATGATAGTTTTGACGCTAATAAAATAAGTTGAAACTGGTGTGAAACACTAAGAACTAAAATAACTTCTTAAAACACGCATTTTAAAGTTTTTATGGTGTTTTAAGAAGTTATTTTAGTTCTTAGTTTTGACGCTGTCTCTTAGAAAAAGGAAGTAAATTATATCACCAAAAAACACTGATAACACAATATAAAGATACAAATAATTTTATTTTTATAACTTAAAACCAATTTAATTTAAAACATGAAATTTGGTACGTAAATACTTCATAAAAAGAGACATCATTAACACTACAACGACCGGAAATTTAACTGAACTTATAGAGACATACCTTAGATCAGAATTTTTCTTTAATTCTACTAAATTAATTACTTAACTTAATTACCTGTGATATTATGTTTGATTTATTTTATTAAGAAATATCTGGTTCGAATCAAAATATTTTAATTTGGTCCTGGTCAAACTGACCGCTACGGCCGTTCCAGTGCAATACAATATAACGAGATAAAAACTTGTGCAAAATTTTGTAACATGCACAGCAGATCAAAGATTGGCAAAAGTTATACCAGTGACTGTCACGCTAACATAAAGTGTAACTGCTAGGTACAGTTGTACATGTCTACAACGAACTCTGATTCTGGTAATTAGGTTGTTAATATGACATATTGTGTCAGTAAATACAGCAAAAAAAATTAAATCCTCAAGGACTCTGGGAGATATGTCATATTGTAACGCGTTTCTTTCTACAGCACTCTAAACATGTGCAATACGACTAATGTCCAGCGAACTCCAAAGCCAGTCAATACGACAAATGTTTTTTTTTTTTTTTTTTTTTTACTGAAGAAAATCTTCCACAAATTGTGCTATGTGCGGAATTCTATCCATACATGCTAACCATAAGATAAATCCTAAACCAACGACAGTTCGGAGAAATCTCGTTTTCAAGGGGTCCATCCTTATATTTTTAATGCTCTCACGGTACACACATAGAACTTATTTTATGGGCGATAATGGGACGTAACAAAGGGAACAATCTATCTATGATTGTTCTCAAGGGTAATGATAATCTTCTTAGGTTTGATTCACTAGGTGTTTAGAAACATTTTGTATTTAACATTTGGGATGCTCCATAAAGTTAGTCCTCGAAGGATTAAAATTCGCGTTTTTAGGTTTTTAGATGAGTAATAATTGTTGCCACAAGCTGTAATTAACAGCTTCATTAATATTAATTGGGTTAGTTGTATGACCTGTATAGCTGTGCGATATGGCTATATTAGCAGACATGTTTTGTGGATATAGTTCGTTTTGATCTGACAATTCTCACTATGCTGTGTACACTCAAAAGACTTCACTTGCATTTCATCATGCTTTTTGCTATATACCTGTTTGTAGCATTACTTTCACGAGGCCGGCATATTCCCGTAGACTTGATTTGAATTATAGGTTGTAAAACAAGAATATCATTAAATTCCTTAACCAATTTTTTATTTCAATGTTAGACTATAAACATGTAAATGATATCCAGAAGTAGTTGAATAAAGTTAACTTTAGAAATGAGTCTGGATTATATATACAGTACAATTTTCGAAGTTTATTGGTACTGGGGATAAAATGTGATACCATTGCGAAATGTGAACATGCGAAATGAAACTTTTCTTATTAATTTCTATTACCAATGTGGAAAAAAATAAAATAAAACGCATTGGCATTTCTTGCTAGAGTTGAAGTGGATGCATCCTGGCCATGAGAGATTTTGTGAAGCGATTAGGTCTTTTCCACCTTAGTGGAAATGTGAACCCCCATAACGGTAGAATTTAGGACATAGAGAACACCCTTACCTTCCAAGATATTCCACTCAACTCGCCGAAAGTTACACTCTGGTGTTGATTCACAGCCACATTTAATGGCCTTGTGACATGCACTGCCAACAGGTACAAAAGGTGCTCGAAACTCTTTTTGTACCCTATTTGCAACAACAAAATATCTTGACTTAATTACTTTTATGGAAGATGGAGCGAGTCCACACATTGGACTCTACGTATCGAAGTTTCTTCGGCAATATTCCACCATTGACAGATTAATAAGTCGTAAGTTTCCGACAAAACTGGATATCCTGATCTTAATCCGTGTGATTTTTGGCTGTGAGGAAACTTAAAAAATCTTGAATATCAAGGGTTTCTTGTAACCTTGGCATGCTTGAAAGAAAATACCACTCTGCATGTGAGAAGCATCTCAGTCCAGTAGTTACGATCCGCAGTTGAACATGCTGTCAGCAGGATGCAACTTTTACATTTTCAAGAAGGGGACCTTATTGAACAGCATTTCCTGCGTCGATACGTTTCTTCAAAAATGAATGTTTAGGACATTCAAATGAAATTTTTTGTGCCTTTTCACCATGTGACCAGCTGTACAGCGCCATCTATTGCCGACTTCTGGAACTATTTATTTTTTGCGAAATCCGTTTCCCTATACCTTGACTAATATATGCACAAAATTTGAAGCTTATACACCGAGTAGTCCAATTTATAGGTAGGTCGGAGTAGGGATGTTTTAGTTCTGGCTACCCTCTATTTTATTGCTACAATAGATACAAACATAATATTTATGGACAATTTTGTAGCACTGCAAAGTTGTCAGTTTGTCATTGAATTCAACTGAAATTGAAACACTTCTGCTTATTCAATTGTGCACATGTACATGAATACGATGAAAGATTTGTGACTCAGTTTTTAATAATTAATTGCTTTTTGGTGTGCTGCATGTTCTGTTTGTTAACATGCCTTTTTGAAAATGGATCGCTATGTTTATTGACGCAAGTGTACATAATACGTATTAGGTAGAGATTATCATAGACAATATCAGAGATGTTGCAATTGCACATTATTAATAAATAGTTTTCTTTGTCAAAAACGTGATAGGTATATATTTTTTTGCTTCCTGTTTGCGGATTGGCTACACTTTGTATATAACAAAGTGTCTTTTGCAATTTTTTTTACAAATCGAATAAAGATTTTTTCTAATATTCACAATTTCTCGTTTGTTGGTTGGTTTTCTATCAAGAGCACATTTCATTAGGACTTTAATCTCATCTAATCCATACATTTTGAAATGAAAACTGTGCCGCATGAATACATATTTTGATGAAATGTCGTAGGTGAGATTTACAAATCTTCTGAAGCCTAAAACAGATTTCTGTAAAAATTAAATTAATATATATATATATAACATTTTTCAAAAGGCTGTAGAATGTTTATATAATTAAAAAATATATATATGAAAAGACGCATTTGAAACTTAATTGACGGACCTTTATTTTTACAGAATCAATTGGGTATGTGCTGTGCCTAAAGTGAGATTTTTAGAGCTCAAATTTCGGTTCATAAATTGTCATCTTCTGCCTTTTCATTCGTTAAAAAATTATGAAGTACTTACATGAAAAAGCACGTGTTCTTTCCTGAAACATATATGTAGTTGTATGTTATGAAGAAATAACTAGGCTGTTTAAACCCGACCCGATACCTTCTCGAAATCTAAAAAAAATCAAGTTATCCCCACTTGCACTTGACCTGCAACAAAAAACGTTGGCGCTCCGATACGCGAGTCGGCTCGAGTCAAATCAGTGTAAAATCGAATATTTCGACTTCATTCAGGATACTAGTTGTGTAGTCAATTCATTTTGCAATAATGAACAAATTCTAATTATTGTTTTTCATCAGCCAAAGATAATAAACCCCGTGTACCAAAATTAAATATTCCAAAGATACATAGCACATCTTAGTGGTTTTTAGCCGTTATAAAAAGAGGTCAAAACATTACATCCTAATAATATTATAAATGTGATTGTATGTGTGAATGTTTGGCTGGAGTAAACGTCAAAACGAAGGATTTAATGGCCTTGTATATTTGAATATAGATGGATTATAAGCCGGAAATGAACCTAGGCTAGATTTTTTTTTCTAATAGTATTCTTATAATTAAAATTTTTATTATTTCCATAGAGAATCAATAAACATTTTTTCCATAAAATTTAAAAATGTTTCTTTCGTGTTGCCCATAAATACAAATCCGGAACAATATTTTCCCCAATAATTAATTTTCAATTGAACGATTTTCATGTGAGAAATGAAAATTAAGAAGAATTCAAAAGAAGATGAATTTCCGTGATATTTAAACACAAATATGGAGTATTTTGAGTTATGCCAAGGTCCCTATAACAAAGAAATACCTTTTTGTTTCCTATGAAATGTGATAATAAATTTGTTAATTATTTACGTTTTTAATTATCGGGAGTGAAATATTTTGGTTAATTAAGGCATGTATTCTTCTTTTAATGTTACGTGAACGTAGTATAGCTAGTTCCTGATAAATGTTCTACTCTGAACTCTGCTCAGTTAAAATATGGTGATGCATTAAACGGGATATTCAAGGATACGCTATTGAACTGTACTTTTTATGTTTTTTAGGTTTTGAGTCAAATTATGATTCTTAAAGTATATTTTTTTTTTATTTAACAAAACAGGCGTTTTCAACGGTGACGGTCGTTTATACGGTTCTCTAAGCATTTTTCAGTGCTGATTGAGTGGTGTTTTTCATTTTTGGTTTATTTAACTGTGGATATTTTGCACATTTTGCACCTCAGAAAAAAAAATTAAATTAACTTTCCCGACAAATATGTATAATGCTAAACCTATTTCACTGCTGATCACGTGTTGTTATTTTTCTATAATTCAATGCGTTGTAACTGTTTAACTTGAAAATGGATCTTATTTTTTTAAAAACAATGACACAACCACTAAATCTTGGTATTATCAATAGTTACCACCTGTCCCCTATATCAAATCAACTAAAATCATATTTTATTTTTTCAAAATTTGACATTTTTTTCAGGGGGTAAGGAGGACTCTTAATACCAGCCAAATTTGTTTTCTCCGCAAATTATTATAGATCTGCCAGAAAAAAAAAAACATATTCTTAATATGTCAAAAAACAGCAGTAGGGGAGACCGGGGCAAAATGAAGAGTGGGGCAAGATGACGAATGTCTTAATTTTTCCATTTTCCGCTAGGTGGCAGCATCAACTGGACACTACTGGTTCTCCTATCAGCCGTTCGTTAAACAATACTATACAGACGCTAAAATCGCCATTTTTGTGTCAGTTGTGAAACTGTGATTGTTTTCCGCTGCCACGTTATAACTTTTATGCATGTGTAAATAATCTCTGCTACAGATACAGGTAAGATACATCGTTTCTCTTTAATATTTATCATCACCCACACATGCAAGAAATATTCAATGTTGCATTAACAGTATGCCACGACGAATAGAAGGCATTTATTGCCGCCAAAAGAAGATCCGCAATATTGATATTTTCGAATTTTAAGTAAAAATTTTTCAAGTTCAATAATTTTAATTTTAATTACAAAAATAAATAATTTTAAAGTCATTGGCGTGCTTTTTATTCATTCTTACCCTGCAATTAATGTTTATTCTGAATTTTAATTGTTTATACAATAATATAATCTCTATGAAGCTAGTAATATGATTTTACACAGAAAAACATGAGGTCGTCTAATAATTTAGCCAGGGACTGTAATCCAACCATACATTTGTTACGTTTAGTCTTGTGACTTTTTTTCGCCAAAGTTAACAAATCTCACTTGCGTTTCATTAACAACTATATAATAATGAAAGCCGTTATACTTGATTGAATCCAATATTTTGCATTTCTCAGATTTCCCAAAGGGTCCACCAGGAACAGACTGAATTGTGCGTAAGTTAATATATGTCAAGCATTTTCTCATCTGAATTGTTATGAATGCAAATATATTGAGCATGAAAAGAGCACAAACGATATATTTGCAATGCATTTTGAATTGCACTTTACAAGCCAAATATGAATAGGTTTTGGGCATTAACACTTTTTAAATAAACTATGAAATGATGATTCAGTAAGTTATGCACCAGTTAGGAATTGTTTAAACTAATGTTATAATAAATGTTTTAATTTCACAGCTACATAGTGAAGTACAGTTTAATTTCAGTGGCTACTCGCGAGTAATAAAGAAGTATAAAATATTTCGACAGCAACAACAAAATGTTAAGATAAATTCAAAGATGTAAAAAGCAATGTAAAGAAGAGCAAAAACAGTTTTGAATCAAGAATCATAGACCCAAAGTACCTATCAATAGTCAGAATAAGTTTACTGAAGGCGTTTCTGAAGTAAAAGGCTTCTCAAAGGAACCAATTTTTCAGTCAATATTAATATAAAGAAACAGAAGCAGCATCACACAGGCTAGGCATGTGTATTTTTCTAGTTTTTTTCCACCATTTTTCATTCCGCACATTTGTTTATCACGCAATTACTTTCATTTTACACTGAAAACCGGTTTTGTGTGCTTTTCTCTACGTTGCGTTTGGATACGTCAAGTTTTCATTAACACATTATTTTAAAAAGATTTTATGATTTTTGAGCTTTTTATGAGTAATAATAAATCAAAACTCCTCCCAAACAAAGATCCTAGCTACGCTAATGTTAATTATAAGAAAAATAACTAAAACAAATTAATGTTATACATGTTTGTTACAAAGTTTAATAGCTATGTGGTTCATATTTGAAGAAAATTTTAAATGACTTAAAAATTATAATATTTAAGATCGCAGAAGAAAGGGGAAAACACGGGGCCTTTCGTGCCTATCGTCCTTTTTTGGGCCGTTTTTGAAATCGTCATTATTTTAATTCAAATTTAAAAAATCCAAATTTTGGAGAATACATGTTTTAAATTAATGTATTTCCAAATATATGTACACGATATATACACATGGAGTCATTAATTTAAAAAAATGTATGGCATTTTTGTTTTGAAATTTCAATCCGTTAAAATCAGTAACATTTGAAGAATTAACTAACCAAAATGCTGAATTTTTTTTTAAAAATGTGCTTACTCCTATTGTCATTTTTTAAAAGTACATTCTTGAGATCAATTCTAAGTAAATTTGATCTTAATAAGTTTAAATTTTCGAAAACAGGATTTATTTTACTAAAGCGTCCCAAAATCAGGACGTTAGGCACTAATGGGTTTAAGTAGTTAACTAAGTGTCAACTAATAATTAATTAGTTAGGGTACTGTTTTTAATAATTTATGTGTCAGTATAAACTTCTAAAATAAATTCAAAAGAAAATTTTTATGTCCAAAATGACATTAATTTTTAAGATTTCTTTGAAATATTATGTAAAAAGCAATAATTTTGATAAAAATGAATATTTGTGAATGGAAATTCATTTATCACTAATATTCAATTTGAATAGATTTTATTAAAATGCAGATTGTCTAATGAAGACAAAAGAAGAAGGATGAATGTTCTTCTACTAATGACAATAGTGATGAAATATTCCATTGAAATGTAATATTCATTTACTCTACAGGCTCTTTTGTGCATTATTTGGTGAATGCATTGTAAGGTATAATGGAACATAAAAGAAATTAATTATTTGACATCATTTTAGCCTTTCAACTAAGCTATTCACTTCAGGAAAATTATTTTACTCTTTAGGTTATTCTCTAATTCATAAATACCTTTAGAGAATCGAATTAGCAGATGAATTTTCATCTCTTTAAAAAATATAAAATTCTAGTACGCCAATTTCATCATTTGATTTCAAAATTCCATATCTATAAGACATTTTTCATGTATTTGAATTAAAAAACATTGAATCAATTTTTATTTAAAATGGACTTTTATATATGAGGAAGAATCGATAAATGTACTTGTGTTAATGGAAAGAATAGTGATTTTCTTGAAAGAGTATAATAGAACTATATTTAAATATGCATTTACAATTCATATTAAATAAGAATAACTAAAAAAAAAAAAATGCTATTTACAAAACACCTTGCACATAGAACATTTCAAATTTATATTTATATTTAATTTCTATAGCCATTAATTCTATTTCCATTTATACATTATTATTTAAAAAACAAAATAGTTGATGCAATTTTAATAAAATGATGATAAAATATAAATACTAAAGCATTTCTAATGAAATTTCTAAATAAAATATTTCTTAATTGTTAATTGAATATATGTATCTAGGAAATGTTAGATAACAACTTTGTAGAGTTTATTTTGTTTTGTATTGTAATTCTGTTGGAATATTTTTTTTATTATTGATTAAAAACTTAAGAGAAATAAATTATTTTGTTAGAAAGTCTTTACAACTAAAAGCAGTATTGGTTCATTACTCTTCTCCTTAGAGACCCGGTGCGCACACTGTCGAAAATGACCAATGTTTTTTATTTTATGAAAATATACTATAATCATGAATGAAAATAATATAATCTTCTGAGTTATCCGAAATTCCAAATAGCGTGTTCCATTGTCTTTTGAATCCCCAGAAACCAATATATTTCCAAAATTTAAACAATTATTTATAAAAACAAAGTATTTTTTGCTGACCGTATTTTTCAGAAACGTTTCCGAAGGGTTTTTATAGTATATTAATTAGTGTCCTCAGCCTGGAATACCTGGTTTTCGAATGCTATCAATTCTCAAATAAACATTTTCATGCTCAAAAAAATATGTTTAACAGACAAACATACAAAAATAACAGCGATAACAATAACATTAAAATTAAGATTATTTCTTTACTCTATCATGTATAAATTAAATTATGCGGCTGAAAACGTTTACTTGAGAATTGATGACATTCGAAAAACAGGTATTCCAGGCTGAGGACACTAATTAATACACTATAAAAACCCTTTGAAACATTTCTGAAAAAATACGGGCAGCGAAAAATACTTTGTTTTTATAAATAATTCTTTCAATTTTGGAAATGTATTGGTTTCTGGGGATTCAAAAGACAATGGAACACGCTATTCGGAATTTCGGATAACTCAGAAGATTATATTATACTTTCGTTCGTGGTTATAGTATATTTTCATAAAATAAGAAACATTGGTCATTTTTTGCAGTGTATGCAAATGTTGATTATTTATTGGATGATCGAGTTGGACAGGTTAGTGTAGGAAGAGATGAGATGAAAATATTCAACTGTGGTAAATAAATATTTCAATACTTACGTATTAACAGAGATTGGGCTACAACAGGTTTACAATAAAACCACATGTATACAGTTTCCGCGGTGTTTTACAAGTTGGGACAAATGAAAATAAAGTGAGCAAGTGTAACTTACGAATGAAAAGCAGCAATTAATTTTTTTGTAGCACTTTATTGCGTCGCCGGAATATTAATCATTATTCTATGATTCTGGAAAATTACTGTTCTTAATTATATATATCAACAACAGTATAATGTGGAGTAGAATTGATCGAGCGCTAAAGTAGTAACGTCGTCCCACGTAAACGAGATTTTGACAATTTTACTTTTTTTTTAATTCGAAAAAAGAAACAAAAACAGAGCAAGCAGCAAAAAATACATCACATATTGTTCCCGGTTAGACTTTGATGCTCTAAAAAAATAATTCAAAAGTAGATTATATTTGTCTGCAAAATAACATATCAAGTTAAGATTAAATGGTTTACAGATAATTAAATTTATTGACAAAATATGTGCTAGTATTTTTTTGTTTACATATTAGTTTATAGCCTGCCCGAAAAAAAGGTTTATATTATTTTTTTTTTTTCAAGAATAAACTAATTTTATTTTCAATTGTCCTTTGCATTTTCAGTACTGATTAAATCATGTAGAAAAAGGTCAGTGTACAGTTACCCAGCGGAATAAAAACTGAAACGCAAAATTTTAAAAAACGGAAAGAAGTAAAAATAGTTTTTCCTTTTTTTTTTTAACTAAATTATCAAGTTAGTATTAGATGTTTCACATATGATTAAAATTACTTACTCAATCTGTGTCTATTCTTTTCAGTTGTATGTTAGGTTGTAGCCTGCTCGATTTTTTTTCAAATTTCGGTTATTTTATTCTCATTTGTACTTTTCCCTTAATATACCGATTAAATCCTGTAAACGCCGCGTGCTTACACTTTTTCCACGACATACAAAATCGCTCGGCAAGTGTACACAGCGGGTCTCACTTTAAGTTCCTTTGATATGTCTATTTAGTAAAATTCAAATTTATTCAAGCAATCCAGTCTTGTTACTAACACATATAGTTCTGTATATGATATCTTGAGTACATGAATGTTACAAGGATAATTAAGCACACTGTCATTCACTTAAAACCCATATTATCCTAGAATTACATTAATGCATTACCGATAGTGATACTTCAATATATTTTTTAAAACCACATTCATAGATTTAATCTTTATTTTTCTTTATTTTTCTTATTTTCCCTATTAACTAAATTAATTATCTTCAGTGTCTGCTTCTATTTTTAAGGTGGCAACACTTTGAATTCGAACTTTCGTTTATATCCACAGATCATGGCGCGCCGAAACGGTAGCGTGATTGCTAGCGGAAGCGACCGACATACAGCGGACATGGGTTCGAATCCCGGTTGAGACATGGATGTAATGTTGTGTGTTATCTTCTGTAACTCGGTTTCCCCGTGGCTGCAGAGGAAAGGAATGAAGCCAAGAAAGTTGAAGACGTATGTTATGGAAGAAAAAATATGTCATGCCCTGTATATATTATGTATGATTCTGTGAATAAAATGAACTTGATCAATTGAGGTCATGTATATAAAAGTGATGTAACTAAACTTCTTAAGTAGAACATAATTCATTTGTGAAATTTCCTTTATGATTTTATTATTATAGCTGCTGAAATTAGTAGCGTTTCTTTAATGTAACGTTAGGCGAAAAGATGTTCTTATTCTGCGATAAGATATGTATAGCGAATTTATTCTCATATGCTTTCATAATGTGCTATACTTTCATAATAATGAATGTTAAATTTAAAAAAAATATTTTTTTATATAAATAGGGTCCTACGAAATATGCATAAATTGTACAAGTATTTTATAATAAAAAATATATCTACTTTTATGACTGAAATACTGAGATTTAATCACATGAAAAGTACTTTTAAATTTTAGTAGTAAAATTTCTGCACATTTTATAAGGCGCCTTATTTATAAGTGTTTTTCGTACTTTGTTGTTATAGCGGCTTCCGTAATTCCGATTACGCTAAGGTTGCTGTTATGATTTAGCCATGCTCACAGCCAAGTTTAAAGATAGATAATATATAACCTTTAACATACAATATATATAGAAGACACCATACATGTACCTCTAACGTCCCACATGCCGTATACATCATATATATGTTACCGTGAAAGACCGAAATCGGGAGAATGTCGACGTTCTCTGGTGAATGTCAAGATTCCCATAGTGACTTTGGCGTATGTCCGACATAATTGCTAATTATCCTTATTTCTCACTTACAGCGGTAAATGTCGATATATTATCACGCACGGATGGCAAATATTGAATAAAAATATTTTTGTTACGTTTTTAAATCATATTTTATTATTAAAACATATTATGATACTTTTAAAAATAGGCTTAAGTAACAGCATATGTAAATAAACTGTTGAACGTAAAACGAACAGCAAATTCTGAATGAGAAAAGAAAATAATTCCAATAATAAATTTACCTTATTATGTGATTGACGTTACACAATCTTATCTATTGCAACAACTTAAACTGTTATGACACGTTGAATTGTAGAAGAGTTCGTTGATTTTTTACAACTGCAGTTTATTAGTGGAACACTTCTTTTTGCAATTACAGAGCGTATAGCCCTGTCTTCCGTTCTCGAATTAGCTGCAGCTACTACTCTAAGCGACATTGCTTGAGAAGAAATCTCATCTATGGAAAGTAATTTTTCTTTACAAATTACAAACCGATTGCGTGTATAAAGCTGTTCGAGAGTTTATTTTTTGCTTGCTAATTTATAAAAGTCTGAGTATTCTATTCTATCAACAACCGCTAATACATTTCGGGTATCTGTACGGCAACGGTCATCAGGAACTTGTACTCGTACGATATCACCAATTTGAGCAGGATGAAATTTTCTTTTTGAGGTTCTTAATATTTTCGTTGCTTCCAGTAGAAGATTCTGTTTCGCTGCCGCTCATTTCATAGAAATAAGCTTGTGTTGTAAAGTCAGGGCTTGATATGAAGACGTGTTAGTTTGCTGCTCAATATTTTTATTTGGAATATGGTTTTAGGTATGGCTACAGTTCAAATTTCTTCAAAAGTATTAACAATTTCTTCGAACTGTTCTTCGGTTTCAATTTTTGCGATTTGTTCGCCAGGCAAAGATGACAATTTTTAGGTGCACTATGTTTCATTTGAGACTGTTTCCATAAATTTAAATGCAACATTACAACTCCATATGTAATATTTTTGTATTTAATGTTGCAATTCTTTAAGCATACGTGTTCTTCCTCCGCGATCTGTTCTGGTGTGAATTTTAGATTATATACTGAACATTTCATCATTGGTTACATAATACTCTATATTCATTTTTCCTAGTTTTAAGGTTAGAATTAATTTCTTTTCATCATAAATTTTTAAAACGCCTTTTTTTTATCGTCTGTAATCCAAAGGTGTGATGCGCTTAGTTTTAGTAGAAATCACTTCAGAAAGTATTTTAGAGTACTTTTCTTGAATAAAATAAAAATAATTGTCTTTTTGTTTACGCGCAATGAATGCAAGTAATTTTTCATTAAAAAACAAAACAAAAAAAAAAACTTCACGGTTTACTGCAGTATTCAATCGATATAAAATAGAGTATCGGATAAAAAATAAAATTTAAGAAAACGTTGCACGTACCAGCAAACCTTCCATAAGACTGACAAGCAGCACTGTTTCAGAATATAATAAATGCATAACATTTACCTCAACCGCGGAAGAACAATGGAATTGCCGACAGACTGTCGCCTCTCTGTCGACATAGTCTTCTCAGCTTCTCGTTTCGACGTCCACCAGAGCATATCTATAATTGTCGACATATACCAGTGATAGAATGTATAACAATAAACTAAATATTCGGTCTTTCACCGACGTTTTTTTTTTGTATGTGTTGATATTCACCAAAGAAAATCGACATTCCCAAATTTCGGTCTTTCACGGTAACATATGTATCGATATTTACATACTACATACGCTGTATACGTCATATATGTCATATTTATGTCATCCATACGTAATAGATGCGTCATATATATGTTTTATATGTTATATGTACGACCAGACACCTTATACGCATGTTGTGTATATATAAGTCAATATCATTCTAACTTTGTCATGCACGTCATAAAATATCACATACATCAAATATGAGTATAATGTCAAATATGTCATATAACTTGGTGATAAATCCTGTTCGCTTGGTGATATGTCTGGGACAAGATTGGCGTTTCATCCTCAGGAACTGCTATAACAAAGAAGTACCGTATGCTTTTATAGGCATAAAATGTATCAAAACATTACTTTAATGATAATTATGTATATTATTTTTAAATTTAGTGGCATGACATTGAGTAACGCTCGATATTTTCTTTTCAATGATGATGCTAATGAAGATGTTGATGGTATCTGCATAACACCACCAAAAGAAAATAATGTGACTGATCAAATGAAAAGAATGTGACTTACAAAGATTCTTATTTCAATAGTTTATTCACAGGAATTCCATAGTAACAGCACTTGATATATTCGGAGCATGGCAGAATTGATACTATATGACAAAATCGAATAACAAAAGACTGTAAAATCTGATGTACTAAAGCAATAAAAACAAAAGATAGAGGAAATCTTGAATAGTTTCATTATATGATGGAACTTTTATAACATATGATCCTAACAAAATAATTGCTAAACCCGATTTAACATGTCATCCAGTGGATCTTTTACAAACAGTATAATTTCCTTTAAAGTCTTGTAAAACGAAGTCAGTTCCTGTAAAATCAAATGTTTTTCAGAAATAATAATAAAATTGCGAATATCCAAATCTCATGCCTGATTGAAGCTTATAACAAGTTTATAGGAGATAGAGAGATACTGATTTGAAGCATTGAAAATATCAATAAATACAGAATCAGTATAGGTAGCATAAACGGGTTTTGGTTTGTTAATATTAGTAAATGCAGCAATTTATAATGCCTGGGATTTGTGGTAAAGAGATGAAACAATTACATTTCAGGATAGAAGTCATAAAAACGTATTTGACATATTTAGAATTGTTCTGGGAGGCACCATCCCTTCCAGCGAAAGTGCAAGAGATGACAGAATTTTAAATTCAATCAAATTTGGCTCTCTCAATCATCTAATAATAAAATTATCTGGGAATAATAGACAAAGCTGTGCCGAACAATGTTTCGAATTCATTTACAGACAATGCGTGTAAAATGTAATGTTGGCATATGTGGAAATTGTTTTTACCCATTCGATATATCAATGTAAAATATAATTAACAATTTGTTAAATTTATATAAAAAATACCAAACGTATTGTTAAAAGTTTATTTTTGTGTTGAAAAAGTATAAAGATGATAATAATCATGATTTTGTAAAAGTTGATCATCTTAGAACCTAGCGCTGAATTTATGCAACACCCTGTATTTTACAAAATATTTATAAATGCATCTTAAAACCTATAGAAATCTGTAATATCACCTTATTGAAACCCATTTTAATGATTTAATTCAAAATATTTTTCTGAAAAACAAAATCAGGCTTTTATGTGTTAAAAAAATTAACATGCAATACAAAAGTTTGACAATTGATTTTCCAGTGTTAATTTTCCCCACTGTACAGTTGTTCAAACTTTAGAGAATAGATGAAACTACATTACACTAGTCACCAAAAAGGCTAAAAAATACTTCAAGCTTCAACGGACGACGTATTTCTTTCAAGTTTTAACAGCTAGGTGGACACAGATATATCGGAAATACGGCCAGTAAATCAGAAACCATATCGGTGAGATCCATGAAAGTCTAGTGCACAGAAAGCAAAGATGGAGAAATGTCCTCGCTACCTATGTAAATAAAAGTAAGTTTTTGTCCGTGTGTGTGTGTGTCTGTTTGTTTTTTTTGTTTGATGGAGATGGCTAGGGAAATCTATATCACGTAGAAGGTCTCCAAATTTTGTATAGACAGAGATAGACCTAATGTACCTATGTACCTGAAGCACAGCTATTTTTTAATTAGATTTTTTTATATTTTATATTAAACGGAACAATTCAGGTATTCCCCCGATTTTTCATGCTCGCCAGCATTTTTAATCCACTCATAAAAGCAATCCTACTTCATTTTTTTGTCCATTATACACGTTGTTCTCTTTTCAATCATTTGTTTTTTCAGAATTCGTCCAGTGATTTTAATTTTTTTGTGACGAGTTTTTTTTTAATCTAAATTTTGCAGAAATAGATAAGTTTTTTAGCAATAAATTTCCTTTTTATACCATATTCATTCAACTTAGACCCCTGTATGCAGCAGACATCCAGGAATTGATTAAAAATGAATATATATTTAATAGTTTCACTTTATACAATATTTTTACATGCATTAAAATTATATATATATATATTAATTGATTTGAAATTCGTTTGAAAAATCAGACCAACATAGCAAGATATGTAGAGAAAATCTCGTGAATCGGTAAAGTACTTTTTGTTATATTTAGGATTGTTATAATAGGCGAGTCTGCTAGTTGAAAAATTATTTAAATTTTTGCAAGTATTTACACTGTTTACTTAGCTTCTCAGAATATCATACTATCCATTAATATTATAACAAAAATGTTCAATCTCTATATAATAAAACACAGTGTAACGGTGCCGGTTCCGACCACTCTGGTTTGCGAATCGACCGTAACTAAAACGTCATGTTAGGCTTAATGAAAAACATATGCTAACATATGAAGCTGAATGATAATTTCTTCTACTTAAAACCATGTCGCTTCAGCATATTTTCGTATAAAACATGTATATTATATCCAGTTATAATGTTTTAGGTTTTAAATTAAAAATAACAGATTAAACATCGGCCGATGTTTAATCTGTTATTTTTAATTTGATGTAAACAAACAAATACTGTTGCCATTCAGAATCATAACTCCCATATATAGAAAAAAATGAATGACTCTTTGAACGCTTCATTAAAATATCCAATTATCTTCTTAAAATATTTGTAAAAGCATATTATAGTCTTTAAATATTTAAAGGATTTTTTAAATTTATTCCTGTAAGCATTTTTTTATTCCTGTAAGCAGTTTTTTCAGAAATAGAGATGATACCTTTCAAGGCTTTGCGATGACCTACCAGTATTTTAGATTTCGTTCCTAAATATACTTCTAACAATAAATATAAAATAGCTATTGACAATAAATACAAATTATACCTTTCTGTTGGAAAAATATAACATAATAATAAAGTTCTAAAATAATATAAAATGTATATAATCATATTTTTAAAAAAATAATATTCAAGATATATTGATTTATTACAAGATCAACCTTTTTTTAATGATTTAAATTATTTTTATTTTTAATTTTGAAAGGGAAATATTTGACTTTGTGTAAAAATTAATGCATTCTTTTTGATTATGAATAAACTAAAAGATCGTTTTCGTATTATTGAGAGCGAAAATTAATACCTATAATTTATTTACCATAATTAATTATTGAGACCGTAATTAATTATTGACATCGTTATTAGGATTAGGATTTTAATTATTCAGAAAAATATTTGAAAATTTTGAATTGAAAAATAAAAATAAAGAAAAAGAATATTTTCGTAAAATTTACCATTAACATAAGGTACATAAGGTATGTACATTCAGGATGTATTGATTTATTACAAGATCACCTTTTTTTAATGATTTAAATTAGTTTTATTATTAATTTTAAAAGGGAAATATTTGACTTTGTGTAAAAATTAATGCATTCTTTTAGATTATGAATAAAACTAAAAGATCGTTTCCGTATTATTGAGAGCGAAAATTAATACCTATAATTTACTTACAAAAATTAATTATTGAGACCTTAATTAATTATTGAGATCGTTATTAGGATTAAAATTTTAATTATTCAGAAAAACATTTGGAAATTTTGAGTTGGAAAAAAAAAATAAAGAAAATATTACTTTTCGTAAAATTTACGATTAACATAAGGTACATAAGGTATGTACATTCAGGATGTATTAATTTATTACAAGATCAACTTTTTTTAATCATTTAAATTATTTTTATTATTAATTTTGAAAGGGAAATATTTGACTTCGTGTGAAAATTAATGCATTCTTTTAGATTATGAATAAACTAAAAGATCGTTTTCGTATTATTGATAGCGAAAATTAATACCTATAATTTACTGACCATAATTAAATATTGAGACCTTAATTAATTATTGAGATCGTTATTAGGGTTAAAATTTTAATTATTCAGAAAAATATTTAGAAATTTTGAGTTGAAAAACAAAAATAAAGAAAAAGATTACGTTTCGTAAAATTTACCATTAACCCTGAACTTAACGGTTCAGGTCAGTTTTCCTTATTGTCGATAAACAGTATATGAATATTTTTAACAATTATTTAAAATTTTAACTGAAAACCACAATTTCTACCCACCTTCCTAGGACGGGCATTTACACTAGTACCATCATATTTTTAACAATCACAAATATTTCATTCAAAACAATCTTATTTATAATAATCATAAGCATTTCAGTTATGAAAAAAGTACTTACAGTCTAAATGTTGAGTAAATACAATTGCAAAGTATAGTGCTGACTGTCTAAATTTCGAAATTATTTGGCATTTTTCATTTACAGTATCACGAGAATGAAAAGTCACAATTTTTTAGCTTTGCACGCAAAACTTTAGCATTGTTGTAGGATGAGGCATCGATTGATTCAATTTCTAACCGTATTACAGAAATAGTATAATAGGAATGCTTTTTTAAAAGTAGTAAATTTAAGGTTTTCAGTTTTCTGAACTGGTATTATTTATAAACATCTATAATAAAGAAATGTTAATGTGATTAATGTTCTTCTTGTATTTACTCCATTCAACATGCTATTTTTTACATCCGTTACTGTTTTTTTTTTTTTTTTTTTTTTTAATCATACAAATGCATAAATTTGAACACATTTTCACCTAATAACCTCGTAATAAATTATTCCATTTAAATATTTTTAACTCATACAGATATGTAAGCTTATAGTACGTTCTTTTAAAGTACTGTTCGTAATATACATGGACTTGATATATTATATACTTTGTTAAACACACGAATATGTTAAAATACAAAGATTCAGAAAAAAAAAAACATATTTTTGATAATTGTAGAGTGTTTTTGGATTTTTTTTTTGGTGTTGTTGTTTATTTAAATTCAAGTTGTTTAAAAATTACAATTATATCTTACTTTTTTTATTAGTAAAACAATGACATGTATGGCACAATCTTGTTTCATAATGATAAAACACCAATTAGTTGAAAGTTATGTTTATTTATGGTATATAAAAATCTAAATTTTGTTAAGTGATTATGCAAATAATAATAATAATAATAAAAATTGCCAAATTAATATTTAGCACTTCGCATGTATTTATCTGGAGGAAGCTTCAGAAAGTTTAGTTATTGGAAACACATACATTTGTAAGAACTTAAACGTATACTTAAGAATGCATAAAATTGTCTGTCCGTTTATGATGCATGCAGAATGCATGCGATATCTACATTTATTGTATGTTTTTTTTTAGAAGAATGTTCTGTTACTTTTATTTTCTAGCTTTTCACACATTTCAGACATGTTATATTAAGTTATTTTCCTTTAATAACACAATTATGAAAGATATTAATTGATTTATAATGATAATGAAATAAGGTTTCACAAGAATATTTCGTCATCATTAAAAGCTAAATTAAAAATTGAAACGTATCGCGACATCATTAATTTTTTATAGAATAATAATTATTTTTTCTGTTCTTCTAAAAATAGAAAGAATAAAATTCTTCATGTAAATGTATCGCACATAAAAAATAATATAGAAAAGAAAGCGTGCTTTATTTCTTTTCTCCCATACACTGAAGAAAACTAATTTAAGTTTTTATATAAAAGCTGACAGCATTTAATTAATTAAAAATTTTAAATGAGCTATAAATTCTTCTTTATGACTTATTTGATAACTTTTATATTAAATTAATTTATGGAAAAAGAACTTTTTAAAATTTATTTCATATAAAAATATAAAGATGCTGTGCGAGCATTTTTGGAAGGTTTTTAATAGATTATTTATAAAAAATTGTATAAAGGTTTTGGGTGTCAAGTATTTTATCAGATACACATTATATTTAAATAAAATTATGTCCTTAAATTTTATAATAAAAAAATCTTTCATAGTCACCGGCCAATTTTTTCAGTCAGCGAATAATTAATTATTGAAGTCTAAAATATGAAATTCTATAAATTGGATTTCTTCAGATTTAGAAGGATCATTAAAAAATTAATTGATTTCTGACTTGTTTTTTGTACCACATTTTCATGAATCTAATAGTCAGTTTAGATTTATAGTGGTTTGTTTTACATTAATGTCACTGTTGGTAAAATCATGGTACTTCCTTTTTCCTTATTTGTGGATAAAATAGGTTATTGATTGAATATAGAGTTGTTTTTTAGATTTGTTCATGCTGTGTGTACTTTTTATTTATCCATTATCAGTAAAACCAAACAATTACGAAACAATCGTAAGATTTTTTAAATAAAATCTAAAGATTTTACTCTTATTTTCTTATTTTAATTTATTACTTAACTATGTTTTCTAAAAATTGTCAGTTGTGAGATACTTATTGCAATTAACAAGAAAATAAGACAATTTATTTGTTCAATTAGTTATCAACATATATCAATAGATGTTTTTCAATTAAAAACCAATCATTTAATAAAAGGAATCAGGATACATTTAGTCGCAATCTCTGAAAAAAAAAAATACTTTTTTGTTTCGATCATTACAACAAATTGATCTGTAATGGAATTGCTATATTGAAATTTGATCTATTTGATAATTTGCTAAAAAGCTCTTCAAATGAACTCTGTTAAAGAAACAAAATAACTACTCATTGATCTATGACACAAAGAAAATTTTAATTTTAATCTAGAAATTTAAACATGGTAAATACACCTAAACTTTTGGTAAGCTCAATTAATTTAGATCAGAAAATAATATTATATTTTATGTCATATATATATTTGCAGTCTATGTATTGAAAAATTACTCAAAATAGTAAAATAAATTTTAAATGCCAAAGTTAATAAATAATATTTTTAGAATTTGTGTATGCTTTACAATGTGCTTTATTCTTATCACTGTTCTGATATTTTTAATTTAAAAGACATGTTTACATGTAGCAAATATTGCATGTAAATAACATGTAACAAAAATACTAATATCTGAACATAGTTATTTCGACATGCTATTTTTAAATTACTACAATTTCAGAAGCTAAGTATAAATATTTATGTGTCATTTAAACGCATCTGAAATATATAAATATATTTCCAGAAAACATAGTGAAAATACTTTGAAATATATTTATTGCCTGTTTTAAAGTGCGACAAATTTAAACAGCGTAAAGAAAGTAAATAAATATTCGTCACCATTTACATTGATTTTCTTGTTAAATAGTGTAGTGACGCGAGATAAATAAGCCCCGTGCACCTCCATTATCAGATAAGAGGTTTTTTAAGATTCACATGACACTGGCAAGATCCCAAAAGAATGATTCTAAGAGGAGTTCGCTGTTTTTTTTCTATAAAATAAGTAAAAAAGTTTGAAGCATTTCTTGTTAGGAAGAAAATTTACCTTTATTTCTTTATTTTTTTTTATTGTTTTGTAGCTATTATAGAACTATTTATTTCCTTTAATTTGGTATACAGTATTTATTTAATGTTTACTTAAGGTCAAAGCATACGCCATGCATAAAATATACACTGGTTTCCAGAGATTAATGAAAAATCACGAAAAGAGCGATAATTCATTGAAAAGGAAATCAATTCGTATGAAATTTGCATATGTTGTTAAAAATAATTTGCAAAATAAAATTACAAAATACAAATAAGTGTTGTTGCAATCGGATTGCGTCATCTGTGAAGGCCATAAAAATGCACGCTAGAGAGTAAGACTGCAAATGTCGGTGAGATAGTAAGATAAGGAACAGCGTATTTATTAAAATGACCTCGATATATCATTACCCCGCAGAACTGAGGTTTAGAGCTATTGGGAGACTGGAGGCAGGTCACAGTCAGACAGAGGTGGCCAGATGGTTACATGTGAGTCTTTCTGTGGTCAGAGGCTTTGGAATCAACTTCAAACCACTGCTTCGGCTTCCAGAGGGTTCAGCCAAAGACGGACAATTGCTACGACAAGCGCCAATGACGAATATTTGCGGTTATGTGTACGAAAGAATAAAACCGGAAACCCGTCTCATCTTAGAACTTCCCTTGTTGGAGCCATTGCAAGGTCGGTGTCAATGTTTCCTGTGCGTAGAAGACGTCACGAAGGTGGTTTTTACGGAAGACGACCAGCCATTTGCGCACCCCGCACCTCACGTCAACGGAGGATGTTTAAGGTGGCACGTCAACATTTCCACTGGACCCGGCTAATCAATGTAGATGTGTTCTCTTCACGGATTAGTCCCGGTTTAGCCTCCAAAGCGATAGTAGGCATTGTTTGATTTGGGGAGAACAGGGTATACGTTATCTTCCATCAAACATCCGTGAAAAAGGTTCATACGGAGGAGGCAGTTTCTGTGTCTGGGGTACTACTTCTTTGGGTGGACGCACAGGCCTCCATGTCTTTCCACGTTGTGCCGTTAGTGCTCACATCTATACAGATGCATCCTTGATGTTATGTGCGCCTTAATGTCGGTGCAATATGTAATGATTTCCTGTTACAGAACGACAACTCTAGTCAGCACAGGAGTCGCATCGTGGAAGATTATCTTCAGCGCATGGAATTGCCAGCCCAATCACCGGATTTGAAACCTATAGATCATATTTGGGATGCTTTAGAAATATGTGCTGCTGCTCTTAATCCCCCTCCTCAGACCCTTGTCATGCTTAGACCTGCTTTGCAAGAGCAATGGCTAGCACTTCCCAGCGAACTCATGGATGAGATCACTCATAGTATCACAATCTGTTCTATGTTGCATGTTCTATAGTTCTGTATTAATTCAGGGGGTGATCATAATCCATATTAAAGGTATTTTTCCTACACCTAACTGACACATTCACTTTGTTAAGTTTATAATTGTACTAATTTCTGAAACATAACTGCCTGGTAATTTCTTTTAGTGTTATTGTTCATATTACTATGAGTTGTATATTGTGGTTCCGTTTTATTAAAATCTACATGTAACATTTTGAGTAACCACTATTTTTGAGATTTTTTCTTACTTTTGGGTAACCAATGACTAACATCTAATTTTCACGATTAAAAAAGTTAAAATTTTGAGAAATAATTACAAATATGTAACAATGCATAAAAATTAAATGAATAATTAAATGTCAGCATGTTAATTGATACAAAAATTAAAATTAAATAAAATGTTATTAAAAATCTAGGCAAAAAATATTTCAGTCACTTTTCATGGACATTTTATATAAAAAGTGTTTTATAAAAGATAAATGCATACATAGCTTTAAAATACACACAATTAAACCTTTTGAAAATAAATGACTGTTAAATCACAAAAGAAATCGACAACATATAAATTAACAAATTTTTAGAATACGTCAGAAATGAACAGTAATCCATTAATGATACAATTTATCCTAATGGATAATTCCCAAGAGAATAGAAATGACCAAATTTTAATGAGAAATGCAAAAGTCTAATTTATTTAAAGTAATTTTATCAGTAGCACTTTTTATAAACTGACAAATTGGATGAATTTTGGGAGAAATTTTTAGATTAAAATATTTTCTATTTAAAAGTAAGAATGACAGAATAATATCAATTCAGTGAGTATTTGAGACTAAAAAATGAATGAATCATTAAAGCACGAACATCTTATGATCACATATACATATTCATGTAACAATGGAAAAAGCCTCATTTTTATATTTTTAATTTAATTCAAATTTCTTTTTTTTCGTATTTAGGGGTTTACACATTTGTACTGATCATAACCAAAAAAATAAGGATATTTTTTTTTGAAAAAATAGCTTAAAAATCAAAATTAATTATTCAAAACAATTTTATTATACACAAACATGTGTATAAATACGAGCTTCCGAAACAATATTGGAAACAGTATTGGAAATATGCATATTTTTATAGTTCCTTTATTTCCCTTGGTCCCTATGAAAAATGGATAAAGTAAAGGAAGTTTGATATACATTATTATATGTGTCAGTGACGTGTAACATACCATTAAAGTTCCAGAGCTTTTATTGAAATACTGATTGTTCAATACTGACAAAAACAGACGAAGATATGTTCTTTTTTTTTCTTTCTTTTTTTTTTTTTTTTTTTTGATGGCGCTAATATTCTATTAAAATGGTCTATTAAACTGATGCAATTTTCATTTACTGTAGAGCATCTTTTGTTCTTTATTTGGTGAATGCATGTGGGATATAACAGAAAATGAAATATATTTAATATTTTACAAAAATGAGTTCTTTCAATTGCACCATTTACCTAATTTCTGTAATGCAATTCTCACCTTGTATTCATATTATATTCTATACTTGTACATCTTTAGAAATAATGGCAGGTGTAATTGTGTATTCATACAATTTTTAAAAAAAACTATAGATACAAAAGGAGAAGGTTATATTTTATTCTATTGATGACAATCAAAATCTATTAAAAGGTTGAATTGAACAGAAGTAATTTGAAATCACTTAACCTGTAATTTTATTGGGCATTGTTTGTGGAATATATTAAGGAATTAAGAGATATAAAATACAACATGAAAAGAATTAATTATTTAATACTCAATCCTCCTTTCAATTTTAACACTCATTTCTTTTTTTTCTTTTTTTTTGTAAGGTTCAGATTCACAGATATAATTTGTGAATCAAAAAGGAAATGTGGTATCATCTTTTATGGTATTAAAAAAGTATTCTGAAATATTTCTTTTGTTCCAGACATGTCACTTTTATTACGTTTGGTTTTAAAACGCTGATTTATGAAACATTTCACAATTAATTTAACACTAATTTATTTTCATGAGAAATATTTAATCCATTTAACATAAAAAACCATTAAAATCTAATGAAAATTCGTAAACTGTACTTTCATTAATGCAAGCAATAATCTCTTTCAACGTGTAAATTTCAAACATATTTAAAAACGCATTTTAATACATGTTTTATAAAGTTTGCATATAATAAAATGTTATTTAGTGACGAAAAGGATTTAAAATTAAAATATTTCAAAATTTTCATTTTTATTTTTCCTTATTACATTATTCATAATAAAAGAAAAACGAAAATTCTTTCGAATGCCCACAAAATAAAGTCACGAAAAAAAAAATGAGTTTATGAATTTAAGAGTTTATGTTCTTTTTTAATGAAATATTCTTAATGGAATATTTTTTCTTATAAAATAAATACATAAATCCAGCAAATTATACAAAACATATAAGCAAATTCATTTATTTTATGTTATGATTCATTAGAAAGCGACATTTTTTATTAGGAAGCAACTGAAATTATGAGAAAAATGGACTTTTCAAATTTGAACATTGTCTTAGTTGCAATTTATTTAACTGAATTCTTATTTTATAAAATGGATGTATTTAAAAATGTTTCGATAATCTGTTTGAATTTTTTTTAATTAATCTGTGTACAGCTGTCTATTTATTATTACTGAATGTTCTGTATTTGAAACGATTATCATTACTCCAACAGTTTTTAAAGCATTGCATGCAACATATATGTTTAAATCATCTTATCCTAACAAATTTTGTTTAAAAACTATTAAAAAAAATATTTTGAAGCATAAGAAAACTTTTGAAAATCTAAGAGTATCAGTAAACTCTGTAAAGGAGGATGATACAGAAATATGTTTTTATAAAACAGAAATATGTCATTAAAGTACAAAAATACAGAATTATTTTTCAAAGATTTGGTATTTTTCTTTTTTTATTTAATATAATTGTTTTTTATTTATTTAGATTCTTTTATTTTTACTTTTATATATTTTAGGGTGCAAAGCGTGGTATAAATGACTCTTTCGTAAACGCAGGGACCAGCGAAGTCAATTTAAAGGCTACCACATATCCCAATTTTTGGTATTTTTGTGATAGATCTCTCTTTTAGATGTTGTCTAACATGATTTACAATTAGTGACAGTTAAAAAACAGACCTTTTTGATCCTACGTATTTAAAAGTTTACTTTATGAAACATATATAACATTTTAATTATAAGAAATAATTATATACTGACTACGCTCAATAATTACTCATTTGTGTCTTTATTTGAATTTTCGTAATGTAAATGTCCCTTTCCACAGCCTCTATGACCGTGTCAGAATTTTAAAAAAAATTGTGAAAAATAAAATAGAAACTTTTTCCACTATTATAAGCATTCGTGAAAACATCCACATACCGGGTGTCCCAAAAATGACTGATGGATTTTAAAATTCAATGACTTTCAAACAGTGAGAGATATTTTAAAAAAATCCTGCAGGATGGTTAGGTATGATGTCCGGAGTTTTCTTACTGTGATTCTTGATTTTAGTTCGAATTTCAAACAATAGATAATCGAGGCCTAAACTGACGCCCCTCAGCATTGATGCAACGTCCCCAGAATACTGGGCCTACACGCTGACAAAGATGGTACTGTCGCAGGCGGATTTTTTTTTTTTTTTTTTTTTTTTTTTTTTTTTTTTTTTTTTTGGCGTTTGTACGGTCCCTCGAACTTCAACACCAAATAATATCTAAAAGTTTTCTTTGACTTATTTGGTCTAAAAAACCTAGGAGAAGAAAACTTTTAGAAATTATTGATGTTGAAGTTCGAGGGACCGTTCAAACGCTGAAAAAAAAAATCCGCCAGCGACAGCCGCCATTTTTATCAGTGGGCAGGCCTAGCTTCTAAGGGTGGTCCATCAATGCTGAGAGGCATCAGTTTCGGCCTCGATTGTGCGCCAGTTTCTGTCAATGCCATCTATTGTTTGAAATTCGAACTAAAATCAAGAATCACAGTAAGAAAACTCCTGACATCATACATAACCTTCCTGCAAGAATTTCTTAAATACCTGTCCCCGTTTGCAAGTTATTGAAATTTAAAATACATCAGTCATTTTTGGAACACCCGGTAATATTTTAAGATTTTTCTACATGCTTTTATAAGATAAACTTCGTTGCTGATTTGTACCTTTTAGTGAGAATGACAGACGTTTAATTTTTGTAAATCGAAATCATTTCAGGTACAAGAAACGGAAGTGACATTATTTCTCAATTTATTTATTTGTGGATTTCGTATGAATTTACTTAGAAGTAACATAATGTGTTTTATAGGTAAAACTAAATGAACACATCTAACTTAAAATTTGTGTAAATTTTGTACAAAATCATAGGTTTATTTAAGTTGTATGAGTAAATATATACGTTCTGTATTTGAATGGAATCTGTTTTTAATAATTTTCCACCTATGCGTTAGTATTCTGTGAAATTTTTCTCGGTTTTTTATAATAAATCCCCAATATCATATATAAATTAGTTTATTAGACCATGTTTTCTTAGAAACACTAGTTATTTAAATATTAAGTGATTTTAGAAAGAAAATATTTTTTAACAAAAGTATATACATCTATAATTATTAGTAATTTAATATTTGAAAACTTTCTTTACACCATTTGATTTTTTTTTTTTTTTTTTTTTTTTGCATGAAAATTATATTTTTTTAATTTTTGTTATGAATATAGAATGGATATAATCATTTGACTCATTAACTCTTGATTTGAAAATTTCCCTATTTAAAAAAGTAATTGCTGAAAAATCATATTTCATAACTTTTATTTCTCAAGTATACGAAAAAGATTATTTCCATTTTTTAAAAAACTTTTTATATACTATCTGATTAATTCTATGTAGAAAGATGTTTAGAATTGATTTAAACTATCGCTTTTTGATTTGTTTCATTAACGTTTAATTTAAAGTAAGAAGAAACAGAAAATTCAAATAAAATGTCTCATTTTTCAGCAAAAAAAAAGTTATTTTATTTTACCATGATAATTAATTAACTTTCTGAAGTTTGTCCTGAAAATAGAATGCATGTGATTTTTCTTTATTAAAATTCTTGAGTTTACAATTTCCATAGTTTAAATAAAGTAATGCAGAAGGAACCTAGTTTATTCATTCCATTTTCTGGAATGCAGAAAATGCTAATTCCAATTTTAACTATCATAAACCAGCTAAGCACTTAGATTAAAATAATAGTTTTAAATGAATTAGAATAATTTTTTGACATTTACCAAATTAATTTTATATTAACATAAAGTAAAAACGGATATTTCTAGTAAAAGCTCTTACATTTGAAAAAAAATATTACTAGTAGAAATGTTTATTAATTAATATATCACACACTGTACAAGCAATATATTTTTTTAAATAATTTTATTTATTTTGTCACACAAAATTGCAATAGATACTTTTTCATACAAAATATCAAAAAGTAAATTTTTACTACTGTTATTTAACAACTATATTTCTGCAGATAATTGTTCTGCATTTTCTATGTACTCTAAATTCAGAATATTGGAAAGAATGTAATTCTGCTAATAGTTCAGATTTCCATACTACTTTGCAATATTAGCATGTTGAGGTTTTTTTGGCGCTCTATTGAATATAACGTATTCAAAAGAGTATGCTTTGGAGCGTAACTTTTTAAGCATTCATCTCTGTAACATTGTTTTTTATTGTGTAATTGCAAATTTCTATGATTCAAAAGCAAATTTGTTTTATATTTGTGATTGGCTTAGTATTTCGTTACGTGATAGCAATATATATATATATATATATATATATATAACCTATATTGAATAGTTTTACTCCAAATATAAAAACTTCGTTTTGGTGTTTCCTGCAACAGGGGAACAGTGTAAACTTTTAAGATGCATATTGGACCACGTCAAAAAATTTCAAAAGCTAAAAACAAAAATCACATTGTTCAAACTTACACTACAAAGCCAAGCGGTGTTATTCCTAGTCGGGTACAGATGTCTTAATATATTTTAATACTGCTCTGCATAATGTGTTCTCAAAAAAATTCTAAATATAGTTTCAACTTGTCACTTTAGTGTGCATTTTGTAAACATGTTTTATATATATATATATATATGTATATATAATTATAATATATACACTTTTATTAGGGTCTGTCATTAATTTGTCTCAAATACGCCACTCAATTTTGTAGACTTTATATTCGATATTTGATTTATTTTGAAAGGTTTATGACATATATTCTTTTACTTTAAATTTTTCCCATTAAAATATTGAATAACTTACATAATAATAAATAAAAGTTTTAGTTTAAGTACTGGCATCATTATCAATCTTATTTTGTTGTTCATACTTTACTCTAATTTAGTGTAAATACTTGACGATTTTATCTAGACCAAAATAGTAAATTATTAATTTAATTTAATTTTGTTTTAATATGGAAAATCGCAATTTAAGAACATACTTACATCTAAATTTCTGAACCGCATGCCTATGAAAACTATGTTTCGGGATACTTTACTCTACATTCGAAAAGTTGTAAAGTGAGTCTATCTGAAGTTCTTTGAAGTTTCGTCGATTTCATCATTAAGAAATAATTTGAGGAATCGAAAGTTCTAAAATACGCATTCAAATATCGACAAAAAATTAAAATATTCTTTAAAGTAATTAAAAACATGTTCAGTTTGTTTTTATACATAGGTGGGTGACAGCTTAACTCTGATTTTCAAATCTGTTTCTTGAGCATTTTACTTAAAAACGGAATGGATACTTTTAACAAATTTGAAAATTAAAGTATTGAATAAACTAGAGCAATACTATAAAAACATTAAAAAAAACCTGTTTAATATAATTTCTATATTGAGATCAATATTTGTAATCTCTATTTCTCTTTTATTTATTTATTTATTTATTTATTGCATTTTAATTTTTTTCCAGTCTTCTTCAAACTTTTCCTTCTCTTCTGCATTCTAAGGAATTATCTTCTGTGATTGGCTGATGCATTTTGCTTTCCTATTGGCTGTTCCTTTAACTTGTCCCTATTTTTCTCCTATTTCTTTTCAGTCTTGCTCCTGCTTTCAAAGACACTCGAAATAATCATACATGGACATTCTACAGAAGGTATATATAAATATAATGATTATCCGACAAAATTTTAATGAGGCTATGATGGCCAATTAGAACTCTGTTATAAAGATTTTAAAGATTCTGATATATCCATTACTTCCTTAGAACGTAATGGACTTTTTAACATGGTAAAATACATCTACATTTATGTAACAGTTTCTTACAGAGTTAAGTACGCCCAGAACAAAGCATTAGCATGCTCTTACTTGGCATGATATATATTTTGGCGACTGAATTGTATGACAAATTCCAATAAATTCCATAATGACTATATTTATTGCATTTATATACAGTATGCCCACTAAAGTCCCTTGCCACCCTCTTAACTTCGGAACAGCTGCTGCTATATTCATAAAAGGAGTGTCTAGGTATAGTAAAGTAGACATGCACCACTCAATGAAACCGCCGACGGCGCCACCTGGTGGGGTGCTGCGGAGTTAGCATTCATATATCGAAAACAGATAGAGAAGAAAAGTGATTTACAAAGTTGTAGAGCATCATCGATTTAGTACGAAAATACACCTTGTGGACATTAATGCGAAGAACAGAACTGTTAAAACGCGCATTTGTTTTTTAGTAATTTCCTACACTGTGACGTCACAAAACGATCTTAGAAAGAAAAAAATAACTAGTTATAATAATATAGCTTTATTTTAGATGTTCAAACTTCTCACCGTCAGCTGCAATGCATATTTGGATAGTTGTTTGAATTTCACGTTGCACACGTTGGGCATAAATGGTGACACGTTGGCACAAGCGTCCGTAATGCGTCGTTTAAAGTCCTGCAATGTTTGTGGAAGGGGTCGCGTACACCTGCTGTTTGATAACTGGTTGCTTCTTTCTTTCTAAGATCGTTTTGTTACGTCACAGTATATGAAATCACGAAAAAACAAATGAACTTTTTAACCGTTCTATTCTTCGCATTAACGTCCACAACCTATTTTTTGTACTAAATCGATGATGCTCTACAACTTTGTAAATCACTTGTTTTCCCTATCTCTTTCCGTTTTCGAGATAGGAATGATAACTCCGCAGTTTTTCACCAGGTGGCGCCATAGGCGGTTTCATTCAATAGCGCATGGCTACTTTACTATAACTAAACACCACTTTTATGAATATAGATGCAACATTTCAAAAATTAAGAGGGTGGCAAGGGACTTTAGTGGGCATACTGTATATATATATATATATATATATATATATAAATTAAAGAGAAATAAGTAAAATAGCCTTAAAAACTGAATTATGGCTATTTATTTCACAGTTGGAACACACTATAATTTTTTTTTATTCACCTCAAACGTCAAATCATGAATACATATTAATTGTAATAAATTAAAAAATAAATTTTATTAAGTTATAAAAGTAATGTAGTAAGTTTTATAATCGATGTATGTGATGATCTTTGTAGACTATGAAAAAAATACTTCTCATCTACAGTTGATATATCCTTCTGTTAACATTTGTGCTTATGTGTAAAATAAATGTAGTTTGATTAATTCAACTATTTAATAATATTTAGAAAGGCTTTTTTCAAAATATTTAAAATATATACTTCATATATGTCATTTTATAGCCCTATTTCTTTAATGTGCATCTAATTAAAAAGCTGCATACTAACATAACAGTAAAAAATGTACAATTTAAATAGTATATAATTACTTGTGTAATCGAAAGTTAAAAGATATTTATAACTGGTTGACAAAATCAGTAGGTAATGCATTTTGTGTATACATAAGTAAATAAAAAATATATTCCATACGGAACGGCATTATCCATCTCAATCCCTCTCAAAATTATGTAACGATGTTCATAGTTTTCTGAAGTCACGACACAATTGCTTAATCTTCTGACTTGCTAACATAGTGGGACGACATGTCCTTCTACGCATTTCTCACATTTTGGTTATCATGAACAAAATTTCTAATGTTTGGAAGTATCAAATCTATTTTTGTTCTTATATGCCGCTTTAGAAATAGAGAGGCAGCCCCCCCCCCTTGTAATATGAGGCACCTTTCTACACTGTAAAAGAATGTTATTTAATGTCGTTTGTAAAGTATTAGATTCTGACGATAAGGCTTTTAATCAAAATTTAGAATTTGCACATATCTCTCAGCCTGACCATTTGCAGCTGGATGGTATGGAGTATTAAACCTATGTTCGACACCATGATTCTTTAAGTATGTTTCAAATTCTAAAGAATTAAACTGTTTAGCATTATCAGATACCAAAAACATAGTGTACATGTACCTAGAAAAAATAGAAGAAAGACAAGTAATCAAATGTTCTGAAGTCGTACTAGGAATGATGAAAACTTCTGGGTATTTGCTATGAGCATCAACAACAAGGAAATCATTTTACCCATAACATTACCACAATAATCAATATGAAATCTTTGTCATGGAGCTGTATGCAATTCCCAATGATGAGTATCTGCCTTGGGAGGATTATTATTTAAACTGACACAAGTAGTGCAATTCCATTGTTCAATACACTATATGGCCAATGATGACCTGTCACTTGCGATTTTAGACGTTTTGTTAAATATCTTTAAAGATACATGAGGAATTATCCTGAAACTGCAGGAGTGAAAACAATCTTATAGACCATATATTTCCGCGAAGATTTTTTCCCGAAATCCCATAAGGGGCTGTCAACAAATTAAAAAAAACATCTTTTGGATAACCCTGTAAAAGCTAATATTGCAAAAGCGTGGAAACGGTAGCCAGAGACGGATCTAGACTAAATTTTAGCCGGGGCAAGCTTGTAGATTTGCGCCACCCCCCCCTGCTCCCAAGAATATCAGAATAAAATTCCGCGTATTTAATTGCTTAAGGAAGTAATATTAATACTCAATACTCAAAATCTGTATTTTTACTATGCATTTTTTCTATATAAAAAGTACAATATTACACAATACAAAAATTACGGAAAATATACCTGTTTTAACATCTACAATACCTATTAAAGATTTACTTAGCGAACTTGCTTTGATGCAAAAGTTTTATTATGTCGTCATAAGGTAATTTGCAAGCTATCACATTTTCTAAATTTATTAAACATAAATTGGATGATCGTTGTTCTTTTGTTAAATTTCCTAGATATCTTTTAATAAATTTTAATTTACTGAAACTTCTTTCATTAGAAGCGACGGATACATGTAGTGTTAGAAATATTTTTAGACAAGTACTTAGATTTGGATAAGCATCCTGAAGTCCATATAAATTTATGATTCTTAGCAGTTCAATAGCCGAACTTGACTTCATCTTTTCGTCTAACTCCAGTGCATGATATATGAAGCTTTCAACTTCCAGAAGTTCCTCTTTATCTATATAGTTTTTATACATATTTGCCAACTGCTCAGTTTGCGCTTGTAATTCTTCTTTTGACATTTTTAGGAGATGCCTTCCATGAAGAAAACTAAACATGCCATTAAGATTTTGAATAGCTTCAAATCTGTTTCGTAATTCAGTTAGGATTCTGGCCACTACTTCAACGATCTTTAGTTTGAATTTCTCCTCATCAGAAAAATCTTCATAAAGCTCATTAAAAAACTCTCTTTTTTTGTCTTCTTCGTTTCCCTAAATTTTGCCTCAACACCATTTGCATCCTGTATTGCATTACTTGCAATACTTGCCCTTTCGGAATCTAACATTTTAATGAGACCATTTAAGTGTTTTACAGACCTGTCAATCGTCATGTCTTCCCTTTGAAAAAGTCTGTTCACTATATCCAGTTGAATGAGCACTTTATGCCAGAAGCATGTCATCACTACGAATTCAAATTTGGTAATATTAATGAGTAGTGACAAAGTTTCTGTTTTTGTTTCAGGAGTTGCTAATGGGTCAGTTTGTAATTCATTTAGAACATTTATGATCTTTCGAATATGTTTATAAATTGCTGTTACAGCTGCACCTTTTGATGACCACCGAGTAGTACTTTGTAATTTTAGTGAAAGAGGAACATGTTTTGTTAGAATCTACTAGTTGAGACACTAAAATATTTGTAAAGGCAGTTTAAGATACCAAAAAAAGTCTCAGCTTCTGGTAAAATTTTGCCAGCATTTACACCAACAAGATTGAGGGTATGAGCAGAACAAGGAACAAAAAATGCTAAATCATTTGCTTGCAATATTCGGGTTTGAACTACTTTATATTTTCCGCACATATTGGAGACATTGTCGTAGGATTGGTCCCTATAGTTATTTATATCTAGACTATCATTTTCTAATTTCTGTAAAATGAGCTCAGTAAGGGCTTCTCCAGTTTTCTGGCTGACAGTGAAGAAGTCAATAAAACTTTCAATTATTTCAGGACCATTTTCACTCATCTTTACATATTTAATAACCTGTGGCATTTGATCTAAATGGCTTACATCAGGAGTAGAATCGAACATGATGGAGAAGTATTTTACTTCTTTGATATCACTAAAAATATGTTCTCTTATTTTCGCAGCAATAATCTCTAGAAATTCATTTTGAATGCCCTGTGAAAAGTAACTAACTTGACCTCTCTTATGACGGTTAATATGATCACGAAGATCTGCGTGATAATGTGATACTAGCTCAATTTTATTTAGGAAATTCCCGCATTTAGGATTAGAGAAATCAATATTTTCATGTCATCCTCTTAGAGACCTACCTGTCTTTGCCAAATACGTTATTACATCGACTATTACATACAGAACGAATTTCTAATTAGTCTCCTCTTCCAACATTTTATTTTGAAAATCTTTATCAATACCACCAACTTTAGAAAGTGAATGCATGAATTTATTGCTATGTTAACCTACGCCGTTTAAATTTAATTAGTGTACTTTTTTGCTTCAAAATTGGTACAAGTGGCGTGACTGTGAAGCACAACTTAAGTTAATATATTTTATTAGATAAACATTTCTAATGAAAGATTTATTTAATTTTTAAAAAGTATAGGTGCGATATTTTGGAAATCAAAATTTAAAAGGCTTATTAACAACTGATATACATAAATAAAAACATAAAACTGATTCCCATGGATAGAAAACCTTTTTAACTACATAAATAAAATGGCTGTAAAGGGCCAGAACGCGTTGAATTCTCAACAAAGTATAAGTTTCGTTTTCATTTTTTAGACAAATGTCTGTTAATTACATGGATATCTAAATTTAGAAGAAATTAATAAAAGATCGATTTATAATTATTTTCTTACATATCGACTGAGTTATTGCATAGAAAAGGAGATTTTTAGAACAGAAATAATACATATAAATTATTATGTGGTGTAGCATGTATAAAAAAAAAACAAGTGACTTGTTTGCTTGTCTTCATGAATATCGCTCGGCTTAAGCCATGAGGACATACTAGATGATAGCTGTGAAGCCTCCTCTTTTCTTTTTTTTAACCTTCTTTCTGTAATAATCACCCAATGTATTTTAGACATAACCGAAATAAAATACTGCATATGCTGTAAATCAATATAGAACAGTGTCAGAAAAGAGATGACGCAAAATCTTTGAATTTTAAATTAATAAAAATATCTTAAAGATACTGGTGGCAATGTGATATTTTATACAATGTAGTACAAATTAATTATTTTTTTTTTTTTATTTCTGATCCTTATGCAACGAAAGTAAACCGCCGTTGAACAAAATAAAATTGAATATCTTTTCATGTGAATTTTTAATTTCCCTTTATTCTTAATCTTTTATGATTCCTCATTTTTGCGCCCTTCCAAGTCTTGCACCCGGGGCAGCTGCCCCGGCTAACCCCCCCTTAGATCCGCCACTGACGGTAGCACATGCTTACGAAGCTTCTTTTAATAAACTATGTTCATTTTTATGAGGATAGCACGTATACGCGTGGAGAAATTAAGGTTTTTATAAAAACAATCCCAAATTTCACCAAGTGTTTTGCTTATAATTTTCAGAGTTCTTAATATAAAATAATGTCATTTTCAGGAACGATGACACACAACATTATATACAATACCCTGCAATCAGAATGAAAAAATAATAAATATTAGATGACAACGCATGCGCGAATGCGATCAAAATATACTGTGCATAACATATACAGCGATTTTTGTGAAAGTTTCAAAAACATAACTTGAAAATTCTGATAGTGATAGTCGATACAATAAGCTTGAAATTCGCTGTTTCCGAAACGAAACAAAAAGATGAGGGGCGGTATTCAAATATACAATGAGAGACATTTCATTCTTTTTATGTCAACTTTCATAAGCTAGTATATTTGGATACAATCCCTCAACTTTTTGCTTTCTTTTGGGAACAGCAAATTTCGAGCTTATTCTATCGACGATTACTATCAGAATTTTATATTTTTGACACTTTCACAAAAGTTGCTCTATGCATATTTAGCTAATATATTATGCACAGTATGTTTTGATTGAATTCGCGCATGCGCAGTGAAACAATATTTAGTGAACCTGCTCATTTTTATCCAATATTTATTATTTTTTAATTCTGATTGCAGGGTATTGTATATAATGCTGTGTGTCATCGTTCCTGAAAATAACTTTCTTTTATACTAAGAACTCTGAAAATTATAAGCAAAACACTTGGTGACATTTGGGATTGCTTTTATAAAAACCTTAATTTCTCCACGCGTATACGTGCTATCCCCATAAAAATAAACATAGTTTATTAAAAGAAGCCTCCTAAGCATGTGCTACCGTTTCCACGTTTCTGCAATATTACACTGTTAAAAATTTGCAGCAAACTGTCCAGTCATTTGACCGTTTTTGTAGAAAACGGTTGCATAACCGTAATTTAACTCTATTCTGACCAAAATATGGCCCATAATATGGTCAGAATAGATCTAAATTACGGTTATGTAACCGTTTTCTATAAAAACGGTCAAATGACTGGACAGTTTGCTGCAAATCTTTAACAGTGTAGCTTTTACAGGATTATCCTAAAGATATTAGTTTTTCTTCAATTTGTTGACGGCTCCTTATGAGATTTCGGGAAAAAATCTTCAGGGAAATATACGACGTCTATCATATTGTTTACACTCCTGAAGTTTCAGGTTAAATGCTCATGTATCTTTCCAGATATTTAACAAAACGTCTAAGATCGCAAGTGACCGGTCATCATTGGCCATATAATGTATCTTGGTCAATTTCTGGACACCATACTAAAGTGCCAGCTAAGGACTTCATTTTCAGTATACCGAAAAATCCAAAGTGGAAATCCTATAAAAAAAAATTCTATGAATTTCACGGATAATTACTGTACATCCTTTTAAAATACAACTATGTTGAATAGTAAATTCTTTTTGCTTACCCCCAAAAAGTAAGTTTTTTAGGAATTAGAGAACCCAAAATCAGAAGATGAAAAATTTATTGTAATAATGGATCAGATTTTGTAGCTACAGCAAATGTTTCGGAATTTAAGAGTAAAGTATAATGTTAATTAATTTGAAAAAATTCAGGCTCATATGAAGGTAACTCTTCACCACGTAATGAAAAATCTTCACTACGTAAAAGAAAATTTTCACTACGTAAAGGAAGTCATGAAAGAGCATCGACATTTCTGAGTTTGGATGTTTTCTTACAGCGAATATATTTAAATGCATGTAAATATAATGCATATCTTTGAATTCTAGCAGTTGAAAGTACAGGAGTACTCTTAGTAGGATAAAAAATAGGCACAAGTGGTTTACTGTCCGTAAATAAAGTAAATCTGTTACCATACAAATGCTGAAAAAAATTCATCACACCATAGATAATAGCTAGTGATTCCTTATCTTCTGGCAGTACTTTTTTTCGGCATTGTTTAGAGTTCTGGACACAGACCAACAGGTTTTTTCACATTATCTCGCATCACATGCGAAAGAACTGCAGAGATACCATATGGAGAAGAATCGGTTGCTAACACTAAATTTAATTTAGGATTGAAATGTGTAACATTTATTTCAGAAAAAATCTCATTTTTATATTTTTAAATGCTTGTTGACAACCAGTGGACAATGCAAATTTCACCTTTTTTTTTAAGCAATTGGTTTAAAGGATGAGCAATTGTAGATAAATTTTGTACAAATTTAGAATAATATGTAACTAGACTAGACAAGCTTTCTAGGAATGACCTGTGATACATTTATTGGTCGAGTAGCATTTACAATTGCATCAGTTTTATCTTTTGTTTTAAGAATAACTTCTTTATCAATTTTATAACCACAATATATAATTTCATCAGCCATAAAAAATTATTTGTTTTTATTTACCTTAATATTATATTCACTTAATCTTTCTAAAACTTGTTTTAGCCTTTTCAAATGAATTTCATTAGTTTCCGTTGTAACACCAATATCATCAATAAAAATTGTAACACATCAATACCACTTAAAATTTGTTTAATATTTCTTTGCTAAATAGCTGGAGAACCAGTAAGACCAGTGTGACCGTTTTTAGCTTGTTGTAGCTATTTTAGCCTGTTATAGAACTTACAACAAGCTAAATCAAGCTAAAAAAGTCAGGCTAAAGGTTGACACTCCTTTAGACGGAATTCCAGTAAACTTTTTTTTTTTTTTTTTTAAATACGCAACAACAAAATTTAGACAGGATTAAGGATGATTAGCACAGTAGTACATAAGTACTTATTGCTCCGGGAGGTTCTTTTTCTATATGTCTGTTTCTATATCTGTCTGTCTATCTATCCTACAACATGTTTTTTCTTGAAGAGAATAAATATAGCATTTATAATTATATTACAGGGCTGCACAAAAGAATACGAATATATGTTAAAAGTGGCATTCTAGAACGCTGACAGTAATGTAATTTTAGTATGTTGTTACAGTCAACTACAGCACGTTTTTCCCCCTTGAAAACGGTGAATATAGCATTGGTAGTTATTTTACAGGGCTGCATAAAAGAGTACGGATATTTGTTAAATCCGTGGCTTTTAGAACGCTGACCGTTATGTAATTTTAGTACGTTGTTACAGTCAACTACAGCATGTTTTTTCTTGAAGAGGATGAATATTGTATTTATAATTATTTTACAGGGCAGCACAAAAGAATACGAATATATGTTAAATGTGGCATTTGTAGAACGATGACTGTAATGTAATTTTAGTATGCTTTTACAGTCAACTACATCATTTTTTTTTTAAAGTGAATACTTCTTTAGGCACGTTGGGCATTTTTTGAGATGGGAAAAACCATTTAACTCGTGACACTGTTACTGTAACCGACACCTCTGTATGTAAGTATGTACATGTATTGTATATAGTTCGGTATGAAGTAGGGCGGGGTATGAAACGTATGGTAGCATGAACCAGAATTTTTAAATAATAAACTAAGCGACATTTGAAATTCAGTTCCTAGCGGAACGAATAAAATCAAATTTTAAAGATGTATAGGGATCAGTCTAATTAGTCTTTTAACGAAGGGCACTGGACCCCACGCCTCCCCTCCGGCCCCCCTTTTACGGTGTTTTAACTAACTAGGCCTCGTTTCCATATCTCAACAACGAACAGTCCAATTTCAACGCGACTGATTTCAAACATTATAATTCACTGAGTAATAAATGTCCGTAACATTAAAATAAATGTATGAGTACCGTGAACCAGAATTTTTAAATAATAAACTAAGCAACATTTGAAATTCAGTTCCTAGCGGAACGAAATGAATCAATCTTTAAAGACGTATAGGGATAAGTCTAATTAGTCATTTAACGAAGGGCTCTGGACCCTCCGCACCCTACCGGCCCCCCTTTTACGGTGTTTTAACTAACTATACCTCATTTCCATATCTCAACAACGGACAGTCCAATTTCAACGCGACTGATTTCAAACATTATAATTCACTGAGTAATAAATGTCCGTAACATTAAAATAAATGTATGAGTACCGTGAACCAGAATTTTTAAATAATAAACTAAGCGACATTTGAAATTCAGTTCCTAGCTGAACGAAATGAATCCATCTTTAAAGATGTATAGGGATCAGCCTAATTAGTCATTTAACGAAGGGCACTGGACCTCCCCTCCCCCCTCCGACCCCCCTTTTACGGTGTTTTAACTAACTATGCCTTGTTTTCATATCTCAACAACGGACAGTATAGTACATTAAATAAAAATTGTAATATAATTTTTGTAGTGGTAGTTTATGATAATGAATAAAAAAACACTTCATTTAAAAGTATTTCCTGCACAATAAAACATTTCCTGACGATTCAAAAAATATACACGTAGTTGTTCAAGTTTTCACTTCTGTCAGCACTCCCGGAGTGCCTTTTTTTTTCTATCAGACGATTTCCACGTGAAAAACGAAAATGAAATAAAAAGTTTCACCAATTGTAAAAAAAGATTAATATGAAATAAAATTTATTGACGTCATAGCGGTAATAAAACGGAAAGATTTCTGAATAATACAAGAAGTCTGAGTATGTGTATGTACACAAAGCAGATTAATATCACGTCATTAGAGAATTAAAAAGAAAATCTGACATATTATCGAAAGTTTAACAGATTTTTTAAATGTTTCAGAATAATACAAAGCGAGTATCAATATGTGTAATAGAGAATAGTAAATATATGATATAAATGCTGGGCGATTACACCATGAAACATTACTACATTAAAGACGTGAGTATAAAACATCACAAATTTACTGAATGGTGTATACAAAACGTTTGTTTACACCATTCAGTAAATTTGTGATGTTTTATACTCACGTCTTTAATGTAGTAAATATATGAGTTTGAGGAACGTATTGAATCATGATAAAAACCCGATTACGGAAATATCCGTATATTTTAACATTTTGAATGTGTACAACATGTTTAATTTTGAATTTTTTTTTAAATATCGCATTTAGTCCACATGACAGATATTATTATGACAGAATATAATAGCGGGCTTTGCCCGCTATCGGACTAATTTAGATATTCGAAAAAACGAGAAAAATATACTAGTAATTTTATACTTTATAAAAAACGTGACCTTTTTTTTTGGTTGCTAAATGAAATTAGGGAAGGGGAGGTCCAGTGTCCTTCGTTAAATGACTAATTAGGCTGATCCCTATACATCTTTAAAATTTGATTTATTTCGTTCCGCTAGGAACTGAATTTCAAATGTCGCTTAGTTTATTATTTAAAAATTCTGGTTCACGCTACTCATACATTTATTTTAATGTTACGGCGATTCATTACTCAGTGAATTATAATGTTTGAAATCAGTTGCGTTGAAATTGGACTATCCGTTGTTGAGATATGGAAACGAGGCATAGTTAGTTAAAACACCGTAAAAGAGGGGCCGGAGGGGAGGCGTGGGGTCCAGTGCCCTTCGTTAAATGACTAATTAGACTTATCCCTATACATCTTTAAAATTTGATTTATTTCGTTCCGCTAGGAACTGAATTTCAAATGTCGCTTAGTTTATTATTTAAAAATTCTGGTTCACACTACTCATACATTTCATACCCCGCTCTACTTCATACCGAACTATACACAATACATGTCATACTTACATACAGAGGTGTTGGTTACAGTAACAATGTCTCGCGTTCAATGTTTTTTTCCGATCTCAAAACATACCCAACGCGCCTAAAGAAGTTTTCACTTCAAAAAGTTATTTAGAAACGCTTTTTAATTTCAATTTTTTTAAATAACTGTTCTATGTTGTGCATTTGCGTGTTAAAAGTAATAGTCATGTCGAATTTAAAGCTTCTATACCTAAAAACAAGGCCGAAAATAGGGGGAACAAAGGAGGCATATGCCCCGGATGTAAGTGTAGAAGGGAGCGCGAAAAGAGGATTTGATTCGACTTTCGGTACAAAAAGACAAATAACGAAATTTAAAGAAAAAAACTTGCAATCGCATAACCCAAAGTAAAAATGTATTAATTGATTTTATATATTTTTCTTTTAGTAGGGCTGTTTTTTTTTTCATTATGTGATAACGTAGGGGCAAAATTCTTAATCAATACTTGTTTAACGATTTCGTTCAAGATACTCACACGATTAATACACTGTCAAAATTAGGTTAGAATTGGTTCAGAATTTCGGACGTTATCGTGGTGACAAGTTTTAAATGTTTTTGTGCTTTTCTGTGTCCTTCTAAACGAACTATAACTATAACTTCATTAACGAATTCATCCACGATACTCACAGATTAATTTACTGTGCTCATTAGCTTCAAACTGATTCAGTACTTCACACTTTATGATAATGACAAGATATTCATTATACATATATAATATATAAACGAAAGGATTGTGATAGGTCGGTTTTTAAAGAAATCAACCTAAACATTTGATGGTTAATATACTTTCTATCAATTATTTCAGATTTAAAACAAAAAATAAGATCAATGAATCGAAAATTTTTATTTATAAATTAATTTTAGAAAATGGTGAGGGGGCACCAAAAATTCACACTTGTGACTGATGAACAAAATACTAGTTATGGCCCTGCCTAACGATTCGATAGATATCGTAATTAAGAATTTTTTTAAACCGCTTTCCTTTCATTTCACCCTTTTAAATTTTGAATTTTTTAGAAAATTTATAAGTAACTACTATGTCAAATTTCAAGTTTCTAGATTCTTCAGTATCGCAAGAATAGCAATTTAATACGTTTTTCACTCTTGCCACCCCTCCCTCCCCCCCCGTGTAGTACCCCACCAACATAAAATATAGCATATGCTGGAGGAGGGACTGTCACCATCACTTTTGAAATCGGTTCGGTAGTACCAGAGATTATCCCCTACAAACAAATAAACAAACGTTACTTCTTTATAATATTAATTATATAGATTCACACAACATTTCAGCAAGTTTCAGATCAACTTAAAAAAAACGCGTAACACATTTGTAAACGTATTGTCAGAAGTTCCTATCCATCTTGGATAGTAATTTGAATTTATTTGGGCACCCTGTATATATATTCTATAAATTAGATACACACTGCATAATATACCAAAAATAAGTTAAGCTTGAAAATGCATAATAGGGCAACTGCAATTGACGTCATGCTGGAAGGTCACACACTACAAATAGTCAGTTCTGATTGGTGGAACTACCCTGACCTCGATTGCAACTCGCCTTCCTACATTTCTCTATCATAAAAGAAAGTGCAATGAAATTCTTTTGTGCACTCCGTAAAAAAGTATATATTAAATATTACATATATTTTTATGTTTACGGAAGATGTTATCGCTCAACTTTAATAACGCATGCCAATTTCATAAGGCACTCATCAAACAACTGTCTTCGGACAGTAATGCAATTATGCAATATAGTCCATGGCGTGTCCCTGTTTAAATGAATTATAAATGCTACTCATACTATTTTGTGTAGAAAAAAGTTGAAATGCATATAATTAATACACTTCACTTTCAAGCGGGAACATACTACAATGAATCTTAATACCACGTTTCATTTTTATGCCACTCTATGCATTTTTACCAAAGTTAAAGCACTGCCCATAGACGATAATACATTCGAATTATTTAGTTCAGAACCGTATTAAATTATCTATATATTTTTATCCATACCACATATTGTACTAAAATTTCATTTAGCTAAAAAACGCATAACAAAACTCTTTTCAAGCAGATAACAACCATTGTCAGCAATGTATCCACATATTTTACTACAACCATGTATATGTTTTTTTTTGTTTGTTTTTTTTCGAACAAGATACTTTACTAAAATTTAGTTCACATAAAAATCGGGAAACAGATTAAAAAGTACTCTCATCAACTACCTTCTTATACGTCAGCGCCTTCGAACATTTTTTTTTTCTAGCCCTGTATATACATACAATGTATAAACATTCCTTGATATACGAAAATTTAATTAAGCATGAAAATGAATGACGCAATAGAAAGCGCCCTTTCAGTAGTTATCATTCGAAATTCGTAGACGAAAGTATATTTGAGTTATTTTGTGCAGCCCTGTAAAACAAAATTAAATCTAACACATGCATTGTTTCATTTTTAAAATATTATAGGAACCGCATATATCAGAATCTCAATTATCAAAGAAATAGTATAGTATCGGGGACACGCACATCAAACAATTGCAGTTATGCTATTTATATTTTTACTTTTCCCTGTAGATGAATAATAAATGTCTAGCACACCATCTTTTCATAAAAACTTAACATAATGTATATCAACAATATATATAATTTTCGCAATGTTGAAAGCAGGGCATCTCATGTCAATTAAAATGTAGTACTTCTAACAATTATCGCACATCGAAAGCGATGGATCCGATGACTTTTGTGAAGTCCTGTACATGGACAACAAATACTACTCAAACCATTTTTGATTGGGGCCGTGTTAAAGTGAACTTGAAGATCATATATTGATTTCATATCCAATAAGTTGGAAATTGTACGTCAAACGTGACAAATGAGGTGCGTTCGTACTACAGCTAGTTATATAAATATTCAGATTTTGATGATTTTTAATTCTGTGAAATGAATTATATCGTCTGCAGATTAATTTTTGTCATAAAATAAGTATCTCGGTCGCTTGACGATTAAACTTCGGAAGCTCCTGTAACAAGAAAGCACCGATTTTTTTTTTAATTCAAATTTCTTAATAAATATTTTTATTAATATCTCCTAAAGTTTTGATTCGATTTTTATAAAATTTGAAATGTCTCGACAAAATTCTGCAAAGATAATATATCTTAAATTTCAAACCATTCGGTTGGGTAATTTTTGCGTTGTTATATGCGGACGGACGGACAGACAGACGAACGGACGGACAGACAGGCGAACGGACGGACAGACAGACGTACGAACCAAGCGACGCCAATATGTGTTACGTATTTATATAATTACGAACGCACCTAAAAATAGGATTTTTCCCTTTTTAATTATATTAACCGTCAATAGATGGAGCGGATCATCGAATTAATTTTTAGCTTGTTGTCAGTCCAAATCTAGCCTGCATTTAGCTTGAAAAAACGGTCACACTGAGTAAGACCCATTGGTAACTTTAAAAATTGGAATAAGGCTTTAGGAGTGTTTATAATTAACAACTCTTCTGACTTTTCGTCTACTGGTAACTGAAGATATGCTTGGTTTAAATCCATCTTTGACTAATGCAAACCACCAACTAAGGTAGCCAGCATATCCTCTATCTTATGTAAAAGATATCTTTCAACCTTAACAAATTTATTTACTATAAATTTAAAATCACCACACAAAATAATTTTACCAATAGGCTTAACCACTGGAACTATAGGGAATTGCCCACTTACTACTAGTGACAGTTTTTATAATACCCTCATCTTGTAATCTTTGAATTTCATCATTTACTGTTCCACGAAGAGCATAAGTAACCGTTGTATCAATGCAAAATATGGGCGTAGAATCTTTTTCTAGATAAGGTTCTGATTTAAAACATTTTATCTCCCCAACTTTATTAGTAAACAAATCAGAAAAATCATTTAATTAAACTTTCAATTTGTCAGTAAAATTCGCAATAGATTTCTCCAATATATTTTCATTAAACGTGTCACCAGAAATACACAAATAGTTGTAAATATTTTTATTCCAGCAGAAAAATTTTGTTTTGATTAATTTTCATTTTTATAATAATTACGAAATCTAATCATCTCACAGAATTTATTAGGGGTGGGGCTTAAGTGCTGTAACAGGATATCAACAATCTGATATTTTAATAACTCAACAGCTTTAGGGAAAGATAAATCGCATAAAAACTTATACAATTTAGGACCCTTACAACATATAATGGCAGGAACTATCTTTTCCTCTTTAATAGCATGAAATATAAAGCATTGTTCCACCCTTTACCATATGCTTGGAACGTTTCAATTGAATACTTAAATTCTTTAAAATTTGAAAACAAGATACCACTTTATTTGCTTCAGAAAAGAAATAAAATATATATATATAGACTTACCACCCCGTAAATGGCGTACTCTGTGAAGGAAATAAAATTATTTCACAACTTCAGCAGCCTGTAACACGAAATAAATCCTTACCGAAAACAGGAGTAGAGCCATTTTGCTTTCGACTCATCACTTTTTCTTTTAAATTTTTCTGCTGAGAAAATTTCCACTTTTTTAGCCCATACTCGTCGCCTTTTTCTTCTATATTGAATTGAATATTAAATAATTAAGTAAGCACACATATTTAAATGAGGTTCATCAATAAATAACTTTCACACATTTAATGAACTTCACTAAATAAAACACGTAACAACATAATATGAAGACATAACATAACTGACACTACATTCCAAGGCTAATTCAGTAAAACAAACATACGAATATAGGTTTCACTAGCGCTCAGAGGACTTACAATTAATTTTGTTGTGCTGCCATCTTTAGTTTATTATTTGAAGGATAAACACCACAGTGTAGATATTGTGAATAACTATTGTTACTTAATTAAATTTTGGTATTTGCTTTTTTTGTGCATCATTTGACTCTTTTATTTTAGGTTAAGTTAGAACGGTTTTTTATATAGCAGGATAATTTTGATTTGGTAATTCCGTAATTACCAGCTACCGGTTCAAAAGACAGAATTCTTCAAATAATACAACGCGTAGTACAAAAATGATTAATTATACAGTTTATAGGTATTTTCCTATATATTTTCTAACCAGAACAGTATGATCACTTTACTTTATTGTATGTACTGTCAAGTTTAAGAACCAACTTAATGAATTTTGGATTTCCAGATGTCTGGTTTTATCATTTATGGGATTCATAACCGTGATTTCTTAAGTGCACAGATATTACTATAACAACTCATTAACTTAAATTTAAAAAATAAGAGATTTATTGAATTGTTCAAAAGATTTTCAAGAAAATACTTTAGCACAGCATTTGCATTTCCTCAAAAAAAAAAAATATTGAAATTCTGCAAACAATAAGCGGGCATCTCCGATGTCAAATGAAGTTATATGTCCGCAATTTCCAAAAACCCGTTCATGCTCTAAAAGTTTTAAAGCTATTTAATGAAAAAAAATACATCACGTACTTTGGAATAGTTAAATATTTTTATGAGTTTTTAATCCAAGTGCACAAACACTTTTTTTTTTTCAAAATAGCATTCTCAAAAACAAAAAAGAACGTGAAATTAATAGAAATATTTTCCCCTAAAATCTCTACTAGCAAATGTTTCTAAATAATAAAAAATAATAATAAAATACGACATTTTTAGAAAAAAAAATCAATTTTTGTGGTGAACAATATTTTAAATACCAAAAGGGAAAAATGATTACTTTCAAATATAGATTAATTATTAGATTTATTAAAATTATATTCTGTTATTTAAGTACTTTATACTACTTTATATTAAGTACTTTATTTCCCGGATTTCTAAATGTAATTTCTAATCTATCTTTATTTAATAAGTATTGGTTTCAGGATTTGTAGACTATTGTCTGATTCTATGAATATTTAAACGTTATATTAAAACGAAAATGTAGTCAGGATTGTCTCAGAGAAATTTCGTTGATCTGCGTATGAGAAAGAAAATCTTATTAAACTATAATACAAATGCAGCTTAAAACGATATAAAAGAAAAATAAATTGCTTTTTATTGAGTATATATTTAAGTAATTTTTACAGTTAAATATGCTAAACTTTAAAGAAATAAATTTCAGATAAATGAAGCATTTTTTTCTATGCAGTAAATCTCAAGTGAAAATCCTTTTCATATAATAAATGACGAAATAGAAATTTATATAAATATAAATATATATATATATATATATATATATATGTGTGTGTGTGTGTGTGTGTGTGTGTGTGTGTGTGTGTGTGTGTATGTGTTTTTAGGAATTCATTAAAATGTTTGGAAATACAAATAAGTAAAATTTAAATTTCACTCCCATCTGAACCCGAATTTTCGCACATAACTTTGACAAAAATGGTAATTTTAGCAACAATTTTAAAAGACTATCTTTTCTTTGTGTTAAATGTCATTAAATTCTGATAAGAGCTAACTATGATATAGAATTCAGTTAGTATTGTCAAATACATTCTGAATGATGCTGCGTCAAGTGCATTGATGGGCGTGAAAGGTAGACATTTATAGAAATGACATTATATTTCACTCAAAGAAAAAATATTTAAAAAAAATTGTTTAAATATTTTCATTTTTGTTAAGGGGACTCAGTACTCATTTTGACAAAATATGACGAAAATGTCGAATTTCGGATTCTTATCCTAAAATTAACCTTAATATCTTTAGTACATTGTGGCAAAACGTTTTGACAATCTAATCAATAATGGAGGAGATAAGGTAAATTTTACGTATATCTTTTTCATATCTATTTTTGTAAATGAAATGATTAAATTCATTTTTCTCAGTTCGAAATTCTTTTAGATTCTCTATGTAATCTAAATGCTAGGGCTTCCGCAATAATTGAGCAAATTGACTGAAAAACTTTTTCTTGTATCTACAGTTTCTTCCCCATAACTAAATATAGATTTTTTTTTATATATTTGACATTTTTGTTTAAAAAAAACTCAAAACTTAAATATATGAGAATTTTACAGGTTTATTGCATATACATCCAATTATTATTTTTTTAAACTAATCCTTTTATCGAAAATACGATACTTACGTGTGTAGAACAAAGCACCTGAGTGTAAGATTAAAAAAAAAGTATTTGAAATATCAAACTTGGAAAAGAAGCAGGAATTTAAATTTTTTTTAAATTCAGTTAATATATATGCAGGGTGTCCCTAAACTCATGGTACATACGCTTGGGGGTGATACAACACATCAAAACGAGTAATAGTAAATAGGAAACCAAGGGTCCCAAACGTATTCCAAAGGAGATAGGCGCCATTAAAGTTTAGGGTCCCAAATTGCAAATGATGATAAAAAAAGGAAAAATGGGTCGATTTATTTGCGGTTTTTGCTAAAATCATTCTTTAAATTAGCATTTTCTTTTAAAAAAAGTTTTAAAGAGAAAGTTATAAAAATGCCAGTAGAGCGCGCTCTAGACTTTGGAGTACCGAATAACTACTTTTTACCGTTTTTTTAACACTGCTAAATGTTTTCTAAAGCTTAGACCTTAACTTAATTTTTGTATGCACAAGTGAAATCATCGGGAGTGGTTAAGTGGAACAAATTTAACGTATGTACTGAGCAAAATAATGTGAAAATGATGGAAAACAGGACAGACAGAGATGGAATGAAAAGAAACCAACAAAAGGAAGAAAAACACTTTATTCAACCAAATGAATATAAACAACACGAAGTACTCCATCACAGGAATTGCTCAAAATTGCGGCCTCCAACACGAACGCAGGCTTGAAGCCGTCGATGGTTTGACCGCCGTACATTGTCGAAAACACCAGGCATCTCTCTTATGGTGGCCGAAGCAACGGATATCCGGGACAAGGTCTTCAGCAGAATCTACGAGACCATCTTCGTATATCAGGCTCTTCAAATGACCCCACAAGAAAAAGTCCAGACAGGATAAATCGGATGAACGGGCCAGCCAGCTGATTGGACCGCCACGACCTATCCATTGCCCCGGACACATGATATTCAGGGCGTTACGGGCATCCAGGCTGCAATGGGCCGGTGCTCCGTCGTGTTGGAACCACATACGTCGTCTGATGGGTGCTGGAACATGGTTAATAGTTCTGGCAACACCTCTTGCCGAAACACAAGATATGAATCTCCATCCAGGCGCGTTGGCAGTAAGTATGGCTCAATTAGATAATCGTCAACGATTCCGGCCCAAATATTGACCGCGAAATGTCGCTGGAACGAATGTTGACGTATTGTGTATGGGTTTTCATTTGACCACACATGATAATTGGGGATATTCAAAATACTCTCGCGTGTGAATGTGCATTCGTCCGTGAACAACACATGTGCACAAAAATCAGGGTCCACAGCCGTTTGTTGAAGCAACCACGTGCTAAAATTCACACGTGCCTGGTAATCCACTGGTTCTAGGCCTTGAACTCTCTGCGCATGGTACGGATGCATTCCCTCATCTCCCAGACCTCGCCACACCGTATTACGGGAAACGTTCACTTCTTCGGACAGTTCCGCGTGCTAGATTCAGGCCTCTCGCTGATACGATCCAAAATGTTATCCGTAGCGGACGGCGTTCTTACACTCCTGGAACGTCCGGTATCCTGCATGCAACTTGCAAAGGTACCCCTTTCGCACAGTTGTTGGTGCAGTCGTTGAAATATCCTCGCATCAGGAACACGTCTGGTTGGAAAACGCTCTCGGTACAATCTTTGAGCTTCTGTTGCATTGCCGTGTGCAGCTCCGTACATGTAATGCATCTCGGCCTTCTCCTGGTTAGAGTACGAAACCATATTATCGGCTATCCACAGAACAAATGAAGACAGCTGCTGTGCACAGTTCCCAGTTTTACAATTACGCACTCGAATAAGTAACTTTTATGTTAGCGAAAATTTGCATACGCGTTCTTCTTCTTCCCCATATCACATTTTCATATTCTTCTTCCGGAAACTTACAGCATAATGGTAGCTATAACGCTTGCATGTATCTAGTTTGAACATGATCTAACACGCTTGCGTTTGAATTTAAATCATGCATTACTTAGTGAATGTTGTTTGTTTTGATGTGTACCATCACCTCTTAAAGTTTGCTTCATCACGTATTATTTTGCTCATTACATACGATCGTTCAAAAATCAACCCCTGAACACAGTTAAATTTGCTCCACTTAACCACTCCCGATGATTTCACTTGTGCACACGAAATTTAAGTTAAGGTCTAACTTTTAGAAAACATTTAACAGTGTTAAAAAAAACGGTAAAAAGTAGTTATTCGGTACTCCAAAGTCTAGAGCGCCCTCTACCGGCATTTTTATAACTTTCTCTTTAAAACTTTTTTTTTAAGAAAATACTAATTTAAAGAATGATTTTAGCGAAAACCGCAAATAAATCGACCCATTTTTCCCTGTTTTATCATCATTTGCAATTTGGGACCCTAAACTTTGATGGCGCTTATCTCCTTTGGAATACGTTTGGGACCCTTGGTTTCTTATTTACTACTACTCGTCTTGATGTGTTGTATCACCCCCTAGTGTATGTACCATGAGTTTAGGGACACCCTGTATATATTAATTTATTAAAAATATAAGGCCTTTTGTTATCTGGAATGAATTTAGTTTGTTGAAACGTGATACAAAAACTTTACTATAGGTGTTATTTGCACAATATATATATATATATTGATTTTTTAACTGAATAATCGTATTACGGCCTTTGTTTTCTGCATATATATATATATATATATATATTTACCTTAATGGTTACAATCTCTACATTTTTTTTTTTACTAGGCTACAGTATTCAGAAATAAACAAAATAAATATTGTATTACTTTTTACTTAAATTAAATTAATACATACATCTAACGTTATAAATATGACGATAATTGTTAGTGATTTATTTTCCATCTTTACGTTTAATAAACCGTGTTTCGTCCAAAGAAAGAAAACAAATGAAATAAAATCTGTTTTTATAAATTTTGAAAAAACTTCAATATTATAGTGAAATATAGTGGAATAATTATCAAAGAAAATTTTATTCTAGATATTTTCAGCTCTTTATTTTTCTAAAAATTGTAAATGCATTTTTAAATTTTCTTTAACATTAGAATTCATTAACATTTCTTTAAAATTTCCAGAACATTAATAATTCTGTAACTTCTTTAATTAAAAGTAAAAAAAAATGTAAATACTTATAATGAACGTTGAAATACTCTACTATTTAATATTTATATATTATAGCCATATTTTCTGTATACTAAAAAACGAATAATTCACTACAGAAATTTCTATAATCGATGCAAACTCTTGATACATTTAAACAACAATTTACAAAAAAAAATCAGAATTGCGACGAAAGGTATCAAGAATGATGTTATAAAGAAACAATGTTTTAGTACGTTACTCATTAAATTAAAAAAAAAACATTTTTAATCATATAACTACTTATCTTAAAATATAAATACGTTCTGTGAAGCCTTTTCTTTTTATGTTTTATAATATTTCGCCAATGCTTTATGAAAATACGTTTATGAACTGCGAAGATTTTTCACATATCTTTTTAACATGCAAGCCCACTACACTCACTTTTATGACGTTTTTATAATAATGTATATTTGTTTATGAACTATGTTAGCCTGATGCGTAGGATGCAATTGACTAAATTTTCTTTCTTTATTAAAATTATAACCTATTTTTCATCTGGAATATGTTACATTCTATTAAACCGTAGAAAATTGCTTGTGTGGCTTTTAAATATTAATTTATTGTAGGATAATATAAGAACATATATATAGTACCAAAAAATCAAAAACAAAGTTGTTTTTAATAAAGTATATTCTAAAATTAATGCAAAGTATTTCATAAAAGTGGTTACTTTGCAGCACCTGATAAAATTATTACAAAACGTCACAATACATTGGAGCAATGTCGTTCAATTCAAATTTATTATGCTACCATCACGAGAAACTGAAAAATATGAAACTTTATTTATCAAATGAGAAAATTAAAATTTATGTTAATTGTAATATATTAAATAGTAACTAACTAAAAGAGCTTTGGTATCAGATTGTTCATAAATAAAACACATGAGCTAAATTATTTATATTTGAAGAATACCAAAATGTAAAAGCCTACAGAGAAACTTTTTTCGCATATGAATCGAAGATTCTCTGCAGCTATGAAAAAGCTTCTTTTGTAATTTTAGGGTGATTTGTTGTCTCCAAAAAGGTCCTCAAGTTTGTAGAAAATTTCATCTTTATTCACAGACAAAAGCACACACAAATGCCTTATAGATTAGCAAATTATATATTTTTCGAAAATTTTCATAAGAAATCAAGCAGCAATAATATATTTTTAGGGAGAAAAAAGAAAAAAAAACAGGTTTTAGTAAGGCAACAGAATGTAGACTTCGGAGGTTATGAACATGACGAATATAAAAATGTACAAAAGATGCAATACACATAAAAATTGTAAATAAATTTCACGAAAAACATTTTCATTAATATAATGCGAAGTCTATTTAATTATTTGACACTATTTTCATAACATTTATGGATCGTACTGTAATTTTATTAACATTTCATACAATCATAAAATTGAAGCTTTCATTACAATTGAGTGCGGTTTGAGGAAATATTTTTGTAACAGAGGCGCATTTTTGATTTATGAAACAAAAACAAACATTTAGCAAATGAGAGTGAAAAACTAATTACATAGCAAACAATGTTGTTTTCCATTAAGGTAAAACACAACAAGATTTTAAACATGAAAATGAGTAAATATGTCCGTCACCTCAAGGAATTACGCATTTGGCATAATTAAAGCTTTGACGTCACAAAATCTCATGCTTTAATCCACTTAATATGCTCTATGTTTCAGTTAAAGAAGTTCTAACTCGCGGGGAAAGTGTGATTCTTTGTGATACGACACCTGCATTTGTTGTTGCAAAATGGTTGTGAATGCAAATAAATTTTGTTCATAGCAGATTAATTTCATTTTAATTCATGCAGCTTCGTCTACTGGTAAATACTAAACAAAAGTTTTTATTAGACGAAGAAAGAAATCAATATTTCTTAGATTAAGCTTTCCGCAAACTGTATTCAATTATAGAGATCCCTTCCACTTTTATAAATTAAAAAAAATATTAATAAAGTTATAATAAAACATAACATAACAAAACGTGATCTACCTTACTTTATTTTTAATAATGACCATTGCATGAGTATGTCTTTTACACAACCAATAATCAACACCTTTTCCGAAAGCAGATCCAAGCATATATGCTTTATAATAGTTGTCATTATAAACATAAGATTAATATTTTTCTACACTTTTTCTCATACATATATTTATTAACACATGATGGAAGGCGCAATATATTCAATAGTAAAGAAACAACAATTTCATATTTTCATATTAGTTGGACATGAAAAAATAACCATTTTTGACATTATCTTTGGTGTTTTTTTAACTATGAGAAACCAGGTTTTCTAAAATTAGAACCTTTTAATTACGGTATAATGTCACACGCTATTCCTCTCAAGATATTTAAGAAAACATCCCTAAAATTAAAATTCAAACAAAATTTAATTATTTGCGATATTTTGATTCAAACATTTTAATTATGTTCTCATTTGCAAATTTGTAAGACCCCTCCCCCCCCCCCGAAGCTTAAGTTAAGTGTAGCATTATTTAGTAAACTTTTACTTATCGTCTGGTACATTTTATATTTTTATACGATGATTTGAATCAGATTTAGTACTGGGAAATATCCTTTTTTTCCCTTTTTTTCTTTTTTCTTCTGAAATAAAAAAAAGATTATAAAAGTACCTTCGTAATCGAACGTTAAAAAACAGACATAAAATACTTTTATAAAATCTAGTAATAGAATTTTGAACACATAGCTAAATAAAAGAAATATTCCACTCGGAAAAACTTTTAAAATCTAATATATATCTGAAAACAATCCCTCTTGTACATGGAATTCGGATTCATAATTTCTTCCAACAAGGAAGACAAGAAGATTTATTCCTCTTGTGTCGATTTCGTGAATTTGTGGAAACAAATAAAGTTAAAATAAATGAATTATTCTCTTACTTCAAGTAATATTTCTTGCATTAAATTTTTAATGTATAATACGTGAAAATATGTCGTTTTGAAAAATTCCATACTAATTAGAAAGCTTTGTTCTTCTTATTCCAAATTTTGCTTATTGGATGATTTTCAAAATAGGAGAAGACTAATGTGAACTCTTATCAATTTTTAAAATTGTCAACTATAACAAATATTTCGCATTACAACATACAGGGTGTTTCACAAAGGACCCCTAACTTTAAAAATCAATAACCCGGTAACGGTGATAGGGAGAAACAGGACACCAGTATTATGTTTATTAAAAAAATCGTAAGAATCTTATACATAAATCTCAAAATTTAGTTAAAATAGCGTCGATAGATGGCGCTGCGATAAATAGACGTATCAAAAGTGATTCAAAAGGTGCACCTTTTATACAACAGACTTATCGCAAACGAAAAATGAAATTGTCATTGACTCTCTGCTGTATGTCACCGGTCTGTTTGTTGAAATTTTTTGAAAAGCTCACGAATTGTTTTCCCATCTGGGCTTTTTGCGACTTGAAATCGCGTTTGAAAACTTCTCCTTGAGGCAGTAGGATTCTGATTTAATCGGTGGTACTCCAACACAATAAACACACGTTCCTCTACGGTATACATCACTTTCGGAAGTATTTTCTCTATAAGCTAATAGCGGTCAGATTTCAAAGGCGAAATCTTCAACGGCAAGTCTTTCTATGCTTCTGAAATCTCTGTAGAAGGATTCTTAACGCTCTCAGCGCCATCTGTCGCTACTATTTTTAACAAAATTTTGAGGTTTATGTATAACATTCTTACGATTTTTTTTATTAAACATACCACTGGTTTACTGTTTCTATCTATAAACTTTTCCGGGTTATTGATTTTTAAAGTTAGGGGTCCTTTGTGAAACACCCTGTATAATCATAGAATATAATATGCAAACAAAAAAATACAAGAAGTGTTCTTTAAAATTTATATTCAAAGCATTTGATTAGTAAATCTATATATTACGCATTTTTGGTCATTGCCTGATCTATAGGGTTAGACAATTTTGGACACTGTACGTTATAATATTTCGATATTATTGTCCTCTAACTTACACAGTTTTGATATTATTGTCATGTGGGTTGCATAATGACTTTTTCATAACTTGATTGTTATTTTAAAAAATCTTAAATTGATTATGGAAAGGTACTAAGAACGCAATAAACTGGTTCTATAATTGTATTACAAAGATTAGTCTTTGTTCTTCGGCAAAGTTTTTTCTTACCGGATTAAAAATCTCATTTTTAAACAAATCAATACTTTCAATATAAAACATATTTTCTTACTTCTTAAAAAAGTATCAGCTCATTTGATCTAAAGTCAAATTTTATTTGTCAAATACTTTTGACAAAAGAAAAAAACAAAAAAACAATGGATAGTCTTAAAATAAATTTATTTAGAAAATTATCAATATTTCTATCGTTACGCAATTCGAACATTGCTGTTAAACAATCTTTTTAGCACTTTCCAACCTAGTTGAAAAGTGCTTATGACTTCGGTTTGTCTGGCCGTCTGGCCGTGCTCTAACTCCCGTAAATATGCTCGGATTGCTCTGCAATTTTTATATGTTATTGTCGTTATCTATGGCACGTTCCCTATTTCAACTGAAGTGTGTAGCACTTATAGTTTTCTTACAGGGACACTCAAAAGAATTCCGTTACATTGCGGTCTATGGGGAAAAATCATTTGCGGTTTATTTTAAAAATGTTTCACTATTGTAAACGCATTGAAATTTATATAGATCACTAAGATGCATTAGAAGAAACTTAATAGGGAATAGTAGGTGTATAGCACTTAGAGTTACTTTACAGGGACAGTCAAAAGAATTCCGTTACATTACGTCTATGGAGAAAAATCGTCTGCGGCTTATTTAAATAATGTTCCACTATTTTAAACGCATTGAAGTTTATATATATTACTAAGGTGCATTACAAGAGGCTTACTACAGAATAGTGTGTGTATAGCAGTCATCGTTCATTTACAGAGACACACAAAAGAATTCTCTACTGTCTGTTAACAATAATTCCTGGAAGTGCGTTTTAAGTTACTGAACGCGATTTTAATCTTAACTAGCATTTTGTCTATTACGTGGTGTGTATAAATTCTGTAGATCCTATACAGGGCAGCACAAAAGTTCGGGAACACATTTCCGTTTATTGACAGAAACTGCAGAAGGAGAATTTAAACTGTGCTACGCGTTTCCTAAATAAACTAAAATTTAGCATCCTATGTATATATACAAATCTATAGATCATATACAGGGCTACATAAAAGTATTCGGATATTTTTCCGAATATTGTATATATTGAAAATTCCTGAAATTACGTTTTTAAATATGTTATGCGTTTTCCAAATTGTTTACTTAGATGTCATCTTTCAGCTTATTAAACGGTAATGATTTGTAAAATTATTTTAGAAGCGTTGGAAAGTGCTACATAATCTATGCTGGACGCATGATTTTTCGTTCTTGTTAAGTATATTTACTATGAAGAAAATTTTTCAAAAAAATTAAAATGATTAAGAACATTAAAGAAATGAAATTAAATAATTTTTTAATCATACTTTTAAGTAAACAAGTCTGTAATTGCTTAACGATCGCACGTGCCGTTATTTTGTCTTGTTTGTACACTTAAGTGGGACAGGTTTCTAATAACAGTTATAATATTATATGTAATAATACGCTCTATTATTTCAAAACATCTATCGATTTTAACAAATACTTTTCAAATAAATATATTTTTTTTTCAATTTTTAAGACGCCATACTAAATAGAAAAATACATTTATGGCGAAAATTATTGGCATTTCGATAGTTGTGCAATTCGGAAATCGCAGTTTCATAAAGACTAAAGGTACATTTTTTTAAAAACAAAAATTAGACAAACACTCAAAAATACTTAGAAATAGTATTTAAACGTACATAAATGAGTAGATAAATGAGTAGATAAATGAGTTTAAAGTATTTAATTAACATATTTACCATTCAAATATAGCGTTGTTTCATACATTACTTTTGATTTTTGGACATCTGAAAATAAAAAATGAACTGATATCTTAAAGTACTGTTATGAAAAATATTACATCCCGTACACTGGAAATTGTTAATATTTTACATAGTAAATGTGTTTACCATCGGAATACATGCTGACTGCATGATGCTTTGGTGCCAATGATAAAAACCTATAGCATAATTAACTTGATTTAGTTATTTTAAAATCTGTAACTTCCTTTCATGTATGTAAATGTGCATCAACTTTAAAATGTTACACTTTTGCATGCAATGTGCTTTGTGTTTTTAAACACGTGATTTAAAAAAAAAATACTACATTTCAGGATTTCTGAAAACGTTACTTTTGTGAGTAAAACCCCATTTCTTAATACGTATTAGACGCTCTATAACAATATATTTGATTTTTTCCTGTATCGTTTATTTCGAACTTGTTCGATGTAAGAACGCTATATCTGCAATTTGCCGTTAGTTAGTGATGTAGCGGTCAAATAGCGAACCGCATATCCATTTTGCTATGCCTGAGCACAACGTTTATACTATAGCTGTCAAAGTCTTAAAATTATCAGGGTGGACAGGACTTTAGTGGTGAACCTTTGAAAAAATTAATAAATTAAAACATCTTTTAATTTATCCTAATTTCGAATGCGGAATAATTGAAATAGAAAAGTGAAAAATAAAACAAATTTAAATGTAGATGTACTCGAATTAGTAAAATGACATTCTGATATTTAACTACAATCGAAACACGTTCATGTAAGTCTCAAGGGAAATAAATTTTTGTAGTACATGTCAACATTAGTTCATGTTATCAATAACTACATATTTGAAAACATTTTGACAGGGATTGTAACAGAAATTCACGGTAAAATAATTGATGCTAAACGTTTTAATGTTAATGAAGTTCGACTGTACTTTATACTCTTTTTGAAACCCTCAGTTAATGATTTCCCGCATTTTCAAATGTAATTACTGCTCTCTCTTTATTTAACGCTTTATGCACCGACAGTACTTTAAAGTACCATTAAATGAAACTTGTCATAAAATTAATTTAACACATCTATTCTTAGTAATGCAAATTAGCATGACTTCTGGATACTTTACTTTATCATTTTCCAAAAGCATTATTCGCTGTACAAAGTAAAAAAAAAAAAATAAATAAATGGATATTTTCTTTTTCCAATTGTAACTGCTCAGCTTTTTTGATGTTGAAAGACATTCAGTTGCAAGGTTCAGTCCTGAAAAAGTCTATGTTTATATGAAAGGCCTTCTTTACATTTGTACATTTCCTAATTCTATAAAATGCTGAAAATAATAGTCTGAAGAAATGATTTGGATAGTGTTGTAAATAGTCTACAAAATTACAATAAATACTGATTTAGTTAATTGCATTTTAATAAAAGAAAAAATTCTAAAATTTACTTAATGATTGCAGAAATATGCTAACATATTTTTAAACATTCAGAAAAATGCTTTGGAATGCGAAATTTTCATCAATTCATAATTTGGTGCATAAAGGGATAATAAGAAAATTTTTCAAGATTTATAGATTATTATAATGTTCTGTGGGTATTTAAAGATTAGCATATACAATCTGAGTCAGAATTCTCTCACACAAGTAGAAAAGTTTCGTTGATGCGCTTATGAGAAGATAAATTAATAAGCCAAACAAACAAAAAAAAACGCAACTTAAAATAAATTGCTTCATAATGAATATATGTGTTTATATAAATTTATAGTAAACATATCAACATAAATAATAAAATTAGAACTACGTTAATTTATCAAAAAAACAAAATACAAATCCAAGAACCACTTTATTAATACATTATTCCTTTGCAACAAATCTGGTCGCAGCTGCGTATCTCTCTCTCTCTCTCTCTCTCTATATATATATATATATATATATATATATATATATATATATATATATATATATACACTGGTGTGCAAAAATTAAGGCTGAGAGGGTTTTTCGAATGTAACTTCGCGCAGAAGATTTCCACATCTATTAAAATCATACCATAAGGTCTTCAAGATGTGAAAATATGTGACAAGTAATAAAACCAGCTAAACAAGTAATCAAAAGGATATGAAAGCATTTTATTCAAAAGGTCACTTGGAGCACAAATGCAGAGAAGACAGAATCGTCCATCTTACAAGCATCTGGCAGGAAAAATTCAGTCTCTAATAAGGGATATGGTCACCCCTGAGTGCGATGCAGGATTTTCGACGCCTGTCCATGCTGAGGACAAGGTTGTCTAGTAGCTCTTCAGGAATAGAATCCCATTCCTCTTGTAACGCGAATTTCAGCTCCTGAATCGTTGCTGACGCCTTATCACGTGATGCCAAGCGTCTCTCGAGAAGGTTCCACACATGTTCTATGGGATTAAGGTCCGGGGACTTTGCAGGCCAATCCATGCGGTGAATATCTTCACTCTGCAGGAGCACTTCGACAGCCGCTGTTCGATGAGGGGGAGTGTTGCCGTCCATGAAGAGGAAGTCCGGACCCACAGTACCTCTAAAAAGACGCACGTGAGCAAGAGAATCTCGGCACAGTAGCGAGCACTAGACACTGAACCTCCTTGGAAGACGTGAAGGTCCGTACGGCTACCAAGCATGATACCACCCCAAACAAGAACTCCGGCATCTCTAAAACGGTCGCTTTCGATGATGTTGGAGGGGTAATTACGTGTTCCCTGCTTTCTCCAGATGTGTATAAGTCCAGAATCGCTCGTCATACTAAATCAGCTATCATCCGTAAAGAGTACTCGACCGTACTCCTGTTGTGTCCAATTCTTATGTTCCTGACACCACAGAAACCTGCGTCTCCGATAAGCAGGCGTTAGTGGTACACACCGTACTGGTCGTCGTTCATACAGGCCACCTTTGTGCAGCCTCCTAGCCACGGTAAAACGTGATATCTGACGGCCAGGTATTATGCTCCATCTGCCGTGAGATTTCTCCAGTTGTCTAACGCCTGTTTTTTTTCGCCTGTAGGACATTATAACGGTCCTCCGCTCTTGTTGTTGTGAATGGGCGACCACCGCTGACTGCTTGGACAGCTGTTCCCTTCGTTTGAAATGCACTCCAGACTCGTGAAACGATGGTAAGAGCGATACCGTACTCTTGTGCCACATTTCTCACACTTCGTCTTTCTTACAACTTCCCAATGATTCGACTCCGTGTAAGGTCATCCAGATGACATCTTCTGGATTGCCTCTTGGCCATATCGCACAAAAAAGCAAAAAAAAACGTCGCTGAAATCACTTTACACTGTGCAATAGATTTCATCAAATTTCTGAACGGTCACCGCCTGTGTACTTTTATCCCCTTAGCAACTCATCCTTTTACGCTATATTTCATATATGGGCATGTCCTGCTGTATTTGTTTCAGGTCTATCGCCTGCTGGGTCTTTCATTTAGTTCTGTTGTCATTTTTGGCTTTTATGGTTATTTATCTGCTCCGTCCTTAATTTTTGCACACCAGTGTATATATATATGGGGTTTAGTTTTCTCTGACACCAACCCAATAAATATTTCACTCAATTTACTTCAAATAAACTAGAAAACATCAAGTTAAAATCGAACTCTATATTAATAAAACTAACTACAAAGAAAGTTAAAAATACATGTAACAATATGAATATTAATGAACCATCTGGATTATCTGCATTACATCTTATTTAATCTAAAACATCTCAGTGTCGACGTTTTCATTATAGTTAAAAAACGACCGTCTTAACTCACCAACTTCATCGACTCTCGCAAAAGCTTCCGTTCGATCCAAAACACCTCTTTTGACTTCCTTTTGAAGTGTTGTTTGGAGCTTGCATGCTTCAACATAGATTATATGATGCAATACAAAGATGAAATCGCTTATTGGCTTTGACTCTGTCGTTTTAGTTCAAGCAGGAAAACAGTTCAATTCCCACAGTCGGCCATACTGACTGTCATCTGCCCTCAGGTGACTGATATGTAATACGTTTTTACCAAAAGAAATAAAAACAGCAACTAAAGTTCTTTAACAAAACGTTCACGAAAAAAACACAATTCATACTATTCCCAAATATATCAACAAGTCTGTGTCAGTCTGCTGTCACAATTAGGATAATGCCACAATCAGGATTTCTTTAACTAAACTTCACCAGTACCAGTCCATGGCTTCATGTATTCAGCGCAAGTACTAGTAATCATTGGACCTTCTATAATTCCAATTCTTTTCACATCATAGGTATCACCACTCTTTAATTTTACAACCTTGTAAGGACCCAAATACTTTGGTCTTAACTTTAAACCCGGACCTTGTTGTGTACGCTTTATAGCAACGATATCATTAAGTTTAAATTTATTAGGTTTTCTTCTTCTCAGGTTGTAGGTTTTGCGATTCTCATTTTGAACCCTTAAAATTTGTTTTTTCGCTTCTTTTCTCAATTCCTCACGATTATTTATAAAATCGGACTGTGTTTCAGCATTCAAAAGATTAGTAATTTCAACATCATTTTTTAATTTCATTTTAGTTCCAAATAATAACTCAAAAGGGGTTGTATCAATACTTCTCTGAAAAGTTGAATTTATCACTTGCTGCACGTTACTCACTTGTGTGTACCACTTCGTAGGATTATCTATAGACAACTTAGACAAAATAGAAATTATAACGGAATTCAACCGCTCAACTTGACCATTAGCTCTTGGAAGACCCGTGGTAATAGGAATATGCTTAATATTTTCCTGGATACAATAGTCATCAAAAGCTTTGGACTTAAAGGCTGGACCTTTATCTGAAATTATACGAGTTGGATTTCCAAAAACAGTTTTTTGAATTTCTAACTTTGAAATCACTTCGGCAGCATCAGTAGATTTCGTGGGATACAGCCAAACAAATTTTGTAAAAGCATCAATAACTGAGAAAATATGTTTATAATTCTTATGAGTGCTTTCCAAAGGGCCTAAGTGATCAACATGGTATGTATGTAACGGAATATCCTCTTTCTCTATAGGGTGTAACAAACCTTCTTGTTTACCACACTTTCGATTAACTAAAATACAAGGAACACAATTTGCAATACACTTTTCTATCTTTTGTTTTACCTTAGGAATGTAAAAATCAGTTTCTAAGTTCTTTTCTGTTCGAACAACTGCATAATGACCCTTTTCATGAACAGCTTTGATTATATTTATTTGCATTTCCTCTGGGACAACCAACAAATCACTTCCGTTAACACATTAAAGAACGTTATTTTTTACTAAATAATCATCATAAGGTCTTACCTTCAAAATTTCTTTTATTGTTTTAATATAATCATCATTCTCTTGAGCCTGAGCAATTTTTAAAGTTAAACTATCCTGAACTACCATACAAACAGGATTCCTACTCAATACATCAACATGCTTCATTTTAATGCCTGGCCTATGTTCTAGTTCATAATCGAAATCAGATAACAGTAGTGCCCATCTCACAATTTTCGTACTCATCTCCTTTTTATCCATAGTCATTTTAAATGCAGTACAATCGGTAACTATTTTAAATGGAATGCCTAATACATACACTCTAAATTTCTTTAAGGCCTCTATCACCGACAAAACTTCCAATTCGTAACTAGTGCACTTCCGCTCCGATTCAGTTGTTTTTTACTGGAAAAATACACAGGATGAAATTTATTATCTACTGGGGACTGTTGCATTAATACTGCTCCGTAGCCATCAATACTAGCATCACAATGAATTTCAGTTATACTTTTGGGATTGTATATTGACAGAACTGGCTCGGAAGACAAAATACTTTTAAGCTCACTAAAGGCTTTCTTTTCTTCCACATCAAATCGAAATTTAGAATCTTTCCTCAACATGCCGCTCAGAGGTTTAGCGATAACTGAGTAATCCTTTATAAACTTTCGAAAATATCCAGTTAATCCCAAATAACTTTGAATATCCTTGATACTTTTTGGTTCACGAAAATTCATCACTGCCTTTGTTTTAAGTGGAGAAGGATATAATTTTCCATCCAAAATTCTATACCCCAAAAAATCAATTTCACGCCTCAGGAACATGCACTTTTTAATATTTAACTCTAATCCATAATCAGATGCGGTCTGCAGAACAAATTTAAGCTTTTGTAAGCCTTCAGTTTCATTTTTAGAAGGTATTATCAGATCATCTATGTATATAACCACTACATTGTCCTTTAACAAACTTCGAAACAAGTTATAAATATATTTCTGAAATACACTTGGCGAATTGGTCAATCCGAACGGGCACTTCAAAAATTCAAATTGGCCGTTATGAGTTACAAAAGAAGTGTACCTTCGAGAACCTTCCTCAACTTCTACATGAAAAAACCCATTTTTCAAATCGATTGTTGTGAACACCTCAGCCGAATGTAATTGATCTATAACATCATCTATGACAGGCAATGGAAAGTGTTCGCGTATAGCCTTTTTATTAAGACGTCTGTAGTCAATGCAAAGTCTCGTTGTACCATCTTTTTTCTTAACTAAAACCACCGGCGATGAAAAATCAGAAGAACTTCTACGAATAATTCCTTGTGCTAGCCACTCCTCAATCTGGGTTTCAACAATTTTTTTCTCACACAGAGGTAATCTTCGAGGGGATGAACAAATTGGAATTTCATCAGTAAGGTTAATTTGCATTTTAACGTCAACCGTTTTTAATTTTGTAGGCACATAGCTTTCAATTAGGGAAGTTTAGGCTCATCTAAAATATTTACTATATTAACCAAAAAATTACTTGATTTATCCTCGGTTTTGCACATTTTACTTCATCTCCAGAAATGGTTAAAGTACTTGATGAATAACATCAATGCCAATAATTAAATCGAAATTAATCGAACTGTCGTTAACGACAAAAATGTCAACTTCAAATTTCGAATCATCAACCTCAATTTCTGCCTTGAAATAACCTGCTGGCCTGATCAATGTTTTCCCCAAACCAGTCAAACACGTATCCGTAGCTTCCAATTTTAACACATTCCTCAAATTATCATAAACACTCTTTTTTAAAAGCGTTGTCTGGCTGCCTGTATCAATTAATGAAGTTAACTTCAATGAATCCAATTTAACCTCTTTAAGAATTAAATACTTGAAACTCGTTACAATATTTATTTGAGAACGATCATTTGATGTCTTTACATCCTTTCTCCTACTGCATTCAAACGATTTATGACCGTACGAATTGCACGAAAAGCAAAGAGGGCCTTTATCCTTGTTTCTACAGTGAATGCTTTTGTGATTTTCCCCCCCGCAGTTAAAGCAACGAATAGCCTTTACTATCTTTGACCTGTTACCAGATTCCATTTCGGGTTTTGATTTTAGCTTAACACCAATCTCTGGTTTAACATTTTCACTATCCAATCTTATTTTTTCATATTCGTTAAGCTTTTGCTTAAATTCGCTAATATCGTTACAACCATATAAAAATGATTTCTTGAAAACAGGGTCTTTAATACCACCGATAACATACTGAATTAAAGCAGAATCCTCTACATTTCCGCGAGAGCATAGTCGTTTCATATTTAAAAAATATTCATCAAGAGTTTCGCCATCCCTCATTTTCCTTTTGCATAACAACTGATGCATTTCTGCAGAATTACAAACTGTACCAAATTCAGAAACGAGCAACGATTTCACTCTGTGCCACGAATTCAATTTGCTCTCACTTTCCATCAATAGTTTAGATTTACCAGTCATACGGCGTTTCGCTAAAATTAATTTATGCAAGTCACTTAAAATGAATAAAGAGATTACGTCCTCAAAATCAGCGATCCATTTTTCGATACTTTCATACTGACTACCACTATATGTTGCAATCATATTTTCAATATCACTAATACCAATAGTTGGTTTTAAAATAAAGTCAGGGGTTAAGCGTTGTGTCATTTCATTTTTATTGCTAGCAGAATAATTTATTTCAGAACCAGAAGCAATATCATTAATTTTAATGCAAGATATATTACCAGCACCAATGCTAGCATTATTTTTGGTCTCATTTATTAGCTCAATTTCATCATCACTAATTTCATTATCTTCGGAAATTATCTTTGACCTCAATACGTTTAGATTACACAGGCAATAAATAACCCTGACAACTATATCATCGAAAGTACCAGAATTATCAATACATAACACGTTACAAATGGTAATTAGTTCGTTAACCGAAAATTCATCTTTAATTTTTTGAACTTTTCCATTATATTCATCACTATTTACTTCAAACGGAAAACCCGTAAAGTCTCTAATTCTGGAACGATTTTTTCTATCACCTTCATGGCCAAAAATCAAACGATGTAAATTCTTAATACTGGATGTCTTTTCAGTTTTTAAAGAAATAACTAATTCTCGAATATCCACTAACCTTGACATGATAAAAATAGGTTCGATAATATCACTTTAAATGTACATTCCTCTCATAAAATTCAGAACTCTATCTATTCAATAGTGAGCGTTAACATTCATTCGATCCCACTTCTGACACCACTTATGGGGTTTAGTTTTCTCTGACACCAACTCAATAAATAATTCACTCAATTTACTTCAAATAAACTAGAAAACATCAAGTTAAAATCGAACTCTATATTAATAAAACTAACTACAAAGAAAGTTAAAAATACATGTAACAATATGAATATTAATGAACCATCTGGATTATCTGCATTACATCTTATTTAATCTAAAACATCTCAGTGTCGACGTCTTCATTATAGTTAAAAAACGACCGTCTTAACTCACCAACTTCATCGACTCTCGCAAAAGCTTCCGTTCGATCCAAAACACCTCTTTTGACTTCCTTTTGAAGTGTTGTTTGGAGCTTGCATGCTTCAACATAGATTATATGACGCAATACAAAGATGAAGTCGCTGATTGGCTTTGACTCTGTCGTTTTAGTTCAAGCAGGAAAACAGTTCAATTCCCACATATATATATATATACATATATATACAGGGTGAATCTAAACTCTCGGGCAAAACTTTAAGTGGTGATACTCCACATCAAGACAAATAATGTTAAATAGGAAACTACGGGTCCCAAACGTCTTCCGAAGGAGATAGGCGCCATTAAAGTTTAGGGTCCAAAATTTCAAATAATTTAAAAAAACGGAAAAATTGGTCAATTCGTTTGTGGTTTTCGCTAAATCTATTCTTTATGTCAGTATTATCTTAAAAATTCAAAAGATTAGACTTAAACTTAAATTTTGAGCTCAAAATCTGAATCGTTGGGAGTGGTTAAGTAGCGCAAACTGAACTGTGTTTAGGAGTTGAAATTTAACCCCCCCCCCTGAACACAGTTCAGTTATTCCCGATCTTGGTGTCATAGACAAGGCAGAAACTTCTACCCCCTACACGTAAAATAAACGATAGAGGGGACAAAATTTAATAAAAAAATATTTAAAAAATAAATTTTTAAGATAAAGTTCAAAAATGCCGATAGAGGGCGCTTTAGACTTTGGAGTAATGAACAACTATTTTTACCGTCGACTCCGACGAGGACCTGGTTGCGAGGATTGCCGTCGTAGCAGGCAATATCCGGGAGATGCCCGGGTATCCACTAATGTTCGCAACTCCCTCCGCCGGCTGCGTAAGGCCTGCATCGTTGCTGGTGGGCACTCTTTCGAGCAGTTTTTGTGATTATTCGCAAACATCATCCGTGTACCATTTTCTACGTGTCTACCTTCATTCATATTGCCCACATCATTGCATACATCAAATTGTTTCTTTTTATTTTGCGCGGAGAAATTGCTCTTGTCTGTTATGAATAAATTTTCTATTTAATTTTGTTATTACTCTATCGTTTATTTTACGTGTAGGGGGTAGTAGTTTCTGCCGGGATTAATTTTAACACAATTATTCAAATTGATAAAGAAATCATATGTGAGTTGTAATTTTCCAACTGCACTAAAATATCCGAGCCATGATTTGAACCTGCGATCTCTTGGCTGAAGCTGCCATGCTCTACCAACTGAGCTATCCCGGAATGAACTGGATGATTTATTCCCTCCAAATTCAACCGGGATAGCTCACTTGGTAAAGCATGGCATCTTCAAGAGATCCCATGTTCGAATCCTGGCCCGGACATTTTTCGTCCAGTTGGAAAATTACAACTCTACGAAACCAAAATCGGGAATAACTGAACTGTGTTCCTGAAGGGGGGGGGGGAGGAGGTATTTCAAATTTCAACTCCTGAACGCAGCTTCAAAATTTAAGTTGAAGTCTAAGTTTTTGAAAGCATTTAATGAAATACAAAAAATGACGGTAAAAAAATAGTTTTTCGTTACTCCAAAGTCTAAAGCGCCCTCTATCGTCATTTTTTCAACTTTATCTTTAAAATTTATTTTTAAGAAAATACTGACATGAAAAATAGCTTTAGCGAAAACCGAAAACGAATCGACCAAATTTTCCGTTTTTTATAATCATTTGAAATTTTGGACCGTAAACTTTAATGGCGCCTATCTCCTTCGGAAGACGTTAGGAACCCTTAGTTTCCAATTTAATATTGTTTATCTTGATGTGTACTATAACCCCTAAAATTTTTCCCAAGAGTTTAGATTCACCCTGTATATATATATATATATATATATATATATATAACAAAATTTAAAATTTATCGCGATAAGCCAAAGTAGTTTTATTCCATCCTAGTCTAACTTACTCTATAATATTTATTTCCTCCGTTTATTAATGTATTTTAACTCTTATTTATTCCAACAAAACCTCATATCTAAATTCAATATTTCAATGGCTGCTAATTAGTTCAATAAATCGCGTCTTTATCTTTAAATTATAAAACTCCCTAACATTCATACATTTAAAAAACCCGCATAATTCCCTTTTAATTTTCTAAATTCCTAAAAAGACTGTATTTATTTTAATAAGTTCCGATATTAAAAATAATTCGCCAGATCATAAAATCTTTTTCTTATATTAAAATGTAAAAACATTTATTCTAATTCTGGCTATGTTCCAAATTCGATAAACCATTTCTTTTCTTTTCTTTTTTCCTTTCCCTAAAAGTCAAAATCATTCCATATTCTCGAACCAATTAACTAACGATAATCAAATTAAACTAAAACACTCTGGGTCATAGATAAATCATCGAACATCATGGAATTTTCGAGAATCTTCTTTCGCGCCAAAAATTAGCGGAGACCATTTTATTACAATATTCTGGAGCCGTAGCAAAGAGTCCCGGTTAGGTCCCGGCTCACGATTGGCGCACAGGCTCTCACGTGATCTCTGTATCCCTACTCTTATTGAAAGGATATATCGTCACTTTTTCCGCTTCGGAGAGCATTCTATTCGTACATTCGAAGATGTGATGACTGATGAAAGCTAGACGTATTCGTGTAAGAACATTCGAATAGAGAGACGCTAGTTCGAAGTTTTGTTTGTTGGGTTAGTGATGGGATCTCTGCCTGGTATTGGCGTGGAGTCCAGTGTGCTTTTTCTTATACGCCTGCATAATGTTTATTTTAAATAAATGACAATCGTGCTCTGCTGTAGTGGCAGCCGTGTGATTGAAACGAAAAGAGGACTCGAGTGAAAGGAGATTCTTCCCTGATGTCACTTTAAGCTTCAAAATAAAAACTTCTGTGTTCTTGGATGAGATGCCTAATTATGATTACGTACACACGCCATCGACGGAGAAAAACACGACTGCCGTTAATCCGAGTGCTGAAATTTTCTCTTCGGTTGATAATGTGAAAAGAACACATCTTATTTTCAAAAAACCATTTATTAAAGAATGGTACTGCTCAATCAGCTCGGCCTTAAATATCGCCACAGATATATATATATATATATGCGCGGGAAAGTCATTCACAAAAGCTAATTAAATAATAACTTACAATGATATTCACTTCAAAACTATTTTTATTTCTCAACATATGCTCCACCAATATTTATGCACTTATATCGCCGTTTTATTAGTGTCCCAACACCAGTTGCATAAGATTCTATGTGTTACTGTCTCAACCACATTAGGAGTTCAAGATTAACTTTTTAATCATCTGTGAACATCACCTTGCCTCCAAGATATTTTTTAGTGGACTAAACAGATGAAAATCGCTTGGGGCTAAGTCGAAGCTGTATGGTGGCCTAATGTTGCAGAATCATCCTCTTATAAAACGTGTAAGAAAATATAATTAAAATTTTAATTTAAATGTGAATCTGCAGATGAGAGGCCTTAACTTCAACTCTTCAACGCATTCTTTTTTAAACTTCCTTTGTATAATATTTAACATAATACATTCCAAAATTTAAAATTTTTAAATTGCATAAATATTTATAAGCATCATATTAAATTCTTCATTTTACGGGTTACATAACTTAGAAGCATTTATTTAATCATGGTGTTATATAATGACATTCTGAAATTCTCATAAACTGCTTATTCTGGTAATTTTTTGAAAAAAAAATACATTGCTTCTGTATGGCTCTGCCTCCCCTGTCCACCCCCAGAAGTCTTATTAAATTTATATTCGTAAGTTACTATTGTTCGTCCGAATGGTTATAGTATATATTAGTTTTCGTTTTACACTGTGTTTTTATTAGGATAACCAACAGTTTGGAAAAGAATTTTTCTTTATCCTAATATCCAAATAGCAATATTTTCTTATCTGCCAAATTCGAAACAGCTACATCTGATGAATAAGGTGAATAAAATCTCATTTACGAAATATAACTACGAAAATGTAAACTATATCTACTACATCTAACTTATATCTAATTTAGAATAGTAATGTTTTTACAATTTTTGTTTCGGAAAAACTGGTTTAATGGTCATTCTATAATATTTAAATCTAAGATATTATCTAAATGCATCCTAATCTACCACAAAGCAACGTCGTACTAAAATCACCCCAAACAGGCATGTTTGGAGACTTTTAAATGTATTCGGTAATCATCCATCATCGCGTCCACTGCCAATTGACTTTTGTTCAAACCTGTTTTGGTGATATAAAGTGGTATTTATTGTAGCATTTTAATAATATACACATTCAGTTTAAACCATAATGCTACTAACATCTTTCGCATTTGACGCGGAAATATGTTGCAGACCAGATTGCGAAAGATTATCTAAACTTTTATTTCCATCATTCAGATTTTCTACTTAATCTTTCGCAATCGGGATAATTTAATTGATTATTTATAGACTATGAAATACACATGTAGAAAGCCGATAAATTAAAAGGAGAAAAAATTAAATATGTACCATGTCAAATAAGTAAAGTGATAAAACAAAATTTTTTATATCATCCTAACTTATGTATAATATTTAATCAAATTTTATACACCTAATTTAAAAAGCAATAACTGACAAATGCATTAACAAAATTTGAAATTAAGCGGAATAATGTAAGACACCATTGGGAAATTTTAGCATCCATAATTTACCAATTAAATCATTAATAAAATGCGCCATTTCCTTTCCAACGAATGAAAAATTTGAAAATCGTCTGAACTGTCGTACAAAAGTATTATGACATGAAAAGAATTCTATAATTTTCGAATGAATGAAACAAATTTAACCAAAAATTGTACATCTAAATACGGGTCGCGCACCAACATACCTACCAAATCTCAAACTAATCGGATGCTGTTTGTGGCAGTTTTCATGGAACAGATAGAGAAACTAACAAACTAATAGACAGACTAGCAGACAGACTAACAGATTAACTGACAGACAGACTAACAGACGAACTAACAGACAGATTAACAGATAGAAAAAAAAGTTTTTTCGTGTCTGCACAGTAAGCCTCACTGAAATTTCGGCAATTAAAACAAAATTTCATAAATTAATATATTTCTAATCAATGATTTTTCAATGAATTTTGATTATGGTCTTATTTGTAAAATTAGTGTACATAAGAAATCAAAAATTGTAAATTTTAAGACTCATAGAATGTTTATGTTTATGATGTTTTAATAACGAAAAGATATAGCCGAGCCTGAATGAGTATAGAAAAATCCTTTTCAGAATACATATTCAATTTCAGTTTTTGAAACTGACACCTTTAGCTATATTTTTTAAGTATATATTTTTTAACTACTTTTACTTTTTTGAAAATATAAAAACACGATATTTTCGCTAAACTGTCACAGAAGATACCTGTATCAGTATATTCTAAAGAGACGAAAGCCCAGAAGAATGTTTGAAGGTACGCCTATATCTTCTCCAGCAACTTTTACTAGTAAATCTGCAGATCAGGAGCCTCAACGTCCGCTCTGAAAGTGATTGTTTTTTAATCTCACTTTTCATAATATTGAAAATCTTAAAATCCGCAAATTAAATTTTTTGAATTAAATATATATTCATAGGCATGTAAAATAATTCGAAGGTTTCAGAAATTAAAAACGTTAAATTAAACACGGTTTATGCAATAATATTCTTACTTTTTTATGAATTTATTCTTGTAATTTTTTAGATAGAAAATACATTTCTTCAGGGGGCTCCGTCCCCCTGAAGAAATATATCTTCCCGTCATATATTTTCCCTTCACTGACGTTTTGGTAATTATATTCATTTATTAAAACACTGCACATTTATCTTAACGTAAAATGTCAAGAAACAACACTTTGCATATTTCTTTTTGTGTAGGATTTAAATGTTAGACTTTTCTAATATTCCACAGAAAATTATAGTGCAATGACTTTATCCATATATACGTATTAATCATTCGCGTTCTCCTTTAAAACTTAAGAAATCAGCAATAACTTTTTCGTAAGTTTACATCACCGTTAATTAAGTTACACAACTTCGGAAAAACTTCTCATTTTAATGGGATTTTTTTTCTATTTAAGTCATAAATTGTAGCTTTTCATCACACTTTTCTATAAAAGGGATGAAAAATATGACGATGTGGAATTTTTTTCTTAAAATAAGAGACTATTTTATTATATAGTAGGAAAATATCATCAAAAAGAGCAGTTAAACGAAGCTGAATATTTTATTTTTTTATCATAAAATTATGCAAGATTAAATTAAGTATAGACTGTATTTAGAATGCATAATATTAATATTATTAAAAATTTTTAGAAGGGGAGATTGTGATTAGTTAACAGAGTAAATCGTATTATGACATTTTATAACATTACTGTAGATTTTATTTCGTATCCTTTTTTTCTGGATAGCAGAAACATATTTTTTTTAGTTTAGTTTTTTTTTCCAGCCTAAATATATTTAATGAATATTTTTGAGTATGCAAAAACAGTTACAATTCCTTAAGTTTTTTTTTTTTTTTTAATGAAAACATTTTGAGCATTGTATTACCTTGTTAACTCTCAATTAAAAACGTTAAATAACATTTGTTTTTAAGATTTTCTTAAAATTTATAGATATAAAATACGTTTGCGAGTTCAGTTTTTTAAAAGAAAAGAAAATTATCATTACTATATCACATGGATTATTTATAAGTAAAACCAAATATATATATATATATATATATATCAATTGATATTCTTTTCTTAAATTATTATTACTTTTAGTTTCTTTTTTTTTAATTAAAACAAAAGATCCGGCACATTTTTTGTAAGATCAGTCCAAAAGTAATGTCAGTAATAATAATTATGTTAATGTCATTTCAACAGCTGCACTTTAAAAAGATTACGGAAAATTTTACATTTCAGGATATGGGAAAAGTCCCATATCCTGTGCCGGTAGATTTGGAGAGTTTTTGTCAGTGATAAATGTTTGAATGTGGTTTGTTGCGTTCTGCAGCCTTTGGGGTTGCTTTTTTAGACGGTATTTTTCTGTAGATGTAATATTTTGTAAATATATTTTTGTGCATTTTTATAGCTTTTTTCTAGTATATATATTCAAAAAATTTAATGACAGTAGTAAAAGAGATCTTTACCTTTTTAACTGTGCCTTCAGAAATATTATAAAAACAAAACGATTTATCAAAAACGCATACATATTTTTGGAATTTCTATTACTCCTTCAATTTATGATTTTACATGCTATTTGTGTGATATATATCTTTACTGAGACTCCCATAGGTTATTTCGGAAGGTTTTTTTGTTCGTTTATTAATTGTTTACAATTTTCTCCCATTACAATAGCAATTATTTTTTACAAAGAGGTCTCTTCGATTTTGAAATATGTTGGTTTATGTATTTTCATTATTTGTTAAAATATCGAAAATAGCGATAATATTTTGTTTTAGCACCGTACTTATTTTTTAAGGTGGTGCAAAAATATGGTTTAATAAACGTATGTTTATAAATTATTAAAAAGCATGTTTTTCCACCCTCTTGGAAAACCTGGTAAGATGATATAACTAGCGCAATTTTTAATTGTTTCGCCAACTGCGCAAACTGGCAAAGGATACTTTTTTTCATTATTGAAACTAATCAGGACTTTTATAACATTTACATGAATTTTTCTTTTAGATGCTATAAGAAAATCGTTTTAAATATGACATTTTAAATATCATGTAATTTTAAGTATTAAATGCTTTTCGCACGTAATAATTGAATTATTTTAAAGTTTTTTTTCTTCTTTAAAATTCACGTGTAAATATATTTCAATTGAATTTCATTTTTAAAAATTTGGGCTTTTAAAAGTCTGGCAACAATGGTTAAAAATTGGCCACTACAAATTATAAATTAAATATATATTCAACTAAAAAAATTAAATGAAAAAAAAATAAAATTAGACAAATTAAAAAAGGATTGCACGTCACAATCTAGCCAAGTATATGCTTGCAAAATAATGTTAAATTACTGTACATAATTTTTAATCCTATATAACTGAGCTATTTTGACCGATTTTAATATTAAAAATTTTTAAAATCTTAAAATAATTCTTCCTTTAAAAAACAATTTACGTCAACGTGTTTATCATACATTTATCTGTAAAACTAACGAGTTTGTATGTTTTTATATGCCATAGGTTATTTTAGCAGAGAATCTTGGACATACATCGACATTTCACCAAAACGTTTGATGAAGTTTTTGTTGTAAACGTGCATAGATTCTCCAATATATATATATATATATATATATATATATATATATATATATATATATATATATATATATATATTAATTTTTCGATATTGCGCTTTAAGGGGAGTGTCCTTCTTAGACAATTTCATTTACAGATTTTTATAACCAGAGTAAATGTAAATATAATTATGCTATTTGATATAACTTGAAAATATTATTATGTTCACTCATTTTCACATTCGTTTATCAATACGACATTTGACCGAAACAAAATTACACAAAATAACTTTAGTTTGAGATTTCAAACAATTCACTTCGAAACTTACTTCATTTCCGCATATTTTAATATGACAGACCATATTTCTGCATAGCTGTGGAATTTCATAATGATGCTGAGAGAACACCTGTCGTAAACCCTCAAACCAACCCAATTACTATGAAATGAATATCTAAAAGAGAAACTTAATCGTGAAACAGAAGACTGCTATTAAATAAGCAATATTTAAAAAAGGGCTATTTCACCTGTTCTTTTTAATACATATGTGAAAATGATTTTGAGTTGGGGAAATTTTCGAAATTATTTATTGTTATATACTCTTTCAATAGAAGTTAGTTGAAGAGCACGCATTCACTAAATATGTCTGCGCGTAGTGTTGTTTTAGTTTTTTTACTTACATTTTCATTGAAAGATTTTGTTAGAGGTAATTGTTTTCTAATTTTATTTATTTATTTATTTATTTTCACCATATTAAGGGTGTTCTTCGACCTGAGAGCCACGTTCGCCGACAGTCGCGGCGAGTTTTTTTAAATATTACCTGAATACAGAGGATTTAATGACAATTATAATTCATTTAATATCATTCGTGATTGTAATCTAACGAAATGTTGCAATTCCCTGTAATTTGGTTGTCTTTGACTGGGATATTTTTTGGTGGCCAAGGCCACATCCACCAATGTCCCGACAGGTGACGGTTGTTTTCGTTATTTATTAAGTAAGATAGAGTCTGGTCGCAATAAATTAAATTACATCAGCGACACAACAAACATTAATTACTTTTTTTTATAATAGAGAGATAAATCTCTTTGTATGAAAACAAGATTTTTTGCTATTTCTTTATAATATTGAACATGAATAGCATTACCTTAAAATGTTTATTTAACCTTTTCCTGAGAACCTATCAAAAGTCACCTTTTTTAAGAATAAAACTATTTTCAAATTCTATGACTGACAGAAAAAAGAGCAGCCATGTGTCTCCCCTGAAATTTTAAACGCTTTAAATTTTTTCATTATTTCCCATGATTTAAAATAACATTAAGAGGGTAAAAGTGCTTTTTATTATTTTTAATAAGGCATCAGTTTAGCACATAGCATTCTTAAATACACATATTGTTTCTTTTACCCTTGATCTGGAGAAAAAAAAAATCTTGTCAATTTTCAAATCAAAACACGAAAATTTAAATTTAAAATTATTCTGAAAAATTCAAAAATTTATTTTTACACTTAAATGTTTAAATTTTCATCTAAGATTGAACTAGAGTTTTTATTTTTACTATAAATGAGTCACATCTTCAATAATTATTAGCGATTGCTCACTGATGACGGTGTTATAGAATTGTCGTGTCTCGAAGACAAACTTAAAACACACTTAGTGAGAGATGATTTGCATTTATAGAAAAATATAAAATCTATTCGATTAAATTATATTTTAGTGAGATTACTTTCAACTTTTATACGTTCTTGAATAAAAGTGTGTAATAGAAGACTGAAAAGTTATTTTTTACGTTAGAAAGTAAATACGTTTTAAAGTTAAGAATTTAATAGAAAGCGCTAATATTTTCTGATATGCAAATTTTTGCATTTCGCATTAAAGAAAAAACTGACAAAATTTGTGAAATCTGTGGATCTTCAGTCCCTCTCTTCTTTATCTGAAATCTACCTTGTGCATCGTGTTCTCAAAGCCTGGGACGCCCTGCGTATACTAACAATACATAAACATTTTCAATAACTTAAATTACAGATATGAAATTATAATAGATATTTAATTACATATGTTTTTATTATTAAGAGTATCATATCTATACTAATTTTATAAAGAAATAACATTTTTTTTGTTTGTTTGTTTGTAGTGGGGAATCTTTTGAACTACCAAACTGATGGTTGCAAATTGATGATGAAAATCCCTGCTCCAACATAGGCTATATTTTATGTCGGTACCACTACCACCAGTGGGGTGCAGAAGCGACAAACGTTCTAAAATTGCGATTTTTGTGACACTGAAGGAACTAGAAACTTGAAATAATTTGGCATGGTAGTTGCTTACAAGATATAAATGATCTCTAAGAACAAATTCTAAAAAAGCTCGAAATTGAAAGGGAGTAATGAAGGAAAAACGTTCTAAAACGTTCTAAATTCAATGCGTTCGTTCTTACGATTTCTATTAAATTAATAATTTGAAATTTGACATAGCTACTACTTTTAATACGCAATTGCACACACAACACTGGTTTTAAAAAATATCAAAATTTGAAAGGGTGTAGGAAAAAAAAAAACGTTCTAAATTATGGTTTTTGTGATTGTAAAATGAATAGTAATTTAAAATGTCGCATGGAAGTTACTTTTAAGGTAAAAATACTCCTAAAGAAAAGTTTCTAAACAAATTCGAAATTTAAAAGTTGAAATGAGGGAACGTTCTAAATTATGATTTCTATGGAATTGTTAAATATAGAAACTTGAAATTTGATATCACTGCTACTTTTAAGAGGCAAATGCACACCCAACACTGTTTTTTTTAATTGAAATTTAAAAGGATGTAGGAGTAAACCACATTCTAAATTACAAGTTTTGTAATACTTGAAATGACTAGAAACTTGAAATCTAGCATATGACTTTTCCATTTAAGATAAAAATGCTCTCTAAGAAGTGTTTTTAAAACAATTCGAAATTTCAAAGTGTGAAATGAGCGGAACAAGTTCTAAAATTTTTCTAAAGAATGATTTATTTCTATGGAATTGTTAAGGAGAGAGATTGGAAATTTGACATGGCTGCTACTTTTAAGATGCAAGTGCTCGCTTAAAACAGTTTCCTAAATATTCGAAATTCAAAAGGGTAAAGGAGCAAAAAAATATTCTAAAATTTCGGTCATGCAGTTGATATAGAAGTCTGTAATTTGCCATGGTGGTTGCTTTTAAGGTGTAAGTGCTCACTAAGAACTGTTTAAAATCCTCTCTCTAACAAACCCGTGTTAATACATGCACTAATCTCCAGGTTTAACTGCCATACAAGCATTTTTTTATCAATATTATTCTATATATATAATGTAGTTATAAAACATTAAGTGATGTTTGATACCCTCAATGTTTACATTCATATATATAATTACGTTTTTTATATAATTTTGGAATTTTCACCTTTTTTTAGTATATAAAGTAAAATACAGAGAAAACAACATTACTGCCCTTTTGCTGGACAATCAAAGGTTTAAAAACAAATCGAAATTTCACATAGTGAAAGTGCTAAAACCATTATAAATTAAGATTTCTATGAAATTGTTAAGTGTAGAAACAAATTTGACATGGCTGGTACTTTTAAGATGGAAATGCTGTCATACAACAGTTTTCTAAAACTTCAAAATTTAAAAGGGTGCAGGAGCAAAAAATGCTCTAAAATTGTGATTTATGTGATACAGTTGGCATAGAAGCCTGGAATTTGGCATAGGGGTTACATTTAAGTAAATACTCACTAAGAACTTATACTTAAAAATTCGAAATTTAAAAGGGTGAAATGAGCTAAAATGTTCTAAAAACTTTCTAAATTAAGATTTATTTGAAACTGTTAAGTCTGGAATATTGAAATTTTGCGTGGCTGTTACGCTAGAGATGTAAATGTTGGCTCAGAACACTTTCTAAAAATAAGAAAATAAAAAAAGTGCAGGAGCAGAAAACGTTCTAAAATTGCGATTTATGCGATGCAGTTGGTACAGAAGTTTTGAAATTGGCATGGTGATTACATTTAAAATGTGAATGGTCACTAAGAACGGTTTCTGAAAAATTCAAAATTTTAAGGATGAAATGAGCGGAAAACGTTCTAAATTACGATTTAGTTCAATTTATTCGTGTTAGAAACTTGAAATTTTGTATAGTGGTTACTTTTAAGATACAGATGAACAGTATAAACAATTGATTAAAAATTCAAAATTTACAGGAATTTATGAAATGAGCTGAAAACGTTCTTAATTGCTGTTTATTCAGAATTGTAAGAAATAGAAACTTAAAATTTGACATGTCAGTTATGTTTTAGCCGTAAATATTCTCAAAGAACTGTTTTTACGAAATTCAAAATTTAAAAGAGTGCACAAGCAAAATTCGTTCTAAAATTACGATTTTCGTGATGCTGCTGGGATAGAAACTTGAAATTTAGAATGAATGTTATTTTTAAGCTGTAAGTGCACACTAAAAATGAATTCTAAACAATTCGAAATTTAAAAGGATGAAATGAGTCGGAAGCATTCTAAAACACTTTTAAACAATGATTTATCTGAAACTAGCCGGTCTTCGGCCGTCTAGCCGGTCACTTCCGAGTAGGGCCCAGATACAAAGTACTACTTGGGCCCCACCCCTAGATAATCACGGGTAGGGCCCAGTATTATTCTGTCTGGGGGTTCATGAAAAAAAAAATATTTATGTCGAGAAGTCTTTATTTAAGTGATTTTTTATATTCTTATTAGTTATTTTCGTATACTTTTAACTTAAAGTATTGTAAAATGCACTTTCTAAGTCCCAAGCGAAGTCAGGGAGGTACACTGCACTATATATCTGGGGCCCCATTCGGAAGCGACCGGCTAGTAATACATAAAACTGCTGCTGAGATAGGACCAAAAGGTGAAATGACTTAACCTTTCGACCCCCTCTCCCCATTTAACCTCTTTAGAGGGTGAATTTCTAAAATCGCTGAAATACGTGTTTAACTATCTTCTAGTAGATTTGTTATCCTGAATTTCACGCTTTTAACTAAAACTGCTATTGAAGTATGGCGAAAAAGTCAAATGTCCTAAAATATTCGACCCCCCATTTTACCCCTTTAGAGGTTGAATTTCTGAAATCGCTTGAAATACATGTTTAACTATTCTTTAGTAGATGTATTATCCGAATTTAATGATACTACCTAAAATTGTTGCTGATAGGCGAAAAAACGAAATGACCTAAAATTTTCGACCCCCCTCATTTAAGGTGTGAATTTTTAAAATCTGTGAAATATATGTTTATCTATCTTCTATCCCTATCTTCTATCCTTCTTATCCTGAATTTCACTCTTTTAACCAGTGGCGCATCCAAGGGGGGAGGGGGTTTCCCCCCCCAGAGCTAAAAAAATTACTATAATTACCGCTTATATGAATCAAAATTCCGCCTTAGCGGAATCCGCCGCTTTGTTAAATCAAATTCTATCCAACAATGTGATTCAATTAAACTTCGAGAATTCTACTTAAATCTGTGAAAGCGCATATTTCATCCTTTTAAATTTTGAATTAAAAAAAAAATGTTCTAAGGAAGCATTTACTACATAAAAGTAATCATCATGCCAAATTCCAAGTTTCCACACCAATTGTATCACATAAATCACAATTTTAGAATGCTTCTTACTCTTGCATTCTTTTAAATTTCGAATTGAAAAAATAAATTCTGGGCGAGCATTTATGTTTCTTAAAAACCACCATATATAATTTCAAGAGTCTAGCCCTAAAATTTCTAAATATATTATGATTTAGAACATTTTTAGAACGTTTTTTGCTCATTTCACTTTTTAAAATTTTGAATTTTTTAAAAACCGTTTTGAACGAGTGTTTATATCTTAAAAGTAACCACTATGTCAAACACCAAGCATTTATACCAACTGTATCACACAAATCGCAATTTTAGATCTTTTTTGTTCTTGCAACCTTTTACATTTCTAAATTTCAGAAAACTGTTCCGGATGATCATTTATATTTCTAGAGTAACAGACGTGCCAAATTTCACATATCTAGCACAAACAATTCCTAATTAATTGTTTTTAGATCATTTTCAGACCGTTTCCGCCCATTTCATCCTTTTAAATTTAGAATTTCTTTAGAAATCGTTCTTAGAGAGCATTTACATCCCAAAAGTTACCACCATGCCAAATTCCAAGCTCCTATACCGACTGTATCGCAATTTTAGAACATGTTTTTGCTCCTGTTAACTGTACTGGGCTAGCATTTAAGTCTCTAAAGTAACAACTATGCCAAATTTCATGTTTCCAGCCTATGATATAGAATCATATATATTTTATGTTTTATTCTAAAATTTAATTTTTCTATCTTAAAGTTTCTCTATGCGAATTAATGTCTGCATTCAAAATCTTTTTATTCTTTAATATCGAAAGTAATCATTTCTTCCTAGCTAAAAATTTTACCAGATTTTTCATTGTAACAGTAAAAGTACGTTACTTCTCTGTGGTTTCAATTCGTTATTTTACATATGCTGTTTTGCCTTTCTTCGTATCTTGTGTTAAATGCAGGCGCCGTTTTCATAAATTGATTCCTGCATGAGATATGCAATATCAACATTTTGTGTTCGCTGCTAACACATGTCTGGCTTTCTCAAAAAAAAAAAAAAAAAAAAAAAAAAAAAACACGAGTGCCTGGTGAGAAAATGTAGTGTTTGGCATATTTTCATTTATGTGTTGGAGAAAATAAATCTGAAAAATTAGATCAGATCTTCTCTAACTGTTGAACAAGAAGGTCGATAATTTAGAGGCGTAAAGAGGACCACCCTCACCCTTTCCAGATGTGTCGATGTGTCCGGAAATAAAGAAAAGTTTTCACGTGATTATGCGTCTTTGATTGTACTGGTTTTTTGTTTGCTGTGGACTGTTTCCTATCAGGAAGGGAACCTAGGGTTATTTCGATGAACGTAAATGCCCCAAAAATTACGATCACTTTCATCTCCGATTTTGACAGCGAAATTCTCCATACAGCCCTAACTGCACAAATGAATGGTAATTTAGAACGTTTACTGCTCCTTTCCCCTTTTTAAATTTCGAACTTTTTAGAAACAATTTTTAGTGAGCATTTACATCTTTTTAAAGTAACCGCGAGATTAAATTTCAAATTGCTAGAATAAACAATATTGTAGAAACCGCAATTTTAGAATGTTTTTTGTTCTTACACCCCTTTGGAAATTGTTGTACCGAAAAAATTGTTTGGAAATTGTTGTACAAAATATAGTCAATGTTAGAGAGGATATGGTTACCAGAATTTTGACATATTAAGGTTCCATACTTAAAAAGTAAAAACTGAACTATTATAAGATCACTCATGTGTCTTATTTTTCTGGTGCTCAGCGGGGAGTTGAGGGTTATCGACGCAGAATCATCTAAGAATTGTTGGTAATAATTTTCAATGTGTCTGTAATTATCTGAGATATTAATTAAAAACTCATCTAGAAAACAACGGCATGGATCAAAACATTGTTGCTACTTTGTGACCTCCTGTTGAAGCGCGCTTAGCACAATGCTAAGATTAAACTTTGTATAATATCTTTTCTTTAGGTAAGACGAATCATAGTGAGAGTCAACATTTTTTATTTCCAACTGAATTCAATTATTGAAGGCAAACATTGAAAAATAATTCGTAGAATAATTCCAAGACATTAAGAGTCAGTAATTTTGAGACAACAATAGCTTATAATTCAATATGTAATTCATTTATAATGAAAAACTGTCACTTGAATTATCATGCTTGCATATGTTTCCATTTTTGAAAATGAATCGGAAAGTTTCGCGTTGTTCAGAATACTTTATTTTAATGCTTTAAAATTGTCTACTATTACGTCAAACAAGATTGACAAGTAACTTTTCGTGTGAAACTCAGCGACTGTACACTGTTAAAAATTTGCAACAAACTATCCAGTCATTTGACCGTTTTTCCAGAAAACGGGTACATAACCGTAATTTAACTCTATTCTGACCCTATTATTGCCCATTTTATTGTCAGAATAGAGTTAAATTACGGTTATTTAACCAATTTCTTTAAAAACGGTCAAATGACTGGACAGTTTGCTGCAAATTTTTAACAGTGTACTGTATATAAAATTATTTGCTATACTGTACTCTTCCATCTTAAAGTTTGCCCCTCATCATTTTTAAAAACTTTATAAATCTAATCTAGTTTTGTGTTATTTCATTGGTGCATTTTATAGTTTGTAACTGTAATGTTGTATAAATGAATCATAACCAACTTAATTGCGGTGAAAAGCATTATGATTTCATTCATTTAAAAACTGATTCCATTAACCAGTGATTCATATAACCAGCGAACACCTTTATCAGAAACTCAAAAACCCCCCTAGAACCAAATTCTGGCTGCGCCACTGCTTTTAACTAAAACTACTGATGAGATATGGTGAAAAGTTGAAATCATCGAAAATTATCGACCCCCCATTTAACCCCCTTAGTAGTTGTATTTCTAAAATCACCTAAAATACATGTTTAACTATTCTTTAGTAGATTTGTTATAACGAAATTCACGCTCCTACCTATAACTTCTATTGCGAAATTGCAAAATGGCATAAAACATTCGAACCACTATTTAACCCCCCTTAGTGGCCAAATTTCTAAAATCACTGAAATACTTTTAAAACTATTTTTTTAAGGAGATTTGTTATCCTGAATTTCAAGCTTTTTTCTAAAACTGCTGATAAAATGTGGTAATAAGGGGAAATCACCGAAATTTTTCAACCCTTCATTTAACCCCCTTTGTAATTGAATTTCTAAAATCGCCTTAAATGCATGTTTAACTATCCTTTAGTAGATTTGTTATCCCGAATTTCACGCTCCTAACTATAACTTCTATTGAGATAGGGCTAAATGGCGTAAAACATTCGACCCCCATTTAACTCTTCTTAGTGACTGAATTTCTAAAATCGCTGAAATACGTGTTTAACTATTTTTTTAGTAGATTTGTTATCCTGAGTTTCATGATTCTACCTATAATTTCTACTGAGATATGGAAAAATGACCTAAAATATTTAACCTCCTATTTAACCCACCTTAGTTGCTGAATATCTAAAATTGCTGAATATCTAAAATTGCTGAAATACATGTTTGTCTATATTTTTTGTAGATTTGTTATCCCGAATTCCGATCTACTAACTAAAAATGTTGCTGAGATATGGCGAACAGGCAAAATGATCCCCCATTTAACCCCCCTCCCTTTATGAATGAATTTCTAAAATCGCTGAAATATATGTTTAATTATTTTTTTTAGTAGATTTGTTATCCTGATTTTCTCGTTCCTATCTAAAACTGCTGCTGAGATATGGCGAAAACGTTAAATGACTGAAAACTTTCGACCACCCATTTAACCGCCTTAGTGGTTGAATTTCTAAAATCGCTTAAATATTTTTAATTATTTTGTGTTTAATTATTTTTTTAGATTTGTTATCTTGAATTTCACGTTCTTACCAAAAACTGCTGATGAAATATGGAGAAAATGTGAAATCACCGAAAATTTTTGAACCCCCATTTAACCCACTTTATGACTGAATTTCTAAATTCACTTGAAATACACTTTTAACTATTCTTTAGTAGAATTGTTATCCCGAATTTCATGCTCCTACTTAAAACTCCTGCTGAGATATGTCGAAAAGACGAAATTGTCTAAAACTTTCGACCCCCATTTCACCCTATTATGCTGTGAATTTTCAAAAATGCTTTCTTAGTACGCGGCTACATTGTGTAAATAACATGTCTTCCAAATTTCATTGTTCTAGGACAAACGTTTTGAGACTCGACGTTGATTAAGAGAAAATCAGGCTACTCCTTTATAAGTATACATAACATAAAATAAAATCAATTTTAAAGTTTTAGTTGTGTAATTTACCACTCGGAGTGCTATTAGCGTAAAAATAATATCATATATATATATTTTTTTATTAAAAGATAAATTTCGCCGTAGCAAAAACTTATTACGAAAATATATTTTAAAACATAAAAAATATAGACCAAAAGTACACGCCTACATTGTGTAAATAACATGTCTTCCAAATTTCATTGTTCTAGGACAAACGGTTGAGGCTCGACGTTGATTATGAGAAAATAAAGCTACTCCTTTATAAGTATAGATAACACAAACAAAATCAATTTTAAAGTTTTAGTTGTGTAATTTACCACCCGGAGTGCTATTAGCGTAAAAATAATATCATTTTTTTTTTTTTTTTTTTATTAAAAGATAAATTTCGCCGTAGCAAAAACTTATTACGAAAATATATTTTAAAACATAAAAAATATAGACACAAAAGAAAATTGTGTTAAATTTGTACAGCCTACTTTTAAATTACAGGGAAACACAGAAAAATCAATTTTACAATTTTTTAAGGGAAAAAAAGGGACAAATTTCCTCCAAGGGTGTAATATAAATGCATGTGTAAATTGTGTTGAATCAGTATTACATATTTTTATTTTGAATACGACCATAATACATTGAGAAAAACACTTTCGTTAGTTGATATATTTCCTGCTAGAAGCGTTATCGACGTAAAAAAAAAAAAAAAAAAAAAAAAAAAAAAAAAAAGAGTATAACTTATTTTTTCTAATTTCAACTTGGAGTATCAACTTGGAAATGCATCTGTATCGTTTTGCGTTGCCCTCAAAATGAACAATATATATTGCATCCGATATTTTCAATGGAGAACATGTCGCAGTAAGCATCGCATTTTTTTTGAGTGGCCATTCAAAATAATTATAAATGTCTTCATACACCATCTTAAAAAAAAAAAAAGAAACACCTTGAAGGTGACTATAACAACACACTAAAATTACAATACCATCGGAGTTCTCCAAACTCCGTGTTTCGTATATTTTATTTTCAGATATTCGTACCTTTAATGTGTTCCTGTAAAATAACTATAAATGCTCTATACACCCTTTAAAAATGGTATTTCTCTATTATCTCGTCAACCACTTTTCATAACAAAAATCTATAGCCAAACTGTAACGCCAAATAAACGGGAGAACGTTGCCATTGGAATATCAAAATAAATAAATAAATAAAATATAAGAATTTAAGGACACAATTGTTATTTTAATTAATGAAATAACTAATAAATCAGTAAAACATAATGAAAAATACATGTAAATGTCGAATTAAAAACCACTTGATGACATAACAAACACGTATAATGCTTGTGACATCAAGTAAATAGGACTGCATTTTTGGCGTTTAATCTTACAGTTTGGCGATAGTTTTTTATTATAAAAAGTGGCCGACGAGATAATAGAGAAGTACCAAAAAAATATATACATACTGTAGACTACAACTCCCCATACTACAACTCCCCACCCCCTCGTTTAACATATGTTCTTTTCAAATATTCGTATTCTTTTCTGCAGCACTATAAGATAAATATAAATGTTATACACAACCTTTTAAAATATAAAAATAAAATAAAACTGTAGTTGACTCTAAAAAAATATTAAAATTACATTACCGTCAGCGTCCTGCAATCCCCTCATTTAATATATATTCGTATTCTTTTGTGAGGCTCCGTAAAAAAAATATAAATGTTATACACACCCTCTTACGAAAAAAACAACAACATGCTGTATCTGACTGTAACAACATACTGTAATTGCATTACAGTTAGAGTTCTATAAATCTGGCATTTAACTTTTATTCGATAAATCAGTCGTTTAATCAGTCATTTCATAAAATAGTTTCAGAAATCTGTTTCATTGGAATTTTATATATATAAGGTAGATACATATTATATTGGAATATTAAAATATGTGTAATCACAAAAACAATTATGACGAATTCTGATGAGAATGAAAAACGCATTGTATAACTAATAAAGAAGTTTTTTCGACGTTCAAAAACTAATTTAGAAGAAAAATATATAATAAAATGTACAATAATATGCAGAATACTTAAACGGTAAGTATAAAAATCAGTTGTTCAATCTCAATAGAAATCCCTTAAAATTATATAAACAAAATAGAAAGAGTTTTACGAAAGTTACTATTGTCATTTTCTATCGAACGATTATATGATTAACACTGATAAGTTATGTCATTACTGGTAACTGTAACATTAGTTTGGCAAATATTCAGAGTTTAAACATATTTTTACGGAGTTTCTTTTGTGGTTCGCTAGCTAATTCTTATTTTATTCATAATGTCTTTCAATAAAAGTAGCCCCGAAAAAATATAGTTTAAAAAAATTCATAGTAATATCAGTGTTTGTAGATGATAGGGGTAATTTTCAACAAGTCCATAAGACTACCTCATTTCATAAACATACGTGTATTACATGTATTTGTTTTGTTTGTATTGCCCTGTACTGTTTATTTTTATAAAACCAGCATTTCACAGTACTACCTTTTAAGTGGGACACTTTGTATGCATATTATTTCTTATAAACGGTATAGAACATGAATATAGATCTTGTAACCTGTATGTGTTATTTTAGTGTGAACTTGTTTTCATCCGAAAAAGCCATGGTTACTGATTAAATACCATACTAATTCATTGCATGAATCATTGACTTTTGTTTCTTCTCAGGTTCTCATTGGAATTTGGAAGAGGAAAGATCGTATCCGACACCCGTAAGAGATTCTCCACTACTTCCACATCTGTTAGAATCTCTCTCTGCACAGAAGCACAGCCCAGATACATCTCATCAAATAAATGTGGAGTATGATTATATTGTTGGTAAGATCCTTAATATAGTCCTTTCATCAGGTATCCGCCATTAAACATGAACACAAAAGTAAAACTAGATGCTGCGACGTGCGTTATAACTTTTTTCATATATACATATATGTAATGATAAAAAAAATTCACCATTTTTCCTTAATTAATTTATTCCAAATTCTTACAATTCTAATTTTTTCCTCTCTTTTAAAATATCTCTTAAAACTAATTTATATTTTATTCCATAGCTTAATCAAAATATTTTTTAATTACCATTCTAAAAATCTTAATCTGTTTGAAGCTACACGTATTTGTAAAAACCTTCATTTATTTCTTCTTTTGAAACATTCAAATTTTATTTCTTTAGAACGTCTCTTAATATCATTTTTATTTTTATTAAAATTATCATTCGATATCCCATAATCCTTTCGGCTCCCGCGTCTTCCGCTTCACCTCAAAATTATGCCACTGACAGTATTAAGTTCCCTGGCTCTGCAAGCTTCTTATTGGCTCGTCCTTACCCTGCATTGCGAAAATATTCATTCGCCTTTTACCTTTAAAACGGGCTGCTCCTGCTTTGGAGAGCAGATTTTGTACGATTTTCTTACTATCAACTAGACCCAGTCACTAGGGGGTCAAAATGCGCATGTCATTGGTAGAGAATTCTTCAATAACATAGCTTTGTGCCGTCATCTAATGCATTAAATATCTTCGAGTTTTTGTTGAGATTTAGTGGAGTTATTAAATCAACGTTTAATTCTAATAAACAGTTGTCTCGTCAATGCTGTTGTTCTTGAGTGGGAGATTGCCTGGATTGATTTATTTTGCCTTTTCCCCGGTTACGTGCAACTGCTATGGAGTATAATTTGTCTTCCGTCATCATCTAGCATGGAACAGCTTCAATATTTGTGGTGGTGGAATAATATGGCTATGATCTGGTGTAAATTTATAGAGATCGTGGCTGGCCGGTCAACGGTTGCGGACTCTAGAATAATTCATCTCATATATACAGTTAGTTCCACAAGAGCATTCGGTCTCTTTCTTTGAAAAACAAAAATACACAAACCATTTAAAAATAAATTTGAATACAGTAGAAAATTCATTAAATCAAATGTTTTTACATAAAAAGATGTCCAGTCTCCTCTGTTCTCGAGTTTCGATTAGAAGCGTCGAGGCATACTTTTGACGATATTTTTAGCTAATTCCAAAGGAAGATACTTTCATATTTTTCGTCTACGGCAACCAATATGATTCACATTGTACACATTATTTTCTCTGAATTTCATATTCATGTTAGGACCACATGTTTTCGATTAAATTGTCGTTATGTGCTGGAAGTGTCAATTCTTCTTGGTGTGATCAATTCAGGACTGTACTGTTTAGATTCGTTGTCTTCTTGAATCACCTCAGTACAATTATCTGAGACAAACCATTTTGGGGGAAACTTCCGTAAATACTTTTGATATATTTTTTTGATTTTGTGAGCATTAAAGTGTTTTTAAACAATTTTAAACACCAAAACCCTTTACACAGAAATATTATTACTTCTTCTCTAAAAAAGACATGGACCTTTACAAGGTGTTTCACTGTACGATGAAGAATGTGATTGCTTTTAGTAGACCACGCATATTTTCACACATTTTCGGTGTCGTTATACGGTTTTACCCACTTCCTGGTTAACCTCTCTGACTTTTAAATGTAGCGGGCTCCAGCAGCATAAGACATGATTGGTTCTTTTGGATGTGTGCAAAGAAAAACTGCCGCAAAACGACTAGCATACGCATAACTCATTTTGAATATATTGCTTTAATTACATCGAAACAAGTTGAACTGAATGTATAACATCACATCATTCTTTCTGAATGTTTAAGGAATACGGGAAACCAAAACTGACATCTGTGGACCATCTATTATTGGAATTGTCAAGAGTACGCTCTTGTGAAACTGACTGAATTTTCTTGAAATATCGCGTAATTAAATTTTTCCCCAAAAACGCACTGTAAAATAAAGATATTATTTCAAAGAAAGTTATATGAGAACTGTAACAGAAAGTATCAACTTTCAAGGACTTTTTAAGCAGTTTCTTTGCGATTTTTCAAGCTTTCAACATATTATTGCATGATGTGTTGAATCAACAAATCAAGCAGTAATAAACTTTTTTTTTCAACAGTAATGTAAATTATACTTTTAGTATCATAAATTAATTTCAAAAACTAAGGGAACATTATAATAGTTTCCACAACTTGTGCATTTAAATTCCAAGCTTGGTGAAGGCATCATCTTTTTTGTGTTTCTAACTGTTTTTTTAATAAGGTCAAGGAAGTGTAATCCCTAAGAATTAAAAAATAAATCTACAGAAGTGGTTAAACTTATAATTTACCTCATAAATAAAATTTTTAAATAATTTTTCTCAAAACTATTATTTAAATATTATTTAACGGAGTATTTTGATTACATTACTAGCAAGCTTATTACTTTAGCGTTTTCGGACCAGGAATCCTAATCTTAAATAATTTTCTTTAAATCATACTTTCATAAAATTTGTAACTTAAAACACAACAAAAAGTACAATTTGTCAATTCTTTTCCGGAACAAAAAGTAAAGTGAAATATTTTCTCAATCGTCAGTAACTTCCAAATATTTGCACTTAAACAGACATATACAATAAGTGAGAATGAGGCTGGTGTAAAATCTCTAAACAATTTAAAAAAAAAAATTCTTTGTTTTCAATGCCGCCTTGAACACTGATCAATTAAAAAAAAACACTTCTGGTTTTTGTTTGCCGCTCCTGTAAAACTGTAAAACATAGTCCAAATCTTTAAGATAATATGATTTTCTGAAAATGATGTGCTTTGAAATAATAGGCATTCTGGGAAATATAATAATAATAAATCTATCGACTGCAAATATTCAGTGAAACTATACGAGACATGTTTTTTAAACGATAAACAATAATTAAACTTGTCTTGATAAGGTCTGTTTTTTCTTCTTTTTTTGAGAAACACAACTTCTAAACAAAATTTTTTAACCTTTTTTTTTTTCCCCAAAATTTCAAATTCAGTTTAAATAATTAATAATAATAATAATAATAATGTATTTTTGGGGAAAATGAATAGTTCACCCAATTTCTACATTCAATTTAAAATTTTCCATCAGTAAGAAAGAAGACCAGGAGTTATTTTCTTCAGCTGAACATTCTGATAAACAGATCAATTAAAATTGTATGCAATTTGTTGTTTAAAATTTGTCTAATCTAATAATCTTTACGTTTGAAAATATTTTTTTCAATTTCTTTTCAAAAATATCAGAAATACCAATCTTAGTTTAACGGGCATAAACTTCCGTCTCACTTGAATATTAAAAGACAGTGCTTCAAATTTATATTAATGTCTTGTTATAGGTTACCTTTTTCATGTAGTTTTATATATACATAATCCCTAACTTTGAAAATAAATAACTCAGAAACGGTGATAGATAGAAGCATGAAACCAGTTGTATGTTTATTAAATAAATTATAAAAATCTGATACAGAAACATAAAATTTTAAGTTAAAAACTGCACCGATAGATGAAGATGCAAGCAACATTACGGATTCCTATAAAGATAGCTCAGTCACCAAGAACGACAGACGTCAAAGATTTCGCCATCGAAACGTGATTGTTATTAGTATAAAGTGAAAGGAATTCCGAAAGTGACACAGAATAACATTGTTTGCCGCAACAATCCTTTAACACTCGACGAGCTTGAGGAGGCTATTTGTCAAGCTTGTGTGATATAATACATTTCCGGTTACATAATACAGAGAGTCAATGACAATTTCCTTCTTCGTTTGCGACATGTGTGGTGTGTGAAAGGTACATATTTTGAATCGATTTTAATGTGATACAGCCTAATTTTGGTTATGCCACTTGCAGCGCCATTTGTCGGCGCAATTTGTTTTTAAAGTTTGAGGTTTCTGTATCAGATTTTTATTAGTTTTTTAATAAAGATACAACTGGTTTCATGCTTCTATCATCTTCGTTTCCGAGTTATTTATTTTCAAAGTTAGGTGTCCTTCGTGAAACACCCTGTACCTTGTTGTCAGATACTTTTTAAAAGTTGTTGTTTATCCTTTTGTAATGGGAATCCATGGCCTGATTATCCACTAACACCAGTGGATCCACGTATGGATCTATGTCCATTCATTATTCTATCGTTGCTGCTAAAAACAGTATAGCAGGAATATATGTTTTTGTATAACTGGTATTATGAGAAATGGTAGAAAGTGTTTAATTTTCCCTCCGCAGCAGAGATGGCGCCAACATACAGATGAGAATGCACTTTTCTCGTTGTTCTCAAATAACACGTTTTTCTGTCGTTGTTCTATGTATAGACTTAGATATTGATATATATATATATATATACGAATTTAAATGTCGATACCTATACATATTATTATTAATATGAATAAAAGAATCTCATTTTTCTGAAAACTACTACTTGATATTTTAAATCTAAATGCCCGAAAAACTGGTTTTACATGTAATCTTCATATACATGTGCTGGTATGGAAAGGGTTAAGATAAGAGTATGGTTGCATATTTTACAGTGCAACTCTTTTATTGTAGCATTTATTAGTAAATTTGTTATTGAAAACAGTCTATTAGATTATATTTGTTATTTCTTGTCTATCTTTAAAGTTGGGGCTGGTGCAGCAGGTTCTGTGGTAGCTGCTCGCTTGTCAGAAGTACCATGCGTCAGTGTTTTACTATTGGAAGCGGGCCCACCTCCACCAAAACTGACTGACATAGTTGCTTTTGCCGGCAGTTTTGTGGCGACGGATATAGACTGGAAGTGCGAATCTACCCCACAAAGGCACACGGGAAGGGGCTTAATTAACAGAGTGAGTAACTAAAAGTAATACTTTAATAAATATAATTAAAATGCTGATGTCCCAGATATCGATTTCTGTATGGAAGAGCCGGGTATTTGCCCAAACCTCTCAAATTTAGTAGCAATTTATTTTGTTAGTCATATTATCATACATTTTATAATGTATAAAAATAATAAAACAAAAATCATTTAAAAAGACATTTTTCTAATATGTCCCTCCTTAAATATCAAAAATTCTATTTCTAGAAATCACAAGGGTGCTACTTTTTGCTCCGACATAGAAACTTTAATATTTCCTTCTAACTGGATAACATACTTTTAATAATAAAGAGTCATTATCTATCTATCGCCGAATAAAAATCGGAAATAAAATTCTGCTGATGAAATATATGATTTTCTCAACAAGATATTGCGAAATATAAAATAATTACTCTAAATTTTACAATATATTCGCATGGATTATTGCTGAAATCTCTGTGATAGGTGTCTACCCTTTTTCGTAGCTCCAAGTTCTTAAAAATAGTAATATTTTCACATTTAATTATGTCGCTTTCATTATTTTTGTTCTAACCCGTCAGCACACGCGCCCCTTTCCATTACTTTACTACACGCGCGGGATAAATTTTACCCCAATGGGTTTTCTTGTGTCAATTCCCCCCTGGTTTGATTATAAACAAAATTTTTTATTATGAAATAAACTGTAAATCAATAAAAAACATAATTTAACTTTAAATATATATATATATATATATATATATATATATATATATATATATATATATATATATATATATATATATATATCACTAAGATTTTTTTCTGCATATCATTACATACAAAGCTTCCAAATTCAGTCATGAAAATATAAAAAAATATATAAAACTGATATATAGAAACTGTATGTGCAAGAGTTGTTAACATTCACTGCAAAACATTTTCGTAAAATTTCAGTAGATGTACCGTAAAATAACGGTACTTTTACCGTTTTAACTCTTTCGTAATATGAGTAACGTACTTCTAAGATATATTACGCGTAAAAAAACCGTATATGTGCCATTTTGATTATAATCGCTATTTATACCGTAAAATAATTATTTTTCAGTAAGGAAAAAAGATGGTAGCCCCGCCTCGGTGTACGGCAACCCCTAAAGTGATGCTCTTGCTTTTGTTAGGTAATGTGTGCATGCCTGAAGAGAGGGGGGGAGTGCAGCCGGTACATATACTTTAAATATTTTACGGTACATATACCGTTTAAATTACGGTATATATGCTGGTCACAAAGTTGCCAGCATGTGTACCGTACTATTTGACCAAAATTTTTTACAGTGTTTAAAAGAACAATTATATTATTATTTGCTTTGCATAAACATTTGCATTAACATTTTCCTATCATTATGAATTACGTTATAACACGCGTGGCGTAAATTTCCTCCCACGTGACATTTTTATAACAAAATAATGGAAAGTTCACAACCGGAGGTAAATTCTTTTTGGCCACATCTTGATATCTTTCAGCTTCAAAGGTATTATAAAGCTCAGAATGATCACGAACGATTTTCGCACATTTTTAAGTAATAGTTGTGAGCTGGGGTAGATTTTATCCCAGCGCGTGTACTGACGGGTTAATTTAATTAAACAAATATATATATATTTTTTTTTGTTAAGTCTTTGATCATTGCCAGCAAAATAAAAAACGAACACTGCGTTGAAAAGGAAACACTTACCTCCTGTGGTATAACAACAACTTATTACTCTTGAAGCACTATTTTTTCAAATAGTTAAGGAATGCATTTCTTTATAATTGTCTAAATCTAGTCCAAATACGCAATTTCTGTATAGGTGTGAAAATTTGTGGGGGTGGCATATCTAGAGATTGTTCAAGCGTATGGTATTACAAACTTGGAATTTTCCCGTAATTATGGGTTTATATCTATGTTGACAAAGAACAAATCCATAGTCCATATACAATTAACAATTAGAGACTTTCTTTTTATAAAGATATAAGTCAGATATATGGATACATTCATGCAGCATTATTTTTTCATCTAACAAAACGAATAATTAGAATAATCATTTCAATATAACAAACCTTTCCAGCTTTTTTATCAATAATTATTTAAATTTACTTATGTGTTAGAAAAAAATGAGTACGTTTAAGTCATTCAAAAGGAGTAACAAATTTCCATTTTTTGCCTAAAATTAGCGATTATTTCAACATCCATTGCTGAAGTATTGGAAATACTATGGCTGAACATAGACGATCATTGCAATTGACATTTACTGCATTAAAAAATGCTTGGTTTTTAGGTGCGTTTGTAATTATATAAATATGTAGCACCTATATTAGTCGTCTGATCCGCCCATCTGTCCTCATATAAAAGCGCAAAAACTACCCAACTGAATGGTTTGAAATTTAATATCTATAATCGTTGCATAATTCTCTCGAGTCCTTTCAAATTTTATGAAAATCGAATCAAAATTTTAAAATATATTAAAAAAAAGGTTGTCTTCATTCTATTAAATCCTATCATACATAAATTAATTAAATGATATCCCATGATAGGTAATGATTCTAGGTTGCCGTGATCATTACGTCATATTTAAGATAGAGTCATATCTTTCTGTATTATTGAATTTAAAAACCGAATTTGTATACTAAAATTGTTTAATTATAGCAATCATATAATCTATCGACAGTTTTTTGGGTAGATGTTTCCAGATAAATAGATATAAAATGGAAAAAAAAGGTCTAAATATGGAGTTCAATTTTTTAAAATTTTAAAGCTAGACTTAAGTTTCCCATTGGAATTTTCAGTAAATATCAACAACAGATACTGCCAACTTAAAATGTACTTATTTTATTACGGAAATTAATCATGTCATAATAATAGTCGATATATTTCATTTCACTGAAATAATTACGATGATATATATATATATATATACATATATATATATATATTGCATTGCTTTGTATTGGATATGTTCGCATAGTATAAATTTTATGTAATAGAATTGTAATTAATTGCTTGTAAAAGTGTATTGAAACTTCATTTCATAAAATAAACTTAATATCTATAATATGAAAATATGCACATAAAATACATTTTGTATTCATGCATTTTTGCACAAGAGTGCAACAGCTATTGCATCAAAGATATGAATATTTATAAAACAAGATATAGTGCGAACGCACCTCATTTGTCACATCTAACAAAACGAATAATTAGAATAATCATTCCAATATAACAAACCTTTCCAGCTTTATAATCAATAATTATTGAAATTTACTTATGTGTTAGAAACTTATGTGTTACTTATGCGCTCATTGATTTCATCCTCACATCAGAGAGACACGAGCACAGGAGACACAATCATTTTAGCGCTATCTATCGGTAATTAAATTAAAGAAACCTTCCCTTGAGCAGTATTTTAGGTGCATAAAAAAAAAGCAAAATAAGTTTAAAGTTTTATTCAATGTAACTTAAATGAAAATTATTTTTTTTTTAATTTTAATAAAATTTAATTTAGAACTTAGAAACAAGAAGAACTTTTAAAGAAACAAGAGAAAACAACCGTATATTTGTCGCACGAGTCGCAGAAATATCTCTTGTAATGTTTGGTAAGTGCCTTACCAAACTACTGGTACGCGCCTTACTGACTAAAGAACTCATTTCATCCCACAGAATAAATCATAGTTGCCCAGTTTTAATTTTTATCGAACCAGAAATAAAATAAAATATAGTTTAATGATAATATCATATTTTGATATATATACAAAATTTTTATATAAATTGTCTGCTACTTGGATATTTTTAATTTTCATGCAGAGAAAAGTAAGACAGACGAATGCATACGTTTAAAGCATTTAAGTGGTTGGAAAGCATTAAATATAGGTTAAATATTTCGGCTATCACCAACAGAGGAAGAGGCGGTCGCCAGGAAATTTATCTTTATATACCGGGTGAACCAACTTAAAAAATTCATAAAACTTTAAAAATTCATAACAAAGGATGGAATTATGATAAAGAAGTGCGGGTTGCAAGGAATGGCTCACAGGGTAGTCGGATTTTGTTTAGCAGCAAAAATTAATTTAGTCAAAAAAGTCATGGCACTAACATGCGAGAGATTCATCAGAATTATGCAAATTAATCCTGCAATGAAAGACCGGGACACACAAGGACTTTTCATTCGCTTCCAGTATGTTATCATTACCCGATCGAGCGTTGTTGGTGAAATTGTTCTATTTGAACGGAGAGTTTCTGCAATTCATTCCGGCATATTGCATTCAGCTTTAACGGGCGTTGTGAGTCGCCTTAGCTGTGTCGTACAATGTTCTGTTGGTCATGTTGAACAATTGTTATTTTAAGAATAAATGGATGGAAACTGTTGTTCTGTTCATTGTGTTTCGGGTCGTCAGCGCCTTCTAACAGTGACATTTTTAACTAAAAATTGTTTTGCTGCTAAAAAAAAAATCCGACTACCTTGTGATCCCTTTCTTGTAAACTGCACTTCTTTATCATATTTTCCTCATTTTTTATGAATTTGTAAAATTTTAAAGAGCTTTTGGTTCACCCAGTATATCTATCTAATATAATATAACAAACGTTTAATGATAGTATCTTAAAACGTACATATTTGCAAAGATTTACATATGACGGCATCATTTTTACAGCTTTGTCTTTATGAAAACATTCTCACTCCCCTCATATAGGACAGCCAAAATTAGTTTTTTGGCGCAATTTATAATTTTTCACTGTAATTACTATTTTACGTTGAAACAATTGGGTGTTGCTATTTAAACTTTTTGGAATTTTGTAACTCTAACCTTATCTATGAGACATCGATTCATTATAAATCATAAATCTTTAAAGAAAGAACACATCAACTTACCATGTATGTGCGATGGATATAAAATAAATTTATAACCAAAATATTATTTCTGAATACTTTTCAAATTGGAAAAAAAAGTTCAGGTATAATATTCTTTTATTTTCATTTCTTTCAATTTTAAATGAAGTAATCCTTGATGAGTTTTGCTCTGTTTAAGAAATCAGTTGGAATTGAGAGGATTCGTTTTGCAAATTTTGAATTTGTGCACGATCGTAACTCCTTTTACAGAAGATGATTAAAAGTTTGAATTAGTTTCTTTATTTTGTGAATTTGACCAACACTGATTTTTATGTACATCAAAAGAGAAGTTAAATGAACTCCATGCATGTGATCCAATAGGTTGATTGATGTCAGGAAATAAAAAATTGCCTTTTATGAAAAAAAATCTATTGAAATATGAATTGTGTGCATTTAACAGTAAGAATTAATTGTCTTTAAATTCTTATTTTTACCAATTTTAACATTTTATCATAATTAGAAATTTCGAAATTTGTATTTTGTAATTCATTCTGAACTGTTTATACATTTTGAATTACAAAGTAACTTTATTTGGACCACCCTTTATTTTGTAGATTATTGTTAACACTTTGTCTAATGTCAATTACACAGTAAAATTTTGGGCAAACCAATATTTTCTTACTGACTCTAATCTTTTTATCCACACTATATTCTAGAAAATTCCATTACCTAGTGCTAAATGTCTTGGAGGGTCAACTAGTCACAATTATGCCATCCATGTTCGCGGTAACAAGAAGGATTACGATGACTGGGCGCAGATGGGTGCCGAAGGATGGAGTTACGAGGATGTCCTTCCTTATTTTAAAAAGTTAGAAGATAACAAAGATTACAGAGACGGTGAGCTTAGTCGTTTAACAGTTTCATTTTTTTGCCATTTCGTGACCAAAAATAAACACTTTTCCTTAAACAAATTTATATTTAAACTGGTAACACTATCAATTCAAATAAGCATTCAATAATGCTACAACTATTAAATGTATCTATATATGGTAATGTTTATTTTCAAAGAAAAATTGCATTTTTAACTAGCTAACTAAGAAAAAATATCACTACACTGTGACAGGTGCAGTACTTTCACCTTCATGGCGTTCACTAGACCAGAATAGGGCTGATTCTTACCTATTGTCGAACTACCATGTAAACGTTGTAGGCAGAAATTCACCTTGCATTGATTAATTATCACAACCTGTTTCATTGGTTGACTGCGTGCACTTTGAAATGATTGAAAATAGTATGTATGTTTAAAAATATTTACATTTAGTAACTTTTTAAAAATGAGATTGTGTGTTAAAGTTTCCACATAACGATAGGTATTAAAATATATAATTTCGTTTCACATCCACTTTCTAGTATCATATTACTATAATCCAATATCAGAACATTGCAAAATTAAAACATTAAAATATACGGGGAAATCGGTGGATTGGTGGATAAAAATAAGCTATATCCGAGTGACTTTTGGACAACTCAGGGATATCCTCATTCCAAGGGTCCGAGCGGTGTACTTGCGATGCTCTTCCATGATTACCCTGAGTGTAATATTCGAAATAAAGCGCTGAAAGTTATGAGAGAAATATATCAAATGTTGCACACATGTTCTTGGTACTCGTCAATTGGTGTTTCATTTTATGATAAAGGATAAAGCGGCAACTTTAACCGCTTCCTTTACCAATTTTTTTTTCAAAAGAATTGCAAAAAATCATAATATTTGTTATTCCCTTATTAAATATAAGGAACTGAATCAAAACCTAATATACAGGTTTTAAGTAGAATTTTTATTTTGTTGCAATTGTGAATGCCGTTAGTTTTATCACCAGTTTGCTATCCCTAGTTATCTCGGACAAATGAAAAAGTTAAATATTAGTCTTTGTATGGTATTTTTTGAAACAATGGTCAATACAAAGTGGTACGAATATTTGATAAACTGGTATCTGGTCTCGCTTCTTACTGGTTTACCTCTGGAATTTCTTTTACAGGAGCATATAGCATACTGTCTCATTAGATTTGATTTTTTCTTAGTAGCAGGAATAACATCTGGAAAATGCCTTGATGTTAGCCTGAGTAGTGAAAGACAAAAGCTGGATATTCTTCATGTGGCAGAAAACACGCAATGAGTTTCGGAAATTAGTTATTCAATATGTGCCATTTGAAATATTTAGGTGATCGTGAACCATCTGAATTACAGTACAAAATGTAAGAATTATACAAAGGCAAATCCAATAAATGAAAGAAAATCTTCTTATAATATTTTTCCTCTTTTCCTTGGTATAGAATAAGCAGCTAAATGATGGTCGACTTTATCTACACCACTCATTTTGTCATTGTAGTCAATTACACATTTAGGCCGGGACATTGTCTTTCCTCGTTCTCACATCCTGCATTTTAACTGTATGTATTGTGGAAATTATACTAACATCCTTATTATCTTCCATTTCATTACAGTTACTTTCTCTCTCTGATACCCAATAATTTCCCTTTTTTTAATTTCTTTGTTTTTAGATCTTGAGGTAAATGATTTTTATTCAATCGAAGAGTTCTATACACCATTAGCTATTTATTTTTATTAACGTATCAGTCAAATCTGGATAGTTGTAAAAATTGTCCATTGTAAGACAGTATATCCTTTGTGCAGAAGTGATTTTGTAAGAGTCATGACAACTCGGGCTAACATAAGAAGATCATGGAATGAATTATCAAAATTAGTGCCCTTTCCGCTGTATATTATGACACTCCAGATGTACCACCACTCTCTGATTCAAAGAGCAGAAAATCTTTATTCCAAATCGCGCTAGATTCAATGGAAGGAATTGCACCCATCCAAGTCTTCCTTTATAAAAAAAAGTAAACTTTCGTCTATTGCAGCGCTACCCAACCTTTTTTCTTTCACGTACCACTTGCTTAGGCTATTCAGTTTGGAGCAACCCCATTTATCATAACCACCCACCCACCCCTCACCTACTTCACATATTATTAAAATCTGCATCTACCATGGATGCGAAATCTATATTTCAAAAATTATTCATTATTATATTTTCTATTCATTAAGGGAGCACTAGTGTTTTCAGCATTATTTAAAGTATTATAAAGAATTGTTATTCAGTATTTATTAGTTATGAGAACATGCCTATTGACAGCTGCAGTCATATTCTCTCGCAATTCTAAATAATCAAATTGTTTCGAAGAACTTCAAGTTCCCGAATCGTTAGGTTGAATTTCAATCGCAGTTGCAATACTCTTAAGAGTTCCAGATTTCAACTAGTTATCCATTTTAAATGTAAACCAAATCATTCAAGTATTAAGGAAACACTTCAAATTAAATACTCATTAAAAGTATGGAAGCTTTCCAATTAGTAAACGTTAGGGATATAACTCCGCCTATTCAAAAATGAAAATAAGGGCGTGCTTTTCAACACGTTTTAAAAGAAAACATTAAAACCAGAATCTCTGGCGTAATTTAGGCGTTTTGTAATTATTATTAGAAACGGGAATAAAATTTGCGTTGTAAAAGAACATTGCAAAATGATCATTGGCAGTTTTAGCAAAGATTGGGAAAATATATAAGTATACTCATGCAATATGATCAGCAGCGGGCAGCGCTAGTGACATAGAATTATCAATGGACTATTAAGTATAGTGGTAAACACAGAACGTGTAACATATTGGAGTAACACATGAGACTATCTTTGTAATCCAAAATTATCTACTTTCTTTATGTGTTTTCAGTTAAATCAATTTTTGTGATTTCCGCCATTACCGATGTGATTTTCACGCAGCAGGCGCGCCACGTACCGCTAGGTATACGCGCACCCAAGGTTGGAAACCGCTGGTCTATTGTTATATCTGTTTCAAGTACCATCTAACTCTGAAAAAATTCAAGTAAATGTTACAGAATTGGCTATTTCTTACATAGTATTGGACATAGCTGTGTACTTGCATCACATGCGTCATTGTTGTTGAAGTGCAAATTTTATTTTATCTGGCAAAATCATCTGTATGAGAATTTATTTTGCAAAAATTGGCGTATTCAACAACTGATTTTTACTCCAACAATTTTTCAGATCCGATTTCTTCATTACACCTTGGAGATTAGTTATTCCCCAATAAAATTTTGTTACATTTTGAGAAGTAGAACACCATGTTTTTGAATGCTAGCTACGAGCACGCTCTGCCACATATCGATTAGTTTCGGTTGTAATATCATCAATCAATTTATTGTCAAAACATTTATAGAAAAACTCCAAAACATTACTGATATTGTCAATTTTGAAATCCGTATCTGGTTTTGCAGTAAATGTAAAATGAGCAGGTGCAGGTGGCAACTTCGTATTTTTTTTTAATTTCACATCCTTGACGAGCTGTCATCAAATCGTTCAAATCGAATTTTGTCTTCCATAAGGTTACTTACAGAAGAATCCCTCCCACTACATTCAAATTCAATATTTTCATAATGATTATCTGAAAAATCCTTTGCATCGCTGTCGTACGCAGTCGCAATTTTTTACTAATTTTCAACCTAACTATCCTTACTTATCCAAAGCTCTTCAACAAACTTCTCAAACTGCCAATCAAAATATTTTCTTCCTTTTTAAGTTTCAGGCCGAGTAAAAACATGATAAAACAAATCGTACTGACAAATTATGTTATTCCCGAGTTTTCTTGGGATAATAATTAATTGCAATATAGACGAACCCGAGATAACTCGAGATAATCATGGAAGCAGTTAAATTTATTGCTTGAATAAAAATGTTACCGTTGCTGGCGCACAGATAAGTCAGCAATCAATGTAATTTATATCACTTTATTATACAGCTCTGTCTTTAAAATATTATGACTGTAGACTATTTTCAGTCCCAGTAGGGGTAATTTTGTTTGTTCACTCAAGGGATTTTAAAAGCCACTTACTGAAAAAGGTAGGCATAAACAAATGATCACTATTAAGGTCATGTCCCATACATTTGACTTTTATCAAACATTACTTCTGAACCTTGTACATGATTAATAAGCACATAATTGTATCTAGTTATGTATATACCTAAATTCAGTAAAAAAATGTATGACATGCATAAGTGAATCCACAGTTTTAAAATTGTTCTTCATGTCTTCTTCTTGTAGACTACCATGGCGTTGGAGGCCCTATTACTGTCGAAAGACCAAGATATTATTCTGTTGTAAAACAACCACTATTCGAAGCTATCAAAGCAATGGGTTATCAAATAATAGATCCTAACTCTGGATGGCAAACAGGTAAGCGTATTTTGATTTTTTCCTAGTCTGTAAAATAACAATTTAATGTTTAAATACAATATATAGTTCCCGAATCTTAGCAACTTTTTGAGACAGGTTACCAAGCCCCTATAAAGAGCCTTTCATAGGGTCAGTTAAATTGATTTTGTACAAAACAGACACAGCCAACTGTTCGGATAGAATCGGTTTGTGTTGATTCTATTTTTTTTTCATTACGTATCTGGTACGAATAGGAATGAATTTAAATGTCTCGGGTTGGCGTCGGGTTTTAGATGGACGACACATTTTTTTAAAATTCGGGTGGACTTTAAAAGAATTTTTTTGTTCAGGTCAAGTAGATCCCGACCCGTGCAGGACTCTGCGCACATATAATATTGCATACAATACTCATGAAAAATTAAGAGCGAATATACCATATAGAACATTTAAAAGTTTAAACATGTGTCCAATAAACCGAGATGTTACTAGCTCAAAATTAGGTATATCAATTAGAAAACGGAAATTTGATTAGAATTTTGAGCATCTGGCACAACAATATATTAAATTGTACCACAAAGCCCTCAACGCACAAACTTTGCAGCCTGAAAATGTTATAACATGGTGTAAAAAGGAGGTTACAAATTATAAAAATATATATTATTTCGAAATTAGCAATTAAATTTTCAGCAAGAAGGAAACTGCGCATAAATTTAAAAACACTGATAAAGGATATGAATTAATTTTCACTTTGCTAAACAACGCATAACCAACAGAGTGAAAAATGTGTCCAGTTGTTTTGCGTTGTTTAGCAAAGTGAAAATTAATTCACATTCTTTGTCAGTGTTATTAAATTTACGCTCAGTTTCAGTCCTGCTGAAAATTTAATTGCTAATTTAGATATTAACCTACAATGGGAATTTATACGTTTCATTTACACCACTGGCTTGTGTGATCATGTATGACATTTCATCTTGCGCTGCGAAGTTGCAGCCTTGCCAACGTATAATTGAAGAATGAAGGCTAAGAGCTGTCTGTTTCTATATCACACATTTTTTGGGAACTAACAATGTTTCCCAAAGGATATTTTTAAGTAAATGTGTCTATTTTATAAGCATGACAAAAGATAGGTCATGCAAATTGTAGTAGGTAGAGTTAAATGTACTGGAAATGCTTATAATTTACATAGCAGTTACGTTTCCCAGGTAATAGAAAAAAACGAGATTGTACAGTTGTCCGTTGTACAGTCGGGCCAGCACAAAATGCACCCTATATAACCGAGGTCGACATAAATATACTTATACTAAATAAAGTAAAAGTAAAGTAAATTTGGAAGTATACATAAATACAGAATGATTTATATTAATCTAAAATTAAGGGGCTATATCATAATGCACAAGGGGGTCGCTTAACAAAAGAAAATATTAATTTACTATTACAAATTTAGGAGGAAAGAATATTTCAAGAAAATCATTCAGACAACCCCTCACACCCACATACTCACAAGCACAACATAGTGTGTCCCATCAAGTCCGCATGAACTCTAATACAAGAATCATCACTCGGAAGTGATGAAAATGGTATAAAAACTATACATCTTCGAACATTAGTTTTTTATAAAATATACGAAATATTTTCACGCGGCATACATTTTAATCTCCTGATAATATAGAAACCACGCAAGTTATTTGGCTTGGTACCTAATTGTGCTATTTTTTATTTCAGTATTTTATAATATAATTTTGTCATCATATTAAAGATTTTTATAAAGAAAATGGTTTTTGTTGAAAAAAAAATTAAATGAACAGAAGATAATTTTTAAACCACACTTCTTCTAAAATTTTGAAAATTTTGAAACATTCCTTTTTTGCATACTTTTTAAAGAGCGTATTCTATAACTGTAAGAACAAGATACAAAAATATTAATAATTAATTTAACAAAAAATGTCATGTTATATGTAAAATTACAGTAATAATGTCTATTTTTTAACATTAAAATAATATATTTATATTCCTAAAAATTTTATCCTTAATTCTATTTAAACTCTTCTAACAGTCGTCCATAAATATTAACGTACACAAATTGACAAAGTATATGTAGAATTTTAAGCATTCTGATTATACTAATATATTGTAAATTCAAAAACGGAGAAAAATAAGTTTAAAGATAACAATGCTGACCCATTTAAAGGGAAATGGATGCAGTAAAAAGCTTTTACAACATTTTTTCAATTAACGATACTTTAGGGAGATTTACGAGAATATACCACGGATATCTAAATTATTTTTAAGCAAGAAGAAGGGAATTTGTTATTTCTGTCAATTTTCGTGGAATGTAAGACACCGTATCCTTTTAAAGAGCAGATATTTTTCTAACTTCTTTCATATTTGGATAATATTATTTCTGAACTGATGCAGTGATTTAATTAAGCGATTTAAAGAGAAGAGTTATAGTTTCATGCATCTCTTGAAACATCTTGGTACAAGATGTTTCAAGATGTTTAGAAGTCAAAACATTAGAAAAGTGTGCTTTGTACACCTGTATTTAAGGGGATATTATCACATTTCCAAGGACATTATCATGTTAGTTACTCCCTAACACGTATAAAGTGTACTGTTTTTCTATTCTATTATACTTCGTTTTCAGGTTTTTATGATTTGCAAGCAAATATGAGGAATGGTCAGAGGTGCAGCACAGCAAAGGCATATTTAGTTCCAATAGAAAATAGAACCAATTTAGATATTTTGTCCAACGCTTTTGTGAGGAAGGTAAGTTCAGATTATATATTTAAATAAAAAGGAAAACTGCCCAGTTAAACAGAGGGCATTGAGCTCACAGGCTATTCGTACTAATTGTATATTAAACTCTTATTTCAAAGAATTTGAAATATGCCCCTCGAAAAATAAAGAAATCAACAGTATATTAAGGGGGGAGGGGTCATCCCACCGTTACCCCCCTCATAGTTAAATAATAAACCCCTTAAACTAATCAGGGAAGTCTCTAATTACAATGAATATATATACAAAATTTGACGAAAATCGGGTAATTCTGCATGAAAAACCCATTTATCTAAATTAAGGGGGGATTAGCCCCCCTTTTCCCCTTTATACTTAACCAATGAACCCCCAAAACTATTCAGAGAAGCGCATTATCACAATGAAACTATATACAAAATTTGAAGAAAGTCGGATAATTCTGCATGAAATACTCATTTATCTAAATTAGGGGGAGGGTTACCCCCCCCCCTTTACCCCTTTATACTTAACCAATGAACCCCCAAAACTATTGACAGAAGCGCATTATCAAAATGAACCTATATACAAAATTTGAAGAAAATCGGATAATTCTGCATGAAAAACCCATTTATCTAAATTAAGGGGGGATTATCCCCCCTTTCCCCCTTTATACTTAACCAATGAACCCCCAAAACTATTCAGAGAAGCGCATCATCACAATGAACCTATATACGAAATTTGAAGAAAATCGGATAATTCTGCATGAAAAACTCATTTATCTAAATTAGGGGGAGGGTTAACCCCCCCCCCTTTACCCCTTTATACTTAACCAATGAACCCCCAAAACTATTGACAGAAGCGCATTATCAAAATTAACCTATATACAAAATTGGAAGAAAATGGGATAATTCTGCATGAAAAACCCATTTATATAAATTATGGGGTGTTAGCCCCCCGTTTCCCCCCTTTATGCTTAACCAATGAACCTCCAAAACTAATCAGGGAAGCGCCTTATCACAAGGAACGTATAAACAAAATTTAATGTAAAACGGTTAGTTCTATCAAGAGTTATCGTGTTACGTACATACAGAACCGGCGGGCACATAAGCTCTCAGGCTTTGATAGCCTGTGATCTAATAAATTAGCAGAGTTATCAAATTAAAATACGCAGCTAAATAAAATTAAAGAATCTAATGAAAGTTTTATTTACTAATATAAGTTTTATTATTTTTTAACTATTTTCATCCGTTTTCCAAAAGTAGATCTTCCAACGTGTGGCTTTAATGTGTCAATACACTTTAACTGACGACGAAAAAACGCCTATGGCAACTTCACATTAAAGTCAACGAATGAAATCAGTTGGGTGTCTACTTTTGTCTAGTTAAAGAAATAGTATGTTTTAGTTAGTCTCTGGTGTTATTAAAACATCCAATTGAGTAACCTTGCTATTAAAGCAAAAGTTTAATATGACGTGAAAATGCAAATTTTTATAGATAACATCATGTTATAAAAGTTATCTGCTATTAATGTTACCTCATGCCAAATCCTGCTATTAGAGTTTACAAATTTAATGTAACATGAAAACCCAAAATTTTCAAGATAACATCACGTTAGAAAAGTTGTAATTTTGATTTTGCGATGTGTGGATGAGACATATTGAATCTGCTTTATTTATTTCCTTTTATAATTATTATTTTGTAATTCATTAAATGATTTTTTTAAACAAATTATTTAATGATCATTCTACAGGTCGTTATCGAAAACAGTCGCGCTGTTGGAGTACTATTTGATTATAGTGGACTGGCCTATAAGATACACGCAAGACGAGAAGTTATCCTATCTGCTGGAGCCATCAACACTCCTAAAATACTAATGCTTTCAGGAATCGGTCCAGAAAAACACCTACGTCAATTGAATGTACGTAAACTAGATACATTTATATATTTTTAGCTATTTAACTTTGATTTTTTTTCACTTTCCAACATAGCTGAAATGTTGTTATTATTTCCATTCATCTTTCTGATTATCTGCGTTCTAACTTTTGTAAACATAATTCGATTAATCCGGCAGTGATTCATTTTCTTGCTGTTAATTAAATGGCGTACACTATTAAAGAAAAAGGGTACCATTTATAGATTTATTTACAGGGACACACAAAAAATTATGTTAAGTTCAGGAAAATTGTTTGCAGTGTATTTTTTTGATGTTACAATACGTGAAACATAATGGAATTTACATGCATTGCAGTGGTGCACTACAAAATGCTATTATTGTACATGGAGTGCATAAGATTGCCAACTATGCCACCTTAATGTGGGATAAGTTGTAGTTTAACAATGTGTTAAAATCTGCGCAGTAATGTAAGTTAGTCACTTCAAAATATACATTTTATTGAAAAACATGAAAAACAAATCAAATTTAAGTAAACATTACTTAATATTTTTTTGTTGAAAACTAGAATCATAATAAGAACTAATTCCTAATGCTTTAGGAAATTTACAAAAAATAAACGCAGAAGAACAGAACGGTAAACATTTCATCTAAACAAAGAAAGAAGAGTAATTATCAAGTTAAACTGATGGCTGTAAATTACAACAACGTTAGTCGCGTTTACTATATAAGAATGTATCTGCGATGTCTGTCCATCTTTAAAATTGTCGTTGGTTCACAATTTTAGATACACAGAATTCATCGCTGTCTATGTCAGTTCTCTTTAAGGATATTGCTTGGCACCTACTTCACCACTGCAATCTTCCACCTGATATCGAGTGGAATTATTCTCCTGGTTTATCTTAATATTTTTATTGATATATCTTAATATTATGCTTTTTCTAAAATTCAATCTCACATTCATCTTTATCGTCTGTAGGGAAGCCTAAACTATACATTCTGTTGGCATAGCTTATTACATTTGACATTGCATCTTACGATGTTGAGCAAGATATTTTTGAATCTATCTGTACAATGAACATTTGTTTGCTACAGGAATGTAAAGTCACTAAAGAGAGAGTTACAGAGTTACAACAATTGACAATTAATTTCCCATGTTTGGTTTAACCAAATTAATTAAAAATTTGATTATTATTACTTTTCTTACTTTTGATTAATCTTCTGTAATTAGTTCCACTTTTCAGCGTTACCATAAGGCCTGGAATGTTATTCAAAGTGTATGTGAATAACATTAAAGTTATTTAAAATACCCTCTTACGCCAAACTACATTTGTCCAAATACACCATTTGGCTACAGACTTGTTTACAAAAGATTAACAATAATATTGACGCTAAAGTAATATATGCCAAAAGAATTTTTTTCGGTTTATCTTTATCTTTAACTACATTCTCAAACCGTTGTAAAAAAGGATGAATCATTATGTTCGTAACTTTTTTTTTAAAATACTTAACAGAATAAAAATTCCTGTATCTGATTTTAGATTTCTGTACTTGCAAATCTTCCTGTGGGTTTGAATTATCATGATCACGCGGCTATCTCTGTAGCAGCAGAATTAAAACCTCATATTCAAGAATTCGCTGAAAAGCTTAGTGATGAAGCTTACATAAAAGAATATATATTATATAGAACAGGTAAAAAATAGTCTTTTTTGAGATTATATATTTCGGTATTTCTCGACCACTTTTCATAATAAAAAACTATCGCCAAACTGTAAGATTAAACGCCAAAAATGCAGTCAGAAGCATCGTGTTTGTTATGTCATCAAGTGGTTTTTAATTTGACATTTGCGTGTATTTTTCATTATGCTTTACAGATTTATTAGTTATATCATTAATTAAAATAACAATTGTGCCCTTAATTTCTTATATTTTATTTATTTATTTATTTTGATATTCCATTGGCAACGTTCTCCCGTTTATTTGGCGTTATAGTTTGGCGATAGTTTTTTGTTATGAAAAGTGGTAAACGGGATAATAGAGAAGTACCTATATTTCATACGCAGTTCTTTTTAGAAATTAAAAAAAAATCATAAAATTCCAATATAAGACCCGATAGATCCCACTGTTACTTAACAGGTGACATTTAAAAGAAACAAATATATGTTAAAAGGTGTTCAAAATGTTTAGAAACTGTCCCAGTACTTTTGGCCGGCTACCGTCGCCATCATCAGGGAGCGAAAATCCTGCATAAAGAGAATTCTGCAGACTAGAAGGATTTTCGCTCCCTGATGATGGAGGCGGTAGCCGGCAGAAAGTAGTTGGGCAGTTTTAAAAATTTTAAGCATCTTTTAACCTCTATTTGTATCTTTTAAATGTCACCTGTTAAGTAACAGTCAGATCTATCGGTTCTTATATTGGAATTTTATGAATAAAGTAAGATGAAATTTTCATTTCGCCCTATATGTTTTGATATTTTTTTCATTTAATGTTTGAAATTTCTTGTTTAATAGATTTATATTAAATTATTGATTAAGTTGTATTTAATATGCATAATGTTTTTACTTTAAAATTAACTTAGTATTATTTTAATAGGTCCACTGGCTAGTGTTGGAGGCGAAATATATGATGCATTTCTTCATAATGACGAAATTAATCCCGAAATAGATTTTCCAAATTATCAGCTCGTTATCCAAGAAAACTCTGCAAAAACTGCTCAGATGGACTGGAATCTAAAACCAGAAGTTAGTATATAACCGTCATTCTAACACAAAACGTAGTTATTCCTATATTTATAGTGTAGTCAGTATTTATCAAACTGCGGTTACGTATATCAAAGGATTTGCAACACATCTTTAGCTGGTCCACGAATGTTTCTTTCGCAGTGTGAAATTTTTCGCGGTACTCGATAAAAATCTTCCATGTGAAATGAAAAACAAACAACTAATTGTACTAATAAATAATTCAGTTTCAATAGTTTATTCAGCACCGGCTCGAATATACAGTAGAACCTCCATAAGTTGACCACCCAAGGGACTGTAATTAAGTGGTCAAGATACAGAGGTGGTCAACTTAGGGAATTTTTAGAAAATATTTAGTACAATATTAGAAAAAAATTAGTAAATTTTTTTAGTATTTTTTAAGGAAAAATTCAGTAAAAATTTAGCAATTACTCATTTTTAGCTCACAGGTTATCAAAGCCTGAGAGCTTATGTGCCCGCCGGTTCTGTATGTACGTACGTATGTATGTATGTATGTATGTATGTATGTACGTAACCCGATAACTCTTGATAGATCAAACCGTTTTACTTTAAATTTTGTTTATAGGTTCCTTGTGATAAGGCGCTTCCCTGATTAGTTTTGGAGGTTCATTGGTTAAGCATAAAGGGGGAAAATGGGGGGCCAACCCCCCATAATTTAGATAAATAGGTTTTTCATGCAGAATTATCCCATTTTCTTCAAATTTTGTATATAGGTTCATTTTGATAATTCGCTTCTGTCAATAGTTTTGCTGGGTTCATTGGTTAAGTATACAGGGAGAAAGGGGGGATACCCCCCTAATTTAGATAAATGAGTTTTTATGCAGAATTATTCGATTTTCTTCAAATTTTGTATATAGGTTCATTGTGATAATGCGCTTCTCTGAAGAGTTTTGGGGGGTTCATTGGTTAAGTATAAAGGGGGAAAGGGGGGGCTAATCTCCCCTTAATTTAGATAAATGGGTTTTTCATGCAGAATTATCCGATTTTTTTCAAATATTGTATACAGGATAATGGTGATAAAGCGTTTTCCTGATTGGTTTTGGGGATTCATTGTTTAAGTATAAAGGGGGTAACGGAGGGCTGCCCCCCCTTAATTTAGATAACTGCGATTTTCATGCAGAATTATGCGATTTTCTTAAATTTTTTTATATAGTTTCATTGTGATAAGGCGCTTTCCTGATTAGTTTAGGGGGTTCTTTGGTTAAGTATAAAGAGGGTAAAGGGGGGGGGCTTATCCTCCCCCCTTAATTTAGATGAATGTGTTTTTCATGGAGGATTATCCGATTTTCTTCAAATTTTGTATATAGGCTCATTGTGGTAAGGAGCTTCCCTGGTTAGTCTTGGGGTTCATTGGTTAAGTATAAAGAGGGATACGGGGAGGTAATCTCCCTTAATTTAGATAAATGGGTTTTTCATGCAGAATTATCCGATTTGCTTCGAATTTAGTATATATATTCATTGTAATAAAGGGCTTCTCTGATTAGGTTTGGGGGTTCAATTGTTAAATATAAGGGGGTGGGGTAACGGGGGGAAGATCCCCCCTTAATATAATGTCGATTTCTTTATTTTTCGAGGGGCTTATTTCAAATTCTTTGAAATAAGTGTTTAATATACAATTAGTGTGAATAGCCTGTGAGCTCAATGCCCTCAGTTTAACTGGGCAGTTTTCTTCTTTATTAACACTTTCCAACCTAGTTGAAAAGTGTTTATGACTTCGGTTTGTCTAGCCCATGCTCTAACTCCCGTAAATATGCTCGGATTGTCCTGCAATTTTTATATGTTATTGTCGTTATCTATAGCATGTTCCCTATTTCAACTGAAGTGTGTAGCTCGTATAGTTTTTTTACAGGAACACTCAAAAGAATTCCGTTACATTACGGTCTATGGGGGAAAATTGTTTGCAGTTTAATTAAATAATGTTTCACTATTTTAAACGCATTGAAATTTATATATATCATTAAGGTGCATTACAAGAGGCTTACTACAGAATTTTGTGTGTATAGCAGTCATCGTTCATTTACAGGAACACACTAAAGAATTATCTACTGTCTCTTAACAATAATTCCTGGAAGTGCGTTTTAAGTTGCTGAATGCGATTTTAAATTTAACTCAATTTTTGTCTATTACTTGGGGTGTATAAATTCTGTATTTCATATACAGGGCAACACAAATGTTCGCGAACACATTTCCGTTTATTGACAGAAACTCCAGAAGTAGAATTTTAAACTGTGCTACGTGTTTCCTAACTAACCTAAAATTTAGCACCCTATGTAGTATATATACAAATCTATAGATCATATACAGGGCTGAATAAAAGTATTCGGATATTTCTCCGAATATTGTATATGTTGGAAATTCCTGAAATTATGTTTTTAAATATGTTATGCGTTTTCCAATTTGTTTACTTAGACGTTATCTGTCAGCTTATTAAACGGTAATGATTTGTAAAATTATTTTAGAAGCGTTGGAAAGTGTCTTATAATCTATGCTTGACTCATAATTTTTCATTCTTGTTTTTTACTGAAATACAGCACATTTTTACAATAATTGAAAGAATAATTCATTTTTTGTTTGAGTCCTCTTTTTGTTCATTAGGTAACTGCAAAAAGCACTTTCACAGTTTACAAGTCCATTAAGCATGTCTGGACATTTTTCTGCAGTGAAATTTTTAAGTTGCTCCATCATACGCTTGACATAGTCTTCCTTTAGAGTGGGGTACTTTTCAGTTTTGTCGTCACTTGTATTATCATCCTCTTCGCCGTCCATTTCTTGTACCTTAGAGTCCTCACTGTGCTTAGTTTCAGAGAGTATCTCATTGAAGATTGCCTCTGGGTCTGGTTCAACACACGTTACTAACGCATTGCGCATGGTAACATAATCTTCAAAATCAACTCCATCAAAAACTGGCAAGGGAGATAGAGGAAGCTTCTTGGATGGATTCTTGCTGGATTTGTAGCTGTAACAAATCCAGCTTTCTTGAAGCAGTTCTTAATCGTGGTTTGCGTTACTTTATTCCAAGCAGAATTAATCCAATGAACAGCATTCAAAGCATTTACTGACGCAGATGTTGACGGTGCCAATGCAGAAGGACGACAGGTTTGTGCTTTCATCATCACCCATTCCAGAAGTTGAGCTCTGTAGTACACTTTGAAGGACTGAATAATGCCTTGATTTACAGGTTGGGTTTTCGAAGTTGTTTTTGGAGGCAAAAATTTTAGCTTCACGTTTGTGACATTATTTACATTCGGGTTGCTGGGGCAGTTGTACACGGTAAGTAGAATACACCGCTTCTTTTTCAGCATTCCTGCGTTAGTTCCTCTAACCCACTCTTCGATCAAAGCACTGGTCATCCAAGCAGATCTATTCGCTCTCCAAAAAACAGGAAGGTCTTCAGGTTTTACATTTTTAAATGCACGAAGTTTTGAGGATTGGCCGATCACCGTAGGCTTCAATTTTCTCCAGTCATACTAGCACATAGAAGAATATTAAAACGCTGTTTTGAAAGTTTTCCTCTTTTGCAAGTGTCACCCTTCATTACTAGACTTCTATCAGGCATTGCTTTAAAGAAGAGACCGCACTCATTAGAATTAAAGATGTCCTCATTTTTAAAACGTTTAGCAAACTCTGGGAATTTTTCAATAAACTTCTCCACCACTTCAGCTGATACCTCATTCGATTCCCCACACAAAACCTTTTGAGAAATCTCGTACCGTAGTTTCAATTTTTCAAGCCAACCTGCTGAAGCTTGGAAGTCCTCTATTTCGAATCCTTTTGCAATTTTTTTTGCTACTTCCTGAATCATAGGTCCCGATATTCTTGCACTGATTGATCTCATTTCTTTAAACCAACGAAACATATCTTCGTTCACAGCGTCGAGACACGTTTTTCTGTGTTTTCTTTGGAGTCCCCCGTTTTCGGAAGAATAACTTTCCAGATATTGTTCCTTGCGTTTTAAAATGTTGCTCACGGTTGTCTTGCTCACACCAAATTTTTCCGCTGCCTTTCTTTGGCTGCTGCTTTCTAGAAAATAAGGAAGATCCACTTTCTCCTTTAATTTAAGTTATTTTAGAACTTTTCTTTGCGCCATTTTTAATGAAAATTCGTAAATAAACGACCAGTCCTGTCACGACGCAACATCCAGAAAAAAAGAACGGAATGTGCTTGACATGTCAGCGATACACGTTGTTTTCCAATTCTGCGTATAGCTACACCGCTACACTGCAACACACATCCCCCTTCCCCTAACATTTTTTTGGCAGATTGCAGGAATTCTGGAATTTCTTTCCCATTGTATCATGCTGTAAGTGAACAATGAATGGAGCACCACAAGGGGCCCGAGTGTTGCTCAGATAAGCCGAATGACTGATAAAGAAATTCTTGGAAACCAGATGGAGAGCAAGCGGAAGAAAAAACAAATTCAAAAAAACATCACTGGTCAAGTTACAGGGAGTAAAACCTACTAAAAAGTGGTCAACATACAACTTACGGAGGTGGTCAACATAGAGAGGTAAATCTCCGTTGAAAATGCGTTGTGACCATTCAAACTAATAAATTTCGGTCAACATAGAGAGGTGGTCAACGTACAGAGGTGGTCAACTTTGGAGGTTTTACTGTATTTGGCATTTGGTAATAAAAAAATCATTTAGAACTTGGTATGAATATTATATTTATAATCAGGATAAAGGGACCCTCAAGTATGATTCTGAAAAAAAAAAAAACTACAAATATATCGTAAAATGCATAATATTGCAATTTTTTCTCTTTTTTACTTTTGCTGTTTATTCTGAGGATAAACCTAATGTATGAGTTTAAAATCATGTATTAATATCCTATATCTCTCAGTTATGAAGGAATTTCGATATGTTCCGCCACAAAGAATAGGAAAATAATGCTTATCTTTTATAACATATAACCGTTATTTTGAATTGTTTCTTTCATGTATGGGGTTTACATTTTGACGATTTTTTTTATGAATATGCCGTAATTTTATCCAAGTAGCAGTAACATCGAGATTACATCTCAATTTTGTTTTTCATTTTGCAGCGGTTGGGCAAGAAGATGGTTAATAAACATGGAAAATATATAATTTTTATGTTCACTTTTGCCACCCATCCGTACGATCTCTAATCGCTGACACGTAGAGGAGTTTTATATTTCGCCGCAATCTGTATTAGCAAACACCAGATGTTAGAGATTGTCAAAATTATACAAATAAAATCAATTATAGAAAAGGTTTCGTGAAGTTTTTTTAATTTCCATTGGACATAAAAGTACGTTAAAGCAATATTAAATTATTAAAGTTATGTATATGTTATTATAGGTATATTAAGTATTCTGAAGTAAAGTGACATACAAAACAATTTATAACTACATTAGAAAAGCAGGGAATGCTTTCAGTGTGCGCAGGTTTTTTCCTTTACAGTAAAATGAAAATAGTATTAGAAATAACGATTTTGATGTCTGAGAAAGAAAATGGAGCACCTTGATTTAAAAGTTTCTCACTTTTCAAAATTTGGTACATCTCCGTGAAAATGTAACACATAGTAAACAAAGAGACACTCAAGATTTTATGATAACTTTATAGCTGAAGAAGAGGGATATGATGATACTGGAACCGATTTTCTATGTGTCCCGAATTATCCAACTGTCTTAAAAGCACTAGAAACATTGAGACGTTATCTGCAAAATTATTATGTAACATCAAATATCATGATATTTTAATGAAATAGATATGGTTCCACAGTAATTCAATGTCCCACAGTATAATGTTCTACAGTAATTTAATGGTTTTTAAATGAAAATTCACATTTACATTCATAAAAACTAAATCTACAATTATCACAAAAAATGGCGCCCTTTTCTTGACACTTTATTCCGTAACGTCAAGCATGAAGTTTTGTTTGAAATGAGAAAGAGTTATCACTAAAAACACGGTTGTTGTATTTCATTTTCCATTTAATATAAATGATTAAAAATTTTATCACAGAACATATGGTTTCAAAACATTTACCTGTAAGGTATAGGCTACAAGATACGCCTGTGGTATACAAACGAAATAAGACATATAACATAATAATAATGCATTTAAAGTCAGTTTAACGTCACACTGAAAGCATCTCAAAGAAATTGACGCTCTATTCAGGCGATTATTCTTTATATTTTGCAATGAATATTTTTCGAGAAAATTAAATATCTGCATTATTGTACATATCTTAACAACAAATACATTTAAATAAATGTACTTAATCTTTTTAACGTTTTTATAATAATAGTTTATGTCTGAAAAATGCGCATTATCTAGTCAAAATGACGTCAAATTCAAATAAATAAATATGGAGAACGAACATGAATTCATATTGGCTTATAAAAATGTTTCCAATACTCTTTGCGGCAATAGGAAAGAAAATAATTGCATTTTCAAATTTAAAATTTAGATTTGCATAAAGACACACCGTTGCAGGTGGTTTGAAAAAAGCGGTACAGTGTAGTCCGAGAAGATTTTAGCCTGTAATTTTTTTCTTTTTATAAAAAAAGGTGTACACGTTTCTTGCAAATTGGTCCAAAATTGTACTTCTGTATAAGGTGCAAACACTCAAAACACTGATATGTACTATATATATATATATATATGTGTGTGTGTGTGTGAGTGTGTGTATGGACATATACTATATATATCAGTGCTTCTAAATGATTTTGAAGCTACACAAAGACAAAAAACGAAAGTACTAACGAAAGTACTATTCTGTTTTAATGGTTCCGACATACCACGAGCTAAAATCTAAAATGTCTCAACCTAGTGAATTAGATAAATCAAAAAGATTGCGTAAGACAATCTTTAACGAAAATCATTAACAAAATAACTAAACATTTGGATGGAGATGAACTCGATAATGACGGAATTGTAGATCTCCAAATCCAATTAATTGAGAATGAAGAACAAATTTATACACTAGATTCCAAAATTCAGAAACTTATAGATAACTTAGAAAAACTCGAAAAGGATGTAGCATTCAGTCAGGAATATTGCGAAAAGATTACGAAGGCTAAAGCTAAAATCGGGAATAGGCATTTAAGCCGTAATGTTCGTAAAGAAAGTAAACTAAACTCCTCTATTTTATTGTCCACAGAACCTGATGAATTAAAGAATTATTCTCATGTAAGATTGCCTAAACTTACTTTACAGCCTTTTGATCGAAAATATGAAAATTGGCAGGAATTACGGAAGCAATTTGGAGTGGCTATACATGAAAATGTAAAGTTAACGAATGTAGATTAATTAAACAATTTTGTCACATAAGCAGATTTAAAATTTATTCAAGAGTTAGCTTTAACGCAAAATAATAATGATGTCGCCATCGGATTGTTAAAAGATATATTCGGTAAAAACTGAATTACAGCAAAATCATATGTAAACAAACTTTTGAGCATCACTACTGTAATATCTGGGGCGAATTTAAGAGAACACTGACAACTGCATGATATCGGTATTATTCAAATTATAATTTTTGAACAGCCGGCATAGACTTAAATAATTATAGAGGCATTTTATTCGCTAATTTAGTCAAATTAATTCACGAAGAAATTGTTTTAGGATTTAATCGTTTTGCAAACGGTGAAGATGCTTGGAACTGCCCCAAATTATTAGAATTTCTTAAACACGAAATTGAAACGCGAGAAAAAACCGTGTATGCTCCAATTTGAAAGGAAAAGGGATAAAGAATTACTCTACGGAAAACATGAAATTCATAAACATATACCCATGGAAGTTACATTAAACGCTTTATATCAAGAAAGATTGCTTATTTTGTTCTGGCAACCACGAAATATTTTATTGTTCCTTAAGCATAAATGAACGAGAATCAAATCTTTTACGAAATGTTTATTGCTTTAATTGTCTTCCAACTTCACACGTATCTAAATTTTGTGTGAACAAATTCATTCTCGCAGTTGCATCGAAAACACAATGTGGTAATTTGTGACAAAACGGAATAACAAAATAGCAAAAGGGGGAACGTTGGGAGTGTGCTGCTTCAAAAAATCATTTGAACTCTATGTATTGTACAACTTCAATAAGTGTAGTAAATAAAAATGTATTTTTGCAGACATATGTCGCCAATTTGTGTAACGAATCTCAGGAAACATATATTAAAATTTTCATGGACACAAAATACTTTCATCGATGCAATATTACCTATGCCTTTTGCCATTTCGATTTTTCATCCGAATTTAGTCACTTCAAAGACTAAGGTTGCACCAGGTAAAGAAATAACTCTGCTGAGGTTGGAGCTTCTCACAACACTAATAGGAGCCAGATTGTTGCATCAAATTAGAATCTATTTAAGTACACCGAGGGATGTAAAGACTAGCTTCTGGTCAGATTCCATGATTGTTATTTACTGAATCAAAAAAAAAAAAATCTCGAAAATTAATGATGTTTGTTAAGAACATAATAGGTGAATTAAAGAAAATATGTGATCCTGGTTGTTGGAATCCTCTTTCTGGAAATAAAAATCCTGCTGATATGTTAACACGAGGTGAAGACTTATCTAGTCTAAAAGACCAGGAGCTTTGGAATTTGGGCAAAAATGGCTAAGGAAGTCCGAAAAACAATGGCCATTGTCCAACGTTCAAACCGACTAGGAAGCCAACTTGCTAAACAAAGAATAAAAATTGGTGACTATGCTCATGAAAACGAAACTTGAAGCTCTTGAAACTCGAAGATTCAGCTAAATTAAACAAATATTACTAATTACTGCATGGATTCTAAGATTCGTGCACAATACAAGAAATCATCAGAGTCAGAAAAGTGGTATCTTGTCAACAGAAGAACTTGAATTTGCCGAAGAATACTGGATAAAAATTACTTATATGGAGCAGTTTCCTGAGAAAAGACCGTCCTGAGAAGTTATCCGTCTAGTCTAATAATTCTTTAAAGGCTATTGCTTCAGTCTTTGAGTAAAATCTATTTTCATTCACTTATAATGTCTCCTGTGGCTCTGTGTGTGCTATCGATGCTGGTTTGTTAAAGGTGTGCTTCTTCTAAAGAGGCCTATGATATTTTAATTCAGTAGGTACAAAATCTTTAGTAAATAAAAGAACGAACATTTTATTATCATTATTTCCAATGCAATTTGTTTAATTGAAGCACAAGCTTAACAAGATTCTCATGGATTTTGCTTCCAGGCTTTTATCTTTTTTAATTACAAAACACACACAAATCAGGATACAAAATAGAGCTGTGTGAGGATATGAATTGGCGACTGCTGCGTGATATACTTCGTGAAACTTCGTCAGATTTGTAACACATTTTTCTTAATCGTTTCGAGTTTTGTTTTCATTGTAAATATACTTTTACATTTCCGGTGATACTTCAGTGGTGGACATTCTTCTTCTTGAACAGTGTTTGCACGCTCCAATATGAAATCATGATTGCAAATCTCCGCAGCTTTCAGGAGGGTGTTCCATGAGTCAAAGGAAGAAAGTGTCATTAACTCTATGTTTCCATCTGAACACTGAATTACACATTCAATGCTAGTGCAATTTTTCCTTGTAGTTCTTGATGGAGAAGGTGAATTTAAATCTTCACTGTCCATTCGCGTCTTTAGTTTCAGTATCGATTTCCATGGAGTTTTCTACATACATCTCTTCATCTTTGTCTTCTGTATTCATCTCTAGCATCTGAAAAGTAAACAAGTAAATGCATACCAATTGTCTAGTTTAAATTACAGAAAATGGAGGAGAAGCACTGTGTTGTCAGATTTATTGAAAAGTACGAATATCTAAAATTGTTTAAAATTGCCGTGAAAAAAATTATAAAATGAATAACGAATTGCTTTACAACATTTTTTTTTCAATAAATATATTTTTAAGCTTTCAAATCAGTTCCATTAGTTAGAAATTCTTAATTTTTACTAAATCTGGGAACACTGTTGACTTGCAATAACTACAAATCTGCAGCTCTATATAACAATTCTTGTGATGTTTCTCTTGAAGATGCCATAAACTGTGTGTTGATAGCTTTCATACTTATTAATTTAATGGTATGCAAAACCAAGAAGAGCTTTCCAATCACCCTGTTTACGGTGGCCAATATCCAATATGGCGTCCATTAGCTGCACTGGTTTTGTAAGTATCATGGATAAATGCCATGCTAATGTTGTGTTAAATCTAAAAATGTATCGTTTATCAAGTCCGCTGACAAGAAACCACACGAGCTATAGAGGGTATTCCACAAAAGCAAAAGCATTTTGATATATATATTATTTCAATGTTTGTTTATTATTATTATATTTATATATATAAAGTTTGCAAAACTTCTTAAAAACAACTCGTAAATGTTATATATAATGATTTCACAAATAGTTCAAATTAAGATATAAGTTAATTGTGCTGAACTGCCTAAAATTGTAAAAATTCTCAAGCTGGATTAACGTGAATTGTTGACTGATTACGGCGCACCAAACGACAATCTAATGCTAAAATATTGCAAGAGTTTTTAACAAATTTCACGTTTGCATTTTAACATGTTTAATTGGAGGATTTTGCATATTCTACCTGAGTTCAAAGTATCTAGTATCAGTTTATCAAATTTTACTCGTGTAGGTTTAAGAAGACTATAAATGAAACTATCACGAATTTCACCAATTCCAAATTTAAATGGGTCTTCAGAATGAACCTAAACTCTTATAGAATTTGAAAAAGTACAAACATCTCAAGTCATCATTAGATCTGAGATATTCTCAGCAAAAGGAATTATTTAAAAGTATTGCAATGAAAACGTGTGTTTTGTAAAGAAACCTTTCATTGAATTTTAGCATTCTTGCGAATGTCGGATGTTGTGAATGTGGGAACAGGTGATTTTCGATTGTAAGTTTCAGGATATTAAACATTTTTTTCTTTATAGGATGCTTCGTTAAAGATTAAGGGCAATTCTCAAAAAATCATAAAACTGAAAATAAAATACAGTTGACATGAGAGGGATTTAAACGACTGGATTTAACTACCGGCCTCAAAATTTTGAAATTTAGAGGATATGGACAATTTAAACCATAGATACTTACAAAGAAAGGACGTTGTATCATATTTAAATTAATAATATTTTTTTAATTAAAAAGTATTTTATTGTCTTAACCAGTCTGTTACATAAGTAAAATCTGTTAATGAGGCAGCATTATTCAATGATTCACTTATCTTAACTTTTCACTCATGTTTTTTTTTTTTAAAGGTACTTTTGAAATACGCTACAGCACAATGTAGACAAATGGACTTCTATTTTAGGACTATCTACATCGTTTTAACAGAATGCAAGGGACGGATTGTTATTTTGCAAACTTAATTTATGATTTCAACTTATTGTAGTCGCTCGATGATTCTCGAACATACAATATTGAAATGCTCCGTTTAAATTTAAACCATTCAACAAATCTACATTTCAATAATTCTTGGTTCAACATGTTACGATTTAATAATTCAAACTAAAAAAGTTTATCATTCAAACTAAAACAAAGTATGGTTCAATATTGTACCAATTGTTGGCTGATATAAACTATCAAATCGTATTACGTAATAGTACTTTTATACTACATATTAATTTTTTTATTATGATTGCAGCCAGCCACTACAACTAAACAAATTTACTTGACCTAACACAAAGTTTTATGCAGTGTAGTTTTTGACAGACTAGAAGTTAATTTTAATAGCATTGTGATAATGGTCGTTAATGATATCCCTGTGACTTCAAATGTTCTGAGTCTTTCCTTTTTGTTATGTGTAACGATTAGTAGCAATTTTTTAATTGTATTAGACTATTAAACGAGCGATTCTTGAATACTTATCTATTTATATGTATTTCAAAAGGGGGAGGGGTGTATTTAAAACGGCTTTAACGGTTTTCAAAAAATCGACGGATTAGATGTTTTTCAATAACAGAAATCGATATGACAGGATGTCATTTCTTAGAAAAATCATGTTAAAGCATACGCTATCATTCGCATTGCAGAAAGAAGAGAAAGTGTACGACAACTTACAAAAATTGAAATGAAATGTACAAATATTAGAAATAGTTACTGAATATATATTAGAAATTTCTCTAAGCCAAGAATTGATATAGGTGTATAAAGCAATCAAGAATTGCCAAAAACTGAAATCTTATACTAGTAAAAAAAATTATTTACACAGAATTTCTTCAGAATTTCTCGAAAATGGCTCTTACTATTTTTATGGAAACGACGGATTACAAGTATTATAGATTTCACGTCATTTGCACGAAAACTATTTTTTATCGCAAAACACGCTCTTTGCGTAAAAATCATTGCATAAAAAGTTTACAAGAATTGCCAAAATTCATGATGAAAAATAAAAATATTACAACGATACCTGGCATACAAAATGAAATAATGTGCTATGTTGCATCCGCTAAAAGAAAATAGCTAATATTCTGTAATAAGATTAACAGGCAAGGTTGGTGTCATACAAAAATGAGGACAGCAATAATATTGATTTAACTGTATAATAGTTGCAATAATAATAATAAATATTTCCATTGGCTTTGGGCTCGATTAAAGAAATAATCCCAGTGAAAAAAAGAAGTCTCATTCTCTTGATGTATAATCTTGGTCAACTAGGTAATACTAATTATTGTAATTATTTGTGTCCGAGAAATGTATCTCAAAAATATTACTTTCTTCCAGGTTTACCAACAAGTATATGGACCTTACAAAAATGGTTCAATGATGACCTGCTTTTCTGTCCTTCTTCACCCTAAGAGTCGAGGAAGAATTCAGCTTCGGTCTGATAATCCGTATGATCATCCGATTATTGATCCCAATTTCTTGGCTGACCCCAAGGATGTTGAAGACATGGTGGAAGGTCAGTTATTTTTATAAAATACATTCATTTCTGTAATTTTTAGACGACATTTGGTAAAAGAGAGCGATCTTTTGGTGAAATATCCTTTTTTGCTTATCTTTTACGATCCTTTTGCATAATCATGTTTTTTTTGTGGCCTTTTAATGCTTAGCTTTAATTCCTACAGAAAATATGTCCGAAAACTTTGATAATATACAGATAAATGGTATATTGCTTAAATAAATAAAAATAACTAAAGTATAAGTACACTGTAAAAAATGGGTCTATCTACTAAAAAAAGTTTAGTTTTTCTAACAGATTTTTGGGAAATTACTAAAAATTTTTTAGTATATTTGTATTTCACAGATTTTTTTAGTAACCGGTACTAAAAAATCGGAATCATTGCTAGCTGTTTTCTAGTAATGTTGTTAGCTGTTTTCCAGTAATTCTTACAGATTATCTTGTAACTGAGTAAGAATACAAAAAAATTTTTAGTCTTTTTGTACCGATTTTTAGTACCGGTTACAAAAAAAATCTGTGGAATACAAATATACTAAAAAATGTTTAGTAACCTGAGAATTTTTTTTACAGTGTAGAAGACGAATAAGTGTTTTTTTTTTCTTTTTTTTTTTTTTTTTTTTTTTTTAATTTGGCAAAAATTTCAAAGAAACTTTTTAGAAATTCAGAAATACAAGCGCCCTATCTTTATAATAGTATACAATTATTAGTAGTAATATACCGTTATGTAATGTGTTTTTGTGTACTTGTGAGTAAATGCATCTGTGAAAAAAATCTCATCAACGTTCGTTTACGATTTATTTTTTACGTCGAACATCGTTATTAATTTTTATTCTTTTACTTTTTTATAAATGAACAAAATGATTGAATGGAGACTATAATTTTGTCTTAAAATATATTAATACTAAAGTATATATTTGATATATATTTTTTAAATGGTAATTTAGCCATAACCGGCCAAAATTTTATATTTTGTTCCACAATAAGCATAATAAATATCTTTTTAACAAGTAATTTCTAATTTGTTGTGGGTTATCGGCAAAAACAAAGAGTATTGTTTTAATAAATTTGCATACAAGTTTTAATCATAAAAATTCTACAAAGAAATAACTAATTGCTGCAAAGTGATAACATAATACTAGAAAGAAATTATTTACAATTTTGTTTCAACAGGCATGAAAACCTGCAAAAGAATATATGACAGACCGGAATTGAAGCAAGTCATTGTGGAAACTTTCCAGACTCTATATCCGGGTTGTGAGGAATTCTCGGACGATGACAACGCTTACTTTCGATGTGTACTTCGTACTGTAGTGTATTCTTTCAACCATTACTGTTGCACAGCGAAAATGGGTGATATCGAAGATCCCACAACAGTGCTTGATCCTCAGTTAAGGTATATATCTTGTTGTTTATAAGTATGCTTAAAATGAAAGTACACGTATAACCCTCTGACCACTAACGAAACATATATGTCCCTCTGACTGATAGAAGTTCTGATATGAAAAATCTCATGATTTACCTGCTGCATTAAGAGACAGCTTATAAAATTTATAAAGAAAATTGCAGTAAGGTCACCTTAATTATTAAAAAAATCAAAGTGGATATGTCAAGAAAATTGAGATGCTGTGTCATGTTTGGGACTTCCACAGTACAAAAAATTACTCACATTACAAAAAATACTCATTTTAAAAAACATATCAAAGTACTTAGTACTGTTACGGGAGGGCAGCTTCTTGGTATCTTTTTAGTTCATACTTAAAATGACAACACTTTCTTGCATCGAAATTGCCCGCATTTTTTGTTGTATATATGAACATGATTACAGATATTTTTTCGTGTAAAATACGATAAAAAAGACTTTATAATATTAAACAAAAAATAAATATAAATATAAATCCATTGTGGTGTATACTTTGGAACAGGAATATTTACAAGAATAATAGTCCAATACTCAAATACCAGCTTCCACACAAATTATTCTCACACATCCACGCACACTTACGCAAAATCTTTATCAAACTTGGATATGTTTAGCGATATATCACCAAATTTGGCGACAATTACATCAAACACTTAGTGCTAACTGACCAGTTTCACAAAATGTTATTTTTATTAAATGTAAAGTAAAACTCACATGATGTAGCATCCAGGCTTGGGGTACTATATTTACATTATAAATAACCAAATGAGTGCTCGTCATGTATAATTGGATTTCAATTACTGTAAGTTGATGATTCAAAAACGTGGCTTTGTGTAATAACGCGTTCTAGGAGCAATTTCGCGAAACTGGTAAGTTGGCGTCATTTTGGACGAATTTTAATCAAATATCGCCAGGTTTTGTTTCCAAATTGGAAACTACATATACATACGTGCATTTTTGAATGTGTGTATGTGTCTACATGCACGCAAGTCTTACCCTAAGTAAGTAAGTAACTACACCGTATTTACTTGTTTATAATGTGCAGATTTTTTTTTTTAATTTTGTGACTAAAAAGTGGGATATGCATTATACAAGTTATATTCCCCCAAAATATGTATATCAAACCATACATACTTTCACCAAGTCACCGAATAACCAATTGAAGGATGGAGCTATTTCAGTTAACTTTCTTCCATTATAATCAAATGTAAGACCTGCGAACATCCAATTTTCGAGCTGTAGATGGGATTCTGTTTCCTTTTGTATAATGTAAAACGTACACTATGAATGCTGTGATAGAACGACGTGTCTTCTTTACCTTCATTATCGCCCACTCACTGAAAGTACGCGGTACAGAATTCTCTTTCTAGCCTTTGACGATTTCTAACGATTATTGATAGAATATTTATAATACTTTTATTTCCATTTTTACTATATTTCTGGTGTTGATAAATGTTTTAAAACAAATTTCTAATGCTAGAAAAGCATAAATTGCGGAAGCCTTTATATATAGTATTTTATGATATTTTACGGCATGGTGCTACAAGTGTAAATACAGACACTTAAGTTTCGAGTTTCTTTTTAGTGAGTCAGACGCTTTACAGAACATTTTAAATGGTCTACAATTTTTGCAGCTAAAATACTATGGTGCGTATTTGTATGAGTAAATACGGTAATTGTGTACCACAGTAGTTTGTCTTATTTATCCGATTTGTCTGTTATTATATCATGACATCATAGTACACTGACGTAACATGCTGATGTCAATATTCTTGACAGTGTGAGACATTATTTCTCTTGTAATAGATAAACTTAATTATTTTTTCAATTTTACAGATTTTTTTTATAATTAATAAATATTTTATTACGATTTCAGGGTGAAATACATCAAAGGTTTGAGAGTAGCTGATACTTCAGTAATGCCCAAAATCACAAGTGGCAATACAGGTGTTCCTACAATAATGATTGGTGAAAAAGCTGCGGACATCATCAAGGAAACGATTCAATGTGGATATGTTTATTATGAAGATGGAAATTATTAACATCATTATCAGCAACATGCAGCTGAAAGCAAATAAAATGCTGAAATTAAAATATTGGATGGGGTTATTCATTTGGTTCAGGGAATATATTTGCTGGAAGTTAATCAAACGGCGAGGGATGATGTTTTTCCGAAAGTAAATCATTTGCTATCACTAAGCGATTTGCTAAAAGTGAGTTATTTTCTTAAAGCAAATTTGATAGAAGAAAATTAATTTTTGAAATCCAAATAATTTGAAGAAGTAAATAGTAACTATTCCATGCGATCTTCAGGAAAATTCCATCAAAAAGCATTAAAAAATGTATTGAAAAAAAAATCTTCGGCAATATCTATAGAAAATGCAGCTGAAAACAAGTTACGAAAATTAAAACATCGGATAGGGCTTGTTCATTTGGTAGAGAGAATGTATTTGATAGAAGTAGATCAAACGGCGAGGTATGATGATTTTCCGAAAGTGAATCTTTTGCTATCAGTAAGTGATTTGCTCATGTTTTTGCTCCAATGATTTAATTTTAGTAGCATATTTCTTTTCCGCTGCTATTTGCTATATATATTGCCTAAGATATTTTTTTTTAATTTCAATCAATTTTTTTATAGATTTTTGATGTAATTCTTGAATCGCTTACTGATATTCAGCTGCATTCTCCTATATACAAATATATATTGCCAACATTTTGATATAAATATTACATTAATATAATTAAAATATATTGATAAATTTTTTCTCTATGAAAAATGTGTTTTTGTTCCTATTATTTTTAATTTATTATCATATTTTATTTTATATCAAAATGTACTTTCAAACAGCATTTTTCTTCTAAATATATCCTGGCATAATTTCATACATTAAAAGAGTCTATTAAAATCCTTTTTAAAAAATATAGCTTGAAACGCGAGATATTTCCATATTATAAAATGCAATTTTGTTTTATTATTTTTCATCAATATTACCCAATAACTTATGATTTTGTAATAAAGAATCCAGATATTATTTTTTTAGAGAAAATTCGAAAATTTTATTTAACTTGAACAATATTGAGCATTTTGTAAAAATCAGTAAGAGTATAGAAATTTTTATGTTAATTAGTGGTCATGTTAGTATTTATTTCATTAATCACAAATGTAAAACTGCTTGCTATTTTGTACGAAACATGTAAATCTTGGAATATATGAATAATTCATTGTTGGTATATTTCATTTTCTGCATATATAGTTTTGAATCGTTTCAATGAATGAAAATGTGAAAGAAAATTTTTAAAATATTCAATAATCATATACTAATAGCAACAAAATATTTTTTAATATTGTGGACAACAGTAGCCAAAATGTATCATAAAAAAACTCTTATGAATACATATTTTCTAAGTGTTACTTTTAAACAATAATTATTGGTATTGAAATGACAACATATTTCTTGTCAATGTTAGTGCAATATTAGAAAATATAAACATCCGATATTTTGGAATACATTTCAGGATAATTTTGTCACTACTACAAAATGTAGCTAATATTCAACAATATAAAATCAATAAGAACACTATTGTACCAATACTGTTTTATTACTAGAGTAAAATGTACAATATTAAACATAAGGAATTTTTTTTATTAAATTTTATTTGCATTAAATTAATAAATACGCATAAGTTGTGTTATAAATATGACGACGACTGTTAATACTTTATCATCTCATATATCTATTCAATTGAAATACAAACTGTTTTATTTTGCTTCTGTCACGATCTCATTTATCCTGAACACTATAAAGAGAGTTACTAGCTTAGAGCAACTTAAGTAGACTTTTGCGTGAGGCTAATTCGCTCGCCTACAGTCCATGAGATCTCGGGTTGAAGCCCCAGAAACGCCAATCCAATTTCTAAATTGGTGACATGGACAAATCCGAAAATTTCAACACCTACATACATCTCTTCTCAATAATGACAGATGGCAGCAGCACTCAAAAACATCCCAGGAAGCAAAGCCTCTGAAATGCTCACAGAACAAAACCTGTTGTTCACGTCGCGCATCGCACCTGCGCATGGCAAAACGACAGCATACCTCACACATGCGCATCACTCGTCAGGAAAACATCTTTATCACTGGGGATGGAGTGTGTAGTGATCTCATTTCACCTGTGAACAGTATAAAGCGAGTTATTTCACAATTCTGCTCGACGTTAACACGTTCACTACTGTTTATAAGAAACCCTGGTTTATCCTTAGCATCGCCAATCTTCATTCTAAACTTCCACGTGCTTAGACATACTTTTTTTATTGTTTTTTATTTAATAAGAAAATACCTGTTTTTTTTAAAAAATTTGTCAAAGAAAATTATTCTAAAAGATATTTACATTTCTCTGATTTTCGCATTTTTGCACTAGAGTAACTCTAAGAAGATTTTACTAAAATGTTGAAAAATTTACTTCCGAATTTCAAAAATTGCAATATTATAATGATATTTGAGAGATTAATTGTCATATTAATTCTAAAAGTTTTTATCTAATTGTGTAATCATTCTCAGTATATTGTACCATCCCTTTAGTAGAAGGACATTCATAATTGTGTAATTTATATAATTTGTACAAAACTACGCAAATACAAAAATTTCTCAAATTCTCTTCTGTCTATTTTTCATAATATAACAATCTGTTATAAATACTGTAAAAACAATCAGTAATATGCAGTAAACTTCAATAATAAATGCATAAATATAATGTTGAGACGTTCATAAAAATTTAATTTAAATAAATCAGGTAAACGATATGAGGAATTTCGTTAATTAGAAAACAATACTTAGTATGTAATTCTTACAAGAGTATATTTTAATAATGTAAATATCTTTACAAGTTTAACGTGGTAGCAGGGCCGTAGCGATTTTTTTTTTTTTTTTTTTTTTGGGGGGGGGGGGGCAAAAGGCAAGATTGGCCGACTCAAAAATGTTTCAAATCCGACTAATGTAAAATAGTCAATCTGTCGCATTATTTCTTAATTAATAGTTTATACAATTAATTTTAACTGATTAATTATAAATGATAGTTAAAAATAAAATATATGATTTTGTATTACTAAAATGTTTCTTTGATATAACTTAGTAATTATTTAAAAGATTTACCAAGAACTTTACTGGAAAAAAAAAGAATATGTATTGATAAGAAAAAATCCTACAGTTATATTTGTGAAAAACACATTTGTTTAGAATGATAGATTGAAGTAATAGTTTAGTAAATAGAACGTAGTGATTTTCAACATAAAAGATAAATAAAAATGTGATCTCTTAGTTCTAAAAATTATGATAATGTGATGAATGGGAAGTACTTTCAATATTTTATTAGCATGCGATAGAAAATAAGTTGAACTTTATATTCCAATTGGAGATAATATCGTATGGAATTAACAATATGCACTTTCAGTAATTCTAATTGTAAAACTAAAAAATGCACACTAGGGGTACTGAAAATATTTGGAGGGCCTCAAAATTTAATTGCGCCTGGGGCCTCTTAAGTGCTTATTCCACCACTGATTGTGTTTTATAGGAATGTCGAGGGACCAACAGAAACATTTGAAGTATCCACGATTTCGAATTATACACGTTCGAATTATCAAGTTTGACTGTACTATTTTTACATGAATTACACATCACACTGAATAAAGTAAACCATTCATACCTTTCTTATCATCATTCCCTGTCGAGTGGTTTCCACTGTCCAGCCATGTTGATAACTTCTTCGAACTTTTTGCAACCTCCCAATTTCTCCTTTTTAGAGTCTGTCTTTTTTCATTTCCACTTGGCGTTTCATAATATAAACTATTATCTCAACACAAGCAAAGTAAGATTAACCCCATGGGGACGAGCGACACGTATACGTGACGCATAAGATGCTCAGAATCCTCGATTATTCCCACCAGTTAATTTTTATTGTAAGCTTTGCTTTATATAATGACAGCATTTCTGCGATTCAATTAGGGGAATTTTCTGTTTTGAAAAACATGTGGTAAGAGATGAAAAATTCTGTAAATGACGCTCGTCACGAACGGGTTAAGTTATAAACTATCGTACTATCACTCTATGCGACTCTCAACTGCTCTGACAGTCCGATATTGATGAGCAGTTAGTAAACGAATGACTTATCATGAATAGCACTAGCTCACTGCACGTCCTAGCTTGCACTTGACTCATCACTCGGCAGGCACCTTGCGCGACATGACACATTTGACTCGACATTCTGCTGTCTGCTCTAGAGATACTTTTGCATGCGAAGCGTATGGAGTATTTGAACGGATACGCAAAAACATTTACTCTAGCACTTTGATGGATTTTTTTTATTATTAACTTTTAGCTAGGTGCTGGGTATTTTATAGGAAGTTAGATTAGATATTAAAATACAATAAATTTTTAACCATTAGTTTGGGGCCCCGGGGCAGTGCCCCGGCTGTAGTTACGGGCCTGAAACGCTGAACTATTTATATTATTTGAAGTGCAGGGGCAGTGCCCCGGCTGTAGTTACGGGCCTGAAACGCTGAACTATTTATATTATTTGAAGTGCAGGGGCAGTGCCCCGGCTGTAGTTACGGGCCTGAAACGCTGAACTATTTATATTATTTGAAGTGCAAATGTGTTAATGTTCGGCAATCGCTTCAAGTTTTTTTTTACCATAAAACTACTTTTCATAATTTAATTTTTCCTGAAATCCTCTACTTTCTGAATTCTTTATTTAAAAAATAATTCATCTTACGTATGATTTAGTTTAAAAAAAAAGTAATCGCTAACATGTACCGTAATTTCCGGTGTATAATCTGCGGATCAAACAATTATGTTTAGACCCAGAAATTTTATTTAATAATTGAAGTAAAATATTTACAGCGATCTAGTATGTTCTATTATATAAAATAAAATTTCTGGGTCGAAACATAATTGTTTGATCCGCGGATTATACGCCGGAAATTACGGTAATCAGGGTATACAATAAATATTCAGTAATTAATAAAGGCTCCAATTCTAATTTTTATAACGGCAAGTGAAAAATCAGTGAAAATTATGTAATTATATTATGTTGGCACAAGTATATAAATTTAGTTTTAGTTTTATCAAAAAAAAAATAAATAAATAAAAAAGTAAGAAGTTTTTAGGTATTAAATGTTAAATGCACGGATGTTTTTTTAATTTATTTATTTTCTTTTTTTAAATAGTTTTAAAAATTCTTCGTTTTTATTTTCCAAACGTTCCTAAAACAGTTCCAAAGGCTGTAAACATCATATCGCTGCTAGAACCTACTATTTATCAAGTATAAAATTTCTTGAATTTTCTTAAGCGACTTTCGCATTCGCTCGACCTAGTTTATACACTGGCCTCCAAAAGTTAAGGTACAAGATGTTTTTCGAAGCTCACCAGACAAAAAATGGCAGTCAGATTAATCTTCATAGTTTATATGAATGACAATAATAAGCTTTAAAAAAACTTATGCAAAAATTACCGCTACCACTTTTATTTTATAGAAAAGAATAGCTACTTGTGAATGAGAGGAAAATACGCAATTATGAAGCTTTCGTAATTTCGCGTGTAAGTTTTGTTGCATTCGAACTATTGTTGTCAGTTTTGTTCACAACAGCCACTAGAGTCTAGAAATGTCTAGAAGAAGTCGTTTGCCCGATTCATTAAGGTGGCGGACGGTAGGATGGATGGAAATGGGGTTGTCACAGGCCGATACTGCTAGACGGCTCAATGTGTCTCGCAGTGTAGTCCAGCGACTCTGGGATCAGTATGAATCTGAAGATTCTGTGTCCAGAAGACATGTTCCAGGCCGCCCATGTGTTACAACACCTGCAGAAGACCGGTTTCTAGCTCTTTCGGCCCGAAGGAGAAGACGCACTACTGTGCCGCAACTTATTGCAGACCACTTTGCAGCATCAGGAAGAAGAATCTCCCCTACTACGGTGCGAAGATGTCTTCACAATGCAAGTCTCTATAAAAGGTGACCAGTTGTGTGTGTCCCCCTCAACAGACGACAGAGAAGGGCCCGCTTATGTTGGGCAAGAGAACATGTTTCCTGAACCAGAGAACAGCGGGATTCTGTACTCTTCACAGACGAGTCAAGATTCACACTGGAGAGCGATTTAGGACGTCTTCTGATCTGGAGAGAACAATGCACTCGGTACCATCAATCAAACACTGTCGAAACACACAGGTACAGAAACGGTGGAATCATGGTTTGGGCTGGGATCTCACTCGGAGGCCACACTGACCTGCATGTGTTCCATGGAGGAACTGTGACTGGTGTGAGATATCGGGATGAGATCCTTGATTCATATGTGCGCCCATATGCCGGTGCTATTGGCAATGGTTTCATTCTAATGGATGATAATGCGAGACCACACCGAGCTGTGGTTGTTGAGGATTATCTTGAGGATCACGGTTTGGAGAGAATGGAATGGCCAGCTCACTCTCCAGACTTAAATCCGATAGAACATCTTTGGGACTATCTTGGAAGACAGGTTGCGGCTTTAAGTCCACCTCCAAGGTCATTAAATGAGCTGTAACAAGGCTTACTCCAAGTCTGGTCAGCGTTACCTATTTCGGTGTTCGACAATTTAATTGAGAGCATGGAAAGTCGATGCCGCCAATTCATTCAAGTCCGGGGTGGGCATATTCCGTATTAGAACCAGTTTTTTAATGTTTCTGTCACATTTTACTGCATAATACTGCGATGTACTGATTTCTCCAAGAATGGAATTTTCCACCATGAGTGCTTTTTGTTGTAATTTCATTTATACGTTTAACTTAAGTAAATTTCTATGTCGCATTTAATAAATAACAGTTTAGTGCACATTTCCTTCAAATTTGTTGTTTCTATATTCATTCATTTGCAAATTAGACGCAAAAAACCGGTTGTACCTTAACTTTTGGAGGCCAGTGTATATTGATAGTTTTTATCTATGTAAGTTGCGAGTGTTACTGTAGGACAAATTTCTGATATTTTCAAACCAATAGATCAGATTCATTTTTTCCCCTATTGGCCTATATATCGACGGCCGGCTTAGCTATTCCAAGTGTGGGTAAGGTATAGTATATATCCAACATTTCCGGCTCTGCAGACAAAATTTATACATGATAATTTTTTTTCAGTGGGTAGACCGACTAGCTATTTATGTGATTCGAAAATGTGACAGAACACGTGACTTTCATACCGGCTGACCAGATATATCTATTGAAACCATTACTTTTTTTACTCATAACATAGATAGGTTGACTGACCGACTAGCTTTTTCCATATGATTGTAAGTGCTCCAAAAACTTCTTTTTTAATTGGGTCAAGGGTCATTCGGGTGTAGCTGGAAATGAACTGGCGGATCAGTTGGCGCGGTCAGCAACAAACGATGAAACGCTGGAAACAACTTTTCTTCCTGTACCACCGTCTACACTCAAAAGAGAATTAACAAAACAAATCACAGACAGTTGGCAACAACGCTGGTCTACAGCACAAGTGGGTCATTACAGAAGAGACTTCCTTCCGGAAGTCTCGCAACAACTAGAAATACACAACAGATATCTATACCTATTTTTAACAAATCATGGACCATTTCAACAACACCTATTCCAAATTAACAGAAGTGACTCACCACTTTGTATCTGTGGATCAGAAGCAACATCGTTACACTACATATTAAATTGCACTCTAACTTCACATTTCCATGTCAAAAAATCACCACAAATGCCACTTAAAAACTGGCTACAATATCTCCTGGACCGTCCGGTTCTTCTCCAGCGCATAGTCAACTGCATGAAATTTATTGAAAAAAATGAATTTTTATTTTCCAATCCTCTTCCTCTGTAGTCGAGCGCCCGCTTGTCCAATATAGCAGGGGTCCTGTTTTCTCTGTACATATGTATATAAATAATTGTATTTTGTATTTGAATATAATAATTGTTGTAATGAGATTTAATATCACACTGTCTGTATATTATTAGTATCTGCATATTATTTGTAAATTTTTAGTATATTCGCATCTGTATATTCATATTAGTATATTATTAATTGTATTAGAAGTATTTAACCAAGAATCTGCATCCCATTTAACCAAAAATCCAAAATATAAAGTCTGCACAGTACTTGTATATAGTCATATTCTGGAAATGGTCTAAACTGTATAATTGTATAATCGAATTAATTATAATAACTGTATGTATGCATCATATTTTTCCATATACATCAATTGTAGTAAAGTATTTGTATACAATATGCTAGCCAAGAATAACCCATCATATTTAACCACTAATAATTTTAGGCATGGTGCCCGCACAGTATTTGTAAATAGCTCATCCGGAAATTATATATTCTGCATACATTGAAATAATAATAATAATCGTATGTATGAAAGCAATAACTGTATTATCAGACAAAATTCATGTGTAATATTATATTGTAAAAATTGCATACATAATTCTGTAATTGTGGTCTCGCTGGTGATAGAGGCGTGTCAGCCCCTCAGGATTGCACACAAACTCTAAGGCTTAAGCCGGGTTTCCTGAGGTGGTCATCCCTTGTAAGGGTGTAGTGAAATGCATTCTGAAGACTTAAAGTCCTGCCAACCAGAATTTTTCCGAATTGTTTTTATTAATTGTCCTACTGACATACTACAGAGACAGTAATTAAATCTGCTGATAAGCCGACTGAATCCTTTTACCAAACATTGGGGGGGGGGGGCAATGCCCCCCCTGCCCCCCCCCGCTCGCTTCTCCTGCGTGGTAGATAGAAATTGCAATAATGGCAGTTAAAAAAATGACATCAGCTGAGATGAGAAACGTAATGCGACGTAATTATATGCGGAGAAGCCGCAAATCAACGGTTGGTCGAGTAACAATATAACCCCAACTAAGAAGTATGAAGCTATCGAGTTTGATAGAGAGGTATCTTAGATAACATATGCGTGCTGTAATACGTGTCAGAACATTTCCTGATATATATTAAATAATTATGAGCTCCGCCAGACATGCAAGTTTAGGAAATACGTTTTGAAATTTACTGCCGCTAACTCGATGGACCCAGGTCCAGTTTCTAACTGTCTTAAAGATCTGAGCTGCATTGAACAAATGATGACTGCGGAAATGCATCCGGTGGTTTCTTTTTATCATTTACGTGGCTCACAGTATAGATTCATCGGAAATGTAATCAGATATAATCAAAATATCGGAAATTTTTATTTCACGCCTGACTGTCAATCCTGCAGCTATGACTTCAACTGTGTTAGTGACAAAAAATACTTTTTCTCGATGTACTGATTATTCCTTTCGGCCACAATGACATCCAGAAGCACTCATGTGGCTCAAATAAAAATAAAATTTTCTTCTACTTCTACTATATATATATATATATATATATATATATACAAACGGAAATTTCCGACTGCTTATAACTCGAGTTCTTCAGAATGGATTTTGATGGAACTTACACTGTTAGATAGATAATTTTTCAGGGAAGGTTTTAGTATATACCATATTGTTCTATGTAGATTATCTATAGAATTATGGTAGAAAGTTCTGTTATTTTGGACGAAAAGTTTACCATTGTTTATTTTTGTTGACTTTTATCCTTGGTGAAAGAATTGAAATGCATCATTTATCATTTAGAAAATAATACAAACACCTCGAAAAGTAAAAGCAAAAACAGTATTTTTTAAAAAGGTAAAAATAAAGAAAAACGATGTGAGATAATGTTATAAAATGAGAAAATGAAACTTAAACGTGAAAGAAAATGTTCGCAATGCTTAAAAAATATTCAATGTGAAACATTACAATTGAAACGATATTTTGCGATTTATCATTTGCGTCAGGTTAAGAAAAATGCATCAAAAAATTTGATTAGGTAAAATGTGAGTAACAATTTTGTTTTTGATTTTTTCTTTTTGTTAATCTAATTTTACTTTTCATTTAACTCCTCCCTCATACGACTTACAGAAGAAAATAGCAGATGTAATTATAAAAATGACTGTAATAGTGAGTTACATGTTATTTGTTTATTTACGATTTTAATTTTACTTTTCCCGCCAAACAATTTGATTTTAAGCCAAAAATGCGTAAGCGTGACATTAGTTAGAACTATGTTCACAATAAAGGTGTTTTTCCAAGTGTACGACAGCATTTTTGGAGAGTTTTTTTATACAAATGTAAATTATATAAATAATTAATATTATAAAAAATGAATCAAATATTTAAATTTTACTGTAAATGTCTGCCACGCGCAAACTATTAACACACACAAAAAAAAAATCATCATTCATTCTGAAACATTTGTTAACTCGTAGTTTGTAGTTAAGCAAAGAATTACACTGGATGTGAAAAGATTACTATGTTTATTAGTGGATCCAAGATCCAACCTTCATACATCGCGGCTAGCGTGAGACTGAGGTCCGATCGCCGATCGCGACCGGGAAACATTTACATATGCATGTGGCGCCACCTAGCGAGATACGATACAACTAATCTCGATTATAACATTCTCTTCCTTCTTAAAGAAAGCTAAGAGCAAATATTTAAAAATTCTTTAACAGGGAACAGTTCAAAATCAACAGCAATGCAAAAGAGTTCTAATGTCCATAATCAGCAATGCAAAAGAGTTCTAATGTCTATAATCACAGACGATCAGGTTTCCTCCTTTGGCGATTTGAACGTCTGAGCTTTGGGGTTCCTGGGTTCTGCCTAATCGCTTGTGGCGAGAGTGCAGGAGGGTCTGCTTGCGAACTGTTCTCCCTGTTTAGAACACTTACCTGTGGAGACAGAATGGGGGGGTACCGGGGTGTTTGGAACTTCCACAGTTGGTGATTCTCCACTTACGACATCAGCCGGCGTTAAGTCCTCTGAGCATTCGGGCTGAAGAACAGTTGGAGCTGGCAGCTGTGGAAAGAGAGGAACGTCACTAGCACCTTCAAGTCTGTGGCGAAGTTGGTCAATGTGCCGAGACCAATCTCCCCAACTGGTTTTCACTTTGCACATCACATTTCCCACTGGGGAAATAACAGTTCCAGCCACCCATTGTGGACCACGGCTAAAAGCGCGCACCTAAACCGGGGTGCCTTCTGTAAATTTTCTTGCACTGGTTTCTGCCTTCGCAGGAGCTGGGCTACCGGAATCTCGAATTAGATACAAGCGGGTGCGAAGAGGTCGTCCAAACATAGCCACAGCAGGGGATATGCCTGTTGATGCTGCTGGCGTGTTACGGAAATTCAGCAGGAATCTAGCCAACCTCTCTGCAAAGCTTCCTTCCTTGTTTTTCCGCATTGCAGCTTTCACAGTACGCACCGTTCTTTCAGCTAATCCATTTGAGTTTGGATGGTAGGATGCCGTTTTTATAGACGTAATGCCATTTAGACGTAAGAAATGAGCGAATTCATCACTACGAAATCCAGGTCCATTGTCACATACTAAACTCTGTGTTAACCCTAAGCGTGCAAAAAGATTACGCAGAATCAGTACTGTTGAAGCTGCTGTTGTATTAGGAACAGGTATCACTTCCAGCCACTTTGTTTTAGCATCGACTACAATTAATAGCCAATGACCTTCCACAGGACCTGCATGGCCAATATAAATTCTCTCCCAAGGTTTCTCAGGTGCAAGCCAAGAGCTTCGTGTAGAAGGGGGAGCTGTAGAATTTTCTTGGCAGTCAACACAGCTGCGAACTTTTGTTTCTAAGTAACGATCAATACCAGGCCACCAAACATGTGAGCGGGCGAGAGATTTTATAGCATTAATACCTTGATGAGCACTGTGAAGTTCATCCAAAACAAATTCACGAAATTTTCCTGGGACAAACACACGGGAACCTCCAAGAATGATATTTTCTTCCACTGATAGTTCATTCCGGATGTGCCAAAAGGCTTGTAAATTTTCTAACACTTTCTTTGGCCATCCATTCTGAATATGCGACCTCAGACGACTCAGTGCAGGACACATGTCTATCTCCCTTTCAATTAGGTGTGCTGTCAGTGGGCTATCGTTCAACTGCCTGATGAGTAAGACTGACTCGACTGGCACTGGAGGATCTACAGATTCAGAATTTAGTGGAAGTCGACTGCAAGCATCAGCATTTCCATGTAACTTTCCTTTACGATACTCAATCTTGTATACGTATGCAGATAAGGTTAAGGCCCATCGTTGTATGCGAGCTGCAGCAACTGATGGCACTGGTTTATCTTCAGACAATAGTGTTACTAACGGGCGATGGTCAGTGACTAAAGTAAATTTGCGTCCTAACAGGTAGTTCCTGAAACGAGGCACTCCAAAAACTAAAGCTAAAGTCTCTTTCCCGATGTGACTGTAATTCTTCTCCGCTTTTGTAAGGGAGCGAGAAGCAAATGCAATTGGGCGGTCACCATCTGATGTTTTGTGTGAAAGTACAGCACCAAGACCATAAGGACTTGCATCACAAGCCAGAATGACTTCTTTGTCTTGCTCAAAATGCACAAGTAAGGAAGAGTTCTGCAAGACATCTTTATCTTTTTGAAAAGCTTCTTTCTGGGGTAATTCCCATTTCCATGGCTGCTTACTTTCTAACAACTTGTATAATCGTGCTAACAAGGTAGACATATTTGGTAAAAACTTGGCATAATATGTTATTAAACCAATGAACGAGCGCAGTTCATCAACATTTGTTGGCTCAGGTGCCTCTGAAATTGCTCTCACCTTCGATTCAACTGGGTGCAGTCCATGTTTGTCTATGCGATGCCCAAGGTATTCCACCGATGATTTCAGGAATTCACATTTTTCAGAGTGTAATCTTATACCTGCTGCTTGTAGACGGCTGAAAACTTCCTCTAAATTTTGCAAGAGCTCCTCTTTATCTTTACCAGTTACCAGCAAGTTATCTAAGTATATAGAAGCTCCTTTTGTGCCTTGTAAAATCTTCTCTATTTCTCTTTGGAAAATCGCAGGAGCAGAGGCAATGCCAAAAGCAAGTCGAGTGTAGCGAAGAAGGCCCCTGTGAGTATTTATCACCACCAGGCGTCTCGACTCTTCATCTAGCTCTAGTTGGCAATACGCATCCCGAAGATCTAACTTGGTGAATGCCGTATCACCTGACATTTCAGCAAACAAGTCCTCAATCTTTGGAAGGGGATATTGTTCCAGCTCTGTTGCTTTATTCACCATTAACTTGAAATCACCACAGATTCTTATTCTTCTATCTTGTTTTAGCACCAGAACAATTGGAGTTGCCCAATCTGAGGTTTTTACAGGTTCTAAAATACCATCTGTAATGAGGCGATCAATTTCTGTGTCAATGTTCTCCTTGTAGGCATCTCCTTGCGTCCTTCTTACATGTAAGGTGAACTTTGACTCCTTTAACCAACCCCAATTCTGCTGAGAAAACTTCCCTAATTTTTTTTAGAAGACCATCTAATGTAGGTTGACTGGCACTTACATTATGCAAACTGTGACTCATATTTGAGTCAAATGCATTCATGAGGCCTAGTGGAACAATCCAGTTCCGACCAGCCAAATTTGTGTTTCCTTCAGAAACCACCAGTAAAGGCAAATGCTCTGTTCTTGACTGGAACACCACATCTACATTTGTCACTCCCAGAATGCCAATGGGATGGCTAGTAAAGGACTGGAGTTTAATTCCTGTTTGCTCTAAAGAAGGGTAAAATCTTCTAATTTTTTAAAACAATTTTACAGGCATTAATGAAAATGGAGCACGAGAATCAATTTCAAAAGATATGGGTTGTCCCTACTCTCTACATTTGATTTTAAGTGGAGGGTAATTTTCCTTAACATCAGATAAGTGATACATAGTATACTGATTATGTTCCAACTTTTCTTTTGTTTCTGATAAAATATTTACTTTTGGTTTGTAACTAACTTTATTTTTAGACAAACATACCTTTGCTAGGTGCCCAAGTTTCTTGCAGGTATGGCATATTGTGTTTTTATGCCTGCATTCTGATGCCTTATGTTTTGGGTCTCCACAACGAAAACAATGTTTTCCTGTATCTGCAGTGGATGCCGATTTAGCGTTTTCGTATTTCCGCGGCATTTGCGCCGTAATTTTCAGTTTCTGAACTTCAGAAATCGGAGATACCTTCAAATCAACTGCATCCCTTGCTACTTCTTCCATCGAAACGCACAAGTGTTAAGTTCGATTCTGACAGCAATTTTCGTTGTATTCCTTCGTCCTGTATACCACACACTATTCTGTCTCGTAGCATCATATCCAGAGTGGCTCCAAAATTGCAATATTTCGCCAATTTTCGGAGTTCCGCGATGTAATCGGCCACCGATTCGCCCGCGTGTCGCACGCTGCTATTGAACTTGAATCGCTCCACGATTTCTGATTGCACCGGATCATAATGTCTATTTAGTATCCCAATAAGTTCTGTTAACGTCTAGGAGGTAGGTGCTTCCGGCAATATCAAGTTTCGGAGCAGTGCGTAAGTGGCAGGTCCAACCACCGTTAAGAAAACAGCACGTTTTCTATTCGTCTCTTCGATCGCGTTTGCGATGAAGAATTGCTCAATTCTTTCAGCATATTCGCTCCAGCACTCGTTTCCGGGGTTGAATTCCCCAATGCAGCCAAAAGATGCCATGATAAAGCGTAAAGAAATCCATCACGCGGTCGCCGACCTTGATTAGGCCTAGCACGCCGTCATCTGCCGAAGTCGCGATTTTTTTTCAAAAATACGCGAAAATACGTTATATTTTCAAAAAATACATCGATAAGTTTAATCCTCGTCGCCACTGAAACATTTGTTAACTCGTAGTTTGTAGTTAAGCAAAGAATTACACTCTGGATGTGAAAATATTACTATGTTTTTTAGTGGATCCAAGGTCCAACCTTCATACATCGCGGCTAGCGTGAGACTGAGGTCCGATCGCCGATCGCGACCGGGAAACATTTACATGTGCATGTGGCGCCACCTAGCGAGATACAATACAACTAACTTCGATTATAACACATTCCATTTTAATTTTCTTTGTATATCTTATCTTCTTGTTGAAGGTATTTAAAAGATATTGGACTATTTTTTATATCGGGTCACGCCAATTAAAATATTTACTTCGATTATTGTTCGAAATTTCTTTTATATTTGAAAGGAACTGTGGAACGTGAATCTGATTGCAGAAGATTACACGAAATTTGTACTCAGCGATTATTAAATTTAAGTTTTTTCATTATGTAGCAAACGGCCAAAAGAAGATTTACTATTATATTATTCATCTCTAGTTATTACTACCACTAAAAAAGCAATATTTGTAATATACGACAACAAAATTTAAATGGCAATGGTGGCCAAGAAACAATATTTGCTGATTTATCATATTGCCTTAGATAAGAAAGTACTTGGAATTCAGATTAGATACAAATTTCGATCATTATAACGCAATTTTGGTAGACGCACAGCCCTAGCCGTAAATTTAGTGACAAATTGACGATTATGTGCATTATGGGGTTTATTTAGTTAACAGACTGAAGGATAATGTTAATCTTGAAAATAAAATAAATAACAATCATATTTATTCCTGCATGTTATTATGCTCATTAGAGAAATGCAAAAAAGGCTTTGGTTCAAATATTCACCAAAAAGATTATTACTACTAAAACATTTGCATAAATAACTTTATTTATCATTCTCAAGGAGTTTTATTGGTGAAAAATCTATAATTCAGTGCACAGCAATTTGACATTATTTAATGGAGTGTAGTTGACCTACAGTGAAGGTTCATATTACTTTAAAATACATAGTCGAATTCACCATTTGGTTTAATTGAAGGTTCATTTGGAAAATTGACCAGCGAAGCAGGCTAGCCTGCTAGTATTGTGTATAAAATATTTATTTATTTTATAAATTTATCTTTTAAGGTCATGTGACTGAATGCTCCGACATTTCGTGCTGATCGATGCTAGTTTTAAACGTTAATTTCAAAACATTTCGCTATTATCAATCTGTGCAAAATTTGTATAATTTTAAAGCATTAATACGTGGCTGTTGAAAAAGATCCTTTGTGGAAGGCTGGTAATTAAATTAAATATTTTGCATTTTTCTATACTAATATTTAAAATAAATTTATGTAAATCTATATGTCTTTAAAAATAGTCTCACCGTATTACTGACTGATTAAAAATAAATAATATAAAAATAAAACTTCAATAATATAAAAAAATAGCTAATTGTGATATTCGAAACGGTCTAAGAAATTTCACTGTCGACCTTAAGCTAACGAGAAAAAAAACAGATTGGAGTACATACTAAATGACGAACACTATTGTTCAGAAAGCGTATTATTTTTAACATTAAATTATAAGGAAATACGCATTCGAAATTGGACGACGAATTTCTTTTTGAAGTTCTTGTCAAATTGACATTTTGGGAATATAAAAAAAGCCTGACTATTGACTATGTACTTCTATTCCTTACAGACATTTTTCTGTCAACATTCTTATCAGCACTGAGCGAGCGATTGATTGTTCTGAGAATGACATTTTACTTTTGGCTTTCAAAGAATTTAGGGTTTAAAAGTACAACATATAATTTTTTTTTTCTGATATGCTTAAGTAGAAAAAATACTTTTTCGCCAATAAGATTTCTAAAAAGGCAGAAGTCAAAAATGAAATCTTTTGTTTGATAGAATTTCACGAAGTCCATGATCTGAAAATAAAGTCTATTGTTCTTTTCTGAAATACATTGTAATATGTTTTTTTACATGATTGCTGTTTAAATGTAAGCAATAGGTATATCTAAAATCAAGTATAAAAAGCAGAACCGAAACTAACCCCGACGAAAAATCCCACCGTTTAAATACGTATCTGATAGAGTCTGAAGAATTTAAAAACTTTTGTCTTTCAAAGAATTTAGGGTTTAAAAGTACGACATATAATTGTTTTCTTATATACTTAAATAGAAAAGATGCTTTTTCGTCAATAAGAATTTTTAAAAATGCAGGAGTCACAAAAATGAAACCTTTTATAGTAATAAATATCTTACAAGTGAACAGACCAGAATTGTTTACGTTTTTTTTTTTTTTTTTTTTTTTTTTTTTTTTAACATATATTTTTCGTGACATTATTAGGCTAATCTTATATATATATATATATATTTAAAAAAAAAGGTGCAATGAATTCCATTATTTTTTGCTAAAACATTTAGATAAAAAAATCATTCTAATCTGAGGTTTTTATCAATTGTAATCATAACACAAGTTCATAAGAGATATAATTTAAAAGTTTGATTTTTGTTCGTTGCAATAAAAACATTATTTTCTGGCGTAAAAGGCATATAACTTTAAAATCACTTCAATATATTAACGTAGAATTGTTGAAACATTAAATTAGAAATTAAGATATAACCAATAAGATATAGCCATTAAGATATACGCAATAAACATATTCTTAGGAATGTACTTAGATCAGAACTATATTTACCATAAGCAATGAAGCATTTCGTCTATGAGGTACTTTACTAAATTAATACTGCCATGAAATCATTTCCAGTTAAAAGAACACACAAACAAGTTTTATGCACTTACAATATCTCAACTATTTATAGTTTATTATTTGATAGAGTATCTAGACTAGAGTCACTGGTAATAAAAATACTTTATGAGGAAGCAGAAGCCCATATACGCATTAGGATTTGTCATTCTAAAGGAATTCGCTTAAATTATGCAACACATTTTGTAATTTGTTGTATGTTTCTCGTGGGAGAAATTTACAAACATACTCACTTGGAATCCCTGGAGTGTCTAAAATGAAACCAAATATCGTGCAAGAAAATCAAGACAAGGGGGATTACTTACAAAACGAAGTGAAATCTCATCAAAAAGTCACCTGTAAAAAATGCAGCCAAGTCTTGTAACTCATTTACCGTAAAAAGTACTGAGATCGTATAAAGCCAAGTTTAACTATCTTATTAACTCTGAAATTTTCATTCACAAATCACTCCTAGTCTCTACATCTTTAATTAAGTATTATTTTGTGACTTGGCAATTACGTAGCACTTGAATGTGATGTATTTAGTTAGTCTTAATCAAATAATACTATAACATATTAAGGTGTAATAACTTCCCTGTGCGTATATAATTTGCTTTAGTTAAATTATCCCATCCCATCCCATGACATAGTAAGGTGTAATAACTTTCCTGTATAATAACCACCCTCTCATAAATGCGTTTTATTGTACTCGGGATAATTTATCATTTTATACTCATAGTGAAAAAATAATATAAATTATATTATTATTTTTAAAATATCCTTTAGTCTGTTTATCATACATTTCTCTATAAAACTAGCAGTTTTCATGTTTTAATATTGAAAATATTTTTGTTATAAGACAATAAATTCAAAAAGTCACAATAAATTCAATTCAGGCATCGGAAGTAGCATTAGTTACTTTTTTAAGAATAAAGAGATTCTAGGACGCATATAGAGATTCCACTAAAACGTTTGATTTATTTTTCACTGTATACATAATTAGATTAAACAATATATTTATTTAATTTTTTGAGGCTGCGCTTTTAGAAGAGTTTTCTTGTTATACAATGTCATTTACAGTTTTTATAACCATATTCCATACAAAGATAATTACTCTATTTGACCTGACTTGATAATGTAATTATGTTCACCCATTCTGACACTAGTTTATGCATACCACATTTAACAGATGTAAAATTACAGGAAATATCTTTAGTTCCTGATTTTAAAGGTATTAAGTATTCACTTTAACACGTGCTTCATTTCCGCATATTTTAGTATAACATATCTTTTTTCTACATAGCTGTGGAATTGAATAATGAAGCTGAGAAAATATCTGTCGTAAACCCTCAAATGATCCCAATTACTATGAAATGAATATCTATCCGAGCATCTTAATCGTGAAACAAAAGACTTTGCGAAATTCACTTAAGCAATATTTAAAAAAGTGCTATTGCACCTGTTCTATTTTTACACATATGTGAAAGTGATTTTGAGTTGGGAAAGCTTTCAATGTCAGTTATTGTTCTTCACTGTCTCAGTAGAAGTTAGTTGAAGAGCAAATAATTACTAAATATGTCTTTGCGTAGCACTGTTTTAATATTTTTACATACATTCTTATTGAAAGATTATATTGCAGGTGAGTTTTTTTCTTTTATGTATTTATTTATTTATTTATTACAATACAAGGGAAATCTGCCATCTAAGAGCTGACTCCGTCGGCTCTAAAAAAGTTAACTGGCTGTTTTAAAAGATATTATCCGATTACAGAGGATCGAATGGTTAAATCATCAAAAGTGACAATTTGTAATCTGGTTGCCACTGATTTCCCGTTTACTGGGGTGGTGATTGGTTCCCAAGGCCTCACCCACCGCTGTCGCAACTGCTGAGGGATGTTTTCGTGATTTATTAAGAAATTTCTCTCTCACATTTGAAAATCAGATTTTACAAAATGGTTTGTAAAAAATGTCGCTGCTTCCCACACGTTTGTAATAACGTCCAAAAGAAAAGTTTTATTTTTGACGCTGACAGAAAATCGTTTTAAATATCACGTTATAAATATACTGTTTTAAATACGATGTAATTTTACTCATTTAATGATTATTGCACGTAATAATTTAATCATTTTAATGTTTAGTTCTCTCTTTTTAATCACGTCTAAATATATTTTTCAACTGAAAAATGCTTGTAAACATTATTATTTGCACATTTTTTTAAATTTAGTGACAGTAGGTAAAAGAATGACTTTTTTTTAAAATATGAAATAAATCTCTATACAGATAATAAAATTTTTAATATTTTTTTTAAATTAAAAATTAAAAAAAAGTTTTCACACTGCACACCACAATCTAGTCTTGTATGTCCTTTTAAATTACAATGCATTATTTTTAACACCATAAAAATTTTAATTGAACTATTTTCACCAATTTCAAGATAAATAGCTTTGAGACTAATTCTTCAACTTAAAAACTGTCTGCTTCAGCGTGTTTTTTATACATTTCTCTATAAATTTATCAGTTTTCATATTTTTATATACAATCAATTTTTCATATAAGCCGAGAAAAAGCTCCGATAACAATAAATTCAATTACTCCGGTGACAGTACAAGCGTTATTTATTTACTTTTTTTGAATAGAGTACATCCTTTTGTGATAATGAAAACATTTTATTTTGCTATTTCATTAAAATGTTTAACAACAATATCTCCAAAACATAAGTTTGAAATTTTTATTCATCCTTTACCTTAGAACCTATCAACAGTCGCATTTTTTATGAATAAAACTAATTTCAAATAATATGGCTGACACCATATAAAAATCATTTCCCTTCCTAGAATGGTTCAATTTTCAATGTTTTCCAATGACTTAAAATAACATTAAAGATGATTTTTATTAATTTTAATAAGTGACTAACTCATCACATAACACCCTTAAATACATATTTTGTCCTACTTATCCTTGATTTTGTTCTACTGGGCGCTGTTAAGAAACATCTATCTCGAAAAATTAGTAGCACTTTTAAAATCAAAACACGAAGATTAAAATTTTAGAGAAATAATTTGAAATAATTTGAAAGAATATGATTTTCTTCGCTCAAAATACAATTTTCGGACACATTCAAGAATTCGTTTGTAGTCAAATGCATGATATTTTCAGCTATAATTTCGAATAGAATTTTTCCTTTTCTTATAAATGGGTCACATCTTTGAAATTATAATTGATTGCTCTCTCATGACAACATTGTTGCACTGTCGCGTCTCTAAAATACCTTAAAACAAAAATTTTGACAACATTTTCTGAAATATCATTTGCATTTGTACAAAAATATAAAGCGTTGTACGATTTATTGGTATTTAAATCAGATTGTATTCAATTTTTGTGCGTTATCGAAAGAAAGTTCGTAAATGTGGACTGTAAAGTTTATCTACAAAAACAACTTAAAAAAAAAAAAACAAGCGTAAAAAAAAAAAAAAAAAGTGTGGCTAAAAAATGGTGTGATATCAAATTTCCAAGCTATTATATTATTTATTTAACTTTTTTCCATTAAATAACTTATAATATATATAAGTCGAGTGCCTACGCATATGTTAATAGAAATCGTTTTCTCCTGTACTAAATACATCCTAACGAGTTTCTGAAAATTCAATTTTTTTCAAATTATGCATGATGGGCTTGGCGGCCATCTTTGCATATTTTTTGTAGATATCATTTCTTTTTTTAAATAGATTAAACATAATTTAAATAATCTAAACATGAGAAATAATTTCAGTCATTGTTTAAAGGGTTAACTAGAAATACCAGTAGATTTTTCAATTAAACTAATTACACTCTTAAAAACAACATACTAAATGTGGCTTGTTATAATACTTGTTATCCTCCGTTAAAAAATATCACTGACTTATCCATGAAATGAATGAAAATGGAATACGTACAGAGCGTGTCAGCGCTGCATTTGAAATGAAACGTGATATCACGCTCTTTTATTATTACCTCTAGCTGGCTTCGCCCGCTAGCGGGCCCCTAATTTACATCGGGGCCTCGAATCTTGTAAAACCTTGAATAAGATAAACCTCGAACCGAACGAACCTTCAACCTGGTTCCCCGCTGCCTTCGGCACCGGATAATCCCTTAATTTGCACATCGAATAGTATAAACCTCTAACCAAACGAACCTCCGACACGGGCCCCCGCTGCCTTCGGCACCGTATAGCAGTCGGTCTGCGCACGCTCAAGTTCCATCTTCCACCACCAGATAGCGCAATCTGTTCTATATGAACCTCGGGCACTGAAATCGTTAAGGCTATAGATGTCGAGTCGAATGAGCTATACCCCGTCGTGATCCAGCCCATAGAACCAGAGATAGGAAAGTGCCCCCTGGTGGTGAAAAAATTAACTAAAATCGGAAAGCTCTATCGAGTCGAATGAGCCATACCCCGTCGTGATCCGACCCATAGAAACAGAGGTATGAAAGCGCCCCCTGGTGGTGAAAGCTAATCACGTTTAAGGGGGCAAAGTGGGGGAAGAGCACCGGAGATGCATAATAGGATTAAGCGGTCACAGACCTTTCCAACGATGTATCACATAAGGGGTATGTGCAAAATTTAGAAAATACCCCCCCCCCTGCATAATATGAGTAAGCGTTCACAGACCTTTCCAACGATATATCACATTAGAGGTGTCAGCAAAATTTAGAAAAGTGCCCCCTTTGGGGGGGTGAAAGGGGGAGGATGGACCCCGAAGATACATAATATGAATAAGCGGTCACAGGCCTTTCGAACAATATATCACTTGAGTAGTGTCGGGGGGGGGCAAAATGTGGGGGTGAAAACCTGTGGTGCATAACATGAATAAGTGGTCATAGCCCTTTCTAACGATATGTGACATGATGGATATCGTTAAAATTTAGAAAAGTGCCCCCCCCCTTATGTAGGCAAAACGCGCTCCGCCTCCCCCTATAATTTTTGACGCAGCTTTATTTTTTAAATTTATGTTATGTGTTATAAAATATCGTAAAGTTTCAAACAGATAGACTTATTATACTTCCTAATTTTGTTGACACCCCTCCCCATCCCCTCCCCAAAATGTAACGCGCCATTCTTTTTTATAAATTTTTTATCATGCGTTATAAACTATCTTAAAAGTTTAAAACAGATCGCATTGGAATTTAATATATTTGCTGAAATTACTATTATATATAGAATAATATAGAAATAAACCCTCCTTTAGCTTGTAATTAAGATATATGAACAATTTTTAGATTTTCTGAAAGCTGATTTTTATTTATTTATTTACTTATTTATCTATTTATTTATTTACTTATTTATCTATTTATTTATTTTTTGTTTATTCATTTATTTATTTATTTATTATTATTATTATTATTATTTGCATTGCCCTGTGCATTAGGGTGGGTCGAAAAAAATCGAAATTTATATAATCGAAACGTAATAGTGCGGGAAAGTTGCCATTGGTAATAAGGAATAAATTCACAAAATATTACACCAAATGGTTAATATATTTTACCGCCGCAAAGGGGGGCAAAATTTTAAAAAAATCGCAATTTTTTTTTTCAAAAAAAATTTAAATTATCCAACCATACCAATACAATTTCTAATAGAATGCAACAGCTACATCAAGATGTTAGTAAAGTTCCAGTAAAATTCCATTCTGGTGAAATCATTTCTATTACCGCCGCAGGCGCGGTCAAAATTTCGAAAAAAACGGCGAAAATTTCAAATTTTCGCTTTTTTTTTTTTTTAATTTTTATTATATGTCTACAATTAAATAAATTTACTTTATAGCTAGCAATAACTTATAAATGTCTAGTAATTTTGATCATGGACATCGCCAACCAGGGGCGAGAGGGGCCCGCCCCCCTAAATTAGAGGGAAAGAGGCTTTTTGAAGGGATTTTGGGGATTTTCCGGAACTTTTTGGTGATTTTTTTGGTATGGGGGGAGGGCTAAAACAAATCCCCCGTAATTTCTCACTTTTGCCCCCCCCCCTCCCAACAAAAAATCCTTAAAAAGTTCCGGATAATCCCCCAAATTCCTTCAAAAAGCCCCTTTCTCTCAAATTTAGGGGGGGGGGACCCTCTCGACCCTGGTTGGCAATGCCCATGATCAAAATTACTAGACATTTATAAGTTATTACTAGCTATAAGGTAAATTTATTTAATTGTAGACATACAATAAAAATTTAAAAAAATTAAAAAAACGAAAATTTGAAATTTTTGCCGTTTTTTTTCAAAATTTTGACCGCCCCCGCGGCGGTAATAGAAATGATTTCACCATAATGGAATTTTACTGGAACTTTATTAACATCTTGATGTAGCTGTTCCATTCTATTAGAAATTGTATTGGTATAGTTGGCTAATTTAATTTTTTTTTTTGAAAAAAAAAATTTTTTTTGCGATTTTTTTAAACTTTGCCCCCATTGCGGCGGTAAAAGATATTAACCATTTGGTGTAATATTTTGTGAATTTATTCCTTATTACCAATGGCAACTTTCCCGCACTATTACGTTTCGAGTATATAAATTTCGGTTTTTTCGACCCACCCTACTGTGCATGTTTGGAATTTCTTAGCAGTTTCTTAGATTTACAATAATTTATTCAATTAAACATTGTACTATTACAATAAATTTAAATGGAAACTTAACTTCTAAAACAAAAATAATTTAACAACTGGATTTCATTAATTTATAGGAAAATGACGTGAAAGGTATTCCTGCGAACGAAATGCCTGTCCTTTACCATGTTTTTTTTTTTTTTTTTTTTTTTTTTTTTTTTTTTTTTTTTTTAGAAATAAATGAATTGCATTTAATTCATTTCAAAAATTTTGTTTACGTTTGGAAAGAAATTTTAAATGCCGATAACTCTTAATGTATACATTTTAGAAGGTACATCTTCAATCAAAAACTAATTTATTTTTAAAGATCTTTCTAAAAACGTAAATTATATATTTAAAATATTTTTTAAAGCATATACACTACGTCTGATTACTTTATTTTACAGTATTATAAGAACACGCATTTTATCAGACAATTAAATACACGAAACAAACATGAATGAAAAATTGACCTGGGCCAGGTCTCGAACCTGGTACCTATGCGCACCGTGCTGAAGCCTTGCGACGGCGCCCTTCAGACCGATACCCTTGACTGGCAATTTCTCATACTTATTCATGTTGGAAACAGTCATCTGCCACAGTTTACAGTCATATTTAATTGTCTGATAAAATGTGTGTTCTTATAATTATGAAGTTTTATTTAAAAAAAATATCTTCAGAAGAAAATGGTTGACTTGCAGATGAAATTTGATTTGGTTATAACCTGTAACTGATTTGTGCTATTATAATACAGATGGTACATGGTCGTTGGCGGGTTTTATCTCTGTTTTGGCATACTTTTTTAATCGCCAAGTTAAATAATAGTTTTTTGCTAATTAAGGATAGAAAATAATTTTTTTTTACACTGGATTTTATAAAAGCACATAGAATACGTAATTACTTGTCCAAAAATGCAATCCTTTTATTATTCTGCCCAATATTAAGCTTGTTTGAAAAAAAAAAGTTTGGCGAAGAAAAAAGTGATCATTTTAAGTAACTCGATGTTTTTTTAAAATATCTATATCTCTGTTTATAAATCATTTCTGAAGATGAGTTTGGTCTTAAATTGAAGAAATTCTTCATTAGATTCTTCTAGTTTTCGTTTTTTTTGGCGACGCTTGGTTTATTTGATATCTGATATTTTAATCTGGCATGTTTTGTCGATTTAACATTGCGAAGTCGCTTTCTGTAAGTAAGCAGTAGCGTTCTTTAGTCCAGCTCTTGGCGTTGTTTGTGTGGCGTTTATTTTTTAAGCTTGGCTTGGCAGAGCGACCGCCCTGCTTGATGACTCTATATACTTTTAAAAAACAAGAATTTTGTTCTCATATGCAAACTTTGGTATTCCTCATTAATTAAAAACATGTCAAACTTGTGAATAATTGGGAAAGCTTGAGAGCTTCAGTTCCTTTTGCCCTGAAATTTGTGCATTCTGTTTATAAAGTCTAGTTCATAAAGCATTTTCTAAACCTTAAGCTACACACATGAATTCATAATACATATTTAATTAAACCTAATTTTATTTTTTAATCTTGTTTTACTCTAAAAGTAAGAATACCGATTATAATGAGTGCAAGGTTTCACAGAATATTTAAAATATATGATTTGTGGAAATTGTATACAAAATTTGGGGAATCTGAAATCAAGGTTACCAGGTCTACGGCCCAGTTGGCCACTCAGTCCTTGTTTCCTCAGTCCTGGTGTCCTCAAGTTTCACTCAGTCCTTGCTTAAAGCTGTTCTTTTTTATCACAGTTCTTCTGTTGTTCTTCTTTTTTTCTGTTTTATTTTTATGCAGCTCAACAATGTGAATTTTTCTGACACATTCTACTATCTTATTCATGGTAAAATTTCTGTGAAAATAAATAATGAAAACAACATTGCGTCTCAATCCGTGACATAAGTGCTGGATGCAGCTGTAATGGAAAATAACAGTTAGGAGAAAAAGATAGTACAGAACGTAAATAAGCTATACAAATATACGAATGGACAGACATTTATTCGTTAGTTCATGCATTTTCCGTTTGACGTATTTGAGCGTCCAGTCAAAACCGATATTGTCAATTACCTGCAATAATGCAGTTTTATTGATTGCTAATCCTTCACACATAAAAAAAGGCAGAATTCAACTCAATACTTACCGTCATCTCTCTAC